>OY740716.1:239558820-240871892 GCA_963513945.1 Hydrotaea diabolus | reverse complement strand
GTCACGAATTAAGGCTCTTTTCTCGATTAGACGCTTAGTTTAGAAGATATAGGCAATTTAAGTTTTTATATGAAATTCCAACATTTTTGACCCCGACAAGCGGTGGTCACGAAATAAGGCTCTTTTCTCGATTAGACGCTTAGTTTAGAAGATATAGGCAATTTAAGTTTTTATATGAAATTCCAACATTTTTGACCCCGACAAGCGGTGGTCACGAATTGAGGCTCTTTTCTCGATTAGACGCTTAGTTTAGAAGATATAGGCAATTTAAGTTTTTATATGAAATTCCAACTTTTTTGACCCCGACAAGCGGTGGTCACGAATTAAGGCTCTTTTCTCGATTAGACGCTTAGTTTAGAAGATATAGGCAATTTAAGTTTTTATATGAAATTCCAACATTTTTGACCCCGACAAGCGATGGTCACGAATTAAGGCTCCTTTCTCGATTAGACGCTTAGTTTAGAAGATATAGGCAATTTAGTTTTTATATGAAATTCCAACCTCTTTGACCCCAAAAAGCGGTGGTCACGAATTAAGGCTCTTTTCTCGATTAGACGCTTAGTTTAGAAGATATAGCCAATTTAAGTTTTTATATGAAATTCCAACTTTTTTGACCCCAAAAAGCGGTGGTCACGAATTAAGGCTCTTTTCTCGATTAGACGCTTAGTTTAGAAGATATAGGCAATTTAAGATTTTATATGAAATTCCAACTTCTTTGACCCCGACAAGCGGTGGTCACGAATTAAGGCTCTTTTCTCGATTAGACGCTTAGTTTAGAAGATGTGGGCAATTTAAGTTTTTATATGAAATTTCAACTTCTTTGACCCCGACAAGCGGTGGTCACGAATTAAGGCTCTTTGTGGATTAGACGCTTAGTTTAGAAGATATAGGTAATTTATGTTTTTATATGAAATTCCAACATTTTTGACCCCGACAAGCGGTGGTCACGAATTAAGGCTCTTTCCTCGATTAGACGCTTAGTTTAGAAGATATGGGCAATTTAAGTTTTTATATGAAATTCCAACTTTTTTGACCCCGACAAGCGGTGGACACGAATTAAGGCTCTTTTGTCGATTAGACGCTTAGTTTCGAAGATATAGGCAATTTAAGTTTTTATATGAAATTCCAACATTTTTGACCCCGACAAGCGGTGGTCACGAATTAAGGCTCTTTTCTCGATTAGACGCTTAGTTTAGAAGATATAGGCAATTTAAGTTTTTATATGAAATTCCAACTTTTTTGACCCCGACAAGCGGTGGTCACGAATTAAGGCTCTTTCTCGATTAGACGCTTAGTTTAGAAGATATAGGCAATTTAAGTTTTTATATGAAATTCCAACATTTTTGACCCCGACAAGCGGTGGTCACGAATTAAGGCTCTTTTCTCGATTAGACGGTTAGTTTAGAAGATATAGGCAATTTAAGTTTTTATATGAAATTCCAACATTTTTGACCCCGACAAGCGGTGGTCACGAATTAAGGCTCATTTGTCGATTAGACGCTTAGTTTAGAAGATATAGGCAATTTAAGTTTTTATATAAAATTCCAACTTTTTTGACCCCGACAAGCGGTGTTCACGAATTAAGGCTCTTTTCTCGATTAGACGCTTAGTTTAGAAGATATGGGCAATTTAAGTTTTTATATAAAATTCCAACATTTTTGACCCCGACAAGCGGTGGTCACGAATTAAGGCTCTTTTCTCGATTAGACGCTTAGTTTAGAAGATATAGGCAATTTAAGTTTTATATGAATTCCAACTTCTTTGACCCCGACAAGCGGTGGTCACGAATTAAGGCTCTTTTGTCGATTAGACGCTTAGTTTAGAAGATGTGGGCAATTTAAGTTTTTATATGAAATTCCAACTTTTTTGACCCCGACAAGCGGTGGTCACGAATTAAGGCTCTTTCCTCGATTAGACGCTTAGTTTAGAAGATATGGGCAATTTAAGTTTTTATATGAAATTCCAACTTTTTTGACCCCGACAAGCGGTGGACACGAATTAAGGCTCTTTTGTCGATTAGACGCTTAGTTTCGAAGATATAGGCAATTTAAGTTTTTATATGAAATTCCAACATTTTTGACCCCGACAAGCGGTGGTCACGAATTAAGGCTCTTTTCTCGATTAGACGCTTAGTTTAAGAATATAGGCAATTTAAGTCTTTATATAAAATTCCAACTTTTTTGACCCCGACAAGCGGTGTTCACGAATTAAGGCTCTTTTCTCGATTAGACGCTTAGTTTAGATGATATGGGCAATTTAAGTTTTTATATAAAATTCCAACATTTTTGACCCCGACAAGCGGTGGTCACGAATTAAGGCTCTTTTCTCGATTAGACGCTTAGTTTAGAAGATATAGGCAATTTAAGTTTTTATATGAAATTCCAACTTCTTTGACCCCGACAAGCGGTGGTCACGAATTAAGGCTCTTTTCTCGATTAGACGCTTAGTTTAGAAGATGTGGGCAATTTAAGTTTTTATATGAAATTCCAACTTTTTTGACCCCGACAAGCGGTGGTCACGAATTAAGGCTATTTTGTCGATTAGACGCTTAGAAGATATAGGCAATTTAAGTTTTTATATAAAATTCCAACTTTTTTGACCCCGACAAGAGGTGTTTACGAATTAAGGCTCTTTTCTCGATTAGACGCTTAGTTTAAAAGATATGGGCAATTTAAGTTTTTATATGAAATTCCAACTTTTTTGACCCCGACAAGCGGTGGTCACGAATTAAGGCTCTTTTGTCGATTAGACGCTAACTTTAGAAGATATAGGCAATTTAAGTTTTTATATGAAATTCCAACTTGTTTGACCCCGATAACCGGTGGTCACGAATTAAGGCTCTTTTCTCGATTAGACGCTTAGTTTAGAAGATATGGGCAATTTAAGTTTTTATATGAAATTTCAACTTAATTGACCCCGACAACCGGTGGTCACGAATTAAGGCTCTTTTGTCGATTAGACGATTAGTTTAGAAGATATAGCCAATTTAAGTTTTTTTATGACATTCCAACGTTTTTGACCCCGACAACCGGTGGTCACGAATTAATGCTCTTTTGTGGATTAGACGCTTAGTTTAGAAGATATAGGCAATTTAAGTTTTTATATGAAATTCCAACGTTTTTGACCCCGACAAGCGGTGGACACGAATTAAGGCTCTTTTGTGGATTAGACGCTTAGTTTAGAAGATATAGGCAATTTAAGTTTTTATATGAAATTCCAACTTTTTTGACCCCGACAAGCGGTGGTCACGAATTAAGGCTCTTTTGTCGATTAGACGCTAACTTTAGAAGATATAGGCAATTTAAGTTTTTATATGAAATTCCAACTTGTTTGACCCCGATAACCGGTGGTCACGAATCAAGGCTCTTTTCTCGATTAGACGCTTAGTTTAGAAGATATGGGCAATTTAAGTTTTTATATGAAATTCCAACTTAATTGACCCCGACAACCGGTGGTCACGAATTAAGGCTCTTTTGTCGATTAGACGATTAGTTTAGAAGATATAGCCAATTTAAGTTTTTTTATGACATTCCAACGTTTTTGACCCCGACAACCGGTGGTCACGAATTAATGCTCTTTTGTGGATTAGACGCTTAGTTTAGAAGATATAGGCAATTTAAGTTTTTATATGAAATTCCAACATTTTTGACCCCGACAAGCGGTGGTCACGAATTAAGGCTCTTTTCTCGATTAGACGCTTAGTTTAAAAGATATGGGCAATTTAAGTTTTTATATGAAATTCCAACTTTTTTGACCCCGACAAGCGGTGGACACGAATTAAGGCTCTTTTGTCGATTAGACGCTTAGTTTAGAAGATATAGGCAATTTAAGTTTTTATATGAAATTCCAACTTTTTTGACCCCGACAAGCGGTGGACACGAATTAAGGCTCTTTTGTCGATTAGACGCTTAGTTTAGAAGATATAGGCAATTAAAGTTTTTATATGAAATTCCAACTTTTTTGACACCGACAAGCGGTGTTCACGAATTAAGGCTCTTTTCTCGATTAGACGCTTAGTTTAGAAGATATAGGCAATTTAAGTTTTTATATAAAATTGCAACTTTTTTGACCCCGACAAGCGGTGTTTACGAATTAAGGCTCTTTTCTCGATTAGACGCTTAGTTTAGAAGATATGGGCAATTTAAGTTTTTATATAAAATTCCAACCTTTTTTGACCGCGACAAGCGGTGGTCACGAATTAAGGCTCTTTTCTCGATTAGACGCTTAGTTTAGAAGATATGGGCAATTTAAGTTTTTATATGAAATTCCAACTTTTTTGACCCCGACAAGCGGTGGTCACGAATTAAGGCTCTTTTGTGGATTAGACGCTTAGTTTAGAAGATATAGGTAATTTAAGTTTTTATATGAAATTCCAACATTTTTGACCCCGACAAGCGGTGGTCACGAATTAAGGCTCTTTCCTCGATTAGACGCTTAGTTTAGAAGATATGGGCAATTTAAGTTTTTATATGAAATTCCAACTTTTTTGACCCCGACAAGCGGTGGACACGAATTAAGGCTCTTTTGTCGATTAGACGCTTAGTTTCGAAGATATAGGCAATTTAAGTTTTTATATGAAATTCCAACTTTTTTGACCCCGACAAGCGGTGGACACGAATTAAGGCTCTTTTGTCGATTAGACGCTTAGTTTAGAAGATATAGGCAATTAAAGTTTTTATATGAAATTCCAACTTTTTTGACCCCGACAAGCGGTGTTCACGAATTAAGGCTCTTTTCTCGATTAGACGCTTAGTTTAGAAGATGTGGGCAATTTAAGTTTTTATATGAAATTCCAACTTCTTTGACCCCGACAAGCGGTGGTCACGAATTAAGGCTCTTTTCTAGATTAGACGCTTAGTTTAGAAGATGTGGGCAATTTAAGTTTTTATATGAAATTCCAACTTTTTTGACCCCGACAAGCGGTGGTCACGAATTAAGGCTCTTTTGTCGATTAGACGCTTAGTTTAGAAGATATAGGCAATTTAAGTTTTTATATAAAATTCCAACTTTTTTGACCCCGACAAGAGGTGTTTACGAATTAAGGCTCTTTTCTCGATTAGACGCTTAGTTTAGAAGATATGGGCAATTTAAGTTTTTATATAAAATTCCAACCTTTTTTGACCCCGACAAGCGGTGGTCACGAATTAAGGCTCTTTTCTCGATTAGACGCTTAGTTTAGAAGATATGGGCAATTTAAGTTTTTATATGAAATTCCAACTTTTTTGACCCCGACAAGCGGTGGTCACGAATTAAGGCTCTTTTCTCGATTAGACGCTTAGTTTAGAAGATATAGGCAATTTAAGTTTTTATATGAAATTCCAACTTTTTTGACCCCGACAACCGGTGGTCACGAATTAAGGCTCTTTTGTCGATAAGACGATTAGTTTAGAAGATATAGCCAATTTAAGTTTTTTTATGACATTCCAACGTTTTTGACCCCGAGAACCGGTGGTCACGAATTAAGGCTCTTTTGTGGATTAGACGCTTAGTTTAGAAGATATAGGTAATTTAAGTTTTTATATGAAATTCCAACATTTTTGACCCTGACAAGCGGTGGTCACGAATTAAGGCTCTTTCCTCGATTAGACGCTTAGTTTAGAAGATATGGGCAATTTAAGTTTTTATATGAAATTCCAACTTTTTTGACCCCGACAAGCGGTGGACACGAATTAAGGCTCTTTTGTCGATTAGACGCTTAGTTTCGAAGATATAGGCAATTTAAGTTTTTATATGAAATTCCAACTTTTTTGACCCCGACAAGCGGTGGACACGATTTAAGGCTCTTTTGTGGATTAGACGATTCCAACATTTTTGACCCCGACAAGCGGTGGTCACGAATTAAGGCTCTTTTGTCGATTAGACGCTTAGTTTAGAAGATATAGGCAATTTAAGTTTTTATATAAAATTCCAACTTTTTTGACCCCGACAAGAGGTGTTTACGAATTAAGGCTCTTTTCTCGATTAGACGCTTAGTTTAGAAGATATGGGCAATTTAAGTTTTTATATAAAATTCCAACCTTTTTTGACCCCGACAAGCGGTGGTCACGAATTAAGGCTCTTTTCTCGATTAGACGCTTAGTTTAGAAGATATGGGCAATTTAAGTTTTTATATGAAATTCCAACTTTTTTGACCCCGACAAGCGGTGGTCACGAATTAAGGCTCTTTTCTCGATTAGACGCTTAGTTTAGAAGATATAGGCAATTTAAGTTTTTA
This sequence comes from Hydrotaea diabolus, assembly GCA_963513945.1. Classification (NCBI taxonomy): domain Eukaryota; kingdom Metazoa; phylum Arthropoda; class Insecta; order Diptera; family Muscidae; genus Hydrotaea; species Hydrotaea diabolus. Next base: position 240,865,678 of record OY740716.1, on the reverse strand, counting down.
TATAAAATTCCAACTTTTTTGACCCCGACAAGCGGTGGTCACGAATTAAGGCTCTTTTCTCGATTAGACGCTTAGTTTAGAAGATATAGGCAATTTAAGTTTTTATATGAAATTCCAACTTTTTTGACCCCGACAACCGGTGGTCACGAATTAAGGCTCTTTTGTCGATAAGACGATTAGTTTAGAAGATATAGCCAATTTAAGTTTTTTTATGACATTCCAACGTTTTTGACCCCGAGAACCGGTGGTCACGAATTAAGGCTCTTTTGTGGATTAGACGCTTAGTTTAGAAGATATAGGTAATTTAAGTTTTTATATGAAATTCCAACATTTTTGACCCTGACAAGCGGTGGTCACGAATTAAGGCTCTTTCCTCGATTAGACGCTTAGTTTAGAAGATATGGGCAATTTAAGTTTTTATATGAAATTCCAACTTTTTTGACCCCGACAAGCGGTGGACACGAATTAAGGCTCTTTTGTCGATTAGACGCTTAGTTTCGAAGATATAGGCAATTTAAGTTTTTATATGAAATTCCAACTTTTTTGACCCCGACAAGCGGTGGACACGATTTAAGGCTCTTTTGTGGATTAGACGCTTAGTTTAGAAGATATAGGCAATTTAAGTTTTTATATGAAATTCCAACATTTTTGACCCCGACAAGCGGTGGTCACGAATTAAGGCTCTTTTCTCGATTAGACGCTTAGTTTAAAAGATATGGGCAATTTAAGTTTTTATATGAAATTCCAACTTTTTTGACCCCGACAAGCGGTGGACACGAATTAAGGCTCTTTTGTGGATTAGACGCTTAGTTTAGAAGATATAGGCAATTTAAGTTTTTATATGAAATTCCAACTTTTTTGACCCCGACAAGCGGTGGTCACGAATTAAGGCTCTTTTGTCGATTAGACGCTAACTTTAGAAGATATAGGCAATTTAAGTTTTTATATGAAATTCCAACATTTTTGACCCCGACAAGCGGTGGTCACGAATTAAGGCTCTTTTGTGGATTAGACGCTTAGTTTAGAAGATATAGGTAATTTAAGTTTTTATATGAAATTCCAACATTTTTGACCCCGACAAGCGGTGGTCACGAATTAAGGCTCTTTCCTCGATTAGACGCTTAGTTTAGAAGATATGGGCAATTTAAGTTTTTATATGAAATTCCAACTTTTTTGACCCCGACAAGCGGTGGACACGAATTAAGGCTCTTTTGTCGATTAGACGCTTAGTTTCGAAGATATAGGCAATTTAAGTTTTTATATGAAATTCCAACTTTTTTGACCCCGACAAGCGGTGGACACGAATTAAGGCTCTTTTGTCGATTAGACGCTTAGTTTAGAAGATATAGGCAATTAAAGTTTTTATATGAAATTCCAACTTTTTTGACCCCGACAAGCGGTGTTCACGAATTAAGGCTCTTTTCTCGATTAGACGCTTAGTTTAGAAGATGTGGGCAATTTAAGTTTTTATATGAAATTCCAACTTTTTTGACCCCGACAAGCGGTGGTCACGAATTAAGGCTCATTTGTCGATTAGACGCTTAGTTTAGAAGATATAGGCAATTTAAGTTTTTATATGAAATTCCAACTTTTTTGACTCCGACAAGCGGTGGACACGAATTAAGGCTCTTTTGTCGATTAGACGCTTAGTTTAGAAGATATAGGCAATTAAAGTTTTTATATGCAATTCCAACTTTTTTGACCCCGACAAGCGGTGTTCACGAATTAAGGCTCTTTTCTCGATTAGACGCTTAGTTTAGAAGATGTGGGCAATTTAAGTTTTTATATGAAATTTCAACTTTTTTGACCCCGACAAGCGGTGGTCACGAATTAAGGCTCATTTGTCGATTAGACGCTTAGTTTAGAAGATATAGGCAATTTAAGTTTTTATATAAAATTCCAACTTTTTTGACCCCGACAAGCGGTGTTCACGAATTAAGGCTCTTTTCTCGATTAGACGCTTAGTTTAGAAGATATGGGCAATTTAAGTTTTTATATAAAATTCCAACATTTTTGACCCCGACAAGCGGTGGTCACGAATTAAGGCTCTTTTCTCGATTAGACGCTTAGTTTAGAAGATATAGGCAATTTAAGTTTTTATATGAAATTCCAACTTCTTTGACCCCGACAAGCGGTGGTCACGAATTAAGGCTCTTTTCTCGATTAGACGCTTAGTTTAGAAGATGTGGGCAATTTAAGTTTTTATATGAAATTCCAACTTTTTTGACCCCGACAAGCGGTGGTCACGGATTAAGGCTCTTTTGTCGATTAGACGCTTAGTTTAGAAGATATAGGCAATTTAAGTTTTTATATAAAATTCCAACTTTTTTGACCCCGACAAGCGGTGTTTACGAATTAAGGCTCTTTTCTCGATTAGACGCTTAGTTTAGAAGATATGGGCAATTTAAGTTTTTATATGAAATTCCAACTTTTTTGACCTCGACAACCGGTGGTCACGAATTAAGGCTCTTTTGTCGATTAGACGCTTAGTTTAGAAGATATAGGCAATTTAAGTTTTTATATGAAATTCCAACTTTTTTGACCCCGACAAGCGGTGGACACGAATTAAGGCTCTTTTGTCGATTAGACGCTTAGTTTAGAAGATATAGGCAATTAAAGTTTTTATACGAAATTCCAACTTTTTTGACCCCGACAAGCGGTGGTCACGAATTAAGGCTCTTTTGTCGATTAGACGCTTAGTTTAGAAGATATAGGCAATTTAAGTTTTTATATGAAATTCCAACTTTTTTGACCTCGACAACCGGTGGTCACGAATTAAGGCTCATTTGTCGATTAGACGCTTAGTTTAGAAGATATAGGCAATTTAAGTTTTTATATGAAATTACAACTTTTTTGACCCCGACAACCAGTGGTCACGAAGTAAGGCTCTTTGTCGATTAGACAATTTAAATTTTTATTTGAAATTCCAACTTTTTTGTCCCCGACAACCGCTGGTCACGAATTAAGGATCTTTTGTCGATTAGACGCTTTTTTTTTAGAAGATATAGGCAATTTAAGTTTTTATATGAAATTCCAACTTTCTGACCCCGACAACCGGTGGTCACGAATTAAGGCTCTTATGTCGATTAGACGCTATAGGCAATTTTACTTTTTATATGAAATTCTATTTTTTTGGCCCCACAACCGGTGTTCACGAATTAAGGCTCTTTTGTCGATTATACGCTTAGTTTAGAAGATATAGGCAATTTAAGTTTTTATAAGAAATTTCAACTTTTTTGACCCTGACAACCGGTGGTCAAGAATTAAGGCTCTTTTTTCAGATTAAGTGAGCCCTGAAAATAAGTGATCTATGACTAAGACAATGTCATGGCAACATCGTCAGGGCAGAGTAAATGCAGGCAGTTGCAATTTTATTTCAGTCTGGAAATAAAAGGGTGGAAGAGTCATCGGTAACTGGTGATATTATGGGCTCAACAAACAGCTAAACAATTAAGCCTTCTCTCGACGAGAGAATGTTGCTAAAACAATGATACTCGCGTAAGCTGATGAAGCGATGTTGGGAGTGTTCGAGATGAAAATATAAGAACCACTTTGCTGCAACGGCATAGACCGACAGCGACACCGACAGCCGATAGATGAAAATGCTTCGGTACTGAAGAAGTAGGCACAAAAGCAGCAGACTGAGGCTCCGGTGGTAAGACCAAGTCCATCAAGATCTACGGAACCTTGGTATGCAGGTTCAGTAGCACAAGATCTTAGAGTGTGGAATTTAAACGCGGTCAGCGATCTTTTCAGGTTGAGTAATAAAATAGGCATAATACTTAACAAAACTCACATCCAATAATTTTCTCAGTGACATGGTAGGTATCCTTCCCACAGCGACTGAATTAATTGTTTACCCTAAACATAGAAAATTCCAACCCCACTTTGGACCCGCACAAATTCTGGATTTCAGATGTGTTTTGTTTAAAAACCCTTTCATTTACTGTTGGTTTTTTTGTGTTTGACGGTGTTCGACTAAACTAATTTGCATAAATACACAGATTTTATTAGAAGCAGACTATGAAAACAATTAAAAAATCTGGAACAATGTGTGTTGAAGGAGTTGAAGCAAGCGAAAAAGTGTTTTAGTTTTTTCCTTTGAAATTGCTTCCAGATGGAGCAAACAATGTGGCAAGCAATTAGCTAGCTCTAACAATGATGTTGTGGGTTATGGCCAAATAAAATTGGGGTAGTGAAGCATGCTAAAAAGGGGATATTCAAACTGTAAACCAAGTAAAACAAGTCGAAATTAGTACGAAATAATTTTGGAATTAATTATTCTTTTTTACGTGGAAAGTTTTTAACCAGTTGCGAGTTGGTGTCTTTAACACACATACATATAAGACAAATTTTTTAAAAGCCATTAGAAAGTAATTCCACTCGTTTCGTTTTCATGCGCGTGTGCTCCTGCAATTTACTGTCAAATTTCGCAGGTTCTTTTAGACGTTGTAACTCGTCATGCCCATGAATTTGCACACTCCATTTCCAGTGTGATAGCGCTGAATCGAGTATTAATCTAGAGGTTTTTTTTTTTAAATACAACAATTCAAATCAAGTGTAGAATCTTTATTGTTCTAGCGAAAGGACATTTAAATTTTTGAATATAATTTTCTTGAAATGTTGGCCGCAACAACACCAACTTGGATGAGTCGTTCGAGCATTTCGACTGGTATGTCGTTATTGACAAGCGTAATGTTTACTTCTAAAAATTGGATCGTAGCTGCATTGTCAGCATAGACTTTGGACTTTCAGTAGCTCCAAAGAAAAAAGTCTGTGCGGCCAACTTACCGTTAAAAAACGTTAAATTAGCTACATTTCAAAACGACCTTTCAACAGATCCATTGTTTGAGCAGCTGGCGAGTGTTGCCGTCCTGTTGAAACCAAATGTCGTCAGAATCATGGGCTTCAATTTCAGGTAGCAAAATGTCCGATATCGTGACGCGATAGCGAGCACCATTCACGGTTAAGTTCCGACCATCATCATTTTTGAAAAAACGTATGGACCGATGGACACATAAACCGTGGTTTCCTCTGGGTATAATGCCACCTCCTGATTCTCTGGTTACTCTTCAGCCCAAATGCGGCAATTTTGTTTATTGACGTTGGCGTCGAGCCAGAAATGAGCCTAGTCACTGAACAAAATTTTGGTCAAAAACCGAGGATCCTTTTTGCGCTTTTGAAGAGCCCAAACACTAAAATGGCGACGTGTTTTTGCGGTGTAAGTCTTATCATGATAAAATGGCAAACAATACGGAAAAGAAAAAAAATTAAGTTTAAAACAACACACGTAATATGTGAAAACAACGCAATTGAAAAAAATACCTATAGATTGATTACCCGTTAGTTAATGAGGCCGACAATAACAAACAGGTACAAAATACCAAATGTGTCTATATTCGGAAGAATTATGCGCAAGTTTCAGCAAACTGGGTCTGAAGGAAATATAAAAACACCTGCGCATGCTCGCCCAGTTCGTTCTGTCATTGGGCCGTTCTTCTACGAAAATGTGGTTGGCTAAGCAGTTACGGCAAATGGTGCCCGCTATCGCGAGATGATAACGGACTTCTTGTGGCCAGAAATTAAGAATATGGATTTAGACGATATGTGATTCCAACTGGATGCTACCTTTTGCCACACAGGCAACGAAGCAATGGCTCCTGTGCGCGAGAAATTTAATGGTCGTGTTAGCTCACGTCATGCAATGTTAACGATCGTTGACTTGACACCGTTGACTTCTTTCTTCGGGGAATTCATCTAAGTGCATTATGAGTTCATTTTAGCCACACGCATTAAAACTTCACCAAATTTGTCCATCGTTTGATATAGCCCTTTTATAAAAAGCATTTCCTATTTATGATCCTGCTGCTATATAAGGTACATTTTCAATTCGATCGGATGGAGTGGAGTAGGGTACCTCATATTCAGACGCGTCCGACAGTATTTTCTATTAATTTCGCTAATTTATGTTCATTTGAATTGACAATTTTTTCCATCTGCTTTTTAATTTAGGTTTTGCGTCATTATATTTAAATATGTATATTCTGCAGTTCCGACGCACAAACTTAAAATAACTCCTGTATCTGTTTGTGCCATTTTCGACGAGCACATCCTTTGTGGATAGCGGACATTTTCATTATAACATTTTGCATAATCATAATTAATAAAGGCACCTGTGGGGTTAATTAAGTGTGCATGTTTCTGATTTGTTGCAATACGACATGGCGAAGGTAGTGCTATTCTAGGCCGTTGGCATGAAATAGTTCGTATACATGTCAAATACAGTGGCCTAATATTACTTTCAGCTGCATTGATAGCATTGTTTAAATAATGCTCTTAAAAAATACACAATTGCGTTTCCAGCATAGACGGCAAACAGGACTATCCGATCTGTATCGTGCATGGAAGCTCTAGGCTCGCTCACTAACAGGATTCAGTTGCTCAAACAATAGGCTTAAGTACAGTATAAAAAGTATTATTTTTTTAAGAAAGTTGGTTTCTCGGCATTTCTTGTCGATTTGAACCTCTGATCAATTGGTGTCAATATACAAGGAACCAACGTTGCCACTACATATTTTTTATCTAATAAAAATTATCCGACCAACATTCCTTAAAGTCGACCAGTATTTCGATAAAGGTAGGAAAGATAAATTTAACTTGTTTATGTTTGTTCTCTAATACCAAAAATTGTTTTTAACGTATTTTTAGGACTTTCTGAAATTTTTTCGAGGAGTTCATCTTTAAGTCCCGCCAAAGGCCATCTTTATAAAAAAAACAATAAAATGAATCTTAATCCATAATAAATAATAGAAAAAATTAGGAATTGACAAAGACATTTATATATGTGACGCGCAAAATAGAAAGGGACCTAAGGTTATAAACCTGTTTTGTTCAGGAGAGCCATTTTAAAGATTAGGTCCCTTTCTATTTGCGCTTAGAATCGTCGACTTTACTTTCACAAAACGCGCATATCTCTGGGAGGGAACACTTTTGGGGCATGGGATCGGTCTAATTCGATGCTCAGATGTTGCCCACATCAAAAAAAGGAAAAAAAATGAAAATTCATTTTTTACCCTTAGATCCCTTTCTCTATGCGCTGTCATATATGTGGAATGTAATTTGGAATAATTCATATCTAAAGGGTATTTTTTCAGACGTGTGATTTTCAAGAAAATATAAAGCGCATATAACTTAATCCTATGGCCAAGAATTTAGCTTTATTATTAAGATAAGGGATTGCCATTATGCTTTAAAAATGATTTTGGGCAAGTGGCCGCCACGGCTGGCTTCAATAAATTCTAGCCGAGAGCCCAATTTTTGACCACTTTCTACGAATATTTGGGGCCGTATGTCAGCAATAACGTGCCGAATATTATCTTACAAGGGGTTATGTAAAGTCGCTTTTCTGCGTAGACAAGCGACTTTGCATAGCCCCACAAAAAATAGTGCAGCAGTGTTAAATCTCACAATCTTGAAGGCCACGCTCACCAAAAGTTTCCTTCAATAAATTGATTGTTTCGTTGGCTGTGTGGCATGTCTTATGGGCCGTCTTATTGGAATCAAAGGTCACATCAACATCCTTCAGTTTAGGCATGACAAAGTCATTAATCATGGCTCTATATCTTCATTTTTGAAGAAATATAAGTATAGACCAATGATTCCCCCTGCCCATAAAGTACACAAAACAGTGACTTTTTGAGAATGTAACGGAATCATCAATGGCTTGTGGATTTTCATTACTCTTAATGCAACAATTTTGGTTATAAACTTACGATACACATCAACCAAAAGTGAGCTTCATTGCTGAATAAAATTTGCATATAAAAATCAGCATCGGTGGCCATCTCGTTTTGGGCCCATTCACCACGATTTGCAAACGTTGTTCCGGATTAAGTATATTCATTATGAAATGGCAAACCAAACTGATCATGAGTTAAGTAACAGCTGTCAAAAAGATAAACTACGAAAAACGTGTGGCCAGATTAAAAACAAGAAGTCTAAAAAACCCTTTATTTTACAAGTGCCAACAACTTTAATCACAGTTGTAAAAAGTTGCATACGGTTGCAAAAACAAGGAGGTAAAATTTTTGCTAGAAAGGAGATAGCAAACAGTTTTGAATCAACTGTGTTCAGTTGTATTTATCATACACTGAATGGCTCATGTGAAAGTTGACCAACTAAAGGAACACACATAGATAAGTGTTTTCTGTGCGTTTCCCAAAAACGAGATGCAGTAAAAAGGAATCTATTTATAACCATTTCTCTGTATTTCAGGATTAGCCTGGGTGAGGGTGCACGTAGGAATGCTTGGGACTACTGTGATAAACCTTAGGGTACTTTGAACTTTGAGTGGATGGTATGTGCTTGTCATATGTACCATTTGCATTTATTGTATGTATATCTTTTCCATCAGTATGTACATATATTTAGTTTAAGTAGAGTTAGATAATTTGTAGTAAAATAAATGAGTTCTTTCAAAACCATTGAAGTGTTTGGTTGTCTGATCCCCAATCTGTTTCCATATGTGCTGTGCATTGGAAACGCTGTGTTAGTAAGTACTAACATTTTGGTGACCCCGACGTAATGAACTACCTAGTAGTGACATAAATACTGTTACAACATTGAACACACCCATTTTAATAGTAGAACTGAACACACCCCGTTAATGTCATATGGGTTTTGAAAGCTAACCTCAATAGCGTTAGTCTGCAACGGGATTTTAAAATTGTTTCAACCTTCATTATGTAGTGGTCAGGTAATGAGAACCGAATCGCTGTAATAGTACTTTTCAAGTGTAAAATGAAAAAAGCGATATTTTTCAAACGCTCCGGCCACTAGGGATTAGCCGCATGATCCTCTACCGATGCATAAAACTTTTTGAGGAGACTGGAGATGTAAAAGACCGCCATCGGTCGGGCCGTCCACGCTCTGTTCGAACACCGCATGTCATCAAAGCCGATAAATCAAGAATTCACAGAAATCCGATCCGAAAACGGAAAATCATGGTCCAGTAGATGAATATCACGCAAAAGTCCATGAGTCGAATCATTAAAAAATACTTGGGGCTATCAGACGACGTACCGGACATTTATTGACTGCAGCTTTAAAAAAAAATAGGATTGAGAAATGCAAATATCTTTCGTTGAAGCACGCTGATAACTTGCACAGAAAAGTTTTGTTCAGCGATGAAAAAATGTTTACCATTTAGGAAAAATTTAACAAGCAAAATGATAGAGTGTATGAGCGGTCATCTAAGGAGGCATCTGAACTGGTATCCAAGGGTGGAAAAGGGTCATCACCCAGCTTGAGTCTAAACATCGGCCAAAGTTTCCCAAGAAACAGTTTTGGAAGCTGTTGTGAAGCCTCTGAACAATTCCCTATTCCAAAATTAGCCATGGACTTTCCAGCAGGATTCTGCGCCGTCCCATAAGGCTAAAACGTCCCAGGCCTGGCTCCGAAACAATTTGCCAGCGTTCGTTTCCTCTGAAGAATAGACCTCAGTCAGTCCAGATTTGAACCCATTGGATTACAAATTGTGGACGGTTTAGGGAAAAGGTTTGCCACAAAAGATACCCCAACCTTGGATCTCTTAAGACTGTTTTGGTTCGAGCTGTGGCCAATTTTCCAATGGACGAGGTTCGTTCGCTATTGACGATTGGCCAGTGCGACTTAAGGCGTGTGTTAAGGCAAAAGGCGGACATTTCAAATAAGTAGATTTTTTTTGGATACAATATACATCAATAAATATATTAAAAAATATTTGGTCCAAAAACATTTAGTACTTTTTATTTTACAGCATAAAACTTGTGTAACAGTATTTATGTCCCTACTAAGTAATTTCACATGACATAAAAAATAATACTCGTATACATAATGAGTGTTAATGAAGTGTTCTTCGAAGTGAACAAAAGACAGCGTTTTTCAGGCTATACATCTGATTAAAAAAATGTTTTAAAACAATACAAAAATCAAATGGACAGAAATTTGTCTAAGTACCTTTGGATGTCATCATGCTGCCAAGAAATAATGGCGATGAAGGAAGAATAAAAAATGCTGCGATGGAACAAGGTTACCCACGCATATAGAATTGATGCGCTGGAAACTAGCAACTGGAAATGAATGAATACTGCATACAACAGCGGTAAAACGAAATTCTGGAGCTGAAAAAAAAGTTACGGCAGCAATCGACGATTGAATCGCTTCAAACTTCCGCACTTCAAAGCCGGAGGTGGAAGGAAAAACTTGAGGAGATGGTAGAACTTTTAAAGAGAAATGAGGTACTCCACCAAGCTGAGCTAAAAAGATTGAAAGCCGAAAAGGATAGTTCTGAAGAGAAACTCAGGCTAGGAAAAAAATTCCGAACAAGCGCAAAACACAAGTTACATACAGCAATTTATAATATAACATTAAACGAGAACGAAGTGGTGAAAAGACCGGTCCGAAAAATGTATTATCCAACGGATTCTAACAAAATAGGAAATGAGAAAGGAACACTCCAAGCTAGAGTAGTCCATGAGAAGACAAATATAAGTATATGTAACAGCGCATAGAGAAAGAGACCTAAGGGTAAAAAAAACAATTTTCACTTTTTTTTTGATGTGGACAACATCTGAGCATCGAATGAGACCGATCCCATGCCCCAAAAGTTTTCCCTCCCAGAGACATGCCCGTTTTATGAAAGTGATGGTACACCAAAGATACACGTAGTTAAATCGTTAAAATGGCTCTCCTGAACAAAACTGGTTTTACCCTTAGGTCCCGTTCTATTTTCACATATATTCACCCACTGCCAAGGTACTGGATACAATAGGGGTAACGTATCCACCACCAGGGTACAAGAAATACTCACCGCCGGAGTTTTTAAAGACGAGGAAGCGTTCGTTTCTACCGCCAGGATACGATATAGAATGCTCAAAGTCAGAGCATGCCGAGAAGGGGTAGGAGCCCCATTGGACGCAGTAATAAACGCAGACATCAGTACGGTAGAATGGCCAACGTCTAATTCAACCTATATGGAAGGCGAGATGAAACATCGCGGTATCAAACGCGAAATCCTACGTCAGAAGCCGAAGTTACCGGATAAAGATTAATGATGATTTTGCTGAGTATTTTAAGTTATTTTTGTATACGAGTAATTAAAAATTATTATGTTAAAATATAAGAATATTTTAAGGTCGGCAAACTCAATACTAACAACTATTGAAACCCAAAAAACAGTTTTGCTTTTGACTCGTTAGAAGGAACGTTACTCAATGAGCAATTGTTTGTTAAGAAATGGGCTGTTAGTGTTTAAGGGAAATTTAAAAGCAACGTGAATTTACTGAATGTCAAATTAATGGCACTTACCCACATTGGTTGTCAAAAATAGTTAATTAAAGTAACTTGTTAGCTGACCACAAGAACTTTGCATTTGGATAGAAGTGCGATTCCTAGTAGTGAACTCACAAAATGGCCTTACACTAAATAAAACTTATCATAATTCTTTTATTTACATTTAACTTTGAACGTCCCGCTGCTTCTGCATGCATTAACTACGGAGTTCTTCGCAAGACATTGACTTTGACAATTAATTGTATGGCCAGTGAATGGGATTCATTTGCAAGATGGACATTAGAAGACATTATCAATTCACTCAAAAGTTATTCAAAGAAATTTAATCAAACTTTTACTTTCTAAAGAAGGCGTACAACTCATAAGAGACATTAACCGTATCGAACGTTGACTTTAGACCTTGCCTTGTGCATCGTGCTGCCAAAAGTCCTTAAAATATGAAAATTGCTTGATTTACATTTTATTTTCGGTTCAGAATAATTTGATTCTATAGCAATTCCTTGCAACTTGATTCAAACTGTAAAATTACTTTCCTCAAATGGAATTTCAAAGCAATCCTACGACATCCAATGCACTTGTATTGCTTTCTTTCAGGGTGTGGTTTCAGGGGTACTAGACGCAACTCATACTAAGAAGAATGTGTGGTTTGGAATCTTTTTCTCCAAACACACACACACGCGGTTAATGTTAAAATGCAATCGCTATGGATGCCAGTACCAGCGATGATAAGGATTCCCTTCCTACAGAAAGCTTAGTCTCTGGCAGGTTCTTTAGATTTGAAGGCAAACATTAAACTAAACTTCATTTTATACTAGAAAAAAACGAGTGTTCGGCAGCATTGAATGGCATCTGCATTTTATGTCACGATGTACGCTTAGAATTTTGCATTTTCCATATGAATGTGACATTTGATCCTGTATGTGAATAGTACTTTAGATATTAAAGGATAATAAATATACAAATGACAATATTAGAGTGGGTGGACTCATTCGCGATTATAGATACGATACCCATGTTTTTCGAAGCTACTACTTTAATTGTTTGAAAAACATTAAGTCGGTGCACTGATCTTTCTCTCTGACTTTAACTCATGCCATTCATTTGTATATTAATTCCCTACACTACTTTGGGAACTAAAACAAGTAGAGAAATGATGTTGGGCCCATCCAGAGCTATATACTCTCCGTCAGTGATTGCGATCCAATGCGATAATGTTAGCAAGACGTCGTGGCACCGAACTCTGTCTTATCAGGGTGTGTTTTTCTCATTTCAACATCTTATACTTAGTAGGGACATAAATACTGTTACACACGTTTTATGCTGTAAAATAAAAGGACTGAATGTTTTTGGACCAAATATTTTTTAATATATTTATTGATGCATATTGTACCCAAAAAGAATCTACTTATTCGAAATGTCCGCCTTTTGCCTTTACACACGCCTGAAGTTGCACTGACCAATCGTCAATAGCTGCACGAATCTCGTCCATTGGAAATTAGCCACAGCTCGAACTAAAGCAGTCTTTAGAGATCCAATGTTGGGGTATCTTTTTGACAAACCTTGTCCTTAAAAACCGTCTACAATTTGTTATCCAATGGGTTCAAATCTGGACTGCCTGAGGGCCATTCTTCAGAGGAAATGAACTCCGTCAAATTGTTTCGAAGCCAGGCCTGGGATGTTTTAGCCCTATGGGCGGGCGCAGAATCTTGCTGGAAATGGCTAGTTTTCGAGCAGGGAATTGTTAAGAGGCTTCACAACAGCTTCAAAACGGTTTCTTGGTAAACTTTGACCGATGTTTTGACTCCTTGTTAGCAGAGAAGCAGGTCAGTGATCTCATCGTAAGGACACCCCAGCAAACCATGACTGAGGCTGGGTGATGACCCTTTCTCACCCTTGGGATCAGTTCAGATGCTTCCTTAGATGACCGCGCATACACTCATCATTTTGCTTGTTTAATCTTTTCCTAAACGGTAAAAATTTTTTCATCGGTGAACAAAATTTTGTGCTTCACCAAGAGACGCTTGCATTTTTCAATCCTATTTTTTTTAATGCTGCAGTCAATAAATGCCCGTTACGTCGTTTGAAAGCCCCAAGTCTTTGCGTGATATTCATCTCACGGTCCATGATTTTCTGTTTTCGGAGCGGATTTCTGTGATTCCTTGATTTAACTGCTTTGATGACATCTCCAGTCTCCTCAAACAGTTTTATGCATCGGTAAACGAACATGCGGCTAATCCCTAGTGCCCGGAGCGTTCTGAAAATATCTGATTATTATTTGATCACACCATGATGAAAGTTGAAAAAATTTTAAAATCCCGTTACAGACTAACGCTATTGAGGTTATCTTTCAAAACACATATGACATTAACGGGGTATGTTCAGTTCTACAATTGCAATGGGTGTGTTCAATGTTGTAACAGTATTTATGTCCCTACTAAGTACTGTGTTAATTGTATATATTACAAAAAGTTTTCAGAAAATAGTCTTAATATTTGTTATTATGATAAAAGGAATAAGAGAGCTTTAAGCTATGGGCGGCCAAATCTATTTAAATTGACGTCATTTCTATGGACATCATAACGCGTGTCTTTATGTGGTACCGTATGGCAGGACCATAGAGCTAAATATCCGGCCCATTTAACAAATACATACGGGTTAAAAACACATTCAAAATTTTCTCGGAAATCCCAAATCGTCGCTTTTTTAAAATCTTGATAAATTTATAGTCCTGCCAAGGGGCAAAAACAGTTTTCATTTGGCTTCACTACAAACCCTTCCGAGCAGGGTGCAATACATATATCGTAGACAACACCGAAGTACAAGGCATTACTCGTATGAGTTAGTGCTGATATTTGTTACATTTTAAATGTAATGGACATAGACCTAATTTTAAGTATACTGATCGATTCAAAAGCACTATTTCATTCTATTGGGCAATATCCGACCCAACAGAACTAACGCAGAGAATAGATATGGTTACTATCGGGTGATCGATCAAGAGGCATTTTTTCAAAATAAAAATATACAAAAATTCAAATCAAGTGTCGAATCTTTATTGTTCATTCGAAAGGACATTTTATGCCATTTATATAATGAATTAAATTTCCTTCAAGTGTTGGCCGCAACTACGCCTCAAGGTATCCATTCTGAGGGTTGCATTTCAGATGACTCGTTCGAGCATTTCGACCGGCATGGCGAAAGGACATTTTATGCCATTTATATAATGAATTAAATTTCCTTCAAGTGTTGGCCGCAACTACGCCTCAAGGTGTCCATTCTGAGGGTTGAATTTCAGATGACTCGTTCGAGCATTTCGACCGGCACGGCGTAAATGCACGCGTAATGTTGGCTTCCAAAACCTAAATCGTAGCTGCGTTGTCAGCATAGACTTTGGACTTTACGTATCACACGATTTTGGACTCACCGGGGCAAAGCATGAAATTAGCTGCCATTCAAAATGACTTCTCAATAGATCCATTATTTGTTTGAAATCTAATGTCGTCAAGATTACGGGCTTCATTTTAAGTTAGCAAAAAGTCCGATATCATATCACGATAGCGAGAAACATTTAAGGTTACGTTCTGGCCATCATATTTTTTGCAAAAATATGGACCGATGATTCCACCAGCACATAAATCGCACCAAACCCTTGTTTTCTTTGGGTATAATCAGAAATCTTGAACCTCTTCTGTTTGCTCTTCAGTCCTAATGTGGCAATTTTGTTTGTTGACGTTGGCGTTGAGTCAGAAATGGGCCTTATCACTGAACAAAATTTTGTTCGAAAAACATTTCATACCGAACGCTCATTTCCATAATACAGTTTCACAATTTGTAGACGTTGTTTGTTGCGGTGTAAGTCTGTCCATGATGAAATGGCAAACAATATTGAAAAAAAAGGGTTTGATAGACACCCAACTGAAAAAAATAACTCTAGACTGGTCACCTGTTATATACAATATACATATATTCGCATACAAGGCAGACGTCGTTTAATGGAATGGTTTTTGTATGTCCATCGGCATACTTTAAGGTGAGTCTACTTTACATGTTATTGGTTGTTACAAACATTTGTCATGAAACTAAACTATAATACCCTGTTCCACAGAGTGCTGCAGGGTATATAAATAAAACAATAGACTAAGCTTTTGTGAGACATATTAAGGTCTTGAAATAAGAAACTACCCAACCGAAGATGAAGAAAAATTAATAACGTTAAAAGGCGCCTAATTACTTCTTTGCATTTGAATGGATCTAGAGCAGAATAAAAATTATTTTATAAACGCAATATCGGACCCGCTAGTCATGGGGGATTTGTTATTGACTCCTGTGATTTCAACTCAAACAATTTTAAGGTTTTGCGCTTTTATAAAATGCAATTGAAGATCATACGTAACCGACCTCATGTATTTATACTCACTTTTCTTAACATTTCAATACACTTACTGCAGCTTTAAAGAATGTACGAGTAGTTTAGACTGGTGGTGAAAAGTTATTGCAAATGTAATTTATGACAATGAAAAAGCATAAAAATATCGAATTGTCATAAAATCAGTCTCATAGGTAATAGAACTTAAAACCTGTAATACGTAGTTGTCGACAAACAACTTTACAATTTTTATATTTTGTTTTCAGTATTCTACGTATTTCTTTTTATGCTCTCCGCCATAGGATGTTGTTTGAGTTACGTGAGTAACAAATTATTTATATAATACAAAGTATTATATAAATGATCGTCGTAAAATTCAAAAATTCAAAATAAAAGAGCTCTTTTACTTAATTTCTAGAACATTTTATTAAGAAACAAGGGTTAGAAACAAGTACTAACTGATCGGGACCTATTGTTTAACGCCGTTTGGATTCGCCGACCCAAACGGCTAATGCATTTTATACGCGCATAGAAAAGATATGGTTACTATATGGTCACCACAACAATAATATGTTCTCTTCAATAAAAGCATTATCGTCGCAACCATAGTATTGTTTTCTAAATTTTATTTTGACAACAGTATGATTGCGGCAATAATAATATTGTTGAAATGTAACAATACTATTTTTGCTAAATTTAGAAATGATAATATCGTTGTAGCAATCGTGTATATATTGTTAATGCAACAAAAGTATTGTTGTTAAAGATTTACGTTAACAATAATATGATAACGGCAATCATACTGTATGGTTGAGGCTATGAACAAAGCATAACAGGTTTTAAAGACTATGTGTGTTTTTTATTTGGAATACCAAAAAAAAACACACACAAACGACGCTTCGCATGGTTGTTGGTCATTTTAAAAACAACAGCAATCGGAAGGTAGTTCGAGAGATTTTTGTGTTTACTTTGTTCGGTGAATACTCTACTACCGACAGGTTCTCGTTTATTTAAAATCTGCTTGCCCTTAAGTATACAGTCATTGCTCATGGTTTAATCACATTCATTACTTGCGGTCTACGGATGGTAAATAATAATAAATAATTTTGCGGATCATAGTATGGTTGAGTGTGAATCATACTATGGTTGTGAGAATCATACTATGGTTGTGTGATAAACATACTATGGTAGTGAGGATCATAATATGTTTGTGGAGATAATAGTATGGTTGAGTGTTAATCATACTATTGTTGTGAGGATCATAGTATGGTTGTAGAGATCATAGTATGGTCGAGTGTGAATCATACTATGGTTGTGGGGATCATAGTATGATTATGTGTGAATCATATTCTTGTTGTGGAGATCATAATATTGCTGCGCCATTTACCCAACAATAGTATAATCCTCTTCGAATATTTTCACCCAACCATACTTTTTTTCTGCGTGTAGAGATGTTTTAACATGACTTAGAGATAAATATCTTACCCGTAAAGTCGTTGGCATTTACGAGATGCAAACCTGCCGCTGAAAAAATTGTTAGATGTTCTCACCCGGATTTGAGCCTGGGTTCGCTAGCATGATAGTCGTGTAGACTTCCACCGCAAACAGAAAGAGCTAGTGAATTATGAAACAGTATAACTCTAAAAATACTGCTCGTACAGTATCTCTTTTGCTTTTGCTAGTTTAGCTGCTGTTCGAATATTATGGCTTCTGTTATATTTTGGCGGAAAATTGATTTTTCCGAACAATCTGCATTTTTAATACCCTCACCCTACTGTGTGGGAGGATATATATTATTATATGTCACCCATTGA
Organism: Hydrotaea diabolus; assembly: GCA_963513945.1. Lineage (NCBI taxonomy): Eukaryota > Metazoa > Arthropoda > Insecta > Diptera > Muscidae > Hydrotaea > Hydrotaea diabolus. The sequence goes on along the minus strand of OY740716.1, from coordinate 240,848,167 downwards.
GTGAAATTCGCTAAAATTGTGAATTCCTGTATATTTTTATAATAGCTTAATACACGCAGAAAAAAAGTATGGTTGTGATGACAATATTCAAAGAGGACAATACTATTGTTGTGTATATGGTTTTGCTACAACAATATTATGGTCCTCACAACAATAGTATGATTCAAATACAACCATAGTATGATCCTTACAACCATAGTATGTTTCATATACAACCATAGTATGGTCCTCACAACCATAGTATGATTTACACGCAACCATGTTATGATCCGTACAACCATAGTATGATCACACACAATAATACTATGATCCCCAACATAATTTATTAGAATTGGTTTAAGTTGTCAACAATAGATTTGAATTATGAAAATTATTCAAAATTACATTAAATTCAAAATAATAGGAGTGATTTATTTCACAGTAGAAAAAAAGTACTATTATTGCATTAGACCAATAACATTTGTTCTAAAAAGCATATTTAAATGAAGAAAAATTACAAGCATACAGTATGATTGCCGTAATCATATCATTGTTAACATAAAACGCAAAACACACTACTTTTGTCGCACTTACCATATTTATATTGTTGCTATAACGATATTTTCATTTTTAAATTTGGCAATAAAACTATTGTTACATTTCAACAATAATAATATTGCAGCAATTACACTATTGTCAAAAATAAATTCAGTTAACAATGCTATGGTCGCGACGAACATACTTTTGTTGTGGAGAACATATTATTATTGCCGTGACCATGTATTAACCATGTTTTTTCTCTGCGTGTACACGTGTACAAAAAGAGTAAATGACACGCCAATTTGATACCTCCAGCGCAAATGACCCATTGTGCCCATTTTTGGCATTTGTATAATAATTTTAATACTATTAGTACGATTATTCTGAAATTAGATAATATATAATATAAATTAGACTAATAGAGGACTTGCACCTTCCACACCCACGGCACTATACGAGCGTAGGTTGAAGCCCACATAACTTTTTTTTGCTAATGCATGCATTTCACCTCAATTTTGTTTCATGCATTGTTTCTTATTTCATCTTTGTATTCGCATAGAAAAAAGTTGATGCCACGCCCCTTTCTAGCACCCTTCGCTCAATCGACTATTTATAAAAGTTCAAAAAAAATATTACTTCTACTCTTACTCTACTCTTCAGGCCGAAAGGAAGGAACGTTTAAATTACAAATATGGGTGAGGGTATACTCGTATGTAAGTCGGATTAACCGACTGAAACTTGCTTACTTTGTTTTACGGCTATATCTTGGAAATCAATTGTCTAGGGCACAATTGAAGCTTCAGACTAGTAGAAAAAAGTCAGTTCAGACTAGTAAAAAAAACTGCATTAAGTGCCTTAAACTTATCAACTGTTATTGTTTTTTGTTTTTCACCGTTTTGGACCCATAGCTGCGAAACTGTCTTTTTTTGTACTTTCATTACTGCTACTTTCATTACTAATTTGAACTAGATATATAAAGAGATTATATTGTTATTTTATTGATTTTTTTTTTGTTGTGAATTGGTTCGCTTTTACGAATTTTAAGTTTTCATTTTGGAGTATACTATTACAAGGTCAGTATCAGCGCTGAGCCCTTTTAACAAAAATGACTTTGTTTTCAAGTCTTTTGGCGCAAAAGTATAGAATTTGTTTTTTGTTTTTTTTCTAAATAGGCCATTACTTTAGAGTAATCGTCCAGTGAAGACAAAAAAGTGTTATTTTATTTGGAAACTCCATTATTTTATAGGCTGTTTCCACTACGGTCTCGTCCACGTCCGCGTCCAAAAATCAATGAACGCGCGTTAAAGCCTATACAAAAACATAGGCAGTTAGGTATGGGAAAAAGTCGCGTTCTTATTGGACGCGTTTTCCGATAAGTCGCGTTTGCTATAAATTCGATTATTTTTGCAATCAAAACCCACCCATGCCTATTAATGGCAACACCGCAAATTGCACATCCCTATTAAAACAGCTGTTTATCAGCATAGACATAAAGCGCTGCTTCTACTGCACATTTCCATTAGGCGCAATACCATTTGATCCTTATTTTCCACTGCGGTTAGCAAAATAATATCATATTGTGACATTATCATGGAGTTAGATAATGTCACAACATAAAAATATTAAACTTTTCGCACCGCAAACAAAAAAACATATAAACACAAACAGCTGTTTGAACGGAAACGTGGACGCAAAACACAATGGAAACACCATTACAAATTTTCGATAAATCGTTGACGCGGACGTAGACGCGACCGTAGTGGAAACAGCCTATTAAAGTCACTTATTTTAACTCCGCTCTTTATAAAGTTAATCAATTCATTTGGGTGTACATTAAATATGTTAATCGGTGGTATTTTCTTGTTTTTGTTTTATTTATTGTTACTAGCATTTACTGTATTTTCGGTACTCTCGATGTTGGTTGAGTTGTTTGTTGTAGGTTTTGTAATGTTTCTTGTTGTTGGGTTGATCGATATAGATTTATTTGCTTGAGAGTTGCTTGGCACGTTTCTTCTTGATGTTAATGGATCTACGCGCTCTTGCATGTGTTTTGCAAATTTCGCAATGAATTCTTCGCCGCACTCTTTGTCATTATCGAGAATTGCATAGTAGTTACTTTTTTGTTGTTTTGCCATCGTTTCATCTATGGCATTGTTTGCTCTTTTTCTATTGATCACTACCCTGCCAACATTTTTTATCGCGGAAGTGACTAAGAAGTGGCGTTAGGAAGTTAAAATTCATCGTCTGCGATACCATTTTCTTATCGCGGAAGTGTCTTCCGTATAAAGAAGTTGTACCCCCCGGAAGTAACTTCCAGAAGCCACTTATGCGTAACTATAAAGTGTCACTTCTTAGTGCCTACTTGGGAGTGACTTCTGAGTGCCTTCGTGGAAGTCACTTCTTAGTGTCTTCTAGGAAGTTACTTCTTAGTGCTTTTTAGAAGTCACTTCTTAGTAACTTCTAGGAAGTTACTTCTGAGTGCCTTCCAGAAGTCACTTCATAGTGCCTTTTAGTCACTTTTAAGTGGCCTTATGATACAAAACTTTTTTCCTCAAATCGACTGTTTCTATCAACATAATCTTCAGAGTCACTTGAACTATCACTTGACGAAACATCATAACATGAACCCATTTGAACGGAAACACTGGGTTCGCAACTTTCTTCAATATGACCTGCATCAATTATTTTTTTTTATTACATTTTTACCACTGGTTGTACTCCCATATATATTTGTTATTATTTTATTTGCCTCTCTTTTGCTTTTTATTTTTTTTTGCCTTCACAGAAAATTCACTCATAGTGTGGGATAAAAAAATATGTAAAAACTACAACAATAACAATTACAAAACCACACTTTATCACTGACCGATCACAGCAAAAGACAAAATACCAGAAATCTCGAAGATGTCTAAAAACTTATTTTTTGCATCGTTCTCATTTCTTCTAATTTTTTTCGCGGTCTCTGCGACTGCAGAAGTGAATAATTTTGTTTTTGTTTAATATGTCCATAACGGAACATGTGATTTTCGGCTGGTGTTGTAAACAACAAACAATCTTCCAATTATATGTAAATTGTTATTGTAAAATTCAAACTATCTTCCAACTATCGTCTGGAAGTGACTAAAGCGAAACGCATTAGACGATGGACGATGAAAGAAACTTCCAAATGTTGGGAGGGTATATTTGTAACATTTTTTATTGTTGGTTGGTTTATATTGTTTTTGACAAAATTTTCATTCGAATTTGGAGCAGCAAGCTCACTCATTCTTTTATTTATAATTTTCCGAGAGTCTTTTTTCTGTTGGTTTTTCAAATTATGCAAATAATATCACAAAACTATTTGGCGTAAGGTAATTACCAATTATAATTGTAAAGGTAAACACACAGAATGCAGATCTCCGCTATGCGTCCGATTAGCATGGCAGTCACTATCGCGAAACTGTGGTAAATTTAGTTAAATAATATTAGGAAAACATATTTTTTATAATACAATTCATAATTTTTTTACTATGAATTTAAAATCACAGGCAGGTAAAGAAAATTCTAATGGGTTTGAGAGATATAGCCGTAAGAAAAATTGCATGTTTTGCGAAAAATTAAGTTTTAGCCGAAATAGATATGAAATATACGATAGGTCTAGTCTATTATTTGTAGATAGAATTCTTTGGACATCATTTTCCAACCTGCAACACTGTTCTTAATATGCATAAGTACTATGTCGAACTTTTCATCAAATAGTTATTTAATTCCTTACACCAATTAAAAGAACAATGAACATCAGCTTGATAACATTTTTACATAATTTTAAAAAAATTGTGAATCAATCAGATGAAACTTACCATTTATTTTAAAAATCTTCTATATTAATTTAATGAAAATTAATTTCATGGCCAGATTTAGTTGCAACCAGGAGTGATTGCAGTTTCAATGAACACTACTTCACTCATAACCAATCCCAAGCAATGGATGTGATTAAACCTTGGCCAGCGGCTATACACCTAAGACACACACAGGCATCTTTGCATTGAGTGAAAACTGCTGACAGTAGAATATTCAACTGAACAACTTAAACACAATTAAAGTTTCTTATGTGTGTATATGTTTTATTATGTGTCATCGGTATGTAGAATTTTATTGAGCATTTTTTTTATTATCATTATTGTTTCATTTACAATCATTTCAAATTTGGTCTAAGCGCCCTACAGACATTATTGAGGCAAGTTGGCAAAATTTTAAGTTGATATCTAATCTAAGAATACATATCTATTTATAAAATCTATAAATTATTAATAGTTTATTTACGGAAGCATTTCAATGTTTTTTCATATATAGTTTTACAGCAATAAACGCGCCGAATATTCTCTCCCAAGGCATCAGTCGCGTCGGTCTTGGGGCCAAGCCACAGGCCCACGATGCCAGATAATTCGCTCACCAAAAGTTTCCTTCAATAAATTGATTGTTTCGTTGGCTGTATGACGTACAGCGCCGTCTTGTTGGAACCAAAGGTCGTCCACATTAACATCCTCCAATTCAGGCACGAACAAGTCATTAATTATGGCTCTATAGCGTTCCCCATTGACTGTAACATTATGACCGGCTTTATTTTAAAGAAATATGGACCAATGATTCCCACTGCCCCTAGAGCAAACCAAACACTAACTTTTTAAGGATGTAACGGCGCCTCAACTATGATTTATGGATTTTCATTTCTACAAATGCGACAATTTTGGTTATTAACGTACACATTCGTACAAAAGTGGGCTTCTTCGCTGAACGTACCCATTCGTACAAAAGTAAGCTTCATAGCTGAACAACATTTTCTTCTAAAAATCAAGATCGGTGGCCATCTCGGCCCATTCACTACGATTTGCAAACGTTGTTCCGGGATAAGTCTATTCATTGTGAAATGGCAAACCAAACTCAGCATAAATGAAGTGACAGCTGTCAAAATGACCAAGTCCGAAAAAAGTATGGACAGACTGAAAACCACACCTCTTAAAAAAAAATCCTTTATAAGATCTGCAAAGTGATCTGCATACGAGGGCTGCTATTTTTATTTTTGGCCTAATAATGAAAATGCGAATATTAATCGTCAAAAATCGATTTATAGTTTTTTTAAAGTATTCTCCAGCATGATTTACTTTTGCATGTGCTCAAACCAATTGTCGAAGCACTTTTTCCTTTCCGATTGAGACACCCCCAAAACATGTTTTTTGAACGTTTCAACAGCATCTTCTGGCGACGAAAATCGTTGACCACGCATTTTTTCTTAATATGCGGTAATAAAAAGAAGTCATTGGGTGCCAGCCAAGTCAGGGCTGTACGGCGGATGACCCATCAATTAGACGTTTTGACCGGTCAAAAAGGCGCTGGTTTGAGCCGATGTGTGAGAGCTCGCATTGTCGCATTGAATTTCTCCGAAGACTTCATGGAAACACCACTCAGCACCACTCAGAAGTGACCGTTCTACTTTGCTCACGCGGAACAGTCGCCACATGACCAGGTTTGCCGAAGAAACAGGCGACCGTTTGCTTCAAAGTGTTTCTTCCACGATCAACTTTCGTTGGATCTTCGTCTTCGAACCCTACACGGTCGATTGCTGTTTTGTTTCGGGCTCATAGCATAGATCCATAATTCTTCACCTGTGACGATCTTATAAACGTCTTTTGAAACACCGCGATCGTATTTTTTCAAATTTTCTTTGCACCAATCACAACGTGCCTTTTTTTGAGCAATTTTCAAATTGTGCGGGATCCAACGAGAACATACCTTTTTGACGGCCAGTTGTTCAGACAATATCGACTGTATGCTGGTGAAAAAAATGCCCATGGATGCCTCTATCTCATTAGCTCACGCACGGCATCAATGTTCTCTGGAACAACGTCCGTTTTTTGACGACCTTCGTCTTTGAGCGATCGTCGGCCTCGATTGAATTTATTAAACCAGTTTTTCACAGTGCTATAGGATGGTGCTTCATCGCCATACAAAGATTTAAGTTCATCGATGCACTCTTGCTGTGATAATCCACGTCGAAAGTTGCGAAAAATAATTGCACGAAATTTTTATTCCATTTTTTTGCCAAATTGATTTTTTGAATTTACTGTAAACAACACAAATGATGGTCGTACGTCAAAACGTTCTGAGTACGTTTATGCTAAAAAATGTCAAACTTTCCAATGGAAATGTCAGATGGCGCCAGGCGACACTTAGTGTTACCTAGGCCAGAAATATATATAGCAACCCTCGTACATACTTTTTTAATTTATGATAGAATATCCAGAGTTGAAATGTTATTTGCAAAACTTTTTGTGGTTGTTATCTAGTCTCTTCTACTATGAATTGTTATAGATTGCCATATACTACTTCTAGGCCAATGGCGCTATAATTCAGTGAGCTGTAAACGATGTAGGTAATTCGTATACCTTTCGAACTGGACTTGATCCTTTAAAAAGCATTGTTATACCATTTATTTTGTATCGGCACCAAATCTTTTCTTTATTGTATCTTCGCCTTTATTTTAGGGGATTTCTTTGTCAATTTTAAACATCTACATATAAGTTTTCTTATTAAAAGTACTATCACGGCAACACTGGCCAAAAGAACACCGAAAAGGATCATGTATACATCAATATTATGCAATGCCATGAAATTCAAATCCTGACCAGCGTTACGCATGTGAGGAGCACCCTCGTGTCTCAAAACATACTCAACCCAATAAATGGCTGTTTCCATTGGCGTCAACGGTTGATCTCTGTACCGTCGCGATAGACGTTGAACTGCTTGAGTGTATTTCGAATTAGTCCAGATCTCCTGAATTGAAGCATTAAAAGATTCCTTGCTGAGTTCTGCTAGATTCAACGATAAGGCATAACCAGCTCGTACTGCATTTTTAACATTCATAAACTGATCACCCAACAGGGGTATACCTAATATGGGTTTACCATGAAATATGGTCTCAGTGGTACTCAAATAGCCTCCATGAGATATGAAGAGCTTAACATTGGGATGGGCCAGGACAGATGGTTGAGGATACCATGGCCTAATAAGGACATTATCGGGCTTATTTGACAGCTCGTCCATTTCGAATTTCCACAATACTTTTATGTTCAGCTCCCTGAAGGTGTCCAGAATCGCCTTAAGCTTTTCCTTCGGCAAATTTTTACTCTTTATATTCGATCCCATGGAAAAGTAAATGGCTCCATCGGTAGCATTATCCAACAACGTTTGCAAGTCTTCTGGTAGTGGGTCAGGCTGCTGTTTTATTTGCAGACCGCCCACTTGTATCATATTTGGCACATAAGGTCGGGCATAGCGCAGCGAAAAGTGATCATTCAGCAGCACCAAGGAAACATTCTTACGCGCCTCATCAAGTGTTCGTGTAGCGGTGGAGAAATACTTTTTGTACAACTTCTCTTGTTGTGGCAATACGACTAAATTAAAAATTATACTAGACGTAATTTGCATAAGGACATTCTCAATTCTTTCACTCAATGACATTCTGGTGTCGAAAGGCGATTTTATGTGAGGTGTATATGATAGAGGCGATGGATTTCCCACCAGATAATCGATGTAACGTACAGTGCCGAAGGTTGATACGGCCACGACTGGTGCGTTAAACCACTCGCTCCAGCCGAGCCAAGCATCTGTAAAAAAGACTTCCAAAATAATCAAATCGAATGTTTCGTTTTGCATCATTTGTTGAACTTTCAAATTTTCCAGTATATTTGTTAGTGCTAGTTTGCCGGCATTAACAAATTCCAGGTATTCCTTCAAATGTGACTTGGCAGGTCCTTCAGCGGTATTGGTCAATAAATCTGAAAATAATGAAGGTTAGTTATATGTGACAAAAATATAAAACTGCTTATCTCCTAAAGGTAAACAACCGTAATTTGTGCAAGAACAAGTGAACGAATTAAGCTCCGTCGAGCAGAAGATTACAAATCCAGCGTGACATCGGTAATTAAGAGCCCTTCCAAGGGATTGCATAAAACCTACTTTCTGTTGGGTCGGCCACAGCCGGCTTAAGGTTTACAACAGTTTCTAAATAACATATAGATTTGATTGAATGTAATCTTAAATACAAATATGATATTAAATCTGACTAAGATCTAGGCATACCTACTTAGTAGGGACATACGAGTAAATACTGTTACAACATTGAACACTCCCATTTCAATAGTAGAACTGAACATACCCCGTTAGTGTCATATGGGTTTTGAAAGCTAACCTCAATAGCGCTAGTCTGTAACGGGATTTTAAAAGTGTTTCAACCTTCATCATGGAGTGGTCAGATAATAAGAACCGTATCGCTGTTATAGCGCTTTTCAAGTGTGAAATGAAAAAAGCGATATTTTCAAAACGCTCCGGCCACCAGAGATAAACCGCATGTTCGTCTATCTATGCATAAAACTGTTTGAGGAGACTGGAGATGTAAAAGACCGCCACCGGTCATGCCGCTCACGCTCTGTTCGAACACCGCATGTCATCAAAGCCGCTAAATTAAGAATTCACAGAAATTCGCTCAGAAAACAGAAAATCATGGCACGTGAGATGAATATCACGCAGAAGTCCATGAGTCGAATCATTAAAAAAGACTTGGGACTTGGGGCTTTAAACGACGTACCGGGCATTTATTGACTGCAGCATTAAAAAACAGGATTGAAAATTCAAACGTCTTATGAAAATTCTGTTCACCGATGAAAAATTTTTTACCGTTCAGTAAAAATTTAACAAGCAAAATGATAGAGTGCATGCGCGGTCATCTAAGGAAGCATCTGAACTGATCCCAAGGGTGGAAAAGGGTCATCACCCAGCTTTTGTCATGGTTTGGTGGGGTGTCTTATACGATGGGGTCACTGACTTGCATTTCTGCGAACAAGGAGTCAAAACATCGGCCAAAGTTTACCAAGAAACCATTTTGGAAGCTGTTGTGAAGCCTCCTAACAATAACCTGTTCCAAAACCAATCATGGACTTTCCAGCAGGATTCTGCGCCGGCCCAGAAGGCTAAAACGTCCCAGGCGTGGCTTCGAAACAATTTTCCAGCGTTCATTTCCTCTAAAGAATGACCATATTTGAACCCATTGGACTAAAAATTGTGGACTGTTTTAGAGGACAAGGTTTGTCACAGAAGATAACCCAACATTGGATCTCTTAAGACTGCTTCGGTTTGAGCTGTGGCCAATTTTCCAATCGACGAGGTTCGTGCAGCTATTGACGATTGGCCAGTGCGACTTAGGGCGTGTGTAAAGGAAAAAGGCGGTCATTTCGAAAAAGTAGATTCCTTAATATATTAAAAAATATTTGGTCCAAAAACATACAGTACTTTTACTTTTACAGCATCAACGTGTGTAACAGTGTTTATGTCCCTACTAAGTAAATGCTTCATTGCCTCAAAACGAAAATATCTTTGATAACCAGCTTACAAATTTTTCTTAATTATGTGGATTTTGATGTCACCTCACCTTTTTACAGTGTATATCTGTTTATCGCCTGAAATATTTTCGACAAACAACCTACGAATATTTCAGAATTTTTTTTACAGAATTTTTTTTGAGAATTTTTTTTACAGGAGTCCTAATTATTTTTTTTTTATTTTTTAATTTAAACGAAAAAATTGGTTGTACATGTGCTCATCTGTTTGACTGCCGCTATGCCCTAGGTATCGGAGACTAAAACCAATAATGGCATATTCTAAAATTTTATAGTATTTATGAAACCATTTCCTTATTTGAAATGTGGTACTTGTTGGCAGCCTAACTATCAAGCCCTTAATGTTATGTAAAGCCGCACTTATGATCATAGCCCGAAAGTTCCTAAATGTTGTTTTTGCGTTGTTGTGATATATTATTGATTTTTGTATTACCCATATGTCTTAGTGAAAGCTGAGAAAATTTTGAACTTTTGGGTCCGATAAGACAGAATCAGAAATTGGACCAAGTCTTTAATGTAGCAACATAGTTAAATTTGCGAAAAAATGTCATCGTTTTTAGGACCCTTATGTTCTCGATCTATGGACAGAGTCTTGGGATTCCAGTTTAAATTTGTTTATAACGAGTTTTATTATTAGATTAGTCCTTTTCCATACAACATCGATTTAGTCCATTTCAATACTAGGGAAATGTTTGCAAGTTAGAAAATCGAAGCTCTTATTGTATGAAATGAATCCGGCTTTTAACAGACCGATGGATGAACAGGCAGACATGGCTAGATCGCCTTCAAATTTTACATCGTCAATAATATGTGTGACGCGCAAAATAGAAAGGGGCCTAAGGGTAAAAACCAGTTTTATTCAGGAGAGCCATTTTAAAGATTTAAATACGTGTATCTTTGGTGTACCATCACTTTCATTAAACGCGCAAATCTCTGGGAGGGAACACTTTTGGAGCATGGGATCGGTCTCATTCGATGCTCAGATGTTGTTCACATCAAAAAAAAATGAAAATTGATTTTTTTTACCCTTAGGTCCCTTTCTCTAAGCGCTGTCACATATATCTTTTATGAGGTTATAGCATGTACAAGCAATACATTCCTTGTTTTAAAATATCCACTGAATAATACTTGGTCCCTTACAAGTGGAAGCTACACACACTGCTGCCTGCATACGTTTTCTGAAGTTTTCACTGGTATTCTGACAATTTCGGCCTCGATATTGTTAATCAGGTCTGTCCAGTTCACACCACCCCTCAAAGAGATAAGCCGTTCAGGAAACATTTGCCTTAAACAATTCATGGTAACCCTCGCTGTGTGTGCAGTGGCTCCATCCTGTTGGAACAATGTATTCTCTAATTGCATTGCCTCAAGAGACGGCTAAAAAAATCCTATATCATAGTCAAGCACAGTTCGGAGTTCACATTTACGGCCGAGCAGAGCGTTTCGGAGATTGCAGTACTACTGCTCTAACTCTTTCGATGTTTTGTGGTGTTTTAATCCTTCTCTCAGGTCTCCTTCGTACACATTACACATTCCCTGGTGTTTTCAGTAAAGTTACATAATTTACAATTGATTGCCGTCCATGAATACGTCCGCGTGGGAAACAGGGAATTGTAAACGAAAAGCACGCTGCACTGCAATGGTCGAGTGCGCATTTGAAAAATACGCTTTAACACAAATTGACCTCTCCTCACGTGTCCAATGCATGATGGCAACTGAAAGGCAGACGAATACAAATCTCTCGTCAGCCACTATAAGCTACGCACACTCTTCACTCTTTTCGACCAACAGTGCCGCCACAGCCTGCAGTGCAAAAAAGAAAATAACCGCGCTACACCCTGTACAATTTTCGTTAAGTTCTGCCTGGCCAAATCTTAATACCCTTCTACGTCCTTATGCTACTAAAGCGCAAAATAAAAAAAAAATTGATCAGGGTGTAATGTGAATTGTTACTTGTCTTGAACTTCTGGATGTCCTAATATGTAAGAAATTTGGAGGAAGTCGATTCCACATACGGACTGTACGGGGGAAAAGGAATTTGATCTGTAAAGTTTAGTAAGGTCAACTGACAAATCGATAACAAACGGGTGTGTATTTCTAGAAAGTCGCTTATCCCTGCCGAGCATCCTAACGTCAAGAATAAGACGACAGATGTCTGTTGAACACGCACCATTTAAGTAACGATAAAAGAGCATCACACAACCTACATATCGACCAAAAGAGTTAGATACCCTACAGTCGCCTATCAGCACCATAGCTCTCCTTTGAACACGGTCAATTAGCTTCGATGACGATTTTGATAGATGGTATTGTATTCCATCTTTGGCCTGATGTAAGTTGTGCAGATGTCGAAAAGATCAGAAGAAATGAAATATTTCCTACACCGCCTCACAAATCCTATACACTTGGGTGCTTCTTTCGACACTTCGAATACATTTTTCGCCCAACGAGCGTCACATTGTATCTTCATGCCCAGAACATCAAGGGCATCTGATTGTTCAACAAGTATACCATCGATAGATAATGACGACCCTATAGGTCAGTGAATCGATTGTGAGACAACAAGCAGAGCTATGTCTTATACGCATCAAAATCCGTTCTATTCATTTGACTCCAATCGGAAACGGACTGTAAATCCCGGTCAAGTGTCTCATCCATAAATCGCCTTCTGTCTTTAACATCTTGAAGACTTGGCCTATGCTTTAATGAATAAGAATGACAGAGGTCGTTGTCATTCGCAAATGAGTAAATTGGATTCATGGTCTGCCCCAATAGATTGTCAATGAAAGTCAAAAAAAACTGAGGGAAAAAGGACAGAATCCTGTGGTACACCTGCATTCAGCCTATGTTCGCTAGATGAAAACCCATCCAAACAACAACTTGTATAGTGCTAAATCTATGAAAGCTCGAATCGAGCAAAGCTATTACCGACGCCAAAAGCTATCAACTTTGATATGAGTGCACCGGCCCTGAAGACATCCAGAGCCACGATCTTACTCTCAAAAAACTGGTGGATAGACCTTCTCCAACGCTCTGACAACAACGCCATTAGGTATCCGGTAGAGTGATTTCTTAAAAGGTCCTTGGCCGTCCAGTAACTATGCTCTTCTTGTGGTATTATAAAACTGTGCAACAAATTCAGGTTAGCAAAAGTTAGGTCGATTCTGAGAGTGAGGAGTGAAAATATAGGCTAAATAAGAAGACCCGTATCGCGGCGTTAGTTTATGTTATTTCGAATTTTTTTCGATTTCCGATTTTCAGCATATTGTTTATAATGTTTTTTTGGCTATAACTCGTCAACTTATTTATATTTTTTCAATCTGTAAAAGCCAAATTATTGCTAGAGACCTGTCCAACAATTACAAATTTTACAAGTTGATTTAGAAAAATTTTGTGGTGCTTATGAAGCAAAAAGTTGGAAAAAATATTTTTTTATGCTTTTTGAAAATATTTTTCACAAAACGAAGTCTTTTTTTCTTTCTGTTTGATCTATAATTATATACATAATTATGTGAGTACTCATTTTAACCATTGTCCGTTTACAACATATTATGATTTGTTAAGCATAAACTCAAAACCGTGTACTTTTTACCAATGTGCCTTCAGTCCCTCAAAAGACTAAGTGTATACCAAGCAGAAAAGCTTACAACAATAAGACATCAACATTTAAAATCTCAGGGTTATAGGTTGATTCGGTTGACTGCTATCGTGCTTTTAGCAGACACACGGACTGACGGGAATTCTTAAGCTAGGTTGTCTATGAATTTTACGACGATCAATAATGTATTGGGTCTCCATATTCGTTGTTTGGAAACGGAATGACAATTTGAATATACCCCCGGTGGAGGGTAAAAATGATATTGGTTTCAAGGGTCCTAGAAAACCTAGGAACTAGATTTCGTTAGTTGAAATATGCTTTTGTGATAAAACCTTGGAATTTTAAATTGACCCTTCTTTATTGCACTTGTTAACTTACCATTAAATATCTGAATATTTTCCATAATTGGAATGTCTCTAAAATTGTTCACCGGCTCTTTTTGGGGGAACGTAGATATTGACGTGACCTCATGACCTTTTTCTGCTAAAGCCTTTAGCAGAGGAGAAATAAAAAAGTAATGCGACGGTGCCGGATAACCGAATACAGAGAGAATTTTTGCTCCTTGTCCCGAGCCAATATAACAAGAGGCAGTAAACAAACAAAACACACTTAGAATCAAACAAAAGTTCATTGTGCCGCAGTCGAATTCATGTGATTATTTCAGTGGTCAGTATCAAACTGTATAAAAGAAAAAGAAGTAAAGTGCCATCTGGTACAAAACAATTCCAAATAATGTTGTTATCACATTCTTAATGGAACTTTATTGTTTGTGGGGTTGTCTGTATCATGTGGTCACTTTAAAAGAAAATACGCACTAACAACCATCGCTTCGATTCAAATCGGACATTGTCTCCATTGTATTACAATGAAATTGATAACAACTTTCAATAGAAGAATACTGCGGCAAAGGTTAATTTGTGAGCAGCGTCAACAGCCAAAAAAAAACAGTTAAATTTGTCAGTAGGTTCGGTCAGGTTCAATCTTAATAACCCTACACAATGGTGAAAACAGCTATTATTGTATTTATAATCACCGAGGCTATAACGACCTTTTATTGGAACTCACGCATCCGCAAGACCGACTGCAGTCTCAGTTATATCTTTAACAGTAAAAACGTCGTAAGGTTCGGCCTCGTATACTCTAAGTATACTGTTCCTACATAGCGAAAAAAAACACAAACTAATGGTCCATTTTTTGGTCCCATGCAAGTTTCCTTAATCGCGGTCAAAATTACTCAATATTCGCTTTAAAGTGAGTACCAACATGGGCCTTGGACCAGGCGCAGCTAATATTGGGATTTTAATTTTTTGGAATTTTATTGTGTTTACCATGTCACCACCATATTGCAGAAATTCTCTTAAGAGCTGTATTCGAGATTTATTTAGGGAAATGAAGTGGACTTGAGTTGGTGATATTTTAACGTTTTGCACGGGAAAGGAGCATACCAAACTTAAAGGGATACAGCATCTGTATGCGGGATGAACAAGTTTTGAGTGTCATATCTGTCGAGTAACGCAAAGCAAGTAAGTTGTTCTATCCTGAACATTTAGCGAAGTCCACATTAGGCAAGATTATAAAGAACTCCTAGAACTTCCATTTATTTTTCTTGGTGGTAGCATTCCCAATTTCACATTTCGTGCACCTGGAGCGAAGAATTATGCAAGAATCAAGCCAAAGGGTATCTATTATTTAAAAATGTAATTAATCATTTAAATGGAATTCGAATATCGTAATCTAGAGGTATTTTTTTTTAAATAAAAAAAAAATACTTAAGTTCAAGTCAAGTGTGGAATCTTTAAATCAAGTGTGGAATCTATAAATGGCATAAAATGTCCTTTCGTATAATTTTATGCCATTTATTTTTTTGAATATAATTTCCTTTAAATGTTGCCAACTGTAATATGAAAATGAGCGTTCGGCGAAAAACAAGAAGATCCGCTGTTTTTGACTAAAATTGTGTTCAGTGATGAGGCCCATTTCTGGCGCAACGGCAACGTCAACAAACAAAATTGCATTTGGTCTGAAGAGGAACCAGAAGAGGTTCCAGAGGTGCCATTATATCCAGAGAAAATCACGGTTTGGTGCGGTTTATGGTTGGAAGAATGGTTGGAATTGAAAATGCGCTATATAGTTCTACGGGAAGTTGGTGTTGGAGACCCTCAGCCGACACTACCTCATAAAAATTAGTTTTTTTATTTGGAAATATCCATCCAGTTTCTTGAGAAAAATCACTGCAATTTTGCAAATAATAATCTCTATATAGGCGCAATCTGTGTAAAAATAGTTTAGATTGGGCCACCGTTTCTTGTACCTCCCATACAAACGGCCTTATGGGCTTTGAGAAATAATATGACTATAACTTACCACAAACTTGACTTATCGAAATGAAATTTTACACATCAAGATTTCTACAACACACTTCTACCCTGAATTCAGTTGAGATCGGAAAAGTCCTACTGATACCTACCACACTATTGGTCTCAAGGGCCTTGAAAAATAATATGACAATAACTCACCACACACTTGACCTATCGAGAATTTTCTACATAAAGATTTTTATATAGAACACACCTCTGCGCCAAATTCTGTTGAAATCGGAAAAGTCCTACTGGTACCTCCCACTCAAACGGTCTCATGGGCTTTGAGAAATAATATGACGATAACTCACCACAAGCCTGACCTATCGAAATGAAATTTTGCACATAAAGATTTCTATATAGAACACACTCCCGCACCAAATTCGGTTTTATTTGGGAATCTGGTTTAGGGTATCCAAAGTTCGGCACAGCCAAACTTAACATTTTTTACTTGTTACTACCTGAAATTGAAGCCCGTATTCTTAACAATATTTTGTTTCAACAGGACGGTGCCACTTGCCATGTAGCTGGTCAAAAAATGGATCTAGTGAAAGGTAATTTCAAAGAGCAGCTAATTTCAAATTTTGGACTGGTGAATTGGCCGCCTTGATCGTGTGATATCACACCTTTAGACTTTTATCTTTGGAGCTACGGAAAATCCAAAGTCTATGCTGACAAACCCGCTATGATTCAGGTCTTGGAACCATTACGCGTGTCATTCACGCCAGACGGGTCGAAATGCTCGAATGAGCACCCTGCACCCTCAGAATGGACACCTTGAGGCGTAATTGCTGCCAACATTTGAAGAAAATTATATTCAAAAAATAAATGGCATAAAATTTCCTTCGAATGAATAAAAAAGATTCCACACTTGATTTGAATTTTAATTTTTTTTATTTTGATAAAATACCTCTAGGTGGATCACCCTATAAATTCATTTTCTTAGTCTTCGATTTCTATTCATGGTATGGATATTGAACACTCAGGTGCTCTTGATGTTCTGGGCATGAAAACACAATGGGCGAGACATGTGTTCGTAGTGTTGAAAAAAACAGTCAAGGGCATAGGCGGTGCAAGTAAGCGGTGCAAGAAACATTTCACTTCTCTGATCTTTTCAATAGCTATACAAGTTACACCAGGCCAAAAATGGAATACAAATCCCATATATGGGCAATTGCTTTAAAATCATCTTTAGAGCTTATTAAACATGTTAAAAGGCAGCGATGGGGCTGATAGGCGACAGTAGGGAATCCATTTCTATTGGTCGGAATGTGGGCTGCGTGTCACTGTTCCCACTATACTTTTATGGTATGTGTTCATCCAACATCTATCGTCTTATTCCTGACGTGAGGATTTTTGGCGAGGATACACGACTTTCCAGGAATTCACACACATTTGTTATCGATTGGCCGGTTGACCACACTTGACACTACAAATCAAATTAGTTTGTCGACCGTACTGTCTGTATGTGGAATCAACTTCCCGCGAATGTATTTCCCACCAATTTCGGCATCCAAAAATTCAAGGCAAGTGTCAGCAAACATTACTCCCTCTTTCTCCCTTCCGATCCTTTACTTTCCAATCGCCAACGCAATGCACAGCATGAGTGTTGGTTATTTAAAAAAAATAGAGTCCCACTAAAACAATTATATCGGTGTTGATATTAATATTTTTTCCTTCTAAAAAGGTGTGTGCAAGCGTTGATGAATATAATTATTCAAGTCCAAGAATTTAGGCTCTTTTGTGACTACAAAAATAAAAAAAAAAAAAATTTAGGAATTTCTTACGCTTTGATCCGCCAAATTGCTTTAAAGGCGACGAATTTTGTAAAAGGGAAAAGAATTTTAAATGCATTAATGTTGTAAATGATGCCGCCGAAAAAAAAAAAATCAAACTAATAACAGACTTTAGAAGATGCTAACACACAACGAAGACGATAAACAGTACTTGTTGCACATTGTAAAGAGCTGTCGTAAGGATTTCCCAGCCTATAATAAAAATCAAAAAAAGACAAAACAAGATGACGTACAAACCAAAATTATTAATGAAATATGTAGACGATCTCTTTATAATTTTTAAGAAAAACGAAAGAAGGAATATTCTAGATGTAAAGTCATTCAAATCAAATCACATCACAAATACAGTTTACAATGAAGATTCAACTATAATTATATTGGTACCAAAAACCTACAGCTTCAGGCAGACTTATTAACTATTGTTTAAAACATCCGAGGCGAGTTGTTATAACCTCCGAGACTAACTTTATCAATAGAAATTTATAAGTGTTGCCTGGCGCTATCTGACATTTCCATTAAAAAGTTTGACATTTTTTAGCATAAACGTACTCAGAACGTTTTGACGTACGACAACCATTTGTGTTGTTTACAGTGACTTGAAAAAATCAATCTGGCAAAAAATGGAATTAACTCGTGAACATTTTCGTGCGATAATTTTTCACATTGTGAAAAACTGGATTAACGAATTCAATCGTGGCCGACGCTCGCTTAAAGAAGAAGGTCGTAAAGATCGCCCAAAAACGGCCTTTGTGCCAGAGAACATTGATGCCGTGCGTGATCGTCATGTAACATACCGTGAGATAGAGGCATCCTTGGGCATTTCTTCCACCAGCATACATTCGATATTCCATGAACACCTGGCCGTAAAAAAGGTTTGTTCTCGTTGGATCCGGCACAATTTGACAATCGCTTAAAAAACGATCGCGGTGCTTCAAAAGACGCACGCAGAGAAAAAACACAGTTACTACATGGTCACGGCAACAAAAGTATGTTCATCGAAACCATAGCATTGTTAACTGAATTTAGTTTTGACAATAGTATAATTGCTGCAACATTAATATTGTAGAAATGTAACAATAGTATTATTGCCAAATTTAAAAGTGGAAATAATGTTATAGCAACAATATAAATATGGTTGGTAACAAAAGTATTGTGTTTTGCGTTTTATGTTAACAATAATATGATTACGGCAATCATGCTTTATGATTGTAGTTTTTCTTCATTTAAATATGCTTTTAAGAATAATAGTAATTACAATTTTTGAAACAAGCTGCTTTGGCTTTGTTTAACTGAAATTTTTTTAATAAAAACGCTTACGTTTATTAAACTTATTTTTTCTACTGTGAAATAAATCACTCCTATTATTTTGAATTTAATGTTTTTTTGAATAATTTTCTAATTCAAATCTATTGTCGACAACTTAAACAAATTCTAATAAATTATATTAGAGATCATAGTATAATTGTGTGTGATCATACTATGGCTGTAGGGATCATAACATGGTTGCGTGTGAATCATACTATGGTTGTGAGGATCATACTATGGTTGTATGTGAAACATACTATGGTTGTGAGGATCATACTATGGTTGTAGAGATCATAGTATGGTTTAGTGCGAATCATATTATGGTTGTGGGGATCATAGTATGGCTATGTGTGAATCATACTATTGTTGTTAGGATCATAGTATGGTTGTATTTGAATCATACTATTGTTGTGAGGATCATAATATTGTTGTACCACAACCATATACCCAACAATAGTATTATCCTCTTCGCATATTGTCACCACAACCATACTTTTTTCTGCGTGCGTTTATAAGATCGTCACAGTGACGAATCATGGACCAATGCCTGTGAGCCCGAAACAAAACAGCAATCGACGGTGTGGGTCTTCAAAGACGAGCCAAATCCAAAAAATGTTGTTCGTGGAAGAAGCACTTTGAAGCAAATGGTCATGAGGCTACTGTTCCGCTGGTCATGTGTCGACTGTTCCGCTTGAGCAACGTAGGAGGTCAATTATGAGTGATACACAGTAGAATAAACAGTTTATTTAGCAGGACATAATTTGCAATAAATAACGATGATAAATAAAGTGCAATGGTGACACGTCCGACATATGCCAAAAGGTATATGTTGGCGAAACTAAACCTAAACTTAAGACAAGAACTTCGTCCCACAAATCTTACCTAAACGCCGTTAATAGGCCCAGAGAACAAATACCGCTGTTGCAGCCCACTGTACTTTGAGTAGACATAAGACTGACTTCACTGATGTAATAATTGTAGCCAATATTAAGCAAATTCGACCCCTGGTTCAGAATTTAGCAATTTTACCCTAGAAGCCTTCGACCACCAATCCGAAAATTTTTATACCGCTGCCCTTTCGCCCCCTTGCATTTTTGGGCATGGTCGTAGATGGACATATTTTCATTAAATGAGCCAAGGAATACTATGGTGAAATTTGTCCAGCCGTGAATGAATCACCTTGTATAGAAATGTAGTGCATAAGCATAAAAGTAAGCTAGGAACAAAAATCAGTTGACAGCGATAATCAGACGGACGACAGTGTTTTCTATACGTAATTATTTTTCAAATATTGTGTTTATGTTTTGTTTGAATGTACTTCTATTCATGCTTTGTATTCTATAAGTGACAGACCCTGAAGATGATTGACGAAGTCAATCGAAATATTAGGAAAAATAAAAATCAAGCCGAAAAATAAATTTATAAGGTTATAACACCAAAGGCCAACTATTCACTTACAACAATTAACCCTCGAACTGGCACATGGTTCGGGCCAGACATATTTCATTTTCATGCTTCAATTTAGCATACTTCTATTTTAGGTACATGGCTGTAATTTCAGGTAATCTCCCAAAATATTGTTGGCTTTCGATGTATAAATTAATAATTGAAAAAAAGTCCTTGGAACAGGACAAAAAGCCAGGACAAACACATTGTGGCTCAACCAACAACTCGTATAGCATTTGAAGCGTACTTTGGGATACCTCTCAATATAGCAAACCTTAATGTGGCTTCACGCAGTGGTCCAGACACATTAGCTGCCAAAAAAGATTGCAGAATTTGCCTGCAGCAAGGTGACAAAATACGCCGTAAGACACGCTTTTTTGTTGCAAATGCAACAATCCTGTTTGTCAGCAACATTCAAAAGTAGATTATTTATGTTTTTGTTGCCTTCCGCAAAATTCTAAATAACAAAATTCGATGTATTCTTCATAATAATTTTCTATTTGTCATAAACATTTATTACTTTACCCATAATAAAGAGAAATATATATAGAACAAAAAAATTGTTGCCCTTTTCATTCCAAATATTTTTTCAGGTCTATTTGTTCTTCCTCAGGTAGCTAATAACATAGTAAAAAGAAATAGAAACACAAAATATAACAAATATTTTCCTATCTTAGTAAAAAATTTAACGGCAAACAGCCCATATTTCCATACAAATGCATGTAAATGTATAGGGGTCTGACCAGAACCATGTGCCAGAACTAAGGGCTCAAAATATGTGCCTGACGAAGAGTTAAAGAAAAAGTATGTAATAAGTCTGTTAAATAAAAATTAAAGAAAACCCATTATATTAGTATTTCTTATTAAAAATTGATTAAATGCAAAAAAGAGTATTTCGGAAGTCCATCCAACCAGCCTGAAAATATGCTGCATCCATTTTGGCATTAAATCCCATATTTTTATCGCTACCCACAAGTTACATTCCATTGGAGAGGTCTTGTTTGTTAGTAAAAAAAATAATTTTTAACATTTCAGAAACATGTACATAAATATAGATCAAAAAAATTCAAAATAGTGCACATGCTAAAAATTGAAGAAACGTTATTTTGAATTACAATTTTTTTATATCCCATCACATCCCAAAAAAGTGACTTTTAAAGGAAAAGACCTAAGATTTATTTTGAGAAAAGAAAAAAAGACGCCTTTTGAAAAAAATTAATTTTTGATTTGGCAAAAAAGGATTTTTTTTTTATTTTTTTTTTTTATTTTTTTTATTTTTTCTAAAAATATTGAATAAATAGCTTTCTTATAACACATTTGGGTCAATGGGTAATAAGTAACAAGGCTGCGAAATAACATCTATAAGGCCAATATGTCGAAATTCAACACACTCTAACTCAGAGAGTCCTTCACCGATCTCGTGGTGCAAGTTTCATCCTGATCGGAAGACATCGGTTCTAAAAGTTGGGTTCCTTGTCATGAATGACCCATATACTCTATTTAGGGTCTCCTATCAATAATTCGTTGTTTGCTAACGGAACGACAAATTTATTATACCCCCGGTGGAGGTTTAAAAAAATATATTTGTGTAGAGGGTCCTAGAAATCCTAGGACCTAAAAAACAACTCGATATCGTTACACGAAATTTACTAACGATAGTGGCTTGTCCCCATGGGACTACGAATTTATATTTGACCCTTCTTAAATACAATCGTTAACTTACCATCAAGCATGTGAATATTTTCCATTATTGCAATATCTCTGAAATTGTTGGGGGAACGTTGACATCGACGTGACCTCGTGGCCTTTTTCTGCTAAAGCCTTCAGTAAAGGAGAAATAAAAAAATAATGCGACGGTGCCGGATAACCGAAAACTGAAAGAATTTTTGCTCCCTGCCCCGAGCCAATGTAAGAAGAGGCAGTAAACAAAATCACAGTTAGAACCGAACAAAAGTTCATTGTGCCGCAGTCGAATTGATGTGCTAGTTTTAATGGTCAATATCAAACTGCCTAAAAGAAAAAAGAAAAAGTGTCACCTGGTAAATTCCAATTTTTGTTATTACATATTAAGGTACTTGGCTGTAACTGAGCTAATCATACACGATAGTTTGTATTATGCGGTCACTTCTGATAAGAGGGTACGAGTATTAACATTACATAAAAATAAACACTATTGAACATCGCTCCGAATCATATCGGACATGCCCTTCCCTTTACTTACACTGAAGTTGATAACAATCTTCAAAGAGAGCTGCAGCAAATGTTAATCTTTGAGCCACGCCAACAGTGGGTTTGATTACACAGTCCAATGAAATTTTACGCTTGTTTTTGATATTGATAAAAATCCCAAAAAAAGCAAGTAAAAATATCATAAGGCTTGATCAGGTCGAATCTTATAAACCCTTCACAATGAATTTTCTAAGGGAATGGGGACGATAACAACTATTGTATTCATAATCACAGAGACTATAACGACAGTTTATTGGAATTTGCGTATTTGTGAGACAGACTGCAGTCTCAGTCATATCAGTAAACAAGTCGTTCAGTTCGGCCAAGTCGATCCTTGTATACTCTTCTTCGTCCCTATGTAGCGTAAGAAAACACAAACAAATGCTCCGGTTATTGGGCCCTTTCGGCCGATGCGTCCGTTCCTAACCCAAACCTTCAAACTCACACTATAATCGACTTAGTACCAAAATTTGCTTTAGATTAAGTACTTAGCTCGTTTTGAAACAGGGAATTGTTAAGAGGCTTCACAACAGCTTACAAAACGGTTTCTTGACAAACTTTGGCCGATGTTTTGACTCCTTTTTCGCAGAAATGCAGGTCAGTGACCCCATCGTAAGAGACACCCCACCAAACCATGACTAAAGCTGGGTGATGACCCTTTTCCACCCTTGGGATCAGTTCAGATGCTTTCTTAGATGACCGCGCATACACTCTATTATTTTGCTTGTTAAATTTTTTCTGAACGGTAAAAATTTTTTCATTGGTGAACAAAATTTTTCTGTGCAAGTTTTCAGCGTGCTTTACCAAAAGCGCTTGCATTTTTCAATCCTATTTTATTTAAAGCTGCATTCAATAAATGTCCGATACGTCGTTTGAAAGCCCCAAGTCCTAAGTCTTTTTTAATGATTCGACTCTTGGACTTTTGCTGTTTTCGTAGCGGATTTCTGTGAATTCTCGATTTAACGGCTTTGATGACATGCGGTGTTCGAACAGAGCGTGGGCGGCAATACCGGTGGCGGTCTTTTACATCTCCAGTCTCCTCAAACAGTTTTATGCATCGGTAGACGAACATGCGGCTAATCCTTAGTGGCCGGAGCGTTTTGAAAATATCGTTTTTTTTCATTTTACACTTGAAAATCACTATTACAGCGATACGGTTCTCATTATCTGACAACTCCATGATGAAAGTAGAAACAATTTTAAAATCCCGTTACAGACTAACGCTATTGAGGTTAGCCTTCAACACCCATATGACATTAACGGGGTATTTTCAGTTCTACTATTGAAATGGGTGTGTTCACTGTTGTAACAGTATTTATGTCCCTACTAAGTATACATCAATAAATACAGTATGTCAAGAATCACTTTACACATTACAAAAAAATTATAATTTTCAACTTAATTTGTATGAAAATGTAAGTTTTTGGTTTTTAACTTATTTTTTTTTATTTATTTTGATTACATACAGTATTCGCAAAAGGGATAAATAAAAAGAACGTTAATCCAATGTGTAAAAAACAAAAAATAGGACTTGAAGAATTATCAATATTTTTTTTTACTGTCAAGAAACTCTTTTCACAACTCGCATTTGTTATTCCTTTTGACACTCACTTAACGGCCAACGGTGCTTTACAGTTATTTGCGATTTACATTGCTTTTGTATATGATTGTGGTTGTCAGTTAGTGATCAGTTTTTGTTGTGCGCGTATCACAACGTAACATATTGAGTTTGCAAAATGCCAGGCAAAAAAATATCGTTCGATGTAATTCAGCTGATTTACTACAATCACCAATTGGGAAAAAGTGTGAAAGAATTGTCGGAAATGTTTTCAGTAACACGAAAGACAATTTATAATATAATAAATCGAGCTGAAAATGAGGGTAGATTGGAGCCAAAACGTGGAGGAGGACCGAAGCCAAAAATAACTGAACGTGCGGAGCGCCTAATGATACGGAAAATTAGTCGAAACCCCCAAATTTCGACCAGAACCCTTGCAAGGGAGCTCGAGAAAGAGTGTGGAGTAGTTGTTTCTCATGAAACAGTTAGACAGGCGATTCTAAAGAACAAATATTCATCAAGAGCTGCACGAAAAAAACCACTTCTTTCTTCAGTCAATGTAGATAAGCGCTTTTCCTTCGCTGTAATGAATGTTTCCCTAACGGCCGACTATTGGGACGACGTCATATTCTGCATTGAGACCAAAATGATGCTGTATTACAACGATGGGCCGTATAGAGTGTGGCGAAAGCCATTAACATCGCTAGAAAATCGCAAAATCATTCCAACTGTCAAATTTGGAAAAATGTCGGTTATGATTTCGGGGTGCATCTCAAGCAAAGGAGTGGGAGACTTAGCCTTTATAGAAACTACCATGGACGCTAAGCAGTATTTAGACATTCTAAAGAGCAAATTGGTAAGCAGCGCTAGGAAATTTGAGTTCTTCAGAGGCAACAAACCAAAATTCAAATATTATCAGGATAATGACCCTAAGCATAAGTCGCATATGGTGCGGATGTGGCTACTTTATAATTGCGGAAAAGTTATAGATACACCTCCTCAAAGTCCTGACCTAAACCCTATTGAAAATTTGTGGGTGCATTTAAAGAAAAATGTCGCCAAACGCCAACCCAAAAACATGACAGCACTCAAATCCGCTATATTGGAAGAGTGGGAAAATATACCGAGCAATTATGACCTCATAAAGTTGATCCATTCTGTGAAAAGGCGATTACAATGCGTGGTAGATGCAAAGGGTGGTCATACGAAATACTAAATCAATTAAAAAACATCGTAACACGTCTTAAATTTAATACAAACACTTTTGTGAAAAGAGTTTATTGACACTAGCAAAATTGAACTCTACTTGATTTTGTTTTACGTTTAGTTTCTTTAGCATGGAATTTGCTTTATTTTTTTGTTAACCTTATGTAAATAATGTATATAATTATAATAAATCAAAAAAAAAAACTTGATGGAATAAAACAAATTACTTTCTTGCTTACAAAGATGAATTTTTATATTTATTTTCTTTGTGTAAAGTCATTCTTGACATACTGTATATTAAAAAATATTTGGTCCAAAAACATTCAGTTCTTTTATTTTACAGCATAAAACGTGTGTAACAGTATTTATGTCCCTTCTAAGTATATAAGTAAAGGGTCTTTAAAAATTAGTTTTTCAGCATTTCTATATAATATATTATCACAGGCATGAAATTTTAATTAGGCATGTTACAAACTGTGTTACAAAGTTAATTTGCGTAGTTTCTACGTGTAAGATTTATTTTTAAGGCTTTAGAAACACTAACTCAAATATAGGAAAAAATTGAAATAAGTACTTATGCTCAAAAAAACATTGTTTTGAGTAAGAAAACATTTTTTATCATCCCACTATGAAACCATAAAGCTCTTAAAGGGAAAGACTAAGTTTCTTTCGGGCAAAAAATGTGCATTTTTTTCAAAAAAGATAAAAATGTTGATTTTGCAACAAAAAAAAGTGGTAATAATTGTTAAATTTTTCTAAATAAATAGGTATCTAAAACACTTAGAACAAATTTTTCTAGCAAAAATAGGTAATAACTTATATGGCTGCGAAAAAAATACCTGTTAGGCCAAAATGTTAAAGTTCGACCATCTCTAACTCATAAGGTCCTTGGCCGAACTTGTTCAAAGTTTGTATCTAAACTACTACCCAATAGAACTTAGCTTGGAGCAAGTTTGATCGTAATACATCGATTCCAAAATTGGGTTACTTGACATGAAATGCCCCATATATTTATACTTACTATACTTTTTCTCTGTTTGGCAAAAGAAACATTTATATATATTTGTAACAATACATGCCGATAAAGTATAGGAATATTTCTAGCTAAATGTTTTATTATAAAAGACGTATTTTCCTATAGTTGTCGTATGATGTACAACTGCGATAAGCAACACTTAACAAGAAGTAGTTTTTTTTTTTAACTGCGCATAATTGCTAAAGCTTTCAACAAATACAAATCAGCCATCACCTTAGCAAAAGAAAGTAACAATTAGGTTGCTTAGAAAGGCTGCTCTTTGATTTTTTCAGTTTTGTTACTAAAGCTTTTTGTGACATTTTTTAGGTGCTTTTTTACTATTTATTATCTAGTCATGTTTAAAAGCAGTAGCTTTCATTAGCTAGTGCCTTTGAACTGTGTTGGTTTCTTTTAGCTACACTCGCTGTTGGCTAATATTTTTTAGTGGCTTCGACTAACATTGCGTTGGCCTTTGGAACCCTGCTCTCATTCATTAATTTATTTAATAATGATGGCTGGATGATTTTCCACATTACAATGAAGTAAGGTAAATCATAAAATAGCCGCACTTCGGCTGAAGTTGTTAAAAGAGCTATGATTATATTGTTTTTAACACAGTTTGATTATCTTTATTAAACTATAACTTAAAGAACATATAACACTACCACCATAAAGGGCTCATAACCATTACCTCTTATTTACCGCAGACATACAATTAATTACTTAAAGAATACCTAAACTTAATAAAATAATTGTTGTTTTCATGAAATTTTGCAAAAATATGTTTTTCTGGACCAAGAACGGACGCTATTAAAATTTAAGAAAATCGGCTCACATTTGGATATTACCCCCACATATAGTTCATCCGATTTAATGTTTTTACCACGAGTTTTTGGAACAGAAAATGAAGTTATTGAGATTGAAGAAAGTCGGTTTAGATTTAGATATAGCTCCCACACATATATGGTCATCTAATTTTTTGGTTTCAGTTCCAAGACCCACATATTGCATACAATCTTGATGAAAGCTGAATGAGCCGGTGGTCGCAACTTTAAAAGCGCTTACCTTAATTTTCGGCCGTAAGAATCGTCCCACCCGACAGAGTATGCGTGCTATAGTACATAATTTTTGATGCACATATTTACTTTTGGATGTTCCGGCGCCAAAGAGACGCCGTACTGCTCGAAGCGTCGAAAATATTGCAGCCGTACGAGTAAGTATATCCATTTAAAATGAGCCAAATCAGTCGATTCCACTTCGTTCTCAGGAAGAGGGCATTTGTCAAACCACACTGTGGCGTATTTTGCGAAAAGATCTAGGCCTTCAGCTTTATGAGATCAAACTGACTCAAGATCTCAAGCCACTTGATCGTCTGAAATGTCGAAACTTCTCCGATTGCGATCTGGAAAAGTTTCACGAAAATCCAGAATTCAAGAGACACAATTGCATCCGCAATCGTATTATTTCGTTGATGAAAACAACAACAAAAATCATATTTTCGTGAATGAAGAGCGTTATATAGTTCGCTGTACACAGGTTCGTGGTGGTCATATGACCGAAATCGAATTTCCTACTTAAACATTTACACTACACCTGCAATAAATTTGAAAGGGACTTAAGGGTAAAAACCAGTTTTGTTCAGGAGAGCCATTTTAAAGATTTAAATACGTGTATCTTTGGTGCACCATCACTTTCATAAAACGCGCATATCTCTGGGAGGGAACACTTTTGGGGCATGGGATCAGTCTCAATCGAAGCTCAGATGTTGTCAACATCAAAAAAAAGTGAAAATTGATTTTTTTTTACCCTTAGGTCCCTTTCTCTATGCGCTGTCACATATATTTAATATTCTGAGTTTTATTGATATAATTATGTCCTTATTGGAAAACCCTGTATCAGTAATATTTCTATTTTCATGCTAGAGTTGCTATATACATTTCTGGCCTAGGCAACACTAAGTGTTGCCTGGCGCCATCTGATATTTCCATTCTAAAGCTTGACATTTTTTAGCATAAACGTACTCAGAATGTTTTGTCGTACGACCATCATTTGTGTTGTTTACAGTGACTTGAAAAAATGGAATGAATGACAATTTTCGTGCGATCATTTTTCACAACTTTCGACGTGGATTATAACGCCAAGAGTGCATCGATGAACTAAAATCTTTGTACGGCGATGAATCACCATCCTATAGCACTGTGAAAAACTGGTTTAATGAATTTAATCGTAGCCGACGCTCGCTCAAAGACGAAGGTCGTCCACAAAAGGCAGAGAACATTGATGACGTGCTCATGCAAGATCGTCATGTGGCATACCGTGAGATACAGGACTCCTTAAGCATTTCTTCCACCAGCATACATTCGATATTGCATGAACCCCTGGCCGTAAAATAGGTCGCTCAAAAAATGGATCATGTCAATTGGTGCAAAGAAATTTTGAAAAAATATCGTCACAGCTGACGAATCATGGATCTATGCGTAAGAGCCCGAAACAAAACGCAAACGGCTGTTTGGGTCTTCGAATACGAGCCAGATCCAACGAAAGCTGTTCCTGGAAGAAGCACTTCGAAGCAAATTGTCGCCTTTTTCTTCGACAAAACTGGTCATGTGACGACTGTTCCGCTTGATCAACGTAGGACGGTCAATTCTGAGTGGTACACCACAATTTCTTTGCTTGAAGTCTTCGGAGAAATTTGAGAAACGAAAAAGAGTCGTCACAGGTGACGAATCATGAATCTATGCGTAAGAGCCCGAAACAAAACGCAAACGGCTGTGTGGGTCTTCGAATACGAGCCAGATCCAACGAAAGTTGTTCCTGGAAGAAGCACTTCGAAGCAAATGGTCGCCTGTTTCTTCCCAAAACTGGCCATGTGACGACTGTTCCGCTTGATCAACGTAGGACGGTCAATTCTGAGTGGTACACCACAATTCGTTTGCCTGAAGTCTTCGGAGAAATTTGAGAAACGAAAAAGAGAAGACGAATCATTGTGTACCTTGACAATGCGAGCTTTCACACATCGGTTCAAAGCAGCGCCTTTTTGACCGGACAAAACTTCGAGTTGTTAAGTCATCCGCCGTACAGCCCTGACTTGGCACCCAATGACTTTTTACTCCCGCACATCAAGAAAAAAATGCGTGGTCAACGATTTTCGTCGTCGGAAGATGCTGTTGAAGCGCTTAAAAATTGGTTTGAGCGCATGCTGGAGAATACTTTGAAAAACAACAAAACCATTTTTGTTAATAAATAGTCACACTTTCATTATTAGGCCAGAAATATATATAGCAGCGGCGTATTCGTGTTTTCTTTACTAATTTATAAGGTTTGAGACTACTTTATTCTTTACTTATGTCCCACAACAGTTCATTAAGGAACAAGAGGGTACTTTTCTGAAATCATTGAGCTGTACTCAATATAATTCTTATACTTATCGACCGGAACCTAATTTTTAACGCCGGCTCCGAAAGGCTAATGACTTTTACAGAGAAGTTTTTACATGGCTTAGAAATAAAAAGTGTTACTTGTAAAGTCGGTGGCATTTACTAGATGAAAACTCGCCACTGAGAAATTGTTGGATGTTCTTAACTGGGGGTAGAGCCTGGGCTTACTGGCATGATAGCCGTGTACATTTCCATTACACCACGGCGGCCCACAGGTTCGACACTACTTAGGACAATTGTAGAAAATTTCTAAAATTAACCAACTTACACAGCTATTTTCAAACCTTCGGCGGCAATCTCTTTGCATGCACTACGAGAGTGGTTCGGAAAGTTCTTAGCCTATCAATGAAAGAGAATAGTTAGTTTTTTAAAAATATTTTTATTTTTCAATATAATCTCCTGAAACTTCAATGCACTTAGTCCAACGCTTATCTAGCAATTCTATCCCTTGATTAAAATAGCTTTCCTCAAGGTCTTCAAAATAGTGGTTTACAACTGTAATTGCATCTTCATTTGAGGTAAAACGCTTGCCAGCAAGGAATTATTTTAGATTTGGGAACAGGTAAAAGTCACTGGGAGCTAAATCAGGAGAATAAGGTGGGTGGTCAAGCAACTCGTACTTTAATTCGTTGATTTTAGCCATTGTTAAAACACTCTTGTGCGTTGGTGCGTTGTCTTGATGAAAAACTATTTTTTTGTGTTGTAAGCCAGGACGTTTTTCTCGAATTTGTACATTTAATTGATCTAAAAGGTTGCAATAATACTCTGAATTTTTTGTTTTACCCTTTTGCAGATAGTCAATCAATAAAATACCTTTGAAGTCCCAAAAAACCGTTGCCATAACCTTACCAGCCGATTGAATTGTTTTTGCCTTGTTTGGGCACTTCCTCCAGCTTCAGTCCATTGTTTGGATTGTTCTTTTGTATAGTGGTGGATCAATGTCTCATCAACAGTTATGAAACGACGCTAAAAATCCATTTTATTTCGCTGAAAACGATCCAAACAAGCTTGAGAAATGTTCATTCTTATGCGTTTTTTGTCGACTGCTAACAACTGCGGCACCCATCTTGCAGAAAGCTTTTTCATCTGTAGTTCTTCATGCAAAATTAAATGGACTCGATCATTTGAGATGCCCATGATATTAGCTATTTTACGCACTTTTATTCGTCGATCATTTAATACCATATCATGCACTTTGGCTACAATTTCTGTTGTTGTTGCTGTTTTTGGACGTCCACTACGTGGTTCATCTTCAATGCTTGTACGACCACGTTTAAATTCAGCAACCCAATTTTTTACTGTTGCATATGAAGGAGCACTTTCACCTAATACATTCACCATATCATTATGAATTTCTTGTCCCGATAAACCTTTTTTATGTAAATATTTAATGACACCACGCATTTCTAATTTTTCTATTGTAAAAAAATCGCGGATGCGTCTTTTGTGAACACCTGTTTCTGTTTATACTGCGCTTTTTGTGCTAGGCTAAGAAGTTTCCGAACCGCCCGTACAAGGAATTAATAGCTTTAACTACTTACACAATAGTAATACATTAAATGTTTTTTTTATTTTCTCTTGAGTTTTTTGCTTTTCCTACTCTTTGACACGGCCCGCATGCCTTTAGAAAATAGTTTCCCCATTAAAAGTACAAATCCCACCATTAACAAAATAATCGCCAAAAGACTTCCACTAAGAATAATGTAGACATCGATATTATTAAGTTCAATAAAACTCAAATCCTGACCCGGGTTGCGCAGTTGAGGAGCACCCCCGTGCCTCAAGACATACTCTGTCCAATAAATGGCTGTTTCCAGTGGCGTCAACGGCTGATCCCTATAATATCTTGAAAGACGTTGAACTGCTAGCGTATATTGCGGATTTGTCAATAGTTCCATAATCGTGGCTTTTAACGATTCTTTGGTGAGATCTCCCAACTGTAGACTTAAAGCATAGCCAGCCTTTACAGCATTTTTAACATTCATAAACTGATCACCTAAAATGGGTATACCCAGTATTGGTTTACCATGGAATATGGTCTCGGTGGTGCTTAGAAAACCGCCGTGTGAAATGAACAGCTTTACATTGGCATGGGCCAGGACAGATGGTTGAGGATACCATTTGCTGATGCGTACATTATCGGGTTTATTGGGCATTTCTTCCATTTCGAATTTCCACAAAACTTTTACTTTCAGCTCCCGGAAGGTGTCCAGAATCGCTTTAAGCTTATCCTCCGGTAGATCTTTGCTCTTTATATTCGATCCCATGGAAAAGTAAATGACTCCTTCGGTGGCATTATCCAAAAACGTTTGCAAGTCTTCTGGCAGTGGGTCAGGCTGCTGTTTTATATGCAGACCTCCTACTTGTATCATATTTGGCACATACGGTCGGGCATAGCGCAGCGAAAAGTGATCGTTTAGCAGAACCAAGGAAACATTTTTACGCGCCTCATCTAGAGTCCGTCTAGCGCTGGGAAAGTACTTCCTGTACACGCTCTCTTGATGCGGCAACATAAAATAATTAAAGCAAATTGCATCGACTACTTTTATGAGGACATTTCCAACTCTTTGCTGCAGTGACATGCGATTGTCAAAAGGTGAGAACATGTGCGGTATATAGGAGAGGGGCGATATATTGCCCACTAGGTAGTCCATGAAATTTACAGCACCCAGAGTGGAGACAGCTACAACTGGAGCGTTGAAATATTCACCCCAACCCAACAGGGCTTCCGACATAAACACTTCCACTATGATTAAATCAAACTTTTGCGTTCGCATCATTTCCTTGACTTCGGGATTTTCCAAAACATTTGTTACCATGGCCTTTCCGGAATGAGCCAGTTCTAGAATTTCCTCATGGAGTGGCTTTTTGTTGCCTTCCGCAAACTCCGCCATCAGATCTATAAATGGGACAAGAAAAAAAAGCGTGGTAAGTAAAACCGTGCTTAAGAAAATAAAGCATATTTTTGAACATGTAGAAAGTGTAAAATTAATTTTGTTAGAATTCGAATCAAGTGTTTAGGGTAGGTAATCATACAAATTTAGTAGAGTTGCAGAACAAATTGATTCGGCTTAACAATGCCAGTTCGTATGTCCTTTCTTTTAAAGCTTTCAATTCCTGCATATTCTCAATTATTTGTTGCGAAAATAGTTTTATTTTTGGCTTCGTGAGAAAATGTTGTAGTTATTTGGGACTCGTATGTATCAAACCACACAGTGGCGTATTTCGCGAAAATATCTTGGCCTTCATCCTTGTTAGATCAAACTGGCTCAAGAACTAAAGCCACCTGATCATTTGAAACGCCGGAACTTCTCCGATTGGGCCCTGGCCAAGTTTCACAAAAATCCAGAATTTCATCGAAAAATCGTCTTCAGCAATGAAGCTCATTTCTAGCTAAGTGCTTTTGTCAATAACAATATGTGTGACGCGCAAAATAGAAAGGGACCTAAGGTTAAAAAACAGTTTTGTTTAGGAGAGCCATTTTAAAGATGATTAGGTCCCTTTCTATTTGCGTTAGAATCGTCGACTTCACTTTCATAAAACGCGCATATCTCTGGGAGAAACACTTTTGGGCCATGGGATCATTCGATGCTCAGATGTTGTCCACATCAAAAAAAGAAAAAAAAATGAAAATTGATTTTTTTTACCCTTAGTTCCTTTTCTCTATGCGCTGTCATATGCGTTATTGGACAGCAACAAACCCACATGTGCTTCAGGAATAATAATAGCATCCGCAAAAAATTACTTTCTTGAGTGGTTTTCATGCCGGAGGTGTGATTGGACCATATTTTTTTGAGAGCGCCATGTTAGAACATTATTTTTGGCCAGAATTGGATGCGCCGATATGTGGTTTCAACAAGACGGTGTCACTAGTCATCCAACGCGAAATTGTCAACGTTCAGGTCGAAAAGTGGGCAAGAATGGTGGAAAATTGGGTCCAAAGAATATATCGCTGTAGATGGGCTCGAGGTGGTCATATGACCGAAATCGAATTTCATTCTTAAAATTTAACATTTGCATCTGAAACATTCTGTGCTTTGTTAATATCTGAAATATTCTGTGTTTTGTTAATATATTAAATTGTTATGTCCTTAACGGAAAACCCTATATGTGACGCTGAAAATAGAAAGGGACCTAAGGTTAAAAACCAGTTTTGTTCAGGAGAGCCATTTTTAAGATTAGGTCCCTTTCTATTTGCGCTTACAATCGTCGACTTCACTTTCATAAATCGCGCATATCTCTGGGAGGGAACCCTTTTGGGGCATGGGATCGGTGTCATTCCATGCTCAGATGTTGTCCACATCAACAAAAAAAAGTGAAAAGTTGATGAAAAGTTTTGTTCAGAAGAGCCATTTTAAAGATTAGGTCCCTTTCTGTTGGCGCTTAGAATCGTCGACTTCACTTTCATAAAACGCGCATATCTCTGGGAGGGAATACTTTTGGGGCTCAGATGCTCAGATGTTGTCGGCTTCCCTTTTATAAAACGCGCATATCTCTGGGAGGGAACACTTCTGGGGCATGGGATTTGATATAGCCCAAGTACGTACAAAAGTTACTCCAGATTTTACATATGTGACAGCGCATAGAGAAAGGGACCTAAGGGTAAACAAATCAATTTTCATTTTTTTTCTTTTTTTTGATGTGGACAACATCTGAGCATCGAATGAGACCGATCCCATGCCCCAAAAGTGTTCCCTCCCAGAGATATGCGCGTTTTATGAAAGTGAAGTCGACGATTCTAAGTGCAAATAGAAAGGGATCTAATCTTTATAATGGCTCTCGTGAACAAAACTGGTTTTTGGCCTTAGGTCCCTTTCCAATTTTCGCGTCACATATGTGTATGATGTTGGTACTTAAAGATCACACATCCTGATAGAAAAAGTTCGGTACCATGGTTCGGTACCCTCCAACATTTTTATATTAGACCATACTCTATGATGAAGGGTTTATCAGCTTCGACACTGTTGAACTTAATTTGCCCACTTGTTTAGTGATCAGCTTGTTCCAAAATGTGCCAGATAGTTTATCGGATTTGCAACTGGCAAATTCGAAAGCCATTCTGTAGACGAAATTAAGTTTAGAAAATGGGTGTTTAACAAATCTTGGTTTACGCGAGCTTTGTAAGACGGTGTTGAGGCTTGTTGGAACGTCCTGGGTTTACGACTGAAATGTTTGCATGCCCACGTTTCTTAAGCAGCTTCAAAAACATTCTCCCGACAATAAGTACTTAGTAGGGACATAAATACTGTTACGCACGTTTTATGCTGTAAAATAAAAAGTACTGAATGTTTTTGGACCAAATATTTTTTAATATATTAATTGATGTATATTGTATCCAAAAATAATCTACTTATTCGAAATGTCCGCCTTTTGCCTTTACACACGCCTTAAGTCGGACTGGCCAATCGTCAATAGCTACACGAACCTCGTCCATTGGAAAATTGGCCACAGCTCGAACCAAAACAGTCTTAAGAGATCCAATGTTGGGGTATCTTTTGTGGCAAGCCTTGTTCTCTAAAGCCGTACATAATTTGTAATCCAATGAGTTCAAATCTGAACTACCTGATCATTTGTATTATAATTTTAGCCCAATAGGAACATTTTTTCATCAAAGAACACAATGCTTGGAATGCTCGCCACGTTCTTGAAAGCATAACAACTCTTTTTCTCGTTGGAGTCTAACTTTTTTTGCTTTGATAAAAGTTCATCTACTTTTTGGAAATAGTAAGGTACTTATATTAACTTGAACTTATTTTGGAATATGCGTCTAACGCTTCGTAGGATATTTTCAGTTTTTAACTATTTGATTATGACTACTGCGTCTGCGTCCATGACAGTTAATACCCCATAAAAGAGCATATTTGCTGAGCGTAATGGCTCAACGTCCCGCACAGTCGAAACCCGCAGCCAATAGGGACATATGGGTACATAAATTAAAGGAAACTATGGTACGAGTCTAAATATAGAGTAATTTTGAAGTATTGGCTGTGATTGGGGACGAACGCATGGGCCCAAATTTATATTTTTTGCGCTTTAGTAAACTAGGGATTGTGGAGGGTACATATGATTCGGTTTGACCGAAACTAACGATGTTTTTACTTGGTTTTACCTGATTATTCTTGACGTACTTGCGGAAATAAATTTGTTATTGGTATAACTACAAACAACATCATTATCTTTATTTTTTTTATTGATTTCTTTGTCAGAAACAATGGGCTAGACAAAATGTATCGTAAAAGCAAAATAATAAATTCTCATTACTTAATGTTTTTGTTATAAGTTCTTAATAAAACTACAAAAATAAAATTTTAATAACTTGCGTGTTATTGGACACAATAATAGTGTTGGCGGCTGAACCGAACCAACTAACGATTGCTGTCATTTTTTAAATCGATGTAAAGAAACGGATTCAGAATACTTTTTCTTAAGTCATAGAATGCTTTGCAACTCAAGAACACGAAATACCTGGAATAAATATATGTGACAGCGCATAGAGAAAGTGATCTAAGGGTAAAAAAAAACAATTTTCATTATTTTTCTTTTTTTGATGTGGATAACATCTGAGCATCGAATAAGACCGATCCCATGCCCCAAAAGTGTTCCCTCCCAGAGGTATGCTCGTTTTATGAAAGTGAAGTCGACGATTCTAAGCGCAAATAGAAAGGGACCTAATCTTTAAAACGGCTCTCCTGAACAAAACTGGTTTTTAACCTTAGGTCCCTTTCTATTTTGCGCGTCACATATACGAATTTTGGCTTATTCGACCTGTTTTGTAGTCTGTAGCACACTGGGGAATAGGTAATACGAGTATCAAAAAAAAATTGAATTGGTTGGCACTCTTAAGGGCTGATATGATATAGCGATACATGTCCGTCCCGTCGCCGATGTAATATGTGTAATTAAACTAAAGATCGTAACTAAGGCTGTATCGTCATACAATTGAGCAAAAGTGCATATTTTTGCTTAAGTACCGACGCTTTTAAACTTAGGACATTTCGGTTTAAATTGATATAATCTTTAGTTAAAATGATTTCATTTATTATAGGTTTTAAATTGTAGAAACCACATACGAGGGCATATCAACAATTCCGTGACCTTTTCAACTCCCCTCGTAGTTATTGAAATGCAATACTGCTACTCAAGTACCATCTGTTAATAGACTGCTGTCAAATTTTGAAAGAGTTTCATCATTAAGTTTATGTTTAACAGCTGTTCAAAATATACAACCTCTTGGATATTGTTAAAAATGGAAAAAACTGAATTGCGGGAATAAACGTCAATCAAACCAAGGAAAAGCATGATAAATCTGCACCATCGATGTCAACGGTTAATAAGTGGTTTACTGGATTTCGTTGTAGTCACACAAGTACAAATGACGCTGAACGTTTTGGACGGCCAACTAAGGTTAATACACCCGAGAATGTCGAAAAAATCCACAATATAGTGTTGACCGATCAAAGAGTAAAAGCGCTTATGGGATTGTTGATGCCATACGCATTTCATATGGCAGTGTAGTTTCAATTTTACATGATCAGTTGGGTTTAAGAAAGCTGTCTACAATATGTCTGCCGCGTTTGCTCTCAATTGACCCTGAAACTAATCGTGCGACAACTTTAAAGGCTTGTTTGCAGTAGTTAAACCGCAATTCGAATGAGTTTTTGCTGCGTTTTGTCCTTGTGGAAAAAACATGGATCCATTACTATACTCTGGAGACCAATCTTTACAAAAGGTTTAGACTGCTGCCGGGTGAACCGGCTCCGAAGATAACATAGGGGACTTTGTCGGCCAATAAGGTGATGGCAACAGGTTTTTGGAATTCACGCGGGGTTATCCATATCGATTACCCTCAAAAGGAAAAAAAACAATATACGGCGAATATTATGCCCACTTATTAAACCGATTTAAGGAGGATTTAAAAAAAAGATCCCATATGGTCAAGAAAACATAGTTTTTCTCAAGATAATGCACGGGTGCACACGTGTGCAGTCGCAATGGCAAAATTACATGAATTGGGTACAAACTGGTAACTTATCCGCGATACTCGTATTCTCCGGATTTAGCCCCCCTGTGACTATTTACTATTTCCAAACCTAAAGAAACGGCCCGGCAGAAAGAGATTCAGCTCCAACGACGAAATTATTGATCAAACAAATGCCTATTTGATGGACCTCAAAAAATCCTATTTTAGGAAGATAAACAAAAATTGTAGAAATGTTGGACTAAATGTATTGAGCTAAAAGGAGATTATGTTGAAAACTGTTTCAAGAATAAAATGCGTTCTATTTGAAAATTCACGGTATTATTAAAATGCGCTTTTAACATCCAATCATAATGAAATTTAACATAGTTAAATATGGGCGACTATTAATTAAGTTCTCAAAATAAAAACATTTATTGGATTTGCAGGGAATTCCATTCTGTATGAGTACTCATATGTCCGTAGAAGAAGGGCAAGATGTTGGGTCCCGTATGGCCTATGGGTCTGGGGCTAGTCGCATACGGCTCGAACTATTCAAGCTAAGATCATATTAAAGTTTCTTTCAGGAAATTACTGACTATTTCCTGATTGTTTTTCCGACTCATTTTAACTAAGGGCGGTATTCAAACTTCTACACCCCTTTATTCGCTTGAGCCGAGATCTAAATTAACCCAAACATTAAAAGAATATGTTTGGAAATTAAATAATTGTCACTTGTCTGTGGAGCATTATCACTCACTGCATCTGCAAATCCACTCCAATCAAATTATCCACTGAACGTCTTTCATCCTAACTCAGCGAAAATTTCAAAAAGTGACACAAAAAGGGGATTTTTAAAAAAAAGTAGCACAAAAAGTGGATTTAAAAAAAAAAAAAGTCGCGAATTTTTTATGTTTAACATAAAAATTAAAAAAAAAAATAACATTAAAATTAAAAAAATAACAAAAAAAAACAGGTCATAAAAAATGAGCGTTAAAATGCACATTAAACTTAAAAACAATTCATTAGAAGGCACATAACAGAATTGTGTACAAACTATTGTAATATTTTTGAAGCTTTAGTCAAAAATTAAAGTTTAGACTTTAACGTTCTATTTTTTCGAAACTTCGTTTCAGTACTACATACGTTTTTGCACCTGAAGTCCACTGTTCTAACTTTGTGTCCGAAAACTCCGAGCTGAAAGCATAGATTTAAAGGTTTTCACCCTTTATCTGCTAGAATATTTTTTATTAGCGCTGACTTTGTCAAGGGCTGTTTAAAGCCCTTCCATAAATATTTAAATAACACAGAAACAAGAATTTGGATTGTCCGCCGCTATCACGCACTGGAATCCGTAGTCGGTTCAAAAACAGTATAGGCGCACGTTTGGCGGCAATCCTCCTCGAAGACGGACCAATTTTGGCAAGCATGGAACAGTCAACAGCAGCCCTTACCATCAAAACCCTTCGCTTCTGAGGCTGCTGCCATACAAAACAATCCAAGAGTTTCGACAAGAAGC
Source organism: Hydrotaea diabolus (assembly GCA_963513945.1). Lineage (NCBI taxonomy): Eukaryota > Metazoa > Arthropoda > Insecta > Diptera > Muscidae > Hydrotaea > Hydrotaea diabolus. The sequence goes on along the minus strand of OY740716.1, from coordinate 240,808,794 downwards.
TTATCTGCTCAAATAGGTATAAGCAGACACCCATTTCTGTCCATTATGCACAAAGAAGTGGACTTATTCCCATATAAAATTCAAATATCCAGAAACTCCCCATTCTGCTGTCCGCCCAGATCGCCTGACCTTACTCCACCTGACTCTTTCCTGTGAGGTTATTGCAAACAGGAAGTCTACAAAGCAAAACCAACAAATTTGAATGAACTAAAGCAAATCATTCGAGAAACAATTGCGGCCATTCCTGTCTCAACTCCCCAAGCAATAATAAATAACTTTTTGTAAGATGTCGCACATTCATCAACGAGCAGGGGAGGGGGCATTTAAATTCCAATATTTTTATAACTTATTAAGCAATATTTAATAAATTTAAATGAGCTTTAACATGAATAAAAGAAAAATGAATTCCAAACACTGAAAAATATATTATTTGAGTTACTTTTATATATAGGGTGATCCATCTAGAGGTATTGTTTCAGAACAAAAAAAATATATAAAAATTCAAATCAAGTGTGAAATCTTTATTGGTTATTTGAAAGGAAATTTTATAGCTTTTATTTTTTGAATATAATTTCCTTCAAATGTTGGCCGCACTTACGCCTCAGGGTTTCCATTTTGAGGGTCCAATTTTGGATGACTCGTTCGAGCATTTCAACCTGTATGGCTTTAATTACACGCGGAATGTTGGCTTTCAAAACCTGAATCATAGCTGGTTTGTCGGCATAGACTTTGGACTTAACGTAACCCCAAAGAAAAATGTCTTAAGGTGTGATATCACTCGATCTCAACTCACCTGTCCAAAACGTGAAATTAGCTGCTTTTCGAAATGAACTCTCAATAGATCCATTGTTTGAGCAGCTGTATGGCAAGTGTCACCGTCCTGTTGAAACCACTTGTCGTCAAGATTACGGGCTTCAATAGCATAAAGATCGATATCATGGCGCGATAGCCAGCACTATTCACGGTTACATTCCGGCCAGCTTATAAGCCGCACCAAACCGTGATTTTCTCTGTGTACAATGGCACCATTGAACCTCTTCTTATTGCTCTTCAGCCCAAATGCGGCAATTTTGATTATTGACTTTGCGGTTGAGCCAGAAATTGGCCTCATCACTGAACAAAATTTTGGTCTAAAACTGCGGATCTTCCCGTTTATCACCGAACGCTTATTTCCATAGTGCAGTTGCCAACGTTTAAAGGTAATTATTTTCAAAACATAAATGCCATAAAATGCCCTTTCAAGTTAACAATAAAGATTCCACACTTGATTTGAATTTTTTATTTTTTTTGTTCTAAAAAAATCCCTCTAGATGGATCACCGTATATAAAATCAGATTCAAGCGTCTGATTTAATATTAAAATTGGAAAAGTGTCCTAGTACGTCCATATGTATTTTCCGGCCAATTGTAATTGGTCTTCTATTCCTTTTTAAGTGTGAAATTGAGATGTTTGGATAAAAAATAAAAACCCTTCGTATCTTGGTTAATTTTTTTAAATAAGAATTCGTTGCTTTGGCAATGATGCTAAGAAATATTCTTATAATCGCGTAAGGGTTTACGCTTTGTCGCCAAAAAAATTGACCCGCCCTAATCTATATATGTGACGCGCAAAATAGCAAGGAACCTAAGGTTTAAAACCAGTTTTGTCCAGGAGAACCATTTTTAAGATTAAGTCCCTTTCTATTTGCGCTTAGAATCGTCGACTTCACTTTCATAAATCGCGCATATCTCTGGGAGGGAACACTTTTGGGGCATGGATCGGTGTCATTCGATGCTCAGATGTTGCCCACATCAAAAAAAAGTGAAAAGTTGATGAAAAGTTTTGTTCAGGAGAGCCATTTTAAAGAATAGGGCCCTTTCTATTTGCGCTTAGAATCGTCGACTTCACTTTCATAAAACGGGCATATCTCTGGGAGGGAACACTTTTGGGGCATGGGATCATTCGATGCTCAGATGTTTTCCACATCAAAAAAAAAGAAGAAAAAAATGAAAATTGATTTTTTTACCCTTAGGTCCATTTCTCTATGCGCTGTTACATATAGGGAAGAGAATGCGCAGGTTACAACGAGTAAGGGCAAATTCAAAGTCTTAAAAAAGAGATGGACACTTTATAATGTTTTCAAGGAAAGGCACAATAAAAATAACCAAAAGGTAAGTAAAATTCAAAGAACACGTTAGTGCTCTGTTTAAACAATAAAAAAAATTAAAAAGAAAGTGCAATTTTTAATGATTTCTTGAAAATGTAGTGCAAGGAACTCAGTGGACCTTTCCAAACTAAACTATTGGTCGGATAACCTTGAATTGCCTTGGAATCCATGTGGGGGTCGGGTATACTATACAGGGACCATCTCGAGTAATTTCAGTTTGAAAACGAAAAAATATCCAAGTACATTCTCACTTATTTTGTTTTTTTTTCTGTAACCCACTATATTTTTGAAGTTTTCTACTGCACCGTAATAATAACACAAAGGCATTTTGTTTATACTTACCATCATATAAGTGGGCATTTTCCATGACGGCAATGTCTTTAAAATTTTTCAGGGCCTCCTTTTGTGGAAATGTCGATATGGAGGTAACCTCATGGCCCTTTTCCGCTAACGCTTTCAGCAAAGGTGAAATAAAAATGTATTGTGATGGTCCGGAATAGCCAAACACGGACAGAATGTTGGCCCCGTGTACAGTGCCTAAGTAACTTGTGCTCACAATTAGAACTATTGTGAAAGTCCAACAAAAATTCATGGTGCGGCCGTCTAAGACTAGTGTAGGCTGCAATGGTCTATGCCTAACTGTTGAACTTTTTTTTTTATAAATAATCGTAATTTAATCATACCCCTTTGTTTGGTTTCTGAAAGTTCTAATTTCATTTCAGCCAATTTAATATTTGGTTATCTGGTATAATACGATCACCTCTGGTAATTGCTGTTTTTCGATTGGCAATACAAATTAAATTGTTGCTTACTATTCTGATCAGTGGATTTATTATTATTGATATTTTAAGTGGTGCCATACGAGTACCATATACATATGTAGTCCAAGGCCATCTGTATCGCATGTATTGCTTAAGTGTCGTTTCTATTGATTTATATTTAGGAACTTGGTTGCAAGTTGATTCGGCTTGTGGTTGCGGAAGCGGGTGCAACACAAAGACATGATGAGATATCAACACAAATTGCAGTGCGCTAGAGTTGTCAAGTGTGCATTTGTCTGGAATTTAATCAAGGTCCGTCTAAGAATGAAAATTCTATTAGGGAGGAACATATATCGTGGGAGCTATGTCAGGGCATACAGCGCTATGGTCCTACTTTAACAGGGTAATGCTTTATTTGAGTAGGAAGAACAAGAAAATATTTTATAAGTGACATCGACAGCGGTAGGCTTTTTCAAATTTCCTCTCAAATCAAATATTGGCATTCTGTATTATAAATGAAAAAATCTAAAGCTCATACCATGGTCCCTAGGTTGCCAAAACTATATATATCAATAAAATTAATTACTAAATAAAAAATCGCAAAAATCGACGAAAGTTTACTTAAAAAAGATAACCGTTTTTCAGTGTTTACTTTACAAATCATGATTTTTGTGGCGTTGGCAGTGGGAGGTATAAGTAGTATCAGTTCAATAGTTTTGACGTTAGTGTTATTTAAAATTGAAAAAATTGAACTTTTTGTGCAAAAATCACGATTTTAAATTGAAAAAAAAATATACGAGTATATACAATAATATAAAAATATCTTAATAAATTGACTTTCTTGAGCAAAACACGCCATGGTTTGTTGAAACTTGGTGAATAATGGTAGAGCTACATGTTGTTTAATGGGACACTACAAATGGTGGGACATTATTATACATGACTCTATGATGGGTGCTTTACAAAAAACAATCGGCAGAAGGCACCCATGCTCTATGGTCAACCTTAGGTTAGTCAAATGCTAAAAATCGAAAAATTTATTAGAACGTGTAACTCTGCAATTTGTTGCCCAATTTTTATAAACGATAGCGTGTTTTGCTCGTAAACGTCCAAAATATATGCTCAATTTATTTATATATTTTTATATTATTGTTAATTAATTTAATTTAATGCCTCTAAAATCAAAACAATTGAACGGATTTTGATACCTTGTATGAAAATTCCAAAAATCGGTAATAGCGTTTGGGAGTTATGGTCCAAAAAGCTGGGACATCTCATAAAAAAATCGTAAATATATTCCAAAAATTCCATCTTTAAAACAATTTAGTGGAAATGTTTTAAAAATTCATTTTCGTGATTAGTAGGCCAAAATCTATAGAAAAAATATGTCAAACTCTGGACAAGGAAAAAAATCGTAAATTGTAAACTAGTGTAATTGGTTGTTCGAAAAACAGGATGATTATGCCAAAAAACCAGAAGCACAGGAAATTTTAAGCGCTTTTATTTAAAGGATAAATCGGTGAAAATTATTGAGATTTGAGGTATTAGCACAAATGATTCTTTACAGTTGCCGCTGATAGTATAGGCATTGATAAAATTCGACGATTTGAAATTGTTTGCAATGCTTGAAAGAACATTTCTGACCAACATTGTGGAATAGATGACAACATTTAGCAAAAGTTGGCGAAAACGTTATTTTCTGAGGTTTATATTTTATTTTCGAATGTTTTCCTTAGCCCGAAACCAAACGCTTGTTGGCGGTTATTTGCCGTCAATGCAACTTTCTCTACTTCTCTACACGTATCAACATTTATGAAGGATACATTTTGTTTGGCGGCTGGTGTTCATCCTAGATTCACAGGCAAGGTTTGTCAAAAACTGCCAGTAAGAAACAATAGAGCCCAATTAGTAGGCAATTTTCTTAAAAACCTTTAATAGTACGACAGAGAGCTTTAAGAGACTTGTTATACGCCATGGTGCATTTCATACAATACGCAAGCCTTTTAGTAATGCAGCTTTGCCAAAATGTTCACCGATGTTACATGTTGGTGTTTCGGTATGGTTTTCATTAAAGGAGCCTCGATAGCTAAATCCGATGTATGCCCACCATCGTTGATGTGATTCAAGACTAAACTATAGCTTGTATTAATTATTTTCTTTGTCATTTCACGCAGAAAAAAATATGGTTGGGATAACAATATTCTAATAGCATCATACCATTGTTGGGTATATGGTTGTGGCGCAACAATATTATGCTCAGCACAACAATAGTATGGTTCACACACAACCATACTATGATCCCCACAACAATATTATGCTCCTCACAGCAATAGAATTGTTCACATACAACCATACTATGATCCCCACAATCATATTATTATACTTACTCAACAATACTATGATCCCCACAACCATATTATTATCCTCACAACTATAGAATATTTCTCATACAACCATAGTATGAACCTCACAACCATAGTTTGACTTACACGTATCCATACTATGATCCCCAAAATATTTGTACGGATTGGGTTAAGTTGTTATTTAACAATAGAGATTTGTATTTAGTAAATTATTTAAAAATGCATTAAACACTTATTAACAGGAGTAATTTATTTAAAAGTAGAAAAAAAAATATTTATTAAAAATATTTCAGTTATACTAATTCAAAGTAGTTTGTTTTGAAAAAAAATTAATTTTCATATAAAAAGTACTATTACTATTACTATTAAGATTCGCAACAATAACATTGTTAAATTAAGAAAAATTAATTTCTTCCGACAAAAATTAATTTTGTCGGTATGATTGCCGTAATCATATTATTGTTAACATAAAACTCAAAAAAAAACAATAGTTTTGTCTCACCAACCATATTTATATTGTTGCTACAACCATATTTTCATTTTAAAATTTGGCAACAATACTATGGTTACTTTTCAACAATATTAATATTGCCGCAATTATACTATTATCAAAATTAATTTAAAAAAACAATACTATGGTTGCGACGACCATACTTTTATTGTAGAGAACAAGCTGTTGTTGACGTGACCATATAGTAACCATATCTTTTCTCTGCGTGTTGAAACTGAAAATATTTCGAAATCATAATTTTTTATATTTTGCCACAGGTAACGAATCGTGGACCTATGTATATGACCCGAACAAAAAAGCAATCGACAAAATTTGTTCGTGGAAGAAGTACATCGAAGCCAATGATTTCATTTTTTCGTTATAACCGGCCATGTTTCCACAGTGCCTTTAGTGGAACGTAGGAGGTCAATTCTGAGTGGTATACAACCATCTGTTTGCCAACAGCGTTCGAAGAAATGAGGAAAGATAATAAGAGAAGACGGATCATTTTGCATCACGATATTGCGAGCTCGCACACAACAGCACACCGTACAGCCCTGATTTGGCACCCAATGACTTCTCATTCCCTAGCATTATGAAAAAAATGCGTATTCAACGTTTTTCATCGCCCGGAGTCGCTGTTGAAACGTTCAAAAATCATGTTTTGGAGGTGTCTTAATCGGAGTGGAAAAAGTGCTTCGTTTGGTTTGTGTGCATGCAAAATTGCATTAAATCATTGTGTTTCTATTGCCGGACCCGAAATATAAATATCAACCCTCGTAATTTAAAAGATTGAGATAAACATCTTGTTTGATTTTACTACGCAAGGCATGGAAAGGAATTGTGGCACTGGTTTATTACAAAGTTTTGACAATACAAATATTTAAACTAATCATGTCTCTGAGAATTCCTTAAATTTGCAGTTTCCATATGGCGTGGGAAATCAATTTCGAGTTGATGAACAACTTTAAGATATTCTTTGCAAGTATTACACAAAATTGAGGCTTAACAAACAAAGCCAACACCAATGAGTTTAAAAAATTACAACAATTTTCGATTAAAGATGTTCCAAACACAAACTTCTAGATATTCATGTAAAACTGTCCGCTGAGTTTAACACGCAACAGTAAATTTTCCAAGTTTTCGGTTGCAAGCAACATTTTTAATTTATCATTTTTGACATTTCACAGCTGTTTGCGATAGATTAAATCTATGCCATTTTAATACACAAACAAACGAAAAGGGTGTTGGGCGTTGGTTGGTGTCTATTCAAAAAAAATGGAACATTATGTAAATTCTCAAACATACAATAATCTCAACCTAACGATATTTTAATACGGTCCTGGCCAAAAGTATATCACCATTGAATGAATGGACCACAGCGTCATGGAGTGGTTTTAGTGTCACACAGAACATGACACTTTTGTGGGCTAGAAATGACCGAAACAAGATTATGGCGAAACCATAATGGGCTCAATGATGATATTTTGATTTAAAGTGTGAGAAAAATCTGAAAAATATTTTGAGAAAGAATAAACAAAAGGACTGCGCACATGTTTACGCGCAAATTGTTGTTTGTGATGAAGGGAAACTGAATACTTTTGTTGAACTTTGTTAAATTTGAGGGGAACAATTTTGGCATTTAATTTTGCCCAAATATTTAAATAAATAAAAAAAGTTTCTTGAGTGAGTACAAATACAGTGACAGTACTAGAGTATCGAAGATGTTCATATGTGAGTCCAACATGTATTAGTGCTTGTCATAAGGCAACGTATGTTACCGGCTTGACTTGGTAAACCCAATGTGATACTAATTGACTGTACCCTAGGTTGGCTTACAGACTTACACATTCGTTTTGTGCACCAGTCAAAACCATGACAAACTTTTGAACAAAGTAAAGCTAACCTTCCCGAGGTCAAAGAAATTGAAGTTGTGATTGTCGCTCATCACTTCAGAAAAGCCTATTGCAAAAAAGGACAATACGAGTAAATGATAAAAAACGAGAACGTCATAGCACAGCATCAACAGCAGCAGCATAAACAATGAAAAACTTTAAAAAAAGCTAAAGTCGGTCGTGGTCGACTATTTTATACCCTGCACTTCTGGATATTTAGAAAAGCCAACTCAAATCCCGTCCATCTAGGACGTTCCTTGTGTCATCAAGATTGGATATAATATGCGACTTCTACACGCAGAAAAAAAGTATGGTTGTGGTGACAATATTCGAAAAGGATAATACAATTGTTGGGTATATGGTTGTGGTACAACAATATTATGATCCTCACAACAATAGTATGATTCAAATACAACCATACTATGATCCTCACAACAATAGTATGATTCACACATAACCATAATATGATCCCCACAACCATAGTATGATTCACACTCAACCATAGTATGATCCTCACAACCAAAGTATGTTTCATATACAACCATAGTATGATCCTCACAACTAAAGTATGATTCACACACAACCATGTTATGATCCCTAAAACCATAGTATGATCACGCACAATTATACTTATACTATGATCCCCAATATAATTTATTAGAATTGGTTTAAGTTGTCAACGATAGATTTGAATTATGAAAATTATTCAAAAATACATTAAATTCAAAATAAAAGGAGTGATTTACTTCACAGTAAAAAAAATAAGTTTAAATAAACGTAAGCGTTTTTATTAACAATATTTCAGTTAAACAAAACCAAAGCAGCTTGTTTAAAAAATTTTAATTTCGATTAGATTCATATTGCATTAGATTCGTACCAATAACATTTGTTCTTAAAAGCTTTTTTAAATGAAGAAAAATTACAATCATACAGTATGATTGCCGTAATCATATTATTGTTAGCATAAAACGCAAAACACAATACTTTTGTAGCACCAACCATATTTATATTGTTGCTATAACCATATTTTCATTTTTAAATTTGGCGATTAATACTATTGTTACATTTCAGCAATAGTAATATTGCATCAATTATACTATTGTCAAAAATAAATTCAGTTAACAATGCTATGGTTGCGATGAACATACTTTTATTGCGGAGAACATGTTATTACTGCCGTGACCATGTAGTAACCATGTTTTTTCTCTGCGTGTAGAGCTAGAAACACAAGATCGACTGAAAACATGTGTTGGAGCTATATCTAACTCTGAACCGATTTTCTTAGTTTTCAAACGTGTTAAATTTCTATTAGATTGTATGTGGTTTCTATAGCTAAAAAGAAAATATCGGGTAAACATATATGTTGAAGCTATATCAAAATATGAGCCAATTTTCTTTACTTTTAATTATGTCCTTCCTTCGTCCAAAAAACTAACGTTGCCAAATTTTATTAAGCTCAAATGTAATATGTGGCTTCTAGAGCTAAGTAAGTAGGGTATTATTAATTCTATATCTCAGCCGAATTTCTTAAATTTCAATAACGTCCTTTTTTGCCTCAAAAAATTAATCGAGCTTAATTAAATCAAGATTGGTAAGATGTGGCTTCTAAGCCAGAAACAGAAAAACCGAATAAAAACAGGGTGATTCATTCACTTTGGAACGGTAGGACCTGGGCTTCGTCTAGGAAATTTTGGATAGGTAAGAGGCAAGACTATCTTTTATCAGAAAAAAACAATTTTACCCTAGTACCCTCCGACCACCAATCCGAAAATTTTCAAACCCCTGCCATTTCGTACCCATGCATTTTCGGGCATGGTCGTAGATGGACATATTTTCATGAAATGAGCCAAGGAAAACGCAGGTAAAATTTGTGCATTCCTGAATAAATCACCCGGTATACCAAAATCTAAACTGATTTTCCTTAGTTGTAGTAATGGTAGCACAAAACGTATCATGTACAATTTGGGCGTAGTTCGTGTCTTCTAGAGCTGCAGGACTTCAAATCGGTAGGGATCTTTGTGTGGGAGCTATTTGAAAACTTGGGCCGATATGGACAAATTTCACCAATTGAGTGTTGGTTACTCAAAATGCTTTGTTCAAATTTTGGTTGATATTGGATGTAATATTAGATACGATGGTACTAAATTCGAGAAAAATCCTTGCATGATATCAAAAAATGGATCACATTCAATAAGGTTCGTCCTTGGCACAATTGAGAATGTACCAAGTTTAATCGAAACTGGTTCATAATTGCGATCTGTAGTGTACATTTTGATCCAAATTTAGGCACAATAGCACGCATAGCCTGTCGGCTGGGGCGATTATTACGGCCGCAAATTGGAGTAATCGCTCTCCGACTCCGAATTTCAGTAGAAATTTTTAATGACTTTAAGCGTGGCTCGTAAGTGACTTTACCATGATAAAAATGTCGACTTTGACTAACGTTTTGACACTGAAAGATCATTTAAAATGTTTGAGAATGCATTGAGATAAAGATATGAAATTGTTATGTCCCTAGTGGAAAACCCGTTATTATATTCGGATTCCTGGCGAAACTTTATTGTTTTTTAATACCCATTTGTCCATAGTCATAGGTCCATCTTTTAGGCCCGTATGGGACAATCTGAGTGTCAAATTGATTCAAATCTAAGTTATAGGTACATATTTTGATTTGTGGGAGCATTTGCTGTTTCTGTATACCCATATATACTCCCATCCTATGGAGAATATAAACATGCTTTATAATTCAGTGCGAAAAGTATATTAGCAAGAAAAACCGTCGTTAAGTTTGGCCAGGCCGAACCGACTATACCATCTACCGTCCATATATATACTTTATATGATTTCCGATTTATATTTTGTGGTGTTTAAACAAAATGACAAACTTTACATACCATCCACCCATCGGTAGAGAATGTAAACAATAGGCCTTTTCTTTTGGTACTCGCTTGTTAAACGAGTAAGTTGTCGCTAAGGCGATAACTTCAAAACGTTACTAGACATTTTTGAAAGTTCTTTGTGTACAATAAGTGTGTGGCTTTATGCATCAAAAACCGTTTGATTTTAAAATTTGTTGAAAAAAAATTATTAAAAAGATACTAACCGCTGACCAACCAGTCCTACCGAATCCTAACAGCTTCTGTCCTTGAATTGGTGCATCCCCATTAACTATTACTTATTTGTGGTTCTTCTATTTGTGGTTCTTCCGCTCTTTAAATCACATTTAAAATTACATCTTCCTCAAATGTATGACACTGCGTTAAAATAAAGCTATACCCAACCCTATTAAATAAGGAAGGTTCATGCTTTAATTCAACCCACATAAACCTTTACAAAGATTTTACTCTATTTGAGTCATTGCCACTTTAAAATCCACATTACTCTTATATTAGGCTTTTTTAACATTTTACAGGGAATTATTTTAGCCAATGTTAAGATAAAATTGAAAAAGGCGTGAACCGCCCATTTAACTCTAATCGTTGATAGGCCTTAACTCGTCAACTAATACCAATACGACGATAGTAGATTTAAATTGTGATCATAGATTAGAAAGAAACACACCTTGAAGGCAAAATGGGCGGGTCTGCCCCTACTGTACATGTTTTAATAGCTACGACACTGGTTTTCTGAGAATATTTCCTAAACATGCCTAACTTGTTGTTCCAACATTCTACAAGTACTTAAGTTTATTTTCTCTCACCCGATATCGGCTGATTAATAAACTGCCCTAGCACAGTGGAAGATATATAAATCACCGTACACGGGTATACACTTTTATCTTATCAGTTTCACCTTTTTCGAACGCAAAGCGCCCACCTTTAATCTGCTAAATCACTAAGCAGAACAATTCTAGAAATTCTCTAATACTATTAATTTTTGTTAATGTTATGACGTATTTGTTTTTATAATATTAAATACGAGTACTTCAAAGTTAGAAAGAGACATTATTATACTGATTACGAATTGTGCCATGAACTTTTGAAGCAGGTTGTTTATATGCCGAAAAGGAAGTTACTGTATGATGATTGATTTTGATTATTCAAGGTTTGCTATATTTATTTCTGGCCTAGGCAACACAAAGTGTGGCCTGGCGCCATCTGACATTTCCATTGGAAAGTTTGAAATTTTTTAGCATAAACGTACTCAGAACGTTTTAACGTACGACCATCATTTGTGTTGTTCACAGTGACTTGAAAAAATCAATTTGGCAAAAAATGGATTTAACTCGTGAACATTTTCGTGCGATCATTTTTCACAACTTTCGGCGTGGCTTATCACAACGAGAGTGTATCGACGAACATAAATCTTTGTATAGCGATGAAGCACCAGCCTATAGCACTGTGAAACTGGTTTATTTAATTCAATCGTGACGGACGCTCACCTAAAGACGAAGGTCGCCCAAAAAAGGCCGTTGTGCCAGAGAACATTGATGCCGTGCGTAAACTGATAATGCAAGATCGTCATGTGACATACCGTGAGATAGAGGCATCCTTAGGCATTTCTTTCACCAGCATACATTCGATATTCCATTACCACCTTGCCGTAAAAAAGGTTTGTTTTCGTAGGATCCCGCACAATTTGACAAACGCTAAAAAAATTGCTAATGTCGATTGGTGTAAAGAAATTTTTAAAAAAATACGATCGCGGTGCTTCAATAGACGTTTATAAGATCGTCACAGGTGACGAATCATGGATCAATGCGTTTGAGCCCGAAACCAAACAGCAATCGACCGTGTGGGTATTCGAAGACGAGCCAAATCCAACGAAAGTTGTTCGTGGAAGAAGCACTTCGAAAGAAATGGTCGCCTGCTTCTTCGGCGAAACTGGTCATGTGGCGACTGTTCCGCTTAAGCAACGTAGGACGGTCAATTCTGAGTGGTACATCATAATTTGTTTGCCTGAAGTCTTCGGAAAAATTTTGAAAAACGAACAAGAGAAGACGCATCATTTTGCACCATGACAATGCGAGCGCTCACACATCGGCTGAAATCAGCGCCTTTTTGCCCGGCCAAAATGTCGAATTGATGGGTCATCCGCCGTACGGCCCTGACTGAATGAATTCTTTTTATTGCCGCACATCTAGAAAAAAAATGCGTTGTCAACGATTTTCGTCGCTAGAAGCTGCTGTTGAAGCGTTCAAAATCCATGTTCTGGAGGTGACCCAATCGTAGTGGAAAAGGAGCTTCGACAATTGGTTTGAGCGCATGCCAAAGTGTATAAATCATGCTTGGGAATACTTTGAAAAACAATAAAACCATTTTTGATGATAAATATTCGCATTTTCATTATTAGGCCAGAAATATATATAGAAGCCCTCGTACCTCATATGAAATGGGCTGTGATATACAAGACCATTTGAATTACACGTACAGTTAAGATCAATCTGAATGTATTTTTTTTTAAATAGAGTACTTTATTTTTTATTTTCTTTTCAGTAATGTTTGCCATTTAATCATGGAAAGACTTACACTTACGCATCGCCGTTTTAGTGTTTGGGCTTTTCAAAAGCCCAAAGAAGATCAGCTGTTTTCGACCAAAATTTTGTTTTGTGATGAGGTCCATTACTGACACAACGGCAACGTTAATAAATAAATTGCAGCATTTGGGCTTTAGAGCAACCAGAAGAGGTTCAAAAGGTGTCATGATACCCAGACATAACCACGGTTTGGTGCGGTTTATGGGCTGCTGGAATGATCGGTCCATATTTTTTCAAAAATGATGTCCGGAATGTAACAGTGAATGGTGAAATTTGGTGAAGGTCAGTATTTTTGACCAAAGACCGAAGTAATGGAAATTGTTAGAAATCGGTTTAGATTAAGATGTAGCTTCCAAACATAAACAGATCTAAATGCATATTACAGTCAATCTTGATGTAATTTGGCACAAGCAAGGGCGAATGCTATTGAAGTTTAAGAAAATTCGTTCCTATCGTGTCTAAATTGTTCGAAAAACTTTTCAAGGCAAGATTACTTTCTGTACTGGAAACGCTTAATATAATACCAGACCACTAATTCGGTTTCAGGGCTAGTCACGGAACTCCTGAACAATGCCATATGATTGTCAAAGAAATAAGAGGTTGCTTAGAAAACAAACAGTATTGCTCGGCGGTGTTTTTGGATGTCAAAGATGAAGGATGAAGGAGATGAAGGATTATTGTTTAAGATCAAGAAAATGTTGCCAACTCCTTTTTATCTATTAATAAAATCTTACCTGCATGAAAGAAGGTTTTATGTAAACATAAATGATGATAGCTCTGAAGTATGTTACATAAAATCCGGTGTACTTCAAGGCAGTGTATTGGGACCAGTATTATACACGATCTTCACCTCTGACATGCCTATTACCAATAATGTAAAAATAGCAACGTATGCAGATGATACGGCAGTGTTAGCTTCCAGCCATTCTCCTTTAGAAGCCTCCAATTCCGTTCAGGAACAACAACAATCAATTTGATCGAAGTTTGGCTCAACATGTGGAACATTAAAGTTAATGCTGCGAAATCATCTCATGTAATGTATACTTTAAGAAAGGAGGACTGTCCGCCGGTTTTCTTTAGCGGTGTTAGAATTCCTGTTTAGAAGAGCGTTAAATACCTGGGTCTACACTAGGGATATAACCAATTTTTTGGCATAGTACCACGAGATGCGCCATGATGTTTTATTAATGAAAATCATTATCTTGCATCATTTTAAGAAAAAAACTTCACCCACCAAACGCATTTTCTAAATCAATACAAAAAAAATTAGAATTTAAGTAATATTATTTCATATCATAACGAGTTATTAAACTTCATATACAATGGTTATATTAAAAATAAAACACAACAATACCATAGCATCCATTTAATTACTATTGTAGGATAAAAATTTTATGTTTAAAGTACGTGTAGATCTGCAAAATGGGTATATATCCTGGACAATTTTTATTGCACGTTCTGCACAAATATTGCTCCTTTGCTGATTTTTGATGAATGAATCATCTTGTACCCAATGTTTAAGAAAGCATTTCTTGGCGTTTTCGAATCTTGCTAATGATAGGTTTAAAAGCTGAAAATTATCTTCGTTGAATTGGTGATCTGAGAACCATATATCGTACCATTGACCGCAAATAAAATCACAAATTGGGTATAACTCAGACCGATATTTTGGTATTAGTATAAAAACGAATTCCATCGTGCATTGCTGATCGGCGGAATAGTTTTAAATTTCATAAATGGAAACTTTTGGTTTTTTTTGAAAATATCTGAATGCATTTCCTAATTCAAACAGATACTGCATATCATCGCTCCACTTTATGTTTTTGCTGTCTATTTTTTCTTTATTTTGGGTATAGATTATTATGAGTTCGTTGTAATTGTTGATTAATTCTGGTATAAAATTGTAACATATTTCGGGAGATGACGTTTTTCCTCCGAGCAACTCATCCATAACGTGCCTTAATATTAAATCTAAAATATGGTGTTGACAACCAACGTATTGCGGCGTATTCAATTTAATTGATTTAAAATAGTTTTGCAATTGAATAACTACTCCATTTTTATTCCCTGTGTTTACTGCTGTTGTATCGCAAATTATCATTTTTATGCATTCGTAAAGTTCGAACTTACTAAGAATATCTTTTATTCCATGAGATATAGAATTCGCTTTTCCATCATCCAAAACCAGTACTCCAAGGTAGATTTCTTTACTTTAATTTTTTAAAACTATCACCTGAATTTCTTTACCATTTATTTTTTTGCCATCAAAGTGCAGACACCAATTTTCTTCTTTTAACTGCTTTTTTAATAATTCTTCTTTTTGTTCAGCTGATTTAATAACTGCCTTATATATAGCTGGTTGCGAAGGTGTGGAGATTTTAATTCCAGATTGAGCCAATTCCTCACAAATTTTTGCAGCCTTTCTTGTACTTATATGAACTTTGTTCACGAGCTCCACAGCTGGAACTGTAGATTGTGGATTCCGTGTTAGTCGTGCTGGAGGTTTATAATTATCCGATTCTGATGAGGAAATGTTGTCTTCAAATGTATAACTTGATAATGATTCCAAATCTATTTCTTTTGATTGGAAATCTAGATCTTCAGATTTTAAATCTGCCACTTCGTTAGTTATATTAAAAATGTCTTCAAAATTAACACCACTTTTTTGCTTTCGTGAATATTTATGATAAAGTTGAATTAAGTTTTCCACTTTTCTTTTCACTGATCTTTTAGTAAGTTTTGGAATACTCATCTTTTCCCATAATGTGTGTAATTCACCAGATATTGTAACATATCTTTTATTTTTACTTTTTACTGATTTTGCTAAAGCATTAAATCTTCCAATTATTATCTTTTGACTAGGCATTTTGTTCAATTCGTATAATTCGGTCTCTATATTGGGAATCATTCGAGACATTGATAAACTGTTTTGGAATGTGATTAATTGTTTCTCCCAGATTTTGGAATTTTTTTGAACCACTATTACACTTTTCTTATAAGACATATTGAAATGCAATGAATCACGAAGCCAAATTATTAACAATAAAGGTGGCTATACTCGAAAACGCGTCGAAGAAGCTAAAATTTCCATTAAAACTAAAATAAAGTTTGACAGAATTGTTTTTTGTTTTCATATTCATATTCTAAACTTCATCGCTGTTGGTGGGTGAACTTTTTTGACGCTAGCGACAAAGTAAAAACGTATTTCTTCATAGTTTTTAATGGCCTATTGGACTATAGTATGCCAATTTTGAAATTCGCAAAAATTGTTAAAAAGTTATAGCCCTAGTCTACACTTAGACAGACGATTAACGTGGAAAGAGCACATCAAATCAAAAAGTAATCAACTCAAAATAAAAACGCAACGAATGTATTTGCTCTTGGGTCCTAAATCCGAACTTGCTCTAGAATACAAAGTGCTACTTTACAAAACAATGTTGAAGCCTGTCTGGACTTATGGCATTGAACTATGGGGGACCGACAGCAACTCCAATGTGGAAATCTTGAAGAGATATCAATCTTAAACGCTAAGATTAATTACTCAAGCTCCCTGGTTTATTAATAATACAAATATACACAACGACCTCGGTGTTCCTACTGTCAAAAATGAGATTTCCAAATGCAGCTCCAACTACCTAAATAGATTAAGTAATCATCCCAACATATTGCAATTACTCTATTAGATGATACTGATGAAATACGGCGACTAAAGCGACTTCATATTTTAGATCTTCCCTTTCTTAAATAATAGCTGATAAAAATGTAAAAAAAATGTAATTGTTCAACCCACCCAATGGGGGTTAACAGAACTGTTATGTACTAAGTTGTTATGATACTTGCTAAATATTTTATTTAAAATAGATTGCAAATAAAGAAATCTAAAAAAAAAGATTTAGAAATATCAACCGATTTTACCATAAACAATGCAATTTCTTCACAAATTTAAGTTTGACATTAGTCTTAAAATTTGGATTAATTTTAAGGGGGGCTATTTTCAGTTGACTTTTGTAAACAGCCCAAAGTGCAGGGTATAATATAGTCGTCGAAGTCGACTGTAGTTTTTAACTAGTTCACTATGACTCCACTTAAAAGACAGGCTTCAACACACCAGGAGATTGAAGTGTTACCAATTTTACGTTGGCAATACTGGCAAACCAATTTTAAAAAAAAAAAAAATGTTTCATTTATTACAAATATTTTAGTTCTAAATACAAATCCAAAGCTGTTTGCTTTAAAAATTTTAATTTACTGATAAAAGAGTACTACTTTTTAGTAATATTCGTCAATATAAAATTGCTCCAAAACCATATTTAATTTATAATTTATAGCAATCATATCGTTTCTCTGCGTGTCGACTGATATGGAATAATTTCGATAAGATTCGTTCGTCGCCCTAACTTGAAGAATGTACCAAGAAATAAGATCAGACCTGCGAATTGTACATTAACTACAGCAATTGATGGACATTCTGACTGTCAGTGATGTTCAATCGATCGGTATACTTAAAATGCGGTCTATCTCCATTTCTTGAAGGTGTAACAAACATCAACTAAGTATAACACCATGTACGAGGGCTGATATATATATTTCTGGCCTAATAATGAAAATGTGAATATTTGTTATCAAAAAAGGTTTTATTGTTTTTCAAAGTATTCTCCAGCATGATTTATACACTTTTGCATGCGCTCAAACCAATTGTCGAAGCACTTTTCCACTCCGATTCAGACACCTCCAAAACATGGTTTATGAACGCTTCAACAGCATCTTCCGGCGACACAAATCGTTGACCACGCATTTTTTCTTGATGTGTGGGAATAAAAAGAAGACATTGGATGCCAAGTCAGGGCTGTACTGCGGATGACCCATCAATTCGACGTTCTGGCCGGTAAAAAAGGCGCTGGTTTGAGCCGATGTGTGAGAGCTCGCATTGTCATGGTGCACAATGATTGGTCTTCTCTTGTACGTTTTTCGAATTTCTCCGAAGACTTCAGGCAAACAAATTGTGGTGTACCACTCAGAATTGACCGTCCTACGTTGCTCCAGCGGAACAGTCGCCACATGACCAGTTTTGCCGAAGAAACAGGCGACCATTTGCTTCGAAGTGCTTCTTTCATGAACAACTTTCGTTGGATTTGGCTCGTCTTCGAAGGCCCACACGGGGCCTCGATTGCTGTTTTGTTTCAAACTAATAAGCAGAGATCCATGATTCGTCACCTGTGACGATCTTATAAACATCTTTTGAAGCACCGCCATCGTATTTTTTTCAAAATTTCTTTGCACCAATCTACACGAGCCTTTTTTTAAGAGATTGTCAAATTTTGCGGGATCCAACGAGAACAAAATTTTTTTACGGCCAGGTGTTCATGCAATATCGAATGTATCGAAATGGTCACATGAAGATCTTGCATTATCAGTTAACGGATGGCATCAATGTTCTCTGGCACAACGGCCGTTATTGGACGACCTTCACGACCTTCGTCTTTGAGCGATCTTCGGGTACAAAGTGCTTCATCGCCATACAAGGTTTAAGTTCATCTGTGCACTCGTGAAATTCCATGCCGAAAGTTGTGAAAAGTGATCGTTCACGAATTAATTCTATTTTTTTGCCAAATTGTTTTTTCAAGTCACTGTAAACAACATAAATGATGGTCGTACGTCAAAACATTCTGAGTACGTTTATATTAAAAAATGCCAAACCTTTTAATAAAATAGTCAGAAGGCGCCAGGCAATATAGCAACCCGTGCCTCAGTGTTGTATGGGGTATGTGTATTGCACCTGCTCAGCTGGATGTTACCTACATTTTTTTTAAAAATAATATCCATCTTGGATTAAATGGGCCGGATTTGTAGCTATGGTGAGGCCTTGTGGTCTTAAATTTAGTCAAATTGCAAAAATATTTTTAAAGTTACTTAAATACGTATTATATTGTCCATATAAGTAATGGCACTGTTAATATCAGATCGTGTGATATCACACCTTTAGACTTCTTTCCAAAGTCTGTGATGACAACCAAGCTACGATTCAGGTTTTGAAAGCCATGCTGGCTTCATACGCGTGTCATTAATGGCATACAGGTCGAAATAGTAGAACTGGACCTTCAGAATGAACACCCGAGAGCGTAGTTTGAAGGAAATTATATTCAAAAGATAAATGACATGAAACGGCATAAAACGAATGAATGAAAAATAAAGATTCCACACTTGATTTGAATTTTTGTATTCTTTTTTATAGTTTTACCACCCGATAGTATTAAAATAGAAAACTGAATTTTCTCATTGTCCTTATCATCATGTTGTTGTTTTTAATATTTTCAGCGACAAAAATATTATTAAAAAAAAACATTTTGTAATGATTGCTTTTTTCAAGATCGATTCCTTTCAATGGCATTACAAATAACACTGTGCAAATGAGAAAAAGTTAATTACTATTATTTTCGTCTACAGCATATTTAATAAAAATTCTGCTGATGAAGTTGGAAACAAACCAACGAAACGTTGAGAAGAAGATGAAATAATTTAGTTTTATTTACGTCAAAACATATAACTTGACCATCACAGCCCATATACATATATATATATATATATATATATATATATATATATATATATATATATATATATATATATATATATATATATATATATATATATATATATATATATATATATATATATATATATATATATATATATATATATATATATATATATATATATATATATATATATATATATATATATATATATATATATATATATATATATATATATATATATATATATATATATATATATATATATATATATATATATATATATATATATATATATATATATATATATATATATATATATATATATATATATATATATATATATATATATATATATATATATATATTGGATATCTCTTGATGCAGCATTCCATGATTCGTGTCCATATAATAGGACAGGTTTAACGTTGGAGTTGAATATTTTTAGTTTTGGCCTTCTCGAGATAAAGTTCGATCTCCATACAGAGTTTAAGAGGTCATATGCATGTCTGCCTTTGTTAATCCGGTTGAGAATTTAATTTTTGGATCCTCCCGCCTTGTCGATTATGCTTCCTTTTAATATATCGTTATTTGTATGGGGCCTTTCAAAATTTGATGCATTTATGCGTAGAGATTTGGTCTTCTTGGTGTTGATTTTAAGACCTACACGGGATGCAGTTGTCTGGACTAACCTCAGTTTGGCTTGCTAATCGGCAAAAGAGTGCGAAAGGAGGCTGATGACGTCGACATTGTCAAGATCTTCCAATCTGCGTTGTAGTCCCCATGTTAAAACGCTTTCATGCATAGTTGTTTTTTGGTGTTTTTTGGCGACAGCATCCTTGCCGGGCGCCTGCTTTGATGGCTATTCTATCACTTATCATGTTTTTTTTAAGTACCCGGCACGTAGCATTGGTATATAAACTTCTTATCAGGGATATCTTGACAGGTATGCCTTTACAGGACAAAGCGAATGCTTTCTCGAAGTCGATAAATGTTAGGTTCAGTGGTGATCTCCATTCAACCGACTGTTCCACTTTTACTCTTAAGCTTTTGACATTGTCGATACAGGACATGTGCGGACGGAATCCGGCTAGTTCTTTCCTGAGTCCGGGTAAGATCACGTCTAATACTCTCTTACTTACACGCAGAAAAAAAAGTATTGTTGTGGTGACAATATTCGAAGAGGATAATACTATTGTTGGGTATATGGTTGTGGTACAACAATATTATGATCCTCACAACAATAGTATGATTCAAATACAACCATACTATGATCCTCACAACAATAGTATGATTCACACATAACCATACTATGATCCCCACAACCATAGTATGATTCATACTCAACCATACTATGATCTCCACAACCATTGTATGATACTCACAACCGTAGTATGTTTCACATACAACCATAATATGATCCTCACAACCATAGCATGACGCAACCATGTTATGATCCCTACAACCATAGTATGGTCACACACAATTATACTATGACTCCCCATATAATTTATTAGAACTTGTTTAAGTTGTCGACAATAGATTTGAATTATGAAAATTATTCTACAAAACATTAATTTCAAAATAATAGGAGTGATTTATTCTACAGTACAAAAAATAAGTTTAAATAAACGTAAGCGTTTTTATTAAAAAAATTTCAGTTAAACAAAGCCATAGCAGCTTGTTTAAAAAAATTTAATTTCGATAAAAAAGTACTATTATTGCATTGGATCCGTACCAATAGCATTTGTTCTTAAAAGCATATTTAAATGAAGAAAAATTACAATCATACACTATGATTGCCCTAATCATATTATTGTTAACATAAAACGCACCAACCATATTTTTGTCGCACCAACCATATTAATATTGTTGCTTTAACCATATTTTCATTTTTAAATTTGGCAATAATAATATTGATACATTTCAACAATATTAATATTGCAGCAATTATACTATTGTCAAAACTTAATTCAGTTAACAATGCTATGGTTGCGACGAACATACTTTTATTGCGGATAACATTTTATTATTGCCGTGACCATGTAGTAACCCTGTTTTTTCTCTGCGTGTAGTATCTGAGTAGTCTCCTTGTTGACCATGCTGAGTATTGAAATGCCTCTCCAATTTTTTCGGTCTGTTAGGTCTCCTTCCTTGGGTACGTTAACAATGATTCCTTCGGTTAGTTCTTCGGGAAGGAATTCATTTAGCCAAAAACTGGCAAGATGCACTCTTGAACCCATATTATTTTAGCCGTAAGCTGCGTTGCATTAGCAACATCTATCGGAAATATTTTCCAAATCAAACCAGCCATTAAAAAATAAAAAAAAATACTCGTGCTACAATTATTTGTAAACACACAAATTCCCCCACTGTGCGATAGTGGAAATGAAATTGGGTTTTCAAAAGCAGATTGCTGGTTTGTGTACCTATCCTTTCACTAGGCAACAAAGTTGCAGTAAAAGAGATTGTGTTCCAAAAACAAACACTTCGATTTCTGATGGCGTGAGTATTGGAACGATCATTTTAAATCCGATTTTTTGGCTAGATATGAGGCTAATTACTTTTATAACACAATTAATGCTACAATTGAAACTTTCTGGCACTTGAAAGCGCCGTACGTTCTCCGACTGCAGTTAAATGAAAATGATTACCGAAAATTTATAGTCAGCAATAAAACAACACACCCCATTGAAATTATCTTATTTCAAACACTTAGTGATTGCAATAGAAAGTTTTCTGGTGAAACTGAATTTGTATACTCAGATAGAGTGCAAAAAAAATGCAAAAAACAAACAAAAACTAAAACAATCTAGGTATGTCTATTTAAAACACGATAGATCCTTATTGTGAAAACTTAACACAGACAAATGTTTCACGCAAAATTTTTTGCGTGCAATCCAACGCCCTAGGTTTATTAAAGAGTTCATGCTCCTACCCAAATGTTATGTTATTGGAAATTTTTTAAGGTATAAAATTTCCCCTTTATGGTACTAAAGCTACATGGGAAAAAAGTATACTTCTTTAAGTACTTGCACAGCAAATCTTAAGTTTTTTGTTGACGAACAATAGTTTAACTAAGGTTTCATCACATGTGGCCCAAAAAACGGACCCGATGGTCATAACAAGCTATACAAAATCAATATCTATAGACATATAGGTACTCAAATTAAAGCCAATTCCACTTCAAATTTAAAAATTATTTTTTTTAAAGTTTTGGTTGCGATTAGGAATGGACTTATAGTCCGATAGGGCCCAAACAACGCCTCGTTACTCAAACAAACTCAAAGCAAATCAAAGCATATTTCGTCACTTTCTAACTATGGACTTGTTTAAGTATTTGGCTGAAATTGGGGTTGAGTTTATGCATCCAAGGGGCCCAAACAACGGACCACTCTATTTCACGTTGGAGGGTACATAAGGCTTGGCCTGCCCGAATTCAACGATATTTATACACTCTGCCACAGTGAAGTTGTGGGTATTATGACTATTATGACAGCACCTTAAAGAAATTGAGATAGACCCTATGTTTATTATACCGGAATCAGGCCTACGAGGGCGGTTCGGAATGTTCTTAGCCTATCAATGAAAGAGAATAGTTAGTTTTTCAAAAATATTTTTATTTTTCAATATAATCTCCTGAAACTTCAATACACTTAGTCCAACGCTTATCTAGCAATTGATTAAAATAGTTTTCCTCAAGGTCTTCAAACTAGTGGTTTACAACTGTAATTGCATCTTCATTTGAGGTAAAACGCTTGCCAGCAAGGATTTTTTTTAGATTTGGGAACAGGTAAAAGTCACTGGGGGCTAAATCAGGAGAATAAGGTGGGTGGTCAAGCAACTCGTACTTTAATTCGTTGATTTTAGGCATTGTTAAAACACTCTTGTGCGCTGGTGCGTTGTCTTGATGAAAAATTATTTTTTTGTGTTGTAAGCCAGGACGTTTTTCTCGAATTTGTACATTTAATTGATCTAAAAGGTTGCAATAGTACTCTGAATTTATTGTTTTACCCTTTTGCAGATAGTCAATCAATAAAATACCTTTGAAGTCCCAAAAAACCGTTGCCATAACCTTAACAGCCGATTGAATTGTTTTTGCCTTCTTTGGGGCACTTCCTCCAGCTTCAGTCCATTGTTTGGAATGTTCTTTTGTCTCTGGAGTATAGTGGTGGATCCATGTCTCATCAACAGTTATGAAACGACGCTTAAAATCCATTTAATTTCGGTGAAAACGATCCAAACAAGCTTGAGAAATGTTCATTCTTATGCGTTTTTGGTCGACTGTTAACAAGTCCGGCACCCATCTTGCAGAAAGCTTTTTCATCTGTAGTTCTTTATGCAAAATTAAATGGACTCGATCATTTGAGATGCCCATGATATAAGCTATTTCACGCACTTTTATACGTCGATCATTTAATACCATATCATGCACTTTGGCTACAATTTCGGTTGTTCTTGCTGTTTTTGGACTCCACTACGTGGTTCATCTTCAATGCTTGTACGACCACGTTTAATTGGGTTGCTGAATACCCACTTTTTTACTGTTGCATAGGAAGGAGCACTTTCACCTAACACATTCACCATATCATTATGAATTTCTTGTCCCGATAAACCTTTTTTATGTAAATATTTAATGACACCACGCATTTCTAATTTTTCCATTGTAAAAAAATCGCGGATGCGTCTTTTGTGAACACCTGTTTCTATATGAAGGAGTTGCCAGATCGAAACAAAATGTAACATGTGTTCATAGCAGAGATGGAAGTTTTCAAAACACTTAACTTTTTTCTGTTTATACCGCGCTTTTTGTGCTAGGCTAAGAAGTTTCCGAACCGCCCTCGTATACTGGAATCAGGCCGTCCGTCTGTCCATTAATAGTCAAAGTACGCATTTATGATCCGGTTTTGATGAAACTTGTTACTTTCTCTAAGTTATTAACATAGGTTAATTAGAATTTCAGAACCTAAAGCTTTAAAAGTTACGCGTTATATCCGATTTCAAACAAATTTCAGACAGAGCATATTCAGACAGACGATACCTATCTCTGCTGAAATGTATCCATATCGCCCCAAGTTTTCGAACAGCTTACACACAAATGTGCCTTCCGATTTGAGGTCTTGCAGCTTAAGAAGTCTCATATTAGATCCAATCACGCTAAATATAGCATGGTACGTAATGAGCGATATGATGAATTTGGGCCACATTAGTTCATATTTTCGTATAGGCCCCATGCAAAAGTTCTTTCCGATTTCCGATCCTACTTCTCTAAAAGCTACAAAGTACACCCGATTTCAAACGAATTTCTCACAGAGCATAACGAGTGACCAAAAGATATCTTTGGCGAAATTGTTCCATATCGGTCCATGCTTTCGAATACGTCCCACACAAAGGTTCCTCCCTTCCTAACATGATGAGTGACCATTAGTTAACTGTGGTGAAACTAGATCAAAGGAGTCCATATATTCTTAGAGCCTCCACACAAAGGCCTTTCCAGATTTTAGAATCTGCAGCTTAAGAAGCCACATTTTACACCCTTTCACTACCAGTAGAATTGGACCATGTCGGTTCATGTTTTCGAATAGCGCCTCTATTTACATTTGGCTAAACTTGCGATCAGCCTCTTTTACATTCCAGGGCCTCTTTTTACATTTGTGTACATTTGGGATCCAAATCTCGGGTCTTAGGAGCCCCAATACTGGTGTAAGTTGACATTGGCATACGCAGACTCTGAGTCAAAGACATTTCCTTTAAAACCCTAAGCCCCAAGTGACCGAGCGTCTCTTAAACTGTAGAAATATGGGTACTCAATAAATAAGAAATTATTTTTACAAATCAACATAATTTGAGTAATAGATTTGAAGCTTGGATATATGGATACTAGGGTGCGTGGACTTAGCAATCGATATTGTGCCATCAAAGTTCCACTACGAAAATCATTTTCGAGGAGCCCTGTTGAAACCACATATCGTCCACATCAATATTTTCCAATTCGGGCTATAGAAAGTTCGTTATCATCTCACGATAGCAAAAACCATTCACAGTAACTGCCTGACCGGCCTCATTTTGGAAAAAATACGGCCCGATGATGCCGCCAGCCCATAAACCGCACCAAACAGTCACTCTTTGTGGGTGCATATTTTTCGACATTCACTCTTGGATTATCATTCGCCCAAATGCGGCAATTCAGCGTACTGATGAATCCACTGAGATGAAAATGTGCCTCATTCCTGAAGATGATTTTCTTCGAAAATTGATCATCCACTGTTGCCATTTCTTGCCACCAAGCCTGAATAACTTTAACGCGTTGCTCGCTTGTGTATCTTTCCGTTGTTCAAATTGAGTTAGTCTGAAATTGAAAAATATCAAATGAAATGCAGACGGTTCGGTGTGGTTCACATAGGCCCCATCAGGCATGAAAAGACAGTTCAACATGTGTCCGTCCTCTTCCACCATTTGAAGCATATTCTGGCTAAATTATAAGCGAATCGGGCAGTCTGCTGTATTCAGTTTGTTGGCCACAAAGATTTGGAACAAGTCTAAATCTTTGTGCATAATTGACTTCAATGACTGTCTACTTATAACTACGCTTATATTCTCCTTAAACAGAAACTACGGACTCCAGTGCGTGATAGCTACGGACAATCAAAATTCTTGTTTCGGTGTCCCAGTTAACCATTTTTGTTAAATCAAAAAATCAATCTGCAAAATAAAAACAGATTAACCAGATTTATTAAATAGAAAAAAAGTTATTAAATATTTTTTGGTAGCGGTTTCATCAGACACCCTGTATGTACGAGTATTGTGTGTCACCTTGAAAAGGTAATATTTAAAACAAAAGAATTTTTTTATTACCTACTAAAAAACATTAAAAATAAAAGATGAGAAAAAGTAAAAAAAAAATAATTTTGAGCGGCTCGAAAATGATTTTTTTTATATTTTGTGGTGGATTTTTTTTCCTTATTCCTAAAACGATTAAAAAAATCGATGGCACAATATCGTCAAATTGTTGTCCTTACAAATCGACCCACTCCAAATGAATACATGTACTGAAGAAAATGAAATTTCATAACGAATGCAGCCATTTTCAAGATTTGAATAAATTTGCTTACTTACAAAAAACCAAAACACCCAATATTGCAACATCACAATGACACATTATCTGACTTGACTGACTTTAACGAATCGCCCACTTATCTTTATACAAACCTACCAGCCTTTATGTATATTTCCTCGTGCGGCTTTGTTTATTAAACAAATGTCTGACATATTATTTAGTAGGGACGTTATTACTGCTACAACATTGAACACACCCATTTCAATAGTAGAACTGAACATACCACGTTAATGTCATATGGGTTTTGAAAGCTAACCTCAATAGCGTTAGTCTGTAACGGGATTTTAGAATTGTTTTAACTTCCATCATGGAGTGGCCAGATAAGGAGAACCATATCGCTGTAATAGCGCTTTTCAAGTGTGAAATGAAAAAAGTGATATTTTCAAAACGCTCCGGCCACTAGGGATTAGCCGCATATTCGTCTACCGATGCATAAAACTATTTAAGGAGACTGGAGATGTAAAAGACGGCCACCGGTCGGGTCGCCCACGCTCTGTTCGAACACCGCATGTCATCAAAGCCGTTAAGTCAGGAATTTACAGATATCCGCTCCGAAAACAGAAAATCATGGCCCGCGAGATGAATATCAAGCAAAAGTCCATGAGTCGAATCATAAAAAAATATTTGGGACTTGGGGCTTACAAACGACGTACCGGACATTTATTGACTGCAGCTTTAAAAAAATACGATTGAAAAACGCAAACATCTTTTGGTGAAGCATGCTGATAACTTGCACAAAAAAATTTTGTTCAGTTATGAAAAGTTTTTACTGTTCAGGAAAAATTTAACAGGAAAAATGATAGAGTGTATGCGCGGTCATCTAAGGAAGCATCTCAATCTCATCCCAAGGGTGGAAAAGGGTCATCACCCAGCTTCAGTCATGGTTTGGTGGGTTGTCTCTTATGGGGTCACTGACCTGCATTTCTGCGAACAAGTAGTCAAAACTTCGGCCAAAGTTTAACAAGAAACCGTTTTGGAAGCTGTTGTGAAACCTCTTAACAATTCCCTGTTCCAAAACTAGCCATGGACTTTCCAGCAGGATTCTGCGCCAGTCCATAAGGATAAAACGTCCCAGCCCTGGTCTCGAAACAATTTGCCAGCGTTCATATCCTCTGAACAATAGCCCTCAGGTAGTCCAGATTTGAACCTATTGGATTACAAATTGTGGACGGTTTTAGAGGACAAGATTTGTCACAAAAGATACCCCAACATTGGATCTCTTAAGACTACTTTGGTTCGAGCTGTTGCCTATTTTCCAATGGACAAGGTTCGTGCAGCTATTGACGATTGGCCAGTGCGACTTAAGGCGTGTGTAAAGGCAAAAGGCGGACATTTCGAATAAGTAGATTCTTTTTGGATACAAAATACTTCAATAAATATATTAAAAAATATTTGGTACAAAAACATTCAGAACTTTTTATTTTACAGCATAAAACGTGTGTAACAGTATTTATGTCCCTAGTAAGTACTTGTGAACAACGTACCTACTAAAACATTTTTACATCATTGGACAACGCAAACTGTACGCAACAGTATTAGGACGTTATTAGGTTAAGGTCAAATTTAAATCCCATTTAAGTCCAAATTGATTTGGAAGCAAGCATTGTGACCCATTACCGTAGACAACTCCTAATGAAATGTGTTTGCAACTATCGTGTAAAAGATTTAAATGCAGACATATATTTAAGTAAAAATCAATAAATTACAAAACAGGAGATCTAAAGCAGAATGTACATTTTCCTGTCTCTACATATGACTTTTACTAGGTTGTAGACACGCATACTTGAGTGCAGTTCAATTATTTGTTTACGTTTATAATTAATTAAAATAATAAATGGTCTTTTTTTATAGATGTCAGGCTTAGATAAACATTTCACAGGTTTTGACATCAGTCGAGAAGAAGCATCTTTGTATTCGCATTTACACCTGGCAGTCTTCATAATACTCGTATAGGACTTAAAGTATTTCAATTTCTATTGGGAAGAAGAAAACCTCCTATCTGGCCTCCTGAAATGTGTCGTCTTAGTCTTGGCAAACATAATCGATGACAATGTCAACAATTCATCAAGTGTCTGCGACAAAATGTTGCAAGTTATTATCTACGACTTATCATCCATAATCGAAACACTTGATGAGTAGTGACGTTAATTGAAATTAATGGCATTGTTGGCATTCTCTAAAAGGGAAACTTCTAGGGAAATAAAAGTGTATATATGAAAATATTGCCAGTCTCAGAAACAACTGGATATTGTCACTAACATCCCTTATTAAAACATGGATTGTTTTATGATAATTGCCTTTTTTAGACTGTTCGAGTTTTTACTGAAGATAGCTCAACCGTTTCAAAAACTCCAGTTAATGTCATATTTTATTGTTCGTACATATCTGGTCGTTCTTCGTTACTCGTAAATTGCGTTTGCTGAATTTGGATATGACATAAAATTTACATTGGATAGATTTCCTTTGTTAATTTCCTTTGTTAATACTACATGTTGTAGTAGATTTAATGGCGAATCTTCGTTTTACTCAAAGACGATAAATTGTTGAAGATGGACAAAATGCTTCTTCTTTGCAATATCTTAGAAAAAGAACACTTCAGCAATGTACACATTTCCGGTTTATTTATCCACTTTCGTTTGTACACAATCATCACAAAATTCTCACACCATTTGTGTTTTTGAACTTCTCGTAAAAGCTCATCTTCAAAAGTATAACGCATCAATAAAAGCATCGTATGACCAAATCCGTTTCATGACGTTTTTAATTTATCATGTCATAAAATTTGTCAAAACCTGTGTTTGAAACCTTCAATATTGTCATATTGCCACATAACTCGTGGTAACTTCCCCACAAATGTAAATGTTTTCGAGTAGCCCACACAAAGGACCCTCCAGATTTGAGGTCCTGCATTTTAGAAACCACAAATTTAACCCAACCATGCTTAAACTTTGCATTAAACTTTATGCGCACTTAATAAACTACTTTGGTACATATTTTTATAAAGCTCCCACACAGAGGTATTTCTCGATTTTGGAACCTGCAGCATTAGCCACATATTACTTCTGATTCCGATAACCCAACTCTTACCCACTCATACTAAAGCTCGAGCAAATAGATACATCATTTTATATAACCCCCATGTACAAGGGCTGCTATATATATTTCTGGCCTAATAATGAAATGAAAATGCGAATACTAATCATCAAAAGTGGTTTTATTGTTTTTCAAAGTATTCTCCAGCATGATTTATACACCTTTGCATGCGCTCAAACCAATTGTCGAAGCACTTTTTCCACTCCGATTGAGACACCTCCAAAACATGGTTTTTGAACGCTTCAACGTCATCTTCTGGAGACGAAAATCGTTGACCACGCTTTTTTTTCTTGATGTGTGGGAATAAAAAGAAGTCATTGGATGCCAAGTCAGGGCTGTATGGCGGCGGATGACCCATCAATTCGACGTTTTTTGTGAGAGCTCGCATTGTCATTATGCACAATGATTCGTCTTCTCTTCTTCGTTTTTCGAATTTCTCCGAAGACTTCAGGCAAACAAACTGTGGTGTACCACTTAAAATTGACCTCCTACGTTGCTTAAGCGGAACAGTCGCCACATGACCAGTTTTGCCGAAGAAATAGACGACCATTTGCTTCGAAGTGCTTCTTCCACGAACAATTTTCGTCTTTGAATACCCACACGGTCGATTCCTTTTTTGTTTCGGGCTAATATGCATAGATCCATAATTCGTCACCTGTGACGATCTTATAAACGTCTTTCGAAGCACCGCGATGGTATTTTTTCAAAATTGCCATGCAATATCGAATGTATGCTGGTGGAAGAAATGCCCCAGGATGCCTCTATCTCACGGTATGACGAACTTGCATTATCAGTTGTCTGGCACAACGGCCGTTTTTGGACGACTTTTACGACCTTCGTCTTTGAGCGAGCGTCGGCCACGATTGAATTCTTAAACCAGCGCAGGTGCTTCATCGCCATACAAAGATTGAAGTTCATCGATGCGCTCTTGTCGTGATAGTCCACGTCGAAACTTGTGAAAAATGATCACACGAAAATGTCCACGAGTTAATTCCATTTTTTTGCCAAATTGATTTTTTTAAAGTCACTGTAAACAACACAAATGATGGTCGTACGTCAAAACGTTCTGAGTACGCTTATGCTAAAAAAAGTCAAAATTTCCAATGTAAATGTCAGAAGGCGCCACTAAGTGTTGCCTTGTCCACAAATATGTATAGCAACTCTCGTGAATGCCCTTTTCGATTTTAAGACGTGCTGTACATAACACATTTTAAATTTGATCTAACTCAAATGAAGCGTAGTTTTTTAAGTGCGATCTACAACTATCATTAACGTAGAAATATTTTTTCAAAATAAAAAGAAATACAAAAGTGGAAATCATGTGTGGAATCTTTATTGTTTTATTTCGAAAGAACTTTTTATGTTTTATTTTAAGAATATAATATTCTTTGACTGTTGGCGCAGCAACGCCTCAGGGTGTCCATTCTGCGGGTCCAATTTTGGATGTCTCGTTCGACCATTGCGGCCGGTATGGCGTTAATGACACTCGTAGTGTTGGCTTCAAAAGCCTGAATCGTAGTTAGTTTTGAAAGTCTTAAGGTGTGATATCGCAAAACGTAAAATTATCTGCTCTTCTAAATGACTACTCAATAGATCCATTGTTTAGGCAGATGTATGGCAAGTGGCACCATCCTGTTGAGATCAGATATCGTCAAGATATGGGCTTCAACTTCAGGTAGCAAGAAGTCGGATATCATGGCGCAGGATTTTTGTGTCTTGTGGCTTAAGAAATGGATCATCTTTGAAGTAGCACAAGCAATTTGCTTTACATCGTAACCTTTTTTTTTTGGACCACATAAGATAAAAATCTAATAACTATGCTCCTTACTACAGCATTCTATTAAGGAACAAGGGGGAACTTCTCTAAAATCAGTAAGCTGACACTCACTGACCGGGACATATTGTATACCGCCGGCTCCGAACAACTAATGCGAATAAAGTGTACAATAATCCAAGATTACATCAATAGCTAAAGGAAGAGATGATCCGGCACATTAACGACATTGAACCTGCATTATGTCTAAGAGTCAGAGATATGTCACTGAAGCAGCGTCACGTACAGGGTTTTCCATTAACGTATTAAGTATTACAAAAAGAAAAAATTAAAAATGTGGTTTTCAACGAAGGCCCATGCGAAACGGGATTAGTGGAGATGATATTGCGCGTTTAAGATTGCTCTACGCACAGTTCAAAGACTACACGCAAAGGGTTATTCTCAGTAACACAAATAAGTCTCCCGTATAAGACATTTGTTATGCTGCAGAAGTAATCGTTGCCAAAGACTGCTGAAGAAAAACCTTGGCGGGTTTAGAAACAGCTGTAGAGTCTGCCAATACATTTCAACATTTTTTTACGTTGATTCTGAAAAAGAACCAGTATAAAATCTTTTCAAGTCATAATAATGATAAAAGACCGAAAAAATATAAACAAAAAGAAACAACACAGAATATTTTAGACATAGAATTTAAATGTATTCCAGATGCAGTGCCAATATTACATTTTAAGAATGAAATTCGATTTCGGTCATACACGCAGAGAAAAAATATGGTTACTATATGGTCACGTCAACAATAGTATGTTATCTGCAATAATAGTATGGTCGTCGCAACCATAGTATGGTTTTTTGAATTTAATTTTGACAATAGTATGATTGCGGCAATATTATTATTGTTGAAATGTAACAATAGTATTGTTGCCAAATTTAACAGTGAAAATATGGTTGTAGGAACAATATAAATATGGTCGGTGGAACAAAAGTATTATTTTCATGGGCATTATGTTAACAATAACATGATTACGGCAATCATACCGGCAAAATTGTATTTTTTTTAATTTGCAATGTTATTTTTACGAATCTTACGCAATAATAGTAAAAATAATTAAATTTTTTCGAAACAAACTACGAATTAGTATAACTGAAATATTTTAAATTTACTTAATAAAATTCTCTATTGTTAAATAACAACTTAACCCAATCTTTAAAAAAAATGTTGGGAAACATAGAATGATTGTGTGTAAGTCATACTATGGTTGTGAGGATCATACTATGGTTGTACGTTAAACATACTATGGTTATGAGGATCATAATATGGTTGTGGGGATCATATTATGGTTGAATGTGAATACTAATATGGTTGTGGGAATCATAGTATGGTTGTATGTGAATAATTCTATTGTTGTGAATACCATAATATTGTTATTGGGATCATAGTATGGTTGTGTGTGAACCATACTTTTGTTGTGATGATCATAATATTGTTGTGCCACAACCATATAACCAACAATATAATGATGCTCTTCGAATTTTGTTATCCCAACCATATTTTTTTTCTGCGTGTATGAACACCACGAGCCCGTGTATATCGATCTATTCTTTGGACCCAATTTTCCACCACTCTTGCCGAGATTTCGACCAAAACTTTGGCAATTTCGCGTTAGATGTTGTCTCTGAGCTCGTATAAAGTTTTTGGCTTGTTGGCATACCCAGATTATTTGTTGTGGCCCTAATGAAAGAAAACAAATGGCTTTAAATCGCATGAACGAGGTGGCCATTCGACCAGACCATTTCTCGGGATCTTTAACATGAACTTCATCGCTAAAGATAATGAAAATTGGAGTAAGCGCTCATAAAGTTGCGACCACCGACTCAGAATTTCGGTAGTAATTTTTAATGACTTCGGAAGGTTGCTCGTAACTGAACTTTACCATGATGAAAATGTTGACTTCGACCAACGTTTTGATACTAAAAGATTATTGAAAATGTTTGAGGGTGCGTTGACATAAAGATACGAAACTGTTATGTCCCTATTGGAAACCCGATATTTTGTTTCACACATCTGAGGGCGACCGCAAAACTATCGAATCCTAACAGCTTCGGTCCTTAAATTGGTGCATCCCTATGAAAAAGTTGCTAACTACGAGGACGACTAACTGGCCTGGCACATTTTCTGTTTTACTAGCAACTTTTTTTTTGTTTTTTAAAAGCAATCTTTTATAAGCCATCTGTCAAAATTTACGAAATATTAAATGATTATTTTCTTTGTTACAGTTGATTGAAGTAACTAAACAAGTTTTTTTAATTTTTGAAAAATGGAAAATAAAGAGTTTCGTGCGGTAATTAAATACTTTTATATGAAAGGTTATACGCCACAATTAATCAAAGATCAAATGGGTCGTTCAAGTACGGAAGATGAACAACGCTCTGGGAGAACGAAAACTGCTACTACTATTGAAAACATTAGAAAAATATTTAATGAAGTGACTTAAGATAGACGAATAAAGCTCAGAGAACTTGCTGATATTGTTAAAATACACGAAAAACAAGTTTGGAGTATCTTACATGATGAACTCCACACGAAAAAGCTATCCGCAAGAGATCCGTCGAGTTTGTTGACTTTGCCCCAAAGAATCGTCCGTTGGACTAATTCCGAGGAGCTTTTAGTGATTTATCAGCGTAATCCAATAGAGTTCTTGCGCCGATTCATAACTGTTGATGAAACATGGATCCATCACTACATCCCAGAATGCAAAGAACAGTCAAAACAATGGATAGAAGCTGGTAAAAGTGGTCCCAAGAAGGCGAAAACTGTTAAGTCAGCAGGAAAAGTAATGGCCACAGTATTTTGGGATGCAAGGGGTATAATATTTATTGATTATCTTGAGAAAGGATAAACTATAAATAGTGAATATTATTGTGCATTATTGGATCGGTTGAGTGAAGAAATCAGGATAAAACGACCGCATTTAGAAAAAAAAGTTCTTTTTTATCAAGATAATGCTGCTTCACACACTGCATTTTTAACTCAACAAAAACTGGCCGAATTACGATTTGAAATTGCTCCGCATCCACCATATAGCCCATATTTATTTCTTATTTCCAAATTTAAAAAAAATTTTCGGTGGCAAAAAATTTTCATCCAATAGCGAGGTTATTGCTGAAACTGAGGCATATTTTGAAGGTCTTGAAAAATCGTATTTTTCGGATGGAATTAAAAAACTTGAAAAACGTTTGATGAAGTGTATTGAGTTGGAAGGAGATTATGTTGAAAAATTAATAATAATAATTCCAAAAAACGGTTCTTTTTATGTTAGGCCAGTTACTTTTGCGGTCGCCGTCGTAATTGCCATTAATCCTTCTTATATAATAAAAAATCGTAAGATAATTCTCTGAAAACTTTTTGTTTAATTAAGAAATAAAATCGTTCGGTTTCGTTGGACTACCCTTTACTTCTACTCACTGTAAAACAAATAGTTTTACCTTTAAAATATTATGCACAGCTTGAGTTTCACACCTTTGGTGTTGCGGCAGTTTTATAAACATTCCCTTACAATCAATCATACCGAACGAAAGACAGAGTTTGCTATATGTTGAGTTGTTTTTGATGTTATCGCTGTTGCTTTAAATAATTTTCAAAGTTGTTCAGCATACAGAGGAAGGAAACAACTTCTAATGGCTTGTAAACATGAAACCTGGGTGGACGCATTGGTAACAAGGACAATATCAGTACAAAATGGACTTCAAGGTAAAATGAATGGTAAACCAGCAAACAGCGACATCATTATGAATTTACAAAACAGAAATTTACAACGAAATTTTGTATTATCGCTTGATACTTGAAACTACAAGTATTTAATGGTAAATGTTATTCACAGCTTAACTTAAATGTTGCT
The DNA here is from genome assembly GCA_963513945.1 of Hydrotaea diabolus. Classification (NCBI taxonomy): domain Eukaryota; kingdom Metazoa; phylum Arthropoda; class Insecta; order Diptera; family Muscidae; genus Hydrotaea; species Hydrotaea diabolus. Next base: position 240,773,250 of record OY740716.1, on the reverse strand, counting down.
GGGGACCTTTTTTTTATTTTTTTTTTGATTCGTCTTATTCGGCTACTTTGACTTCAAACGTGGCACGTGGTATAAAATCCCAAAAGCACGTTCATGCAACTCAGAGTTGATTTGGTTTAAAAATATTTTTTGAAGTTTTTATTAAAATAAAATAGCATTTCACAGATTTTCTAGCTAAACATTCCTTGTGACACTAGGCCATATTAGTCACTGATTTCATATAGTTCTTATACAAAGGTCCTTTTCGATTTAGATTAAAGATAAAATCCGGTTGTGCTCAATTTTCGCATGGTATTTGAGAAACCTGCAAAACTGCTCAATATAGCAACATACATTATGTTTGCTGCCATGAAAAGGGAAATCCTGATTTGGAGCCCTGCAGCAATACAATCCATTTTTTTATTCAATTTTGTTTAAATTTAGTGTATTGTATTACAGGAGCCAAAACCGAAGCCTGGTAAATTGACACCATATTGTTCTGTGTTTTTATATATCCCAATAAGAAATACTCCCACATGATTTTAGGACCAGCAGATACGATAAGACACATTTTATATTTCATTCTACTCAAACTAAGCACACTTCTTTTTGAGATGCGTATAACAAACCCTTGTAAAATTTGTCTACTTAGTAGGGACATAAATACTGTTTCAACATTGAACACACCCATTTTAATAGTAGAAATGAACATACCTCGTTAATGTCGTATGGGTTTTGAAAGCTAACCTCAATAGCGTTAGTCTGTAACCGGATTTTAAAATTGTTTCAACTTTCATCATGGAGTGGTCAGAAAATGAGAACCGTGTCGCTGTAATAGCGCTTTTCAAGTGTGAAATGAAAAAAAACGATATTTTCAAAACGCTCCGGCCACTAGGGATTAGCCGCATGTTTGTCTCCCGATGCATAAAACTGTTTTAGGAGACTGGAGATGTAAAAGACCGCGAACGGTCGGGCCGCCCACTCTCTGTTCGAACACCGCATGTCATCAAAGCCGTTAAATCAAGAATTCACAGAAATCCGCTCCAAAATCAAAAAAACATGGCCCGTCAGATGAATATCACGCAAAAGTCCATGAGTCGAATCATTAAAAAGACTTGGGACTTGGGGCTTTCAAACGACGTACCAGACATATATTGACTGCAGCTTTAAAAAAAGTAGGATTGAAAAATGCAAACGTCTTTGGTGAAGCAGGCTGATAACTTGCACAAAAAATTTGGTTCAACGATGAACAAATATTTCCGTTCAGGAAAAATTTAACAATCAAAATGATAGAGTGTATGCGCGGTAATCTAAGGAAGCATCTGAACTGATCCCAAGGGTGGAAAAGGGTCATCACCCATCTTCGGTCATGCTTTGGTGGGGTGTCTCTTACGATGGGGTCACTGACTTGCATTTCTGCGAACAAGGAGTCAAAACATCGGCCAAAGTTTACCAAGAAACCGTTTTGGAAGCTGTTGTGAAGCCTCTTAACATTTCCCTGTTCCAAAACCAGACATGGACTTTCCAGCAGGATTCTGCGCCGCCCCATAAGGCTAAAACATCCCAGACCTGGCTACGAAACAATTTGCCAGCGTTCATTTCTTTTAAAGAATGGCCCTCAGGCAGTCCAGATTTGAACCCATTAGATTACAAATTGTGGACGGTTTTAGAGGACAAGGTTTGTCACAAAAGATACCCCAACATTGGATCTCTTAAGACTGCTTTGGTTCAAGCTGTGGCCAATTTTCCAATGGACGAGGTTTGTGCAGCTATTGACGATTGGCCAGTGCGACTTAAGGCGTTTGTAAAGGCAAAAGGCGGACATTTCGAATAAGTAGATTGTTTTTGGATACAAAATACATCAATAAATATATTAAAAAATATTTGGTCGAAAAACATTCAGTTTTTTTTTTTATTTTACATCCTAAAACGTGTGTAACAGTATTTATGTCGCTACTAAGTATATACGAGTAACTTTATATTCTCATGGAGCCCCTTCTATAAGGCGCTATAGAAGGTACATATCAAATACGAGCTTGCTCAAATTTAGCATAGCGAGCTATGACCGGCTAATACTAAAATCCTAGCCTTATTGATTTACTATATTTTAAAACAGCCCCACATCATTAATTTCTTTCACAGGTCCTGCCGCATTACATTCCACATTTTAAATACCTGTCCCCGCCGCTACTACGAGGGTTGCTATATATATTTCTGGCCTAGGCAACACTAAGTGTTGCCTGGATCCATCTGACATTTCCATTGGAAAGTTTGACAGTTTTTAGCATAAACGTACTCAGAACGTTTTGACGTACGAACATAATTGTGTTGTTTACAGTGACTTGAAAAAATGAATTTGGCAAAAAAAATGGAATTAACTCGTGAACATTTTCGATCATTTTTCACAACTTTCGACGTGGATTATAACGACAAGAGTGCATCGATGAACTTAAATGTTTATATGGCGATGAAGCACCATCCTATAGCACTGTAAGAAACTGGTTTAATGAATTCAATAGTGGCCGACGCTCGCTAAAAGACGAAGGTCGCCCAATACGACCGTTGTGCCAGAGAACATTGATGCCGTGCGTGAATTGATAATGCAAGATCGTCATGTGACATACCGTGAGATAGAGGCAACCTTGGGCATTTCTTCCACCAACATACATTCGATATTGCATGAACACCTGGCCGTAAAAAAGGTTTGTTCTCGTTGGATCCTGCACAATTTGACAATCACTCAAAAAAAGTCTCTTGTCGATTGGTGCAAAAGAAATTTTAAAAAAAATGCGATCACGGTGCTTCAAAGACGTTCATAAGATCGTCACAGGTGACGAATCATGGATCTATGCGTATGAGCCCAAAACAAAATAGCAATCGACCGTGTGGGTCTTCGAAGACGAGCCACATTTAACGAAAATTGTTCGTGGAAGAAGCACTTCGAAGCAAATGTTCGTTTGTTTCTTTGGCAAAACTGGTCATGTGGCGACTGTTTCGCTTGAGCAACGTAGGACGGTCAATTCTGAGTGGTACACCACAATTTGTTTGCCTGAACTCTTCATAGAAATTCGAAAAACAAACAAGACAAGACGAATCATTGTTTACTTCTCACACATCGGCTCAACCCACCGCCTTTTTGACCGGCCAAAATGTCGAATTGAAGGGTCATCCGCCGTATTGCCCTGACTTGGAACCCAATGACTTCTTGTATTCCCGCACATCAAGAAATAAATGCGTGGTTAACGATTTTCGTCGCCACAAGATGCTGTTGAAGCGTTCAAATAATGTGTTGGAGGTGTCTCAATCGGAGTGGAAAAAGTGCTTCGACAATTGGTTTAAGCGAATGCATAAGTGTATAAATCATGCTGGAGAATACTTTGAAAAGCAATAAAACCATTTTTGATGATTAATATTTGCAGTTTCATTATTAGGCCAGAAATATATATAGCAGCCATCGTATTAGGACCTTAATTGCTCAAAAATCGGACAGATGCGCGGCATTTTCTGAACAAATAAGTGGTGCGGAGTGTAACATGGTAAAGCCCTTCCGACTGTGAGATATTTATTAACTGCTTTCTATTGGATTTGTTACCACAACTTATTATGATTGTGCTGACCAAAGAACGCAGACCAAAAAATATCAACTAACAATAATGTATCTCTCGGACAGAGCAATATTAAGCGACTATCTGTGATCAGAGCACGCAACATCTGAAGATTCGTGCTGTGGTTCCAACCAGATGGCCCAATATGTCAAAAAAGGGACAAAACGATAGTTTTGAAAACTGATTTGGTGACTTGGTAATAGTATGACAAGTGTTGGTGCTCGAGACATACGAGGGAGTATCAATATCATATGAAATGCGTATGGCATCAACCATCTCACGCAATTTTACTCTTCGATCGGCCAACATCATATCGTGGATGTTTTCAGCATTTTCGGGTGTATTGACCTCAATTGGCCGTCCAGAACGTTCAGCGTCATTTGTACTTGTGCGACCACAACGAAAGTCATTAAATCACTTGTTTACCATTTAAATCGATGGTGCAGAGTCCCCATAGTATTTATCAAGCTTTTCCTTGGTTTGATTGACGGGTTTTTCTGCAAAAAATAATGTTTACTGAGCAATCGATATTCACTTTTTTCATTTTTAACAAAATCCACTAGGTTGTTTATTTTGAACAGCTGTTAAACACAAACTAAATAACAGAACTCTCTCAACATTTGACAGTAGCCTATTAACAGATGGCACTTGACGGTAGCAGTGTTGCATTTCATATTACTATGAGGGAAGTTAGAAAAGTCACGGAATTATTTATATGCCCTTGTACATAAATTGTGCTGATCGCTTAAAGTAATGCCAGCGATTTCGATGAGGTCATTTGTATGACGTGATTTGCCAAACACAATGGCTTTAACGTGGCTACAGAATCAGAACTACTATTGTTGTTTAATTAAAATTCATTTTCATACCGTAGTTCGCCACAGTCAATCTTACGATTCACTAGAACTATTCGTGTCAGTTTGTAATTGTTTTAAGCCACGTACGTCAGTACGACCAAGACAGCAAAAGATGTATTTTACAAGACCAACAAATAGAATTTAATCTACCATCTTGTCGAATGCAAATAAAAAATCCTGTCAATATTGGCTAAACAGCTCCTCATGATGTCCTTTAAAAGCTGTATTATTTTCCATGATGTACGCAATATTGCCTTATTTACTCAACATTTTATACTCGCTAAAAGTAACAGCCATTTTATGGCCATTCTGGTACGAAATTTATGTATATTTACACTATTGTATCAACAAAACCTCCAAAATTCGCCAAAAATAAAACATAAAAAATTTACGACCTCTGGCGTCACTAGCAATAAGTTCATGCTCCCTCAGCGCTATTTATAGGTCATTTTAATATCAATAAAAAAACACATAAAGCTATCATTAAGATCTACCAGACCGAATCGCATATACCCTTCACTGTTATCAAGTTTCGTGCAATTTTAGGAGAAACAACGTGACAAAAAAACGCACTATTTATCGTGTAGTGAATGATTTCGAAGAAAGAGGGTCTGTAGCTGATAGGCCCAAGCATGGACCACAACGTACTGCAAGATCGGCAGAAAATATTATTGCTGCTCAAGAAAGTGTTCAAAACAATCCATCAACCTCAATTCGACGCGGTGCTCAGGAGCTTGGTCTTCATAGAACCACTTTGGCCACAAGTTCGCACAACGATTTGCATATGTTTGCATTTAAGATTCAGTTGACACAAGGGCTTCTTCCCCAAGACCATTTACGCCGCCGTACATATGCCAATAGGATGTTACAGCTCGCCCATGACAACCCCGGTTTTTGTGAAAAAATTATAATGAGTGACGAGACACATTTTCATTTAAATGGATATGTGAATAAACAGAATAGTCAGTTCTGGGAAATGGAAAACCCTCGAATTATTCACCAGTCAACTGTACATCCATTAAAAGTGGCAGTCTGGTGTGCAATTTGGTTAGGAGGAAGCATTGGACCTACTTCAATGAAAATGAAAATGGCGTAATGGTAATTGTCAATGGGGGCACTCTTATCAAAGCTGATCGCTTTTGGTGTTGGTAATACATTTGCCCGATTTATATCGAGCTTTCTTAGAGATCGCACTATACAAGTTGTTGAAGATGGGTTCTCATCCGATAAACATAGGCTGACCGCAGGTGTGCCACAAGGCTCTGCCCTTTCTCCCTCATTATTTCTCATCGCTACTTCCATGGTGTGTGTTCTTCAGACATTCGTGGCCTTATTCCTGACGTGAGGGTGTTCGGCAGGGATACACGACTTTCCAGAAATTCACACCCATTTCTTACCGATTGGCCGGTTGACCGCACTATACACTACAGATCGAATTCGTTTTTCGCCCGTACTGTCCGTATGTGGAATCGACTTCCGGCAAATGTATTTCCCACCAATTACGACATCCAGAAATTCAAGGCGAATGTCAATAAACATTACTCCCTCTTTCCCCCCTTCGATCCCTTGCTTTCCAACGACCAACGCAATGCATTGCATGTATAGGGAAAAACCCCTGAGTGTTGGCTAATTTAACAAAAAAAACGCATACAGCCAGGATTACAATGGAATTACTGCGAAACCTCTTTCCACAACATGTTATTTTAAGAAATTGTGATGTTGATTGGCCTTGACGGTCGCCTGATTTGACTGCTCCGGACGAACTTATTTTTGTTGGGATATCTGAAAAGCAAGGTTTATGCAAACATACCAGAAACTCTTGAGCAACTCAAACAAAATATTCGTGATGACATTAATAAAATACCGCGTGAAATGTGTGAGAATTTAATGAAAAATGTGCTCAAAAGGGCTCGCATTTGTGAGGCTAACAGAGGCGGACATTTATCTGATATTGTATTCCATACCTAATTGCCGATATTATATAAAACATTTATCAATATAAGATCCATTCTCTTTCATTTAATCAAAAATTATAAAAAGAACAAAGTAGTACACCTTCCCGACGGACACCCTTTATATTAAATCACTGTGCCATACAGAGTCAAATGGCTGTTCAATAACCAAGGTCACCATTACTGTGGAAAACCCATTCTCAAAACGCTTCCTAATGTGGTTACTAGTATAAATCCGTTTAATCCGGTGCGCAGTACTATAAAAAAGTTGAAATCTTAATGGAGTTTGAGGAATTATACTACCTTGCTCCAGAATATTGGTAATTATAACCTTCTAGACTCTCTTAAGAATTTTACTGAGACTGCCTAACAGGCTAATATGTAATCGGTAACTTTGTGCCGAATTTGAAGGCTTGTTCGGTTTGGATATTGTTAAATTTTTTGCCCTTTTCCATGTTCTAGGGAAATACTGCAACTTTGGGCTACTGTTTACAATGTAAAACAAAAGCACAATTGCCGAACGGGGTAACTGTTGAAACATACAATTTTTAATTCCAGCAAGTCCACTGGTCTCGGTCTTAATCATTTGATTATAAATCGAATCTCATGCAGATTAGCATATTCCTCTGTACTATTGCCAAGGGAAGAATATCGTTAAATAATTCTTACCATAGTAAAATCATTTGATAATTGTTCAAGATATTCCGATATGTAATGGTTTTCCAGGAAATTTAGAGCCATAAATTCAAAGAATTACCTATACTTTTTTTACATTACCTTTTCTTACATTACCTATACTTTTTTTACACCCGATTCAAAATTAAAATTTTAAACGGCCCACCCTTTTGTCCCCCAATAATATTAATGAAAATCAGTGTCGTTGACTTTCTTAACGTCATTGACCCAGCGTAAAAATTTCAAAGTAAGAACATTTGCTTATATTGAATCTTTTAAAATAATGAACTTTTTTACACTTTTAACACAGTTGCTTTAATTATTTTAACATGTGCTACAAAATATCAGCGCAAAATTTTTTTTACAGCCTTTTATACTTGCCATCTGCTTTCAACATACTAAACAACGGCTCCTTGTATGGTTGAAAGACATAAAATATGTGGGTGTTAAAATACTATTTCGCGATATTTTTTTTAATTATGATTCAAAATTGCAACTTTTTTTTGCAATGTTCTGTTAAAAGCAACAACTCTGTTTTTTAACATCATTAAAGGAAAATGTTGCAAAAACACTTAGAAAAACAGTATTAATGGCGAAAAGGGTTAAGTGCCAATGTAGCATGTCACTAGCGTGGATTTTTTGAAGAAGAATTTTTAGAAGAAGAAGAAGCTGAAAACAAAATTAATTTTACAATTATATAAGAGGAAGTAATTTTTTTTTTGAAGTTTACGAGGGCGACCGCAAAACTAACTGGCCTGGTACATTTTCTGTTTTACTAGCAACTTTTTTGTTTTTTAAAAGCAATCTTTTATAAGCCATCTGTCAAATTTTCCGAAATATTTAATGATTATTTTCTTTGTTACAGGTGATTGAAGTAAACAAGTTTTATAATTTTTGAAAAATGGAAAATAAAGAGTTTCGTGCGGTAATTAAACACATTTATATGAAAGGTTTTACGCCACAATTTATCAAAGATGAATTGGATTCTGTTCATGGTGATAATGCACCATCATACCCCACCGTGAAATCATGGGTTCAACAATTTAAAATGGGTCGTTCAAGTACGGAAGATGAACAACGCTCTGGAAGACCGAAAACTGCTACTACTATTGAAAACATTAGAAAAATATTTAATGAAGTTACTAAAGATAGACGAATAAAGCTCAGAGAACTTGCTGAGTTTGGAGTATTTTACATGATGAACTCCACATGAAAAAGCTATCCGCGAAAAAGGTGCCGCGTTTGTTGACTTTGCCCCAAAACATCGTCCGTTGGACCAATTCCGAGCAGCTTTTAGCGATTTATTAGCGTAATCCAATAGAGTTCTTGCGCCGATTCATAAAAGTTTATGAAACATGGATCCATCACTACATTCCAGAATGTAAAGAACAGTCAAAACAATGGATAGAAGCTGGTAAAAGTGGTCCCAAGAAGGCGAAAACTGTTAAGTCAGCAGGATTAGTAATGGCCACAGTGTTTTGGGATGCAAGGGGTATAATAAAGGGTGTTTTTTATTGGGGTATAAAACTTTAAGTTGGCATCACTTTTTTAACTGGCGGCCATTTTGTCAGCTGTCAAGTGATTAATATTTAGTTTGGTTTGCCATTTCATCATGAACAGGTTGCCAAAGAACAACGCTTGCAAAATGGGCCGAAAATGAGATTCATCTCGATGCTGATTTTCATCACAAAATTTTGTTCAGTGATGAGGCTCATTTTTGGTTGAATGGCTACGTCAACAAGCAAAATTTCCGCATTTGGAGTGAAGAGAATCCACATGAGACCCTTGAGACGCCATTACATCCACAAAAACTGACTGTTTGGTGTGCTCTATGGGCTGGTGGAGTCATTGGGCCATACTTTTTCCGAAATAATGCTGGAGAGTCAGTTACCGTTAATGGAGACCGGTATAGAGCCATGATAACCGACTATTTTGTTCCCGAATTGGATGGCATGAATGTGGATGAGTTGTGGTTCCAACAAGACGGCGCTACATGCCACACAGCGCACGTCACAATCGAATTATTGAAGGAAACATTCGATGAGCGCATAATTTCGCGGAATGGACCTGTCAATTGGCCACCAAGATCGTGTGATTTGACACCATTGGATTATTTTCTTTGGGGATATGTGAAGTCGCTCGTCTACGCCAACAAACCAGAAACGTTAGGGGACTTGGAAGCCAACATTATTGCCAACATACGGCCCCATATGCTCGAAAAAGTGGTTGAAAATTGGACCTGTAGAATTGGCTTTATTCGAGCCAGCCAACATTAATGGCATAAAATTATCCTTCCAATAAAGCAAAATTGATGGACATTAAAACGATTTTCTTGTGTTTTATTTCAATTCGAAGTTCTATACCTCAATAAAAAAAACACCCTTTATATGGTAAAAATGTGAAAAATTATTTTTCATTCGAAGTTGTTTAAGTCTCTCAAAGCGAAATTGATTTCCATTTTGCCTGATTGGACCCATTTTCAATTGCGACCAATCTACAACTAAGGAAATCAATCTAGAGGTATTTTTTCAATATAGTTTTTTTTTACAGATTACGCATGAGTTGTGTTAAACATTATTATTTTTTCTTTTCAGTATTGTTTGCCATTTCATCATGCAAAGACTTACACCGCGAAAACCATGGTGTGTGTTATGTACGCCATAACGGTCGAAATGAACGAACGAGTCATCCAAAATTGGACCCTCAGAATGGTCACCCTGAGGCGTAGTTGCGGCCAACATTAGAAGGAAACGAACTATATTCAAAAAATAAATAGCATAAAATGTCCTTTCGAATGATTGATTGATTAATTCCACACTTGATTTGAATTATTGTATTTTCTTACCTCAAAATACCTCTAGATTGTTCACCCTATATAAGAGATATATGTGGTTAGTTAAACGACACTAGTTTTTTTGGTTTGGACTGAATCGTCCTTTTACAGATAGACGAACGAACTATTGTTTGTAACTTACTTTCTTTAGACCAAAAGTCACCAAAAAGCTGGACTCATTTAAAAACTGAAGATTGGCAAACAGAGGAAAAGTTAGTTGGAAATCGGTTAGAACTATTATGATTCGGTTGCAAAAGAGGAATTTCGATTGCAATAACCAAATTTTTATACTCGTAATGGCTATTCGGTTCGCAATGCCGCGAGATGATAAATTTGACATCGTCCTGTACTTATAACGTTACATACTTTTGCAAACATTTTGTTGTTGTAACCAATTATTAGTGATGATAACTAAAACTTCATCTTAGCGATAACGGGGTTGTTAAATTGTACATTTTTAAAACTAAAACAATTTGTTTATTATTGACTTTATGGCAATCGATTAACCAAATTTTGTTCCACTTTATATTATCCATCCTCTTTTCCAGTTTTTCCTTGTCATGACCCTCCATATGAGATCATCAATTGCACACAGAGAAAAAAATCAGTCGGAAATCGGTCCGAAGTACAAAAATTCGGTTGGATAAACAGAATATGTTTTGAAATAACCAACATTGCATAGTGTTGAAGGTAACATGGTTCGAGATACCATACGATGGTTGTTACAACCTTATCACAATATTTACAGCTAAAACACAGTTTTACAAACCGAATTTAGATTTACCATTGGTTGCGACAACTGTCGGTAATGACAACCAACCTATTGTAATGTAGATGTTCTATAATACCAATAATGGTGGTGACAACAGGTTAGTTCTTTGTAGTGACAAAATATGTTTAGTTGGTTATTGTAACATAATATTGGTTATTCTAACATCAACAAATAAACCCTATAATATTTTATCGGTTCTAGTCACAACAAAACCTTTGTTTAAGACGAAAACATATTTCGAAATCCGCAAAAATTATATAAAAATAAAAAATAAATGGTCAGACAGTTTAAGTTTCTTGGATTAGACAGTGACTGCTTTAAAGAGATACTGATCATAAAAATATACGAACGATATATTTCAAGAGATACGAACTTTAACTAAAAAAATATTTTTAGAATATATGACAGCGCATAGCGAAAGGGACCTAAGGTTAAAAAAAAAACAATTTTCACCATTTTTTGATGTGGACAACATCTGAGCATCGAATGACACCGATTCCATGCCCCAAAAGTGTTCCCTCCCACAGATATGCGCGTTTTATGAAAGTGAAGTCGACGATTTTACACCAAAGATACACGCATTTAAATCTTTAAAATGGTTCTCCTGAACAAAACTGGTTTTTACCCTTAGGTCCCTTTCTATTTTGCGCGTCACATATAGAAACAGTCTTAACTGTACTTTAGTGACTTTACTCAGACTTGATCAGATACACCTCCTTATTATTGAAAATAACTACCAACTTTTTTTGGTGGCGATCTATATTTTCAGAGGCACCCAACGCTTGACAATAAATACTGTTATCAACCGTAATTAATTTTTTTCAGCTGACCCATTCTAAGCCGGTAAAATATTAATTTATTTAAAAAGGACTTATCGCCAACAATCTATAACAACAACCAATATATGTACAAATTTAGTTCCAATAATCATCTTAGTCAGTTAGAATTACCAATACCTGTTTTCTTCAACCGAAAGTGACAGCGCCCTCTACTGAAAATTGCTGTTACCCAACCAACATTCGGTGTTAACGATGGAAAACATGGACAGTTCTTGTAACCACCAACATTCGGTTGGCAAAAAGTTCAGTTGTGCAAATAGATTTTTGCATCTGACTGAAATTGTATCGTTTTTTTGTTTAAGGAATGTGATATGTGGATTTTTGCATCCAAAAATTTTCTACTGAAGTTTCGGATACATTGTACATTCCACTGATAATACAGTTCTAATAACTGAAACTTACAGAGCATTAACTAGCATTCGGTCGTACTGATGGAATACTAGTGGTTCATGTAACCTCAATCATTCGGTTGGCAAAAAATTCGGCTGTGGCAACGATTCTGTTCTCAGTGTGGGGGAATTTTTAAAGCAACATTTTTTCTATTTAATGCAAATCATGCATAAATGTTGAAGCACCCTTTTATAACTGTTACTTTAGCTTTTGTTTGCATGGCGCTTTACAGTTGCACCATATCATTTAATTATGCACTATTTTCGCAGAAAAAATATTTTTAATATGCCGATTTCCGGGAAATGAATATACGGCGAATTCCAAACGAACAGTTCGCTTAGTCTAATTACTCATACATTCGGACAAGCAGAAATACGAGTAATCTGACATGAAAATTAAAACCCCGTAAACCATAAACTGGGTAAAATTATAAATGAACATGAAACATAAAGATGAAATGCAAATATTGACATACGCCTTTCTTCAGGTAATTTCAACTAGCCTGACAGGTGACCGGACATAGCGCCCACGGACAAAAGGCCCAAAAAAAATTTGGGCGTTATGACCGCCCCTACCCCGGCCGCAACGCCCAAAATGTGCTTAGGCGTTCTGACCGCCTCAAAGGAGGACATAAGACCCAAATAAGAGGCGGTCACAAAGCCCAACTTTTTTTGGGCGCTAAGACCTCTCCTAGTGTGGACATAAGGCCCAAAATTTTTTGGGCATTGTGACCGCCCCAGGCGCGGTCGTAAACCCCGAATAGTAAACGGTCATAACACCCAAAACGAAAAAAAAATTGGGCGTTATGACCTCATACAGGGCGGACATAACGCCCAAAAAAATGTTTCCAGCTGATTTTAATTAAGTTGTAATATATCATATTTTTGAGTAAATAGAAGAATTCCTCTAAACAACCGTTTTTTTAACAAAACTTCAATCTGGTTTCATCATGATTCTCTAGTAATTCGTATTTCATTAATAGTTTCGTTATCCAGTTGAAAACATTGTAACATGAATGGAGATATTGAATTTATTTTTGTGCCAGGTGCACGACAAAATTGTAAATTATTGTATATTCCCAGTGAGAAACAACTTTATAAGTTGAAATCACAATATAAAAATAAAAAAACTGAAAACATAAAAAGATATGTGTGTTACATAAAAAACTGTAAAGCTGGTGTTCAATTAACTAATGACGAAATATGTCGGAGAATTGGTCATGATACACACTTAGAGCACTTGGATCAGGAAAAAGCTATGAAGGAGTTCCAACTGAAAGCTTCTATTAGAAGCGAAGTTGCAAAGCCGACTTTACAAGTTAATACAGAATATGTCGGATTTAACGTGATTATCGCCGAAATGGCCTGAACCACGGTGTGCCATCACACTGGGGCCGTAACAATGCGACGGTCAACGCCCCATTGGATTGATTCCGCCGGTACCAATTCGAAGCATGACAGTTATGGGTCATAACTTCCCTCTTGGTTAGGGGTCGAGGACTATCTAAGCCTCTACTGTTCTATGGGTCACAGCACCCGGTCGCAATGCAACTCCACATCGAACCGAAGTTCTCCCCGCGATTTGGGTATAAACCACAGCCACCACGATACTCCCCGAGGGGCCGCACCATATAGTCAGGCCAGAACAAGTTCTGGGGGCTCCTGACTACCCGTGGTACCAGATTTAAGTCTCCGGTCAGACCTCGTAACCAAAAGGCTACTCCCAGTTTTTGTTCCATACAACATGGGACTGGTCACCCACAGCCACCGACATCCTAAACCAACAATCAACCTCTACTCTATACTGCTAAACTCGCCCTAGCACGCCGCATCGAGAAAACCCTATTTGCGAACTCATTCGCTCTGGCCAAAACCTCTTGTGAAGCAACCATCCCTCTAACATCCCACTGTCCGTCCGTCATTTCAATTCCTAACCGACCTAAATCCCTAACACTTTCATAAAGAGTACATTCACAGAGAACATGCAACCAATCCTCAAGAACTGCACCACAATCACACGACTCCCTATCGCTTAGGGCCCTCTTGTGCAAAAATGCATTGAGGGACCCATGACCAGTCAGCAAAAAGCCGAGAAAAAGGCCAAAGCTAAAATCTGGCTGACCACTAACAAACCTAACATCCCTGACAAACCTGTAAGTAACACGCCCTTTCACACTACCGTCCCACCTCGACTGCCACCTCTCCATCACACATTCATCCAAGTGAGTCCTAATCTCACCAGCACTCATACGCTCCATGCCGTCCACCACCCAACTATCCCTTGGCAATACAACACCCCTTTTTGCCATAAAGGCAACGGCACGTCGCATTACCTCGAGATCGAGGGGTGGTGCACCCATCAACACTTTTTACAAGTTAATACAGTCCGTACAGTATTTAATGCTGAGTGCAGGAAAAATAAGGATTCAGCCCAACTTGTGGTATACAAGAAAATGCAGAGGCACCTGCGCCGAATAAAAGCAGCGGCTATGCCAAGGGCCCCAAAAAATCCACAAGATTTCATTGAGACCTTTAAAGAGGATACCTTCCTTCAAGAATATGGAATGTGCGAGAGTGTTCCTGAAGAAAAGTTTTACCAAACGACGGTCATAGAGTCGGACTTCGCATATACTCTGTTCTTCTCTTTGCCCATTGGAAATATAATAAAGAGCATAGAAGCCGAAAATCGCCACTATCTCCTCGATGCTACATTTTCGGTGGTCCCGTCCTGTGGCTACAAACAGTTGCTGATCCTGTATTTTGCACACGAGCGACACGTAAGTATTTGAAATCTAATATGAATTAGCAGTATGGAAAGAAACAGAGCTGTTGCAAAAGTAAAAATTTAATGAAGCAGAAGATGGACTAGCGCCGAAGGCAAAAATATAAATTAGCAAAAATTCGCGCGCGCTCTTTATTATATTTCCAATGGGCAAAGAGAAGAACAGAGTATATGCGAAGTCCGACTCTATGACCGTGAAACTGTAATATGGACATAACGCCCATGGGCTTTAAGACCGCTGGCAGGGGCGGTCACAACGCCCAACAAAAATTGGTCCTTACGACCGCAATAGGGGAGGTCTTAGTGCCCAAAAAAATTGGGCTTTGTGTCCGCCTCTTCTTTGGGCCTTATGTCCTCCTTTGAGTCGGTCAGAACGCCCAAGCAAATTTTGGGCGATAAGACCGGGGTAGGGGCGGTCATAACGCCCAAATTTTTTTTTTGGGCCTTATGTCCGTGGGCGTTATGTCCGGTCACCAGCCTGACATAATGGTAAGTGATTGCAAAACCTAAAACATGTAATACTATTAAGCTTTGGTTTTCTTCACTTTATAATTGCCGGCGGGTAGGAGATTAGTTCATTACCTAAGCCATGTAAAAGTTTTTTTTTAAAAAATATCCTGTCAACGCATCATAAATTCATATCAGTGAGATTTATTCTGCAACACGCAAAATATATTACGAGTACTTTACAGTTAAGAAGACTTCGTGGATATTAAGCAAGGCAGTTTTAATATGTGACTTTAAGAGGGAGTACGGTATATTTCATGGGGGCTATATAAAAACCTTGACCAATATGGCCCAGTGTCGAAGGGTCAGTTATAGTTACACAGTTACACAAACGTGTAATAGTTTATTTAAGCCAACTTTAATTTAAATTTATTTACTTAAGTTTAGAATGTGGACTGTAGAGCGGCTGGATCTCATATTTAGCAAAAGATTTACCAATTTGGTCGATTAACCAATTTGGTCTCAAACTAGGATGGGTGCTTTTATGAACTCTGTACTAAGTAGGCACATAAATACTGTTACACACGTTTTATCCTGTAAAATAAAAAGTACTGAATGTTTTAAGACCAAATATTTTTAATATATTTATATTTATTTAAATATCTACTTATTCGAAATGTCCGCTTTTTGCCTTTACACACGCCTTAAGTCGCACTGGCCAATCGTCAATAGCTACACGAACCTCGTCCATTGGAAAATTGACCACAGCTCGAACCAAAGCAGTCTTAAGAGATCCAATGTTGGGGTATCTTTTGTGACAAGCCTTGTTCTCTAAAACCGTACATAATTTGTAATCCAATGAGTTCAAATCTGGTCTGCCTGAGGGCCCTTCTTCAGAGGAAATGCAAATTGCTTCAAAGCCAGGCCTGGGACTTTTTAGCCTTATGGGCCGGCGCAGAATCCTGCTGGAAAGTCAATGGCTGGTTTTGGAACAAGGAATTGTTAAGAGGCTTCACAACAGCTTCCAAAACGGTTTATTGGTTAACTTTGGCCGATGTTTTGACTCCTTGTTCGCAGAAGTGCAGTTCAGTGACCCCTTCGTAAGAGACACCCCACCAAACCATGACTGAAGCTGGGCGATGACCATTGCTTCCTTAGATGACCGCGCATACACTCTATCATTTTGCTTGTTAAATTTTTCCTGAACAAAATTTGTCTGTGCAAGTTTTCAGCGTGATTCACCAAAAGACGTTTGCATTTTTCAATCCTATTTTTTTAAAGCTGTACTGCAGTCGTTTGAAAACCCTAAGTCCAAGTCTTTTTAATGATTTGACCCAATGACTTTTGCGTGATATTCATCTTATGGGCCATGATTTTCTGTTTTCGGAGCGGATTTCTGTGAATTCTTGATTCAACGGCTTTGATGACATGCTGTGTTCGAACAGAGCGTGGGCGGCCCTACCGGTGGCGGTCTTTTACATCCCCAGTCTCCTCAAACAGTTGTATGCATCGGTAGACGAACATTCGGCTAATCCCTAGTGGCCGGAGCGATTTGAAAATATCGCTCTTTTTTATTTCCATGATGAAAGTTGAAACAATTTTAAAATTCCGTTACAGGCTAACGCTTTTGAGGTTAGCTTTCAAAACCCATATGACATTAACGGGGTATGTTCAGTTCTGGGTGTGTTCAATGTTGTAACAGTATTTATGTCCCTACTAAGTATACTTGTTACACCAAAGAACGATAAGCACTACATTTTATTTAAGCCTCTATATTAAAGCATTCGCATTCGCAAAAACCATTTTTGGAACTTTGGCATTCGTACAAAATATTACAAATGTTTACTATCTCATTTAAAAAAAAAACAATACGAGGGCATATTAATAATTCCGTGACTTTTCGAATAAAAAATTATTTTTCAACACAATCTCCTTTTAGCTCAATACACTTAGTCCAACGTTTCTCCAGTTTTTGTATCCTTTCCGAGGTCCATAAAATAGTCATAGTTGAATCAATAATTTCATCGTAGGAGCAGAATCCCTTTCCACCGAGCCATTTTCTTAGGTTTGGATTTACGAAATATTCAATGGGGGGAAATCCAGAGAATATGGCGGATGAGGTACCAATTCATGAAATTTTGCCATTGAGACTACGTGCATTCTCTTGATGAAAAATAACTTTTTTCTTGGACATATGGGGTCGTTTTTTTTAAATCCTCGTTAAATCCACAAGTTACAAAACGCCACAAAAACTCATTCAAATTGCGGTTAAAAACCTTTAAAAATCCTTTTAAGTTGTCACACGAATACGTTTATGGTCAATTGAGAGCAAACGCGGCAGAAATCTTGCAGATAGCTTTCGTTAACCCAACTGAGCATGTGAAATCAAAACCACACTGCCGTATGAAATGCGTATGGCATCAGCAATCTCACGCACTTATACTCTTCGATCGGCCAACACCATATCGTGGATTTTTTCAACATTTTCGGGTATATTGACCTCAATTGGCCGTCCAGAACGTTCAACGTCATTTTTAGTTGTGCCAATCGATGGTAAAATCCATAGTATTTATCAAGCTTTTCTTTGGTTTGATAGCCGCAAAAAATAATGTTTAATGAGCACTCGAAATTCACTTTTTCCATTTTCACAATTCCACGAGCTTTTAAGTTTTGAACACAAACTAAATGACGGAACTCTCTCAAAATTTGACAGAAGTCTATTAACAGATGGTACTTGATGGAAGCAGTGTTGCATTTGATATAACTACTAGTAAAACTTTAAATATTAGACTGTATCTTAAAAAAGTGTGCTAATTAATCAAAAGCAAAGATAGTTATTCGCATAGACAGAAAAGACTTTGGACTTTACGTACCCCTAAAGAAAAAAGTATAAAGGAGCGATATCAGACGATATAGGCGGACAACTTATCGGTGCAAAACGTGAAATTGGCCGCTCTTCTAAATAGATCAATAGATTCATTGTTTGAGCAGCTGTGTGGCAAGTGGCACCGTCCTGATTTAACCAAATGCCCTGAAGTTTATGGTCTTCAATTTCAGGTAGCAAGAAGTCCGATATTATGGCGCGATAGCGAGCATCATTTACGGTTACACTAAGAAAAAAATAACCTTATATAAGGTAAACTTAACAATAAATCAACATGACTTGGAGTCTACGTTATATAAGGTTAATTTGAACATTTTGTTGTTGACTGGTATTTGACAATAATAATAGTTATTTTAACAATTCTATGGTTGAATTTTGTACAACAGTAGTTCTCATTCGTTTGGGAAGAGCCTGGCCCTATAGAGTTCGGTTTTACTTTCAACAATTGCAGTAAGGCTTTCTGAAGAGGGTTGTCACGGACCCGAATCATGATTCGTGCAGCCACGAAAATCAATGACACTTTGCCATTTTGTTAAAAACTTGTCTTCTATTTAAATATAGAAGCAAGAGGTCTTGAGCCGGTTTAATCCCTGTTCAAACATGAACATTTTTATTATTAAAATAATTATTGTTGTTTTAACAATGCATTATTTGTAACTATAAAAATTGTTAATATTAAAATTTCATAGTTAATTTATTGGAACAACACATGTTCAATTTAACAATTAAATGAAGAAGATCATTTTTATTGTTAAGCTAACTATTATGTTTTGGTTTTGTTTACATTTATGCGGTCTTTTTTCATTATTATGACTTAAACAGTTTTTATTCAGGTGCGATACATTTTTCTTTTTTTCAGAATCAACTAAAAAATTGGTGAAATGTATTGGCTACGGTTGCCAGGCAGACTGTACAGCTGTTTCCAAACCAGCAGTTTTTGACAACGATTACTTCGTCGACAAATCAAATGCCTTATTCGGGAGTCCCATTATGATTAATGAGAATTAGCCTTTGCGTATAGCCTTCGAACTGTGCGAAAAGAAAACTTCGATACAACAGAGCCGAATGATCTTTAAATTTTTGTTTATGTCGCACATTTTTCTGCCTCTCCCTTGAAAAATTCAACCTTATACAATGTTAACTCAACTGTTTTATATGCACATTTGACCTTATATATCGTTATTTTGTCTACGTAATTTAACTTTTACCATGAAAGGTTTAACCAGACACATGGTTAAAAAAAACTTTGTATTTTCTGCTCTGTGTACGTTTTAGGCCATCATCATTTTTGAAAAATATGGATCGATGATTCCACCAGTCTATAAACCGCACCAAACCGTGGTTTTCGCGATGTATGTATTTCCTTGATGAAATGGCAAGCAATAGTGAAAAGAAAAAATATAAAGTCTAACACAACTCACGCGTGATCTGTGAAAAACCCCCATTGAAATATATACCTCTGGGTTCATCACCCTTTACAAATTTGAAAAAATATGGACCGATGATTCCTGCAGCCAATAAACCGTAGTTTTAGCGGTGTAAGTCTTTTCATGATCAAATGGCAATGAACAGAAAAAAAAATTAAGTTTAACACAGCTTACTCGTAATCTGTGAAAAACCCCTTTTGAAAAAAATACCTCTAGGTTGATAACCCGTTATAACTCACTGACGCTACATCCCTAGTGTTCACGACTATCATGCCTGTAGACCCATGTTTAACTGCGTTAAAAAATATCCAGCAATTCTTTAGCGGCGAGTTTCTACCTTGTAAATGCCGGTGACTTTAAGAGTAAAAACTTCTCTATAAATTGCATTAGCCGTTTGGAGCCGACGTTAAACAATGGGATCCGTCAGTTGGTATAAGATTTACACCGTACACAGCTTTCGCTGCTTTCCAGCTTCATGGGGAATACTTTACGATCCGCAAGTGATCCCTTAGGAAGTATAGAACAGGAGTCGGCAGAGTGGGGACAAGTAGTGATGAAGACCATTTGGAATGATTGCATCTACTAGAACGATGAAGTGACATCTTTGAAGATACACGATAATAAACCAATTGATGTACTTGTAAGTGCATTGGTGCCAAATTCTTAATAACACCAAACACTTATCTCAAATTAATATCTCATATGCCGCAGACTGAGATGTTTAAAAATAACACTTCGTAAATGTTTACCCCCACCGGGCCACCGATAAAACCAAACACTTTGTGTTAAAATATGTCATTTATACTGCGTTCGGTAAATTCCAATGACTGGAAGCAAGCGAAGCCTGGAGATGAGTATATCAATAAATTCATTAAAAACCCTGAACCAATACTTTTAGCAGCAAGTCATTGACTTTCATTTCAAGAGGGTGGGGAAGCGGCTGCTATTGCTATTTTTAGTGTAGTTTCATCGACCCTGTCTGATTAGTGTGAGTAAATATAGCGTAGGTTGAAGTATTTTCCACTTAGCTGATGTATCCATTTGAAATTTCATTTCAAGTGTATCTTATTGAAGTTAAATATTGGCTTTTCCATTCATTTGCCCCAATGTCTTCGAAAGCCGTTTAACAATTTTATGGCATCTTCTTACGAATAGGGTAGTTAAATACGAGTATTTTTAAATTCTTGCCCAATATGGAAATGATAAATGGTGAAATCACAAATAAAAAGTCTAGCAGCCACGGAACGGGGACAAACAGGAAAACTACGTGTATACACGTTGGGCCGACAAACAAAATTGATGACCCGAAACTGGCATACCATAAAATATCACAGACTAGATGAATAGATTAAGTGGATTGTGTGCCAGTGGCCCAACCCAAATGTTAACAACAACACAACAATCAAATGTTGGATGACAATCTTCTTTCAAAGTTATAATAGAACTTCCATTTAAATCTATAAAACCAACAATGAAGCTGAGCAAAGTCAACGATTATTGTTAGGTTTAATTTTGTCAGTTGGTATCCCCTACACCACACTAACGTAAAGGTTAATATGATTTAGTACAGGGGTTTGTAATAATTTAAAGGCAACGCTATAGACCCTACACCCAGAGAAAAAATCAATTAGAAATCGGTCCGAACTGAAAATATTCGATTGGATTAACATTATTGCTTTTGTGATTACCGACATTCCTTGGCACGAGGGTTGCTATTTATATTTCGGGTCCTGACAATACTAGTGTTCCCAAATGCAAACTGGAACTTCCATTGGAAACATTGACATTTTTTAGAATAACTTCAACACACTCAGTGTGTTGAATAATTCATCTCAGTCAAAAAATGGAATGGAAAAAATGGGAAATGGAAAATGGAACATTTTCGTGCGATGATTTTTTACGATTTTCGGCTTGCATTATCGAGACAAGAGTGTTTTTAATCAACTTGTTTCGACTTTTGGCGATGAAGCACCATTAACAACAACTGTTAATCGCTAGTACCAAGAGTTAATTCTCGGACGCCGTTTGCTCCAGGATGAATGTCGTGAAGGACATCCAACTTCGGTCACTTTGCCAGAAACCATCGATGCTGTGCGTGTACTGATAAGTAAGACCGAAATGTTACACCGTGAGCTTGAGGTATCCTTGAGCCTTAGTATGACAAGCATCAATAAGATATTGCATGTTCAGTTGGCCGTGAAAAAAATTGTTTTCATTGGATCCCACATAATTTGACGAATGCTCAAAACAAGGCTCGTATATATTGGTGAAACGATATGTTATAAAAGTATAACTGCGGGTGCTCAAAGGCGGTGTATAACATTGTCACAGGTGACGAATCATGGATCTATGCATATGAATCGACTCGATGGTTCTTTCCGGACGAGCCAAATCCAACAAAAATTGTGTGTGGAAGAAGTACATCCAACCAAATAATTGCGCTTTTTTTAGTATAACTGGCCATGTTACCACAGAGCCTTTAGTGGAACGTAGGACGGTCAATTCTTAGCGGTATACAACCAAGTGTTTGCCAACAGTGTTTGAGGAAATGAGGAAAGATAATAAGAGAAGACGGATCATTGTGCATCACGACAATGCGAGCTCTCAAGAGCTGAAACGATGAGCTATTTGACCACTCAAGATGTCAAATTGATGGGCCATCCACCGTACTGCCCTGATTTGACACCCAATGACTTCTTCTAATTCCCTAGCATCAAGAAAAAAATGCGTGGTCAACGTTTTTCATTGCCCGAAGCAGCTGTTGAAGCATTCAAAAATCATGTTTTGGAGGTGTCTCAATCGGAGTGGAACAAGTGCATCGTAAATTGGTTTGTGCGCATGCAAAAGTGTTTTGATCTTAAAGAAGAATATTTTGAAAAACTATAAAACCATTTCCAATGATAAATTATTGCGTTTTATTGCCGGACCCGATATATAAATAGCAACCCTCGTATAGATAGTTACATTGTTTGACTTACCGTAAGATGGTGGCTACAATATTATTTAGATACTTACAACCAACAAGCCGATTATCCAAAAGAATTCAATAAAACTGTTGTTTGCCAAAACTGGTGGTTATGACAACCAACCAATCATTAACTATGTAGGTATTGCTTTGGCACCCATAATTGGTTGTGCTAGCAAATAAATTCTTTGTGGTAACCAAACCCCCTTTAGTTTGACGTTATAACATATTACACTATGCAACACAATTTCGAATTTTTTCAGGGGGTTAATGATTTCTTCTACATGCAGAACAATGATCTATTGCCGCTACCGAGTTTTTGCTAACCCAATGATTGCGGTTACATGCACCTAGAGTATTCCATCAGTACAGCCGAATGTTAGAAGAGGCTCTGTAATTTTCGGTTATTGGAACTACGAGGGCGACCGCAAAACTAACTGGCCTGGCACATTTTCTGTTTTACTAGCAACTTTTTTTTTTTGTTTTTTAAAAGCGATCTTTTATAAGCCATCTGTCAAAATTTCCGAAATATCTAATGATTATTTTCTTTGTTACAGGTGATTGAAGTAAACAAGTTTTATAATTTTTTGAAAAATGGAAAATAAAGAGTTTCGTGCGGTAATTAAACACTTTTATATGAAAGGTTATACGCCACAATTAATTAAAGATGAATTCGATTTTGTTCATGGTGATAATGCACCATCATACTCCACCGTGAAATCCTGGGTTCAACAATTTAAAATTGGTCGTTCAAGTACGGAAGATGAACAACGCTCTGGAAGAACGAAAACTGCTACTACTATTGAAAACATTAGAAAAATATTTAATGAAGTGACTAAAGATAGACAAATAAAGCTCAGAGAACTTGCTGATATTGTTAAAATACACGAAAAACAAGTTTGGAGTATTTTACATGATGAAAAAGCTATCCGCAAGATGGGTGCCGCGTTTGTTGACTTTGCCCCAAAAAATCGTCCGTTGGACCAATTCCGAGGAGCTTTTAGAGATTTATCAGCGTAATCCAATAGAGTTCTTGCACCGATTCATAACTGTTGATGAAACATAGATCCATCACTACATCCCAGAATGCAAAGAAGAGTCAAAACAATGGATAGAAGCTGGTAAAAGTGGTCCCAAGAAGGCGAAAACTGTTAAGTCAGCAGGAAAAGTTATGGCCACAGTATTTTGGAATGTAAGGGGTATAATATTTATTGATTATCTTGAGAAAGGAAAAACTATAAATAGTGCATATTATTGTGCGTTATTGGATCGGTTGAGTGAAGAAATCAAGATAAAACGACCGCATTTAGAAAAAAAAGTTCACACACTGCATTTTTAACTCAACAAAAACTGGCCGAATTACGATTTGAAATTGCTCCGCATCCACCATATAGTCCAGATTTAGCTCCTTCTGATTATTTCTTGTTTCCAAATTTAAAAAAAATTCTCGGTAGCAAAAATTTTCGTCCAATAGCGAGGTTATTGCTGAAACTGAGGCATATTTTGAAGGTCTTGAAAAATCTTATTTTTCGGATGGAATTAAAAAACTTGAAAAACGTTTGATGAAGTGTATTGAGTTGGAAAAAGATTATGTTGACAAATAAATAATAATAATTCCAAAAAACGGTTCTTTTTATGTTAGGCCAGTTACTTTTGCGGTTGCCCTCGTATAATATCGGTGCAACATCACAAGTATCCTATGTGGATCTAAAAATTGTTAAATAACAAAAAAATTGTTAGAGGGAATTTGCTTAAACAATTAAAGTAATTAAAGTACTCATAGGGGGTAATGACGAGGAGAAAGTTTAAAGGGTTATATTTACTTTTTACCTGACAATACAATTTGGTTAATGGATTGGCTTAATGTCAGTAATAATCGAATAAATTCATTAAAAAAAAACACAATTTTTGGTTATGATGCATGTTTAGTTATCACTCATAATTGGTTACAACAACACAGTGTTTTCGAAACCGTTGGTTAGTTGTGGCAACTCAATATCCTTTTGCGTTTCATTAGTAAGACCGATTAATATGTTGTGAGTACAGTACGATGATCATATTACTCATCATGTGGTATTTTGAACCGAATATCCATTACGATTATAAACAGTTGGTGATTACAGCCGAAATTTCTCTTTTGCAATCGAATTATTGTAGTTCCAATCGATATCCAAATAATTTGTTCTCTGTGTGTAGAAATGAATGACTTAGGTCATTACAATAAATTCCCAAAAGGACGGCCCTAGTATGTTCCAGTAATTTCTTATGGCCGAGCAAATATTTGTTTTTCTTCCTGCATGAAATATGTAAAAAAAAGTTGTAAATATACGAGGGCATATTAATTATTCCGTGACTTTTCCAACTTCTCTCGTAGTTATGTGAAATGCAACACTGCTTCCATCAAGTACCATCTGTTAATAGGCGACTGTCAAGTTTTGAGAGTTCCGTCATTAAGTTTGTGTTTAACACCTTTCAAAAACATAATACTCGTGGATTTTGTTTAAAATAGAAAAAAGTGAATTAAACATTATATCTTGCGGCTAATAACCGCCAATCCAACTAAGGAAAAGCTTGATAAATACTATGGGGACTCTGGACCATCGATTTCAATGGTAAACAAGAGGTTTACTGACTTTCGTTGTGGTCGCACAAGTACAAATGACGCTGATCGTTCTGGGCGGCCAATTGAGGTCAATATACCCGAAAATGTCAAAAAAAAAATCGACGATATGGTGTTGACCGACCGAAGAGTAAAAGTGCGTGAGATTGTTGATGCCATACGCATATCAAGTGGCGGTGTGGCTGTGGTTTTACATGATCGGTTGGGTTTAAGAAAGCTGTCTGCCGCGTTTGCTCTCAAGTGACCATCAACGTAATAGTGTGACAATTACGCGACAATTGCGGCGATTTATAACTTGCGGATTTGGCTAAGAAAAGTTATTTTTCTTCAAGATAATGCACGGATTCACACGTGTGCAGTCTCAATGGCAAAATTGCATGAATTGGGTTAAGAATTGGTACCTCATCCGCCATATTCTCCGGAGTTAGCCCCCAGTGACTATTTCCTATTTCCAAACCTAAAGAAATGGCTCGGTGGAGAGATATTCAGCTCTAACGATAAAATTGTTGATCAAACAAATGCCAGTTTTATGGACCTCGAAAAATCCTTTTTTTTGGAAGGGATACAAAAATTGAAGATACGTTGGACTAAGTGTATTGAGCAAAAAGGAGATTATGTCGAAAAATATTTTTGTTTTGTTTTTTTTTAAATACTGTGTTTTATTGGAAAA
This sequence comes from Hydrotaea diabolus, assembly GCA_963513945.1. Lineage (NCBI taxonomy): Eukaryota > Metazoa > Arthropoda > Insecta > Diptera > Muscidae > Hydrotaea > Hydrotaea diabolus. The sequence continues at coordinate 240,747,554 of OY740716.1, read as the reverse complement.
CTCACAGAATTATTGATATTTCGTAACTTTTAGTGAATTTTAGTAATGAGGTGCCTTTAGTGAAATTGTTCGGAATTTATTTTTTTGTAGAACATTTTTAACTTCTATTTTTGGAGTTTTCTTTTCGTCGTTCTTATCAAAAAAGTGAAGAGAAGTAAAAAAAATGATTCTTTAACTGGAGTTTGTATATTTTTATGTTCTATTAAAATGTTACCTATTTAATTTAAGTGCAGGAGTGTCCCTTTTTTAATGAAATTGTAAAAATGTTGTTAACAACGGTCGTTTTGGGGTTTCAATGATCGATTTAAAAGTAAATACAGGGTATTGATATTTTTTTTAAATTAAAACAGAAACAAAATATATAATCAAGTGTGGAATCTTTGTTGCTCATTTTATGCCATTTATTTGTTGAATATAATTTCCTTGAAATATTGGCAACTGTATTATGCAAATAAGCTTTCGTTGAGAAACGGGAAGATCCGATGTTTTCGAACAAAATTTTGTTTAGTGATGAGGCTAATTTCTGGCGCAACGGCAACGTCAATAAACTAAACTGCCGAATTTGGGCTAAAGAGCAACCAGTAGAGGTTCAAGGTGTGCCATTATACCCAGAAAAAACCACGGTTTGCAGCGGTTTATGGGCTGGTGGAATCGTCGGTCCATATATTTTCAAAAATGATGGCGGAAGGAACGTAACCGTCACGCAATGTTATCAGACTTTTTGCTATCTGGAATTGATACCCGTAATCTTGCCGACATTTGGTTCCAACAAGAAAGTGTTACAAGCCATACAGCTAACGAAACAATTAATTTACTGAAGGAAAGTTTTGTTGAGCGCATTATCTCGTGTCGTGGTCCTGTGGCGTAGCCTCCAAGGTCGATTTAACATCACTGGACTGTTTTTTGTGGAGTTATGTGAAGTCAGCTGTATACGCAGATAAGCCCGACACGATTGACGCCTTGAAAGAGAGTATTCGGTGCGTTATTGCTGACATACGGTCCCAAATGCTACAAAAATTGGGACTCTCGACTGAAGTTTATTCGAGCCAGCCGCGGCGGCCACTTGCCCGAAATCATTTTTTAGGCATAATGGCAAATCATTATCTTTATAATAAAGCTAAATTCTTGGCCATAACATTAAATTACATGCGTTTTATTGCTTCTTGAAAACCACACATGTAGAGTAATAAAATACCCTTTATTTTTTTATCGCATCTGTCGTCAAGACCTTTTGCATTCATTTGAGCTATTTTGTGTAACATTTAATCCTTAAGTAGCCGGAAATATATAGGTTTAAAATTCCACTTTACTCTACTTAAATAATACATCATATTCAGCTTTATCTTAAGATGCACTTGTGCATACAAACTTTATTTGATTCAAATGTAAGAATTCAGTTTCAAAAAAACGTGCTCATGTTCAAATAACAGAATATATATTTTTAAATTGTTAGATAGAAAAATTAAATACAATACTTTTTTACTTTTGTCAGATAACAGAATAAATTAAATGTAACTATAAGTTGGTCCAGTTAACAAATTCTCGTGGTAATGACAACTGAATTCAAAGAGTTATTGTAGCGAATAATCTAAAACAACAACCAATACATGTACAAATTCAGTTCCCAAAATAATCCTAATTAGTTATGGCTACCGACACTCTGTCTGCATAGTCTGTGCAACCACCAACAGTGCGTTGGCAATAAATATGTTCTCTATGTATATGTTTGTAAAAGAGCGATCGATTCAGCGAAAAGCGACCACAGAAGGGCGGATGGTATTTTAAATTTGTCATTCTGTTTGCAACAACACGAAAAATTGTTCACAAACCCTATGGAAGTATGTATATTCTTAATCGTCCTAAAATTCTAAGACGATCTAGCCATGTCCGTCCGTATGTTTGCTGAAATCAAAATAACAATATCATCATTTTCGGCATATAAACAAACCGCTTCAGAAGTTCTTGGTAATTTGTAATCAGTTAAAAAATGTTTTCATTCACACTTTTAATTATAAGTATTTAGTATAATAAAAGCAAATACGTCAAATTAACAAAAATAATTATATCAGAGTGATTCGATTGGTGATCTGCTAAACCACTTAAATGTGTGCTCTTTGTATGCTGACAAAGGAAATAAAAACCGATAAGATTAAATCACCGCTAGATATGTGTATAATGATTTATATATCGTCCACAGTACTGGGCAGTTTTACAATCTGCCGATACCGAGAGTCCCCCGGCCGATGTATAGAGAGTTGTTGGTATGGCTTAAACAAAGGGGCAATTATCTTTATTCTCTTTGACCACCTGTTGAAATATGTTGATCGATGAGAAAGGTCGTTACTTTTTGTTTTGGGGTATTAAGCGATAATACCTGTGGGTAAGAAAAAACAAAAGGAAATAATTTTGGAAAGCCAGTGTTGTAGCTCTTAAAACATGAACAGTAAGGTCACGTAGCACCGTCTTTAACGACATGATTATAGATACCATTTATTTTTTTCCTTTCGGCATTAGTTAAGGAGATATAGCCTTTCAAAGTTAAGAGTTGAAAGGACGGTTCCACGACTTTTTGTTTAATTTTAACATAATACGAGGGCAGCTCGGAAAGTTCTTAGCCTATCAATGAAAGAGAATAGTTAGTTTTTCAAAAATATTTTTATTTTTCAATATAATCTCCTGAAACTTCAATACACTTAGTCCAACGATTATCTAGCAATTCTATCCCTTGATTAAAATAGTTTTCCTCAAGGTCTTCAAAATAGTTGTTTACAACTGTAATTGCATCTTCATTTGAGGTAAAACGCTTGCCAGCAAGGATTTTTTTAGATTTGGGAACAGGTAAACGTCACTGGGAGCTAAATCAGGAGAATAAGGTGGGTGGTCAAGCAACTCGTACTTTAATTCGTTGATTTTAGCCATTGATAAAACACTCTTGTGCGCTGGTGCGTTGTCTTGATGAAAAATTATTTTTTTGTGCTGTAACCGAGGACGTTTTTCCCGAATTTGTACATTTAATTGATCTAAAAGGTTGCAATAGTACTCTGAATTTATTGTTTTACCCTTTTGCAGATGGTCAATCAATAAAATACCTTTGAAGTCCCAAAAAACCGTTGCCATAACCTTACGAGCCGATTGAATTGTTTTTGCCTTCTTTGGGGCACTTCCTCCAGCTTCAGTCCATTGTTTGGATTGTTCTTGTGTCTCTGGAGTATAGTATTGTTCCTTGTGCCAATGAAGGAGGCTGTTGAAATTAAAGAAAATCTGTTGACATTTTCTCACATATATAAATGTGACATTAGTTTTAGAATTTGGGAAAATTTTAGGTGATCCAAAAACCTATATTTAGTTGGCTTTTCTGAACATCCAGGAATGCAACGTATTATACGTAAAATTTTTAATAAAACTACATACAATTTCTTTATTATCTTAGCTTGATAATTGCTTTATAGGTGCAATTTTTTCAAATTGTCCATTTACTTGTAGGGCTCTTCGAAATGTTTCGGCTTTTCGTATTTATGTCCTTAGTAGGGACATAAATACTGTACCAACATTGAACACACCCATTTCAATAGTACAACTGAACATGTCCCGTTAATATCATATGGGTTTTGAAAGCTAACCACAAAAGCGTTAGTCTGTAACGGGATTTAAAAAATGTTTCAACTTTCATCATGGAGTGGTCAGATAATAAGAACCGTATCGCTGTAATAGCGCTTTTGAAGTGTGAAATAAAAAAGCGATATTTTCAAAACGCTCCGGCCACTAGGGCTTAACCGCATGTTCGTCTACCGATGCATAAAACTGTTTGAGGAGACTGGAGATGTAAAAGACCGCCACCGGTCGGGCCGCCCACGCTCTGTTCGAACACCGCATGTCATCAAAGCCGTTAAAGCAAGAAAACAGAAAATCATGGCCCGTGAGATGAATATCACGCAAAAGTCCATGATTCGAATGATTAAAAAATACTTGGGACTTGGGGCTTTCAAACGACGTACCGGATATTTATTGACTACAGCTTTGAAAAAAATAGGATTGAAAAATGCAAACGTCTTTTGTTGAAGCACGCTGATAACTTAAACAGAAAAATTTTGTTCGCCGATTAAAATATTTGTACCGTTCTGGAAAAATTTAACAAGCAAAATGATAGAGTATATGCGCGATCATCTAAGGAAACTGAACTGATTCCAAGGGTGGAAAAGGGTCATCACCCAGCTTCAGTCATGGTTTGGTGGGGTGTCTCTTACGATGGGGTCACTGAACTGCATTTCTGCGAACAAGCAGTCAAAAACATCTGCCAAAGTTTACCAAGAAACTGTTTAGGAAGCTGCTGTGAAGCCTCTTAACAATTCTCTGTTCCACAACCAGCCATGGACTTTCCAGCAGGATTCTGCGCCGGCATATAAGGCTAAAACGTCCCAGGCCTGGCTTCGAAACAATTTGCCAGCGTGCATTTCCTCTGAAGAATGGTCCTCAGGCAGTCCAGATTTGAACCCATTGGATTACAAGTTGTGGACGGTTGTAGAGGACAAGGTTTGTCACAAAAGATACCCCAACATTGGATCTCTAAGACTGATTTGGTTCGAGCTGTAGCCAATTTTCCAATGGACGAGGTTCGTGCAGCTATTGCCGATTGGCCAGTGCGATTTAAGGCGTGTGTAAAGGCAAATTGCGGACATTTCGAATAAGTAGATTCTTTTTGAATACACTATATATCAATACATATATTAAAAAATATTTGGTCCAAAAACATTCAGTACTTTTTATTTACAGCATAAAACGTGTGTAACAGTATTTATGTCCCTACTAAGTATTAAGGTTTTCTCTAGCCAAGGTTGGAGTTTAAGATCAATTTTCCTTGCAGAAATTCTATATTCAATAGTAGCTAAATAAATAGATCTGTTGGTGTGATTTTCGGCGTATTTATTGATTTTCAATATATTCTTAACTACTGAGCGAGCTTTCTGAACAATTTGCGATATTTTTTTTTGACATTTTCCATGTTTGTTGTTTTCGATAACTAAATTTCCCAACTCATGGGTACTTAAGCGTTTCAGAGACATTTGCAGACACTAAAATTTCTTTGACACAGGTTGCGAAAAATGTTCAGAAATTATTTATTTTATTTCCATCTCCTACTCTTAAGAGCCCCTTCTAATGCACATACTTTGTATACTGTAAATATAGGGTGATCCATCTAGAGGTATTTTTCAGAACAAAAAAAAATAAAAATTCAAATCAAGTGTGGAATCTTTATTGTTAATTTGAAAGGCCATTTTATGGCATTTATTTTTTAGTTAATTATTTTCAAGTGTTGGCAACTGTATTTTGGAAAGGAGCGTTCGGTGAGAAACGAGAATATCCGAGAAATTTTGTTCAGTGATGAGGCCCAATAAACAAAATTGCCGCATTTAGGCTGAAGAGCAACAATCAGAGGTTGAAGTGGTGCCATTATTCCCAGAGAAAACCATCGGTGCATATATTTCGGAACGTAACCGTAAATTGTGCTCGCTATCGCGCCATGATATCGATCTTTATGCTACACGCAGAGAAAAGATATGGTTACACTATGGTCACCGCAACAATAATATGTTCTCTCCAATAAAAGCATGATCGTCGCAACCATAGTATTGTTTTTTGAATTTCATTTTGACAATAGTACGATTGCGACAATATTGCTATTGTTGAAATGTAACAATAGTATTATTGCCAAATTGTCTTTACTTTGTTCGGTGAAATACTCTAATACCGACTGGTTCTCGTTTATTTAAAATCTGCCTGCACTTAAGTATATAGCCATTGATCATGGTTTAATCACATTCGTTACTTGGTGTCTACGGATGGTGAAGTAGCATTCACCTCTGCTGGCAACTAAAAGTATTTTTGACCGTTGGAATATATATTTTGGTTTCTTGAATGAAATGTTCAATAAAAACGTGGCCTCAAAATTGGCTATGATCTAATAGTAATGCAATTTATAATAACTTGCTTGATAAAAATCTCTATTTTTGAATAACAACATTACCCAATCCTAATAAATAATTTTGGGGGATCTTAGTATGGTTGAGTGTGAATCATACTATGGTTGTGAGGATCATACTATGTTTGTATGAGAAACATACTATGGTTGTGAGGATCATAATATGGTTGTGAAGATAATAGTATGGTTGAGTGTGAATCATACTATTGTTGTGATGATCATAGTATGGTTGTGGAGATCATAGTATGGTTGAGTGTGAATCATACTATGGTTGTGGGGATCATAGTATGGTTATGTGTGAATAATACTATTGTTGTCAGGATCATAATATTGTTGTGGCACAACCATATAGCCAACAATAGTATGATCCTCTTCGAATATTGTCACCACAACCATACCTTTTTTCTGCGTGTACCTGAAATTTAAGCCCGTAATCTTGACGATACTTGGTTTCAACAGGAAGGTGCCACTTGCCATACAGCTTCTCAAACAGTGGATCTATTGGAGGTCATTTTGAAAAGCAACTAATTTTACGTTTTGGACAGGTCAGTTGGCCGCCTAGATCGAGTGATCTCACACCTTTAGACATTTTTCTTTGGGGTAACGAAAAGTCTAAAGTCTATGCTGAAAAAAACAAATACGACTCAGGATTTTAAGCCATCATTAAAGCCACACCGGTCGAAATGCTCGAATGAGTCATCCAAAATTGGACCCTCAGAATGGAAAACCTGAGGCGTAGTTGCGGCCACCATTTGAAGGAAATTATATTCAAAAAATAAATGCCATAAAATGTACTCACAAATTACCAATAAAGATTCCACACTTTATTTTAATTTGTATACTTTTTTTTGTTCCAAAAAAATACCTCTAGATGGATCACCTTACATATATTTTAATCCAATGCCCTCCGACCGTAAATACGCATATGGCACGCACAAACGCACTAAGCCAGTCACACATGTCGCATGCATATTTCAACGAGCATATTCTGCTTGTTAAATAATAATGAAGGCAAATTAAGCTCCCCGACAAACAACAGATAAAAATTACATCTAGACACAATTCAAAAGATACATGCATTGAAAGCTCTGTGCAATGTAACATAGAACATTTTGGTCCGAACCGAAAAGACTCTCGTAAATCAAAATATGTCAAATTTATGATTAATTGTCCATTTTCATGAAAAATTGTGACAAAGGAAGACATTGCACCAATAAGTTAACTGAGAGTATTTTGTGGTTCTCATGCCAAAAACTACGTATTCTGAGTTATGATAGTCTTATAGATACGGTGAAATTGTGTATGAGAGTAGAACATAAATGCGCGTTCATCCCAAAAGTACTCTCAACCCAAAATATTGGTATAAGGCCTGCAACTCTTGTGAGCTGACGATTTGTGAATCTTCGAGAATACTCAAAAATGTATCCTTGCAACAGCTTAAGAAACTTGAGTAATAAAGGGGCATTATTGGTGCGGCAGGTCGTTGCAAGGCCGAGATAGTTGATGCATGTTTTAAACCTGACTTCGACGTTACCAGGAGGAACGATGTCAGCAACCAATTTAAAAAATCAAGTCTAATCGATAAACGAACAAACTAAAGCGACTTTGTAGCTTCCCTACGGGATATGTACCGAATCGACGATGGGTGAAAACAGAACCAGTCACAGAACTCGTTTGCTATGGATATAATGGTGTCAGTTACTTAAAATATCAAGATCGTCAAATTCGCGTTATAACTTCGTACATAAAACCGCACACAAAAAAATTTAAATATCAGCGGAATTCAGCTACCTTTCGCTCAAAGTGGATTTTGTTTAAAAACTATTCAACTTTTCATGATATTTTACATTCAAATAAAATTTTTCAAACAATCAGACTAATCGTCAAACTGAACTGATGTGATGAAATGGATAGGATGCATACTGTGGTGGGTATTCTATGATGGATACAATGACGCCTTGTATCTGAGTAGAGTCAATTGAGTCCCTCCAATGACAAAGCCATGTAAAAGCTGAACATACGTACATGCAAGGCACGGCACACAAGTTGACATAGTCAACTAAACTCTTTTTACAACACATACACACGTTGTCTTTCTATTGATGGCTCTCGATGTGGAGTCTCTTTAGAGGTGGCAAGAGTGAGTTGTATTTTCGTGGGCGATTGTGTGAAGAAAACTTCAAAAGCAAGGTTTACAACAGTAGTTCTCATTCGTTTGGGGAGAGCCTGGCCTTATAGAGTTCAACAATTACAGCAAAGCTTTCTGAAGAGGGTTGTCACGGAACCGAAATCATGATAAAAGCAGTGTGCAGCCACGAAAATCAATGTAACTTTGCCATTTTGTTAAAAACTTGTCTTCTATTTAAATATAGAAGCAAGAGGTCTTGAGCCGGTTAATCCCTGTTCAACGAGTTACCGGATCTTTTTATATAGTTGGGTCGGTACTGGGAGCGGTTCTCATCCATGAGAGTCCTATCACGTGACTAGCTCTACACCGGTCCTGTCTACCGTAGGGTTTAGATAATTTGATAAGGTTTTACTGTTGGAAACCTTTTGTCAAACAAAATGAATCCTTAAATTCTACACCATTATGCTTTATTTTGGATTGTTAATTGCCGTAATCGGCCTAATGCGTTAACGTTTACTTAAAAGGACCTAGTAAACTTCGAAAAACAACATATTTTTAAAATACCATATTGTTTTGTGGACGAAACATGGCTTGAATGGAAACTGTCTTCTGAGACGCACTTAATGCATCAAAAAGACGCTGAACCTTTTGGCTCTTATGGCCCTACAAACCGACTCTATAGTTCTAAGGAATATTGACTTATAACCATGGATTCAATATAAATCAAAATCACTTTCAATTTGATATACATGGTCCATTGTTATAGCTTGCACCACTCTGTGGAACAGAGTATTAAAAGTTAATTTCATGGACAATGTTTGTAAATACCAAAAATATTTTAGTGAGACCTAACTGGAACTTAGACCTATCGACTCAAAATCATTAGCTAATTCGATTTAATGATGTCTGTCCGTTCGACAGTCCGTCAATCTCTTCGTCCGTCTATCTGTTTGTCCGTTCGTCCGTCCATCCGTTCGTTCGTCCTTCCCTTCTTCCATTCCCTCTATCTAAACCTTGTAATCAAACTACAGTTCACAATTGTTGACCAATTATCATGAATTTTGACAAAATTAAGTTAGTTGGATCAAGGACGGACGCCACAGAAATTGAAGAAAATCGGTCCAGATTTAGATATTGCTCCCACATACATATATGTTCATTCGAGTTTTAGGTTGTTAGCGCTAGAAACCCGATAATACATGCAATCTTTTCGAAACTGGCACGAGTCAGTTCATTGGACCTATGAAGGACGTTGTTAAAATTGAAGAAAATCGGTTCAAATGAAGATATATCTTCCACACATTTATGTTCATCCGATTTTATCTTTTTGGGTTTAGATGCCACATATTTCAGCCAATGTTGATGAAATTTGGCTGAAGTTAGTTTTTTTTTGGACCATTGAAGGGCGTTATTAAATTGAAGAAAATCAGTTCAGATTAAAATATAACGGGTGATCGATTTGGAGGTACTTTTTTCAATTCGGTTTTTTACAGATTTCGCGTGAGTTGTGTTAAACTTTATTTTTTTTCTTTTCAGTATTGTTTGCCATTGTGTTGTGTTAAACTTTATTTTTTTTCTTTTCAGTATTGTTTGCCATTTCATCATGGAAAGTCTTACACCGCAACAACGTCTCCAAATTGTGCAACTGTATTATGGAAATGAGCGTTCGGTGAGAAACGGTTTTCAACCAAAATGTTGTTCAATGATGAGGCCCATCATTAATAAAGAAAATTTAAGAGGTGCCCAGTGTTTTAAAAAAAAACAATTTTTTTAGGATATTTCAGATTTCACGAAAACTAGGTAACGAATCGTCTTCTTTTGTTTCTATTGATTGATGTATTTATGAAATGTATAAAAAATGTGATGTTTGCTTTGTGTTTCTGCAGGTATAACACTTTTTAAAAACTATTAATTTGTTCACTATTTTTCAACTTTGAAGGAAAATAAAAATTTCGTTTTCTTCTATATTTGCCATATTTTCAAAATATGTTCATTGATTTTTCCTTTACATAATTGAAAAGGTTATATCTGTTTTAAGAAGCCACTTTCTGTACTAGAGAAAATATGTTTATGACATATGTTGTTCCTTTGCGGATAAAGTCTGACGGCCGACTTAAGTACATTATTACCGACCAATAATGTTTCAGTTGGCAAGGGAGTCGGGAGAACTTATAAGGACCACGCTGAAGGACATTAATAAACAAATAAGCAAGATTAAGCCCACAAAGCTGCAAATTGGAGAAGGAAAATGTATTGAATGTAGTTACGAGTTCCTCCTGACCATAGTTGATGGAAAAGTCATAAACGATCTTGCAGGAATAACCTCAACATTGTCGTGTTCGATTTGCAAAAAGTTTCAGAATGACTTCTGTAATTTCAACGATTCTACAAACGAGGAGCATTATAAATATGGAATGTCATCATTTCACGCAAGGATAATGTGTATGGAGTTCTGTCTAAAATTGGCGTATATCCTACCACAAGAAGAGGAAATCTTCAATGAAAATGCATCAATCAAAAATGAGGAAAAGTTCAGAAAGAAGCTAATACAGGATGCACTTTTTTCAAACAAGTTATCTGTCCCAAGTACGAAAACTCAAACGATGAAAACACATCTATGAGATTTTTTGGAAATGATATGTCACTCGAATTGACAATCAGATAGTGAAAAGATTAGAAACGATCTTAAATGTTTTAAGCTGCAAAGACAACGTCAATTTTTTCTTAAAGAAGCACGGGAGGCTCTACTCGTAAACAAATTGTATACAAAACTTAGATTACAGAACATATTCAAAGCATCAAGGGTGAGTGAGGCAAAATAGGGTCTCTTGCACTTCTTCCGAGCCACCTTTTTCTCTTCTCTGCTACATGTGAAGTCACGAATAGAGTTAGAAAACAATTATAATTTAGAAATGATTAGTCTTTTATCAAGGGTGATCCACCTAGATGTATTTTTCAGAAAAAAAAATTAAAAATTAAAATCAAGTGTGGAATCTTTATTGGTAATTTGAAAGGACATTTTATGGCATTTAGTTTGTGAACATGATTTCCTTAAAATGTTTCCCGCAACTACGCTTCAGGGTTTCCACTCTGGGGGTCCATGACTCGAGTCATCCACTCCATGAGGTAAATAACTCGTTCGAGCATTTCGACCGATATGGCGTTAATGAGATGCGCAATGTTGGCTTCCAAAACAAGAATCGTAGCTGGTTTGTCAGCGTAGACTTGAAAGAAAAATGTCTAAAGGTGTGATATCACTCGATCTAGGCAGCCAATTCACCTGTCCAAAACGTGAAATTAGCTGATTTTCGAAATGACCTCTCGAAAACAGCGGATCTTCCCGCTTCTTACCGAATACTCATTTTCATAATACAGTTGCCAACATTTGAAGGTAATTACTTTCAAAAAATAAATGCCATAAAATGTCATTCCAAATTACCAATAAAGATTCCACACTTGATTTAAATTTTTATATATTTTTTGTTCTAAAAAATACCTCTAGATGGATCACCCTATATATACCTTCTCTAACGAAATGTGATGAATATTTTATAGAAAAAATATATTTAAAAATTGAAGATTGCTCTACGCACAGTTCGAAGACTATACACAAAGGGTAATTCTCATTAATAAAAATGAGTCTCCCGTATAAGTCATTTGATTTGTGGCCGAAGTAATCGTTGCCAAAGACTGCTGAAGAAAAACCTTGGCGGGTTTAGAAACAGCTGTACAGTCTGCCTGGTAACCGTAGCAAATACATTTCACCAATTTCTTCTTTTTAAGTTGATTCTAAAAAAGAAACAACATAAAGGTCTCGAACCAGAATAAAAAACTGCTCAAGTCATAAAAAAAATATTTTTTAATTTTTTAAACATAAAAACCTTAAAAAAGACTAAAAATATGTAACAGTGTTAAAATATTTATTTTCAATTACAATAAAATTGATTTTTCGAAAAAGTTGAATTTTGACAACCATAATTAAGCACCTACAAGTCGCACCCTATTTTAAATATTTATTTTATAGGCTGAACAATTTTCTATTATATTCCATTTAAAGTGAAATTTTTTTATAATATTATTTGGTAGAAAATATATGCTATTTGCAACGAAAAGACTTAAATGGCGCCACTGTAAGACAGTAGGACGAAAGGACAATAGACAAACATAGCTTAATGGAGATGGATAATGATTTTGAAGTAACTTGGGGCCAATCTCCGTTCCTTTTAATAGGCAAAATATCAACGGAGTTTTTAAGAAAAATAAAAAGAAATTGAAATGTTTGAACATTCCCAGATGAGGCGGTGGTGTGGAAGTTAGTATGCACGACTATCATGCTAGAAAACTTACGACCAACTCCGGGAAGAACATCTATTTTCAGCGGAGTGTTTCCTTCTCCTAAATGCCGGCGACCTTATGCGTAAAAGATTAATCTCTAAGCTAGTGTAAAAGATTCTCCATTAAATGCTTCAGCCTTTCGAAGCCGGCGTTAAAGAGATTGTCCTAGTTAGTGAATATATAAATTATATCGTGCACATCGCACTGATTTGTGAAAAGTTTCCCTTTGTTCCTTTATAAAATGTTCTGGGAATGAAGTAATTATGGGAGGTGCCATTGACGTCACCCAAAGTTCATGTTTGCCCATTTTCATGCACTGATAGAGATGAGTAAAATACTCAATTTAAAGCTTACTTCCATCATACATCTTATCCAACATTCCGATCAATGTTTCAAATGTTTTTCTTGAATTAATCAGTTACCGCACACGACTTTCGACGAAACGGAGAATGGTAACTGAAATTAATTCATTGCAAATTAATTCGTGCCAACATGTTATGAAAAAAGAGATTGTCTTTTAACGTAAATGCCTTGTGGCCGATAAATGATATTGAGCCAATCCTATGGCAGACATGAATTCAATAAGGCAAAGGAATAACCTAAGGTTTTGCACTTAAATCAATACAGCAGTAATCCCCACAAGTTGCCGCCATTTGACCTTTGTATTTTGGCTTCCATGTTCTGATAGTCTTGTTATCATACATTATTTATAAACAATCGAATGGAAACTCATGCTCTTTAATTGGACTTCGGAGAACAATAGCGTCTAATTTTGGTAAACAACACAATCATAAGATTATCCGCATTCAAGGTCAATCATTGTGGGCAATTTGCGTGTATGTTTTGGTGTGTGCCAGGGTTAAAATTAATTAAAATGTCTGTGTTGGAGGATTTTGCAGGAAATTCATTGTAACGTATGAAGAATAATAAAATTCGTTAAAGAATTTTATGTCACACAGTGATGTTATCGGCCCTTTTTAGGATATTTATATCCTATCAGGATATTACATACTTGATTTATTCAAAATATATTTAACAATCACCTGGAAATATGTACGAGGGCGACCGCAAAACTAACTGGCCTGACACATTTTCTGTTTTACTAGCATTTTTTTTTTGTTTTTTTAAAAGCAATCTTTTATAAGCCATCTGCCAAAATTTCCGAAATATTTAATGATTATTTTCTTTGTTACAGGTGATTGAAGTAAACAAGTTTAATGATCTTTGAAAAATGGAAAACAAAGAGTTTCGTGCGGCAATTAAACACTTTTATATGAAAGGTTATACGCCACAATTAGTCAAAGATGAATTGGATTCTGTTCATGGTGGTAATGCACCATCATACTCCACCGTGAAATCCTGGATTCAACAATTTAAAATGGGTCGTTCAAGTACGGAAGATGAACAACGCTCTGGAAGACCGAAAACTGCTACTACTATTGAAAACATTAGAAAAATATTTAACGAAGTGACTAAAGATAGACGAATAGAGCTCAGAGAACTTGCTGATATTGTTAAAATACACGAAAAACAAGTTTGGAGTATTTTACATGATGAACTCCACATGAAAAAGCTATCCGCAAGATGGGTGCCGCGTTTGTTGACTTTGCCCCAAAAAATCGTTCGCTGGACCAATTCCGAGGAGGTTTTAGCGATTTATCAGCGTAATCCAATAGAGTTCTTGCGCCGATTCATAACTGTTGATGAAACATGGATCCATTACTAAATCCCAGAATGCAAAGAACAGTCAAAACAATGGATAGAAGCTGGTAAAAGTGGTCCCAAAAAGGCGAAAACTATTAAGTCAGCAGGAAAAGTAAATGCCACAGTATTTTGGGATGCAAGGGGTATAATATTTATTGATTATCTTGAGAAAGGAAAAACTATAAATAGTGAATATTATTGTGCATTATTGGATCGGTTGAGTGAAGAAATCAAGATAAAACGACCGCATTTAGAAAAAAAAAAGTTCTTTTTCATCAAGATAATGCTCTTCACACACTGCATTTTTAACTTAACAAAAACTGGCCGAATAACGATTTGAAATTGCTCCGCATCCACCATATAGTCCAGATTTAGCTCCTTCTGATTATTTCTTGTTTCCAAATTTAAACAAATTTCTCGGTGGCAAAAAATTTTCGTCCAATAGCGAGGTTATTGCTGAAACTGAGGCATATTTTGAAGGTCTTGAAAAATCTCATTTTTTGGATGGAATTTAAAAACTTGAAAAACGTTTGATGAAGGTATTGAGTTGGAAGGAGATTATGTTGAAAAATAAATAATAATAATTCAAAAAAAAACGGTTATTTTTATGTTAGGCCAGCTACTTTTGCGGTCGCCCTCGTATGTGCTGCCAATTACTAGATCTAAAAATTTGACAAAAACTATTAATTTTTTCTTGCAGGCCCTTAAAATGACATATCATTTGAACAACAGCTATCTAATATGATCAATAAAATTCTAAAGACCGTAATTGCCAACCCAGTATTAACGAAAATCATAATTACACACAATAAATGCCATAGGATCTATTAATATTTATGATTGGTAAGATCCGAAATCATTAGAACCATAAAACGTTGGTAAATTTATATGAAGACTATATCAAAACACCCTCACCTCGGGAGCATAAGGATTTTCTGGGAATTTGTCATCCTCTTAAGAGGAGCGATACTGTCGTACACTATGAGAGGATTCACTGTGAGACCATCTATACCATCCAGACCGAAGGTTGTGCATACACAGGGTGGACCAAAATTTACCATGGGGTTAAAAACTTTAACAACTTTTTCGTTTATTAATTATTTTTATATTTTTTTTCCCAGAGAAAAAATCAGTCGGATATCAAATATTCGGTTGGATAAACCGAATGTCTGTTGCAATAACCAACATTCCATTTTATTGATTATAACATGGTTCGAGATATCATACGAGGGTTGCTACAACCATATCACAGTATTCACAGCCAATAACACAATTATACCATCCGAATTCAGTTAAACTATTGGTTGCGACAACTCGCGTTTATGGCAACCAACCAATTGTGATGTACATGTTACTTTGCATCCAATAATTGGTGGCAACAACAGATAAGTTCTTGGTAGTGACCAAACCCTATTCAGTTGGCTGTTGTTACATAATATTGGTTATTCCAACATCAACATATAAACCCTATCATATTTTATTTGTTTTAGTCACTGCAAAATCTTTGTTTACGACGAAAACCTATTTCGAATACCCAAAAATGTACAAACAAAATGTGCAGACAGATAAAGTTCCTTTGGTTAATGGACGTTTAATGCTATCAAACGATACTGCCGTATAATTAAACGAACTTTAAATAAAATACATATATTTATCCGGATAAATAAGCAGGACTCACTGTAATTTAGCGACATTACACAGACTTGATCATAAAATTCGCCATAGTTAAGTGGCGACCTATTTTCCGCGGGTTGCGGCCACCCATAGCTTGACAAAAAATATTGTTATATGCTTTCATTTATTTATTCTATTCAGATTGAGGCATCATTGCAATGCTTGTCAAAACATTTATCCAAAGGCATATATATTTTACTGATCACTTAACCCATTGCTGGGCAGTAAAATTCTGCATTTTCTCAAAAAGTACTTATAACCAACAAATCTATAACAGCAACCAATCCATGTAAAAATTCAATTCCAATAATCGTCTTATTCTGTAAGGATTACCGATAGTGGTTTTCTTCATCCGAAAGCTTCAGTTCCCTCTACTGAAAATTGCTGTGTGCCCAATCAACATTCGGTTGTAACGTGTACGTGCAACCACCAACATTCGGTTGTGGCAACAATTTTGTTCTCTATGTGTACGAGTATACAAAATGGAATTTTTTTTACATAAGGTATGAAAAATAATGTCACATAAATGATCCCCGTTTTCAGCTTTGCAATGATGGGCTCGTTCTAGAGCATTTTCCATAACATCTTTCAAAATTTGTGGCTGTAGTGCTCGAATTTCTGCAACAATGTTGGACTTGAGTTGAAGGGTTGTCTCGGGCTTGTTCACATATACTCGCTCCTTCAAATAACCCCAAAGTAAAAAGTCGGTTGCTGACAAATCTGGCGATCGCACTAGCCAAATAATATCCAAAGTTCTGGAAATAATTCGCTCTCCAAAAATTTGACTTAAAAGTCTCATTGTGTCTCGGCTAGTGGCTATGTCCTGCTGCAACCTTATTACAGATCTGTTTTCAAAGCCAAGACTTAAAAATCTTTCTAGGCTGCAACTATCAAAACAAATAAAATACCTGGGAGTAATCCTAGACTTCAGACTTTCATGAAAGCGAACAGTGGATGAGCGGGGAAAGGAGGCTCCTTGTGCCTTTTTTACTTGCGAAAGGATGTTTAGCATGCAATGGGCTATTCAACCAAGGATGATGGAGAATCGAGATAGAAAAAGCTGCAATTGTTCCTCGAATGAATTGCTTTAGTTCATTCGAATTTGTTGTAGAATTCCTGTTTGCAATAAACCCACAAGAAAAAGTCAGGTGAAGTTATGTCAGGAGACCTGGGGTCAATGGAATGTGGAGTTTCCGAATATCAGCTTATTGGGAAATTTTCGTCGCAATTCTGTCACTACAGGCCGGGCTATGTGCGGAGTTGCACCATCTTGCTGAAACCACACATAGTTGAAAGAAATTCTCATTCGGCTCAACATTCTCAAGTAACGGTCTCGAGTAACCGTAACCGTGTGAACGTTTTCTTCGAAGAAGTGGGGCCCGATAATACAGCGTGATAAAACTTCACACCAAACTGTGAAACGAAGTGGATGCAATTCCATCTCAGCATGATGAAACTGCACACTACACTGTGACACGAAGTGGATGCAATTCCGTCTCATGGAGTATCTGTTGGTTGGACGCACTCCATATTCGACAATTGTTTTTGTTTATGTTGCCGTTTAATTCGAAATGGGCCTCGTCAGTCATGAAAAGACAGTTCAACATGTTTCCGTTCTCTTCCACCATTTGAAGTTTCTTCTAGCAAAATTCCAAGCGAATCGGAAAGTATGCTGAAATCAGTTTGTTCGGCATTTGAAATTTTATGGGAATAAGTTCAAATCTTTGTGCATAGTTGACTGCAATGACTGTCTGCTTATGCAAATTTGAGCATATAAGCTTCATGCCGAAACTCTTGGATTTTTTTGTATGGCAGCAGATAATGCATCGATTTTTCCTCCGTCCGAACTGAAGGGTTTCGCTGGTAAAGTCTTCTGCTCAGCAAAATTGTTAACAAGTCTCATTATGGTTCATCTGCCAAACGTGCGCCTATACTCTCTTTGAACCGAAACCACGGACTCCATTGCGTGATAGCGACGAAAAGTGCAAATTCTTGTTTCAGTGTCCCAGTTATCAATTTTTAGTAAATGTAAATATCAATCTGCAAAATATTTTTTTTTTGGTAGCGGCTTTCATCAGCCCATAGACCCATAGACTTCACCCATAGATATCTACTTAGTAGGGATATTAACACTGTTACACACGTTTTATGCTGTAAAATAAAAAGTACTGAATGCTTTTGGACCAGATATTTTTTAATATATTTATTGATGTATATTGCATCCAAAAAGAGTCTACTTATTCGAAATGTCCGTCTTTTGCCTTTACACACGCCTTTAGACGCACTGGCCAATCGTCAATAGCTGCACTAATCTTATCATTGGAAAATTGGCCACAGCTCGAACCAAAGCAGTCTTAAGAGATCCAATGTTGGGGTATCTTTTGTGACAAACCTTGTCTTCTAAAACCGTCCACAATTTGTAATCCAATGGGTCATTCTTCAGAGGAAATGAAGTCCAATCCAATGTAATCCAATGGGCCATTCTTTAGAGGAAATGAACGCTGGCAAATTGTTGCGAAGCCAGGCCTGGGACGTTTTAGCCCTATGGGCCGGCGCAGAATCCTGCTGGGAAGTCCATGGCTGGTTTTGGAATAGGGAGTTGTTAAGAAGCTTCGCAACAGCTCCCCAAACGGTTTCTTGGTAAACTTTGAACGATGTTTTGACTCCTTGTTCTCAGAAATGCAGGTCAGTGACCCCATCGTAAGAGACACCATACCAAACCATGACTGAAGCTGGGTGATGACCTTTTTCCACCCTTGGAATCAGGTCAGATGCTTCCTTAGATGACCGCGCATACACTCTATCATTTTGCTTGTTAAATTTTTCCTGAACGGTAAAAATTTGTTCACCGGTGAATAAAACGCTTCTGTGCAAGTTATCAGCGTACTACACCAAAAGACGTTTGCATTTTTCAATCCTATTCTTTTTATAAAGCTGCAGTCAATAAATGTCCGGTACGTCGTTTGAAAGCCCCAAGTCCCAAGACTTTTTTTTAAAGATTTGACTCATGGACTTTTGAGTGATATTCATCTTACGGGCCATGATTTTCTAATTTCGGAGCGGATTTCTGTGAATTCTTGATTTAACGGCTTTAATGACATGCGGTGTTCGAACAGAGCTTGGGCGGCCCGACCGGTGGCGGTCTTTTACATCTGCAGTATCCTCAAACAGTTTTATGCATCGGTAGACGAACATGCGGCTAATCCCCAGTGGCCGGAGCGTTTTGAAAATATCGTTTTTTTTTCATTTCACACTTGAAAGGCGCTAACAATTTTAAGTTGAAACAATTTTAAAATCCCGTTACAGACTATCGCTTTTGAGGTCAGCTTTCACAACCCATATGGCATTAAGGGGGTATGTTCAGTTCTGCTATTGAAATCGGTGTGTTCAATGTTATAACAGTATTTATGTCCCTACTAATACATGAATAGATGTTCAGCAAAAGTCGCCCTACAGTTTGGAGAAAACTGTCTTTGGTTTTACATCAAAATATGGACCAATTTCAATTTGGTTCATCCCTGGCCAATGAACCTGAACAATGTTCAAAATTTCTAGACCAGTTGATATGTGATAACAAACATGACGGGTGATCATTCTAAAGGCATTCTATTCCATAGCATTTTTTTCAAAAATGTCACGTGAGTTGTGTAAAACTTTAGTTTTTTTTTCTTTTCGTATTGTTTGCCATTTCATTATTTAGGGGCTTACACGTCTCCAAATTTCGGTGTTTGTGCTCAAAAGCTAGAAGAAGATCCCCTGTTTTCGACCAAAGATTTTTTCAGTGATGAGGCCCATTTCTGGCTCAACGGTAGCGTCAATATGTTAAATTTTCGCTTTTAAGCTGAAGAAAAGAGGTTCAAGAGGTGTCATTAGCCCAGAGAAAATCACGGTTTGGTGCGGTTTGAAGCCTAATGGAATAATCGGTGCATATTTTTTCATAAATTATAATGGCGAAAACGTAACCGTGAATTGTGCTCGCTATCGCGTCATGATATCGTACTTTTTGCTACATAAAATTGAAGAAAAAATCTTGACGCATTTTGTTTCAACAGAACGGTGTCACTTGCCATACAGCTACAATGGATCTATTGAGAGGTCATTTCGAAAAGCAGCTAATTTCACGTTTTGGACAGGTGAGTTGTGTAATGTCCCAAAGAGATTTTTAATCGAAAACTGAGTAGGTCAATTAAAATACCTACCAGGCGTTTTATCATACCTCAATTGGAATAAGAGTATAGGGTAAAATGATATAAACCAGAAGATGAAATCATGGTTGTTTTAGGGAACGAAGTAGACTGGTAGCCATTAAAAATCTAGCTAACAGTCGGATGGGGGGTTCAGGTCTACTTTAAACCCATAGTTCCTATAATCATGGGCATAAACAAAATTATTATTAACAAAATACAAAATTTAGAAACTGAAACTAAATAGCTGAGTTTAGCCAAGAAAAAAAAACACCCAAATGGCTAAGTTTGCATAATTATAAAATATATAGTAGCCAGTCGCCGTTTACTGTCAACGATTCCTAGCTGTTATGGAATCAATTGTCTTTTGACCCGATGCCCTACCATAGTTTTAGTGACATCAATATTTTCTAAAAACCCCCAAAACTCAACTCACTCACCCAATTTCTACATCACCCTCGTAAGGGAGTTACACAATTTAGGAATTCATTCTTACAAAATCAATCCATACAATTAAAATTTATTTTAAAGTTCTTCATTAAACTATCGATAAACAATACCTACACTAACAACTAGCTCATTGTGCAGGTTTGAGTCGAACTCCTACTGGTAAGAAGGCAACATAAAACTTCTTACAGAGCAAAGGTTAAAATTCACAATTTACTTAATTCACTCTTTTACTAAACATTTTAAAAAATGACATGGTAGCTTACTAATTCAATTAGGTATAGGAATGTACCAAAATACTATAAAGGAAATAATTATGAGACTTTGAAAATATCTCACTTTACGCAATAAGAAATATTAAAAATGTGGTGAGTTATTCACATGATTCTGTGGCACATAAATGTCCTTAAGTTAGACGTATTTACTTGCGAAGCATTTGAAAAGAACTTAGAGGTTAAATTATTCTTCCATTTGACTTGATTACATATTGCAAACCAAATGCGTACTCCCCTAGTAAAACTATTTACAAAGAATTGAACGTATTTAACGCGATAAACTAACAGATTCGTGGAATGAATCTTAGAAAAGAAAAAAAAAAGGTTTCAAATTCTACTGAGGGAGTTTCCGTATTTTTTCACAGACGCTTAAAAAAAATAGACTTGACTCACCACCATCCAGAAGTTTTAATAGATGAACGTCGAGGCCTCGAAGAACATGTTTTGCTTAATTGATGATGTTCCGATTCGGAACTGGTGCTGAAAATCCATAATTTCGTTAAGCTAAATAAATAGAATGTGCAATCTTTATAATTTTCTAGGGTAAGAAATAACGATTAAATTATAGTAAGGATACTTAAAACTATTGATACATGAATTCCAACAGCGTCGAATAATCTCCAATGTGAGAAAGTTAGTGTTGTCAAGGAAGATTTATCTTATAGTGGTTTTCTTTTTTCTCTATGTTTTACGTCCTGTTCGCACTGCACAGAAAACCATCAGCAAGGAATCCAGTCAGTTAGATGGGACTTGATCGTGGATTTTTCACGAAAGTTTTAGGACCATACACTGAGTTAATGATCGTTTTGGTCCAACTACCTATTGCTTGACGTCTGGTTGAGGAATTCGTCATTTCTCACTAAAAGTAATTTTGCTAAAATTATCTTTAAGAAATGAAAACTCTAGAATTCTTACCTCGAGTTTATTTCTAAGCCCTTTGCCCTTCCACAACCTTTGCCGTGTGGAGCAAAGTTTACGTTGTGCGGACTATTTGCCAATGCGTTGGAATAACCGATGCTGCATTCAGCACTTACGCGCAATAATTTTTGTAAGAATAAACTGAATTGAACAATTTTTCAGAAAATACTTTTCTTCGCAACTGTTAGTTTAATTTTTTTACTTTTTGTTAGTTTTAATTTTCCGATGGCAGAGATAACTTTAGATTTTTGTTCAAATAATCTGACTGCAGTTCGGGCAAAGTAACAACCGCACTTGAATTGGTTTTTTTTTCTTTGATAAATAGGTGGCGCTAAAAATAGAACATTTGTGGATTGTCTGCTGTTTAAGTCCGGATTAAGTCTTCACTTACACTTACATGTACATTAAACCGGTTTCCCTTCTTATTGTTGTCGCATTTCTTTTGGAAATAGATGACTCACAAAAAGAATTTTTGCATAGCAAAAAAAAAATTTTTTGAGAGTCCGCGCAGGTTTTAAACCTTGACTTGCTGGAGACTAATCCGATACACATCCATGGTGCTAAGTCAAGCTTGGCGTGGGGTGCGACTAAAGGAATTGTTATAACAGATACACTGTAACCTACTTCTCATCTATAAATAGATGTGTAAGTATCTTAAATGGTTTTACGCAAAGCATCGGCTGTAAAACGATTAGGCGATGGATAGATTATCCCAGCAAACATTTTATGATCACTATAAGAAAAAACATTTGGTTGGAAATCGTTCACCACAGTTGGCCGCCTAGATCGAGTGACATCACACCTTTAGACCATTTTCTTTGGGGCTACGTAAATTCCAAAGTCTACGCTGACAAACCAGCTACAATTCAGATTTTGAAGCCAACATTAAGAGTGTCACTAAAGCCATACCGTTTGAAATGCTCATTCAAAATTGGAACATCAGATACATAGTTGCGGTCAATATTTGAAGGAAAAAAATAAATGGAATAAAATGTCCTTTCAAATGATTAAAAAAATCCACATTTGTTCTAAATTTTTTTATTTTGAAAAAATATTTTTAGATTGATCACCCGATAGATGGGCAGATGGGCGGTGTTAAAGAGAGGGCTCTATTAAACACAGTGTCTATAGGGTATCAACAGTAAATCATAACACCCAGTACCACAGTGTAGTATTTACTTAGGACGGATTCATTAAAGAGACCAAGGCAAGCCATTGTCTCCGCGTCAAGCTCTAGAAAGTTCAAACAAAAATGCAATTTTTTTGTGATCATAGAATTGTATCCAAAACCAATAACAGCCTTGTATCACAGCCTCAGGAGAATTGGATTTAAAATTTCAAATTGTTTTAATTTGAAACGCGTGTAGCACGAATTGCTTTGTTAAATTCCAATTGGAAGTCTACGTTTAATTTATGTTCATTTATTAGCAGGTATCATTTAATTCAACGCCTTCAGAAAGTGTACGCATAATGAAGTTAGCACAGGACTAATATTCTTATTTCACACATGTGAATCGTACCCACACACACACACTTTGATATGTTAATACGCTTCCACACATATGCACGAAAGCAGAAGCCTTCACATACACCCACATACCTGAGACTTATTAAATAACAATAAACTCAAATTGAGCTGCACAACAAACAATCCCCGAGTGTTGGTGCGCGTATTTCAGACGCTCCCGCTGTAACAGAGGTACCTAAAGAAGCAGTAAGCATTAAGATGCCGCAGAACAAGGGGGATATATCATGTACTCTACTGTAAGCAGAGCTGAAAGTTATCTCGGCGACGCCACCATCTTTTCATTTTATTTGAGCGGCAGCCGAAAGTATCAGATCAGCCGGTTTTATCGACTAAGCTGATGGTTACTGACAGAAACGAATCGGAGTATAAAAGGCAGTAACTTTACAATTTAGCTTAGTTAGGAGCAATAACAATTAATAAATTAGGCTCATTTAAACATTGATTATGGGAACCCAAACAAAATACAATTGTCCCCCCCATAACTCTGAAAAGGGGTATTATAAGCTACAATCATGGCAAATGTTTCTAGCTAGCAGTCATAAATTAACTAGAACCAAGAAAGGAAGGACGCTATTGAATTTGATAAAAATAGGCTGATATTTTTCTCCCATATATACTTAGTAGGGACATAAATTTTGTTACCCACGTTTTATAGTGTAAAATAAAAAGTACTAAATGTATTTGGACCAAATATTTTTTAATATATTTATTGATGTATATTGTATCCAAAAAGAATCTACTTATTCGAAATGTCCGCCTTTTACCTTCACACACGCCTTCAGTCGCACTGGCCAATCGTCAATAGCTGCACGAACCTCGTCCATTGGAAAATTGGCCACAGCTCGAACTAAAGCAGTCTTAAGAGATCCAATGTTGGAGTATCTTTTGTGACAAACCTTGTTCTCGAAAACCGGATACAATTTGCAATCCAATGGATTCAAATCTGGTCTATCTGAGGGTCATTTTTCAGAGGAAATGAATGCTGGCAAATTGTTTCGAAGCCAGGCCTGGGACGTTTTAGCCTTATGGGCCGGCGCAGAATCCTGCTGGAAAGTCCATGGCTGGTTTTGGAACAGGGAATTGTTAAGAGGCTTCACAACAGCTTTCAAAACGGTTTCTTGGAAAACTTAGGCCGATGTTTTGACTCCTTGTTCGCAGGATTGCCGGTCAGTGACCCCATCGTAAGAGACACCCCACCAAACCTTGACTGAAGCTGGGTGATGACCCTTTTCCACCCTTGGAATCAGTTCAGATGCTTCCTTAGATGACCGCGCATACACTCTATCATTTTGCTTGTTAAATTTTTCCAGAACGACAAAATTTTTTTCATCGGTGAACAAAATTTTTCTGTTCAAGTTATCAGCGTGCTTCACCAAAAGACGTTGGCATTTTTCAATCCTATTTCTTTTTAAAGTGCAGTCAATAAATGTCCGGTACGTCGTTTGAAAGCCCCAAGTCTCAAGTCTTTTTTAATGATTCGACTCATGGACTTTTGCGTGATATTTATCTCACGGGCCATGATTTCCTGTTTGCGGAGCGGATTTCTGTGAACTCTTGTGTTAACGGCTTTGATGACATGCGGTGTTCGAACAGAGCGTGGGCGGCCCGACCGGTGGCGGTATTTTACATCTCCAGTCTCCTCAAACAGTTGTATGCATCGGTAGACGAGCAGGCGGCTAATCCCTAGTGGCCGGAGCGTTTTGAAAATATCGCTTTTTTTCATTTCACACTTGAAAATCGTTATTACAGCTGACCTTTATTTACATTATCTGAATTTTAAAATCCCGTTACAGACTAACGCTATTAAGGTTAGCTTTCAAAACCCATGTGACATTAACGGGGTGTGTTCAGTTCTGCTATTGAAATGTATGTATTCAATGTTGTAACAGTATTTATGTCCTTACTAAGTATGTTCATCAAATTTTTCTGTTTTAGCTCTAGAAGCCACAGCTTACATCGGTTCAGATTTACCATCTGCACACACACGTTTATCCGACTTTATGTTTTAAGCTTATGAGGCTACTTATTACGAGGGCATATCAAAAATTCTGTGACTTTCCCAACTTCCCTCGTAGTTATATCAAATAAAACACTGCTCCCATCAAGTACCATCTGTTAATAGACTACTGTCAAATTTTGAGAGAGTTCCGTCATTTTGTGTTTAACAGCTGTTTAAAACATACAACCTCGTGGATTTTGTTAAAGATGCAAAAAGTTAATTTCGAGTGCTCATTGAACATTATTTTTTTTGTGAAAAAAATCGACAACGGAACCAAGAAAAAGCTTGCTAAATACAGTGCGTACTTTGCACTATCGATTTCAATGGTAAAAAAGTGGTTTACTGACTTTCGTTGTGGTCGCACCATTACGAATGACGTCGAACGTTCTGGACGGACAACCGAGGTCAATAAAAACGAGTACATCCGAAAATGTCGAAAAATCCTCGATATTGATTAGACCGATCGAAGAGAAAAAGTGTGTAAGGCTGATGCTATACGCATTTCATATGGCAGTGTGGTTTTTATTTACATGATCAGTTGGCCGCGTTTACTCTCAATCGACCATAGACGTAATCATATGACAACTTCAAATGATTACTTGGAGTTGTTTAAACGCAATTGCAATGAGTTTTTGCGGCGTTTTGTAACTGTAAATGAAACGTGGATTCATTACAACACTCCGGAGACTAAGCAGCAGTCTAAACAATTGGTTTCTCCAGGCGAACGGGCTCCGAAGAAGGCCAAGGTGACTTTGTCGGCCAAAAAGGTGATGACAACAATTTTTTGGAATGCCTGCGGGATAATGCGCATCGATTACCTACAAAACGGAAAAACAATAGACGGCATATTATGTTAACTTATTCGACCGATTTAACTAGGATTTAAAAAAACGGTCCCATACGGCCAAGAAAAAAATTATTTTTCATCAAGGAAATGCACAGGTGCACACTAGAGCGTACCAGGTTACAAGACTGCACACGTGTGCAGTCTCAATGGCAAAATTGCATGAATTGGGATACGAATTGGTACCTCATTCGCCATATTCTCCGATGAAGTTATTTATCAAACAAATGCCCATTTTATGAACCTCGAAAAATACTATTTTTTGGAAGGGGTACACAAATTGGAAAAACTTTGAACTAAGTGTATTGAGCTAAAAGGAGATTATGTTGAAAAATATTTTTTTATTTACAAAAAAGCTAAGTATTATTCGAAAAGTCACGAAATTACTGAAATGCCCTCGAACATACAATCTTGATAAAAATTTGACAAGGCCGGATGCTGTTGATATTGAAGAGTATCGGTTTATATTGAAATATGGATCCCACACATTTCTTCATTCGATTTTATGTTTTTATCTTCAAAAAATTACATCCAATCTAGTTGAAATTTGGCACAAGTAAGTTTCTTGGACCAAGGAAGGATGTAATTGAATTTAAAATTGGGTTAGGTTTAGATAAAGCTCACACACACACGTTGATCCGACTGTTTGTCGCTAGCTTTAAAAGCCATATATTACATCCTATCTTGATGAAATTTGCCACAAGTAAGTTTTTTTTGGAAAAAATGCGGATTCTATTGAAATTGAAGAAAATCAGTTCTGATTTGGTTAATGCTTTCACATATATGTTCATCCAATCTTATGTCTTTAGCTCTAAAAGCTACATATTATTTAGAACAACTACATTGATACCAAGGAGGGGCGTTATTGAAATTGACGGAATTCGGTTCAGATAAGGATACTTATAGCTCCCAGGCATGTGTTCAACCGATTTTATGTTGTAAGCTCGACAAGCCGCATACTACATTCAATCTTAATTCAATTTGGCAAAAAGAAGTTCCTTGTGATAAGGAAGAACACTCAAACCTATTGGTTCAGATTAAGACATAGCTCCCATATAAAGGTTGGTTAGATTTTAAGTGCCGATGCCATATCTTGCCACCATTCTGACCATTGATGACGTTTGGAATGGTCAAGAGGCTTTAGTTCATTAGTCAATTGCACCTTGTTATCGTGTAAATGCAAGTCTATACGCATAATGTGCATCAACGACGAGCGTGAGAGGTGCAATTGTTGTGCACGACGACGAGTTGAGATGGATGGCTCTTCAGCCTCACTATCGGGAACAGCAGCAATGTTTTCTGCAGAACGAGCTGTACGAGCATGCAGTGGTGTTTTCACATCTCCTACAGACCTGGTGTGCTCACTTTTTTGCACGATTTTTCCGATTGTACGCACATTTGGAAAATCACGATAATCAAGTGTACGATATGCATTTTCATAATAAGCCTGAATAACGCGTTGCTCGCTTAAGTATCTTTCCATGGTAAGTTAGTCTGGAATTGAGTAATATCAAACGAAATGCAGGAAAATACTTGACGTTTAGGTGTGGTTTACATTCAACATCGGCCCTTAAAATTTAACCACACTTTACATGTTGAAACGATTTTTTGAATGAAAGCTTCTTACAAATTCAAATTTGACTTTTGGCTTCTAAGTCCACAGGGGCCCAAAAATCTAGTTTCAGTTGGCTTTTCTGTACGTCAAGAAGTGCTGCGTATAATACAGTCGGCCATGCCGACTTTAACCTTTAAGATAAGGTAAAATGAAAAGCCGACCCAGACATGATGGACATACGAGCACGTGAACTCATATATACGATTTAAAACTGACAATATAAAAAACGTAGGTGATAAAAAAAGAATTTTTGACAAATTTATTCCTTTAATTTTAGAACTTCACTAAATTTTAGGCCTTACAATAGATGGTGTTCACGCTCGCTGCACCATTCGCGAAGATTCTGGTCAGCTGTATTATTTGCAAAAGCTCGTATTGTTACATCAATCGCAGAAGCTTGTCTTTCTTGGCTTGGCTACTAGGTAACTACTAGGTTACTAAAACATCTATTTCCTTTCGGAGTCGAGAGCCAGGTACTATGCAGCCTTATATCTGAAGGGTCCAAAGGAAACCATTCGACTTTCCACGACCAGGGACACGAGCGAAGCCCAGTGAATTACCCTGGCTTATAGACCCTTAAAGCTGAACGAAGGTTTTTATTACGAAAAACAGGGGTTGGATACATAAATTTTGAAGACAACTACAACACTAACAACTATTTTCTCCAAACAATGCCAATGACTCCGGTCAAATTTTCCTTATTCCGTATATTCCGCAAGCTAATCAAGTAAAAAATGATTAACCCTTTCGGTGCCATATAAATTTGATAGTCAGCTAAAAATCTGAAAGTTGGCACATAAGGTAATATCGGCCTTCTGAAGGTGGGAAAAATATTTGTTTTTGTTTAAACCTTACCGTTCAGCAGATATAGGTTGTCAAATATATTTGACAAAGCATCTCAAAGGTTGTAAAAGTTTCTAAACCCACAATGAAATACATCAAAACTATTAAATTAAATTCAGCTTTATTTTCATATCAATTCAATTAAAATACAAACTAAAAAGAATAATTTTGAATATTTTTTTAATTATTAGTGTGATATTGCTCAAAACAGTTATTTTCACGCTTTACGCAGAGGAAAACATTGCATTTGGTAGAAATTACAAAAGTATTTTTTCCACATCCCCTATTTTTACAGCGACCTGCACTTTTAGTATTGAGAAAACTAGGTAAGTGCATTCGTTCGATGATGACGCGCAATGTCCACTTTATAGTACGAATGTTTATCCTATAGTACTGTATCATTTGGTCTAATAGGTCCACACCACCCATACTTTCATTGTACTTGCGAACAACTTCTGGTCTTTTGATGAATATATAGCTTGCATTTTCTTTATCCCAACGTTTAGCTTGATCTTCTTCTCCAACCCCAACGAAATTTGAGCCAAGGTTAATAACTTTGTTATCATACCATCGAGTTATTATAACATTTCCATCGCTACTGATGCATTCGGCCGATGATCCCCTGCCTTTAGCTTTCATTTCTTTCTCATCCGGAAAATCTATTTACTCTTATTGTTCCAGCCGCACATATTTTTTTCTGCTTTAACACTTCAAACAGTTGGTATGAAGGAAAGTAATTATCAAAGAACAGTTTATGGCCTATATCACTTTCAGGTATGCGCTGAGTTAGGTGTAATACAACCGCAGCTCCGAAGCCAAACGATTTAACCCAGGTCTCATTTATGGGAGTTGTAGAGCCTTGATAAACGATAATATCGTAGGGGATTCCACTTTTTCCACACATAAAGAAAACCTTTATTCCCCACGGGCATGGCTTTCCTTTTATATATTGTTTTGCCGAGAATTTACCTTTGTATGGAATTATTTGTTCATCGACGCATAAGTTTTCTTCTAATGGTACTTCTAAAAGTCGTTTGCGAACCAGGTCTATTATTGGTCTCTCCTTATATAGCCGGTCTTTGTTATTTTTTTTTTGCGATCATGTGTATCAGCAATGTGCAAATGATTCCGTATTGCGAAGAAGCGTTTGCAAGCCATGTTTTCCGTAAAAAATGTTATTCCTATTGATGTGTCAAAAACATTTTTACTCTAGGGAATTTTAACACTCCCATCATTATGTGGTGAGCAAACACGATTCGCACTTCCTCAACAGAACAGGGTTTGAATGACACTGTACCTTTTCTTTGTGCATAGAGATTAGTATAGTATGCAGCATCGATAAAGAACTCATTCGAAAGATATTTTCGAAAATAAGAATATGGACTTCCAATTTCAATGTTATCGGATGCTGTTGTCGGGCTAAAAATGGTGTCGTTATTGCATTCCGTGATTTCTCCTATTCGTATTCGTCTCCAGCTAATACTCTTTTTTGGAGTATATTCAAACTGCATACCTTTACTGGCAGAACTTCTTGATGGTATGTCATCAGACTCTTGTACTGACAACCCCATATTTACTAGTTGAGAAGGTGTAATAATTGGTAGCTCCACGTAATCAGTATCCTCATCATTTTCAATTGATGGAGTTTCACGCTCTCTTAGACTTGTATCAGTGTTGGCACATCATACCTAATTTCGCATTCCTCCGCTTCGTCTACTTCTTCGTCATCAATATCGGAGTTATCTTCCAACAATTTAAGGATTTCCTCCTCTGTTATATCTTTAGAACTCGACATGTTTTTTGCCTACGCCAATAAAAGCTGCAATGTAAACCAATTTTTTTACTACCTCTGCGGGTCATTGTCAAATATATTGGACAACAACAAATAAGCTACCAAAGGTAGCATTTCGGGTCACAATATATATTTACTCGCAATGTTATCCTGAGACACGTAAAAATACTTACAATATTTAAGAAAGTTGTTCGGATTATCACGTTTATATATTTCGAACCGTAAGCAGAGATGGAAGTTTCCAAAATACTTAACTTTTTTCTGTTTATACCGCGCTTTTTGTGCTAGGCTAAGAAGTTTCCGAACCGTCCTCGTACAATGTAAATTTGCCTCAAATTGGGAAACACTACGGTATGGGTGCTACTCGAAAACTTGGACCCATATGGTCCTTTTTCAAGAGTCAACTAGAAAGTCACACAAAACTAATAATGCGAAATTTGATCATGGTAAAAGTAATATGGTGGGACCTTTGTGTGAGGGTTATTTGAAAACATTCCTCGATTACCAAAGTGTGTTTTTGGTGGCTCGTAACGTTTTACCAGAAATATGGTTGAATTCGGATGCAATATGTGGCTTTTTGCAGCTTGTTATGAAATCAGGATAGAGCTGTTTGTTAAATAAAAACATGGACCGAGATGGACCAATTTTATCCTTCGGAATAACCAGAACCATATTCAACGTATCGTCGGTTCATGTTGGCGCCCTGTATTTAAATAATAACTATAGATGTGCAGACGGACGGAAATCGCTCAGTGAAATCAAATAGTAAATCTAATCGTTCGGTATAAAAAACGTAGGATATAAACTCACACACTAAGTCATAACACCCTATTGTTCTTTTAGCAACAGTATCTTAAAATATGTACAATCCATTACTTGAGGGATCTGCTACGATATTCAGTTCACCAAAACTCCCCATAGTCAAGTTTAGGGTAAATATGCCACGTAAAAAAATTCGTGTGTAATAGAAGGGTGTATTACGAGTACTTATGCCTATCACTCCACAGTGAGCCATTGAATTTGCCAATTTTAGTTCAACTGTTCCGTTCATCCATGTACAGGAATAGAGTACCCATCAGTTAATACTGCCGTTTAGTTTTACACTTTGTAACATGTTTGGGTATTTAAAATAAAACCTCAAAGCTCATTATATTAAGAGCTTTCGCTGCAAAGTCAGTATTGAATACCATCAAGCGGATATTGTTCATCTCAGTATCGGTGTGTGCTCGTATTGTTTAAAAAGCCAGACATGCCATGCCTTTCAAACGAATTTAATTATTCCTCCGCAACGGAAATTATCTTCTTTTCTTCAGATTCTGAAAGGTTTCACACAGACTTAATGTGTGGTTCTTTCTCATGTGTTTGTCCGGAAAAATACCACAAGAGTGTGTATCGGCAACAAATACATCATTGTCGCGACATGTAATAAATTCCAATGACTGCTAACTTAAGAAGTCTGTAAGAATCAGTATCGGCAGAAGACATGTTAAACGTCCCAATATTGCGCAGGAATTTCTACATGATACGTGATGACATTTATTTATCCATGTCGAGGGGTCGAGAAAAAATTGGTTAGGATTTTAAAAGTGCTTTTAAGACATCTAGTTGGGTTTAAAGTGCTTCAGATATTAACTTTATTATTTAAATGTTGTGGACCGCCGTGGTGTAATGGTTATTGGGTACGTCTGCAGTATACCAGCGTTTTAATCTGAGTAAGAATGTCCAAGTATTTTCAGCGGTGGGTTTAACAAATCTCTAAGACGTAGGATATTTTACTATTAAGATACTAAAGGATGTTCTTTTTTCAGACGTGCGGTTCTAAAGAAGAAATAAACTCATATAATTAAATGTTATGGTCAAGAATATTGCTTTATTAAATAGATAAGGGATTGCCATTACGTTTTAAAAATTATTTCGGGCAAGTGGAAGCCGCAACTTGCTCGAAAAAAATCCAGCCGAGAGGGCCAATTTTCGACCAGCATAAGGGGGCGTATGCCAACAACAAAGCACCGAATATTCTCTTCTAAGAAGTCAATCGTATCGGGATTATCTGCGTAGACAAGCGACTTCACATAACCCCACAAAAAATAGTTCGACGGTGTTATAAGTATATTGCACGATCTTCGAGGCCACAGGCCACGACGCGAGAAAATGCGCTCTCTTAAAGTTTCCTTTGATAAATTTATGGTTTCGTTGGCTGTATGGCATGTAGCGCCGTTTTGTTGAAATCAAAGGTAGTCCACTTCAACATACTCTGGCCAGCTAAATTTTTAAAGAAATATGAACAAATAATTCCCTCTGGCCATACATCACACCAAACAGTGACTTTTGGAGGATTTAATAGCTTGTGGATTTTCATTACCCCATATGCGGTGCAATGTCGGAACAATAATATGTTTTCGTGAATCATAACATGGTTAAGTGAAATATAGTTTGTTATTTTACGGTTGTGTTGCATAATACACTCGTAATATTGTGATTACAAGAATTAATCTGTAACAATAGAAGACATTTTCTATATCTGACAGCGCATAGAGAAAGGGACCTAAGGGTAAAAAAATCAATTTTCATTTTTTTTCTTTTTTTGATGTGGACAACATCTGAGCATCGAATGAGACCGATCCCATGCCCCAAAAGTGTTCCCTCCCAGAGATATGCGCGTTTTATGAAAGTGATGGTACACCAAAGATACACGTTAAAATGGCTCTCCTGAACAAAACTGGTTTTTACTCTTAGGTCCCTTTTTATTTTGCGCGTCAAATATGGTGGCCCTTATCAAATACCCAACGATTGTATGATGCTCTTCGAATATGGTCACCCCCACCATATTTTATTTCGTGTGTGCCTGCGATGAAGATTTCATAACGGCTTCAAACTTATCGGATTTCTGTCTATTTTCATTAGGATTAATACTTATTAAGGTTAATATTCCAGAGGACGGCTCATACTTTTTGGGCTTGGAAACAGAATTTCCTTGTAGTGGGGCAGTTACAGTCTCATTACTATCTAACCACAGGAACCGGAAGGTCAATCAGCCACCTAAGTAATTATGCAAAATTAAAACCAGTGGTAGCAAAGCAAATTGAACTCTGATTAAATTTGCCAATTACTTGAACTTTAAAGCAGGGGCTCTTTTGTGTGCAGGATATATAGGGTTATCCTTCTAGAGGTATTTTTTCAGAACAAAAGAAATATAAAAATTCAAATCAAGTGTGGAATATTTATTTGTAATTTGAAAGGACACTTTATGGGATTTATTTTTTGAATATAATTTCCTTCAAATGTTGGCCGCAACTACGCCTCAGTGTTTCCATTCTGAGGGTCC
Organism: Hydrotaea diabolus; assembly: GCA_963513945.1. Taxonomy (NCBI): domain Eukaryota; kingdom Metazoa; phylum Arthropoda; class Insecta; order Diptera; family Muscidae; genus Hydrotaea; species Hydrotaea diabolus. Next base: position 240,713,966 of record OY740716.1, on the reverse strand, counting down.
AATTTTGGGTAACTCGCTCGAGCATTTCGACCGGTATGGCGTAATGTTGGCTTCCAAACTCTGAATCGTAGCTGGTTTGTCAGCATAGACTTTGGACTTTACGTAACCCCAAAGAAAAATGTCTAAAGGTGTGATTTCACTCAATCTAGGCGGCCAACCCGCCTGTTAAAAACATGAAATTAGCTGCTTTTCGAAATGACCTCTCAATAGATCTATTGTTTGAGCAGCTGTATGGCAAGTGGCACGTCCTGTTGAAGCTAAATGTCGTCAAGGTTACAGGCTTCAATTTCAGGTAGCATAAAGATCGATATAATGGCGCGATAGCAAGCACCATTTACGGTTACCTTCTGGCCATCGTCATTTTTGAAAAATATGCGCCGCGCTGTGGCTGAAATTTTGATTTCGTGGGCCAAAAGTGTAATTTTTTTGTCACCGATTTTTAAAATTATTACGCCCTTTTGTAGCTTATATAGATTAGGGTAGCCAAAAAATTAGGTTAAACTATTGCTATTTGTAGGCGTGACATGCTGTCAAACTCAACTTTTTTTTTAGTTTCAGAAACAGGTGTTTATTTGTTGCTTTTTTTATCAAGTATAAATGGTTACTACTAGCAAGCTATCATCGATAATGGCCTGCGGTCTTTTTTATAATGTTGGTAGGATTATAGTCTTTAGTTGATGCAAGTGATCACAGCTCTAGCGTTTAATATTAGGGGCGTTATGAAATATTTATGAAACTACTATATTTTTCTCAAATTTAAACTTTAGTAGGATAGAACTTCTAGGCTCGCCGATGATTCCGCCAGCCGTTGAGCCAGAAATGGGCCTCATCACTGAACAAAATGTTGGTCGTAAACAGCGGATCTTCCCGCTTCTCACCGAACGCTCATTTCCATAAGACTGCTGCCAACATTTGAAGGTAATTATTTTTAATAATTAAATGCCGCAAAATGTCCATTCAAATTAGCAAGAAGTATTCCACACTTGATTTGAAATTTTATATATTTTTTGTTCTGAAAAAATACCTCTAGATGGATCACTCTATATATTAACATGAACCGATTCATCAGATTTTCATTAAAAGCTTATAAAGTTTGCTTCACTTAGATACGATTGATTATCGAGGGTATATTTGTATGGGCTACAATTAATGTCGCCCACATTTTTTTGACACATCATTTTTGGTCGAAATACAGATATTGTGCAAAACTTAATAAATTAGTTTATGACCTGCAGTTTGATACACTAATTGATGGACATGACTCAATCGATTGACAAAGTGATTCCATAGAAAATTGTATAGTCTTACACTGGTCTATCACACTTCCATTTGGATGTTAAACTCAATTGTCATAGTGTGGTGAGGGTATTTAAATCCGTACTTAATTCTCACTCTCTGATTTAAAATTCCAGTATAAGCCAATTTTATCTGTTAAGATAGCCGGCAAAATGAATACATAATTTTTCACAAAAAATCTACGTTCTAAAAGAAGGTTACATTTTAAGGGCCGATATTAAATGTGAACCACACTTAACCGTTAAGTTTTTTTCTGCATTTCATTTGATATTTCTCAATTTCAGACTAATTCAATTTGAACCATGAAAAGATACACAAGCGAGAAATGCGTTAAAGTTATTCAGACTTGTTTGATTAATTTTCGAAGAAAACCGTCTTCAGTGATGAGGTACATTTTCACCTCAGTGGATTCGTCAATAAGCAGGATTGTCGCATTTGGGCAAATCTAAGAGTAATCTAAGAGTGATTGTCGAAAAAACAATGCACCCACAAAAGTGACTGTTTAGTGCTATTTATGGATTGGCGGCATCATCAGGCCGTTTTTTTTTGCAAAATGAGGCCGGTCAGGCAGTTACTGTGAAAAGTGTTCGCTATCGTGAGATGATAACGACCTTTTATTGGCCCGAATTGGAGATATGGATGTGGACGATATGTGGTTTCAAATGGATGGTGCCACTTCCTACACAACCAACGAAACAATGGCTTTTTAGCGCGACAAATTCAATGGCCGTGTTACCTCACTTCATGGCGATGTTAATTGGCCGTCAAGATCATGTGATTTGACACCGTTGGACTTCTTTCTTTGGGGTTATTTGAAAGAAAAGTTGTACGTCGATAAGACAGCAACTATTCAAAAATTAAGGATGATATAACTCGGCACATTAGCGGCATAGAACCTCAATTATGCCTCAGCGTCATCGAAAATTTGGACCATCGAATGGAGGTATGTCGCCGAGGTCGCGGCGGCCGATATTTTGCTCCATACATACATAAAAGTGATTTAATTAAAATCAACATCGGCCCTTACCACCATTTATCACGAAGAAAACAGTATGGTTGGGGTGACAGTATCCAATGAGTATCATATTATTGTTGGGTTGGATATTATGGTTGTAGGGATCATAGTATGGTTTTGAGGTTCTTAATACGAGTATTGTTGTGTCAATACCATATATTAAAATGTTTTTCTTATATTGTCACTACACCATACTTTTTTCTGCCTGGTTCGAGCTCTCGATAGCCTCAAGTGAAAAAGCCATACTAAAGTAATCTAAAAATACACTTCGTTCTCGTCTTTACTTTACACAGAAAAAATTAGTTGGAAATCGGTTGAAACTACTAAAAGTCCTTTCATAACACCAAAAACGGGTTGTTTAATAGTAATTTTTTCATTTGTTTAAATAGGCGTTACTTTAATAAAATAAAGATATTATTATTGATTCTAAGCCAATCAATTAATTACATTTTGTTTAACAAAAATCTTCCAGTCAATAAATTGTTTTCCACTGTTAAAAATTTAAAATGTTTTCATATACCAAGTTCTGCATGAGTTTTTTAGGTACAAAAGTTTTTTTCTGGAGGTTCACAAACTTTGTTTGATACTTACGTACTTACCTTCTTTTTTCCCACAACATTACCCCCATCTTCCAAATCAGTGAGATGTTCACTATAATTCATATACTCACTGACAGGGACCTTCTGTTTTACGCCACCTCCGAACGGATAATGCATTTTATAGAAAAGTTTTTACATGTCTTAAAGATTATTCTCTTTCTCGTAAAGTTGCCGGAGTTTACTAGGTAGAATCCTGCCTCTGAAAAATTGTTAGATGTTATTACCCAGGATTGAACCTCATTTACAGCCATGCTAGCCGTGCACAATACGATCACATTGCAATGGTCGACAATCTATACTTCAGTTCCAGTTTATGCAATTACAGAGCATTAACTAACTTTTGGCTATACAGAGGGATTACTTGAGCTGCATGCAACCATAATCATTCGGCTGGTAAAACAAATAGCTTGTGCCAACGAATCTGTTCTCTGTGTGTGGCAATGAAGTTTTTTATGTGTTTCGCTTTGTCTAACGAACAACACGCACTTACTGAAACTTTTTAAGTCTACTTCTAATTTGGGACAACTATTTTACTATCGTATTTATGGTGAAAGCATTTTTTGCCAAACGATGATTCGACAGCAGGTGCCGTGTATACTTCTTGTATCCCATACCCAGAATTAGCAATTCCGCTGACAAAAGGTTCATTGTCGTTCATTACAAGTACAAGGAAATAAAGTTAACGATAAACTACGCTCTATTACATAAAAATGAATTATTTATGCAATTTGCGACGAACCTTTACGTGACCTTTATTTCGTATTGTGCTACTAGTGTCGCCAACAATTCCGAAGCAAAAATCGCTAAATAAAAAATTCGCTACGGAAAAACCTAAACACATTCAATAAAAATATCAACACTGTAAAAATATTTTGATATAAATGAAAATTGAAAAAATACAACAACTATTTCAGAGTTTTGAAAACCGTGCGCAACCCAATATTAAGTTATTTTTAATGAGATGACAAGTTACTAACCCAAAAATTCCAAGGACAATTTTTTTTTTATATTTTCTTTATTTGCAATCTATTTTCTAGAGAAATATAAGCAAATTTACATAGCTACTTAAAAATGAAGGGCTTATTGCAAAAACACGATAAGCCACACGATTTCAAAAAGTGTTTTTTCAGCTCATTCAATTACTATACACCATTGCAACGTTCACTGAAAATATTTTAGCAATTGTCCGTTTAATTTCTGACCTATAGCAAATGTTACTTTTTGCATTTCGATTTTATTCATAAATATTTTTTGTCAAAAACTCGATAAGCCACAACAATTAAGAAGACCGTAATACAAAACGATGGATTCTGGTGAAGATATTAGCGAAAGTAACTATTTTATTGATGATACTGATGACAGCGTGGTAGACAAAGGCTTTTTGCCGACTGGGTATGAAGTAATTTCAGAAGCCAGCGAGGTATGATTTATTTTATCTGGTGTGGCTTATCCTGTTATTGCAAAAAAAATCTAATGAAAATACATATGAAGGGCTTATTGTAAAAACACGATTTCAAAAAGTGTTTTTTTCAGTTCATTCAATTACATTACACCAGTGCAACGTCTCCTAAAATTTTTTAGCTATTTTCCGTTTAATTTATGGCCTAGCCGCAAGTGTCACTTTTTGCATTTCGATTTTATTCATAAATATTTTTTGTCAAAAACTCGATAAGCCACAGCAATTAAGAAGTCCGTAGTACAAAACTATGGATTCTGATGAAGATATCAGTGGAAGTGATTATTTTTTTGAAGATACTGATGACAGCGTGAAAGACAAAGACTTTTTGCCGACAGATGATGAAGTAATTTCAGAAACCAGCGAGGTATGATTTATTTTAACTGCTGTGGTATTTGAATTTTTGTGGCTTATATTGTGTTTGTTATTCTGGAAAATTGTGTGTTGCAAATCGAAGACGAATCGCGTGAAAATAATACCGCATTTCGATGGAGAGCTCGAAATGAAGATAAGTATGATCGGAATAAGAACAAAAGAAAGCGCAACTCTGGTCATGAGTATATTTGTCCAAAAACTATGAAATCTGTTGAAGCACGCAAACTAGGACCACCTTGTAGTTGCTAACAAAATTGTAGACAGAAGCTTAATAACACCGAAGAACTCATATTTAACCAGTTTTGGAAACTAGGATCTTATGATCTACAAAACAGCTACCTCTTTGGTTGCATTCATGTAGGAAAGAAGAAGAGGTCGTATAAAAAGAAAATTAAAAGACAACAGTCTAGAAGGAAATTCTCAGCTCGTTATTTCGTTGAAATTGATGGCGCCCATGTTAAAATTTGCAAAAGAGAGTTCATGAACTTACATGGTCTTCAGTATTCAAGAGGAAGACTTGAGAATATTATCAAAATTAAAAAAAGACGGTGCTGCAATTTCTAAAACAGATGGTAGAGGTAAGCATACAAGTAGACCTAATAGACTGAGTCGTGAACAAACTGATTCTGTAAGAAATCATATAAATATGATACCAAAATACCAGAGTCATTACAGCAGAGCCAATAACATCCATAGAACTTATTTGAACCACGATATGACCATTGCCAGTTTGTATAGAGAAAGCTATGTTCCTTGGTGTGAAGAAAATGGAATTATTCCTGTAAGAGAAAATGCATATCGGAAAATATTTTGCACCGAGTATAATATAGGTTTCAAGTTCCCCAAATCTGACACCTGCAAGACGTGTGATGAGACAAACATCAAGATTCAAGCTGCAATACAAAATAATGATGACAAAGAAGCCAAACAACTGACAATTATTCTAAATGAACATAAAGACAACGCTGCAGCAATGCAAGATTTGCTTAAATCTGAGACAGAATATTCAATTCAGCATATGCATACGAAATTGGTTATATCATTCGATTTGCAGCAAGTTTTGCCAATTCCAAAACTAACAAGCGGACCTGCATTTTACTGCAGCAAAATTGGCCTATACAATCTTGGAATACACGATTGCACGACTGGACAGGGACACATGTTTGTTTAGACGGAAAATGTGGCTAAACGTGGAGCTTATGAAGTTGCTTCCGTGCTACTTAAATATCTAAACACCAAAACCGACGTTGATGATCTTGTAGTTTTTACGAATAATTGCCCAGGGCAGAACAAAAATTGGCTTGTGATGTCTTTGTGGATGCAATTAGTAAAAGAAGGAAGGTTCAAAACTATTACGCACCATTTCCTAGTTAGTGGTCACACTCATTTGCCATCTGATAGAGACTTCGCTTTAATAGAAAAGAGACATAAGAAATAAGAAAATATGCTCCGCAAATCTACTCCCCAGAAGGTTGGCACAGTGTTATTAAAGAAGCAAATAAAAAGACTCCATTTGTCGTTACAGTTATGAAACAAGCTGATTTTTTAAATTTCGGCCCTATTGTGGACGGCATTAATAAAAATGCAATTACTACCGATAGGTGCAAAACGGATTTCTCTGGTGTATACTCATTTCACTTTAAAGTTCAAAATACGAGATCAATTTTTGTAAAGCATTCAATTAAAGGAGGTTATAAGGAAGTAAGTATTATAAAAAAGGGAAGACCTGCAAATACAACCTTAAATGGATTGAAAAACAAATACACAGAATTCCTAAAACTAGCGGCAAAAAAAGTACACAGCGTAAAATCCTTACTGCCATATATTTCACCAATTTATCATTCCTTCTACAACGCTTTGGAACCGTCTTCCGCTGAAACGGAATTAGAACTTATAGAAATTATTTAATGTAATTAACATTTTAATATTTATTTCATTTACTTTTTAAAAAAGAAAAATAAAAAATGTTGTACTGCAAAAACACGATAAGCCACTTTATTTTAACCAAAATAACAAAACTTTTGATATTCAAAATAAAAAAAAAATAAATAAAATGTATGCAATAACTCGATTTTTTGAAAATAGCGGTTTCCGAAGTTTTCTAGGTATTCATGGACCGGTATGTGATAGTAGTCTTCCTTAAACACTAATTACAAGTATTTAAATCATGATTTCATCGCTTCGGCAGAAAAAGTCTGATCCACAAAGGGCTAAAGTAGTTGAAGCCGCCACAATAGCGACTTTTTTTTTTAAAAAAAAACTTTTTTTGGAAAACAGTGTTTTTGGTGGTGAAAAATCACCACAAGTTGTCGAAAAAGCACCAAATTGGCATCGCTGTATGCGACACCATTTTATGTTTTCCCTCCCTCCCTTAAATAAAGTGGCTCAAAAAGTTATGTCTGTAGTTTTCAAATAGGGTATATTTTAGCATTTTAGTGAAAGTTTTACGACAATCTACTTATATTTAATAGACAGACATACACATTGCTTTGTAATAAAATACAAAATAGATTTACAAAGCACATCGAGAGAGCCAAAGGAAGCAATGGTAAACGTCGTACAGGTTTAGGACAGAACTGAAATCAGCCATAATGTCTGTCATCTTGGAAAATGAATTTATCTCATTTGATGAAGAATAAAATAAAAAAAAGATATCCTGGCCGGTAATTTTTTTTATGTTATCGACAGTTCACTAATATAAAAGTTATTATCCCGTTTATTCTTTAAAGAGATGTTCAGGGAAATACACTGATGATTGTTTTGGATACATGGGTGGTAGCTCGCGAAATCAGGTTCGCACCTTTGTTGCTACTATGTAGGCTATAATCTGAATCTATGTGGGCCACTTGGTACACAGGAACCGTATACCACAGCAAGTAGACCTACTGATGTTTAACATGTCTATATTACTTTATATGTGAACTGAACATAAAAGCATTCAACTCCTTCAATATTTTTCTGTCTATAAATTTTAAAGTAGCCTAAGCCCATGAATGCCATGTTCAAGTAAGATATTATTTTTCCATTAATAGATATTGATAAATGAATGCACAGAAAAGAAAATAATTCAATGGCCACAATCGTAAACAGAATCAACATAATAAAGAGCAATAATTCAATCAGACGAGACATTCTATAAAAACATTATTATAACAATGTTGTTTTTTTTTGAAGATATCAGCACTGAATTAACCATAATAGATTTCAATTGAATTACTGGCAGTCTGGGTAAAATGTCATTGATCTATTAAGCTGTTGAACTACGAGTATTGAACTACAAATGCCTTATAAGACTTGAATTCCAAGATTCTTTTTAAAAATTAACGAAAATTAACCGGTAATCAATTTATAGGTATTTTTTTTAAATAAAAAAATACAAAAATTCAAATCATATGTGGAATCTTTTTGATGATTCGAATGTTCGTTTTGTGCCATTTATTTTTTTAATATAATTTCCTTCAAATATTTGCCGCAACTACGAGTCGAGGTGTTCATTTTGAGAGTTTAATTTTGCATGACTCTTTAAAGTATTTTAAGCGGTATGGCGTTAATGATACTCGTAATGTTGCCTTCCAAAACCTAAAGAATAGCTGGTTTCTCAGCATAGACATTGGACTTTACGTAGCTCCAAAGAAAGTTGTTTAAAGGTGTTATATCACACGTGAAATTACCTGCTCTTCGAAATGCACTCTCAATGAACAAGACATATGACGTGCAAAATGGCGTTAGAGGGAGATAACTACAGTTTGACGGCTGACGACGGTAGACTTCTGCAGGTTGCAGAATCAACCGTCCACCGTCAAGACTAATTGGGCCTTAAGGCATGACCCTAAGCATTGGATAGGATCAACAATGGCAAGGGGGGTAAGATCGGCAACTGCATTTGCACACAGACACTTGTTTTTGTTCTCTGGTTGGCGTAATGGTGAAGAAATTTAAAATCCATTTTGCCAACATACGAGGGTTGCGTGCGAATTTTTTCGCTGTGTTTTCATTTTCATTTATATAGGCCTGATGTTCTAGCTCTTAGTGAGACTCAGGTCCGTGAGGATTCTGATCCACAGGATTTTCACGTTCCTGGGTACCATTCCCTATCTCTTTTTATTTCAAACAGAGGTCTTGTGGTATATGTACGTAATGACATAGTGTTTCAGAGCCAGCAACACTTGAACTCACAAGATCCAAAATTTAACTCCCTTTGGGTTAAGTTCAGGATTGGAGCACACGTACTACATTTTGGTTTTATTTATACAAGTACAAACTCGGAAAGGGAGGCTTCCCTTAACGGCTTTGACGCCCTTTCCGATTCAATATCGAAAGTTTTGGAGAGTTATCCAGACAGTGAAATTGTCGTTGCTGGGATTTCAATGTCCATAATTCCGCCTGGCTTTCACATTCGAGCCATACAACTTCGGAGGGCCAATACGCCGAGCCCTTCGCTGCGCAAAATGACTTGGCGCAACTAGTGAATGAACCGACGCATATTCCGTGTGTAGCAGGGCACCAACATAACATTCTTGACCTTTACTTAACTTCGCACCTTGAAAAGTACGAAGTTAATGTAACTCCGATCACTGCATTGTTTCAGCATCCTTTCCGTATTCCGCTCTTCGTGTCGCTTCGATACCAGCCCCAAAGCGGACGGTTTTTTCTACGAAAAGGCACATTGGGATGAGCTCAACCTTTTTTTCCAGCATTTCAATTGGAAACCTTGCTTTTTTGATATCTACGTAAATGCTGCGGCTAAAATGATCCAACATATAATTTTATTTGGAATAAAGACTTTTGTTCCAAATAAAATTATATCGGCTAAACCAGCCAAAAATAGTTGGTTTAACCACGCATGCAGGGATGCTGACAGACAAAAAAAACTTCATTACTGAGCTGCTGCGAAACAGGCAAGAGCATCGGGTTCTAGAGTGCTTAGGCGTGAAAAATGTCTGCACGAACAACGTCTATGTACAAAGGTTCTTACTTCTCCCAGGGGAAGTAAGAGCTTTTGGTCGTTTGTAAGAAGAGTAAAGGATAGTTCTTCATCTATCTCAACTCTTGTTAAAGACAACCAGGCATTCACTGACCCGGTTGATAAAGCTAACCTTTTGGCTGAAATATTTGCAGGAAATTCTTCCTTGCCGGAAGGCAATCAACCACTCCCCGCGATCGAAAACGTATCAAGTTCATGCCTCAGATATTTTCTCGAACGCGTGGAGTTAAAAGGGTTCTTGCGAACCTCGATGTAAATAATATCCCCGGTCCCGGATGGTATTTCGGCACTTGTCCTATGTAAGTGCTTGTCGACGCTAGCCCGGCCATTACGCAACCCTTTCAACCTTGCTTATATTATATTTCTTATTTTCATTGACGATCTTTGTGGTCAGACCGTGAATCCAATCTACTCTTTCGCAGATGATAGTAACCTCTGTCATTCATATTCATTCGACCGTAGGCCGAGTCTTTAAGATATTGAAGACAAAAGGCGAATTATGGATGAGACACTTGGCCGGGATCTATTGGCCATTTCCGAATGGGGTCGAGTGAAAAGAGTAGATTTAAATGCACACAAACGCAGTGATGCTTGTTGTCTCACAAGCGATTCTCTGACCCAACAATATCGTCAATTTCTATCATTGGTACGGATATTGAACAATCAGACGCTCTCGATGTTCTGGGCATGAAAATACAATGTGACGCTAGTTGGGCGAGACATGTATTTGATGTGTCGAATGAAGCACTCAAGTGCATAGGCTTTTTAAAACGGCGCAAGAAATATTTCACTCCTTCTGATCTTTTCAATATCTATAGAACTTACATCAGGCCAAAGATGGAATATAACTCCCATATATGGCAGGAGCTACTTGACCGTGTTCAAAGAAGAGCGATGGTGCTGATAGGTGACAGTAGGGTATCCAACTCTATTGTTTCCCTTGATCATCGTCGGAATGGGTTGCGTGACGCTGTTCTGTCGTTACTTTTATGGTGTGTGTTCATCAGACATCCGTCGCCTTATTCCTGACGTGAGGATATTCGGCAGGGATATGCAACTTTCTAGGAATTCACACCCGTTTGTTATCGATTGACCAGTTGACCGCACTATACACTACAGATCAAATTCGTTTTTCGCACGTATGGTCCATATATGCAATCGACTTCCGGCAATTGTATTTCCCACTGATTGCGACATCCAGAAGTTCACGGCAAGCGTCAATAATCATTACTTCCTCTTTCCCCCTTCCTATCCTTTACTTTCCATTCGCCAACGCAATGCACCGCATGTATAGGGGGCATTCCCTGAGTGTTGGTTATTAAAAAAAATTGATATTGATAATTATTAATATTTGTAATATTTTAAACCAATTTTAGTCCTTTTTACTTTTTTGTTTTCTAGCTTTGTTTTTGCTTCCTACACACAGAGAAAAAATCGGTTGGAAATCGGTCCGAACTATAAAAAATCGGCTGGATAAACCGACATTCCAACATTCCATAGTATTGATGGTAACATGCTTCGATTTGTCATATAATGGTTGTTACAACCATATCACTTTATTTACCGCCAGTTATACAAACCGAATTCAGTTTAACTATTGGTTGCGACAACTGGCGGTTATGGCAACCAACCAATTGTGATGTACTTATTACTTTGGTACCAATAATTGGTAGTGAAAACTAATTAGTTTTTATAGTAAGCAAACCCTGTTAAGTTGGCTGTTGTAGATTATTATTAGTTATTCCAACATCAGCATATAAAACCTATACGTAATAATAAGGGTAAAAACCAGTTTTTATCAGGAGAGCCATTTTAAAGATTTAAATACGTGTATCTTTGGTGTACCATCACTTTCATGAAACGCGCATATCTCTGGGAGGGAACACTTTTGGGACATGGGATCGGTCTCATTCGATGCTCAGATGCTGTCCACATCAAAAAAAAAGAATAAGAATTAAAATTGATTTTTTTACCCTTAGGTCCCTTTCTCTATGCGCTGTAATATTTTATCGGTTTTAGTCACACAAAAAGCTTTGTTTACGACGAAAACATGTTTCAAAATCCCAAAAGTAAGTATAAAAACAAAAAAAAATGGTCAGACAGTTTAAGTTTATGATTTCAAAACGATGGTGCTTTGTTCCAATAATCATGTTAGTCTGTAAGGATTGCCGAGAATTGCTTTCTTCAACCGAAGGTATCAGTTAACTCTACTAAAATTTGCTGTCGTCCCAATCAAAACTCGGCTGTAACAATGGAAAACATTAATAGTAAGTGCAACCACCAATATTCGGTTGGCAAAAAATTCGGTTGTGGCAACAAATCTTTTCTCTGTGTGTTTGAACACAGTATGAAATTATTTTTTTGACAACTTTTTGGCGAAATTATTTGTAGTTTTTAAATATTTTTTCTATTAATAGATGAAGAAGATGAAAAAATACAAAAAACCCACATTTCCATGCTAAATATTAAAAAAAATCAAAAGTTCAACTTTGATATTTTTTTATTGAAATTATTTGGGGAAAAGCTTTAGAGTTTAACTTTCGAAAAAAAAACAAATTACTAAAAATTCACTAACGGTTCAAAAGTTACAGAGTTTTGGCGAGTAAAAGCGATTCTCAACAACAGCGCATCTTAAAATTTAGGTCTATCCGTCCGTCCGTTTGAAATTATACGAAGGCATATCAAAATTCCGTGACTTTTCAAATAAAACAAAGTTTTTTTTTGCAAAAAAAAAAACATTTTCCGCTATTATCTCCTTTTATCTCACTACACTGAGTCCAACGTCTCTTCAATTTTTGTATCCGTTCCCAAAAATGGGAGTTTTTGAGGTTTGATCAATAATTTCATCGTTGGAGCTGAATCTCTTTCCAATGAGCCATTCCTTTAGGTTTGGAAAAAAGAAATAGTCACTGGGGGCTAAGTCCTGAGAAATCGGTTTATTGTTCTTCCCTTTTGACGATAATCGATGTGGATTATCCCCCGTGCATCCCAAAAAACTGTTGTCATCACCTTATTGGCCGACAAAGTCACCTTGGCGCCGGTTCACCCGGAGAAACCCTTTGTTTAGACTTGTCCTTGGTCTGCGGAGTGTTGTAATGAATCCATGTTTCATCCACAGTTAAAAAACGCCGCAAAAACACATTCAAATTGGGTAAAACAACTCCAAACGATCCTTTGAAGTTGTCAAACGATTACGTTTATGGTCAATTGAGAGCAAACGCGGCAGACATATTGCAAATATTTTTCTTAAACCCAAATGATAATACTAAATCGAAACCACACTGCCATATGAAATGCGTATGGCATCAACAATCTCACGCACTTTTACTCTTCGATCGGCAAACACCTTATCGTGGATTTTTTCGACGTTTTCGGGTGTACATATTTACCTCAATTGGCCGTCCAGAATATTCAGCGTCATTTGTATTTGTGCGACTACAACGAAAGTCAGTAAGCCACTTTTTTTTACCATTGAAGTCGGTGTTGCAGAGTCCCCATAGTATTTATTAAGATTTTTCTTGGTTTGATTGACGTAGATTTTTTTCCGCAAAAAATAATTTTTAATGAGTACTCGACATTCACTTGTTTCCATTTTTAAAAAAATCCATGAGGTTGTATGTTTTGAACAGCTGTAAAATACAAACTAAATGAAGGAACTCTCTCAAAATTTGACAGTAGTCTATTAACAGATGGTATAGGGTGATCCATCTAGAGGTATTTTTTTCAAAATAAAAAAATCAAATCAAGTGTGGAATATTTTTTGTTAATACGAAAGGACATTTCATGCCATTTATTTTTATTAAAAAAATAATTTCAAATGTTGGCAACTGTAATATGGAATGAGCGTTCGGCCGCTGTTTTCGACTAAAATGTTGTTCAGTGATGAAGCCCATTTCTAGCGCAACGGCAACGTCAATAAACCAAATTGTCGCATTTGGGTTGAAGAGGTACCAGAAGAGGTTCAAGAGGTGTCATTATATCCAGAAAAAGCCACGGATTTCCTTCGAATGTATAAAAAAGATTCCACACTTGATTTGAATTTTATTATTTTTTTATTTTGAAAATATACATCTAGATGGATCACCCTATATTTGATGGGATCAGTGCTGTATTTCATATACTTACGAGGGAAGTTTAAATAGTCATGATATTATTGATATGGCCTAGTAAAATAAAAGAAATCTATTGATGGCTCTCGATGTGGAGTCTCTTTAGAGGTGGCAAGAGTGAGTTGTATTTTCGTGGGCAATTGTGTGAAGAAAACTTGAAAAGTAAGGTTTACAACAGTAGTTCTCATTCGTTTGGGGAGAGCCTGGCCTTGAAGAGTTCGGTTTTACTTTCAACAATTGCAGCACGGCTTTCTGAAGAGGGTTGTCACGGAACCGAAATCATGATAAAAGTAGTGTGCAGTCACGAAAATCAATGCCATTTTGCCATTTTGTTAAAAACTTGTCTTCTATTTAAATATAGAAGCAAGAGGTCTTGAGCCGGTTTAATCCCTGTTCAATGTGTAAAAGCAACAGACCGAATGAAAACAAACGAGCTAAACAGAAATGTTTTCTCTTAACATTATTTAAATAAAACACAAAATGAACATTAAAAAGTTGCTATGCCAAGTAATATTTTTTTTAAACTTCGAGTTGAAAAGATTGTTGGCAATTTTTTTCTAATTTTTAATTGTTATCTCAATATTTATTATAAATATTTGTTTGTCTGTTTTTTCTACCTTATCTTGATGTAAATCAGTAAAAAAATTAGACATTAGACAAGCTCGACGTCAGTATTATTTTTATAATTGTATTTAATTCGTATTGCAATACGAAATGTTTAACTGCTGTGACGTTTGATTATTGTAACTCTTCTGTTTCTTGAAAATGATATTTGACGGATATCGAAATTAAATAAAAATATAAAAACAATAACGACCTTAAGCTTGTCTAATTAATTACTGATTTATTACAAATACTTAAATATATAAATCGGTTCAAAACATCCAGATTTTTGGCCTGAACAAAACGATTCTAAGCCACTGTGCCTCGTACAATTCGGTTCAATAGAGGTCTATCCGTCCGTCCTTGCAATATTATAATACGAGGGTTGTTATTTATATTTCGGGTTCGGCGATAAAAACACAATTATTTATCATAGAAAATGGTTTTACTGTTTTTCAAAATATTATCCTTTAAGATCAATACACTTTTGCATGGGCACAAACAAATTTTCGAAGCACTTTTTTCACTTCGATTGAGACACCTCCAAAACATGATTTTTGAACGCTTCAACAGCTGCTTTGGGCGATAAAAAACGTTGACCATGCTAGGGAAAAAGAAGAAGTGATTGGGTGCCAAATCAGGGCTGTACGATAGATGCCCATTTGTTCGACATCTTGAGTGGTCAAATATCTCTTCGTTTCAGCCTATGTGTGAGAGCTCACATTGTCGTGATGCAAAATGATCCGTCTTCTTTTATTATCTTTAATCATTTCTTTGAACACTGTTGGCAAACAGATGGTTGTATACCACTTAGAATTAACCGTCCTACGTTTCACTAAAAGCACTGTGGCAACATAGCCGGTTATACTGAAAAAAAACGCAAACGTTAGCTTCGATGTACTTCTTCCACGAACAACTTTTGTTGGATTTGACTAGTCTTGAAAACCCATACGGTCGATTGCTGTTTTGTTTCAAGTTCATATGCAGATCAAAGATTCGTCACCTGTGACAATGTTATACACTGCCTTTGAGCTACCGCAGTTATACTTTTTCAACATCTCTTTGCACCAATCCATACGAGCCTTTTTTGAGCATTCGTTACAATCTGTGGGATCCAACTAATGCCCAAGGATACCTCAATCTCACGGTACGTCACATGTTGGTCTTGCTTAATCAGTTCACGCACATCACCGATAGTTTCTGGCAAAGTGACCGAAGTTGGACGTCCTTTACGAAATTCATCCTGGAGCGAACGCCGTCCGAGACTGAACTCTGGTACCAGCGTTTAACTGTGTTTTTTGATGGTGCTTCATCGCCAAAAGACGAAACGAGTTGATTTAAACACTCTAGTTTTGATAACCCAAGCCGAAAAAAAATCATCGCACGAAAATGTTCACAGGATAATTCCATTTTTTGACTGAGATGAATTATTCAACACGCTATAAAAAAAAAACAATTTGTTCTCAAATGTCAAAACGTTTTGAGTGAAGTTATGCTAAAAAATGTCAGCGTTTCCAATGGAAGTTCCAGTTAACATCTGGGAACACGAGTATTGTCAGGACCCGAAACATAAATAGCAACCCTCGTATCGTATCATAGAATAAGAAATAAGGCCAAGGGTGGGCGGTATACAAAAACTTTAAACTTTAATGATTTTTAACAACACGCTTCATATTCATCACTTAAATTGTCCTATTAAAAATAAAAAGCTCATGTGATGCAAACATTTATTTCAAGATTTGTTTAACTTGTATGGTATGTGAGATACTTGTAATCATGAAGATGATCAGTATTGGGAGCTATAATATAAATTGCCATATCGTATTTCTTCCAGTCATAAAAACGAGCTTCTGGTTTAAATAATTGTGTGCTCATACCGATAAACATATCCTAAAACACATTAAGATATTTTTTATTTTTAAATTTATTACTTCCAAGGGCTTTTTGGAAAAAAAAGACATCTTTGCAGTTCTTTGATTTCCATTATGATAATAACCCTCCTTATTAAAATATTTTTGCCGCCGTTGATAGGGATCGTTTTGAATGGTTTTACATACTCGGTTTATTCACTTCACAAACTCGTGTGTGTGTTTAATGCTATTTCTTGTGCTCCATTTACTCGTTTAATTTCATTTCATTTTTTTAATGACTGAAACAACCGAACGCCAGAGTGCACAGGGTTTGTCTGCCGTACTTCATATCTTAAATATTTATGGCAGTACACCAAAAATAGACAACAATGAATGTCTGCGCAAAATATGATACATCTTCTGGGCCACCGTTCGTTTCTTCATTGGAAAGGAGCACGTTCGACGTCCTTGCGACAAACATGTCAACAGACACTCACATTTGCAACAGACACTCACTTATATAAGCGACACTCCTCGGCGGCTAAGTCGTATCTCATAAAATATGGCTACTGACTGGCATTTGGGTGTTAAGTGGAAATGTGCGGAATGAAGTGGCAAGCCTTGAGTGCGTGTAGTCTCCCATTACTGTGTGTTTATCGAAAACAGGCGTTTATGGCTCGTTTTGCTAATAAATGACACACATTCGTCAGAATGCTCGCTCCAGCGTCAGAAGTGTACGAGTATCTTTTCTGAAGCATGAAGTGTAACCATACATACTTTATGTTTAAGAAGAGACAAATGTAAAGACCTAATTGAGATGAATTATATTCTCGTAATCATGGTCGGAGTGGTTATGCTCAAGCACGTGATGATAATCACTAACTTCGTGATTATCATATTCACGTTCATTTGAATTTTCAAAAGCATAACAATTTAGTATTTTAAATAAGTTGCTTCTCATTTGCCAAATCTCTAGGCGTCAAATTGAAATCCTGCCGTAAACAGCAATAATGAGTCGAATTCGACGGAATTGTCTTGTTCGAGAGAAAGTGGATTTAAATGGAAAAAATATGTTGCTCGGCAATTTAAAATATGGCCTTAGAATTTGTTTTCTTGGCATTTATAGTAATTTGAGTTACTCATTTGCGTTTCCAATTAATAAATGAGCGGAAATGGCAATTTCAGCTTAATTCGGATTACATTTCTGTACGAAAGTAATTCAGTACTTGTAACTGGTATGAAGTATCATTACCATTATGTTGTGCGGATGAGTTTGAGGCTGAAGTCAGTGGAGTTTTAGTAATCTCTGTATTCAAATAAAAGTCGCTGGTTTTAATTTGGAATTTAAAATGCTATTCACTAGTCCAGTTTAGTTTTCCCATTAGAACTTTGCGGCGTTTAAATTCGGTTGGTTTCAACCAAAATTTTGTTCAGTGATGAGGCCCATTTCTGGCTCAACGGCAAAGACAATAAACAAAATTGCCGCATATGGGCTGAATAGCAAGAAGAAGAGGCTCAAGAGGTGTCATTATACACAGAGAAAACCACGGTTTGTGTAGTTTATAAGCTGTTGGAATCATTGGTGCATATTTATTCAAAAATGATGATTGCCGAAACGTAACTTTGAATGCTGCTCGCTATCGCGCCATGATATCGATCTTTATGCTACCTGAAATTGAAGCACGTAATCTTGACGACACTTGGTTTCAACAGGACGGTGCCACTTGCCATACAGATGCTCAAACAATGAATCTATTGAGAGATAATTTCGAAAAGCAGCTAATTTCACGTTTTGGACAGGTAAGTTGGGCGCCTAGATCAAGTGATATCGCACCTTTAGACATTTTTCTTTGGGGTTTCTTGGGGTAAGGTTACGTAGTCTATGCTGACAAACCAGCTACGATTCAGGTTTTGGAAGCCAACTTTACGCGTGTCATTAAAGCCATACCGGTCGAAATGCTCGAACGAGTCATTCAATATTGGAAACTTTAAAACGTACACTCTGAGGCATAGTTGCGGCCAAAATTTGAAGGAAATTATATACAAAAAATAAATGACATAAAATGACCTTTCAAATTACCAATAATGATTCCCCACTTGATATGAATTTTTATATTTTTTTTGTTTTGAAAAAGTATCTCTAGATGGATCACCCTTTATAGCCAAATCTGAACTGACTATTTTGTTGGTTATGTTTTGTCTGTTATTTTAAGAACAATGGCCCCAGTATCACCATTTTAAAAATATATCTAATTTTTTTTACTTTTCTTAAATATTTCGAAAAAATGACGAAAAGAACACTCCAATCGTAGAGATAGGATGTAAAAATGTTCTACGCAAATAAACTCCATACGATTTTACTAAATCAAAAGAATTCGGTAAAACAAAAATACTTACTAGGGACATAAATACTGTTACACACGTTTTATGCTGTAAAATAAAAAAGTACTGAATGTTTTAGGACCAAATATTTTTTAATATATTTTTTGATGTATATTGTATCCAAAAAGAATCTACTTATTCGAAATGTCCGCCTTTTGTCATTACACACGCCTTAAGTCGCACTGGCCAATCGTCAATAGCTGCACGAACCTCGTCCATTGGAAAATTGGCCATAGCTCGAACGAAATCAGCCTTAAGAGATCCAATTTTGGGGTATATTTTGTGACAAACCTTGTCCTTTAAAACCGTCCATAATTTGTAATCCAATGGGTTCAAATCAGGATAGCCTGAGGTTCATTCTTCAGAGGAAATGAACGCTGGCAAATTGTTTGGAAGCCAGGCCTGGGACGTTTAAGCCTTATGGGCCGGCGCATAATCCTGCTGGATAGTTTATGGCTGGTTTTGGAACACGGAATTGTTAAGAGGCTTTACAACAGCTTCCAAAACGATTTCTTGGTAAACTTTGGCCGATGTTTTGACTTGTTGTTTGCAGAAATGCAGGTCAGTGACCCCATCGTAAGAGACTCCCCACCAAACCATGACTGAAGCTGGGTGATGACCCTTTTCCACCCTTGGGATCAGCTCTGATGCTTCCTTAGATGACCGCGCATCCACTTTATTATTTTGCTTGTAAAATTTTTCCTGAACGGTAACAATTTTTTCATCGGTGAACAAAATTTTTCTGTGAAAGTTATCAGCGTGCTTCACCAAAAGACGTTTTGAAAATACCGTTTTTTTTTTCATTTTACAATTGAAAAGCTCTACGGTTCTCATTATCTGATGACTCCATGATAAAAGATGAAACAATTTTGAAATCCCGTTACAGACTAACGCTATTGAGGTTAGCTTTCAAAACTCATGGCAAGTACATGGTACAGCGTTGACAAATAAAAATATCCTTGGTCCATAAAAACAAATCGGACCTACAAGAGCAATCCTTTGCAAAATTACTTTGATCCCCTTAGTCTCACATTTTTAGAAAAAATCATTCACTCTCCAAAAAAGTCCGAACTTTTCTTGCATAGTGTAATATATTACAACAGCGAACTAAATGTGGTTTGGTTACTTTGGTTACGTATCACCACTAACTATTTTTACCAAAGTAACATGTTCTTTGATGGTGAGTTCTCTTAACCACCCGTTGCAACAACCAACAGTTTTACTAAATTTGGTTTGTATAATCGACTTATTGGCTGCAAGAATGGCAATGTTATTAAAGCTGCCATTTTTTTTTTGGCAAGTCGAACCATGTAACAATCATTACAATGGAATGCTGGTGATTGCAACAGAAAGTATGTTTCTTCAACTGAATACACTAGTTTACAGCCATTTAAGTGCTGGTTCTTAATATTTTTTTCCTATAGATTTTGGCCTCCTTAACACCAAAATGAATTTTAAAAAAATCTTCCTCTGATTAGTTTAAGATAGAATTTTTTTATGATTTCTTATGAGATGTCTCAGCTTTTTGGAACATAACTCCCAAACGCTATTACCGATTTTATCAAGAGTGGTACCAAATGAAAGGAAATTAGCTAGCTTAAAAGGTATTGAAAGATCAATAGTTTTGACGTTAGAGGCAATTAAAGTTTAAATAAAACCAATGAGTGTTCAAACTCACGGGCGTTTTTTTTTCAATTTTTCCTAGATGTTGGGAGGAAGCACTAAATTTTTTGTTGAAGAGTTGGCGAAGAGACAGATTCGTATCGTAACAAGATTTTGAATATGCAACACAATGGATTATGCCATTAAATAAGTCATAAATAAAAAGATAAACAAATCAATAGTTTTGACGAAAGAGGCATTTAAAATTTAATTTAAGGGTTTTCAAACTCAGGGGCGATGTGAGTTTATTATACGGCACCTGTTCGATTTATTTGAGAAATTAAGTAAATGTTACATTGGAAAATAAAATAGAATAGTTTATTGGATTTAGTTTTACTTTTATTTTTATAATTTATAAATGTAATGTTGTCAACACCGATGAAATGGGTCAGTGATAACTGAAATATGACACATAAACTTTTGATTCTATCCTATCTAAATAGCGTGAGAAAACAGCGTCAATTGTAGTTCCTTTGATAGTAGTTGAGGACTGTAATGAAGTATTAATAGTAAGCTTGAATTTATCGTAGAGGAATTTGATAAGAGGCAACGCTTCTGCGGTTGACAAATTCGTATTAAAGTCACCAGCCATTATTATTGGTATTGAAAACTAGTTCTCTTGCAATTCGCGTGAACCATTTTCGGCGTAGGGCAGAAATGAAAAATTAACAAATTGTAGTTAGTAGGGACATAAATACTGCAACCCACGATTTTTGCTGTAAAATAAAAAGTACTGAATGTTTTTGGACCAAATATTTTTTAATATATTTATTGATGTATATTGTATCCAAAAAGAATCTACTTATTCGAAATGTCCGCCTATTGCATTTACACACGCCTTAAGTCGCATTGGCCAATCGTCAATAGCTGCACAAACCTCGTCCATTGGAAAATTGGCCACAGCTCGAACCAAAGCAGTCTTAAGAGATTCAATGTTGGGGTATATTTTGTGACAAACCTTGTCCTCTGAAACCGTCTACAATTTGTAATCCAACGGGTTCAAATATGGACTGCCTGAGGGCCATTCTTCAGAGGAAATGAACGCTGGCAAATTGTTTCGAAGCCAAGTCTGGGACGTTTTAGCCTTATGGGCCGGCGCAGAATCCTGCGCAGAATCCATGGCTGCTTGTGGAACAGAACGGTTTCTTTGTAAAAAAAATGTCTGATGCTGATGACCCTTTTCCACCCTTGGGGTCATTTCAGATACTTCCTTAGATGACCGCGCACATACTCTATCATTTTGCTTGTTACATTTTTCCTGAAAGGTAAACATTTTTTCATCGGTGCACAAAATTTTTCTGTGCAAGTTGTTAGCGCGCTTCACCAAAAGCTTTGATAACATGCGGTGTTCGAACAGAGCGTGGGAGGCCCGACCGGTGGCGGCCTTTTACATCTTCAGTCTCCTCAAACAGTTTTACGCATCGGTAGACGAACATGCGGCTAATCCGTAGTGGCCGGAGCGTTTTGAAAATATCGTTTTTTTTCATTTCACACTTGAAAAGCGCTATTACAGCGATACGGTTTTCATTATCTGACCACTTCATTATGAAAGTTGAAACAATTTTAAAATCCCTTTACAGACTAACGCTATTGAGGTTAGCTTTCAAAACCCATATGACATTAACGGGGTGTGTTCAGTTCTACTATTGAAATGGGTGTGTTCAATATTGTAACAGTATTTATGTCCCTACTAAGTATTATATTCTAGACAGGCTGCTTTGGAGAAATGTAGAGGGCGACCGCAAAAGTAACTGGCCTAACATAAAAAGAACCGTTTTTTTGGAATTATTATTTATTTTTCAACATATTCTCAACTCAATACACTTCATCAAACGTTTTTCAAGTTTTTTATTTCTATCCGAAAAATAAGATTTTTCAAGACCTTCAAAATATGCCTCAGTTTCAGCAGTAACCTCGCTATTGGACGAAATTTTTTTTAAATTTGTAAACAAGAAATAGTCAGAAGGAGCTAAATCTGGACTATATGGTGGATGCGGAGCAATTTCAAATCGTAATTCGGCCAGTTTTTGTTGAGTAAAAAATGCAGTGTGTGAAGGAGCATTATCTTGATGAAAAAGAACTTTTTTTTTTCTAAATGCGGTCGTTTTATCTTGATTTCTTCACTCAACCGATCCAATAATGCACAATAATATTCACTATTTATAGTTTTTCCTTTCTCAAGATAATCAATAAATATTATACCCCTTGCATCCCAAAATACTGTGGCCATTACTTTTCCTGCTGACTTAACAGTTTTTGCCTTCTTGGGACCAGTTTTACCAGCTTCTATCCATTGTTTTGACTGTTCTTTGCATTCTGGGATGTAGTGATGGATCCATGTTTCATCAACAGTTATGAATCGGCGCAAGAACTCTATTGGATTACGCTGATAAAACGCTAAAAGCTCCTCGGAATTGGTCCAACGGATCTCTTGCGGATAGCTTTTTCATGTGGAGTTCATCATGTAAAATACTCCAAACTTGTTTTTCGTGTATTTTAACAATATCAGCAAGTTCTCTGAGCTTTATTCGTCTATCTTTAGTCACTTCATTAAATATTTTTCTAATGTTTTCAATAGTAGTAGCAGTTTTCGGTCTTCCAGAGCGTTGTTCATCTTCCGTACTTGAACGACCCATTTTAAATTGTTGAACCCAGGATTTCACGGTGGAGTATGATGGTGCATTATCACTATCAACAGAATCCAATTCATCTTTGATTAATTGTGGCGTATAACCTTTCATATAAAAGCGTTTTATTACCGCACGAAACTCTTTATTTGCCATTTTTCAAAAATTATAAAACTTGTGTACTTCAATCACCTGTAACAAAGAAAATAATCATTAAATTTTTCGGAAATTTTGACAGATGGCTTATAAAAGTTTGCTTTTAAAAAAACAAAAAAAAAGTTGCTAGTAAAACGGAAAATGTGCCAGGCCAGTTAGTTTTGCGGTCGCCCTTAGATGGCAATACAAATTATATTTAG
This sequence comes from Hydrotaea diabolus, assembly GCA_963513945.1. NCBI lineage: Eukaryota > Metazoa > Arthropoda > Insecta > Diptera > Muscidae > Hydrotaea > Hydrotaea diabolus. The sequence continues at coordinate 240,690,652 of OY740716.1, read as the reverse complement.
CCCTGCTAACTTACATGTAAATACATTTTTTTGAAATAGTTATTTGTAAAAAACAGAAACCTAAAATTTTTGTTTGCTTATATTATTTGACACACATACCTTTCACAATACTAAAAAACAGCATACAATCATATGATAACGTGTTATTTAAATAATAATAATACTTAATAACACTTAAAAATATTTTAAAACAAGTGTCATTTTTTTCTTGTTTAATACTTTTTATTTTACGCCCCCAAAAAACGAAGAGAATGCACAGCAACAGGCATATGTACTACAAACTTACTCCTACATTGTTATGTTCGTACATACGCTACACAAGTTCAGATAATATTCGTTTCTCTCTTGCTATCTCTTCTTTAAATACGTATTATTCTCTTTGCTCTGAGAGTGCTCCGCACCCACACAAGACAACTAACTGTTCGCTGCAGCTAAAACAGTGTAGCTACAGCAGACAATCTGTGGTTCGCAGTCGAACAAATCTGTGTTCTATATAGGTGTGAGTCACCCTTATGAAAACTAGGTGTTGGCCGATTCGGAGACCTATCCGATATGCACACAAATTTTCATAAAATTCGGTCCAGCCGTTTCGGAGGAGTTCAACGCCAAAAAATCGATGTAATCGCAGTCGTACAGAGCGTTTTTTTGTTTGCATGTGTTCACATTGTTAGTTAAGCCCCTAACAGCGCCTACAGATGTTAGCACATCAAAAATATTTAGAACCCAGGACCAGAAAAAAATCATAATTTGTAAACTAGTGATATTTGTAGTTTGCACTGATTTTCAACTGATTTTTCCTCTGTGTGCAATAACTTCATTTGGCTCTTTTAAAAATATATTTCACAGACGACACTTGGTCTTCTAAATAGTTTGTTTATCATATTGGCTTTATTTCTTGTTCCACATAATTTAAATTTGTTTTAGTATATTTCTCTAAAAAGCACAATTACAAATTCGTATATTTATAACAGAGGCAACAAGTCTAGTCTTCCCGCCTGGATACGGTTTGTGTAATAATGTCATTATTGTTAAAATTTACGAGTGTACTCTGCCAGACATTTGAGACATTTCAAGATAACGTTAGGATTTGCATTTCAAGTTTAAATTGGCGTTAATATACATTGCCGAATATCCACTGATATGGAAGCATGTGGAGTGGAGTATAGAGGGGGAAGTGGTACATATTTAATTCCGTTAAATTTGCATGTTAAAGTTAAATTAAGGCATGCGAGGACTGTTAAATAAAAAAACACTCTGTTCATGTGTGATTATTTTTGTGCGAAATTTCGTTTAATTTCCCAACCAACTCACTTAGCCCATAATTATCGCAATTTTGTAGCAGTCAGAGTTTTTCTTTATCGTAACATTTAATTCGTGCAGTAATGAGGGTTATCGTTGTCCATGGCAATCTATACGCACTATTGATCGTTAATGGGGATGAATATCAGCAGAAGCAGCAGTGTCAAATAAAACGTATCGTAAAATGTTTTATTTGACACTGAAAACACTTTTAAAGAATAAGGAAGCAAGTTGATTAATCTGGGTTTTCTAACCCGAAATGATTTATCCATATGCCCATCAGTTACGGGAATAATTTAATAGTTTACACGCAAAGTTTGAATATTATGTTATCAGCAGAAGTAACTGAAAACACACGAACTCACGAAAAAAATAACCCAAAATGTTTCTTATTTGCAGCGATACTTGGCCAAATCGTCTTGGAGAAAATAGGTAATGAACTACTGTATTAATACGTATGTATACACAGTTGGACATCGGTCCGAACTACAAAAATCGTTCCATAGCACTGATGGTAACATGGTTTGAGATATCATAAGATGATTGCTACAACCATATCACGTTATTTACAGCCTATTACACAGTTATCCAAACTAAATTCAGTTTAACTATTGGTTGCGACAACTGGCGGTTATGGTCACTAATCAAATGTGATGTACATTTTAGTTTGGCACCAATAATTAGTGGTGACAACAGATTAGTTCTTTGTAGTAGCCAAACCGTGTTTTTAACTGGCAGAATACTAGAAACAGCAGCATCAATTGAACCATGTTGCTTTATATTGCTAAAATGTGAATAAATTCAAGTTTGCGAATGACAACGAAATAATCAACCCTGTCAAATGCTTTCTCCCAACCCAAGGACAGCAGCACAGACGTATTCTGATCCCAGAAATGTTGTCTAATAGAATCGGTTAAACCTATCAACCATATGGAAGTACAGCTTAAACTTCGAAATACATTAACTAGCAACTAAGCAATTCATTCTCCTCACAATAATGAAAAAACTGTCGGTTAAGTAAAGGATGGTCCAATTAAAACGCACGGAGTTAGTTGTACATACCACAAAACTTTTTCAGAGAATTATCTTAATATTATCATAGAATGATCTATGACATTTGTGTGTGAAATGAAATATCGGCCACATTCTCGCCACATACCTCTATCCGATGGTCCATATTTTCAATGACTCCGAATTATCTCATCCTTAAGCTCATATTTACATTGATTCTCTTAAAAAAATGTACACCATTTCTTTTAAAAATTCGCATTCTCGCGTAAAAGATCCATCGTTTCGTTGGCTGTGTGGCAAGTGGCACTATCCTGCTGGAACCACATATCGTTCAGGTCTATATTCTAAATTTCTGGCCACAAGAAGTGCGTTATCATCTACCGATAGCAAACATCATTCACGGTTACTGCATGGCCGACCTCATCAAAGAAGTACGGCCCGGTGGCGGCGCCAGCCCATATACCGCACGAAACAGTCAATACGAGGGCGACCGCAAAACTAACTGGCCTGGCACATTTTCTGTTTTACTAGCAACTTTTTTGTTTTATTTTTTAAAAGCAATCTTTTATAAGCCATCTGTCAAAATTTCCGAAATATTTAATGATTATTTTCTTTGTTACAGGTGATTGAAGTAAACAAGTTTTATAATTTTTGAAAAATGGAAAACAAAGAGTTTCGTGCGGTAATTAACACTTTTATATGAAAGGTTATACGTCACAATTAATCTAAGATGAATTGGATTCTGTTCATGGTGATAATGCACCATCATACTCCACCGTGAAATCCTGGGTTCAACAATTTAAAAAGGGTCGTTCAAGTACGGAAGATGAACAACGCTCTGGAAGACCGAAAACTGCTACTACTATTGAAAACATTAGAAAAATATTTAATGAAGTGACTAAAGATAGACGAATAAAGCTCAGAGAACTTGCTGATATTGTTAAAATACACGAAAAACAAGTTTGGAGTATTTTACAAGATGAACTCCACATGAAAAAGCTATCCGAAAACTATCCGCCGCGTTTGTTGACTTTGCCCCAAAAAATCGTCCGTTGGACCAATTCCGAGCAGCTTTTAGCGATTTATCAGCGTAATCCAAAAGATTTCTTGCGCCGATTCATAACTGATGATGAAACATGGATCCATCACTACATCCCAGAATGCAAAGAACAGTCAAAGCAATGGATAAAAGCTGGTAAAAGTGGTCCCAAGAAGGCAACAGGAAAAGTAATGGCCACAGTATTTTGGGATGCAAGGGGTATAATATTTATTGATTATCTTGAGAAAGGAAAAACTATAAATAGTGAATATTATTGTGCATTATTGGATCGGTTGAGTAAAGAAATCAAGAAAAACCGACCGCATTTAGAAAAAAAAGTTCTTTTTCATCAAGATAATGCTCCTTCACACACTGCATTTTTAACTCAACAAAAACTGGCCACATCCACCATGTAGTCCAGATTTAGCTCCTTCTGATTATAATCAAGAAACAAGAAATAATTATTTCTTGGTTCCAATTTTAAAAAAATTTCTCGTTGGCAAAAAATGTTCGTCCAATAGCGAGGTTATTGCTAAAAATAAGGCATATTTTGAAGGTCTTGAAAAATCTTATTTTTCGGATGGAATTAAAAAACTTGAAAAACGTTTGATGAAGTGTATTGAGTTGGAAGGAGATTAGTTTGAAAAATAAATAATAATAATTCCAAAAAAAACGGTTTTTTTTATGTTAGGCCAGTTACTTTTGCGTTCGCCCTCGTATAGTATGGTGTGGGATCACATCTGCAATATCAGCGGGATTTACTTCTTCGAGAACGAAGAGGGAAGTGCTGTAAACGTAAATGGGGAGCGGTATCGGTTTATGCTAGAGAAGTTTTTACGCCCTGCTCTTGAAAACAGACCTGAGATGTGGTTTCGGCGAAACGGAGCCACTGCCCAAAGCACAAACGCACTTTTAAGTCAAAATTTTGGAGAGCAAATAATTTCCAGAAATTCGAAAATTAGCGTGTGGCCAGCTGGCCAGATTTATCAGCACCTAACTATTTTCTTTGGGGTTATTTGAAGGAGCGAGTATAAGTGAACAAGGCCGAGACAATCCTTTAACTCAAGGTTAACGTTGTTGCAGAATTTTGAACGCAAATTCAAATGTTTTGGAAAATGCTCTAAAACGAGTCCATCATCGACGGATTTATAGTCTAAAGTCTCTAAAGTGATAATTTAGGTACCTTTGAAATATTGGCATACATTGGAAATTTAGAACAACACAGCAGACAAAACGTGACTTACATAATTTTTTTTTAAAATTGTTGTAAATCATGAATGGCTTAAAATGAATTTTTATCGAATATGAAATTTTATAGGGGAATAATGATGTAACCAGCCATAAAAACTAATTGATTATCATTTTAGACATTAGTAAAAAACAAGTGAATTATTGTCATTCTCTGGTAGCAGTTGAATTAAATATCTTGGTTTGCATAGGGAACGTCGACTAACTTGGAGCAACCATATACAATCAAAAGACAACAATTAGACCTAAAAATGGCTCGTTTAAGATGGTTGCTAAGGGCTAAATCTCAACTTAATCTACATAACAAAATACGAATCAACAAAGCCATACTAAAACTAAATTGGACCTGTGGGATCCATCTCTGGGGATGTGCTAGCTCTTCAAACATTAAAATCCTACATCGATTTCAGTCAAAAATATTGCTAACCATTTTGGATGCACCATGTTTTGTTAAGAATTATAGCACTCACAATGACTTACAATTACCAACCATCAAAGAGGAAATTCGCCATTAAAGTATACACAACGATATTTGGAAAAGCTTAGTCCAAATATACTTGCAATATGTGTACTTAATGAAACTGATGCCATAGGAAGACTCAAAAAAAAAGGTTTGGACTTGCCATTTAAAACTTAAAAAACACTTGATTCAATATAGAATAGTTTTAAGGGTCTTTTACTCAATCTTTTACTCAATGAAGTAAAAGACGACTATTATTCACTGTACATATTACATCAAATTTGTTAAATATCTTTAAAAACCATTTATACGATGTATTGTTATGAGTTTAAAACTCTATGGTTTAAAGATGATGATCGTTCCATGATGTTCAAGTTAATAACTCCTAACATTCGTTTTATATAATGCAATCTTTAATAGGTTGATATATCAAAAACGAGGGCGACCGCAAAAGTAACTGGACTAACATAAAAAGAACCGTTTTTTTGGAATTATTATTATTTATTTTTCAACATAATCTCCTTCCAACTCAATACACTTCATCAAACGTTTTTCAAGTTTTTTAATTCCATCCGAAAAATAAGATTTTTTAAGACTTTCAAAATATGCCTCAGTTTCAGCAATAACCTCGCTATTGGACGAACATTTTTTGCCACCGAGAAATTTTTTTAAATTTGGAAACAAGAAATAATCAGAAGGAGCTAAATCTGGAATATATATGGTGGATGCGGAGCAATTTCACATCGTAGTTCGGCCAGTTTTTGTTGAGTTAAAAATGCAATGTGTGAAGGAGCAGTTTCTTGATGAAAAAGAACTTTTTTTCTAAATGCGGTCGTTTTATCTTGATTTCTTCACTCAACCGATCCAATAATGCACAATAATATTCACTATTTATAGTTTTTCCTTTCTCAAGATAATTAATAAATATTATACCCCTTGCATCCCAAAATACTGTGGCCATTACTTTTCCCGCTGACTTAACAGTTTTCGCCTTCTTGGGACCACTTTCACCAGCTTCTATCCATTGTTTTGACTGTTCTGGGATGTAGTGATGGATCCATGTTTCATCAACAGTTATGAATCGGCGCAAGAACTCTATTGGATTACGCTGATAAATCGATAAAAGCTCCTCGGAATTGGTCTAACGGACAATTTTTTGGGTCAAAGTCACCCATCTTGCGGATAGCTTTTTCATGTGGAGTTCATCATGTAAAATACTCCAAACTTGTTTTTTTGTGTATTTTAACAATATCAGCAAGTTCTCTAAGCTTTATTCGTCTATCTTTAGTCACTTCATTAAATATTTTTCTAATGTTTTCAACAGTAGTAGCAGTTTTCGGTCTTCCAGAGCGTTGTTCATCTTCCGTACTTGAACGACCCATTTTAAATTGTTGAACCCAGGATTTCACGGTGGAGTATGATGGTGCATTATCACCATGAACAGAATCCAATTCATCTTTGATTAATTGTGGCGTATAACCTTTCAGATAAAAGTGTTGTATTACCGCACGGAACTCTTTATTTTCCATTTTTCAAAAATTAAAAAACTTGTTTACTTCAATCACCTGTAACAAAGAAAATAATTATTAAATATTTCGGCAATTTTGACAGATGGCTTATAAAAGATTGCTTTTAAAAAACAAAACAAAAAAAGTTGCTAGTAAAACAGAAAATGTGCCAGGCCAGTTAGTTTTGCGGTCGCCCTCGTATATGAAATTGTTCATGCCTCAAACTCATTTTTTGGTGTCGCCAATAAATCATTGTCAATGTTAAAATTTGACAACCTTTTTGCATAAAGCAGAATTTTCTTGCCAAATTGGTCTGTCAGTCCTTTACTATAACACGTGTCCTTGCATAATTTGTACTCCAAGTACCCGGAAGTTTGCACAACAACAGATACGATAGGAACTGTGGGAATAAAATAAATTACTTCACACACATACACAAATGTTATTCCTGCAGGGTCCCGATAAAACGAAACAAGATTATGACACTATGTCACAAGCGAAAATGTCCGCTTTAATCCCTGCTAAAACAATAAATTCAAACCTTAAAACATATCCTTATAATTTTTTATTAACAAAATGTGTTTTATTAACTAAAAAATACAATGTTCACTGACACAGATATGACAAAAAAGTTGTTTTAAAAACTCATCAACATTGAAGAAAATAATAAGTTTTATTCTGTTTCTTTTTGCGGGTTTATCCAACACAATATCCAAAAGACTGATAGACATTAGACGTGTTTTATTCTTTTACTTCGAAATAACTAATGCTTGAATGACGAAAATTTGTTGGTGTGCCAATGATATTCGGGACATCTTCCCTCTTTTCATGACTCGTATTTCCGAATTTTAAATTCAATCATTAAATATTGTGATACATTTGACCAATATGTCGAAGTCTAAAAATACTCTATATTTAAATGCAATTAAAAACGTTTTTATTGGGATACAGCATTAGGAACATTCGATGTTATAATGCTCACAAAATATTGACACACATTTGTTCGGAGACAAAAATTCAGTACTTTGGGTTTTCATTTTACTTACAAAAACTAGATGATAGATTAGATAAATTTTTTAAATTAAACTGTTCTATTAACCAAGATCATAATCAATAAAAAAAAATCCCCACTGTGCAGTAGAATTGGACAAAACTAATAGGAAAAATTATTTGGGAAAATCAACATTTGTTCACGTTCAGACTCATTTTTATCCCCTACACCACGTTTCAGGTTATTATGTGTTAGCGCTGCAGTTTGAAGTAACTACAAGGAAATGAGATTGACTCCATTTATATACCCTCCATCAAAGTGTGGATCATACTTATTCTGCTATTCCATTTGCAACACCACAAAAAATTGACCTCGTAAAATTCTTACTATGTCTCCCCGCTCTTTTGAAGGCACGATAGAGGTGAAACGAATAAACCATCCTAGGTTGAAATTTTGCATGATAGTGGATTTGGGTTATAAGCTTTCTGAATTTGTAAATGGGTGAAATCGGCTGAGGGGCCAAAACTTTGCATTAAAGGCACCTCGTAAATATTAATCGAAGACCGTATGTTGAATCCATTATTCAACAATAGTTTTAAGATTTAATTCCATATTCATTTCTTTACTATTTTCATATTTTTTCATTATATTTCATATCCTTAAGTTTAAAGTACCCTTAAGTTTCTAAAGTGAATGCGCCTGAAATGGCATATATTGGTCTTATTTACATTGAATTACTCTCTTTCTCTAAATCATTGTAATATGGCCGCTTGAGGCCACCTTAGCTTTAGTTTTACAATTAGTTACCATCAACTCATCAAACAATAAAGACGGTCGCACCGCTACCTCTTAGAAGTAATTCCGGTTGGTCTTTTTATTTGTTTGAAACGGCCAGCTGGAACCCCCTTTTCTATGAACTCAGAAACCAGAGGGTAAGGGGTTCATCATATGGTCCTTCGAAAAAACATCCTAAATAGTTTAGGATTAGATGTGTTCCAGTATCATTTTTCTAACCTAGAAGACAGAGAAGTGTAGAAAAGGTGTCTACATAGGAATACAAAGCACACACGCAAGTATTCGTTTCAATATTCAGAATCAGCATTGAGAAGTTGACATCAAGCAGCGGGCATCCTACCAGAAAAGGAGTACCAGTAGCAGAGAAATTCGTAACTTCAGCAAGAATCCATCATCATCCCAGGGCAAAAGTCATGCACTTGTATTCGCATTGAGCAGTTGACGTCATCAAGGCATCATACCGGCAGAAGAAGACGACAACATCAATCAGAACCAAACATCATTTCTCCAAGGTCAGAGTATCCAATTACAAAGAGAGTAAGAGGACAAGAGCAGGTATGTGCAGTAGACCGTATCACCTTACATGGACAAAAAAAAAAGTGCACCGTACACCAGCGAATATAAAGTATTGTTCCAAGGACATTTCAAAAAAATATATTTTTTTTTGACCGAACGTAGGGGTCGCCTTTTTAGTTTTTTCGTTATATCTTCGGTATTTACAGTCCGATCTTAAAGTTTGATATAGCGAATTTTTTTGTCTCGGGGAGGCCAACATTTTTGCTCCATTGGTCCATTGACCTTAAGTGTACCGTTCTGGTAGTTACCCCCCAAATCTATAGCAAAATTATAGCAAAAAACAATTAAATAAAAGTGCAGTGTTGTGGTTTGAACAAGAACAGTTAAAAGAGAAAAAAAAACTGCTACCAGCAATTAAACGTACCACCTTAGTACTAGAACTACATATGTACATTCCTTTAACATGCAAAAGCAACAACAACAAAAAGGGTGAGTCAACGTCATTTTTTTAATATTTTCTTTATAATTTTTACATAAAATCAACCAGCTTACTAGTATATAATAAAGAATCAATAAAATAAAAGAATTACAACATAGTGCGAGTCAGCAAAAATAACAAAAACAATTTAAAATAAAGCGCCGACTAGTAATAGTTTCAAGGCCAACGAAAATAATTGCCTACAAAGGGAACAAAATAATAACAACAACAAAAACCAAAGGAATAGAAAAATCTTCAGTAACCAACTGTAATAGTTTCAAGGCGAACGAGAAGAATTTATTCCAAATTTGGAAGAGAAAGAAAAACAACAACATATTGAAGTTGCCAAAAGGTGGTTGTTTTTTCAATACCGAGCAGTGATCGCAGTCAACGTTCCTTTTTTCATAACGACATATTATTTGTGGTTGCTTTGTACAAGCAAAAGCAGCATAGCAGTGATCGCAGTCGACGCAACGAGCTGGCAGTGTATTTGGTTGTGTGCCGTCGCACTCAATAGGTAGGGGCTGCCTACCTCGAGAAAAAATAGGGTATGCCGATCGTGATGTTTATTACACGGGATTGATATAAAATACCCAAAATCACCAGTTTTTATTTTTTGAGGGAAAAATAATAAAAATAAAAGCGTAAATTAAATCATAAAAATTTAAATACGGAACATTATTTTTTGGATTAAATGAAGAAGTAATCAATATTATAATTATTTTTTTGTCGTTATCGATACGAGGCATATGCTAATTCGAATAAGGCGCACAAACATTATTTTTTTAAAAAAGATTTCAAATAACTCATAACGCAACCCGTTAAAAAACATAAATAATTAATCGTTCTAAAGATACTTGAAATAGCTAAGAAAAATATAATATTCACAAACATTGTTACGTCGAGCAGATTGTAAAAAAGTGAAAGATTTCTTCCTTTACTTCAACATGGTGGCAAGGCGCAGATTTCTTTTCAAATTTGATCAATTAAAGGCATTTTGTGAGGAGTGTAAACCAGCAGTTGGTAGCAGCATTGCGGGTCTTGAAGTGGATGAAGATGAACTTGAAAAAAGATGGCAAAAACTAACCACCGATTATGAGGAGTTAATGACGGCTGATGAAGGAGAGCACGCACCAGAGTTGTTGGAAATGGCGGCAAAGAAGAATGCGTTAGCCTGTGAACAATATCGAAATTGCAGAAAGAGGATCAAGAATTTAATGCCGCAAAAGCAGTCCCAACCGGATGAAAGCAGCAGACGTGATACAACAATAGGGTCTCAAGCGTTTTCATAATTAAAACTACCACCGTGCGATACACAGCCTTTCGAAGGAGGATATTCCAAGTGGCCAGCCTTCCGAGATATATTTTGGGGAGTTTTTATTTCCCATTCGGAAATTTCATCAGCACAAAAGCTCTACCATCTTAGGAATAAAACCAGGGGGCGAGGCTCACCAAATTGTAAAACAGTTTGATTTGGTGGATGGCAATTTTTAGTTGGCGTGGGATGCACTGAAACATCGTTATGAGAACCCCAGGATACTTGTACATCAGCAGATAAAAATTTTATTTAGTATTCAAACGACCCAAGTTGAAACTGCGAAATCAATTCGACAAATCCAGCGGGGAATCAACGACAGCTTGGCGATATTTAAATCATATAAAATAAAAACAGAAAATTGGGATCCAATCTTGGTTCATCATTGTGCCTCAAAAATACATTGCGTGCATGGGAAGACTTGTTGTCTGACCATAAGAAACTCCCAACCTGGGATCAAATGGACGAATTTTTGTCAAAAAGAATTGAGTTGTTAGAAACGATTTCTGATATGAGGAGACCTAATCATAGTTTCAACAATAAATCACAATCGTTTCACGCAAAAACAGACACTAATAAACAAAAACATAAATGCAAAAAATGTAATGGTGATCATAATTTGAGGAACTGCGAAAATTTCAAATCGTTATCTGTTAATGAACGTATTAAATATGTTTACGCTAATAAATTTTGCGCGAATTGCTTATCGTCGAATCATTTTAAATCCAACTGTCTCAGTAAAAAGGGATGCTTCCAGTGTAATAAAAAACACCATTCTCTACTTCATATAGAATCTAACGAACGAAAGTCGTCGCATATAATGCAAGAAGCTAGAGATTCGTCACAACCAGTACAACCATCGACGTCTTCGCATGTGCACCCTACACGTAATTGGTCGAATAATCGATCGAATTATAATCCTACAACTAATTCCGTCCAAACCCATTTTTCCCAACACGAAGGAACTACTATTTTGCCAACTGCTGTTGTAAATATTGACCACGCAGGAGAAATATTTACCGTAAGAGCATTATTAGATGCTGGTTCGGAAAAAAGCTTTGTAACTAAACGAATTCAACAATCTCTTTCTTTACCCGTACACAATCATCACACGCAAATCTCAGGATTAGGAGGTACTGTCGTCGGAAATTCAAGTCACCAGTGCCTCGTCAATTTGAAATCATTGGATTCAACGTTCAAAATTAGGATAAAAGCCATTGTTGTTTCAAAATTGTCGCATTTTCTACCTTCAAAGAAAATCAAAATCGAAAATTTACCAGATTTGAAACATATAAAATTGGCAGACCCAAATTTCTTCAAACCTTCAGCAATTGATATGATAATTGGGAGTGATTATTTGCCACTTATTAATTTGGAGGGCGTCCTTTCTTACCAAGAAAACGGCCTGGAAGCCAGAGAATCACAATTCGGATGGTATTTATCTGGCAACATACCGACAACGAATATTAATACATTTTCAACATTAGTTAGTGAATCAGCTGATGCTGCTCTTAATTCTCAACTTAAGAAATTTTGGGAAATCGAAGAAGTGGAGCAAACGACAAAAGCCGATCAGACTGATGAATATTGCGAGGAATTCTACCAACAGACAACTTATCGACAACCAGATGGGCGATATGTTATGCGGCTACCCTTCCGTAAAGAATTTCCTCAGACAGTATACCTGGGACCATCTAGAAATATGGCATTAGCACAATATCATCGAATGGAGAAAACACTTAACAGAACTCCAGAGCTGAAGCAGCAGTACGAGCGAGTTTTACAGGAGTACATTGATCTCGGCCACATGGAGGAAATACAATTTTTTGAAACTTCAGAAGAGAAACAGAGCTCTTTCTTTTTACCCCATCATGCGGTCGTGAAACCCGAGAGTAAAACCACAAAAGTACGAGTTGTTTTTAATGGATCTAAAAGAAGTAGTAGTGGCTACTCTCTTAACAATGTTTTGTATCCTGGTCCGATCCTTCAGACAGACATCCAGAAAATTGTTCTCCGCTGGCGACATTACCAGTTCGTGTTCACAGGAGACATCGAAAAAATGTATCGCCAGATAGTTGTTTATAAAACTGATCGAGCATATCAGAAAGTGCTTTTTCGGCCTCAGCCTAAGGATCCAGTCAAATCCTTCGAACTCAAAACGGTCACGTTTGGAATAAATTGTGCGCCGTTCCTTGCCATTCGAATATTGAGACAGTTAAGTTGTGATTGCGAAGAATCGAGCCCTAGCGCATCTGAAATATTAAAGGAAGAAATTTATGTCGATGATGTTCTATCGGGAGGCCACAGTTTGGATGAAGCGAAAGATAAACAAGCCCAACTTATGCTAACTTTAGCTTCAGCGTCAACAATAAAGGCGCTAATAACAATTTGAAACAGGATTAGAAAAAAGATTTATAGAAATTTGAAACAGGATTAGAAAAAAGATTTATAGAAATCTTACAAAGAAATTTGCTTTTAATGTTACCACTGCTAACCCCAGCTACAGCATCAAGTCACCCACTTCAAACGCCACTTTCATCGAACATGCGTGATGAAATAAAAAGCATTATGAAAGAAGTACTAAGTGAGAACGATACTCCAGCGACAACAAGCGCTAAATGCCAATTGTTCAGAGATTCCAGAGGATACACGTGTACCGCCAAAAACTTCTAGCCCGAACACAGAAAATAATCGTATATCGTTCACAGAAACTTTTTTTGCTGGTGCAACCAACTCTGATAAAACGGATTTAAATAAATCTATAAGACGTTCCCGGCGTATATTGGAACGTTTTGGAATACAACAGTCGATGCTTTTACCAAACGACACTTCAAATAATATCACGCGCAAAAGTAAACCCAAGTCAGTTTTACAAAGTTATGCATCGAAACGCATGAGCATACGTCTTGCATCCCATCCCCACAACGCCGAAGCTAATGAAATACCAAGTGAAATGGTGAATGAAACTGAGAATTTGTCTTCCAAAGCTTCTACAAGCAACAATGCCCGTGATAGCCTAATACCCAATTATAATCATACGTCTACAAGCAAAAAGTCAAATTTGAAAAAGCATCGCAGTCATTTTGGAACTTCTCAACAAAGGTTCCATGAAAGAAATACAAGTTCTCCCAATGATTGGTCAGAAGAGATCATTTCAGATTGTTACACAAAGAACTCTTAATGGAAAATTTAAAACTTGGCGTCAGGTGGAAAAGTTGCCAATATGGCGTGGTAGTGAATGGGATCGTTTTGCCGAGGCTAATTGTTTGATGTGAATGTTTTTTACAATATTAAATATATATAGATTGCAATATCTCATACTAATTCATATACGTTTTTTATCTCTTATTTAGTGTGATATTGTAAGAAAACTTTTTGAATAAATTTTTATGATTTTCGTTCATTAATTCATTTATTTTAACTCTGCCTGTAATTGTAAGCCTTACCGTTAATTATGAATAAATTACAAAAAAAATATTTATATTTCCTTTAAAAAAGATCACGGCAAACCATAAGTACCTATTGGAACATGTAGCCCGGGAAGATCTTCTCGATGAAGAATTCTTGAAATTTGACGACTCCAGTACAGTCAAAACTTTGGGCATTCGCTGGAATGCGAAATCTGATACTTTTTATTACGCAATAGGTCCGATCAATGATTCGCCAATTGTTACGAAACGACAAATACTCTCGGTCATCGCCAGGTTATTTGATCCACTAGGTTGGCTGGGTCCAATCGTCATCGTAGCAAAGATTTTTATGCAGCAATTGTGGGAAGGAAACATCAATTGGGACGAAGCAGTTCCACAGCATTTACTGGTTAAATGGCATTCATTTAAAAAGGAAGAAATTTATGTCGATGATGTTCTATCGGGAGGCCACAGTTTGGATGAAGCGAAAGATAAACAAGCCCAACTTATGCAAACTTTAGCTTCAGCGTCAACAATAAAGGCGCTAATAACAATTTTAAACAGGATTAGAAAAAAGATTTATAGAAATTTGAAACAGGATTAGAAAAAAGATTTATAGAAATCTTACAAAGAAATTTGCTTTTAATGTTACCACTGCTAACCCCAGCTACAGCATCAAGTCACCCACTTCAAACGCCACTTTCATCGAACATGCGTGATGAAATAAAAAGCATTATGAAAGAAGTACTAAGTGAGAACGATACTCCAGCGACAACAAGCGCTAAATGCCAATTGTTCAACTCCAGTTCTGATTTATTTAAAATTCCTGAGATTCCAGAGGATACACGTGTACCGCCAAAAACTTCTAGCCCGAACACAGAAAATAATCGTTCACAGAAACTTTTTTTGCTGGTGCAACCAACTCTGATAAAACGGATTTAAATAAATCTATAAGACGTTCCCGGCGTATATTGGAACGTTTCGGAATACAACAGTCGATGCTTTTACCAAACGACACTTCAAATAATATCACGCTCAAAAGTAAACCCAAGTCAGTTTTACAAAGTTATGCATCGAAACGCATGAGCATACGTCTTGCATCCCATCCCCACAACGCCGAAGCTAATGAAATACCAAGTGAAATGGTGAATGAAACTGAGAATTTGTCTTCCAAAGCTTCTACAAGCAACAATGCCCGTGATAGCCTAATACCCAATTATAATCATACGTCTACAAGCAAAAAGTCAAATTTGAAAAAGCATCGCAAAGTCATTTTGGAACTTCTCAACAAAGGTTCCATGAAAGAAATACAAGTTCTCCCAATGATTGGTCAGAAGAGATCATTTTAGATTGTTACACAAAGAACTCTTAATGGAAAATTTAAAACTTGGCAAAGGAGATACAAGTGGAAGTCTACGCAAAACAATTTGAAAGAAAACGAAAACGTAAAAGACGACCATTTACCTCCAACTGAGTGGCGGTTGGGCCGAATAACGAAGGTTGTCTACGGTAAAGATAATAATGTTCCTGTTGCCGAAATCAAAACTCAGAACGGAATAATAACGCGTCCGATCTTGAAACTCTGCATACTGCCATCTCAACAACCTAACACAAATCAAAATAAAACTAAACTTGAATCTTGCTAATGATCATATTTTCAAATTCCAATTATTTATTGCACGTTTTTTGTTTCTTTCCTCTTGTTTTTCTCCTCAGAACCGAGGACCACCGTGGAAGATGCCAACTATGTCGCAAGAATCACTTGCTCAAGCGATGCCCGGACTTTCGATGGATGTTTGCGGTCGAGCGACGTGAAGCTGTCAAAAAACTGGAAGTCTGCCTCAACTGTCTGTCCGATTGGCACCAACGCGCTGAGTGCACTTCGGCATCGCGATGCAATGTTTGTTCGCACCGCCACCACACCATGATTCACCAAGAGGACATTAACGCCAGCTCCTCCACTCTAGAAGAAAACCTTCCTGACGCACCTACCGTTCAGGATCTTAAGGGCTATTCCATCAAGGCGTTGGAAAAGGCTCTGAGTAAGGCCCCAATCAATTTTTATGAAATAGCTCAGGCTAGCCTTAAGGGAGCTAAGAAGGATGAACCAACCGCTGTGACCGACCATAATAATGTCGAAGCTGGTGCAGCTGCAATGGTGGCAGACCCTGTACGTTCGAAACCTGACGCCGACGAGGCCCCAACTTGCAGCCAAACTATCACTAAGTTGACTAAGCGCACCACGGAATGCAAGCCTTTAAATAGACCTCACGGACAGAATTGCAAAGCGATCGCTTCTGTCGTGCTGTGTGACCTAAGAGCAGGGGATAGAACCGTTTCCGTAACGCTGGCTCTAAACCAAAATGTGCAATTTTCGCACGTCTTGTACGAAATGGTTGAACCTCTACGCTACCGTGCGAAATGGAGAAAGAATATGCCATTCGGAGTCTTTCAAGTTGTCGCCAAAACCAATCACGTTTGGCTTCAAGACTTTGTGATCGTAGACAAAGTACAGGTCAATATGCCAGCCCCAGTCAACGACCAGCTGCTTCCTATGCTCCTGGAGTTCAATGATGTTGTCCGCGATATGTGGGCACATCCTATGCCACACGAGTTTGGTCCAATCCACGGTATTATCGGCCGCGACCTCTACAACGATATTCTAAAGGGCCCATCCGCCCCTTTGGATAGCTATCCCTTCATCAAGGTCCAGAACACCAAGTTTGGCGTTGTCATGCATGGATGTCTGTGCGACCCCACCAATATTTAGGCGCGGAATATGTTGAATCCATAATTCAACAATAGTTTTAAGATTTAATTCCATATTCATTTCTTTACTATTTTTATATTTTTTCATTATATTTCATATCCTTAAGTTTAAAGTACCCTTAAGTTTCTAAGTGAATTCGCCTGAAATGGCATATATTGGTCTTATTTACATTGAATTACTCTCTTTCTCTTTCTTTCTCTAAATCATTGTAATATGGCCGCTTGAGGCCACCTTAGCTTTAGTTTTACAATTAGTTACCATCAACTCATCAAACAATAAAGACGGTCGCACCGCTACCTCTTAGAAGTAATTCCGGTTGGTCTTTTTATTTGTTTGAAGCGGCCAGCTGGAACCCCCTTTTCTATGAACTCAGAAACCAGAGGGTAAGGGGTTCATCACCGTATAAAGTATATATATTATTGATCGTCTAAGACGATCTAGCCATGTCAGTTCCTCCGTGTGTCTGTTGGAAGCACAATAGCTGTAACACGAATCATTCTAGTATCCTGCATTTTATTAGGATTATAGCATATGTGACAGGACATAGAGAAAGGGACCTAAGGGTAAAAAAAAATCAATTTTCATTTTTCTTCTTCTTTTTTTTTTGATGTGGACAACATCTGAGCATCGAATGAGAACGATCCCATGCCCCAAAAGTGTTTCCTCCCAGAGATATGCGCGTTTTATGATAGTGAAGTCGACGATTCTAAGCGCAAATAGAAAGGGGCCTAATCTTTTAAATGGCTCTCCTGAACATAACTGGTTTTTGACCTTAGGCCCCTTTCTATTTTGCGCGTCACATATTGTACGAGCATCCAAAAAGAATCTACTTATTCGAAATGTCCGCCTTTTGCCATTACATACGCCTTAAGTCGCACTGGCCAATCGTCAATAGCTGCTCGAACCTCGTCCATTGGGAAATTGGCCACAGCTCGAACCAAATCAGTCTTAAGAGATCCAATGTTGGGGTATCTTTTGCGGAAAACCTTGTCCTCTAAGCCCGTCCACATTTTGTAATCCAGTTGGCTAAAATCTAGACTGCCTGAGGACGATTCTTCAGGGGAAATGAACGCTGGCAAATTGTTTCGAAGCCAGGCCTGGGACGTTTTAGCCTTGGCTAAAACCATGGCTGGTTTTCGAACAGGGAATTGTTAAGACGCTTCACGAAAGCTTCCAAAACGGTTTCTTTGTAAACTTTGGCCGAAGCTGGTCAGTGACCCCATCGTAAGAGATATCCTACCAAACTATGACTGAAGCTGGGTGATGACCCTTTTCCACCCTTGAGATCAGTTCAGATACTTCCTTAGATGACCGCGCATACACTCTATCATTTTGCTTGTTAAATTTTTCCTGAACTTTAAAAATTTTTTCATCGGTGAATAAAACTTTTCTGTGCAAGTTATCAGCGTGCTTCACCATAAGACGTTTGCATTTTTCAATCCTATTTTTTTAAAGCTGCAGTCAATATATGTCGTTTGAAAGTCCCAAGTCTTTTTTAATGATTCGACTCATGGGCTTTTGCGTGATATCTCACGGGCCAAGATTTTCTGTTTTCGGAGCGGATTTCTGTGAATTCTTGATTTAACGGCTTTCATGACATGCGGTGTTCGAACATAGCGTAGGTGGCCCGACCGCTGGCGGTCTTTTACATATATAGTCTCCTTAAACAGTTTGATGCATCGGTAGACGAACATGCGGCTAATCCCTAGTGGCCGGAGCGCTTTTTTCATTTCACACTTGAAAAGCGCTATTACAGCGACACGGTTCTCATTATCTGACCACTCCATGATAAAGTTGAAACAATTTTAAAATCCCGTTACAGACTAACGCTATTGAGGTTAGCTTTCAAAAGCCATATGACATTAACGGGGTATGTTCAGCTCTGCTATTAAAATGGGTGTGTTCAATGTTGTAAGAGTATTTATGTCCCTACCAAGTAAATGGGTGAAATCGGCTCAGGGGGGCAAAACTTTATCTAAAAGGCACCTCGTAAATATTAATCGGAGACCGTATAAAGTATGTATATCTATTATTGATCGTCTAAGATGATCTAGCCATGTTAGTCCGTCCGTGTGTCTGCTGGAAGCACAATAGCTGTTACACGGAACAGTCTAGTATCCTGAAATTTTGTTTGTTGTTTGGGTTTGTAAATATGTAAAATCGGCCCATGAGGAAAACAGTTTCTCTTCTAGGGACTAAGGTTATCTCGATGAAAAGTAACATTTTTTTAACATTCACTTAACAAATCATAATTCTTTATGGTCAGCTAATAGTTAAAATGAATACTGTTAGTTGGAACTAGATTCCCCGAAAAAGAACATAGTTTCTGTAGGTTTTGGTTCGTGTGGCCCTAAAAACGTCACGCATAGACAAATCGGGCGGCAATAGTCAAATTGCGAGTCTAATAAAAGAGTAACTTTGAAGTTTTGGCATGGGTTGTAACAGCCCAAAACCTTTGTTTTGTTATCTTTTAATCGACGGGACGGTGTAGGTTTTTTAAAGGCTCAGCCTGGCCGAACTTAGCGGCGTTTTAATTTGTTTTTTGTTGAAATTGGAACTGATGGTTGGAACACAGTTGATACTTCAAAAAATAGCATTACTTCAGGAAGCTGTGGCTCTTGTGCCCAACAACTCAAATAAAGCAAATTTGAATATGGACATGCAAATTTGCTAGGAATCCTTAAGGGTGTAGCGCGTATATTTGCCTTTTTGCACTCAAGACTGTGGCGGCACTGTTGGTCGAAGAGAGTGAAAAGTGTGTGTGGCTTTTAGTGGCTGATGGGAGATTTGTATTCGTCTTCCTTTCAGTTTCCACCATACATTGGACAAGTGAGAAGAGGTCATTTTGTGTTGAGGCGTATTTTTCAAATGCGCCCTAGATCATTGCAGTACATTGTGCTTTTCGTTTACGATTCGCGGTTCCCCCACGGGGACTTATTCCTGGACGGCAATCAATTATACTACAATTATAAATTGGGTAACGTCATTGAGAACAGCAGGGAATGTGTCATGCGTACGAAGGAGACCTGAGAAAGGGATTACAACACCTCAAAACGTCGAGAGAGTTATAGCAGCAGTACTGCAAACTCCGAAACGCTTTGCCGTAACTGCCATAACGGCTCTATGAAATAAAGTCCCAAGAAATAAGGCCCCAAACTGAAAATGAAATAAAGCCCCAAAAATTTGTACAGAATGCAACAACAACGATATTTGGGGTGTTGTTTCATCTTTTTTAGGGTTTTATTTTATTTTGGTAATTAGGGCACTATTTTATAACAAAATAAAGTCCTAAATTTTTAAATAATAGAAAGCCATAAATATTATTTTTGGGCTGTTATTTCGTTTTCTTAAAAAGCGAGATTCTGCAAAACACAAGCTGAATTACAGTTACTCATCGCGAATTTAAATTCTCTTCCCCTCTTAAACTTCGACAAATTTAAGTGCACATTTTTTTTCCACACCGTCGATCTACTATGTAAAACAGAAATTCGAATTGTATTTCTGCACCATGTATTTACACACGTTTTTCTGAAAGTGTAAACTGGTGGGGTTGGAAAAAAAGCTTTAATTTTTAAAGCTTTTTTTCCAAAACCACCAATTTACAATTTCTTAAAATTGAAATTCCAATTATATTCAGTTTATTGAAAGTGTAAGTTGATTATTAAAACAAATTATTTTTGTAGGTTTCATTATTGCCAAGCTATAAGGCGAAATATGTGTAGCCGAAAATTATTGCTTGATTATATCAAAGCATCGAAGTCAGCATCTGTGGCTTATCATAAAATAAAGGCACTTCCGTTTATTTCCAAAATTTAAAATTGCAAGCAGATGCGACTTCCAAGGGATTAGAGCATTATAAATGTCAATATGTGACTGCGCATAAAGAAAGGGACCTTAGAGTATAAAAATCATTTTTTTTTATCTTTTTTTGATGTGGACAACATCTGAGAATCGAATGAGACCGATCCCATGCCCCAAAAGTGTTCCCTCCCAGAGATATGCGCGTTTTATGAAAGTGAAGTCGACGACTCTAAGCGCAAATAGAAATGGACCTAATCTTTAAAATGGCTCTCCTGAACAAATCAGGTTTTAACCTTAGGTCCCTTTCTATTTTGCGCGTCACATATTGACGAAAAATTGTTGAAGATACAATGCAGGTATTTGTTTAATATTTGAATAATTTTTCAATTTAAAAACTATAAAACTATATTTCTTTTCCAAAAATAGGGCCTTAGTTCATTATAAATAAAAAATTAATGGGGTGTTGTTTCATTTTATGTTTGGGGTCTTTTTATCTTTTTAGGGTTTTATTTTATTGTAGGAATTGGGGCTTAGTTTAATAACGAAATAAGGTCCCATTTTTGGGGCTTTATTTCATTTTCAGTTTGGGGCCTTATTTTTTGGGGCTCTATTTTATAGAGCCGCCGTAACTGCGAACTTCGAACATTACTTGACTATGATACAGGATTTCTTTCAGCCGGCTCTTAAGGCAATGCAATTAGAGGTTACATGGTTCCAACAGGATGGTGCCGCTGCACATGCAGCGAGAGTTTCCATGAAATCTTTTTTTTTGAAATTGTTTATTTAAATAAATTTTATACACTTCAACTATAAATAAACAAATAGTAGATAGTACGTATGCTTTCTTATACCCTGTCCCATATTCGGGTTTTAAGTAGATTGTAGAATAAATTATTTTTTTTAAAATAAATTTATTTGTTACACATAAGTAGGTAAGTAAATATATGTATTTGTAACAAAAGAAAGATTAAAATAATATACCTTTTTTATTACAAAATGAGATGTGATCAAAGCTACAGTCAAGTTGGTAAAATTGTTAAGAAAAAGAGAAAATTTTTCAGTGATCCACCAATATTTTTTATTTCTAATGTGGGGTAATATACTTTTATCCTTAAAATAAATATTTGTGTCAAATCTGCGATTGTCAATAATAATCTCATTACAAGAAAAAGCTTTATTATTAGCTCGCCTATACATTTGGTAGAATATTGGGATACCAATCTCATTTTGGATAGATCATTTGATATCTAGGTGGACGACTTATCTCTTTGAGAGGTGATGTGAACTGGCCGGCACGCTCACCAAACTAAGCCCCATGCGATTTTTTCCTTTGGGTTTACCTAAAGTCGAAGGTGTACCTAATTAACAATATTGAGGCTAAAATTGGCAGAATAACTGTCGACATGCTTGTTAGAGTTCATGAAAACTTCAGATAACGTATGCAGCAGTGTGTGGATAGCGAAGGGCGACTTTTGCCAGCTACTCTATTTAAAACCATATAATTTAAAATTGCCCTTACTGTTCAATATAATTAAAATATAAAATAAATTTTTCTAATGATCATAATTTTTTTATTTCACTCCCAAATAAGCAAACATTAACGCTCCACCCTGTATAAAGTACTTTTGAAGTCTTGGCTGCGATTACGTTTGGGCGCATGGGCCATAAAAGCCCAATAAGCAGATCGTTTTTTGCTGGCCGAACTTAACGACTTTTTTTCTTCTTATAATTTCGATAGATTCAGAATACCTTTCTTATTGAATTTGGTGATGTCCGGCCGACTGTCCATTGTACCTTGTTGTTTAACAATTACTTAGTAGGGACATTAATACTGTTACAACATTGAACACACCCATTTCAATAGTAAAACTGAACATACTCGTACCCCGTTAATGTCATATGGGCTTTGTAAGCTAACCTCAATAGCGTTAGTCTGTAACGGGATTTTAAAATTGTTTCAACTTTCATCATGGAGTGGCCAGATAATGAGAACCGTATCGCTGTAATAGCGCTTTTCAAGTGTGAAATGAAAAAAAACGATGTTTTCAATTATTATTAGCCGCATGTTCGTCTACCGATGCATAAAACTGTTTGAGGAGACTGGAGAAGTAAAAGACCGCCACCGGTCGGGCCGCCCACGATCTGTTCGAACACCGCATTTCATCAAAGCCGTTAAATCAAGAATTCACAGAAATACGCTCCAAAAACAGAAAATCATGGCCCGTGAGATGAATATTACGCAAAAGTCCATTAGTCGAATCATTAAAAAAGATTTGGGACTTGGGGCTTTCAAACGACGTACCAGACATTTATTGACTGCAGCTTTAAAAAAAATAGGATTAAAAATTGCAAACGTCTTTTGGTGAAGCACGCTAATAACTTGCACAGAAAAATTTTGTTCACCGATGAATTTATTTTTACCGTTCAGGAAAAATTTAACAAGAAAAATGATAGAGTGTATGCGCGGCCATCTAAGGAAGCATCTGAACCGATCTTAAGGGTGGAAAAGGGTCATCACCCAGCTTCAGTCATGGTTTTGTGGGGTGTCTCTTACGATAGGGTCACTGACCTGCATTTCTGCGAACAAGGAGTCAAAATATCGGCTAAAGTTTACCAAGAAACCGTTTTGGAAGCTGTTGTGAAGCCTCTTAACAATTTCCTGTTCCAAAACCAGCCATGGACTTTGCAGCAGGATTATGCACCGGCCCATAAGGCTAGAACGTCTGGCTTTGAAGAATGGCTGAAGAAAGGCCCTCCAGATTTGAACCCATTGGATTACAAATTGTGGAAGGTTTTAGAGGTTAGAGGTTTGTCACAATAGATACCCCAACATTGGATCTCTTAAGACTGCTTTAATTCGAGCTGTGGCCAATTTTCCAATGGACTAGGTTCGTGAAGCTATTGACGATTGACCAGTACGACTTAAAGCGTGTGTAAAGGCGCAATAAGTAGATTCTTTTTGGATACAATATACATCAATAAATATATTAAAAAATATTTGGTCCAAAAACATTCAGTACTTTATATTTTACAACATAAAACGTGTGTAAAAGTATTTATGTAATAATGTCCAGAAATAAACCGTTGAAAGTAAAACCGAACGCACGGACCCGAAATCATGATAAAAGTAGTGTGCAGCCACGAAAATCAATGTCACTTTGCCATTTTGTTAAAAACTTGTCTTCTATTTAATTATAGAAGCAAGAGCCGGTTTAATCCCATGAGCCGGTTTAATCCCTGTTGAAAATGTTGTACATTATTTAATCGCACAATCAATTCTGGTAATATTGGACCATATCGGTACAGGTTTTTATAAAGTCCCCACACAAAAATCTCTGCAGACTTGAGGCCCTGTCACCTTAGTATCCACATGTTATATCTACAGTGTCCATAACCAAACCGAATAACGACATTCTGATTTAAATGTCCAAACCCGACACTCGGTTTCTCAAAAAATAGCTAAAACCCGACTGTCGATTTACCCGGTTTTTTGCTGTCGGGAAAATCAGAGAAAATTCATAATTTTAAAGTATGGAGAACGTACCTACCAACAAATATTTAAGACATACCGATTGACTTAGATTGATTTGATTTAGCTATATCTGTCTGTTGTTTATCTAAAACCTCTTTTCAAACTACCGGTCTCCATATTTGTCCGATCTTCATGAAATTTGCCAGAAGTTAATTTTTTTGATCAAAAACAGATGTGATTGACTTTAGTGTAAATCAGTTAAAATTTAGTTATAGCACCCTCCCGATTAAATAATGTACAACATTTTAATATGAATGCAAGGTGGGCCGATTTCTAAGGACAAACATTTGTCGATATTGCGCCATCGATTTTTCGAAAGCTTTTGGCATGAGGAAAAAGTTCCACTCCGACATATTAAATAAAACATTTTTATGAATCTCTATTCTTTAAGTCTATACTCACGCGCCCATATGTTATATTGTATGTGGCAATGTACATTTGTATGTGTTGTATATAACCTCAGAAACGTAATATTTAATTTTAATATTTAATATTTTAAAAAAAATATTTTTTTTATTGCCTACTAAAAAAGTCTTGAAAATGATAGTTAAAAAAACTCAAAAAATTAAAATTTTGTAGCCTCAAAATGTTTTTTTTTGATATGTCGTAGTGGAACTTTTTTACTGTATGCCAAAAACTATCAAAAAATCGATGGCACTATATCGATTGCTAAATAGAGCCACCCTAACCCACACAAATGCTCAAGTGTTTTTTTGACTTTAGCTCTAGAAACAACAAAGTTCATCTAAATTGATGAAATATGTCACAATTCACTACTATTAATCATTAATGCGCTCCGATAAAAAATTGGATTATATTGATATAGCACTGGGGCTATATCAGAAGCCCCAGCGCAAAAACCTCTCCCGATATTTGATTCAACCGCTCCAGAAACTTTATATTAATTCCGATTTCAATTAAATTTGGTATGGTACTGGATGTCCGCCGTGAAGGTATACTTCTTGGTTTGTTTATAACATCTGATTAAATGAAAGAGAAGGGATCTTATATTTATAAATGTTTTATTTAATGTCGGCAAGTATGCATGGAATACAGTATCACGACTGCCAAATATGAATTGTCAAGACTAATTTTTACCAAAATGGCGGCAAAACAAAGTAGGGTACCTTGCTGGCGGCCACCCTGTCCTTGATTGGTCAAACAACCAATCAAGGACAAATTGTCTGGAGGCCCAAAAAAAGACTCCATTTTCAATGACATATTGTTTTAAAATGAAGTAAAACTGTATTACAATGCTAAAAATAAAATTATTTTTCAGTTTAACTTAATTTGGGTGACGGGCTGTATGCTCGAAAATTTTGACCCATTCAACATGGACAATATGGGTAACAAAACAATGAAATTTTCACACAAAATTATATATGACCTTATTTTTAAAATCTGGTTCGATTTATAGCCGGTTCAAAGGCACAGTTATTTCAGTTCTGATTGGGAAAACAGTATCCATGATAGTCAAACCGTGTTTTGAAAACACCCGAAATGACGGTTTCTGATAATCCCGCTTTATGGACTCCCTAATCGGTACTGTCAAACTATAGATGTTATTATAATTAATAGCCTAGCCGGGTGATCAATCTAGATTTTATTTAAACGGGGTTTTCAGATAATACGTGGCAGTTGTGTTACACTTAATTTTTGTTTTCTTTTCAGCATTGTTTGCCATTTGATCATGACAAGGCCTACGCCGAATGAACTACTGTTTTCGAACATTTCGCCATACCGGTCGGAGAGCTCAAATGAGTCATTCAAAAGTGAAACCTCAAAATGGACATCCAGAGGCGTAGTTGCAGCCACCATTTGAAGGAAATTGTATTAAAAAAATCAAGTAAAAAATGTTAAGTTTGGCTGTGCCGAACTTTGGATACCCTCCACCAGCTTCCCAAATAAAAAACTATTTTTTTAATTTTTGTAATTTATTTATTGTAATTTATTTAAAGCTACATTACTAATATAATTTATTATAACTTAAAATTAACATATTTTCTTTTTTGTTGTCTTTTTTTTATTATTAACACACAATATTTCTTATTAAGAAGCCTACAAATTATTATAAATAAAAACTAGATGCGTATTACTATAGCATCATGATGACTGTGACCTGTAGAATACGTTTGAAATTTTTACCGAACTATGATCGGAGTTGGTGAACGGCCAATCGATATGTGTTTGTATGAGAGGTATCAGAAGGGACTACCCAATCTTAACTCAAATTGGTCCAGAAGTGTGTGCTATATAGAAATGTTTATGTGTAAAATTTCATTTCGATAGGTCAAGTTAGTGATGAATTATCGTCATATTATTTCCCAAGGCCCTTAAGACCGTTTGTATGGGAGGTATCAAAAGAGGCTACCCAATACTGAATTATGTTCGAAGCTGGTGAACGCCCTTATCGATATGTGTTTGTATGGGAGGTATCAGAAGGGACTACCCAGTCTTAACTCAAATTGGTCCAGAAGTGTGCGCTATATAGAAATGTTTATGTGTAAAATTTCATTTCGATAGTTCAAGTTAGTGATGAATTATCGTCATATTATTTCCCAAGGCCCTTAAGACCGTTTGTATGGGAGGTATCAAACGAGGCTACCCAATATCAACTCAATTTGGTGCAGAAGTGTGTTCTATATATACATCTTTATGTGGAAAATTTCATATCGATAGGTCAAGTTTGTGGTTAGTTATCGTCATAGTATTTCTCAAGGCCCCTAAGTCCGTTTGTATGGGAGGTATCAAAAGAGGCTACCCAATTTCAACTCAATTTGGTGCGGAAGTGTGTTCTATATGGAAAACTTTATGTGCAAAATTTCATTTCGATAGGTCAAGTCAGTGCGGAAGTGTGTTCTATATAAAAATCTTTATGTAGAAAATTTCATCTCGATAGGTCAAGTTAGTGATGTCTTATCGTCAAATTATTTCTCAAGGCCCTTAAGACCGTTTGTATGGGAGGTATCAAAAAGGCTACCCAATATCAACTCAATTTGGTGTGGAAGTGTGTTCTATATAAAAATCTTTATGTAGAAAATTTCATCTCGATAGGTCAAGTTTGTAGTGAGTTATTGTCATATTATTTTTCAAGGCCAATCAGACCTTTTGTGTGGGAGGTACCAGTATTGCCTTCCCGATCTTAGCCAAATTTAGCGCAAAAATCTGTTCTATTTATTTCATGCCGAAAATTTCGTCTCGATAGGTCAAGTGTGTGGTGAGTTATTGTCATAATATTTTTCAAGGCCCATTAGACCGTTAGTGTGGGAGGTACCAGTAGGACTTTTCCGATCTCAAGCGAATTCAGCGTAGAAGTGTGTTGTATATAGAAATCTTGATGTGTAAAATTTCATTGCGATAGGTCAAGTTTGTGGTGAGTTACAGTCATATTATTTCTCAAGGCCCATAAGGCCGTTTGTATGGGAGGTACAAGAAATGGTGATTCAATCTAAACCATTTTTACATAGATCATTGCTCCTATATAAAAATTATTATTATTATTATCAAGAAACTGGACGGATATTTCCAAATAAAAAATAAATTTAATGAGGTAGTGTCGATTGAGGGTCTCCAACACCAACTTCCCGTAGAGCTATATAGCGCATTTTCAATACCAACCATTCTAGGTTAACTGCACATGTTTGTGCCAAATTTCAGCTCCTAGCTGTTTTCATGCAGGCTCTATCTTGTTTTCAACAGACGGACAGCCGGACAACATGGCTAGATCGTCTTAGAATTTGACGAGGATCAAGAATATATATACTTTATGATTATTTCAAGGTGTCACAGACAGAATGACAAAACTAATATGCCCTCCATTGTATGGTGGAGGGTACAAAAATGGCATAAAACGTCCTTTCAAATGAACAATAAAGATTCCACACTTGATTTGAATTTTTGTATTATTTTTTATATATGGATTGTAATGTGACAATTAAAACGATTTTGCAAATAAAGAAATTATTTTTATTATTTTTTATTTCATTCAAAACTGTTTTTTTAATGAATCAACGTTAAGCTGTCGATCCAAAAAATAATCAACCTTAAGCGGTCTATAATCAATCCTGGTAAAATAAGACCAAATCGATCCATGTTTTTATGTAGCCTCAATATAAAGTTCCATCACACTCTGAGGTGCTTCCGCATCAGAACCTATATTTTACATCCAGAAATATCTACAACCAAATCTAGTGAAACCAAACGATGTCAACCATGTTTTTATCTATCACCAACACAATGATCACCCTCAATGCTAGGTGCGCCGATTCATACTGCTCTATGAGTGACTTTAAACCTACCTACTAAATTCTGGCATGTGATAAAGCCTCCCTACAGATGTCTTTCGTATTTCAAGTCCTGCCACTTGTCAAATAACTTATTAAATTCGATCTAGCTAAATATAATATGGTTTTCTAAGTTCGTTCTATGCATTAAACAAACTAATGTTAATAAGTGTTCCCTATAAAATAAGGACACTTTGTTTAACATTATTTTTTTAAATTTTCATATATTTTCATCATGTTGGTATTGGACAAAAGTTCTCTAGTTTGAATTTGTGCTATCACTTGTTCAGCGAAAATAATTTTTTGTTGAAAATCGACACGTGTCAATGAGTCTCTTCGGTAAAAAACTTTTTGAATGTGGTCATACTTAGCACCAGCAAGCCAAAGTTCGATAATAAAATGTAAATTGATCAGAAAAATGCGGCAAAATTCCTTACGTGGCACATGTGCTATAAAAACTTCATCAAAATCTTAATACTTATTATGCTAACAAAGTGGATTTAAAACGATTTTCGGAGGCTGATGTTCAATCTAAGTAGAATTGATAAATGCTGTTAGCAAATTGTTTTGAACAATATAACACAGCTCAAGACGAAAATAGCTGTAGGCGATTGCCGCTATGATTTTGCTTAAAGAGGGATTATCAAAATTGGGTGTTAAACGGTATACGAGTATGTGACGCGCAAAATAGAAAGGGACCTAAGGTTAAAAACCAGTTTTGTTCAGGAGAGCCATTTCAAAGATTAGGTCCCTTTCTATTTGCGCTTAGAATCGTCGACCTCACTTTCATAAAACGCGCATAAATCTGGGAGGGAACACTTTTGGGGCATGAGATCGGTCTCATTCAATGCTCAGATGTTGTCCACATAAAAAAAAAGAAAAAAAAAATGAAAATTGATTGAATTGAATTGTCACATATAGAAAACATTTGTCGACCGCTGGGTAAGTAAACCTCAAAACTGTTGTCAGTTCTTGTTCTCGAGTCATCGCAAAAACAAGTGGCAGAAAGCCTGTAAGGAACCTTTTGAAGGGAACGAATTCCAAACAACGGAAACTCATTTACCAATTTAATGTTTCCAACATATACGTAATGCCCAAACCTAAATCTATTTATCAACAACTGTCTTAACTTTTGCTTTGTTGCTACCTAGTCGTAGTAGTCGACGCCTTGACATACCAATAATATTGGACGTTCGACATAGTATGAGATTTCTACTACCCAAGATTTTTAGATAATTAAATTTTTTTTATCTTTATAAAATACTAAAACAAATCATTTTATACTTATTTTTAATAAAGTATTTTCAAAAAAATTCGCAGTTTATTTTATCCACACCCTGGATTTGAAGTAAACGGTTCAGGATTTTTCTAACTTCGAAATTAAACACGTAAATAAAAATAAGATAGCGAGTATTTATTATAAACCAATAGAAAAATCTCAGATGAAAATCGTGTAGTCCATTTTGACTTTAAGGGATTTGCTTCGAAAGGTGAAGGCATAGCGTCATTTGGACTCTATGTGACAAAATAGATCTGTGGCTCATCCGAGTGGACTTGGCCAGACCATTCAAAATATGCAGCTTGTCATGCTCGTCTGCAACACTGGTCATTAAAGGTTATCTTTATTCGTCGGTCGTGATCTCCAAAAGGCCTGTTTCCTGTCAGAACTGCTATAATTCTTTAAATGTCCTTTATTCTGTAGCTGAGGAGAGATTTTGTTCTCCTACTATCGCATTCCGACTAGGTTTGCTTAAATATCCCGAACGATTCCAAAGATCGCCACCTTTAGACTGCGATTTCGGGATTGTGGCTATCGAATTTTTCTTTTTATTGCCCCTATCGAATTTCCGTCTTATTGTCCCTTTACATCTACTGAGTGGTCCGAGGCTGATCGAGCTCTTGCCAGTTCATCAGTCAGTTCAATCCTAAATAGACCTCTATGTCCTGGAATCCATATGACAGTCACATCGGACGTAAATCACAACTAAGGGGTGTTTTTTATTGGGGTATAGAACTTTAAGTTGGCATCACTTTTTTAACTGGCGGCCATTTTGTCAGCTGTCAAGTGATTAATATTTAGTTTGGTTTGCCATTTCATCATGAACAGGTTGACAAAAGAACAACGCTTGCAAATCGTGCAAATTTATTTCGAAAGTAATGGTTCAGTTCGCGAAGTTCACCGCAAGCTCCGTCCATTTTATGGTCGACATAATCGTCCATCAGAGCAATTAATTCGGTTAACCATGGATCGGTTAACATGGACCATTGGATTATTTTCTTTGGGGATATATGAAGTCGCTCGTCTGCGCCCACAAACCAGAAACACGTTAGGGGACTTGGAAGCCAACATTCGTGGCGTTATTGCCAACATACGGCCCCATATGCTCGAAAAAGTGGTTGAAAATTGGACCTGTAGAATTGGCTTTATTCGAGCCAGCCGCGGCGGCCACATGCCCGAAATCATATTTAAATATTAATGGCATAAAATTATCCTTCCAATAAAGCCAAATTGATGGACATTAAAACGATTTTCTTGTGTTTTATTTCAATTCGAAGTTCTATACCTCAATAAAAAACACCCTTTATAAGTATTTATTTATATACTTATAAGTATTTTGCATCTACCATTTCCAATTGAAATTGAGAAAATTCAAAATGAAATTAAGAAAATACTAATTGAAATGAAAGCACAAATTTAAATTGAAAAATAAAAACTGAAATTGAAAAACGCATATTGAAATTGAAAATAAAACAATTTGAAATTGAGAAAATTCAAGTTGAAAATGAGAAACGCAAATTGAAAATTATAAACTTCAAATTGAAATTGAGAACGGTAAATTAAAAATGAGAAATTACCATTTAAAATTCAGAAAATACAAATTGGTATTAAGAAAAGACACATTGAAATTGAGAAATTAATATTGAATAAAGGTCATCGTCAGATCAGCTTTCTAAGACGTACCTACGATAGTAGACTCGGCGTACGATTCTCTTCCAGTCTAAACGAAAGAACCTGAAAATGATAAACACAAATTGAAAATTATAAACTTCAAATTGAAACTGAGGACGGTAAATTAAAAATAAGAAAATACCATTTAAAATTCAGAAAATACAAATTGGTACTAAGAAAAGACACATTGAAATTCAGTTTTCTAAGACGTACCTACGAAAGTAGATTCGGCGTACGATACTCTTCCAGTCTAAACGAAAGAACCTGTTACTCACCACTCCCGGATAGCAAGTGGAGCTGGAGCGGGTACATACTCCGATGAAGCACATCTACTTCGTTCGCACATTCCGACGGACATTTTGCTAATAGCAAGACGTGTTCTTTTTTGGCAGCAATGGATGCAACAGGTCGCATATTTATTATAGTTGGCAACCTGGCTGCTCTCTTAGCTTTCGCCTCTTGTACGGCCACATCATCCCTTCCCCATTTCCAATTGAAATTGAGAAAATGCATATGGAAATAAAGAAACGCATTTTGAACTTGAGAAAATACAAGTTGAGAAACGTAAATTAAATTTGAGAAAATTTAAATAAAGGGCGGTTAAATTTTAAGGGCCGATGTTAAATATGAATCAAACCAAAACGTCAAACTTTTTCTGCATTTCATTTGATATTTCTCAAACTTACACTAACTCAATTTGAACCATGGAAAGATACACAAGCGAGCAACGCGTTAAAGTTAGGCAACAGTGGATGATCAATTTTCGAAGAAAATCATTTGTAGTGATGAGGCACATTTTCACCTCACTGGATTCGTCAATAAGCAGAATTGCCCCATTTGGGCGAATGATTATCCAAGATTGATTGTCGAAAAAACATTGCACCCACAAAGAGTGACTGGCGGCATCATCGAGCCGTATTTTTTCCAAAATGAGGCCGGTCAGGCAGTTACTGTGAATGGTGTTTGCTGTCGTGAGATGATAACGAACTATTTATGGCTCGAAGTGAAAGATATGGATGTGGGCGATATGTGGTTTCAACAAGACAGTGCCACTTGTCACACAGCTAACGAAACAATGGCTCTTTTGAGCGACAAATTCAATGGCCGTGTTATCTCACGTCGTGGCCCGATATTAATTGGCCGCCAAGATCATGTGATTTGACACCGTTGGACTTCTTTCTTTGTGGTTATTTTAAAGAAAAGGTGTACATCGATACGCCAGCAACAATTCAAGAGCTAAAGAATGAGATAATTCGGAACATTTACGGCAAAGAACCTCAATTATGCCTCAGCGTCTTCGAAAATTTGGACCATCGGATGAAGGTCTGCCGCCGAGGTCGTGGCGGCCGATATTTTATTCCATACATAATTGAACCATACCAATATTATCATAATAAAAAGAAATGACAATAATTTTTTAAATAATTTGTGCTTTTTTTAAATCAACATCTGCCCTTAAAATGTAACCATCCTTTATATCACTCAAATTGAGAGTGATATTTTTATGAGCGCTACCTAAAAACACAATGAATCACCACTGATGTCAGATCACCGGTAATAGATCAAATTCAATCAAAATTATTTACTTCATAACATGTTGTAAGAATTTTTAGGACAATGGCATTTAATTTCTGCAAACTCAAGAGCGAATTTGTGTTCGATACCTTACATTTACTCAATACTTCCTATGATTATGTTCTTATCAGACGGTACTTTGTTCAAAAAGTTTATATGGAAACTAGTTATCGAATCGTTACTACTTTATGTGTGAGTTATGATGGTTAATCGCAACTGAGCGATATGAAAACATTCCATAAATTTCAAAATTTATCAAAACAACAGTAATGTCCTTAAATAATTTTGCACGAGTTATCTCCCACCCTTTACAGGAATTTTTTGTCCCTAAAAAGAATGCGGGTAATGCTACAGAAAATACATTTTGATAATATTTTCTTATTTACTTCA
The DNA here is from genome assembly GCA_963513945.1 of Hydrotaea diabolus. Lineage (NCBI taxonomy): Eukaryota > Metazoa > Arthropoda > Insecta > Diptera > Muscidae > Hydrotaea > Hydrotaea diabolus. Next base: position 240,657,281 of record OY740716.1, on the reverse strand, counting down.
ACAATTTATTACGCTTTCAGCACACTCTTTGCGTGGCATATAAGAATACAAACTGTCGAAGAATATTTGCCGGGTAAGAAAAGTTTACAGACACTTACCAGAAGCATCGGATATTGACTGAAACAAGCAACTACAGTATGCCGCGCTCTTCGTCGTAATCTCACAACCACGTGTCTGCAATTTATGGAATTCGGTCGCAAATATTTATGTTTAGCGTAGTTTGCTTTGTTTTTTAACCCACACACATAATTTTCGAAAGTATCGCCAGACACATTAACCATGTAGAACCAATAACCAGAATTGCTGACAGAGGGATCAAAAAATAAAATTTAAATATTTGGTTTAAACGAAAGCTCATTTTTGGCAACACGAACAAAATCAAGTTTAATACCCATTAGACTGCAGAGCATAACGTGAGGTTAAGCTAGTAAAAAAGCTAAAGTCGGTAGTGGCCAACTATATTATACCCTGCGCTCCTGGATTACAGTGTTAAAAACCGAAACACTACATTCCGATTATAATGTTCAAACCCGACAGTATGTTTTATGTCAGTTTACCGGTTTTTTTTGTTTTGGGTTTCCAGTTTTCTTTTTTTTTGGTTTTTGTATGAGTTTTGTATTAGTCTTGACGGTAGGCAATCAGCTGTTTGAGTTGGGGTTGCATTATGCATGTGTTAGATAGATAACTACTTAGTAGGGACATAAATACTGTTACAACATTGAACACACCCATTTCAATAGTAGAACTGAGCATACCCCGTTAATGCCATACGGGTTTTGAGAGCTAACCTCAATAGCGTTAGTCTGTAACGGGATTTTAAAATTGTTTCAACTTTCATCATGGAGTGGTCAGATTATGAGAACCGTATCGCTGTAATAGCGCTTTTCAAGTGTGAAATCAAAAAGCAATATTTACAAAACGCTCCGGCCACTAGGGATTAGCCGCATGTTCGTCTACCGATGCATAAAACTGTTTGATGAGACTGGAGATGTAAAAGACCGCCACCGGTCGGGCCGCCCACGATCTGTTCGAACACCGCATTTTATCAAAGCCGTTAAATCAAGAATTCACAGAAATTCGCTCCAAAAACAGAAAATTATGGCCCGTGAGATGAATATCACGCAAAAGTCCATTAGTCGAATCATTAAAAAAGACTTGGGACTTGGGGCTTTCAAACGACGTACCAGACATTTATTGACTGCAGCTTTAAAAATAACAGGATAAAAAATTGCAAACGTCTTTTGGTGAAGCACGCTAATAACTTGCACCGATTTTCACCGATGAAAACATTTTTACCGCTCAGGAAAAATCTAACAAGCAAAATGATAGAGGGTATGTGCGGTCATCTAAGGAAGCATCTGAACTGATCCCAAGGGTGGAAAAGGGTCATCACCCAGCTTCAGTCATGGTTTGGTGGGGTGTCTCTTACGATGGGGTCTCTGACCTGCGTTTCTGCGAACATCGGCCAAAGTCTACCAAGAAACTGTTTTTGAAGCTGTTGTGAAGCCTCTTAACAATTTCCTGTTAAACCAGCCATGGACTTTACAGCAGGATTCTGCGCCGGCCCATAAGGCTAAAACGTCCCAGACTTGGCTTCGAAATATTTTCTCAGCGTTCATTTCCTCTGAAGAATGGCCTCAGGCAGTCCAGATTTGAACCCATTGGATTACAAATTGTGGACGGTTTTAGATGACAAGGTTTGTCACAAAAGATACCCCAACATTAAGACTGCTTTGGTTCGAGCTGTGGCCAATTTTTCAATGGACGAGGTTAATGCAGCTATTCACGATTGGCCAGTGCGACTTAAGGCGAGTGTAAAGGCAAAAGACGGACATTTCGAATAAGTACATTCGTTTTGGATACCATGTACATCAATAAATATATTAAAAAATATTTGGTCCAAAAACATTCAGTACTTTTTATGTAACAGCATAAAACGTGTGTAACACTATTTATGTCCCTACTAAGTACAATTCGACGGTTGACGACGGTAGACTTCTGCAGGTTGCAAAATCAACCGTCAGCCATCAAGACTAATTGGACCTTAAAGCAAATTATTAATTGGCACATGCGCAATATCAGCCATGAATGTTGGTAACTACCAAAAACATTTAAGCTAGATCCACCTACCGGTCGTCTAAAAATCACCAGCTGATTGATTTAACGTTTTGATATAGCCCCTGTGCAAAGATCATTCCCAATTTGGCAAACAAATGGAATTAACTCGTGAACATTTTCGTGCGAGCATTTTTCACAACTTTCGACGTGGATTATCATGACAAGAGTGCATCGATTAACTTAAATCTTTGTAGGCGATGAAGCACCCTCCTATAGCACTGTGAAAAACTGGTTTAATGAATTCAATCGGAAGGTCGTCCAAAAACAACCGTTGCGCCAGAGAACATTGATGTTGTGCGTGAATTAATAATGCAAGATCGTCATGCGACATACCTTGAGATAGAGGCTTCCTTGGGCATTTTTTCCACCAGCCTGCTTTCGATATTGCATGAAGAACTGGCCGTATAAAAAGGTTTGTTCTCGTTGGATCCCGCAGAACATGACAATCGCTCAAAAAAAGGCTAGTGTCGATTGGTGCAAAGAAATTTTGAAAAAATGCGATCGCGGTGCTTCAAAAGACGTCTATAAGATCATCACCGGTGACGAATCATGGATCTATGCGTATGAGCCCGAAACAAAACAGCAATCGACCGTGTGGGTCTTCGAAGACGAGCCAAATCCAACGAAAGTTGTTCGTGGAAGAAGCACTTCGAAGAAAATGGTCGCCTGATTCTTCGGCAAATCTGGTCATGTGGCGACTGTTTCGCTTGAGCAACGTAGGTCGGTTAGTTCTGAGTGGTACACTACAATTTGTTTGTCTGAAGTCTTTGGAGAATTTCGAAAAACGAACAAGAGAAGTCGAATCATTGTGCATCATGACAATGCGAGCTCTCACACATCGGCTCAAACCAGCGCCTTTTTGACCGGTCAAAATGTGGATTAATTGGTCATCCGCCGTACAGCCCTGACTTGACACCCAATGACTACTTTTTTTTTCACACACACCAAGAAAAAATGTCGCCAGAAAATGCTGTTGAAGCTTTCAAAAACCATGTTTTGGAGGTGTCTCAATAGGAGTGGATAAAGTGCGTCGACAATTGGTTTGAGCACATACAAAATTGTATAATTCATGCTGGAGAATACTTTGAAAAACAATAAAACCATTTGTGATGATAAATATGTGCATTTTTATTACTAGGCCAGAAATATAAATAGCAAGCCTCGTATTGTTTTGTGGAAAATTTTCGTCACTAATCCGAAAATGGCATTAATTCTATGATTCGGCTATATTTGGCCTATAAGTTAGAGGTCCCTAGAGTAACAAAAATGAGGTCCCTTTGAACATCGACAAATGGTTACGCAGAAACAGTGAAAATCTCATTATGTTTTAAGTTTTGTCTAAATTTATGGTATGAATCTTTCACAATGGGCATATGGGTTCTCCAAACCAATGAAGTTTCCGTATCTGAATAGGAAAACGTTTTAAAGAGCACCCAAAAATGTAGTTCTGTCACTCATGGATCCACCAGCAATAGCCATTTTCCATAATAAATGTCAATGTCATACTACAACGCAAACTATGGTGCAGAGTATAAAGCTTTAGAACCTAACCGGCCGTACTTAACTAACGAATGGTCAACTTGGAAAAATATTAAATAATGATAACTGGAGTCTTATATAAATTATTTTCAATTTTTGTAGGTCCAATACCCCTTGTGCGGTATATGAAGACATTATTTGAAATAAATAATTACACAGTGTGACAGAGAAAAAATACCTGGGAAATGATATTATTTTTCTTGTAGATCTTGCTGAGTACAACAAGAAACCGGTTTCGAAATTTCCCAAACACCTCCAAAACCTGGAGTTACGGGTAAAAAACCGGTTTTCGGATCTTACGCACTTATATGCCAGTAACTTGATTGAATATCAAATGATTTTAATAATATCAACTGAAACAAATCTGCGTATTTCTCCTGTAAACTATTTTTTTGAAATTTTTTGAAATTTTTTAACTTTGGATGCGTTTTTACACAGAATTTTTTAAAAGGAACCAAACAGGTTTTGAACAAAATAATTATTAAAAATTCGTTAGAAACTGATTGAGTTATTTAACTTTTAATATCTCAGTAACCCGTTTGTCATGTAAACATATTGTTTTAGTTTTTGTTAAACTATTTTGTTTGATTTATCACTTCTTGCACGCTTCGAAACTATATTAATAAAAAGTTAGCAATTTGATAATAATCGAGTGTAATTAATCAAAAAATGCGTGATAAACGGAATAACTTTTGTTACATGTGTGGCCTATTTACGGATATCCGTCATAGGCGTGATTTTAAAAAAAATATTGCTGTAGTTGAAATATACAACAAAGTCTTCAATCGTTCTTACAAATTCAGTCGCTGGTATGAGCCAGAATTTGTTTGTGAAAATTGCTGTGCAACATTAAAAAAAATACAAAGTTCAACCTTCAATTTCTTTGCCCATTTGTACGCCTATGACTTGGCATCATCAGCTCTGACATAAACCAGATGATTTCTACTTTTGTGAAACAAATATTTCAGGGCACACTTTTAAAACCCGCAAAAATGTAAAGTACGCAAATGCTGTAAGTGTTACAAAACCGATATCTGGTAGTGATAAAGTTCCGGCAACGAGCATATGTGGTTTTGAAGCTGACAACAATTTGATGGAAGAAGAGTACCTTCCATTCAAATCTACAACGGAGCGACATTTTGCGATTTATGTTTGTCAAAACGACAGGCTGCAATCTTTGGGTCGCGATTAAGGCAGTGGAATTTGGTGGAAGATGATTTTCGTGTAACTTTCTGTAGAAAATGTGACCGGACATTGTTATTTGAAAAATGTTTTGAGACTGGTGAAAATGACAGGAATCCCATATATTGTACACATTTCTCGGCATTAAGTCACAATTATAAGGCAGACGAATGGCGACTTTTCATTGACGGTTCATGTAAAAGTACGTATTTAACAAACACACTGATTTTTAATAGATTTTTAATTTTTTTATATAAAATTTGTAATGCTATTTTTAGGCTTGAAAGCTGCGTAACTGCATAACAAATCTGTTACCATCTGTTCCAATCGCATATGCGACTAGTACAAAAGAAACGTATAAAGTTATGAACCAAACACTGCGATTCGTCAACTATAACTTGCATAAATAGAAAGTCGTCGCTGATTTAAACGTTTTGACAATTTTATTTGGTGTGCAAGTAGGTTCCACAAAATATCCATGTTATCTTTGTGATTGGAATAGTCGTGCACCAAATCTCTACGATCGCAAGGTATGGCCATCTCGTGACACATATCTAATGGGCAGGAAAAACGTGTTAAACGCCCCATTAGTGACAGCTGATAAGATTTTTCTGCCACCACTGCTTCTAAACTTAGGATACATGAAACAATTTGTAAAAAGACTTGATGTAAACGGTGGAGGTTTTTATTATCTTAGAGCGGTGTTCCAAAAATTAAGCAATGCCAAAATTAAAGAAGGTATTAATTTCATCACAGATCTAATATATGTTATCGCATTTATCAGTTCTGATGAATTTCAGGAATATTCATTGGACCTCAAATTCGTAAAGTTTTGAGAGATGAGAATTTTATCAACAAGCTCAGTTTCGTTGAAAAGAGCGCATTAAAGAGTTTTGTTGCACTTTGTGATAACATTCTTGGTAATTACAAAAGCGACAACTATGTCGCGATTGTTGATGAATTTTTGAGTGCGCATGGTGAAATGGGCTGCAACATGTCAATTAAAATGCATTTCCTTCATACACATCTAGACTTCTTCTCAGAAAATCTATGAACAAGGCGAACACTTTCATCAATAAATAACTACAATGGAAAAACGTTTTAAAGGAAAAGATAAAATAAAAATGATTTCCGAATATTGCTGGTCAGATGATGTTCAATTAAAAAGAAAACGGTCAAACAAACATTTCTAAGTTGTATTGCCAATAATTGTATGTTTTTCAAAAAATTTTGTTTTAATAAAAATTGAATAGCTAAATCAGTTTCTAACGGATAATAACACCGAATTGTATTCGTAGGAACACTCTCTTTATTATTCAGTTAAAAATTGTTTGATTCTTTTTAAAAAATTCGTTGTAAAAACGCATCTAAAGTTAAAAAATTACACAAAATTTTAAAAAAAATGAGTTTACAGGAAAAATACACAGATTTTTTTCAGTGTGATTTTAAAAGTGTATACACCATTCTTTCCAAATCAGCCGAAGAACTTAAAATCGATTGATATTTAGCCAAGTTACTGGTATATAAGTGCGTAAGATCCGAAAAACCGGGTTTTTTACCCGTAACTCCAGATTTTGGAGGTGTTTGGCAAATTTCAAAACCGGTTATATATATAATATCACTTCCCAGGTGTTTCGACTTCATTATTTTTTGTTACACTGTGTTATTTAAAACTAAACTTTAAAATATATCTCACCAAGCTCCTTCTTAAATTTCGAGAACAATCAAGTTTTCAATTAATCTTTGGATCCCCCCAACATACCAAACTTGCCCTTTTATTATGTACGGTTCACTACATGTATTTGATAAAATTATGGTTTGTTGTTATTAGCCTTTCAATAATTGCCGTTGGTGTTTTGTGACTTTTCTAATTGTTGGATTTGGAACGTTTTTGTTTGATTAGTAACTGCTACTAACTTTTAATTAGAAACTTCAAGAGAGAGAGAGAGAGAGAGAGAGAGAGAGAGAGAGAGAAAGTGAAATAAGTAATACATTTCCTAATTTATTTTATAAATGATTTTCAAACTGCCTTGAGCATACTTCAGCACTTTTTATACTTTTACTTTTAAGTGCAGTAGAATGTTTATGCGTCTTTACAGAGTGAGGCAGAACTCGCGAAGGGATTTGAAGAATTAATAACTTTTCTAATGTAATGTTTTCCCCTTTTTCTTTTTAGGACTTGTAAAATAAATCTTGGAGATTAATCATGGAAACTTGCAACGTTATCCAACGAGCCAAATCAAAGAATTTTACTTTGAACATCATCGATCAATAATTCAAACTCAACGAGTCGTTAATTTAATGTGCGGAATTTACCACCCGAATCAATAATTCGACGCTTAGTAACACGATTTCGGGAACAAGGCTCAGCGAGTGATCTTCCACAAAGCGAAAGACCACGTTCTGTAATTAATATAGGAAATATTCAATGCGTTCAGGAGAGTATTGAGAAGAATCCTGAAGTATCAACTCGAAGGCGCTCTGCTCAGCTGCAAGTGTCTGACAGATCTTGTCGCAGAATATCATGGAGAAATTTACAGCTTTTCCCATGCAAGGTGCAGTTAGTGCTACACTTTAAGCCAGAAGATCCCCAAGAATGAATAATTTATGCACTTCGCTTCCAAGAATTGGCCAGAGAACATTTCCAAAAATTCAGCACTCAATTGGACTGCCCGTTTGCCGGATTTACCAGCACCTGATGATTTCCTTTGGGGATATTTAAAACAGAGGGTGTATATTAGAGCGTCCATGAAATACATAGAAAAACGGAAAAGTGTTATTCTTTCCGCTCCCCGCTCATTTTCTAGTATATTGGGCATCAAAAATAATATCCGTGCCAAAATATTTTTAATCGAATGGAAACCGGCCAGTCCGTCACGACTTTTAGCCCTTAAAATGGAGTAAAACTAGTTGCAAGGTTTGATGAGCTATAACTTGTAAGACAGACGACATTCAGTAAATACGCCTTAAACATTTGTGTTGCAAATATACAGGCAACCATTTTTCCACCTAGCTATGACCCTTAATGGTGTTGTTAGAGGTCAAACTTCAAATTTTAGTAAAATTTTTTTTCAAACGTTTACAAATAAAATTACGAATTTACGTTTGAAAAAAATGTCGACTCAAATTTGAAGTTTGACCTCTGAAAACACCATGAAGGGTCATAGCTAGGTCAAAAATTGTGTAAAAAAATGTTTGCCTGTATATTTGCAACACACGATATAATTTTGCACGGATATAATTTTGATGCTCAATATACTAGAAAATGAGCGGGGAGCGGAAAAAATAACACTTTTGGTTTTATGGGCGCTCTAGTGTATATCAATAAATCCAGAACCCTTGAACTCCTGAAGGAGAATATCCGGGCCAAAATAAGAGCGTTGCAGCCAGATACTCTGATTTGTGTCATGGAAAATGCTCTTGAAAGAGCTCAACTTTGCGCGGTGGTCACTAATGTGACGTTATCTTTCACACATTAATTTTATTATTTTGTAAGAAAAAAAATTTAAATTAAAAATTAAATAAGTTTTGATAGTTTTAAACCCCTGCATGACTTTTGACGCACCCTGTACAACACAACATACTAGTATGTTTCCACCAAATTCTATTCTTGCCAAAAATGCATTAAATCCTTTTAAAGTGACAAAGGCTAGGTGATTGGCAATCAGTCTGATTTTCTGAATAACTACAGAAGTGAACTTACGTTGAAAGTTTAATGAGGCTATAAAAGCTTAGGCCGATATAGTCTAATTCTTTAAAAGGAAAATAATGAGATAATTGAGCAAGATTGTATTTAATGTGTATAGTCTTAAGGGTAGCTCGACTTTACGTAAACCCAAAGAAAAATGTATAAGAGTGTTATTTTACTCGATCTAGGCGGACAACTTACCTGTCCAAAATGCAAGTGGCATCGTCCTGTTGAAATCAAGTGTCGTCAAGATTACGGGCTTCAATTTCAGGTAGCTAAAGATCGATATCATGGCACGATAGCGAGCACCATTCACTGTTACGTTCCGGCTATCATCATTTTTGAAATAATATGCATTGATGATTCTACCAGCTTATAAACCTCTTGAAGCTCATATGGTTGCTCTTCATCCCAAATGCGGCAATTTTGTTTATTGACTTTGCCCTTGAGCCAGAAATGGTCCTCGTCACTGAACAAAATTTTGGTCGAAGCTGATCTTCCCGTTTTTCACCAAATGCTCAAAAAATAAATGCCATAAAATGTCCTTTGAAAATACTAATAAAGATTCCACACTTGATTTGAATTTTTATATTTTTTTTTGCTCTGAGAAAATACCTCTAGATGGATCACCCATTACTATGGTTGTAGGGACTATCACATGGTTGCATGTAAATCATACTATAGTTGTATGTGATACATACTATGGATGTGGAATCATAATATGGTTGTATGTGAAACATACTATAGTTGTTACTAGCATAGTATGGTTGTATGTGAAACATTCTATGGTTGTGGGGATCAGAACATGATCGTTAAGATAATCGTATCGTTGTATGTGAATCATGCTATTGTTGTAAGGATCATACTATATTTGTGGGATTCATAGTATGATTGTCTGTGAATCATATAATTGTTGCGCCACAACCATATTACCAACAATATTATGATGCGCTTCGAATATCGTTATCCCAACCATACTTTTTTTTCTTAAAGTACCTTCATTAATTCGACCTATAGTGCGTTTTCCACAGACAGGCTGACGAACACTCGGATATGGCTATATCATCTTAGAATTTTATGACAGAACATAAATAGTTTATGAGGTATCCGACCAATATTTGGATGTGCTACAAACGGAACCCTCCATCCTATGATAAACAGTATGAAAAACAACCTTTAATAGACAGAATATAATGTGTGTCTACAGCATGGGTTCTGCAGCAGTTGTTAGCCGATAGTGACAATTTTTGCATGAACTTAACTCATGCAATTCTTGGATGAACGAAATGAACTGGTGAACTTGCCGAAATTAAGATGGCACCAATACCAATATGGTCTACCAATGTGCAACGCAGGCTTCAAAACAGCCACTTTTTTAAATCTACGACGGTATTGCAATTACCGTGAACTCAAAGCTCTAGCGGTTGCTTATATGTAGCCAAATTTTTGTCTTGAAAAATATATCACATGGACATGTAGATCAAACGAAAAAGCTAATCTTGTCCTATTTTATATTCTTCACTAGCGATTTAGGGCCATGATTGTCTTGCATTGGGACGAATTGTAGCGGACACTTGACTTAAATGTATGGGGTTACTTGATTTATATGTTAGGGAGAGGCCTATGCCAAAAAGTCACAAACGACTGGTGCACCTACGTCAGCCAGCGCGTCATCGTCGCCTACTTGAACCATATTATGTATCACACATAATGTCCTTTAGCATAAGCGCTCCTTTAAATCAAACAAAGAGTTATTTAAAAATTCATCTGGAATTGCCTTTATACAATTTTCACATCTATCCGTCCCTCTTGGAAACCCAATTACAATTACACACTTTTCGTTACTCTCTTTGCAGGGTCAAAGTGATTCCTGAACCTCCGGCCAACATTTTTAAGCAATAAGTAAACTGAAAATGAGAAAAACTCAGCAGTCAGTCATAGACAAGCATAAAAGTCTACAAAGTAAATAATTTGACAAAGAAATGCATGACCTCAAAGCAGGCATTTTTGGGAGAGATTCAGATACTGGCTGTATGGCATGTGTGTGGTACGTGTACCCATCTCGAAAATCATCAAAGTGAAATATTGACTGACGATATACCAGCGGAAATTGAATTATTTTTTCCTCATACATCCATAACATTATTGATGGAGTTTGAGGGAAGTTGGATACAGCAGCATGACCGACTTTGATTATCTTCACGGAAAGATTAAAAGCTTAACATAAATGGCACAGCCATACATGCACAGAGTTTTTTGCTGCTGGGTGGTGGTTGTCAACATCAAAGAAAGATTTAAAAAAACACAAGTGCACAAATTAATATCTGCCGTGCCGAAGTTTATATACCCTACATCCATGGTGGTTGTATGGGCGGGGCAATCCCATTTTGTCCAGTTTTAATATAATATAGTCTACAATAATAAGCAAATCATTTTTTTCATTCTGTTAAATTTCTATAAAGCCATTTTCTTTTTAAAGGAGGCGTGGCACCGCTTACTTGCTAACAACATATGTTCCAAACATTGTAGTTGTAAATCTAAAAGTTTATCTGATATTGTATTTTTAAGTTTAGAGTTGAGTGGACGGTGCCACGCCCCCTTGCGAATTTTTTTAATAAAGTCTATGATAATTGCTTAATCATTCATTTGATTCTGTAAAAATTGTACAACGATGGGTCTATTAGTTTTGCCTTAAGTACGATTTTTTAAGGGGGCATGGAACCGCCCTCTTTTCGTCCTGGATAGATTTCGATCCATGCCAACATCGTAAATGCTATAAATATTATCGTCATGTTTCTAAAAGTTCATGAGATATTAACTATATTAGTTTAGGATTGTGTGGGAGGTGCCACGCCTAGTTGTCCAATTTGTTTATAATATAGTTTATAATAATTATAATAATAAAATAAACATTGGTTTCATCCTGTTAAAATTTCAGATCAATCGCTCTGTTATTTAGCCCTATTTGCGATTTTTAAAGGGGACATGCCACCGCCCTTAAAAACCTAAACTAAAAAAGATAAAGATAAAATCTCAAGAATCCATATAAAAATTTATATGTTCCAAATATCTCATATCTTCATGAGTTATTGCGACTTTAGGTTTAGGATTGTTGAGCTTGACCCAGTCCTTGTGAGTGTATCATGTCTACCTCTTGACCGATATGGCCACCTAGCTTCTGCGATAGACAGAAGCTAGGGTTTTAAGACGATTCAGAATATTCAATTTTATGGGGTCTCCGAACAGTACGTCGATGTGTTGCAAACGGAATGACAAAGTGAATATAGCGGGGTATGATGGATGGTATAAATACGACAAAGAAATGGGGCGTTTGTCATTTGGTTGGCCTAACCATGATACGTATGGAAATGGTCTCTGTGGCTACCTTTGACTGACCTTTATTTGGGCAGAGCATGAATAAATTCATTGAATTCATATAAGAGTTCTGTAGCATAAGCATTGCCAATGATTTAGTTTCTCTGCCTCACAGTATGTCAGTAAAGCGGAATGTTGTTGTAAGTGGAATGTGGCATGAGTCCAAATCGTATTTTTGTAATTTTGCTTGCTGTTTTGGGTCAAGAGGGACAAAAAGTAGGGAAAATTAAATAAAAGAAATTGCGTGCCAAACTTTAAGGATTTTTTTAACCTTTAAAGGCATGTAACGACATCTTTCCGCTGGATGACGCACATTCGAGAGGTATAATTTTTGGTAAGACTGACGTATGGATCATTGTTTAAATATACGTTGTGCTACATTTTTGCTACTAACAAAGGATCGCCGCTCAATGGGTTATTAAAATACATCGGCAGCTTAAGGAACCTTTTTAAAATTATGTCAAACATACGACCTTTCTTATGCAGAAGGTTCATTGTACCAAACTTAAGCGATTTTGTTCCAGTTGACAAGTCCTATAAAAGAGTTCCTGTAGAAGTACGTAATGATAGTCATGTTTTACCGGTAAGTAATGCCATAAAATATATAGGAGTTATTACTGATCCAAACCGTTTCAAAAAAACATCGAACACGCTACAAATAAAGCACTGAAATGTTTCCGATGTTTTTATCTGCTTCAGAATAAAAATTTAAACTAAATATCAAAAATAAAGCAATAATATTTAGAGCCATTATAAGACCAACGAGGGCGGTTTGGAAACTTCTTAGCCTAGCACAAAAAGCGCGGTATAATCAGAAAAAAGTTAAGTGTTTTGGAAACTTCCATCTCAGCTATGAACACATGTTAAATTTTGTTTCGATCTGGCAACTCCTTCATATAGAAACAGGTGTTCACAAAAGACGCATCCGCGATTTTTTTACAATGGAAAAATTAGAAATGCGTGGTGTCATTAAATATTTACATAAAAAAGGTTTATCGGGACAAGAAATTCATAATGATATGGTGAATGTGTTAGGTGAAAGTGCTCCTTCATATGCAACAGTAAAAAATTGGGTTGCTGAATTTAAACGTGGTCGTACAAGCATTGAAGATGAACCACGTAGTGGACGTCCAAAAACAGCAACAACAACAGAAATTGTAGCCAAAGTGCATGATATGGTATTAAATGATCGATGAATAAAAGTGCGTGAAATAGCTTATATCATGGGCATCTCAGATGATCGAGTCCATTTAATTTTGCATGAAGAACTACAGATGAAAAAGCTTTCTGCAAGATGGGTGCCGGACTTGTTAACAGTCGACCAAAAACGCATAAGAATGAACATTTCTCAACCTTGTTTGGATCGTTTTTAGCGAAATAAAATGGATTTTAAGCGTCGTTTCATAACTGTTGGTGAGACATGGATCCACCGCTATACTTCAGAGACAAAAGAACAATCCAAACAATGAACTGAAGCTGGAGAAGTGCCCCAAAGAAGGCAAAAACAATTCAATCGGCTGATAAGGTTATGGCAACGGTTTTTTGGGACTTTAAAGGTATTTTAATGATTGACTATCTGCAAAAGGGTAAAACAATAAATTCAGAGTACTATTGCAACCTTTTAGGTCAATTAAATGTACAAATTCGAGAAAAACGTCCTGGCTTACAACACAAAAAAATAATTTTTCATCAAGGCAACGCACCAGCGCACAAGAGTGTTTGAACAATGGCTAAAATCAACGAATTAAAGTACGAGTTTCTTGACCACCCACCTTATTCTCCTGATTTAGCTCCCAGTGACTTTTACCTGTTCCCAAATCTAAAAAAATTCCTTGCTAGCAAGCGTTTTACCTCAAATGAAGACGCAATTACAGTTGTAAACCACTATTTTGAAGACCTTGAGGAAAACTATTTTAATCAAGGGATAGAATTGGTAGATAAGCGTTGGACTAAGTGTATTGAAGTTTCAGGAGATTATATTGAAAAATAAAAATATTTTTAAAAAACTAACTATTCTCTTTCATTGATATGCTAAGAACTTTCCGAACCGCCCTCGTATAATGGTATACGGTTGTCCTGTCTGGGGCTGAGCTGCATCACCACATAAAAAGAAGCTTCAAGTGTTTCACAACCGAGTTCTCAAACCCATAGTTAACCTTCATCGTTTAAAGCGCACGCTCTATCTCCATAAAAGTATTATCCAATTACCATAAGCGAACTTATCGATGGTCAGTTTCCGACATTTTTAAATAAATGCAGATATTCTGAGAATAATCTTAGAAGAGATATGTGGGAACTCACAAAATGATATATTAATTAATTATTTTTAGTGTTTAGATGCGCTTTCCCTAACCTTTTGATATTATACAGAAGTTTAAGCTATCTTTTTTCTTTATAACACTTTTACTATTCTATGACTGTTTTAACTACTTTAGAAATCTACAATTCTACACGATAAAGTTAAGGTGTACGTTTTTTAAAAAAGGGGTACCGGAATACATAAAAATATCTGAACCACTTCGATAATCCGGGTATTTAAAGTTTATTTTATGGTGTACCGATTGACGCAGAATCCCCAGCTAATTCCATTAAACAATGCCTGTGTGTCCTTCAGTTCGTCCGTCTGTCCATCCGTCTCTAATTTTATCCATACGTATGTCCTTTTTTTGTCATCTGTCTGTTCTTTCGTACGTCCATCTGTCGTTTCGTGCGTCCGTCCTGCTTCTGTCCTTTCATAGGTCCGTCCATCTAACGCTGGTTACACAGTGCAACAACCAAATTGCAAATGGGATAAAACCCATCACAAAACCTTCAAGGGTTTTGTTAAGGGCAGTTCGAGATTTGTATACCCTCCACCATACAATGGAGGGTATATTAGTTTTGTCATTCTGCCTGTAACACCTTGAAATAATCATCGGAGACCCAACAAAGTGTATATATTCTTGATCCTCGTAAAATTCTAAGACGATCTAGCCATGTTGTCCGGCTGTCCGTCTGTCTGTCTGTTGAAAACATGATATAGCATGCATGAAAAGAGATAGGGAGCTGAAATTTGTCACAAACATGTGTATTTAACCTAGCCTGGTTGGTATTGAAAAAGGGCTATATAGCTCTACGGTAAGTTGGTGTTGGAGACCCTTAAGTTTTTTATTTGGAAATATCCGTCCAGTTTCTTGAGCAAAATCACTTAAATTTTGCAAATAATAATCTCTATATAGGCGCAAAAATCAATGTAAAAATGGTTTAGATTGGGCCACCATTTCTTGTACCTCCCATACAAACGGCCTTATGGGCCTTGAGAAATAATATGACTATAACTCACCACACACTTGACCTATCGAAAAGAAATTTTCGGCATAAAGATTAATATATAGAACACACTTTTGCGCTTAATTTGGCTAAGATCGGAACAACACAAACGGTCTTATGCGCCAAATTCTGTTGAGATCGGAAAAGTCCTACTGGTACATCTCACACAAACGGTCTCATGGGCTTTGAGAAATAATATGACGATAACTCACCACAAGCTTGATCTATCGAAATGGAATTTTGCACATAAAGTTTTCTATATAGAACACACTTCCGCACCAAATTTGGTTTTATTTGGGAATCTGGTGGAGGGTATCCAAAGTTTGGCACAGCCAAACTTAACATTTTTTTTACACGCATTTGAAGTTGGTGATTTTGGAACGCTGAAACGCAAGAAAATTTCAATGGAAATTGGATAAAATAATGCTTATTTATTCTTGTCATCCTGGAAAGTTGTGGTTACTGTTTTTGGGGTCAAGGAATTAATTTTTAATACTCATTTTACTTAAAACGCATGTCATACAAATGGTGCTATTTCTTGTAGATTTTCATAGAAAAAATTACAGTCTTGATCAAATTTTGTATCAATAAGTTTTTCAGGACATTTTTGAGGTGCACGTCATTGAAATTTAAAAAATTGGTTCAAGTTTAGATTAAACTATCCCACACATTTTTAGCCGATTTTATGATGTTATCTCTGGAAGCAAAATATAACATCAAATTTGACACTTTTCATAAGGATACCTCAGTTCATCTGGGCATACTCAATAACACCCATTGTTATTTTAATTTTTATCGAATTTTGCATATAGGGTGATCCACATAAAGATATTTTTTCAGAACAAAAAAAGTATAAAAATTCAATTCAAGTGTGGAATCTTTATTGGTAATTTGAAAGAACATTTTAGGGCATTTATTTTTTGAATATAATTTCCCTCAAATGTTGGCCGCAACTACGCCTCACAGTTTCCAAACTGAGGGTCCAATTTTGAATGACTCGTTCGAGCATTTCGACCGGTATGGCTTTAATGACACGCGTAATGTTGGCTTCCAAAACCTGAATCGTAGCTGGTTTGTCAGCTTAGACTTTGGACTTTACGTAACCCCAAAGAAAAATGTCTAAAATGTCACCCGATCTAGGCGGCCAACTCACCTGTCACCTGTAATTTATACCGGCAGAGTATTTCTAACAAAGAATGAGGTGTGACTACTGGTATCTTCCTATACCCGACATATTCGAGCCATTACATACATCACAAGGTCTCACACATGGCACGGCAGGAAATCTAACACTCTTTTCTCTATGCGCTGTCACATATAGGGTTAAAGAAGACACTTTCACCTTTCTCCGGGTGGCACGCGTTTCTTGTTTCCTTCTGTTCCCTAGAAGTTCTATATTAAGCGCTGGAGCTGTAACCACTTACAACAACTAAAGAGTATAATCCTACCATCATTATAAAAAAACCGCAGACCATTATCGATGATAGCTTGCGAGTAGTAACCATTTATTTTTGATAAAAAAAAAACAAAAAAACGCCTTTTCAGAAATTAAAAAAAAAACAGTTGAGTTTGACAGCATACCACGCCCACAATAAGCAATAGTTTAACCTAATTTTTTGGCTACCTTAAACTGGATATATAAGCTACATAAAGGCGTAAGAATTTTAAAAATCGTTGACAAAAAAATTTACTCTTTTGGTCAATAAAATCAAAATTTCAGCCACAGTGCGCCGCCAGCTCATAAAGAGCACCAAACATTCACTCTTTGTGGATGCATCGGTTTTCCAACATCATTATTAACCTACAAATGCACGCAGAAAAAAAGTATGGTTGGGGTGACAATATTCGAAGAGGATCATATTATTGTTGGGTAAATGGTTGTGGCACAACAATATTATGATCTTCACAACAATAGTATCTCCATAACCATACTATGATCCTCACAACAATAGTATGATTCACACTCAAAAATACTATTATCTCCACAACCATATTATGATCCTCACTATCATAGTGAATGCTACGTCACCATCCATAGACCGCAAGTAGCGAATGTGATTAAACCACGATCAATGTCTATATACTTAAGTGCAGGCAGATTTTAAATAAACGACAACCAGTCAGTAGTAAAGTATTTCACCGAATAAAGTAAACACAATAAAAATCTCTCGAACTACCTTCCGATTAATATTGTTTTTTATAATGGACAAAACCATGCACTGCATCGTATGTGTAGTCTTTAAAACCTGTTTTGCTTTGTTCATAGTCTCAACCATACAGTATGATTGTCGTAATCATATTTTTGTTACCGTAAATCATTAACAACAATACTTTTGTCGCACCAACAATATTTACATGGTAGCTACAACCATATTGTGATTTCTAAATTTAGCAAAAATAGTATTGTTACAGTTCAACAATATTATTATGGCCGCAATCATACTATTGTCAAAATAAAATTCAGAAAACAATACTATGGTTGCGACGACAATGTTGCGGTGACCATATAGTAACCATATCTTTTCTCTGCGTGTGGTTGAATTTCTAAAGCACTTAAACACAAAAATTTTGTATAAGTTTGGGCAAAGCATTTGATGATATGGCGGAATTAACATCGTGCATTATGGTTGGACATCCTTTACAGCTTTACTAAAAGAAACCACTTGATGGACCATTCATTACAATTGATTCTTAGCTTTATTACTTGTTTTTTAATTACATGCAGAAAAAAAGTATGGTTGGGGTAACAATATTCGAAGAGCATCATACTATTGTTGGTTATATGGTTGTGGCACAACAATATTATGATCATCGCAACAATAGTATGGTTCACACACAACCATACTATGATCCCCATAACAATATTATGGTCCTCACAATAGAATTATTCACACACATCCATACTATGATCCCCACAACCATATTATTATTCACACACAACCATACTATGATCCCCACAACCATACTATAATCCTCACAACCAAAGAATATTTCACATACAACCATGATGTGCATGATCCTCACAACCATAGTATGACTTACACACAACCCTGCTATGATCCCCAATTTTTTTTGTAAAGATTGGGTGAAGAGATTTTTATTAAATAAGTTATGTAAAAATACATAAAACTCTTTATAAATGGAGTTATTTATTTAACAGTAGAAACAATTCATTTATTAAAAATATTTCAGTTATTCTGATCCGTAGTTTGTTTTGAAAAAAATTTACTTTATATATAGAAACTACTATTATTGCGTAAGATCCGTAAAAATAACATTGTCAAATTAAAAATAAATTACGAGTTTGCCTGTATGATTGCCGTAATGTTATTGTTAACATAAAACCCATGAAACAATACGTTTGTGCCACCAACCATATTTATATTGTTGCTGCAACCATATTTTCATTTTTTAATTTGGCAACAATGCTTTTGTTACTTTTCAACAATATTAATATTGCCGCAATCATACTATTGTCAAAATTAAATTCAAAAAAACAATACTAAGGTTGCGACAACCGTACTTTTATTGCAGAGAACATACTATTGTTGCCGTGACCATATAGTAACCATATTTTTTCTCTGCGTGTAAAGACAAGAAGAAATGGCTACTTCGTACTTGTAACGTTTTACAATGATGTACATATTATTTATGCTAACATCCCCATCCTATTCTGTAGCAACTCTACGTACCGCGGGTTCATTACTTCCATATAAGTAACATCAAATCAGTTGATTTGTGACGGGGAATTGTAATCGTATCCACCTCTACCCACGAAAGATTAAACAAGAATCGCGTTTACAATAATACTCGTAAGCTATCCGCTTTCAAGATAAAATTCCTAATCATAACACTTGTCAAAATCAGAACTTGTCACAAACTCCTGTGTGAGCTAGTAAACCAGAGTTATTTGCTTTTTACATCAATCTGTCATAGGTATATACCAGCGGATATTCTAAAGATTTGGATGATTTCTAGGATGGCTTCAATACATCACACAGTGACTGAGCGTAGAGAAACTGCTAAGCAACTTTAAAGAAAACATTTTAAGCAAAATCAAAAAGGAAATCCTACTATCAAATAAGGTGACATATTTACTTTGAAAGCACAGAAAAGTGCAAAAGGGAAAACGACACACTTTGTGGTGTTCCTTTGGGGGAAAGTTTCTTAAATTCTTATGAACTAAAAAAATAACAACGAATCATGTTGAAACTAAAGCATAACAGAAGCAAAACTATTTTGAAGAATCCTTTGAAATTTGATTTCACTTTTTGTTTTTGAAAAGTAAGCAGCAACATAGCAAATATTTACGCCGGTGTACGTTGGATAAAGCAAAAACTTAAAAGAGCTTTGAAAAGCAATATTTGAGCGAAATTGGGTTTTTGGTATTAAATTACTTACTGGTATTATTTTAAATACAACTAAGCTCTTAAAGCTAGAAGTGATAACTATTGCAATTGATATAAGAATTTAGAAGGAAATTACTTTAATTAAGTAGTTAATACCCCTTAATATATGTCCTTAACACTTTTACATACTACAAATAAACTGTGTAAAAAAAGTAAAACAAAAAGATTTTAGAGAATTTTCTTAATATTTTTTACTATGATACAGGGTGGCTTACCGATTGTGCTACAATAGAGAAATGAAATAACTTTTTTAAACCAATGTATTTCATTTTTTTTTATTGTATAGAAAATTCAGTTTAATTTTATATAACTAGTTATTTTTGAAGCTGATAGACCGCTAATGACGTTAATGCTCATCCACGCATACGAGGGTTGCTATATATATTTCTGGCCTTGGCAAAACTAAGTGTTGCCTGGGACCATCTGACATTTCCATTGGAAAGTTTGACATCTTTTAGCGTAAACGTACTCAGAACGTTTCGACGTGCGATCATCATTTGTGTTATTTACAATGACTTGAAAAAATCAATTTGGCAAAAAAATTGAATTAACTCGTGAACATTTGCGTGCGCTCATTTTTCACAACTTTCGACGTGGCTTATCACAACAAGAGTGCATCGATAAAAATTCTTTGTATGGCGTTGAAGCACCATCCTATAGCACTGTGAAAAACGGGTTTAATGGATTCAATCGGGGCCGACGCAACGGCCGTTGTGCCAGAGAACATAGACGCCGTGCGTGAACTGATAATGCAAGATCGTCATGTGACATACCGTGAGATAGAGGCATCCTTGGGCATTTCTACCACCAGCATACCTTCCTTATTGCATGAACACCTAGTCGTAAAATAGGTGTAATCTCGTTGGATCCCGCACAATTTGACAATCGCTCAAAAAAACTCGTGTCGATTGATGCAAAAAATTTGAAAAAATACGTTCGCGGTGCTTCAAAAGACGTTTATAGGATCGTCACAGGTGGCGAATAATGGATCAATGCGTATGAGCCCGAAACAAAACAGCAATCGACCGTGTGGGTCTTCGAAGACGAGCCAAATCCAACGAAAGTTGTTCGTGGAAGAAGCACTTCGAAGCAAATAGTCGCCTGTTTCTTCGGCAAAACTGGTCATGTGGCGACTGTTCCGCACGAGCAACGTAGGACGGTAAATGCTGAGTGGTACACCACAAGTTGTTTGCCTGAAATCTTCGAGGAAATTCGAAAAACGAACAAGAGAAGACGAATCATTGTGCACCATCACATTGCGGGCTCTCACACATCGGCTCAAACCAGCGCCTTATTACCCGGCCAAAACGTCCAATTGATGGGTCATCCGCCGTTCAGACCTGACTTCACATCAAGAAAAAAATGCGTAGTCAACGATTTTCGTCGCCAGAAGATGTTTTGGAGGTGTCTCAATCGGAGTGGAAAAAATGCTTCGACAATTGGTTTGAGCGCATTCAAAAGTGTATAAATCATGCTTGAGAATACTTTGAAAAACAATAATACCATTTTTGATGATAAACATTCGCATTTTCATTATTAGACCAGAAATATATTTTGCAGCCCTCGTATGCGACACCTGATCAGGAAAATAATTACTGCGGCTTGAAGGACTGGAGTTCAAATCACTTCAATTATTGTTTTAAAGGACTTCTTCAATTCAGTCAACTTCCTTGATTTCGTTTTGTACACCTCTTGCTTGGCACCAAATGCTGTTGAATCGGATATGAAACTCGTTCTGGTTGCAGTTTCTTCTAATGGAGTATTTGTGGATTAGACTCACTAAATATACGGCAATTTTGCTTGTTGACATTGCCGTTTAGATAAAAATGGGCCCCATAAGACATAAACAAGCAATTTATCGAGATGTTGTCGTTTTCGGCCATAGGCAAGTCAAGAGGGTTTAAATTGCTTTTAATTTGGATTTGTACGGAAAAAAGCTTAGGTCTTCATATATTAATTATTCGTTGTAATGACCGTCTGCTAACTGCAATTTGCGCCGGTATGTTTCTAGTCGAAACGCCTGGATTTGCTTGAGTTGATGATGCTGCCGCTATGGTGTCTTGACCGAGTATAGGAATTTCGATGGTACGGTCTTCGTACCATCGAGATCCCAAATTCGGCAAAAATGTGTTCCAAATGTGAACATTGAGACACAATGGCACTTTTAAGTCAAATTTTTGGAAAGCGAATAATACCGAGAAATTCGGGAATTATTTAGCCAGCTCGATGCTAGAGTTGCCAGCACCCGACTATTTTCTTTAAGGGTTATTTGAAGGAACGAGTATATGTGAACAATCCCCAGACAATCCTTTAACTCAAGGCCAACATTGTTGCAAAAATTCGAACGCTACCGCCACAAATTTGAAAGATGTTATGAAAAATGCTCTAAAACGAGCCCATCATTGCGAAGCTGAAAACGGGGGTCATTTAAGTGACATTATTTTTCACACTTAGTGTAAAAAAAAATCCATTTTGTATTTTATATAATCTGTGGAAAAAAACAATTAACGAAAAAATTATTAATGTTTTTAACCGCATGCTAACTTTTGGCCCATCCTGTAGATGCATCGACTTTTCAACAATCACTTATGGATTCTCCTATACCCAAATGCGGCAAATCCGCTTGTTAACGAATCTACCGAGGTGAAAGTTTTCTTGTAGCTACAGACGATTTCTTTGTAAAGTCACCATTCACTTCTGCTTCTGCTTATCCGACCATTTGCCGTATTAACGACGCACAGTAGCGCCCGTAGAGCAAACGAGGTTGCAAAAATCAAAATTTTCATGAGCGCCGACGAAGTTTTGAATAAACCCATGTTATAGGAAACTTTTCAACGATTTCAAATCTGCCACTCTTAATAATAGCACATTTTTATTTTAGATGATATAGCCGTTCAAAGTTGACCGACTTTCGGTTTTCAAAAAAACACACAATTTTTGGTGAATTTGTTGCGATTTCAGGTGTAATATCACGAAAAATAGGTAACGAATCGCCTTATTTTTTGTTTGTATTGATTGATGTATTTATTAAATGTATAATGATAAAAAAAAATTAACTGTTTGCTTTGTGTTTCTCCTGGTAAATCACTATTTAAAAACTATCCGTTTTTTTCACTATTTTTCAACTTTGACGGAAAATAAAAAAAATCTATATTTTTCTATATTTGCCATATTTGCAAAACCTGTTCATTGATTATTTCTTACAAAATTCAAAAATTTTAGCTGCCCGTACGTGCCCGTTTGGCTTCTAGAGGTAAAAAAGGTTAAAAATACATGGTTGCAGAAATTGTATGGCGTCCATCCCTTATATGTTTTGACTGACAGTAGTTTGATCTAATAGTTTGAAAAAAAACTACTCATTGAAATTAGCAGGTACGTACCTCACTTAAACAATACTTTGGCGTACAAATGGTCAAGAACAATATTGAATTATGGTCCCTATTTTTATTTTTTATTTTTAGGCATGGTAGCATAAGCCTATATATTGCAAAATAAGGATAATGCCTGGATTACTCTACGACTGAAAGTTGGCGCAACAATTACTGAAACCATTAAACAATTTAAGTACTGAAAACATGGCGTTGAACAATTTTAAATTACTTGAACTGTTTAGAAAGTCAACCACACCAATTTTTTTCACGGAAGCTGCTTTAGAAGAACTTGATAGCTTATACGGAAATATTGAGAGAAGCGAAATTATAAAAAATAAATTTTATCTGATATATGCAAATATTAAAGCAAAATGGGTGAAATCTAATCGAACCATTCAGAACTTCAACTCCAAATACGAGGACTGGCTTAATGAAGACACCATCCTGGATATATTGGCAGTAGATAAACCCACCACATCAACCAGAGGAGCAAAATGAAGGCCAAAAAAAGTATTGAGGAGTGTTCAATTTTCACAAGGAAGAGGAAACTTACCGATGCCACCAATGACTTCACCACGAAGCAATTATCTATTAAATTTACAAAGGATAGTGAAAGAGTTAGGCCGCAGATAACCAAATCTGTTGCTGATGCAAGCCCACTACGACTAAAAGGATTAAGGAAAGCATTCCCACGTCCACAAACGCACACATTAAAAAGTATGGATCCGAAGAAGCCTTGGCCTTGTTTATGGACTTAGAACTTTCCAAAGAGAAATATGAGAAACTACGGACATCTTTAACGCGAATATGCGTCGAAAACTGCATCTCTTTTAGCAGAAATGTATCCACAGAAGAAGTTGACCCCGACCGTCCATAAAATATTGGCGCATGGCAAAGATATAATTGAGTACCAGTCTTTGCCAATTGGAGAGCTTTCTGAAGAAGCACAGGAGTCTCTTAACAAATTTTATAAAAAATATAGATTGCAGAACACATTCAAAGCATCAAGGGTAAGGCAAAATGAGGACCTCTTCAACATGTTGGCAGCATCTTCCGATCCACTTATTTCTTCCCTGCGGCATGTGAAGTCAAGAATAGAGTTAGAAAATAATTATAGTTTAGAAATGGTTAGTCTTTTAGATATACCTATTCTTACGAACTGTGATGAATATTTTACAGAAAATTGAAAAAATAAATTTAAAAAAAAAACATTTTTTTTTAATTTGTTGGGTAATAATTTAAAACATAAATCCCTAAAGAAAAAAAATAAAAACAATCTAAAAATTTAAAAATAATTTTTTTAGTTACCATAAAATTGATTTTTCTACTAATTTTAACTTTGATAACCCATAATTAGGCCCCTACAGAGCGTATCACCCTTTCCAAATGCTCATTTCATAGGCTGAACAGTTATCTATCACATGCTGTTTAAACTGTTCAATTATCTTATTCGGTTCAAAAGATATGATTTTTGCAACGAAAAAACTCAAATGGCGCCACTGTGCGACGCTTGAAATGATCACGAGGCTTCAGCTCTTGAGTCAATTCAATCTCGTTAGAGTGCAAACACAAATCATTATTCAAAATTCGCATCAGTGTTGTTTGTGAGATGTTCAATTGTTGGGTACGACTACGAGCCGAGGTTGACGGCTCCTCTGCCATACTTTCGTGAACAACTTCAAAGGTTTAAGAAAAACGAGCATACACAGATGTTTTTACATTTCCTACAGACCTAGTTTGCTATAATTTGCACACAAGCAGAGAACAGACTTGTTGCCACAACCGGATTTGTTGCCAACCGAATCTTGGTGGTTGCACGTACTATTCATGACATCCATCGCTACAACCGAGTGTGGATACGGTACACGGCAATTTTTAGAAGTGGTAACTGACAGTATCGGTTGAAGGGACAAAGTGTTGGTTGTTGTTATAAATTATGAGCTCTAAGTACTCTTTGAATCGGGCTGTCGTTACCACAGGCATTGGCTAACAGGACCAACTGATATTTAAAGTTTACGTTTTCGGTTATCTGACCGAAATAAAAAAGATTTTTTATTTAATTTTTATATTTAACGATATAAAAATATAATCAGTTATTACGTAGTATTTTTTAATTTTTGTATTCGGCCTTTAATTTAAATTTTACTAAATAATTAATATTGAGCTCGAAGCGAAGGTAATTATAATTTGTTATTTGAATTAAAAGCCGTTTTTTTCTAAACTAGAATTTACTTTCGAATCTAATAAAGTTTGTATGCACAAGTGAATTATAAGGCAAAGCTAAATATTATAAATTACTTAAGTGTAGGTAAGTTGAATTTAAACCAAAATATTTCAGACTACTTAAGGGTTAATGTGACACAAAATACCTCAAATATTGCTTAAAATATTAGCTATAGGTGTGTTAAAAATACTCGTATATACACACAACATTTTCTTAGAAAAAAATTGAAAAATAAATCGATTGCAAGTCACATCAAAATTAAATCGAAAAATATTTTTCGTATTAGAATTTTAGTCGTTTTTGTGCAGATTTTCATTACAAAACGGGTTTCATTACATTCGGTATTCACAAATCCTAGGTCCTTATTTTTTCAAAATTAGTCATTGCCTATTTGAAGCGATAGATATTGTGACTGTTATATATAGCGTGATATATCTTGAGGTTTTTTTTTCTGAACAAAAAAACAATATAAAAATTAAAATCAAGTGTGGAATCTTGATTGGTAATTTGAAAGGACATTTTATGGCATTTATGTTTTGTAAATAATTACCTTAAAATGTTGGCAACCGTATTATGGAAATGAGCGTTCGGTGAGAAACGGGAAGATCCGCTGTTTTCGACCAAAATTTTGTTCAGTGATGAGGCCCATTTCTGACTCATCGTTAAAGTCAATAAACAAAAATGACCCATTTGGGCTGAAGAGCAACAAGAGGTTCCATTATACCTAGAGAAAACCACGGTTGGAACCATGGCCGGAACGTAACCGTGAATGGTGTTAGCTATGGCGCCATGATATCGATCTTTATGCTATCTGAAATTGAAGCCCGTAATCTTGACGACACTTGGTTTCAACCGGACGGTGCCACTTGCCATACAGCTGCTCATATAATGGAACTATTGAGAGGTCATTACGAAAAACAGCTAATTTCACGTTTTGGACAGATGAGTTGGCTGCCTAGATCGAGTGATATCACACCTTTAAGAATTTTTCTTTCGGGTTACGTAAAGTCCAAAGTCTATGTCGACAAACCAGCTACGATTCAGGTTTTGGGAGCCAACATTACGAGTGTCATTAAAGCCATGCCGGTCGAAGTGCTCGAACGAGTCATACAAAATTGGACCCTCAGAATGAAAACCCAGAGGCGTAGCTGGGGCCAACATTTGAAGGAAATTAAATTCAAAAAATAAATGCTATAAAATGTCCTTTCAAATTACGAATAAAGATTCCACACTTAATTGAATTTTTATATATTTTTTTTGTTCTGAAAAAATACCACTAAATGGATCTCTCTATATAAATAAAATCGCAATTGCACTCGCTTGTATTACGGATCTTATGCAGACTGCAATTGTTTAAGGTTATTAGCTTGTATTAAAAAAATAACATTCACAACAGGTAATTTCAGAAACAGTTGTAATAAATCCGCTTTGAAAATTTACCATTTAATTAGCGTATGTTACAGATACATTGCATTTTTATTGATTTCGCGGATTTCAACGCTGAATATGTTTTCTATGATTTTAATTGGTTTCCATGTAAGTGAATATTTTCATTTTTTATTTTAGCGCTACTGAAAAAACAAAAAAGCTTAGCTATACAAACAATCGCATACCATTACATTTTTTTGATAAACTATTATTTTTATTTCGGTGTTAGGAAATACCATTGAATAATGCAGAAAAAAATGTATTTTCCATAGAAAACTTCAGTACACACAGATAACTGATTCGTTAACACCATGGATTTTTGCTAACCGAATGATAAAGTACAACCAAGGGATGGAAAGTATCGGTTAAGTGACAGACCACAATTTTACTCTGGTTCAAAGACGATTATGTTGACCAAATGCGATGCAGTTTTGATATTAAATTTATTTTCACCCATTTCTATAAAATAGCCCTCTGTGCCAAACACATATCAGTAACCAAGACTTCAAGAAATCAATTGGATGACATTAACGCTTAAAAAGCGGGGTATACATACACACAGAGAAAAAATCAGTTAAAAATCGGTCCGAGTTTCAAATATTCATTTGAAAAACATACTTTTTGTTGCAATCACCAACATTGCATGGTATTGATGGTTACATGGGTCGAGTTATCATAAATGGTAGCCACAAAAATAACACAACTCTTACCGCCAATAAGTCGGTCATACCAACCAAATTCAGTAAAAGTAATAGTCGACCCAACAGGTGATTAAAACAACCTACCAATTATGAAGCCCATGTTACTTTGGTACCAATAAATGGCACGGGGTGACAGCCCTTGGGAGAAGAATTGCTGCTTCGAGTCGATCCGATAAGTAGAACCGGCTGTCGTGGGATGGATAAATTGTGGTGACATTCTTTATAGTAACCGAACTCCGGTTAGTTCATACTACACTATGTTGTTACATACTACACTGTGCAACAAAAGTTCAAACTTTCTCGCGAGGTGAATGATTTCTTCTAGAAATAAAAGACTAAGGAAATTTTATATGGAATTTGTTTAAAAACAGTTAATATTACTTTGTCTACTGAATTATCGTGATGAGACGTTTAGTTTGAATCGTATGGAGTTTTTTTTCGTAGAGCATCCTATCATTAAGATTGAAGTGTCCTTTTCGCCTTTTTTCGAAAACGGGAAGACAAATGAAAAAATATTGCCCACTTAATTTCAATGGGTTTTAATGGTTCGCGTTATTTTTTTTAATGGAATTGTATCAATCTTTTAAAAATAATAGTCGTTTTCAGGGTTAAAATGTTTTACCAAATTAATACTATTGTCATTTTAGTGTAGTTCGTGAAAAATACGAAAAATTTTCATTGACCCTTTTCGTGTTCAGAATGGAAACCTAAAACGACAAAAAGGGGCGATTTGAATATTAAATTTGTTTTCACCCATTCTTTTCGAATAATTTATCAAATATAACAAATATGTGGTATTACGTGTCACATTAACCCTTATGTAGCCGGATATATTTACTCAACTTATGCATCATAATCGGCTTTGTCTTTAAACTTCTTGACACTTTCAAATCAAAATCAAAATTGAAATCAATACTTATACATACATTTTTAGATTAGAAAGTTAAAACCAAGTTTAAAAAAAACTGTTCATACATCAAATGGCGGAATAAATATTTTCAAATTGTTAAATATAAAAATTATATAAAAAACCTTATTATATAAAAACCAAATAACCGAATACATAAAATCTAACCAAGCAACCGATTTCAAAAAGTTCTTATGGACAATCATATAAAACAACAAACAATACATGTACAAATTCAGTTCCAATAATCATTCAAATTAGTAAGGGTTACCGATACTTTGTCTCTTCTACCTGTGCTCTTGCTGTTTACCTAATCAACATTCGGTTGTAGCGATGGAATACATGGATAGAACGTGGAACCACCAATATCCGGTTGGCAAAAACTTCGCTTGTGGCAACAAATCTGTTTTGGTATGTAGGATTAAAAATTCACTCATGGTATTTTATTAACATAACATAATAGGCGTAACGTGCAAAATGCTTTTGACATTTCAAAACCAAAATTTAGTTTTATGACCCACTTTAAGTATACCAATTTAATGTAGAAAGTCTTTTCACTTGTGCATACAAACCTAATTAGATTCAAAAATAAAAACCACGCCGGTTATAAGCTACCTTTACGAGGGCGACCGCAAAACTAACTGGCCTGGCACATTTTCTGTTTTACTAGCAACTTTTTTTGTTTTTTTAAAGCAATCATTTATAAGCTATCTGTCAAAATTTCTGAAATATTTAATGATTATTTTCTTTGATTGAAGTAAACAAGTTTTATAATTTTTGAAAAATGGAAAATAAAGAGTTTCGTGCGGTAATTAAACACTTTTTTATGAAAGGTTTTTCGCCACAATTAATCAAAGATGAATTGGATTCTGTTCATGGTGATAATGCACCATCATACTCCACCGTGAAATCCTGGGTTCAACAATTTAAAATGGGTCGTTCAAGTACGGAAGATGAACAACGCTCTGGAAGACCGAAAACTGCTACTACTATTGAAAACATTAGAAAAATATTTAATGAAGTGACTTAAAATAGACGAATAAAGCTCAGAGAACTTGCTGATATTGTTAAAATATACGAAAAACAAGTTTGGAGTATTTTACATGATGAACTCCACATGAAAAAGCTATCCGCAAGATTGGTGCCGCGTTTGTTGACTTTGTCCCAAAAAATCGTCCGTTGGACCAATTCCGAGGAGCTTTTAGCGATTTATCAGCGTAATCCAATAGAGTTCTTGCGCCGATGTTGATGAAACATGGATCCATCACTACATCCCAGAATGCAAAGAACAGTCAAAACAATGGTTAGAAGCTGGTAAAAGTGGTCCCAAGAAGGCGAAAACTGTTAAGTCAGCAGGATAAGTAATGGTCACAGTATTTTGGGATGCAAGGGGTATAATATTTATTGATTATCTTGAGAAAGGAAAAACTATAAATAGTGAATATTATTGTGCATTATTGGATCGGTTGAGTGAAGAAATCAAGACAAAACGATCGCATTTAGAAAAAAAAGTTCTTTTTCATCAAGATAATGCTCCTTCACACACTGCATTTTTAACTCAACAAAAACTGGCCGAATTACGATTTGAAATTGCTCCGCATCCACCATATAGTCCAGATTTAGCTCCTTCTGATTATTTATTGTTTCCAAATTTAAAAAAAAAATTCTCGGTAGCAAAAAATTTTCGTCCAATAGCGAGGTTATTGCTGAAACTGAGGCATATTTTGTAGGTCTTGAAAAATCATATTTTTCGGATGGAATTAAAAAACTTGGAAAATGTTTTATGATGTGTATTGAGTTGGAATGAGATTATGTTGAAAAATAAATAATAATAATTCCAAAAACACGGTTCTTTTTATGTTAGGTATGTGACGCGCAAAATAGAAAGGGAACTAAGGTTAAAAACCAGTTTTGTTCAGGAGAGCCATTTTAAAGATTAGGTCCTTTTCTATTTGCGCTTAGAATCGTCGACTTCAATTTCATAAAACGCGCATATCTCTGGGAGGGAACACTTTTGGGGCATGGGATCGGTCTCATTCGATGCTCAGATGTTGTCCACATCAAAAAAAGAAAAAAAAATTAAATTAATTTTTTTACCCTTAGGTCCCTTTCTGTATGCGCTGTCACATATGCATTTCGTTTATAAGTATGGAAACTCGCTTAAATGTGCTACAAATAAATACAATTGAAGGAATTTAATGGAAAAAATGTTTGTATACAAAATTTTTTAAATTTTTACCAATTATAAAAATCAGTACAAATTATTTTAAGTCGAACATTTGATTCCTTTTAAATTTAAGGTTGTGAAAAACGTATTTAATATCAGATTGGACCATATAAAATTTTATTTTTTCCACTAAACTGTCTAAGTTCAATGGCTGCAAAAAATTAAATAAAAATTAATCGTATTTTGGAATATTCTGGTCACTTAAAACAGGAAACTGAAAAAGTATGCTGAATTACCAAAGAGAACGCTCGAGTAAGCACTTTTTAGTTAAATGACTGTAAGTTTATAATAGCTATTTTTGCAAAAATTCTATTAAAATAAAAAGTTCAATAACTCAGTCAATATTGTGGGCCGTAAAGGTGTGATGGCTAGAGTAAACGACTACTATACCAGTAAGTCTAGCTTCAACTCTGGGTAGGAACATCATACAAATGTGGCAGTTTTCAACCTAGTTAATGATGACAAATTTACGAGTAAAAGAATAACCTCTAGGTCATGTATAACTAAAGCATCAGCCGCTCGGAGCCGTCGTTAAATCGTAGGTCCCGGTCAGCATAAGAATTATATCGGACATTAATCACTGATATGAATAAAGTTGTTCCTTGACCCTAATGAGATGTTATGGGACTTAAGTAACTTCTTACTTAAGGAGTTTTTAAAATAGAACCACAAACGGAGTGTTTGTCGAAAAAATAAACACATAATTCTCAAACTTTCATATATAACATATATACACAAAAAGTTCAGATTTGTTGGCACAACTGAATTTTTTGGCAACCATATGTTGGTGGTTGCACGTACTATCCATGTATTCCTTCGCTACAGTCGTATATTGATTGGGTACATCGCAATTTTCTGTAGTGAAAACAGACAGACAAGGTATTGGTAAACATAACTAATTAGGATTATAAGTGGAACTGAATTTGTCCATGTGTTGGTTGTTGTTATAGATTATTGGCTATAAGTACACCTTGAAGAGCATTTGTTAACGGGACCAACTGATTTACCATTTATCTCTTCGGTTATCTGAAGGAAACGAAAAATTTTTACATTTATATATAGAGAAAAACTTAGTTGTAAATTCGGTGGCAAAAGAAGAATTTCGGTTGTAATCACCAAATTTTTATAGTCGTAATAAATATTTGGTTCGGCATAACACAAGATGATAAATATCATACTAACAACTTATTCATTGGTAGTTAAGTCAACCAATAGTTGTGTTTGTTTGTCGTAACCAGTTATTAGTTATTAATGATAACTTAAACTTCATTATTACCAAAAATGTTGTTTAATTGTATTTTTTAACAAATAAATTAATTCGGTTATTTCTGACTTTAAGCCAATTGATTTACCAATTTTTTTTCCAGTCAAAATTTTTCATCATCTTTTCCACTTTTTCCTCGTCATGATCCTTTCTATGAGTAGTTCAATTGTGTCAGCAAACAGTTTTTTGACTCTGACAAAAATATTATTTTTTCGTTGAACAAGTGTGGTATGTGGATTTTTAAATCCAAAAATTATCTTTTGAAGGTTCGCATACTTGGTATGTTGCAATAATACTACTTATACAGTAACAATAACTGAAAGTTAAAGAGCAGAAACTAACATTCAATTTTGGTTTGCAAAAAAATTTTAACATAAAGCTGATTTTTAAATATTATTTAAGTGATGTAAAGGGGAATTTTAAACAAAAATATTTCAAGCTATTTCAGGGTTATTTGCCGCTAAATACCTCAAGTGAGTGTTCAATATATTGACTACAGATGTGATAAGAAATGTATACTTTTATATCTGTCATAATTTGCAGTTTATTTATAAAGAATGGGTGAAAATATTTGATATTCAAATCGCCCGTCTGTGTTGATGTTGGTCTTTCTTCTGAAGATAACTTTTTCATTCAATTTTATTAAAAAATGTATTTACAAAAATGTATATTTTATACTGAAGATATTCTGTTTTAAAAGAACATATTATCCAAATAACGACTATTTTTCAAAAAAGTTAACAAAATTTCATTCAAAAATAGGACACAGCTGAAAAGAAATTAAATTAACAACATTAGTGTAGAACATACAAATCCTCAAACTCCCTTTAGAGGACGATTTTTTCACCATTCTTCACTTTTTTGAAAAAGGACGAAAAGTAAAAGTTCAATCTTAGAGACAGGTTGCTAAAATGTTTCACGAAAATAACTACATACAATTTCACAAAAGACAATTCATTACGAAAATTTGTTAAAACGAAGAAATATTTACTTCTTTTTAACTTATTTTATAAAGTGTAGAGTTGCAAAATAACAACGACCTGGGTCCATAGAAAAATAACTAAGACCTACCAGAGCTATAATTTTGGGAATAAACCAGAAGAAATCATTCACCCCCGAGAAAGTCCGAAATATTGTTACATAGTGTAATATGTTACAACAGCTAACTAACGATGGGTGTTTAATTACTACAAAGAATTTATCTGTTGTCACCTCCAAAAATTAATGCCAAAGTACTGATTTCTGTTGGTAAAACCGACTTATTGGCACTATGTTTTATTACTATTGGAACTGAATTTGTACATGTATTAGTTATGGTTACAGATTATTGGTTATAAGTGTTCTTTGAATTCGGTTGCCACGAACATTTGTCAACTAGACCACCTTATGGTATAATTTTATGTATTCGGTTTTCAGGCAGAAATAAAACGATTTTTTTTATAAAATTTGTATATTTAAGGATTTTAAACTCTAAATTATTTTATTTAAATTATGAACAGTTCTTGAAAACTGGGTTTTGATATGCAGGCTCAACTAAAACGCACGATGTTAATTGCAAATAAAATACAAAGGTTTCAGAGAATTTTCTTAATATTATTATAATAGAAGAATCTACGACAATTATGCGTAAAACAAAATATCGGCCACGTCAAACACATATTCATGTTTAGACTGCGGTGCCAAATTTATATGTTCTTATTGAATTGCTTTTATTTCTCTTTCAAGTATTTTTTATTTGCCATAGTCGCACTCTAAGTATTGGTTTTGTTTCCAATTTAAATTTTTAAACCACTCGGAATGCGAATGGAATTTGTGCATATTTAACCTAATTATTTTCTGCAGACCAAAACCGATTCGGGTTTTGGTATGCTCTCAGTTGTTGTCAATGACATTTTCATGAAATTTAGTTCTTTAATTTTTTACAAACAAATAAATTAATTAACAAATTTCCTTTTAAAAATTAAATGTTTGCCTTTCAACTTATGTAAACCTATGTTGAGTAAACACCTACGAATCAATGAAGAGTTGTCGCTATTAATTTAGCTAATAAAACATTTGTTTCACTTGGTATTTGCTTTTTGCGACTGTGTTATTTGTATTTTTTTTAATGCGGTCAACCACAAAATTATTTAGATTCAATTCGGTGTATTGGAATCGTTGTAGGTGCTAGCTTGTTTACACCATTTTAAAGTGTGACATTTATGTATTTGTAGAAAAAAAAATTTATTAAAAAAAACAACAATCAAGTTTATATATATTTTTTATATTTATATAAGTGTAAAACGATTTTTTTTATTAGGCCATTTTACATAGGAAGGATAATAGAATATGTGATTTATTACCGTACTATAGATACACCCATTCTCCAATTCCCATGGTTTTAAGTTTAAATTTTCCAATAAACAATGTTTTTAAAATTTGCCAACTATGTTAACAATAGCTGTGTTCTTTTCGGGTTACTAAATAAATCAGCATTTGTATGGATGTAAATCGGTTAGCAAGATAATTGACCGCAACTCGCTAACTAAACGAGCTAGAATTACCACACTTACTCTTCCTAAAAATATTCGAAAATGTTTTTTGTTATCTATACTAAAAAATAATTTCCTCTAAAAATTGTAATAATTAAATTGATATGTACCTATAAGTATAATTTAGATTTCGATCAATTTGGGCCCCGGATCAGCCCATATGGGCCCTATGGTCACAACAAAATACGGATATTACTTAGTAGGGACATAAATACTGTTACAA
The DNA here is from genome assembly GCA_963513945.1 of Hydrotaea diabolus. Lineage (NCBI taxonomy): Eukaryota > Metazoa > Arthropoda > Insecta > Diptera > Muscidae > Hydrotaea > Hydrotaea diabolus. The sequence continues at coordinate 240,622,785 of OY740716.1, read as the reverse complement.
CATTGAACACACCCATTTCAATAGTAGAACTAAACATAACCCGTTAATGCCATATGGGTTTTCAAAGCTAACCTCAATAGCGTTAGTCTGTAACGGGATTTTAAAATTGTTTCAACTTTCATCATGGAGTGGTCAGATAATGAGAACCGTATCGCTGTAATAGCGCTTCTCAAGAGTGAAATGAAAAAAAGCAATATTTACAAAACGCTCCGGCCACTAGGGATTAGTCGCATGTTCATCTACCGATGCATAAAACTGGTTGAGGAGACTGAAGATGTAAAAGACCGCCACCGACCGGGCCGATCAAAGCCGTAAAATTAAGAATTCACAGAAATCCGCTCCGAAAACAGAAAATCATGGCCCGTGAGATGAATATCACGCAAAAGTCCATGAGTCGCATCATTAAAAAAGACTTGGGACTTGGGGCTTTCAAACGCACCGGACATATATTGACTGCAGCTTTAAAAAAAATAGGATTGCAAAAATGCAAGCGTCTTTTGGTGAAGCACGCTGATAACTTGCACAGAAAAATTTTGTTCACCGATCTGGAAAAATTTAACAAGCAAAATGATTGGATCCCTTAAGACTGCATTGGTTCGAGCTGTGGCCAATTTTCCAATGGACGAGGTTCGTGCAGCTTTTGACGATTGGCCAGTGCGAATTAAAAAATAGGCTGACATTTCGAATAAGTAGATTCTTTTTGGATACAATATACATCAATATATATATTAAAAAATATTTGGTCCAAAAACATTCAGTACTTTTTATTTTACAGCATAAAACGTGTGTAACAGTATTTATGTCCCTTCTAAGTACAATCGAGCCTCCGCGGAAAGTAAAGGAATTAGTTCAAAGCCACACATGCCAACAATTTGGCAAACAAAATCATGGAGAGGAACATTCTACAGCTGTATGCTGAATGCGACAAAAGGGCGTGACCTTACCAATTTAACCTTGTACGAGTACTTTAGAATGCTATAACTCGTGTTGGTGTGGAAAAAAACACCCTGATAGAAAAAAGACCGGTGCCACGTCTCCTTTACTAAGTTTTATATTGCACTGTAATCTATGGTGGATAGTACTTAGTAGGGACATTAATACTGTTACACACGTTTTATGCTGTAAAATAAAAAGGACTGAATGCTTTTGGACCAAATATTTCTTAATATATTTATTGATCTATATTGTATCAAAAAAGAATCTACATATTCGAAATGTCCGCCTTTTGCCTTTAAACACGCCTTAAGTCGCACTGGCCAATCGTCAATAGCTGCACGAACCTCGTCCATTGGAAAATTGGCCACAGCTCGAACCAAAGCAGTCTTTAGAGATCCAATGTTGGGGTATCTTTTGTGACAAACCTTGTCCTTGACAACCCGTCCACAATTTGTAATCCAATGGGTTCAAATCTGGACTGGCTGAGGGCCATTCTTCAGAGGAAATAAACGCTGGCAAATTATTTCGAAGCCAGGTCTGGAAAGTTTTAGCCTTATGGGCCGGCGCAGAATCATGATGGAAAGTCCATGGCTGGTTTTGGATCTAGGAATTGTTAAGAGGCTTCATAACAGCTTCCAAAACGGTTTCTTGGTAAAATTTCGCCGATGTTTTGACTTCTTGTTCGCAGAATTGCAGGTCAGTGACCCCATAGTAAGAGACACCCCACCAAACCATGACTGAAGCTGGGTGATGGCCCTTTTCCACCCTCGGCAACAGTTCAGATGCTTCCTTAGATGACCGCACATACACTCTATCATTTTGCTTGTTAAATTTTTCCTGAACTTATTTTATAAAATTATTTTTCGGCTTGAGGTCATTTATTTAAACTCGTTGTTCTATGTGTTGGTTAATTTTTATTTATCCCAATATTTCGATTGACTTCGTCAATCATCTTCAGGGGTTGTCACTGACAAAATACAAACCATGATTACATTTAATAAACAAAACATTAACACAATATTTGAAAAATAATTACATTAACAAAACAATGTCGTCCGTCTGATTATCGCTGTCAACTGATTTTTGTGTTACTCTTCAGCTTGCGTCTGTGCTTATGCACCACATTTCTATATATGTGTGCGATCCCATCTGTGTCCGTTTTGTATTAATTCGCCTCTCATTAGGTACGTCAATAATGTTAAGCATTTCGAGAGTGTATCTTCTTCTATAATTTCTCTCTTGCGCTACAATTTTTACGTCGGTAAAGTCAGGCTTATGTCCAGTCAATGTACAGTGGGCCGCAAGTGCGGTCTTTTGTTCTATGGGCCTATTTGCGGCTTTTAGGACAGATTTGTGGAACGAAATTCTTGTCTTAAGTTTAGTTTTAGTAGTGCCGACATATACCTTTTGGCATATGTCGGACTTGTCACCATTGCACTTTATTTGGTATACAACGTCTGATTTATCTTCGTTTTTTATTCGAGATTTTGTCCTGCTAAATAAACTGTTTACTGTGCTGTGTGTCTTTAGTGCAAGTTGATATTTGTCTTTGTTATAAATGTTGGAATGGCTAAGCCTTTCTGAAAAACCCGGTACATATGTTGTTGGTTTATGTATTTTTGTTACAGGTTCTGCGATGACAGCTGAGGAATTGGATTTTGATTTCCATTTGTTTAGTAGGTCTGTGATGGTTTTGTGTGAGAACTCATTTTGCCTTAAAATGGTTATAATTTTTTCTAAATTATGTTAGTGAAACTCTGTGTCGCTAATATCTGAAATTCTATTGATGAAGTTAGTCGCTGTATTAATAATTACTCGTCTAGGATGCTTTGAACTAAAGTTAATCAGTCTGCCAGAAGCTGTAGGTTTTTGGTACCAATCTAATTTAAGTAACTAACCTTGTCGACAAACTATTGAATCTGAATATGGTAATTTTCCGTCCTGTTCCATCTCCATTGTTCCTGAACGGTAAAATTTTTTTCTTCGGTGAGCAAAATTTGTCTGTGCAAGTTATCAGCGTGCTTGACCAAAAGACTTTTGCATTTTTCATTCCTATTTTTTTTTTAAGCTGTAGTCAATAAATGTCCGGTACGTCGTTTGAAAGCCCCAAGTCCCAAGTCTTTTTTAATGATTCGACTCATGGACTTTTGCGTGATATTCATCTCACGGGCCATGATTTTCTGTTTACGGGTCGGATTTCTGTGAATTTTTGATTAAACGGCTTTGATGACAGGCGGTGTTCGAACAGACCGGTGGCGGTATTTACATTCCAGTCTTTTCAAACAGTTTTATGCATCGTTAATCGAACATGCGGATAATCCCGAATGGCCGGAGCGTTTTGAAATTATCGCTTTTTTTCATTTCACTCTTGAGAAGCGCTATTACAGCGATACGGCTCTCATTATCTGACCACTCCATGATGAAAGTTGAACCAATTTTAAAATCTCGTTACAGACTAACGCTATTGAGGTTAGCTTTCAGAACCCATATGCCAGTAACGGGGTATGTTCAGTTATACTATTGAAATTGGTATGTTCAATGTTGTAACAGTATTTATGTCCCTACTAAGTAATTATGGCTCTATTAATCGATGTGATGTTTTAGATGTCATTATTGTTTTGTGCTGGGTCCAAATCAAGGAAAAACTGGATCAAAGGAATTTTCGAAACTCGACTTTTTTACTAACTCCATTTTTACACAAAATTTGATGCAAATTATTTGATCTATTTTTTTCCATTGCCGTAAATCGCCGAACGAGCAAAACACGTCTAACTGTTATTTATGACCATCACAAACAAACTAAACACAAAAAATCTTAGGTAGGAACATATGTTCGAGACAACCAACATAATAAAACCCCTAACCGAATGCACGTAGACTGAGAAATTTCAAAGTTTCACGGTTGCTATTGAATACAGCTCGTAGTTGTTAAAAATAAAATCAGATAATTTGGTACAAAACTCTTACACTTTATCTTAGCGGTTTGAAGTCAAGTCGCTCCCTAACCGACTAGTATTCATAAAAATGCTAGTTTTTTAAGCTCATAACGACGCATCTATCGTAATGCATCTAGAAAAGTAGAAAGAAGATAACTCGTATCTAAAATATTTGACATTATCAATTTGCATGTAGGCCACTAAGGACGACACGTACTGTGTGTAGCACTGCCCCGATGGGAGATTGTGATGATGTGAATAACATCAGAGATAAAAGTTGGACACATCAGCTTATCACGTAACAGACATCAATCAATTTGAGGCAATAGGCGCATTATGCTGAACATATATCACATATTTTCCTTACTACATGGGCATATGTTGAAATGACAATTGCAAGAAGAACAAGAAGAATGTTATATTTATTTTCCATTTGCCACATTTTATTCAAATAACAACATGACGCATATAAATATTTTCTATAGCAAGTACGACGCATATATTCAATTTCAATGAAAGCAATTGAAATGAAATGAGTTTCCACTGTAAGACTTATATGGCCCCATAAAAGCGAAGAAGAGCACCAATACATTTTACATACAATAACAGATGAATGTGTAAAAATAAATGTGCAAATATAATTGAAATACGTGTGACATATCTGAAAACGATATAAATATCATCGCTGCAAAGTAATGGCCCATTCAATACATACTTTTTGCAGGCATTGAAAAATATTACCTTTTCAATAAACGTTCATCATGAATTATTAACAGTTGCGAATTCTACGTTGATTAATTCCCGAAAGGTTGCCTTGGAGACGGTTCAATATGAGAAGGTGTAATTTATATGGAAACAAAATTATGAGCTGTAAATATTGGCGTAAAAGTAGCAATATATCTTTATTATTCTCATTAATTTATTTGTAGAATTTGCAAACGAAGGTTTGCCGAGTTTACGAAGGTTGCTACTTATATATCGGGCCCAACAATAAAAACACAATAATTTATAATTGGAAATGATTTTATTGTTTTTCAAAATATTGTCCTTTAAGATCAATACACTTTTGCTTGCGCACAAACCAATTTTCGAAAAACTTTTTCCACTCCGATTGAGACACATGATTTTTGAACGCCTTAACAGCTGCTTCGGGCGATGGACGTGGAAGTTGACCACGCAGTTTTTTCTTAATGCTAGAAATAAGAAGAAGTCATTGGGTGCCAAATCAGGGCTGTACGGTGGATGGCCCATCAATTCGACATCTTGAGTGGTCAAATAGCTCATCGTTTTAGCTGATGTGTGAGAGCTGGCATTGTCTTGGTGCAAAATGATCCGTCGTCTATTATTATCTCTCCTCATTTCTTCAGAACTGACGCACCTACGTTCTACTTAAGGCACTGTGGCAACATGGCCGTTTATACCGAAAAAAACGCAGTCATTTGCTTCGATGTACTTCTTTTACGAACAACGTTTGTCGGATTTGGATCGTCAGGAAGGACCCATACGGCTGATTGCTGTTTTGTTTCGGTATCATATGCATAGATCCATGATTCGTCACCTGTGACAATGTTATACACTGCCTTTGACCTACCGCAGTTATACTGTCTCATCTCTTTACACCAATCCATAAGAGCTTTTTTTGAGTATTCGACAAATTATATGGGTTCTCGTTGGAACGATTTTTTTCGCGGCCAAATGAACATGCAATAGCTTATTGATGCTTGTCATACTAATGCACAAGGATGCCTTAATCTTACGGTATGTCACATGTCGGTCTTGCTTAATCAGTTTACGCACAGCATTGATGGTTTCTGGCAAAGTAATCGAAGTTGGACGTCCTTTACGAAATTCATCCTGGAGCGTCCGAGACTGAACTCTTGGTACCAGCGATTAACAGTGGTTTTTGATAGTACACGGGATAATTCCATTTTTTGATTAAAATGGATTTTTCAACACACTGTGAACAAAACAAATCGCCCTCAAATTACAAAATGTTCTGAGCGAAGTTATTCTAAAAAATGTCAAAGTTGTTTGACAGTTTGTATCTGGGAACACTAGTATTGTCAGGACCCGATATAAAAATAGCAACCCTCGTATCGTCATTAAGTTTTGTGTGAACAATTCAGGAGGTGGATTAAGGCGGCAGCATGCTAGGACGACTAGGCCTTAGGATGGTAAAGTCACCGATAGTAAGTGGTTACGTTTTAGTCGATTACTTTGTAGCCATATAGACACTCCTCAGTAGCAGCATAGTCATAGGTGATCAAACTGTTCGATGACTCTGAATGTATGTACAGTGTAATCTCTCTATTCCGGACACTCGCTAGTTCGGATTATCCAGTAGTCCGGACAGCTCAGTGTTTCCGACAGTTTAAAAATTTTAATTTTACAGTCCGGACATCAATAATTTATTTTCGTTAGCCAAACAACACACACGCAGAGCAAGAATATAGTTAATTTATGGTCACGGCAACAATATTAGGTTCTCTGCAATTATAGGATATTCGTTGCAACCATAGTATTGTTTCTAGAATTACATTTTGACAATAGTATCATTGCGGCAATATAAATATTGCTGAAATGTCACAATAGTATTATTGCCAAATTTAAAAATTAAAATATGGTTGTAGCTACAATAAAAATCTGGTTGGTGAGACAAAAGTATTGTTTTTTGGGTTTTATGTTAACAATAATCTGAATACGGTAATCATACTGTATGATTGTAATTTTTCTTAGTTTTAATATGGTTTTAGAACAATGTAATTGCTACGAATCTTTTTTTATATGTAAATTAAAATGTTTTAAATAAACTGCTTTGGATTGGATTAACTGAAATATTTTTAATAAATTTTTTTACTGTGAAAAAACTTTATATTTTGAATTAAATGTACTTTTATATAAATTACTTAATACACATCTCTATTGCTGACAACATAACCCAATCATAATAATTCATTTTGGGGATCATACTATGGATGTAGAGATCATAGCATGGTTATCTGTGAATAATATTGTGGTTGCGACCATATTATGGTTGTATGTGAAACATTATATGGTTGTGAGGTTCATAATATGGTTGTGGTGGCCATAGTATTGTTGAGTGTGAATCACACTATGGTTGTGTGGGTCATAGTATGGTGGTGTGTTGTGAGACCCATAATATTGTTGTGCCACAATCATATACTCAACAATAGTATTACCCTCTTCGAATATTGTTAACACAACCATACTTTTTGCTTCGTGTAACCAATGGAATATGTTAGTAAGAAGGCTTATTATTTTGAAATGGTTGGCGTATAAAAACTTTAGAGGAGTTAGGAAATTTTAAATGGCATCAACTTAGCGACAACAGAAAAATTCAGCATTGGCTGAAAACTGTGAAATATTGGACTCGATTAGATAATCCATCTGACAAGTGGGTGGACAATTATGTGTCTTAAACTTGGAAAGATCAGGTACATTACAGTAACACATGTTTAGGAAAACGGAACATTTAAAGGTTTGGTTAAAATCTTCAGGCGGAAGAGTCATTTATGACATCATTTATTCAGTAGCGAATTTCCTTGTGTGTAAATTTTAATTTTTAATAATGATAACAAAGTGCAACAACCAAAATGCAAATGAGATGAAACCAACTGCAAATGAAAGTTGACATTATCCATAACAAAACCTTTAAGGATTTTTTTCTTAGTTCACTGCGAGATTTTTTTACACGTATTTGAGGTTGGTGATTTTGGAACGCTGTCTAACAAGAAAAGATCATTGACAAATTGACAAAAATAATGCTTATTTATTATTTTTATCCTGGAAAGTTGTGGTATCTCACTGTTTTTGGGGTTGTGGAATTCATTGTTGGTATTTAATTTTACCTTAAACTCACGATGGCGCTGTCATACAAATGGTGCTATTTCTTGTAGATTTTAATAAAAAAACGGTTTATTTATTTTTTTGCTGAAAAATCAATTTTTGATGTTTGCTTCATTGTAAAACATATTTCTAATGATACTACGAAGTACAGTTTATTATTTCCAGTACGTTACTATTACAAAAATAAAATTTTTATGGTAAAAACTTGTGTTTTTTTATTATAAAAACAACTTTTTTATTTAAATTTACTATACAGTATTATATCTTATCTGGTTCCGCTTAATCATTATCACTATCGCTATCAATTTGCATGTATGAAGCAGCGAAAGCTCCAGAAGCAGTCGGCTGTAAATCTTTGTATGTTTTTGGTTCTTGCACTTCGTCAGTATCCTCTTCATCGGTTGTTCACCTAGCATAGAACCTAGTTCCTTTTATCTGTACCTAGTTTCCATAGTTAAAGCTACTTGGTGGAAACGTTCACCTTGCTCATCAGATTCGGTGGAAACTTGGTTTTCAAAACAATCCATATGGTGATGGAGAAAATGAAGTTTTTAATGACATATTCACACCAAGGTCCTCAAAAGCTTTGAAGAGACGTTTAACTCTTTGTGCACTATCTGCTTCTCGTTTTTACCAAGAACATTTTCAATTACGTTAATTGATTTTTATCCAACGAATTATGAAAATCATTATTTTTCATCAATCTTCTAATATCTGGACCATTAAATATATCTGCAAAATTAGAAAAAAATATTGTTAATTCGTTTCTTAAAATCATTTATTTTATTTGTATACAATACCTTCTTTAACTTTTGCTAGCAGTTGTGGAAATGTAGATTTTAAGGTGGTAAAAGCTGTTCCATCCACAGAATACACTTTTACAAAATTTTTGAAATATCCAATTTAATATGAAGTGGTGGTAGCAATGCTTTAGCTGTTTCAACACCAAAAGCGTCACTCTTTTCCCAGTTACACTTTTGCTATTGTTTTCCTTTGTAACGTGTGTTCCACAAGAAAATAAAGCACATGTTTTTCGCATATCCACCTTGTAAACCTAAAAGAAAGGCCACTATTTTCAAATCACAGCATATATGCCATTTAATAATTCACTGTTTTCAGTAGATATTTTATTGATTTTTATATTTTACAATGAAGCCAACATCAAAAATTGAATTTTCTGCCTAATAAAAGTAAATACGAAGGCTGCTATATATATTTCTGGCCTAATAATGAAAATGCGAATATTTATCTTAAAAAATGGTTTTATTGTTTTTCAAAGTATTCTCTAGCATGATTTTTACACTTTTGAATGCGCTCAAACCAATTGTCGAAGCACTTTCCAAAATATGGTTTTTGAACGCTTCAACAGCATCTTTTGGCGACGAAAATCTTTGAATCTCTTTTCTTGATGTGCGGGAATAAAAGGAAGTCTTTGGAGTCATGGAGCCAAATCAGGCTGTTCGGCGGATGACCCATCAATTCGACGTTTTGGCCGACCAAAAAGGCGCTGGTTTGAGCCGATGTGTGAGAGCTCGCATTGTCATGGTGCACAATGATTCTCTTGTTCGTATTTCGAATTTCTCCGAGAACTTCAGGCAAACAAATTGTAGTGTACCACTCAGAATTGACAGTCCTACGTTGCTCAAGCGGAACAGTCGCCACATTACCAATTTTGCCTAAGAAACAGGCGACCACTTGCCTCGAAGTGCTTCTTCCTCGAGCCACTATCGTTGGATTTGGCTCGTTTTCAAAGACCCACACGGTCGACTGCTGTTTTGTTTCGGACTCATAGATCCATGATTCGTCACCTGTGACGATCTTATAAACGTCTTTTGAAGTACCGCGATTGTATTTTTTCAAAATTTCTTTGCACCAATCGACACGAGCCTTTTTTGATCGATTGTCAAACTGTGCGTGATCCAACGAGAACAAACCTTTTCAACGGCCAGGTCTTCATGCAATAGCCAATGTATGCTGGCGGAAGAAATGCCCAAGGATGCCTCTTTCTCACGGTATGACACATGATGATCTTACATTATCAGTTCACGACATCAATCAATGTTTTCTGGCCAAACTGCCGTTTTTTGACGACCTTCACGACCTACGTCTTCGAGTGAGCGCCGGCCACGATTAAATTCATTAAACGAGTTTTTCACAGTGATATGGGATGGTGCTTCATCGCCATACAAAGATTTAAGTTCATCGATGCACTCTTGTCGTGATAATCCATGTCGAAAGTTGTGAAAAATTATCGCAAGAAAATTTTCATTCATTTCATTATTTTGCCAAATTGATTTTTTCTAGTCCCTGTAAACAACACAAATGACGGTCGTACGTCAAAACGTTCTGAGTACGTTTATGCTAAAAAATGTCAAACTTTCCAATGAAAATGTCAGATGGCGCCAGGCAACACTAGGTGTTGCCTAGGCCAGAAATATATAGCAATACACCGTTTTTCTATTAAAATCTACAAGAAATAGCACCGTTTGTACGTCAGCGCCATCTAGCATGAGTTTTAGGTAAAAATAAATATCAAAAATGAATTCCTTGACACCGAAAACAGAAAGATACCAAAACATTCCAGGGAACTAAAATAAATAACCGTTATATTATCGAATTTTCAATGATATTTTTTTTTGTTAAACAGCGTTTCAAAATCACTAACATTAAATGGATGTAAAAAAAACCCTTGAAGGTTTTGTTATGGATAATGTCAACTTTCATTTGGAATTGGTCTCATCCCATTCGCATTCGGAAAGTTCGATTTGTATCACTGTGTAATTGCTCTGCAAGTAACGCTTGGCTGCAAAGCTAAAGTCTCGAAATGGAATCAGTAGTTAAAAAACTGGTGCCGAAAAATTATCAAGCAATGATCCTGCGGTAGATAAAAACAAAGTTCTAAAAAACTGTTAAGGAAATGTGAATTTTTGGAGAGCTCTTCCAATAAAAACATGGGTTTAAAGCGGGCTTAATATGGAACCTGGTAGAAAAATATAAAAAGATAGATTAACTTTATTGCCCTGTACGAAAGCAGCTGGATCTTATATGAGTAAAATGTCTCTATTTGTAAAAAAAAACTCCAAAGCCAAGAACGTTTCAAAAAATTTAACTTTCTTTTGTTATACATGTACCAAAAAAGGCTGGATCTTGACATCGGTTTTTGAAGATTGGTTTAAGAATGTGTTTACCAAAAACGTTAAGAATTTTCTGACCAATTCTAACAAGCCATTGATAGAACCTTTGGTATTGAATACGTCATCATCGCACCCAAAAGAAAGGGAACTCAATACTGAGCCTTGCTTTCGAGTTTTTGTTTGCCTCCGAGCTGCACTGAATCCTGCAACCAATGGATCAGAGTTTTATTTAGGACATCAAAGTTGGATAAAGAAAGAATCTTTCTACATAAAGAAAACGATGCAAATATCGCAAATGTTTCCGGTTGACGATGAAGTTTCTGCACCACTGATTCAGTTAAGAGAGATAGATTAGAACAGTCAGGGTATGAAGAGAATATGTTCAACGTTGTCCATTTCTAATCCTTCTGCCAATTGCAAAGTTAATGCTTGTTTTTTTGTTTTTTGTGTTATTTTTTCGCTTTTTAAAAAACTTATTTCATAATAAAGTAAATAAACATAACCAACTTTCGAGTTGAAAAAAATGTTGTACTATAGTTCGGACAATTCAGTAATCCGGACAAAGTTCGAAACTATATCTGTTCGGATTAGAGAGGTTATACTGTATGTATATTCATTTCAAATCACTGCATGACAAATCTAATACAAGTAGGGGACCTACTCTTTTGCAACGTTCCACATTTAAGCAACTTTAAGTGTTGCCTATACAACAAATCACTGGGCAACCTCACACACTAGTGGCTATAATCCATTTCCCTTTTTAAATCCTTTAAATGTGCAAACTCTTCATTATGAATATGGAACTGAATATTAAGCGATTGCTCTTTCGTTTATGTACTCCTCGCCCTAACAGTTGTTCACTTGCACCGAATTCTGTACGCGATGTTAGCTCCCTTGAGCATGTTTAAGACAGAAAGGAAAAGAGAAATAAACAGACAAACGCTTAAGGGGAGTTATTTGAAAAAGTTTTTGGTTTAAACTTCACAACACAAAAAAGTAAAATAGCTTGCAGTAAGAATATTAAGACACAAAAGTTTTAAATGGTGACGGATATAAAAAAATGTTTTGAAAAGTTGTTGCCATTAAATTTGGTATACATTGAATTAATATATTTTTCGGGTAAGATTTGATTATGGCGAAGGGATCGAGTAATTCTAGTGAAGTTAAACTTTTAAGTTAAACTTTTAAGTTAAACTTTTAGTGAAGTTAAACTTTTTTTTTGAAAGAGGCAATGAACATTAGTAAATGGGATTAAATACAAATTTCTTTGTGGGCCGCAATTGTGACAAGTAAACACAAGTTCAACTCCTGGTAAGAACATCTAAACAATTGTTCAGCAGCGGCTTTCCAAATCGAAAATGTCAGTGACTTAAGACCAACAGATAAATCTCCAAGCCATGTGAAAGTTCCTCTATAAAAACATTTGCTGTTCAGAGCCAGCATTGAATGGTGGGTCCCGGTCAGTCATTAAAAGAGAGATCTCGTGGATTTAAGAGAATTTCTCCACTTTTTCTGTAATAATTGCATTTAGGAATTAAGTATGAAAGTAAATCTTTCGGAACGTGACAAAAGTGGTCCAACCATAATGCGAAAGTAAATGTTCTCGTGCTGAAAAAACGTCGTTCGAACAGTCTGTTAATATGCTAGGGATTGTTTCAGTGAGTCGCTTGTATCCCTACTCATCGACAATAATACAGGGTGGCTGATGAAAGCCGCTACCCAAAAAAAATTAATAGCTTTTTTTCTATTCAGAAAATCTGGTTAATTTCTTTTATATTTTGCAGATTTCTTTTTAGATTAAATAAAAATGTTTAACTGGGACACTAAAACCAGAATTTGGATTGTCCGCCGCTATCCGTAGTTTCGCTTCAAAGAGAGTACAGGCGCACGCTTGGCGCAACCCACCGAGCAGATGGACCATAAAGAGACTTGTAAATAATATTGCCGAGCATGGGACAGTCAACGGAACTGTCCCATGTAGGGTTCCTATACTAGAAAAAAATTTCATAGAGAATTTTCGGGAGTTTTTGTTTTAAACTTTAGTATTTTACTTCTTATTCGCAACCCTGTTCATTGTTTTGGTGCGATAAAATGCAACATTAAAACACAGCTGACTGTCTATTGTTATTGTATGTTGTTCCATTAATGTAAATATAAATGTTTTGCTCTTTTATCACAAGTGGATAGGTGTTCTTTTATAAAATAAATTACTTGATATTCAAAAAAAAATGTAAATATTCTCAAATTGTTCAAAATAATTACTAACCTTTTTTTAGACTGCTATAGATTGTGTTCAATCTCCAGCATGGAAGTACTTCACCAAGAAAAATGATTCGGCACAATGTTCCCTGTGCCCTAAGACACTGGCGTATAAAGGTGGAAGACAAGTGGGTTAACACGACATTTGAAAATGTTCATAAAGTCAAGCCGGATGCTGGTGATGTGATTTCTTCAAAAAAGAGCAAACCTGATATAAGCATAAAACAAATTTTTGCAACCAAATCAGTCCATGAAAGAAATGGTTTCTCTATGGCTGCTTTAGATGGAATCACAATTAATGTCATTAATCAAAGCAGCTTTATAAGAGTATCTCTACAAAAAAGCGGCTTCAATGTACTAAAAAATGATTTAAGCATAAAACAAATTTTGCAAACAAATCAGTCCATGAAAGAAATAGTTGCTTTAGATGGAATCACAATTAAAGTTATAATCAAAGCAGTTTTATAAGAGTATCTCTACAAAAAAGCGGCTTCAATGTACCAAAAAATGTTTCATCGGTAAACAATTAATTTTTATCATACTCTAATACGGCTAAGAAACAAATAATAATGGACATACAAAAAATAATTGAAGCTTTTCTGTTGTATTAGATAAATGTTTTTTTTTCTTATAAATAAAAGAAAAATCTTTATTTTTATGTTTTTAAGTGTTTTGTGCATTTTTTTATTTATTTTTAAAACTTGAAAAGGTAATTTTGTAAAAAAAAGCTCTTCTTCTGGGATTTTAAAAAGTTCGGAAATTTAGGAAACCCTAGTCCCATGCCATCGAAACCCTTCAGTTCGGACGGAAGCAACAATCGCTGCTGTAACTGCTGCCAAACAAAACAATCAGAGAGTTTCGACAAGAAATTATCTGCTCAAATGGGTACTTGTATAAGCAGACAGTCATTGCAGTAAATTATGCAAAAAGATTTGGACTTATTTAAATATAAAATTCAAATAGCCAACAAACTGAACTGACTTCCCGATTCGATTGAAAATTTGCCAGAAGATGCTTCAAATGATGGAAGAGAACGCAAACATATTGTGTTTTCATGTCTGACGAGGCCCACTTCGATTTAAACGGCAACACGAATATGGAGTGCTTCCAACCCACAGATACACCATGAGACGGAAGTGCATTCACTTCGTGTCCCAGTGTGGTATTCAGTTTCATCGCGCTGCATTGTCGGCCTTACATCTTCGAAGAAAACGTTCACACCGTTACGGTTACTGGAATATAAGTATCAACCCTCTTCATTGTCAATAAACTCGCACGACAGAAACATTAGTTGGCAAAAGCTTTTGTAGATAACAGTCGAACCCTAAATTATTTAATTAAAATTTAATTATTAATCTTTTTTTACTTATATAATATATTTTCTAATTGAAAAAATTGGGTAATTTATGTTTTTTTGATATTAAATATTCAAAGTTCAAATAAAGGGTCAACAGTTTACACAAAACGAATTTCTTTTAATTTTTGCAAGAGAAAAATAATAAATAATAATCTTATTTAAGCTTTGTAATTTTTTTTTAATATTGCCTATTCGACTTTTAATGTAAAGATCCCATCCAAAAATAAATTTACTTAGCAAATACTGTTGTATTTAACATGTTTTCTTCTTTAATTCTAAATTTGTTCTTGATCCAAATGGACTATATTCTTTCCCTCTACAACTCTTTGCAAAGGCACTATCTGTCTTTTTTATTTACACATTACCATGTGCTGACCTAAACTTTGAAAATTGCAAATAATCTGGCCACAAAATTTGTGTAGCAAGCGGTATACGAAATTTAGTAAAGGCTCACTCATGACTACGTGAAACGCCGCTAAATCCACTATATTCACTGCTTCAACTTAATACTGATTTAACAAAGAGTTGTCTTGTTTTTTTTAATATTAAAATTCTACATATTTGTCGTACTCTCAACATTGGAGTATATCATTTTCTTCTAAACAAAATATTTCAAAAACATGTACGAATATACTTGGACACACGAATTCGTTGAACTCGTAATAGAACAGAATAAAAAAATATTTACTCTGGCCAATGGCGCGTATGAGCACTGAAATATATTTAGTAATTTTACGTTGTTCATACGCATTGAACAACTGAACGGTCAGCGAAGGTATGTTTTGGAGTAAAAAGATATCCAGTGTCAATATTGTTTATGATTATATAGGTGATCCATCTAGATGTGTTTTTTCCATATGTGACGCGCAAAATAGAAAGGGACCTTATTGTAAAAAAAAGTTTTGTTCAGGAGAGCCATTTTAAAGATTTAAATACGTGTATCTTTGGTGTACCATAACTTTCATAAAACGAGCATATCTCTGGGTGGGAACACTTTTGGGGCATGGGATCGGTCTCATTCGATGCCCAGATGTTGTCCACACCAAAAAAAGTAAAAATTGGTTTTTTTACCCTTAGGTCCATTTCTCTATGCGCTGTCACATATGTGTTTTTTGCAAAGTTTACGAGTGAGTTGCGTTAAACTTTTTGTTTCCTTTTCAGTATTGTTTGCCATTTTGTCATAGAAAGACTAACACCGCAACAACGTTTCCAAAAGTGCAACTGAATGAGAAACGAGAAATGAGTAACGAAAAGATCAGCTGGGGGCTGATTCTGAGAGTCGATAGAGTTCGGAATTGTAGTCGTATGATCGGAATTTCGTACTTTTGGTATTCTGTCAGACGATATCGCTTAAAGTGTATCGGAATTTCGTATGCTATGAGCCGATAACGCTAAAGCTGTCACACGCAAGCATTCGCTACTTTGCACAATAGCATATGAGTTATCGCAAAAAATTTGGCGCCAAAAAAAAAATACACATAAAAAGGGGTTTCCCACAAAATATATTGTCACCACTATCGCAGACAGAAAATAGAAAATGTAAGTAAAATTTTTTGTAAGCTTCTTAAATAATTTATATGTTTATTTTAGGTCGAATTTAACTAAAATAAACTTTACGCAGAAGCAGATTTTGGGAGAGTTTATGTCGGAGCATTCTGAGCTAGCGAAAGGGGTTATTACTTGTAGCGCTCAAGGAAGAGCGACTGTCAATAGATTGTGGGAAAAACTTACAACAAAACTGAATGCTTCTGGGCCGCCAACTAAGGACTCCAAAGCATGGCGTAAAGTATGTGTAACATTAAAAATATTTTGTTCATGAACTAACATTTAATTGTTTCTGTGAAGGTTTATGCTGACCAAAAACAAAGAGTGAAGAAGAAGTTAATTTTCAATAAATTGTCAAGACTGAAAACTGGTGGCGGTCCATGCGAGGAGAAACATTTAAGTCAAACAGACGAGTTGATTTTGGAAGCTGCAGGAATGAAGATGAAGTTGATGGCTTGAAGGGAGTAAGCAGTTATGGACGTGGTTCTCCAGAAAAAGTTGATGCAACTTCATCCAAGGAAAGAACATTGGAAGAAGATTTGGCTTGTCTTTTAGGTTCTGATGTTGATGAAGACCAAACAGTCAACAAAAAGTCTAAGTCATTTGTGAAACAAGTTAAGCCAAAGGAAAGCAAAACTAGTTTAATAAAGAAAAACATGGAGTCTAATGAAGAGTATCACTCACAAATGCTTCAAAAAATGGACATCCTTATAGAAATAAAAAAAGTCTTTGGGAATGAAGGAGAAAGAGTTCGACATTAATATGCAAATAAAGCAAGTCGAATTATTAATAAAAAAAAGAGTATGAACTCTTAAATTGAATTTATTTTTAATACACGTAGAATAAGTTTGTAAGTAAATGAATTATTTTTATTTTATTTATTTTTTTTCATATAAATTGAATTGAATTGTTTTTAAATAAATGAAATACTACGCATTTCTTTAACTCTTACACAACGATATTTTGATGTTGTCTCTAATTTTCTTCCCTATGTTGGTAATATTAGCGTCACTGCTATTGTCTATTTCCGATATATTCACTTCCACTGGCGTTTGAATGTTTTCATAATTTTTTACCTTGAAGTGAATACATATATTATGTAAAGCGACACAAACATTGGTAAAGCTTGCTATTTTTTCAGGAAAATATCTGCTCAATTTATCATGGCAGAGAATTTTCCAACGTGCTTTCATTATTCCAATCGTTCTTTCCACTACACATCGGGCTTGCGAATGAATATCATTAAAATGAGATTCCATTGAACCTTCTTGAGGATTTCTGTATGGAGTTAGCAACCACGGTTCCAGAGGATAACCTGAATCACCTACAAAATAAATATAAAGCGTTTATACAATTGTTAAAGTTATAAACACTAAATATAATTTTAAGCATCACCTAGTAGCCATCCATTTTTTAAATTTCTGCCATAATTTTCAGCGAGAAGTGCTCTTTCGTTCGATTTTTTCCATACGAATGAATCATGGGCGGCACCACCATTTTTTGAATTAATGGCCAAAATCCTATATTGATGGTCACATATCTAAATTAAAATATATTTAATAAAAGTTCACACTTTGTATTTAACTTATACGTACAACCATTGAATTAAGACTATGAAACGTTTTCCTGTTAAAAAACATTTTCTCCCTATTTTGGTTTCTGCAATCCAATATGCGTTCTATCAATACAGCCAATTACTAAATAAAGTAATTATGAAAAACTTTCTAATTTTTGGTGTGTTTATTGCTAACAAACCTCCCGGAATCTTGTATTTTCTCAAAAAATATTCTCTGCAGCCGTCACTTTCTTCAGGACAAAATTTAATAAATTTCGAACATAGCTTTGTCTCTACTTCCACAATAAATTTTTGTAGTATTCTACTTATTGCACTTTGACTTACACCAATAATAAAATCATTTCCAACATTGTGTTTGAAGCCTCCAGATGCCAGAAGAGACAAAGCTGCTGCCATTTGTATTTTTGGTGGTATACTTGTTGAAATGGATCCGTTGAATTTTATTTCTTCTAGAACATATCTGAAGGCTTCTTTTGATAATCTGAAACGCTTTACAAATCTATAAAAGAAAAATAATTAAACATTTTATCAAGACATAATTTTGTAACATACTCTGAGTCTGCCAATGTTAAGGGATCACTTTTCATACGGATTTGTTTTCTTATATTCGTTAAACTACACTCTTCATCTTCATCCGAAGAAGATGAAAAACAAAATAAAATCGAATCCATTATTTATGTCTATAAATTTCAAATTTTATTTGCTTTTAAAAATTTTGTGTAATTATTCTTTGTAACTTTCACGAAACATATGGTATTTATTTACGCTTTTTTACAGTGTTGGTTAAAGTTTTTTTGCTTCCACATTACAACACTAAAACACAAAACGATTCGTTACGTGTCGACTGACAGAATTAGAAAATTGCGAACGATCGGAATTAATTGCGATACGCAATTATTTCGCTATCGACTCTCAGCATCAGCCCCCTGTTTTCGAACAACGGTTTATTCAGTGATGAGGCTCCTTTCTGGCTCAACGACAACGTCAATAAATAAAATATCCGCATTTAATCTGAAGAGCACCCAGAAGAGGTTCAAAAGCTGTAATTATACCCAGAGAAAACCATGGTTTGGTGCAGTTTATGGGCTGGTGGAATCATCAGTCCATATTTTTTCAAAAATGATGATGGGCGGAACGTAACCGTGAATGGTGCTCGCTATCGCGCCTTGATATCGGACTTTTTACTACCTGAAATTAAAATACATATTCTTGACGGTATTTGGTTTCTACAGAACAGTACCACTTGCCATACAACTGTTCAAAGAATGGAATTTTTGAGACGTTATTTCAAAGAGCAGATAATTTCGAGTATTTGACCGGTGAATTGGACGTCTAGATCGTGTGATATCACGAGTGTAGACTTTTTTCTTTGGGGCCACGTAAAGTGCAAAGTCTACGCTGGAAAACCAGCTAATTTTCAGATTTCGAAGCCATAAAGGTCGAAATGCTCGAACGAGTCATCCAAAATTTGACCTTCCGAATGGACACGCTGAGACTTAGGCGCGGTTAACATTTGAAGACAATTATAATGGGTTATCCAAGTAGAGAAACTTTTTTCAATAGCCTTTTTTGACAGATCACGTGTGAGTCGCCTCATGCTGTCATGTTATTTTTGTTTAGTATTGTTTGACATTTCATCATGAAAATACTTACGCCTGAACAACGTTTACAAATCGTTCAAGTTTATTACGAAAATTCACGTTCTGTGAGGAATGTGTTTCGTGCGCTTCGTTCACCTTATGGTCAACATAATCGGCCAACATTTCTGGCTCAATAACTATGTAAACAAGCAAAATTACCTCATTTGGGACGAAGAGCAACCAGAAGAGGTTCAAGAGCTGCTACTTCATCCAGAAAATTCAACGGTTTGGTGTGGTTTGTGGGCCGGTGGAATCATCGGTCCATATTTCTTCAAAAATGATGCCGGTGAGAACGTAACCGTCAATGGAGACCGTTATCGAGCAAAGATAACCGACTATATGATGTCTGAAATTGAAGCTCGTGATCTCGGCGGTCTTTGGTTTCAACAAGACGGCGCCACTACCCACACATCGCAACAATCAATGGATTAATTGAGGGAACAATTCGGTGTGCAGAAAATTCACGTTTTGCGCCGTTTGATATCACACCGATAGATTTTTGCCTGTGGGGATATGTAAAGACTAAAGTTTATGCGGACACACCCGTTTCGATTCAGGCCTCGTAGCAAAACACCACACGCCAGTTATTCGCAAGTTACCAGTCGAAATGCTCGAACGAGTCATCGAAAATCGGATTCAACGGAACGACCCTTTGAGACGTAACCGCGACCAACATTTGATAGATAACCTTCAAAAAATAAATGCCATTGAATGTTCTTTCAAATGGTAATAAACATTGCCCACTCAATTTAAATTTTCTGTGTTTTTTTTGTTGTTTAAAAAAGTTGGGAACCTCGAAATGGATCACGCGTTATTTAAAAAATAAATTGCATAAAATGTCCTTTCGAATGAACAACAAAGATTCCACATTTGATTTGAATTTTTGTTTAAAAAAAAAACATTTCTAGACTGATCACTCGATATTTACACTTTTCCAGGAGAAAATCACAACAAAGCAACTCATAAATGGCACGCAAAATTCGCAGAATAAAAATATAATTTTTTTAATAAAGGCGAAATATACAAGAACCGTCGACAGAAGGAAGTGGCAATATTTTTCATACTTACAACGCAGTTGCACAGCAGAATATGGTCATTTGTTTTTTTTTTTGAAGTAAATAAAATTTTTTTCATTGTACGACGACTTGTGTGGGAATAGTGTGGGTTTGTTATTCTATTGAAATACTTTCAAACAACATTAAAGACACAACTTTTGTAGGTTACGAAAGAAAATAAGGCGACGCTGGTAACAATGGCAATTCCAGCAGTGTAAGAGCAAGGTGAAAAGGTTAACAAATCATACGACTTTATTCGGGGCAGAGAAGAGAGAAACGAAAATAAGACAATGGGAGAAGATAGAGTTGTTCGGCAACAGAACGATGGCAAACAAATTCAAAAATCAACAAGTCAAATACCAGACGAAATACTTGAATACAGCCATTCATTCGTGTAGAAATGTAAGTAGAAATCTAGTAACTGTTACGTAGGGCTTATTCAGGATCTAGACAGGATATTTATGCAAAATGTAAGCGGTAGAAAAACTTGCCGCTGACCATTACTGTCTTCCAATTAAACCTAATCTCTTCCAAGCATGACCCAACAAGAGGTTAAAAAAGCTATAATAAGTTTAAGACTACAGGGTGCGGCTAAAGTAACTATATGATTTGTTTTTTAAATAACTATTGAATGGAATGAAAAAAACAAAAAAAATTATGATAAAAAGAAAGTTTATTTTATGTTATTTTTTTACATTAATTATGAAAAATAATATCAGTTAAATGAGAACCGTTTTCTCTAACGCAAAAATGTGCTCTTTTTATGGCATTTTCCACAACTTTGTTGAGTGTTTCTTGTGGTATACGATCAATTTCTTCTTGAATGTTGTCCTTTAGTTGCTGCAAGGTTTGGGGCTTATTCACATAAACTGTTGTTTTGTTTATTTACGAAACCGTTCAAGTGAAAATGCGCTTCATCGGTCATCATTAAATTTGACAAAAAAATTTCATTTTGATCAATTTAAAACTGCTCTAGCACATTCCAAGCGCAATACGAAGTCCTCAGGATTTAGTTTTTGGACTCGTTTGGAATCGTGTTTTAAAATTCGCCGAAGAGTGCGGTCAGAAAGCTGCAACTGGGAAGATCGTCTTCTCGTTGATGTCTCCGGATTTTCTTCGACGCTCTGTCGCACAGCATCAATATTTTCGGCCGATCTCCGACAGTCCCATATTCAGCAAAATTATTCACCAACGAACGAATGGTTGGACCCGTTGGAGCAGTTCTTACACCATAAAATCTGCTGTATGCACGTTGAGTATTAATTATCGAACGATGACTTTCAATGAATAGAAAAACAATCTTAGTTCTTTGCGCAATTGTATAGCGTTCCATTTTTAAATATTCTCCCAAGTTTAATTTCTGAAATAGGAAAAAAGAAAAAGTTAAATACTCGCAAGCAAAGAAGTTACAATTGTTTTACATCATATAGTAACTTTAGCCGCACCCTGTATTTTTTTTTGCTTAAAACGGAAAGGGTTGTCCAACCATAATGTACGATATATACCCTATCGTAAACTTTTTAGCCCAATATAATATGACATTTTGTTTTCAGTGTTTGACAAATGGCAAGGTAGACAATAGTTCAATATGTAAAGATTATTCAATTCTTTTAGGAAAATGGGCGTTCAAATCAAAATGCATTTGGTGCCTTTCCTTTTGTTTTTGGTCAGCATAATCGCCCAAATGTGTTCAAAATCAGGAGAATTGTACGCAAATTTCAGCAAACCGGGTCTGAAGGAAAAGTAAAAACAACCGAGCATGCGCCCAGTTCGTTCTGTGATTGGGCCTCACTGCTTCGAAAATGTGGTTGGCGAAGCAGTTACCATCATTGGTGTTCGCTATCGCGAAATGATAATGGACTTCTTTTGGCTACAAAATGAGCATATGGACGTGGACGATATGTGGTTTCAACAGCATGATGCCACTTGCCAAAAGCCAACGAAACTATGATCTTTTGCGCGAGAAATTTTAACGACCGTGCTATCGATGGCGATATTAATTGACCTCCACGGTCATGTGATTTAAAATCGTTGGAATACCTTCTTTGGGGATATTTAAAAGAAGAAGTGTAAGCCAAGAACAGTTCAAAGGCTAGTCATTGAAAATATGGACCATTGCATAGAGATATGCCACCGAAGCCGCTGCGAGCATTTGGCCGATAGTTTATTTCACGCATAATTGTCGTAGATATGAATGTATATCAATAATTCCGTGACTTTTCCAACTTCGCTCGTAGTTGTATGCAATGCAACACTGATCCCATCCAGCGTTACCGTTGTGCAACTAATGTGGCAATTTGACCCTTCTTTGAAGCCGTGCGACTTTTACTGCCTCTTTCTGAAAAATCCCCTTTTTTTAGCCCATTTTGAAATTTTTGCTACATTTTACAAATCGTATTTATTTGCCATAAGATATAAACCTTTTTGACCTAGTGTCTGAATATAGTTATATAATAAGTAAACCTGAGATAAATATTTTTTTTTAATAATAATACCACTACCAAATCGTTTTTCGATATCTTTATTGGTTCAGGATTAAGAAAAAGGTGAATGTGCATTTCATTATAGAAATTATGTGATTTTCTTTACATAGGCCTTTTCAATTTCCGAATCCGTAATTCTAGTTAGACTTTTATATATTACCCATATAAATGACAGAAACGAAAGTAACATTCAGTATATAAGGAGCTTAGTTCATTCAGACCAAATCTTATTTACCCTCTACTACGGATTATGTTCAAAGCAAGGATCATAATAATACGGCGTCTTTGTATTTCAGTTAACTTAAATTACGGGCCAATATGATCCTTAACAGTTAATCGCCATTCCTTAGAACTACTCTGTACTACATTTTGTCCAAATCAAACAGTAAATGTGGTTTTCAAAGAGTCAGGACCTAAAAACAAGAGGGACCTTTGTATGAGGCCTGTAGAAAATCATGACCGATATTGTCTTAATTATAAACAGTTAATTTCCATGCTATGAAAGTACTTCGTGTCGAGATCAGACTAAAAATGCAGCTTCTAGAGCGCCGGTACCTAAACTCGGAAAGGTACTTTGTATAGGAGCTATATCAAAGCATTTACCGATTCATTGTTTCAGCAGCCTAGGTCAATCCCATGGTACCAACTTTTTTATAAATTACATCAAAAAGTGTGATTTTTGGGAGATGTTGTTTGAGCCCTTGTATAGAGAACCTTTTTTCCTCTGAATGGATTTGGTCCATTATAAACTCCAAACAACTTGCAACAACAATACATTTCTCTGCAAAGTTTGGACTTTCTAGGTGGATTATTGTGAACGCTATTGGCTTTCAACACACAGACGGAAGGACGGTCGAACATCGCTAGAGCGTCTTAGAATTGGACGCTGATCAAAAACATATTTTCTTTACAGATGAATATTTTGAGATGTAGCAAACGAAATGACAAATTTGGTACACCTCCATTTTATGGTGAAGGATATAAAGAGGCCTTTGTGGATAATTATCAATTTTTTATATTAATACAGAAAAGGCAATACTAAAAGGAGTCAGTTTTGTATATATATTGTTGTGTCACACAAAATCGCGACTTAAACGGATTTTTTTTCTAGTAAAACGTGTCAAATCTAAATGTGACAGCGCATAGAGAAAGGGACCTAAGGGAAAAAAATAAATGTTCACTTTTTTGATGTGGACAACATATGAGCATCGACTGAGACCGATCCCATGCCCAAAAGTTTTCCCTCCCAGAGATATGCGCGTTTTATGAAAGTGATGACGTATTTAAATCTTTAAAATGGCCCTCCTAAACAAAACTAGTTATTACCCTTAGGTCCCTTTTTGTTTTGCGCGTCACATATACGAATCGACTGCAATTACTTATTTTCGTAAACTCCGCGGAATGAATATATGCATCAATTGTTTGGCTCTCCTGTTAAGTATCGGAGAAACACATAGGCTTTCTGCAAGGAACATCGACGATATGTATGTGCCCTCTAATGAATAGTTTTTTACTTTTATGTGTATTCTGAAGCCCATTTTTTATGACCTCTTTTCGTTATTTTTTTAATGTTAATGTCTTTTTAAATAAAATAAAAAATATGAAATTTTTGGGGTTTTTTTTTTAAATCGCCTTTCTGTTTGTGTTTAACAGCTATTCAAAACATTCAACGTCGTGTATATTTTAAAAAATGGGAAAAAAGTAAATTTCGAGTGCTTATTTAACATTAATTTTTGCGTAAAAAATCCGTAAATCAAACTAAGGAAAAGCTTAATAAATACTATGGGGACTCTGCACCACAGATTTTAATGATAACAAAAAAGTTGATTACTGACAAGTCGAATAAGTTTTTGCAGCGTTTTGTAACTGTGGATGAAATATGGATCCATTACAACACAGTAATTGTTAAGCAGCAGTCTTAACAATGTGTTTCTTCTGATTAAAAAGACCAAGGTGACTTATTCGGGCAATAAGGTGATGTCAACAGTTTTTTTTTGGGATGCACGCGGAATAATCCACATTGATCACCTTCAAAAGGGAAAAACGATAAACGGCGAATATTATGCCAACTTATTGGGCCAATTTAAGTGTATTTAGCTAAAAGAAGATTGTGTTTAATATTTTTTTTTTCAATATAAACTGTGTTTTATTCGAAAAGTCACGGAAAAAAGTCACAGCCATACCCCCCTGCTTCTATCATAATATCGCTTGAATAATCTAGAGACATTTTTTTCAAAATAAAAAAAATACAAAAATTCAAATCAAGTGTATAATTTTTATTATTCATTCAAAAGGACATTTTATGGCATTTATTTTTTAAATGTAATTTTCTTTAAATGTTGGCCCTAACTTCTCCTCGGGGTGTCCATTCTAAGGGCCCAATTAAGGATGACTCGCTCTATGATTTCGATCGGTATGGCGTTTATGACACGCGTCGTATTGACTTCCGAAACCTGAATCGCAGCTGCAGCGTAGACTTTTGTCAGCATAAACTATGGACTTTACGTAGCCCCAAGGAAAAAGACCTAAGGGTGTAATATCATACGATCTAGGCACACCCATTTGTTATCGATTGGCCAGTTGAGCGCACTATACACTACAGATCGAATTCGTTTTTCGCCCGTACTGTCGGTATGCGGAATCGACTTCCGGCATAAGTATTTCCCACTAATTACGACATCCAGAAATTCAAGACGAATGTCAATAAACATTACTCCCTCTTTCCCCATTCGATCCCTTGTTTTCCAACGACCAACGTAATGCATTGCATGTATAGGGGAAAACCCCTGAGTGTTGGCTAATTGAAAAAAAAATTAGTTGCTCTTTGAAATTACCTCTTAATAGATCCATTGTTTAAGTGGCTGTATGGCAAGTGGCACCGTCCTGTTGAAACCCAATGTCGTCAAGTCCGATATGATGGCGCGATAGCAAGCACCATTCATGGTTACGTTCCGGTCATTATTATTTTTGAAAAAATATGGACCCATGTGGACCCCCTATTAACTGCATCAAACCGTGGTTTTCTCCGGTTATAATGACACCTCTTCTGGTTGCTCTTGAGCCCAAATGCGGCAATTTTGCTTATTGAATGTGCCGTTGAGCCAAAAAGGAGCCTCATCACTGAGTAACATTTTGGTCGAAAACATCGGATCTGCTTCGAGCTTCTGAGGAGCCCAAACATTTAATCGGCAACGGTGTAAGACTTCCCATGATAAAATGACAAACAATACTGAAAAGAAAAACAGTTAAGATTTTTACGCAGATAACATGTCATGTTATCTGCGTAAAAATCCTATTGAAGAAATACCTATGGCTGGATCACCCGTTAAAAACATAAAGATAGTTTATATATTTTATTGTTTTATTTATTTTTTTATATACAATTAACATTTTTCATTTTAGTCGAACCATCCTTTATTTTATGTAGCTTTTAGTTTACATGCACTTAATATTCTTAAATTTTTTTAAGATTAATAAAACTGATAATTAACAATCTGGTAATGCATACTTTGCTTACCAACTGAACAACTACTCAATTTTTACGTGCCAACAAAATCCACCGCATGCAATACAATTACAAATTGACAACAAGGTTAACAAAAATTCTATACGAATTTACGGCGGCAAATTCAATTACGAGAAACCCATTTACGTTTTGATATTCGATTTAAATCGAAAGTAAATTGAAAATGTGGTTTCGAATGCACAGAGAGGAAGAAAACTTATTTCCTTTCAAAGACATTCCAGATCATGTATGAAATGACATACAGGTAGATCTCTATTTTCGCAGAAGAATTTCGCAAAATTATCATTATTAAAGAATAAGTTGTAAATAAAACTTTTATTTTTTAATTCGACTCTGATTTTATAGTTAGGCATCAATCTCTACTTATACAAAATCCAATACTCTTTTAATTAATTGTGTACCCTCTACTATAGGATTGAGGGCACATTCATTTTGTTATTCCGTTTGCAACACCTTGAAATACTGTTCAACAAAAACACACTACGAGGGCGGTTCGGAAATTTCTTAGCCTATCAATCAAAGAGAATAGTTAGTTTTTCAAAAATATTTTTATTTTTCAATATAATCTCCTGAAACTTCAATACACTTAGTCCAATGCTTATCTAGCAATTCTATCCCTTGATTAAAATAGTTTTCCTCAAGGTCTTCAAAATAGTGGTTTGCAACTGTAATTGCATCTTCATTTGAGGTAAAAAGCTTGCCAGCAAGGAATTTTTTTAGATTTGGGAACAGGTAAAAGTCACTGGGAGCTAAATCAGGAAAATAGGGTGGATGGTCAAGCAACTTCGTTGATTTTAGCCATTTTTAAAACACTCTTGTGCGCTGGTGCGTTGTCTTGATGAAAAATTATTTTTTTGTGTTGTAAGCCAGGACGTTTTTCTCGAATGTGTATATTCAATTGATCTAAAAGGTTGCAATAGTACTCTGAATTTATTGTTTTATCCTTTTGCAGATAGCCAATCAATAAAATACCTTTGAAGTCCCAAAAAACCGTTGCCATAACCTTACCAGCCGATTGAATTGTTTTTGGCTTCTTTGGGGCACTTCCTCCAGCTTCAGTCCATTGTTTGGATTGTGCTTTTGTCTCTGGAGTATAGTGGTGGATCCATGTCTCATCAACAGTTATGAAACGACGCTTTAAATCCATTTTATTTCGCTGAAAACGATCCAAACAAGCTTGAGAAATGTTCATTCTTATGCGTTTTTGGTCGACTGTTAACAAGTGCGGCACCCATCTTGCAGAAAGCTTTTTCATCTGTAGTTCTTCATGCAAAATTAAATGGACTCGATCATTTGAGATGCTCATGATATTAGCTATTTCACGCACTTTTATTCGTCGATCATTTAATACCATATCATGTACTTTGGCTACAATTGCTGTTGTTGTTGCTGTTTTTGGACGTCCACTACGTGGTTCATCTTCAATGCTTGTACGACCACGTTTAAATTCAGCAGCCTAATTTTTTGCTGTTGCATATGAAAGAGCACTTTCACCTAACACATTCACCATATCATTATGAATTTCTTGTCCCGATAAACCTTTTTTATGTAAATATTTAATGACACCACGCATTTCTAATTTTTCCATTGTAAAAAAATCGCGGATGCGTCTTTTGTGAACACCTGTTTCTATATGAAGAAGTTGCCAGATCGAAACAAAATTTAACATGTGTTCATAGCAGAAACACTTAACTTTTTTCTGTTTATAACGCGCTTTTTGTGCTAGGCTAAGAAGTTTCCGAACCGCCCTCGTATGTTTATTGTAAATAAAACAATAAAAAACATGAGAATTATCTTAATATTTTTTTATAACGATACATCTGTGGCAATTGTGAGTGATACAAAATATCGGCCAAATACTCGCCACGGCATCGGTGTCATACCTCTATCGGAAGGTCCATATTGTCGATGACTCTGAAGGTTCAATGTCGTTAAGGTGCTGAATTATCTCATCCTTTAGGTCCTACATTTTTCTTGGCTTATTGCAAGCACTTTTTATTTTAAATATCACCAAAAAAAGTGCAATGGGCAATTAACATCGCCACGACGTGAGATTACACGGTCATTGAAGTTGTCGCCCAGAAGATCCATTTTTCGTTGGCTGTGTGGCAAAGATTATATCCGCAATTTCTATCCCAAGAAACCTTTATCGTCTGGCGTTCACGGTAACTGCTTGGCCGACCTTGTTTTCGAAGAAGTATGGTCCAACTAGGCCGCCAGCGCATTAAAACGCACCAAAAAGTCACGCTTTGTGGATGCATCGGCTTTTCAACAATCACTCGTGGATTCTAATCTGCCGACATGCGGCAATTCTGCTTGTTAACGAATTAACTTAGGTCAAATTGTGTCTCGTTGCTGAAGGTGATTTTTTTGTGTAGGCACCATTCAGTTCTAGCTGCCCAACCAACTATTCCATGTTATGACGACCCTTGGAATTATCAATAGCCTTCCGCTCGTAAGTCAATTGAAATTTGTAAGCGTAGAAATCCTTGTCTTTATTAAAAATTCGCTTCAGTGATGGTCGTGAGTTGTTCAACTTTCTGCCATACTATCCACACTATCGCGGGCAACATCAATGTTTTCACATTTCTTACAGACCCGGTTTGCTGATATTTTCGCACAATTCTTTCGATCGATTATGCCATCCTAGAAATCACGAAGTGCATAAATTTAGATTTGGACATCAATTTTTGTAAAAGGCTTCAACAATCTTAACACGCTGCTTAGTTGTGTACATTTCCGTGGTTCCACCCGCAGAGAAAAAGTATGGTTACTATATGGTCACGACAATAATAATATGATCTCCGCAATAAAAGTATGTTCGTCACAACCTTAGTATTGTTTTTTGAATTTATTTTTGACCATATGTTAACAATAATTGTACTAAAACCATATTCAAATAAAGAAAATTAAAATCATAAAGTACGATTGCCGTAATCATATTATTGTTAACATAAAACCCAAAAAACAATACTTTTGTCGCACTAACAACATGTATATTGATGCTACAACCATATTTTTATTTTTAAATTTGGCAATAATACTATTGTTACATTTCAAAAATATTTATATTGCGGCAATCATACTATTGTGAAAGGTTGTGACGAACATACTTTTATAGCGGAGGATTTATTATTGTTGTCGTGACCTTATAGTAACCATATTTGTTCTCTGCGTGTGGAAAGCCAACTACAGGTAGCAAGGTGGTGATGCAAGGTGGTTGGAATTTTAGGAACATGTGCTGATGGGCTGAAACGGTTGATTTTGAAAATTGAAAATCGGTCAAGAGGTAAAAATGTTATCATTTATTCCCAAACTAATGAAACGATCGTTACAAACTTTTGATAGAATGACACTAATGACTAGGCAATTATTGTACTATGTTGTAAGTAGACTATGCTGTGGTAAGGGATCAAAGGCCTGAATAGAAAAGACAATATCTCATGAACAAATGGATATATGACGGTAATATGTCGAACTTATGATGTTGTCATGGATCGAAACACATCCTGGAAGAAAAGTGAGCTGTGCCACGATCCCCCAATGGTCTGGCCGCTTTTAATTTTAACAGAATAAATCTACTGACTTTCATATTACAGTAAACTATAGTTAAATTGGAAATTAAAGTTAAATTAAAAGTGGGCGGTACCACGACCCCTCGCCAACATTTCCATATTAGACCAGAATTCGTGACGGAAGGTACATAAGGTTCTGCCTAGCCTATGTTTGTACACTTTTATTTTGTGAAGATATGTTTGAAAATGTTGTACAGGTTGTCCGCCGGAAGGGTATACTACTTTGTTTTGCCGCCTTTTTTGGTAAACATTAGTCTTGACAGTTCATATTTGGCAGTCGTGATTCGATAAACCATTAACCATTTTATCAAAATCAATCATCGATTACTGTGACGATGAGAAAGTTACGTGAAGTTTTTGGGAAAACATAGCAACATACGTAGTATTAATCGTGTAGTGAATGCCAATTTTTGACCACAACGTACTGCAAGATCGGCTGAAAACATTACTGCTACTGAAGAAAGTGTTCAAAACAATTCATCAACCTCAATTCGACGCCGTGCTGAATGTAAAGAAAAATGTCCCAAAATATCTCGCATTTGTGAGGCTAACAAAGGCTGACATTTATCCTCTTTCCACAATAAGTTATTTTAAGAACTGGTGATGTTGATTGGCCTTCACGGTCGCCTGATTTGACTGCTCCGGACGGACTTCTTTTTGTTTGTATATCTGAAAAGCAAGGTTTATGCAAACATACCAGAAACGCTTAAGCAACTCAAATAAAATATTCGTGATGACTTTAATGAAATACCGCGTGAAATGTGTGAGAATATAATGAAAAATGTGCTCAAAAAGGCTCGAATTTGTGAGGCTTACAGAGGCCAACATTTATCTGATATTTTTTTCTATACATAATTGCCGACATTAAATAAAACATTCATCAATATAAGATCCATTATCTTTTATTTAATCGAAAATTATAAACAAACAAGGTAGTATGCCTTCCCGACGGACACCCTGTAGTATACCTTCCCGGCGGACACCCTGTATTTGCTCCCACAGTTTTCTACTTAAAAACGGGGAATTTATCAGAAATCCGTAAGCCGTGCACGATAAGATTTCTTTAATTTCTGAACATAACCATAAGGCTACATCAATGAAATTTTCAAGATTGTAGTTAAGTTGTTTGACCGTTACCGTGTTTTTAACGGCAGATAGACGCACGGACATGGCTAGATTGTTTAGCATCATCTCTGATCAATATTTTGTGGCGTTGCAAATGTTAAATTTAGTATGCCACCCATATTTCGCTGGATGGTATAAAAAGTCACGCCCGTTTTTTACTGCTGTCCCACATATAGCACACTTATTATTTTTCTCCGTTGAATTTAGAATCAAATCTTCGTGGAACGAAATACATCACTGTACCTGCTGTACGCTTGTATGTGCAAAAAGTTTTAGTAGACTGACGTACTTACGGTCCAGTCTTTAAATGGTGCACATTGAAAGAAATGCGACTACTGTAGCCTAGAGTGCTTCTCAGCCCTGGAACCAAAAATAGCTATCGATCTCAATTTAAATGGACAACGATTATGCTCTTAGCTCCCCTTAATCCAAGCGCTTATACGAACAAGCAACAATGCTCCATCCTGGGGATTGAAAACCCTGCAGGGAATCGACGAGAGCATTGTCTTCTCAGAGAGTGACAGATTTGGGGCGATGGCATCTTTGCTCGATTTTTCTTTGGAAAGGCTGCTCCATACGGCATTACGGCTAACCTCAGAGGCATGATAAATCATTTTTTATGGCCAAGGATTGAAGATATGGACTTGGAGATGTTTTGTTTCAAGGAAGGAACACACAGCCTACGCCCGAATTAATACATACGCACGAGGGCTGCTATTTATTTTCTGGCCTAATAATAAAAAGCGAATATCAAAACTGGTTTTATTGTTTTTCAAAGTATTCTCCTGCATTATTTATATGCTTTTGCGTGCGCTCAAACCAATTTTCGAAGCACTTTTTCCGCCCCGATTGAGACACCTCGAAAACATGGTTTTTGAACGCATCATCAGCATCGTCTAGCGATGAAAATCGTTGACCACACATTTATTTCTCGATGTGCGAGAATAAAAAGAAATCATTGGGTGCCAAGTCATGGCTGTACGGCAGATGACCCATCAATTCGACGTACTAGACGGTCAAAAAGGCGCTGGTTTGAGCCGTTGTGTGAGAGCTCGCATTGTCATGGTGCACAATAATTCGTCTTCTCTTGTTCGTCTTTCGAATTTCTCCGAAGACTTCAGGCAAACAAATTGTGGTGTACCACTCAGAATTGACCGTCCTACGTTGCTCAAGCGGAACAGTCGACACATGACCAGTTTTGCCGAAGAAACAGGCGACCATTTGCTTCAAAGTGCTGCTTCCACGAACAAATTCTGTTGGATTTGGCTCGCCTTCGAAGACCCACACGGTGGAATGATTCTGGCTCATACGTATAGATCCATAATTCGTCACCTGTGTCGATCATATAAACATCTTTTTAAGCACCACGATCATATTCTTTCAAAATTTCTTTGCACTAACCGACACGAGCCTTTTTTAAACGATTTTAAATTGTCCGGGATCCAACGAGAGCAAATATTTTTTACGGCCAGGTGTTCATACAATATCAATCAAATGTATGCTGGTGGAAGAAATGCCCAAGGATGCCTCTATTTCACAGTATGTCACCTAACGATCTTGCGTTATCTGTTCACGCACGGCATAATGTTCTCTGGCATAACGGCCGTTTTTGGACGACCTTCATCGATGTTCTCTTGTTGTGATAATCCACGTCGAAAGTTGTGAAAAATAATCGAACGAAAATATTCACGAGTTAATTCCATTTTTTGCCAAATGAATTTTGTCAAGTCACTGTAAACAACACAAATGATGGTCGTATGTCAAAACGTTCTGAGTACGTTTATGCTAAAAATGTCAAACTTTTAAATGGAAATATCAGATGGCACCAGGCAACACTTAGTGTTGCCTAGGCCAGAGATATATATAGCAACCCTCGTAATTACAAAATGTTTCCTAAATAACAGGAATGTTTCCTTTTAAAAAATCTGTAGAAACGTGTAGCCACTGTCCGCTACAGTAAACAATAATTTGTCAATTTTGAAATAATATCCTCTATCTAACCAACTGCGTTATGCGTAGTTTACGACAGTAGTCAATACATTCTGGGTATCTCACATTAACCAGCATGCCATGCCAAATGTACGCATATTTTGCATATCATACAAAAGCTTAAAGTTTATGCAAATGTTCCAAATACTTAAAAAAATACATAAACAGATATAAAATGAAAAAAAAACGTTTCCAGCAGACATAACCGATGTTGAACTTTTCACATTTGATTTAAAAAAAGGGGTTCACATCTAAATATATTTTATATATTTATTACACTTGTTCAAGAGTTTTGTTAGCTAGAGCAGTACGAGTACTTGAGACAACATTTGTGTGATATTCTCTGAAAGGCAAACTTTGCCTTTGTATTCAAAAATAATTCGCTTTAAAAAAAGAGCATTTTTTGGAAACACATAAAATGAATTGGTTTTATTACGGTTAAGTTGAAAAAGTTAAAACAAAGAAAAGTAAATATTTAAATTGGTCAGAAGAAAAACTTCTATAACAAAGAGGTGTTCGGATATTTATTGTTAAAAATTTATGTTTCCACTTAATGTTGTGTGGGGTAGAAACTTTGAATGTTTAGATTTTGTTCTCTTAGAGTTTTCAGTTATCATAAAAAAATATCTTTTGATGATATCCACAGTGATTTCGGCGAATTTTGGTGACCACTTATACTGGAGTGAACAGAATATAAAGGAACCTCAATACTTTTTCAAGTAAATCCACCTGAATAAGAGATCCTGCCCGGTATGGATATAAATGCAATTTTTATAACCTTCACCTCTCTGTGGAACAGATGGTCCTGATCCAGAGTTTTTAATATTTTTTTGCTATAGATTTTGACCTCCTTACTACGCAAATTAATTTTAAACAATTTTCTTTGATTAGTTTTCAAGATAGAATTTTTTGAATATTTTTACGAGTTTTTTTCAAAATCAAAACCTTTTTTTAATACTTATGAAAGTTTTTTGGGTCAGTTCAATATTTTTTGCCGTTAGAGGAATTTAAAATTTAAAAAATTATGTTTTTGTGCAAAAATCACGATTTTAAATTGAAAAAAATATATTAGTATAAACAATAATAAAAAAATTTATAATTAAATTGAGCCATGCTAAAATTGGTTGAGAAATAGTAGAGCTACGTGTTGTTTAGTGGGACACTACTAATATTGGGACGTGATTATACATGACTCTATCCTGGGTGCTTTACAAAAAACAATCGGACGTAGGCACCTCTGCTCTACAGTAAACATTAAGTCAGTGAAGAAGTAACTAAATAGGTAAAATCGAAATATTTACCATGACATGTAGCTCTACCATTTGTTGTCCAATTTTTTTGAGCAAGAAAAATCATTTAAATGCTGATAACTGATTTGAATACCTTGTATTAAAAAGTTTAAAAAACCTAATTTCCTTTTATTTGTTCAAATGTGTAATGGCGTTTGGGAGTTTGGTCGAAAAAGCTGAGACATCTCATAAACAAATCCGAAAATTCTATCTTTTAAACTAATCAAAAAACAATTTTTAAAACTCGTTTTCGTCTTTAGAAGGTCAAAATCTATAGAAAAAAAATATTTAGAACTCTGGACCAAAATGGCCGTAAACTAGTATTATCTAGAAGAATCGTCTAATCGTGATCGAATCATCTAATCGGTTTATATCACTTTCAGGTCACAACTTTGCAGCAGAACTGCGTGAAAGGGGACATAGCTACAACATGCACGAAGTACACGTAGAAATAAAGTATGGTTGGGATAACAATATTCGAAGAGCATCATACTATTGTTGGGTATATGGTTGTGGTACAACAATATTATGATCCTCACAACAACAGTATGATGCAAATACAACCATACTACGATCCCCGCAACCATACTATGAATCTCACAACATTAATATGATTCACATATAACCGTAATATGATCCTCACAACCATAATATGATTCTTACAACAATAGTATGATTCAGATAAAATCATAGTATGATCCTCACAACCATAGTATGATTCACAAGCAACCATGTTTAGATCCTTATAACCATAGTATACCATTATTCTATGATCCCCAAAATTATTTATAAGAATTGGGTTAAGTTGACAACAATAGATTTAAATTTTGAAAATTATTTAAAAATACATTAAATTCAAAATAATAGGGGTGATTTATTTAACGGAAGAAAAATTCAGTTTTTAAAAACGTAAGCGTTTTTATTAAAAATAGTTCAGTTAAACAAAGCTAAAGCAGTTTGATCGTAACAATAATTACTTTAAAAAGCATATTTAAATGAAGAAAAATTACAATCATTCAGTTTGATTGCCGTACTCATGTTATTGTTAACATAAAATCCAAACAACAACAATACTTTTATCGCACTAACCATGTTTATATTGTTGCTACAACCATATTTTGATTTTTAAATTTGGCAACAATACTATTGTTACATTTCAACAACATTAATATCGCCCCAATCAAACTATTGTCCAAATAAAATTCAGAAAACTATACTATGGTGGCGACGAACATACTTTTATTGCGGAGAACATATTATTATTGCCGTTACCATGTGGTAACCATATTTTTTCTCTGCGTGTAGACAGATGAGAGCAGCATTTTTGAACACTAATAGAATTCAATTCCAGAGACTTGCGTTCGATTACACAGTACAACAGCCAATCTGGGGGGTAAGAAATTCCAAGTCAGGGTGATGGTACTAGGTCAGTATATTAAAACCCTCAAAGGGTTTTGCGTTCGTTTATGACCTTTTACATTTTTTCCTTATCTTGATGTTTTTCGCTTAGTTGTAAAATGTTGGCAAAAACGTAGTTTGACATAACTCGAGAACGACTAGTTCGATTTTGCTGAAATAAATTGAGAAAAATTAACAATTAAATTTTTTTTAATCCATTAATATACTGTTTCTCTACCAAATCAACATTTTTGCAATTAGAAATAAATTTATGAAAAAAATTTTGCCAAAAAAAAAAAAATTTTTTTTAAAACATATAAATCCCAAACGGAAAAACGTGTAGAGTCTTATAACTTTCACGTAAAGTCACATAACCTATAAACAAAATGCGACATGAATCATAGAAATCGATTAACGCGTTCTGCTTTTATTTACAATTAAGTAACTTCACTTTATTGTAAATCCTTGTAATTGTTTAAAGTTACAGAATCGCACTACAGGTCAGCTAGTATAAAATACAAATAAATATAAGTATATGTGACGCGCAAAATAGAAAGGGACCTAAGGGTAAAAACCAGTTTTGTTCAGGAGAGCCATTTTAAAGATTTAAATACGTGTATCTTTGGTGTACCATTACTTTCATAAAACGCGCATATCTCTGGGAGGGAACACTTTTGGGGCATGGGATCGGTCTCATTCGATGCTCAGATGTTGTTCGCATCAAAAAACGAAAAAAAAATTAAAATTGATTTTATTACCCTTAGGTCCCTTTCTCTATGCGCTGTCACATATAGAAACTCCACACTCCGGCATTGAAGTGGGCAGACCTGTTGGAACGTTTTTCAGAGTATTGCACGATTCTAATGAGACCCTGAAGGAACTAAAAAGGTTAAGAGCCTTTTGCCATACGATGTAAGGTTACGGTGATCAATCTAAAAGTACTTTTTCAATAGGTTTTTTTCACAGATTACGCGTGAGTTGAGTTTACATTTATTTTTTTTTTTAGTATTGTTTGCCATTTCATCATGGAAAGACTTACACTGCGGAAACCACAGTATTCGAACATTTCACCATATCGGTCGAAATGATGAAAAGAGTCATCCAAAATTGGACCCTCAGAATGGACACCCTGGGGCGTAGTTG
Organism: Hydrotaea diabolus; assembly: GCA_963513945.1. Classification (NCBI taxonomy): domain Eukaryota; kingdom Metazoa; phylum Arthropoda; class Insecta; order Diptera; family Muscidae; genus Hydrotaea; species Hydrotaea diabolus. The sequence continues at coordinate 240,585,952 of OY740716.1, read as the reverse complement.
CATACATACTTTTGAATAAAATTATATTCCAAAAATATGTGACATAAAATGTCCTGTCGAGTGAACAATTAGGATTCCACACTTGAGTTTAATCTTTGTATTTTTTATTTTGAAAAAATACATCTAGATTTATCACCCTTTACATTACGACCAACACTTATCTCTGGTGAAATTTAACTAAATCGATCCCATGATTTGAGCATAATTATCACTTACATTTTGTGTCCGACCTTGCTCCAGCTCCAGACAGTGGCGCGTTATCGTCTTAATATTTTGTGTTATGCTTGTTTTATTGAAATTGACTCCATGCTGCTATGGGACGTTAGTTTTTTCCTGGTCACTAGCAACCAAAACTGTGGAACCACGATCACAGGGAATATTGAGTGTCTCAAAAGTCTCTGCCAACGATTTTGTTTTTGAGTTTGGCTATTGTTTGACTCTTTTTAATGCCGTTCATCGTAGGAGGGAATATGTTAATTGATTGCACATCTCGAAATATTGATTCGAGAACCAATAAAGTATACATTTAATTCAACGGGGTAAATTTCTAAGACGAGCAAGCCATGTCCGCCCTTGTGTCGGTTGAACGCACTACTGCGGTCAAAGAAATTATGCTGCTTATTTTATTTTGGATTTTTGGTCAAAGTCTGATTAACGAGCTTCAAAAAGGTATTTAAGGCAAAATTTGTCATCAATAAACTTTAAAAACTTCTTGACAATGTGAAATGTACAATGTGGCAAATAAAAGCCGCCATCAAAAAAATTTAATAACCTTTTTCTATTTAATGAATCTGATTTTTTTTTTTTTTATTTTGCAGATTGATTTTTAGATTTAACAAAAATGGATAACTGCAACACTGATCAAGAATTTGTATTGTCCGCTGCTATCACGCACTGGAGTCCCTAGTTTCGGTTCAAATAGAGTATTTAGTAGGGACATATATACTGTTGCACACGTTTTATGCTGTAAAATAAAAAGTACTGAATGTTTTTGGACCAAATATTTTTAAATATATTTATTGATGTATATTGTATCCAAAAATAATCTACTTATTCCAAATGTCCGTCTTTTGCCTTTACACACGCTTTAAGTCGCACTGACCAATCGTCAATAGCTGCACGAACATCGTCCATTGGAAAATTGGCCAGAGCTCGAACCAAAGCAGTCTTAAGAGATCCAATGTTTAGGTATCTTTTGTGACAGAGGAAATGAACGCTGGCAAATTGTTTCGAAGCCAGGCTTGGTTGTTTTAGCCTTATGAGCCGGCGCAAAATCCTGCTGGAAAGTCCATGGCTGGTTTTGGAACAGGGAATTATTAAGAGGCATCACATCAGCTTCCAAACCGGTTTCTTGGTATACTTTGGCCGATGTTTTGACTCCTTGTTCGCAGAAATGCAGGTCAGTGACCCCATCGTAGGAGACACCCCAGCCATGACTGAAGCTGGGTGATGACCCTTTTCCACCGTTGGGATCAGTTCAGATGCTTCCTTAGATGACAGCGCATACACTCTTTCATTTTGCTCGTTAAATTTTTCCTGAACGGTATAAATTTTTTCATCGGTGAATAAAACTTTTCTGTGCAAAATATCAGCGTGCTTCACCAAAACACGTTTGCATTTTTCAATTCTATTTTTTTTAAAGCTGCAGTCAATAAATGTTCGGTACGTCGTTTGAAAGCCCCAAGTCCCAAGTCTTTTTTAATGATTCGACTCATGGAATTTTGCGTGATATTCATCTCACGGGCCATGATTTTCTGTTTTCGGAGCGGATTTCTGTGAATTCTTAATATAACGGCTTTGATGACATGCGATGTTCGAACAGAGCGTGGGCGGCCCGACCGGCGGCGGCCTTTTACATCTCCAGCCTCCTCAAACAGTTTTATGCATCGGTAGACGGCGACGAAAATTTTCAAATAAGCTTATGTCCAGAAACTCCACATTCTGTTGGCCCCCAGGTCGCCTTACCGTCCTGCACCCGACTTTTTCTTGTGGGGTTATTACAAAGCATAACCAACAAATTTGAACGAACTAAAGCAATCCATCCGAGAAACCGTTGCGGCTACTCCTGTCTCATCTCTCTTAGCAGTAATGAGCAACTTTTTTGTAAGATTTAAATTCCAGTATTATTAAAACTAATGAAGCTATATTTAATAAAATTGAAAGAGCTTTAACATGAAAAAAAGATAAATGAATTCCATACACTGAAAAATGTTGTTTGACTTTCTTAATGGAACAATATTCATCAGCGACCCTGTACTATCATTTTTGTTCCGAGCAATTTTTCTTCTTTAAATCGCCGAGGGAGTTTTACAATAACGCTGCAAAGGAGTTACAACTTTCGCCCTTACAAAGAAGGAAGTTATGTTTAAATTCCTTGCTTCAAACTGTGGCCGGCCTTATTGGTCAAGAACTATTTTGAAGGGGTGCTGAGAGTCGCATTGTGACGTATTCATTTGCAATGACCCTCCGTGTTTTAAGCTATTGAACATAGAGAATAAACTGACAATAGCAAGGCCAAACAGCGATAATAATTCGACGAACATATTTTCCCCCGTATTTTTCCTATAGACTAATTTATTATTGACTTTTACTTGAACGAAATAACGCTATTTCAGCATTTAATTACTCCTTGTCTTTTGTGATAAAACATCGTCCTCTTTAATTGCAATTAATTATGTACACGTGTTTGGCTTTCGATGTACACACATACTCGTATGAAAAAAGAATACTGGTACGTCTCGTATTAACAACCCCAACCTTTAATCCAGAAACGTTATGAATGTATGTCAACTAATGTAGTGAGTATATTTTTCTTATTGACTTGAAAAATAAATCATATTTGATATTCAGAACACAGTAAAATATTCAGGTTTAAAACGTCTCAATCTAGACGCTCGCGAAGAAATCTTTTGGAATATCCTACTCGTATTACCTTCTCTGTAATACTTTCAAGAAGTTCCCTCCGTTTAAGCAATAGTACGTGTTATACGAGTGTTATCTGTTATGTATTTAATTATGTATCTTATATTTCCATAATAACATATTGTGCTCATATTATGAATATCTAAGATGTAATTATCTCAATTTGCGACAGAGAGAAAAGTGAGGATACAGTTCTGCTGAATCCTTATTATGATTGTAACAAACGGCTGGTGTTTGGGAAACATCGACAGAGTTGGACTAAGCGAATTAACGAGCTAAATACCTCGAAGCTATAAGTATAATAGGATTTCACGCACGTTGCAAGTCAAAGTGGATTATAACGAATTATAATAATGAATTGGAAGTCTGAATCCTCTAACGAAAGTAGGACATAGATTTGTTTTTTTTTAAATAACCAACACTCAGGGGATGCCCCCTATACATGTGGTTCATTGTGTTGGCGAATGGAAAGTAAAGAATTGGAGGGGGGTAAGAGGGAGTAATGATTATTGACGCTTGCCTTGATCTTCTGGATGTCGCAATTAGTGGGAAATACATTTCCCGGAAGTCAATTCCACATACGGACTGTACGAGCGAAAAACGAATTTGATCTGTAGTGTAAAGTGCGGTCGATAACATACGGTTGTGAATTCCTAGAAAGTCGCGTATTCCTGCCGAACATCCTCACGTCAGGAATAAGGGGATGGATGTCTGATGAACACACACCATGAAAGTAACGTTAGAACAGCGTCACGCAACCCCCATTCCGACGATGGTCAAGGGAAACAACAGAGTTGGATACCCTACTTTCACCTAACAGCGCCATTGCTCTCCTTTGAGCACGGTCAAGTAGCTCCAAGGATGATTTGGGAGTTGCATTCTATCTTTGGCCTGATGTACTCGTAAGTTGTATAGATATTGAAAAGATCAGAAGGAGTGATATATTTCTTACATCGCTTTAAAAAGCCTATGCACTTGAGTACTTCTTTCGACACTTCGAATACATGTCTCGCCCAACGAGCGTCACATGGTATTGTCATGCCTAGAACATCGAGAGCTTCTGATTGTTCGAAATCCATAGCATCGATAGATAATGCCAGCTCTGTTAAGCCAATAAATCGCTTGTGAGACAACAAGCAGCACTGTGTCTTACGTGCATTAAAATCCACTCTATTCACTCGACCCCATTCGGAAATGGCGAGTTAACCCCTCCCAAGTGTCTCATCCATAATTCGCCTTTTGTCTTCAATATCTTGAAGACTCGACCTACGGTCGATTAAATATGAATAACAGAGGTTACTATAATCTGCGAAAGAGTAGATTGGATTCACGGTCTGACCCAAAAGATCGTCAATGAAAAAAAGAAATAAAGAGGGAGAAAGGACAGAGCCCTATGGTACACCTGCGGTCAGCCTATGTGTGTTGGATAAGAACCCATCTACAACATCTTTAATAGTGCTTAGGGATCGCACTCGATATAAATCGAGCAAACGTATTACCGACACCAAAAGCGACCAGCTTTGATAAGAGTGCACAGTGCCAGACTCTATCAAAGGCCTTGGAGATATCTAAAGCCACGACCTTACTCTCACCAAACTGGTGGATAGACCGACTTCAACGCTCCGACAAGAACGCCAACAGGTCTCCGGTAGAGCGATTTCTACGGAAGCCATACTGTCGATCACTAAGCAAGTCGTTGGTCTTTTAATACCTTACAAGATGCTCTCCATTACCTAGGAGAGCGCAGAGCAAATCGCAATTGGCCGATAATTCGCAGGATTATTGGCTTCACTCTTTTTAGGGATCGGCTGCAAGTTCGCAACCATCCAACACGCTGGGAAAACTCCCGCACGGTAAGCAAGGTTGAAAAGGTTGCGTAATGGACGGGCTAGCGTCGACGAGCACCTACATAGGACAAGTGCCGATGTAAATAAATCCCCGGGCCCGGGGATTTATTTGCATCGAGGTTCGCAAGAACTAGAACTCACCAGCGGGATATCGTTTAATATAAACAAAATATGATGAAACATATGAAGAAGCTAAAGTAGCAGCTTAGATGCATAGGTTAGGCTTAAAATTTTACCCAGATTTTAAAAATATTGACATTTTTAATTTGGGAAGATCTCGTCGTTTTTTTTTTGTGGAGACATGTTTTTGTTCAAGTGGGTCGGATATTCAGCCCTAAGGTCCGGTCACTTAAGGACCGTCACACAGTGACGAAATTTTTGTTTTTTTCGTTTCAAAAATTAAATTTTGAACGGAATAAGATCGTGACTACCTTCGCAGCAATTGTTAAAAGGAAAACTGAACCCTTTAAGACCAGTTTATTACCAAACGTATGAGAACTACTGATGTAAATCTCACTCATAATTTTAGATTATTTTAGTTTTGTTACGTTATGTTTTAAAATTATTAACCAACATATTAAAAAAAATATTTTTTTTTTTAATTTATTTTTTATGTTATTTTTTTTATCAATTTTTGTGAAATATTTAGCACAATTCTTAAGAGAAGGTAACCATGGGTCTAAAATTAATTCCCAGTTCGCGCAGAGCGACTTTAGATTTTGAGGTCATACTTATTAAATTGTACTGAAAAACCTATACTTTCATAAGAAGCGATCCGGAATTGTGCTTGGTTTCTTCGATTATAACGAAAGTTTGTGCTTGTATGTATGTATGCAGCATACAGATATTCCCATATTTTTTAAAAAAATGCTAAAATTGTGGAAAATACGGAAAATACGAAAATTATTATTGTAATTAAGTTGTAATTAGTTACTGCCACATCAGATTCAGAAAATCTACTACAAGTGTTTTTATCGTTTGAGTTTTCGTATCCGTACTTGCGACAGTCTACTTTTAGTCCAACTTGTTAAAAAAAAAAGCATCCTGTATTTTTTCCTTCTCTTGTGGTAGGGTATACGGCAACTTTAGCAAGAAATCCATTCGTCTATCCTTGGTTTTCTTGTAATATTATTAATGCTATTCAAACGTTCATACTCAAAATCAGTATTCAAGTATACTTTAGAGTGCAAAAGTCAACTTGATGACAAGTAATTGGACTATAGACAAATATTCCTACGCTCAGAGACCAGATTCGTTGGCCAACCGAATGATTGAGGTTACATACAGCTCGAGTATTCCCTCAGTACAACCGAATGTTAATTGGTGCTCTGTAATTTTCAGTAATTGGAACTTTTGTGTCGGTTCCAATACATACATACCAAGTATCCTTTAAAAGCAAATTCTTAAATTTAGAAATCTACATACCACATTTGTTCAACGAAAAAACATAAAAATGTACTCTGAGGCAAAATTTGGTTGCTTACAGAATTGAAGTAGTCAAAGGGAGAGGAAAAAGTGGAAAAGCTGATAAATAGTTTTACTGAAAAAAAAATGTGGTTAATCGATTGACTTAAAATCAGTAATAATTGACATTTTTTGTTTTAAAAAAAGTACCATTGAACAACCCGTTTTTGTCGTTAAACCAATATACTAAGAATTAGTTATAACAGCAAAATGTCTAATAGAACTATTGGATGCCACCACCATCAGTTGTGAAAACTCAATAACTTTTGTCGCGTTTTATTGGTATGTAAATTGTGAGTACAATATGATGATCATATTTATCATCATGCGATTATAAACATGTGGTAATTGCAACGGAAATTCCTCTTTTGCAACCAAATCATTCAAAATTCCATCAAAATCCAATCAAAAATTGCTATCTATTTCTCTGTGTGTACACGATCTGTTGTATGATCTGCTGAAGAGTTTTGCTTGCTCTCTTCATGGACAGTATTTCCGCTTTAAATACATTGCCATACTCAAGGAATTTAAAAAAGAGTGATGTGCGATTCCTCAGAGTGTGCGATTCCCCAGATAAGACGCCTGAATCAACTCAAGGACTTATTTTGGAGCCGTCCGTGCATACCTTGGTGCCATATCCCTCCAACGGAAATTCCCTATCCCGTTCTGTTTCACTAGGGATTTTTTTTACTTAACCAACACTCAGGGGTTTTCCCCTATAAATGGAATGCATTGCGTTGGTCGGTGGAAAACAAGGGATCGAAGAGGAGAAAGAGGGAATAATGTTTATTGACATTCGTCTTAAATTGCTGTCATAATTGGTGGGAAATACATTTGATTCCACATACGGAAAGTACGGGCGAAAAACGAGTTCTATCTGTAGTGTATAGTGCGATCAACCGGTCAATCGATAAAAAATGGGTGTAAATTTCTGGAAAGTCGAGTATCCCTGCCCAATATCCTCACGTCAGAAATAAGACCACGAATGTCTGAAGAACACACACCATGGAAGTAGTGATAGAACAGCGACATATAACCCACCTTCCGACGATGCTCTAGGGAAACAATAGAGTTGGATACCCTTCCGTCACTTATCAGCACCATCGCTCTTCTTTGAACACGATCCAGAAGCTAAAAGGATGCTTTTGAAGCACCACGCCATATATGGGAGTTGTATTTCATCTTAGGCCTAATTTAGTTTGTTAATTTATTAAAAAGATTAGAAGGAGTAAAATATTTCTTGTACCGCCTACACACTTGAGAGCTTCTTTTGACACTTCGAATACATGTCTCGCCCAACGAGCGTCACATGGTATTTTCATGCCTAGAGCATCGAGAGCTTCTGATTGTTCAAAATCCATAGCATCGATAGATAATGCCAGCTCTGTTAAGCCAATAAATCGCTTTTGAGACAACAAGCAGCACTGTGTCTTACCTGCATTAAAATCCACTCTATTCACTCGACCCCATTCGGAAATGGCGAGTTAACCCCTCCCATGTGTCTCATCCATAATTCGCCTTTTGTCTTCAATATCTTGAAGACTCGACCTACGGTCGAATGAATTTGAATTACAAAGGTTGCTGTCATCCGCGAAAGAGTTGATAGGATTCAAGGTCTGACCCAAAAGATCGTCAATGAAAATCAGAAATAAAGAGGCAGAAAGGACAGAGTTTATGAGTTTATGAAGGATACGAGCATCATCGCATCTTTAATATTTCCCAATTCCAAGTACGAGTACATTCAATCTGCAGGCCGTGCATAACGCACTCGCTTCTTTGCGTAGATCTATTAACTATTTGTGCATTTTCGAGTTGTTTCGGCAGTAACAGTACGCATTGTCCCTATCACTGCGATGTATCGTTTTATGCTATATACAGTCGAACCTGGATAAGTGGGATTCCTCTATAAGTGGGACAGTTTTGGCGATCCCTGCACACGTCGAACAAAAAAATAGAAGAAACCCTTTTAGCAGTAGTCTGAAACTCCCTAAGTGGGATTAGCTTTTTTAGAAATTACCTCTATAAGTGGAAATTTTTACTGGTTTGCCTCTGAGTAGGATTTCCCTTTTTTCGATATTTTCGCTTATATCCGATTAAATGACTTCGTCCTATATATGCATTTTTGTACCTTTCGTCATAGGATAGAGGGGCATATAAGTAGATATTGGCAATAGTATCACTGGGGTTATAATGGGTGATGCAAGTAGAGATACTTGTTTCAATAGCCTTTTTTTTGATGGATCACTTGTGAGTCGTGTCATGACAAACCCGCTTCGATTCAGGTCTTAGAGCAAAACATCACGCGTGTCATTAGCCAGTCAAAATTGAGGAAAAATTTGGCAACAGAGTCCTAAAAAACTGACAAGCCTGGTGCGGTGTTGGAAGTGCTCGGTAAAAATGCTCGAACGAGTCATTGAAAATTGGACTCAACGGATGGACCATCTGAGACGTAGTCGCGGCCAACATTTGATAGACATAATCTTCAAAAAAATAAATGCCAAAGAATGTAGTTTCAAATGATAATAAACATTCCCCATTCGTTTTGAATTTTCTGTGTTTTTTTCTTTAAAAAAGTAGGGAACTTCGAAATGGATCACGTGTTAGTTTAGGATAAAAATAAAATTACCTGGGTAAGTGGGAAACTATATCAACCGAAAACCTCTTTAAGGAGGAATATACAGGCGCACTGTGTTGCGACTAGTGGAAAAGTAACTTTTTTCCGATTTTTTTTTTCAGTGTTTTTAATAATGCAATTTTGTCACAGACATTCCAAGTAAACAAAAAACACATAAAGCTTATTTTTATGTTGGCCCGTTGATTTTTAATTGACTTTAGAAGTCAAATATACAAAATTTTCACGAAAAGAGGGGATTTCAGGGCTGTATTCAAAATGATCTCATTTGATTTTGGTGACAGATATTTTGACTCGGAAAAAAAATCTGCCTTCGGACAAGTATCTTCTGTAAAAAAAAGGAATGTTGTTTGAGACATTTTCATAAGCACCTTTTTTAGAACGAAAACCCGACTAAAGGACCATTTTTCCTTTAAATTTGGGTTAGGTAAGCAATATCTAAAAAGTCCCAGAGAGTCCCAGTTCCAAACCACTACAGAAATGTTACATAATTTGTTTTCAATGAACTGTGAAAAAATCAGCTGCCTGCCCTCCTGGGAGTTATAGCGATTTTAGTATATCCCTCTCAGTATTTATTCCATAGAAATAGAACGGAAATTCTCGGAATCACTTATTGAATAATTTAATCATATTGGTTATCTGCTCGCCAATTCTGATCCCGCAATCACAAGTAGGAGAATACTGAAGGAGAAGAAACACCTGGAATTATCAGAGGAAGCAATGAACTTATTGGTAGATGACTGATAATTTGTAATTTTTCTGTAGAATGCAATAAAATATGCCTGTGTTATAAAATAGTATCTTCAAATTTTTTTTTTATTCTACATCTATTCTAGCATTCCACAAATGAGCATAACTCTCTTAAAACTGAAGCTATTGACTTCAAACCGGTATCAAATTAAAGCTTTGATTGCCACCTTTCAAATAAGATATGAAATAGATTTTGTTCTTTTAAAAAATTTCAGAGTTTTTCAACAAATATCGAAAAATCATGAAAATTTGACGTTTATAATTCTTGTTCGGACCACCCTATAATTTATTTAAAAAACTTATCATAGGGTATTTATCAGAAATAAAAGAAGAATTAAAATAAATTTTTTTGTAAATTTTTCGAACAATTTTTTTTTTTGACTTTTGTTGAAAATTTGACCCAACAATTTTTTTCGGTGTAAATTTTTTTTTAATCATTCTGTTTGGGATTTCATTCTGACCAATCTGTAGAAGTTTCTCATCGATACAATTAAAAATACAGTTTAGGCAATATGATTTCCAAAAAATTCCGCTTTCGCAACACTGTGAGGCGGTCCGTTGCGATGCCACTTATCCAGGTTTGAGTGTATTTGATTTTGTGTGATTTTCTTTTCATGTTTTAGTTTCCAAAAATACCTGCAAAAGTAAACGTGTGACCTTAATGTAAACATATTTTAGTACGTTTATATTCTGTCCAGCAAATGTATTCTTTTGACAGCTTAGTAGACCAACATTCTAGAAAACCAGTCCAAAAGTTCTGATATAGAAATATGAATACGTTGTATTCAGTACACATTATCAACTGTAACCGGATACACTGTAACTGCCTATGATTAGTATTCCACGAAATGTTTATTATAGTGTCTAGCCTGTTCTGTCTCATTCACAATGGTGCCCATTGTCTTCTCTGAAAGAGCATTTTATTCCAACACCCACAAATGTTTCAATTGAATGAAACGTAGACGTTCTTCCGGGAAACGTGTAATATGCTGCAACATGTATGTGCCACATGAATATGTGGTTATTCGCAAGGATGTGGTTCAAATGTGAGTGAAATACAAAAGACCAGGAAATCATTATTCCGCGTCCTCAAGTGCTGCAGCGTGTATTAATTGTATTTTTGCACACTCGACTATGAGACATGATCTCTGGATGTGAGATTAACGTAGCAGCATGGGCAAAATGAAATTGCAGAAAAAACAAGGAAGTAAAGAACTAGTAAAATGTCGTTAATTTCGACTTGGCTAACCAACCAAAATCCTTACGCTACTGAAACGCAAATAAAATGGAACGTTTTTTTTTGTCCTGGACCTGTTTTGCCTATTAACAATCCCATACAGCTTTTGACAATAAGCCATAATCATGCAATATTTTAGAATCCTAGGTTTATGCGGGTGGACGAATGGACGTGCCTAGATCGTCCTAGAATTTAACAACGCTTAATAATATATCCATTTTAAATAGTCTCCAATCAATATCTTGTAGTGTGGAATAACATATTTTTTATACTCTTCGGCATAAGGCATAAAAAGAGCAAAGACTTTACATGAGGGAAAATTCGGCTTCATATAAAGACAAATAAATGCTACGCTTTTAAATAGGGGAGAAAATGTGGCATTTACGTCCGTATGACTCTATATAAAATATTTGTGCAGCACCATATCGTTTATTGAAGGTATTTGTTAAGAGATCGATTTTTTTCAAGAGATGGCAAAGCGCACAAAATAATAACTTAATCTACTCTAACCGTTTAAATTTCAAAGTTCTAGGAAATATTCGTCCAAATGAATAACCACTTGACTCTTTTCATCATTTGTGTCTACACGGAGAAAAAAAGTATGGTTGGGGTAACAATATTCGAAGAGCACCATACTATTGTTGGTTATATGGTTGTGGCACAACAATATTATGAACATCACAACAATAGTATGGTTCACACACAACCATACTATGATCCCCATAATAATATTATGGTCCTCACAACAATAGAATCATTCACACACAACCATACTATGATCCCCACAACCATATTATTATTCACATTCAACCATACTATGATCTCCACAACCATACTATGATCCTCATAACCATAGTTTGTTTAACGTACAACCGTAGTATGATCCTCACAACCATAGTATGACTTACGCACAACCATACTATGATCCTTAAAATTGTTTGAAAAGACTGGAATACGTTGTTATTCAACAATAAAGGATTTTATTAAGTAAGTTATGTAACAATTGGAGTGATTTATTTAACAGAAAAAAAAACATTTATTAAAAATATTTTAGTTATACCTATCCGTATTTTTTTTAAATATAATTTTTATTACTATTATTGCGTAAGAATAGTAAAAATAACATTGTCAAAAAAAAATTAAGGTTTTGCCGGTATGATTGCGGTTATTATGTTATTGTTAACATAAAACCCATGAAAACAATACTTTTGTCCCACCAACCATATTTATATTGTTGCTACAACCCTATTTTTATTTTTAATTTAGCAACAATACTTTTGTTACATTTCAACAATATTAATATTGCCGCAATTATACTATTGTCAAAATGAAATTCAAAAAACAATACTATGGTTACGACTACCATACTTTTACTGCAGAGAACATACTATTGTTGCCGTGACCATATAGTAACCATATCTTTTCTCTGCGTGTATCTATTGTGATTACCGATCTTGAGGAAACATTGCACATTGTACGTTTAAACCCATTAAAAAATTTGCCCATGTTTGGAACTTCATGCGCTACTAATAAAAAACCTTCTTACAAATAAATCTTATGGGTCCATTGTTATAAATTTCCCGCGATGAAACTTTAGCGGTCTTAGCTTAAATTGAATCCAAGCTTGTTCAAGCTTCGCATAGTACATTACGAGCAAACAATATTTAAAGTGGCCAGAATTAGACGATACCAGTTTATATTTTTCAATAGCCCCCAAGCAATAGTGATGGTACATTTTTCTCTCGACCTTACTCAAGTCTTTTTTTTTAGTTGTTTATTTTATTTAATTCAAGTTTACATAGTTACCATAAATAAACGAAAAGGTTTTCATTATATATTATAACAATACATAGCCCTTAATCAAGAACTCAATTACACTTAATATTGGTTTCTACCATAAAATACATTTTAGATAATTATTTATTGTTGCTACATTGTATTATATAATAGCTGTAATATGTTAAATTATGCAATCATAAATTTTAAAAATCATTACTTTCTTATTTAGAGATGATGAAAAAGGTGGTCAAGGTTGATAAAAATAAAAAAGTTAGTTATTTCAACCACCAAAATCTGTTTGTGTTTATTTTAAGCCTTTCTCGATATCTTTATTTGATACGCTAGTATCTAATCTTAAATTATTATTAACTAACAGTTCACTGCATACAGCTTTTTCATCGCTCTCCGATAACAATGATAGAAAATGGGAATACCATAGTTATTTTGTATGAAGCCTTTCTTGTCTAGGAAGAGGAAGGCTTCAGGAGGGACGTATCCTGTCAATAGAGTTAACTGAATGTAACTATCGTTCACATAGTAAGGAGCCATGATACAATTATTATATGAGCAGCATTTTGTGCCTTGGACAATGTGGTTCCTAATTATTTTTATTTCAAAGTTGTCGATTCGTTTTATATTTGAAAAGTTATACAGTCTTTTATTACTTACATATTTTGTGTATCCACTATTTGAGGTCCTATAAAGTCTAATACAAGCACGAAGGCATTTTCTTTCGAATTTTCGTATCAGTTCCATGTAAGATGGCGATAGGTTAAACCAGATAGGGCAGCCATAGGTTATTATAGGACTTACTAATGATTTATATAACAATGTTTTTATTTCTGGTGTTGTGTGTTTTGAAAAAATAGAGCCTTGTAGCTGAAGAAAGCTTTTCTTGCTTTGTTTAACTGGGTTTTTACATGCTCGTTAAAATATAAAAATTTGTCAATATGTAGCCCTAAATATTTTACTACCTCTTTGTTTGGTATGCTTTCATTGCTTTGTGGAGCCTTTAAACCGAAGGTTTTTCAATATTTCTTGATATTATAATTACATTTTGCTACGGTCGGGCGAAAAAGGATCGTCTCACATTTGTCGTAATTGATTTTCATATTCCAATCGTCAGAATATTTTACCACCGCATTGAACTTATGTTGTAGATTAACATTAATTTTCTCTACCGGCGTAAAATACTCCTTACTCAAGTCTAACAGTGCAGTGTTGCCATAAGCCTACAAAAAAGTACTAAATGGTCCAAAAAAGGCGCAAAATAAAGAAGGAGCTAACACTAAAAAAATGACAACACGAAGGTTGCTATTTATATTTCGGGTTCGGTAATAAAAACACAATAATTTATCATCAAAAATGGTTTTATTGTTTTTGAAAATATTCTCCTTTAAGATCAATACATTTTTGCATGCGCATAAACCAATTTTCGAAGCACTTTTTCCACTCCGATTGAGACACCTCCGAAACATCATTTTTGAACGCTTTAACAGCTGCTTCGGGCCATGAAAAACGTTGACCAAACATTTTTTTCTTGATGCTAGGGATTAGGAAGAAGTCATTGGGTCCCAAAACAGGGCTGTACGGCGGATGGCCCATCAACCCGACATCTGGAGTCGTCATATAGAACAACGTTTCAGCTGAGAGCTCGCATTATCGTGATGCAGAATGATCCGTCTTTTCTTATTATCTTTCCTCATTTCTTCGAACTCTGTTGGCAAACAGATGGTTGCATACCACTCAGAATTGAACGTCCTACGTTCCTATAAAGGCACTGTGGCAACATGGCTGGCTATACAGAAAGAAACGCAGTCATTTGCCTAGATGTACATCTTCCACGAACAACTTTTGTTGGATTTGACTCGTCTTGAAAGACCCATGCGGTCGATTGCTGTTTTGTTTCGTCATTTTTGTTTCGTCACCTGTGACAATGTTATACACAGCCTTTGAGCTACCGCAGTTATACTTTTTCTACATTTATTTGCACCAATCCATACGAAAAAAAAAATTTCAACATAATCTTCTTTTAGCTTAATACACTTCATCCTTTTTCTCCAGTTTATGTATCCCTTTCAGAAACAGAATCTTTTGAGGTCCATGAAATAGGCATTTATTTGATAACTAATTTCATCGTTGGAGCTGAATCTCTTTCCATTGCGCCATTTCTTTCGGTTGGAGATAGAAAATAGCACCCGTGCATTATCTTGCTGAAAAATTACTTTTTTCTTGGACATACGAGGGCGACTGCAAAACTAACTGGCCTGGCACATTTTCTGTTTTACTAGCAACTTTTGTTTTTTTTTGTTTTTTAAAAGCAATCTTTTATAAGCCATCTGTCAAAATTTCCGAAATATTTAATGATTATTTTCTTTGATTGAAGTAAACAAGTTTTATAATTTTTGAAAAATGGAAAATAAAGAGTTTCGTGTGGTAATTAAATACTTTTATATGAAAGGTTATACGCCACAATTAATCAAAGATGAATTGGATTTTGTTCATGGTGATAATGCACCATCATACTCCACCGTGAAATCCTGGGTTCAACAATTTAAAATGGGTCGTTCAAGTACGGAAGATGAACAACGCTCTGGGAGACCGAAAACTGCTACTACTATTGAAAACATTAGAAAAATATTTAATGAAGTGACTAAAGATAGACGAATAAAGATCAGAGAACTTGCTGATATTGTTAAAATACACGAAAAACAAGTTTGAAGTATTTTACATGATGAACTCCACATGAAAAAGCTATCCGCAAGAACGCTATCGCGTTTGTTGACTTTGCCCCAAAAAATTGTCCGTTGGACCAATTCCGAGGAGTTTTTAGCGATTTATCAGCGTAATCCAATAGAGTTCTTGTGCCGATTCATAACTGTTGATGAAACATGGATCCATCACTACATCCCAGAATGCAAAGAACAGTCAAAACAATGGATAGAAGCTGGTAAAAGTGGTCCCAGGAAGGCGAAAACTGTTAAGTCAGTAATGGCCACAGTATTTGGCATGGTATAATATTTATTGATTATCTTGAGAAAGGAAAAACTATAAATAGTGAATATTATTGTGCATTATTGGATAGGTTAAGTGAAGAAATCAAGATAAAACGACCGCATTTAGAAAAAAAAGTTCTTTTTCATCAAGATAATGCTCCTTCACACACTGCATTTTTAACTCAACAAAAACTGGCCGAATTACGATTTGAAATTGCTCCGCATCCACCATATAGTACAGATATAGCTCATTCTGATTATTTCTTGTTTCCAAATTTAAAAAAATATCTCGGTGGCAAAAAATTTTCGTCCAAAAGCGAGGTTATTGCTGAAACTGAGGCATATTTTGAAGGTCTTGAAAAAACTTGTTTTTCGGATGGAATTAAAAAACTTGAAAACGTTTGATGAAGTGTATTGAGTTGGAAGGAGATTATGTTGAAAAATAAATAATAATAATTCCAAAAAAACGGTTCTTTTTATGTTAGGCCAGTTACTTTTGATGTCGCCCTCGTATGGTGTCCTTTTTTTTAATCCTCGATAAATCGGTCCAATAAGTTGGCATAGTATTCGTGTTTATTGTTTCTCCCTTTTAAAATTAATTTATGTGGATTATCCCTTGTCCATTAAAAAAAAACTGTTGTCATACTTTTATTGGCCGACAAAGTCACATTGGCCTTCGGTTCATCCGAAGAAACCCATTGTTTAGACTGCCGCTTGGTCTACGGAGTGTTGTAATGGATCCATGTTTTATCTTCAGCTACAAAACGCAGCAAAAACTCATTCGAGTTGCGGTTAAACAACTCCAACCAATCCTTTGAAATTGTCACACGATTACGTTTATGTTCAATTGAGAGCAAACGCGGCAATCAACTTGCAGACAGCTTTCTTAAACCCAACAGATCATGTAAAATCGAATCCACATAGGAAAAGTGTATGGCATCAACAATCTCAGGCACTTTAACTCTTCGAACGGCCAATAACCTATCGTAGATCTTTTCGACATTTGCGAGTGTATTGACCTCAATCGGCCGTCCAGAACGTTCAGCGTCATTTATAGTTGTGTGACATCAACGAATGTAAGTAAACCACTTTTTTGCCATTGAAATCGATGGTAAAATATCTATAGTATTTATCAAGCTTTTCTTTGGTTTGATAACCGTTTTTGTTCCGCAAAAATAGTTTTAATGAGCACTCGAAATTCATTTTTTCCATTTTTAACAAAATCCACGAGGTTGTGTTTTTTGAACAAGCTGTTAAACAGTAACTAAATGACGGAACTCTCTCAAATTTTGACAGAACTCTATTAACAGATGTTACTTGATGGGAGCAGTATTTCATTTCATGTAACAACGAGGAAAGTTGGAAACGTCACGAAAATGTGGGCCGTGTTCTAGTGGGAACCCGCTTAGGAGGTCGCTTAAGCGATAACTTCACAGCATTGTACAAGGATATAAAAATGATTTTATTTGCAGAAAACTATTGCGGTAAAATCCGTTTGTTTTAAATATTTCAAATTTTTGGGTAGAAAGATATTCAAGAATACTTTTTAGCGAGTTTAAGCGAGCTCGGCTTACTCGCTTATAGTATTTCTTAAATAACTTTTTTTTCTAGAAATTTGAAATTTTCAAATCAAAGAGTCTATGGTGCATAAAGCCAATCAGTTATTGTATAAGTACTTGTATATTAAGACATTTCAATATGTTCTCCTAAAGTTTTAAAGTTATCGCCTTAGCGACCACTTAGTCGTTGTATCGGAGAGTACCAGGAGAACACGCCTATTGATATGCCATCGTACATAAAACAATATGGTAGGCTTGGACCTGAGCAGGTTAGGTTTTCAGGTCTTTATGATTTGACTTCCTGTCGCTCTAGATATCTTGTGAAATCTTATCAAGCTCAAATGGATTTGATCTTGTAGCCTCAAATTAAATCTGAAATTGCTTATATTTCGCAAGGTTCATTTTAATCGACCAGTAATTGTCCTGGGCGAAATTGGACCATATTAATTTATATTTTTACATAGCCCAGCCGATTTTGGAACCTTGCACTTAATTGGTAATATTTTACGTCCGATCTTGCTACAAGTTTCTGGCAAAAACTGAACCATAGGAAATTGTGTTTTAATATAACCCGCATTTAAAATTCCTTTCCAATTTTAGGTCCGTTCGCACCAGAAGCCATATTTTACATCAGATCTTGTTCAAATCTAGTATAGTGCAGTATGAAAGATCTGTTTCTAACCCTGATAAAAGTAGTCTATTTCGCTCAATAGTCCCATACAAAAGCTCACTGATTTCAGCCCAATCACGTTCTTGGTGAATCTTCGTTTTTAGCAATGACAAATTTATTACCAAACCACTTTCCAAGGTTACTGAAAGAAGTCAATAAAAATTAATTATATTTAGTGATGTGGATCAGTAGAGTAGAGTAGAGCCATGTCGGCCTTAGAGTGCCTTAGTGGCTGCCGAGGGAAGCTTGTGGGTAACTCCCCCAAGCAGCGCTTACAACTTAGGGGAAATCAACATATAAGAACATTTTATCAACAACACCTCTGTCCTAGATGTGGCTCTTTGCTTGGCTTCTTGGATGCCCTTGTAGACTCAAGGTCACACCTGTACAATTTTTTAAAGCCAACAGGTAAGCTTTCATATAAATCCAGAAGCATTAAGCAAAGCAAATAGGTCTGTAAAAAATAATTAAAATTTGCAGCGAATGGCAAGCCAACACGAACAAATATCTTGTAATCGTTTCATGAAGCTAGGCTCCAGACAATTAGTGTTACCGACATGGTCCATTTTCATTACTTATCGTTCTAAAATCGAGCTCCTGTAATTTTAACTGTATCGTTTTTTTAACGGATTAAGAGGCGAACATATTGACGGTCATCTCTAGACTCACTTGTTGGTGCTGGACGAATCTTAGGCATATTGACATTGGATTGCACGAATACTGTAGTTCATAATAAGTTCAATTGCACCATTCATCATACATTAAATCTGCGGATGGGAATATGTGGTGTTGGTATTGTTTCTGGTTAAAGATGAAGCAGCTGTATTCGATTCGTAGCTCTAAGTCATTATATTCGACACTGGCACGACGTATACAAATGTGCTGATGATTTTAACAGCAACACAGCAATGATGGCTGTGTTGCCGCATCCCACTTTTCCCTCTCTGACCGGCAACATTGACCACATGGGTTGTGGCTAGTACCTCTCCTAATTTTTGGCTTTAACTGCAACATTGAGTTTGAATCTCCTACCAACTGCTTCGAAAACTGTTCTGTGGTTGGTTTTATTTCGGCTCTTGCAAATAGGTTTAGATTCCTCTGCTTGATATGTGTGTTACATGTGTTACATCAATTTGGATTAGCATCCGTTTATTTGGCAGTGCTTCAGGCACACGTCGTGCATGGAGATGTCAATAGGACATCGATGGTAATTTCATTACCAGCACCTCAAATGCAAATGAATTTTCAATATCGCTTAAGTGGTTAATTCTGCTATTGACCACGAAAAAAACAAAACCTAATTTGTCCTGAGCTCATGTACGAGGGCGAGCGCAAAACTAACTGGCCTGTCACATTTTCTGTTTTACTAGCAACTTTTTTTTGTTTTTGTTTTTTAAAAGCAATCTTTTAAAAGCCATCTGTCAAAATTTCCGAAATATTTAATGATTTTTTTCTTTGTTACAGGTGATTGAAGTAAACAAGTTTTGAACAGGGATTAAACCGGCTCAAGGCCTCTTGCTTCTATATTTAAATAGAAGACAAGTTTTTAACAAAATGGCAAAGTGACATTGATTTTCGTGGCTGCACACTACTTTTATCATGATTTCGGGTCCGTGACAACCCTCTTCAGAAAGCCTTGCTGCAATTGTTGAAAGTAAAACCGAACTTTTATTTTATAATTTTTGGAAAATGGAAAATAAAGAGTTTCGTGCGGTAATTAAACACTTTTATATGAAAGGTTATACGCCACAATTAATCAAAGATGAATTGGATTTTGTTCATGGTGATAATGCACCATCATACTCCACCGTGAAATCCTGGGTTCAACAATTTAAAATGGGTCGTTCAAGTACGGAAGATGAACAATGCTCTGGAAGACCGAAAACTGCTACTACTATTGAAAACATTGGAAAAATATTTAATGAAGTGACTAAAGATAGACGAATAAAGCTCAGAGAACTTGCTGATATTGTTAAAATACACGAAAAACAAGTTTGAAGTATTTTACATAATGAACTCCACATGAAAAAGCTATCCGCAAAATGGGTGCCGCGTTTTTTGACTTTGCCCCAAAAAATCGTCCATTGGACCAATTCCGAGGAGCTTTTAGCGATTTACCAGTGTAATCCAATAGAGTTCTTGCGCCGATTCATAACTATTGATTAAACATGGATCCATCACTACATCCCAGAATGCAAAGGACAGTCAAAACAATGGATAGAAGCTGGTAAAAGTGGTCCCAAGAAGGCGAAAACTGTTAAGTCAGCTGGAAAATCAATGGCCACAGTATTTTGGGATGCAAGGGGTATACTATTTATTGATTATCTTGAGAAAGGAACAACTATAAATAGTGAATATTATTGTGCATTATTGAATCGGTTAAGTGAAGAAATCAAGATAAAACGACCGCATTTAGAAAAAAAGTTCTTTTTGATCAAGATAGTTCTCCTTCACACACTGCATTTTTAACTCAACAAAAACTGGCCGAATTACGATTTGAAATTGCTCTGCATCCACCATATATTCCAGATTTAGCTCCTTCTGATTATTTCTTGTTTCCAAATTTTAAAACAAATTTTCGTCCAATAGCGAGGTTATTGCTGAAACTGAGGCATATTTTGAAGGTCTTGAAAAATCTTATTTTTCGGATGGAATTAAAAAACTTGAAAAACGTTTGATGAAGTGTATTAAGTTGGAAGGAGATTATGTTGAAAAATAAATAATAATAATTCCAAAAAAACTGTTCTTTTTATGTAAGGCTAGTTACTTTTGCGGTCACCTTCGTATTCCTAAAAAGGAAGAGACAATGTGAAGAAATTGAGTTTTACTGCAGCAGAAGATGCCGCCAGATAATTAAGTCAACAAGTCACACACTGTAATAAAGACTTTACGAGTAAGAGATTAATCTCAAAGCCATATAAAAACTAACAATAGGTCACTATCAGTAGAAACAAGAGTTATACCGAGCAAATCTCACTTATTTGTGAGAAGTTCCACGTTTGCTCCTTACACGCAGAAAAAAAGTATGGTTGTGGTGACAATATTCGAAGAGGATCATACTATTGTTGGCTATATGGTTGTGCCACAACAATATTATGATCCTCACAACAATAGTATTATTCACACATAACCATACTATGATCCCCACAACCATAGTATGATTCACACTCAACCATACTATGATCTCCACAACCATACTATGATCATCCCAACAATAGTATGATTCACACTCAACCATACTATTATCTTCACAACCATATTATGATCCTCACAACCATAGTATGTTTCTCATACAACCATAGTATGATCCTCACAACCATAGTATGATTCGCACGCAACCATACTATGATCCCCACAACCATAGTATGATTCACACTCAACCATACTATGATCCCCAAAATTATTTATTAGGATTGGGTAATGTTGTTATTCAAAAATAGAGATTTTTATCAAGCAAGTTATTATAAATTGCATTACTATTAGATCATAGCCAATTTTGAGGCCACGTTTTTATTGAACATTTCATTCAAGAAACCAAAATATATATTCCAACGGTCAAAAATACTTTTAGTTGCCAGCAGAGGTGAATGCTTCTTCACCATCCGTAGACACCAAGTAACGAATGTGATTAAAACATGATCAATGGCTATATACTTAAGTGCAGGCAGATTTTTAATAAACGAGAACCAGTCGGTATTAGAGTATTTCACCGAACAAAGTAAACACAATAAAAATACCTCGAACTACCTTCCGATTGTTATTTTCTTTTTAATGGACAGCAACCATTCACTGTATCGTGTGTATGTGTTTTTTTTGTATATCAAAAAAACATACGCACACACATACATGTATTCTCTACAAAACCTGTTTTGTTATGTTCATAGTCACAACCATACTGTATGATTGCCGTAATCATATTTTTGTTAACGTAAATTTTAAACAACAATACTTTTGTTGCACTAACCATGTTTATATGGTTACTACAACCATATTTTCATTTCTAAATTTGGCAATAATACTATTGTTACATTTCAACAATAGCAATATTGTCGCAATCATACTATTGTCAAAATGAAATTCAAAAAACAAGACTATGGTTGCGACGATCATGCTTTTATTGGAGAGAACATATTATTGTTGCGGTGACCATAGTGTAACCATATCTTTTCTCTGCGTGTAGTTGAATGTTAGTTGAATGTCTATACTCATCAAACCTAAATACCTGACAAGCGGAAAAGGATGGGCCCTGTAAAGCCCTCCGGGAAGACTTTGTGGAGTGCTAAAATTCATGCTTGCCAAGTTCTACTCTCCTTTTAAATTAGCTCAGTGTTAGACTACAAAGCACTCCCTTCTATTCGAAGACATGCGGAAAACGGTCTTCTAGAAAATATGTTCTTCCAAAGTACATTAAAACAAATTCTTACTCAAATTACACAACTTCTTTGTGCTGCCCTTCTTAGACCCTTCTAAGACTTTCCTAATTCCATCTTTGAAAAAGGTCAAGTTACATTTCGCTTTGTTCTGCAGACAATGTCGTTTGCATACGCCAGAAAGATGTGACCCTTAGTGTTAATTGTGCCTGTTTCATAAACTTTTGTGTTTTCTAAGATTTTCTCGATTTAGAAGTTAAAGAAGGATAACAATAAGCTGTCACCCTGTCAGAGGTCTCGTGTCGTAGAGAATGGTCCATGTTCAAATTAAGAAGAATTACAATCATACAGTATGATTACTATAACCATTGTATTGTTAACATAAAAACCAAAACAAATACTTTTGACGCACCAACCATATTTATATTGCTGCTGCAACCATATTTTCATTTAAATTTGGTTTTGTTACATTTCAACAATGCTAATACTGCCGCAAGCATACTATTGTCAAAACTCCAAAAAAAAATATGCGGTTGCGACGAACTTGCTTTTATTGCAGAGACCATATTATGGTTGCCATCTTTTCTCTGGGTGTAGTTTTTTTTATTTTTTTAGATTTTAAGTATCTTGTATTGGTAGATTTGGAGGATATAATGAAAGTCAAACAGATGGCCACTTGCGACTCTCTTCATAAGCAAATGGAAGTTTTTCCCAAAAGGGTCTTTGCAATAATTAGCTTTAAATAAGTCCTTGATTACAGTGCAGATACGAAGAAATGTTTTTCATGCTGTTATTTCTCTTATGTTGTGTGGACCTAAATAAATATTGGCTAATTAAAAAGACGCTCAATGCGATGACAAAAAAATGTACAATGCGTAAATCGAAAATCGTTTCGCATGATACGAATTTGATAACATTTGGTACATTTGTACTGAAGCTCTTCAGACTTGCATAATGAAATATGGTTAGGGTGGCAATTTTGGAATATCATCGTCAGGAATATGATTGTACAACCAAATTTAGACATTCTACAATTAGCACACTATGGTCCATAGTGACCACAATATCATAACTACATAAACTTCACTCAAGAATCTAAAGCCAAAAATTGCACTCTGAAGTAGCAAATTGCGTTCATAACAATCTCATGCCTCAAACACTATACGATTTAATGCAGTTATATTTTCTCTTGTGCAGTTTTCGTTTGGCGACGTCCTATCTTAAGTCAGCCTTCTTTGACATTTCTCTTATTTAATCGAAATGCTTTTGCTATGTTTACGGGCGGTTCGGAAACTTCTTAGCCTAGAACAAAAAGCGCGGTATAAACAGAAAAAAGTTAAATGTTTTGGAAATTTCCATCTCTGCTATGAACACATGTTAAATTTTTCGATCTGGCAACTCCTTCATATAGAAACAATGGAAAAATTAGAAATGCGTGGTGTCATTAAATATTTACATAAAAAAGGTTTATCGGGACAAGAAATTCATAATGATATGGTGAATGTGTAAGGTGAAAGTGCTCCTTCATATGCAACAGTAAAAAATTGGGTTGCTGAATTTAAACGTGGTCGTACAAGCATTGAAGATGAAGCACGTGGTGGACGTCCAAAAACAGCAACAACAACAGAAATTGTAGCCAAAGTGCATGATATGGTATAAAATGATCGACGAATAAAAGTGCGTAAAATAGCTAATATCATGGGCATCTCAGATGATCGAGTCCATTTAATTTAGCATGAAGAACTACAGATGAAAAAGCTTTCTGCAACATGGGTGCCGCACTTGTTAACAGTCGACCAAAAACGCATAAGAATGAACATTTCTCAAGCTTGTTTGGATCGTTTTCAGCGAAATAAAATGGATTTTAAGCGTCGTTTCATTTGATGAGACATGGATCCACCACTATACTCCAGAGACAAAAGAACAATCCAAACAATGGACTGAAGCTGAAGGAAGTGCCCCAAAGAAGGCAAAAACAATTCAATCGGCTGGTAAGGTTATGGCAACGGTTTTATGGGACTTCAAAGGTATTTTATTCATTGACCATCTGCAAAAGGGTAAAACAATAAATTCAGAGTTCTATTGCAACCTTTTAGATCAATTAAATGTACAAATTCGAGAAAAACGTCCTGGCTTACAACACAAAAAAATAATTTTTCATCAACACAACGCACCAGCGCACAAGAGTGTTTTAACAATGGCTAACATCAACGAATTAAAGTACGAGTTGCTTGACCACCCTCCTTATTCTCCTGATTTAGCTCCCAGTGACTTTTACCTGTTCCCAAATCTAAAAAAATTCCTTGCCACGCTTGCCAGGTTTTACCTCAAATGAAGATGCAATTACAGTTGTAAACCACTATTTTGAAGACCTTGAGGAAAACTATTTTAATCAAGGGATAGAATTGCTAGATAAGCGTTGGACTAAGTGTATTGAAGTTTCAGGAGATTATATTGAAAAATAAAAATATTTTTGAAAAACTAACTATTCTCTTTCATTGATAGGCTAATAACTTTCCGAACCGCCCATACCCAGTGTCAATTGTCGTCTATGCTTCATACCAACGTAAACACACTTTATTTATCTTGTTTTCCAACCATTAGTCAAAAAGAATGATACTAAATAAACAGATTTAAGACCGAAAACAAAAGAGGAAAGAAATGAAAACCAAAATAGCACATAAAAAACGAGAGTGGAATGCTGTCTTGAAATTAGCTACCTAGGAATGGGAAGGTCTTCTGTGTTTGCTGCCAATACCCAAAAATGAGTCGTTGTAGGAGATTATATGACGTTATCTTGCTCTAAGTCATAATCTACATCGTCATGCTTGTCATTTTCATTTTTGGACACGCTACATGCTGATATTAGCAAACACCGTTTAAATACCAAGAATGATATGTATCGAGCATACTACACATGGTTTTAAGTATTCAAAGCTTAATAAAAACTGTATTAATTGAAAAGAAATCGTTGGTTGGCTGCAAATTTTCATATTATTATTCAGGCATACACCGATATTATCTTTTTTACAAGTTTAGCTTTATGCCTCTCATAACACACTCTGCAAAACTTGAGCAAAATCGTAATTACTTTGGGGTTTCTGGAATGGTAGGGTCTTGAAACGAAAAGAGCTCTTTTATGTGGGTAATATCCCAGTATTGTATGGGGAATATTTTAAAGGGTGGCAAGTTAAAACGCACGATGTTAATTGATATCTTAATATATCGAGCCATAAGCGCTAACCTATCGTAAGTCAAATTTTTGGAAAAAAAATTTTATTGCTGAAAAATAATCGTTAGGACAAGCCTCATCGTTTTGTATTTTTAAAATGACAAAATTGTTAGTAAAACATCAAAAAAAAAGCTTTTGCATTTTATCGTAAATGATTGTTTAAATGTGTGTGTAGCAATTTTATCGTAAGTCACACATCAAATTGCTGCAGCAATCGCAAATGTGTTCAGATTTTTTTTTTGTTTTTTGATACAGTTATATGAGTAGGTAGAAATCTTAAATTTTTGCATTAAAACATTTGCATTTTTAATAAAGTTGTTTGAAATAAATAATAAAAACCGTCTCCTGTAAAATTTGCATTTTTTCACTTACGATAGGTTAGCGCTTATGGCTCGATATGTAACCCGGCCTGTGAAAAGGTGGCTTATGACTCAAAAAAGAAATTGCGAGAAACAGCTGTTAACGATAAACAATGCATTTCTTCAGTTTCTTAGTTGTTTTTCTTTTGCATTATGAACATGAACAGTCATGCCCAAAAGGTTGCCTTTTGGTTGCCTAAAGGCAAAAGAGCATAAATGAAATAAGTTCGTGTGTGTTTATAAAAAGCGATGTTTTTTCAATGCAAAGCACAAACCAGTTTTTGACCGAAAAAATCGTGTGAGTGCTCAGATTTAAAAGCAATGCTGAACGAGTAGGACGTGTGTCGCTTGTGAATAGGGACTTTCTAGTTTTCACCACGTGAAAGAGCTTCTCAAAAACTATCGAAACCAAAAAAAAGTGGAATTTTTTTTATAAGTCATAAGCCACCTTTTTATAGGCCGGGTCACTTATATTATTTTAATAAAAAGATCTCTCACAATTATGTGTGAAACAAAATATCGGCCAAATGCTCGCCAAGGCTTCGGTGGCGTATCCTTATTCGATAGTCTATACACGCAAATAAAAAATATGGTTACTACTTATATATAAGTATAGTCACTGCAATAATAATATGTTTGCCGCAATAAAAGTATGTTTGTCGCAACCATATTATTGATTATTGATTTTAACTTTGACAATAGTATGATTGCCACAATGTTAATATTGCTGAAATGTAACAATAGTATTTTTGCCAATTTTAAAAATGAAAATATGGTTGTATAAAGAATATAAACATGGTTGGTGCGACAAAAGTATTGTTTTTGGGTTTAATGTTAACAATTATATGATTACGGCAATCGTACTGTATGATTGTAATGTTTCTTCATTTGAATATGGTTTTAAGAACAATGTTATTGTTCGGATCTAATGCAATAACAGTACTTTTTATATGGAAATTAAAATTGTTCAAACAAACTGCTTTGGCTAACTGAAATAATTTAAAAAATAAACGCTTACGTTTTTAAACTGAGTTTTTCTACTGTTAAATAAATAACTCCTATTATTTTGCATTTAATGTATTTTTAAATAATTTTCACAAATCAGATCAATTGTTGACAACTAAACCCAATTATATAAATAATTTTGGGTATTATAGCATTGTGTGTGATCATACTATGGTTGTAGGGATCATAACATAGCTGTATATCAATCATACTATGGTTGTGAGGATCACACTATGGTTGTATGTTAAACATATTATGGTTGTAAGGATCATAATATGGTTGCGGAGATCATAGTATGGTTGAGTGTGAATCATACTATGGTTGTGAGAATCATAATATGGTAAAGTGTGAATAATGCTATTCTTGTAAGGATCATAGTATGGTTGTACTTGAATCATAATATTGTTGTGAGGATCAAATATTGAGGTACCAAAACCATATACCTAACAACAGTATGATGCTCTTCGAATATTGTTATCCCAACCATACTTTTTTTCTACGTGTATTTTCAATGACCCTAAAATATTTTCAACTTCAAGACATAGTGAATCTAAGACATAATGACTAATGGATGTACTCTTTTCCTTTAAATAACACCGAAAAAAAGGCCAACGGTATCAAATCACAGGATCGTGGCGGACAATAAACATCGCCACGATGTGAGATAACACGACCATTAAATTTCCCGAGCTAATGATCCATAGCTGTGTAACAAGTGGCACCATCCTATTGGTACTACATATAATTCAGGTCCTCCGGTCCTCGATTTCTGGCCAAAATAAGTCCATGATCATCTCGCGATAGCGACTAGCATTCAAGATTCGAGGTTGACGGCTCTTCTGCCAAACTATCGCGAACAACATCAATGTTTTCCCAGTGAAAGTACTAGGTGAGCATGCCTAGGTGTTATTACATTTCTTATAGACCCGGTTTGCTGAAATGTGCGCCCAATTTTCCCGATTGTAGACAAATTTGGTCGATAATGCTGACCATAAAATTATGAAGTGCACAAAATGCATTTTAAATTGAACGCCCATTATCGTAAAACTCTTCAACGATCTTAAAGCTTTGCTCACTAAACAAAGAAATGTCAAATTAAGTTGGTCAAAAAACTTGTCGTTAACGAGTGACTCGCAATTAACATCGTGTATTATGGTAGGATCATCCTTTGTATCGTATTATCGGGTGTGACTTATTATCTGCAAAATTATTTGGAAGTTGCTTTAGAGTCTTAGACACACAAATATTTCGGTCGTAGACCATGGACCTTCCAACTAGACTCGGCATGGTTAAAAAATCATGCTTCATACTTCTTTTCGTCGGGCTTACTACGAGTAATTAGCCAGAAGCAACTCCGATGGACTACTTCATTTAAGCCATTTTGGAGAGCAAGGTAAGCACTAAACATATGGAAAATTCGTTAGTCTGGTCGGACGAAGCATTTATACACTCCACCAGGAATTGCTTTTGAAGTCCTATAACCATTGCATATTTGTGAAGAAAAAGAAAAAAATAATTGTTTTCGAATTCATTTGTCTACGATCTCTGATTATTTTTTTATAATAGAAAAATTATCTCGGAGCTACAACTTTCAAGTTTTTCTTAACTTAAATATTAATGTTATGTAGTGGAAAAGTCCAAATAAATTTTTTGGCCAAGACTTTTTTTAATCATTTGAAGGGAAACCTTTTCCCCTTTCGCTGGATATGCAACCATAAGACATTTATCTATTAACACTGTAAGTACCTTAAAATGACAACCCCCCCAGCCAATACAACTTTATTTTGGACCCCAGAACACAGTGGTATACACTGTTTTAAAAGATTTGGTCAAAATGAAGGTACAGGGTGGCTGATGAATATTTAAACTCAAATAACTTATTTTCAGTTTATGAAATTCATTCTTTTTTCTTCTTATATTCATGTTGAACAGCATTCAATTTTGTTAGATATAGCTCAATTATTATTAAAAAAAAAAATTGAAGTACCCCCCCCCCCCCTTCTCGTTGATGCATGTGCGTCATCTTACCAAAAAGTGGTTCATTACTGCTTGGAGAGTTGAGACAGGAAAAACCGCAATTGATTCTAGAATGGATTTCTAAGTTCATTCAAATTTAATGGTTTTGCTTTGTAGATTTTCTGTTTACATTAACCCCATTTAGAGAAGTCAGGTACAGTAAGGTCAGGTGATCTAGGCGGCCAACGCAATGTGGAGTTTCTGGATATCAGCTTATCGGGATATTTTCGTCGCAATTCTGTCATAACAGGTCGGGATATGTGAGGAGTTGCATCATCTTGCTGAAACCACACAGAGTTGAAAGAAATTCTCATTCCACGTAATTCAGGATAGATAAACCACTTTCAACTTACTCACGTTACAGTCTCCAGTAACCGTAACGGTGTGACCGTTTTCTTCGAAGAAGTAGGGCCTGACAATACAGCGTGCACAACATTATGTGACACGAAGTGAATGCAACTCCGTCTCATAGAGTATCTGCTGTTTAGAAGTACTCTATATTTAACAATTTTGTTTATTTATGTTGCCGTTTAAATCAAAATGTCAGACATGAAAAGACAGTACAACATGTTTCCATTCTCTTCCACCATTTCAAGCATTTTCTGGCAAAATTCCAAACGAATCCGGAAGTCTGCTGCATTCAGTTTGTTGGCCATTTGAATTTTATATGGACATAGGTCCAAATCTGTGTGCATAATTGACTGCAATGACTGTCTGCTTATACCCATTTGAGCGGATAAGCTTCTTGTCGGAACTCTTGGATTATTTTAGATGACAGCAGCTACAACAGCGATTGTTTCCTCCGACCAAAATAAAGTGTTTCTATGGCAAGATCTTCTGTTGACTGTCCCATGCTCGGAAAAATTGTTAACAAGTCTCATTATGGTCCATCTGCTCGGAGGATTGCCGCCAAACGAGCGCCTATACTCTCTTTGAACCGAAACTTCGGACTTCAGTGCAAGAGATCAGCGGACAATCCAAATTATTGTTTCAGTTATCCATTTTTGTTAAATCTAAAAATCAATCTGCAAATACCAGATTCATTAAATAGGTGATCCAAGTAGAGATACATTTTTCAATAGCTCTTTTTGACAGATCACGTGTGAGTCGTGTTATGCTGTCATGTTATTTTTGTTTAGTATTGTTTGACATTTCATCATGGAAAGACTTACGCCTGAACAACGTTTACAAATCGAATTCAACTTTATGACGAAAATTCACGTTCTGTGAGAAATGTGTTTCGTGCACTTCGTTCGACTTATGGTCAACATACTTGGCCCTCTGAGCCTACTGTTCCCAACACCAACGCCCATCTTGAGACCCAGCATTCATTATTGGATAATATTCGACCGATTAGGCCACGTCCAGCACACAGTGAAGTAAATGTAGCGGCCATAGCTGAGAGTGTTTACCAAGACCGTGGGGAGTCGATTCGGCGCCGTTCGCAGCAACTCGGACTGACGTATGGATCGACTTGGCGCATTTTACGTCGAGATCTTAAATTGAAAGCGTACAAAATTCAGCTTGTGCCAGAACTGAAACCGCCCGACGTTCCCAAGCGATATCGGTTCGCTCTATGAGCTCTTGAAAAGTTCCAAGAAGATACGACGTTTTCAAGCCAAATTCTGGCTCAATGTGTATGTAAAGAGGCAAAATTGCCGCATTTGGGACGAAGAGCAACCAGAAGAGGTTCAAGAGCTGCCACTTCATCCAAAAAAAAACAACGGTTTTATGTGGATTGTGGGTCGGTGAAATCATCGGTCCATATTTTTATCTTTAAAAATGATGCCGGTGAGAACGAAACCGTCAATGGCGACCGTTAGCGCGCCATTATAAACGACTATTTGATGCCTGAAATTGAAGCTAGTGATCTTGGCGAAATTTGGTTTCAACAAGACGGTGCCACTTCCCACACATCACATCAATCAATGGATTTATTGAGAGAACACTTCGGTGAGCAGATAATTTCACGTATTGGGCCGGTCGATCGTGTGATATAACACTGTTAGACTTTTTCCTGTGGGGTTATGTAAAGTCTAAAGTTTTTGCGGACAAACCCGCTTCGATTCAGGCCTTGGAGCAAAACATCACGCGTGTCATTCGCCAGTTACCAGCCGAAATGCTCGAACGAGTCATCGAAAATTGGACTCAACGGATGAACCATCTGAGACGTAGCCGCGGCCAACATTTGATAGACATAATCCTCAAAAAATTAATGCTACAGAATGTTCTTTCAAATTATAATATTCATTCCCCATTCAATTTAAATTTTCTGTGTTTTTTTCCTTAAAAAAGTAGGGAACCTCATTATTGATCACGCGTTACAAAAAGGTTATTAAATTTTTTATTAGTATTGGCTTTCATCAGCCATATTCTTTTTTAATGACAACAGACATCGCTATATCGCTTAGTACTCGTAGTGTCGCAGATAAGTATTTCGAAATGTCACAAACGGAATGTCTAACTTGTATATTAACCCATCCTATAGCTAAGAGTATAAAAATATACCGGTATGGATGCGCTGAAGAAGCCATTATATGTGTCGCGCAAAATAGAAAGGGACCAGTTTTGTTCAGGAGAGTAATTTTAAAGATTACGTCCCTTTCTATTTGCGCTTAGAATCGTCGACTTTACTTTCATAAAACGCGCATATCTCTGGGAGGGAACACTTTTGGGGGCATGGGATCGGTCTCATTCGATGCTCTGATGGTGTCCACATCAAAAAAAGAAAAAAATGAAAATTGATTTTTTTACCCTTAGGTCCCTTTCTCTATGCGCTGTCACATATGGGAAAGGGCTAAAATATCAATCATATTCGTGCTGCGTGCAACTCATTTTTTAACCGTTTTTAATGCCAAAGTCAATGCAAAAAGTGGCCACATCGAGCTAAAGAAAATGGATTCTAAAGTTTTCATTATTTTCACACCATTTATAATTTCAATTAATAAAATATAACAAGAAGCTCACCATGCATGTTTACATTTTTTTTCTAGCATTCCGGGCTATGATTGGTAAATTCAAATTCCAATTAGAATACATTTTTCATCGGCGTCCTAGAACCATAAGTGGCGTCAAATTAACGAGTCAGAAATTAATCTCGATGGCCATATTAAAGATTGTCCATAAATAACAATAGCCGTTCAGGGCCGAATTTAGGCAGAATGTTTCAATCAGTACCCATTAGGATTCTGTCGTACTCAGCCCACTGAGTTAAAAGATGTTTCGCGTTGTTTCCTTAATAGAACAATGAGTTTTTAGATGTAAATACAAACTAATGTTTATTAGCTCCCATGTGTATTCTCTCAATGTCCCATAAAAGGTACAAGTCATACTCATTTCAATTTATTTTATTTAAATTTTACAATTTTTTTTTAGCATTGAAATCATACCGAAGCATGAACGTTTTTTCTCGCTTTTTTTTTGTCAATCCTTATCACATTGTTTCCATTTTGTACTATGCGTAGCACACACTGACAAATCCTTGGAATTTTAAATTGAGGCTGATGGTCCAGCATCAAGGAAAGAATTCTAATAAATTTTGGCCATTAGTCGTTTTTACTAGGTAAACATCAGCTTATAAGGGTGGTTTTACAACATTTTATCTATAAGACAGCGCACAATGGGTCTGTACAGAAATGGCAAATTACTTAAATTTAAGAATGTCTGTCACTGGCGTTAAGTACAAGAGAATATGATGGAGGTAAAACTAAATGTTTTTTTGTGAAATTATTTAAATGAATGCTAAAAAGTTACTTTTATAATTAATTAAAGAGGCTTTCAAGAACTCGCAATTGAAATTCTCGTACTATGTGCAATATAAGCATTTTTTAAATCGCAAAAAAAAATAAATATGTTTTCGCATTACATTATGCCCATTTCTATAATTCTCAACATCCCAGTTAACAATATAAGTTTGTTACCGGAGGTCCATCTAGAGCTACTTTTGAATCAAATGTTGTTTTTTAGAGGTCATGCTTAACTAAGTGGTGCGAAGGTAAGTATTCATAAACCCAGGTTTAAATCCGGCCCAGAATGTCTAATATTTGTATACTCTCCACTACACTAAAGAAGGATGGGAGTATATAAAAGTTTGCCATTTCGTTTGTCACACCTCGAAATACTCTTACTTATCTGCGGTCATACGAGTATAAAGTACTTATTCATTGATAGTCAGCAAATTTTAAGGTGATCTGGACATGACCGTCGGTTGAAAGCATTGCTCAGTCCAACCACAAGAGCTCGAGTCTTTAAACTTACCAGGTATATGTATGATATTCGGCGATGGGTTGGTGTAGAAAATAGTCCAAATCAGGCAAAAGTTGAACAAGTTCTCCTTCGAGGTTTGTTGGCCATTTGAATTTTATATGGGCAGAGGTCCAAATCGTTGTGTATAATTGACTGCAATGACTGTCTGCTTATACCCATTTGAGCGGATAAGCTTCTTATCGAAACTCTTGGATTGTTTTGGATGGCAGCAGCTACAGCAGCGCTTGTTTCTTCCGTCCCTGTCTAGTTGCCAGAAGTGTAAAGGTTTTGAAGCTGTAAAGGATTGTCCAGCCATAATGCACGATGTTTATTGTGAGTCTCACCTTTACGTCAACTTCAGAGTTTGAAAAATTCAACCATGCAGATTGTTAATGCTATTTACGAAAATGGGCGTTCAAATCAAGATGCATTTTGTGCACTTTGTGATTTTGTCATCCGTTTGCAAGACCACGATATATTGATCGGGACCTTATAACGTTAATAAATTATTGAGTGTCGCAAAATTCTAAGACGATCTAGCCGTGTCCGCCCGTCAGTTAAGGTGCCAATCTGTACGTCCATGTGGCTGGGACGTACAGATTGGGAGCATACTGGGACGATCTTAAAACCTCAAACAAAGAGCAGGGTTTAAACGGGTGATTAATACTCACAACAAGGTACTCAAATTAAAGAAATTTTTGCTACGAACCCAAAACATAGTGATATTGTAGTTTCAGTTGAAATTAGAAACGGACGAATGGGCCGAAACAGACGAAGACACCGACCTTGTTTTTGCGCTTTAGTAGGGCCACGCATCCAGCCCATATGGAAAACCTCAAGTCCGAAAAGAAAATAACTGGGAGTTTTTATTGGTTGCTCATAATGCACATGTCAAATTTCATGCATATTGTCGATCCAAATGTTGGTTCAACTAAAACGCGCGATGGTTATTGTAAATAAAACAAAAAGGTTTCAGAGAACTTTATGTGACGCGTAAAACAGAAAGGGACCTAAGGTTAAAAAGCAGTTTTGTTCAGGAGAGCCATTTTAAAGATTAAGTCCCTTTCTATTTGCGCTTAGAATCGTCGACTTCACTTTCATAAAACGCGCATATATCTTGGAGGGAACACTTTTGGGGCATGGGATCGGTCTCATTCGATGCTCAGATGTTGTCTACATCAAAAAAAAGTGAAAAGTTGATGAAAAGTTTTGTTCAGGATAGACATTTTAAAAATTAGGTCCCTTTTATTGACGCTTAGAATCGTCGACTTCACTTTCATAAAACGCGCATATCTCTGGGAGGGAACACTTTTGGGGCATGGGATCGGTCTCATTCGATGCTCAGATGTTGTCCACATCAAAAAAAGAAAAAAAAATGAAAATTGATTTTTTTACCCTTAGGTTACTTTCTCTATGAGCTGTCACATATAAATATTTTTTATTGTGATAGAAAAATCTATGAAAATCACGTGTAAAACGACATATCGCCCATATGATCACCATGTCTTCGGTGGCATATCTCTACCCCATGGTCTATATTTTTAATGACTCTGAGACATAATGACATAATGGTCCAACTAAAACGCACGATGGTTAATGTAAATAAAACAAAAAGGTTTCAGAGAATTATACAAATATTTTTTATTGTGATAGAAAGAAATAAGAAAATCACGTGTAAAACGAAATATTGTCCATATGATCGCCACGTCTTCGGTGGCATATCTCTACCCGATGGTCTATATTTTCAATGACATAATGAAGGTTCAATATGGCTAATTTTCCAATTTATGTCATAATTTAGACCTTGAATTGTTCTTAGATTATTGACGAACACTTTTTCTTTTCATATCCCCAAAGAAAGAAGGCCGACGCACCCAAATCACATGATCGAGGTGGCCGATTAGCATCGCCACGACGTGAGACCATTGTATTTCTCACGCGAAGGAGTCATTGTTACGTTGGCTGTTTCAAACAGGATGGAGTCCATCCTGTTTGAACCACATATCGCTCAGGTCCATATTAGCAATTTTTGGTCACAGGAGGTCCGTTATCATCTTGCGATAGCGAGCACTGTTTACGGTAAGTGCTTAGATGATCTTCCATTTTAAAGAAATATAGACCGATGACGTTGTCAGCAAATAAACCGCACCAAACAGCCACTCTTTGCGGATACTCGTACATCAGCTTTCGCTCGTGGATTCTCATTTGACCAATTGCGGCAATTAACAATTTGTTAACAAATCCACTGTGGGCATATTTTGTCGATTATGCTGACCAACAATCTTAATGCGCTGCTCAATTGTGTACCTCTCTATAGATAAATTTGTAAAGCACTGAAACAAAGAAATGTCAAAGTTGGGCATTGTGCATGTTGGTTAGACCACTCTCTATAAAAAAAACAAATTAAAAACATGCTTCTTTATTCCAAACTCGGGTAGTTATTGATCCACACTCGTAAGGCATCGATTGTTAAAAAATCTATTTTATGTCATCACTATAAACTCCAGCCGCCATGAAATTATTATTTATGTTCAGTTAGACCTGTCGGACTGTCTGTCAATATGGTAGGAAATGTTTCAGTGAGTCGTTTGTGTCCAGACGGCGTTTACTAGACGGTGATGTGTTTGTTTTAACTTCGTTGACTTACTTTTCCTTCCCTCTATGGCAAACAACAACAAACCTGATCTTATTAGCTTGTGGAGTAATTCACTCTTTTAAAAATAATAGCTACAAATGATAACGACAAACCAAAAATACTCAAAGAATAAACCAGGACATGTTTACAAATTATATTAGGCGTGCTATAACTTACAACTAAGACCTTATCTTATGAACTATTAGAAAGAAACACGCCCTTGTTAAAAATTGTAGCGGCTGTGGTTAAATACGATTTGGACTTGGCG
Organism: Hydrotaea diabolus; assembly: GCA_963513945.1. Lineage (NCBI taxonomy): Eukaryota > Metazoa > Arthropoda > Insecta > Diptera > Muscidae > Hydrotaea > Hydrotaea diabolus. The sequence goes on along the minus strand of OY740716.1, from coordinate 240,549,966 downwards.
AACTTAATTTGTCTACTTTTTTTACACTTTACCACAACATATTTTATTTAATTCCAACCATGCGAAAGTTGGCGTCCAGTACCTTAATCTGATTTAATAGGGCTATGTCTACGAATAGCTCCCACATCTAGGTCTATAATCCAGAAAGTACATGCGACCATGCTCAAATTTAACATTTTATAGCCATTCCATATTCGGTTGATAGAGCTCCTTTAAGTCGACTATACCGATAGGAATTCCTGCCCCTATACTGGGTATGTTTAGGCTTCCATCTATCTCAAATGAGCCGTTATTTACTTGACCGTATCTTCATTATATCATATCATATAAGATTAACAAATCAAAAATTGTAAAAATGATTTTGTAGGTCATGGATTTACGAGTACAACAAACAACAGAAATTAGAGGCTTTTTTCGAAAATATTTCTTTTGTAACCTCAGGGTAGCGGTTGAAAATATCGAATTTATTCACCTTAGAAGGGTATTCTTACAAAATTAATTATATGTATGAATTATGCAGGGGGACTATTTAAAGGGTAGCAAAATAAATTCAAATTAAACAACAGCGGTAGGTTCAGTTTGTGCATCTCGAATGTAGGCCAGCTGTAGCAAAATAAATTCAAATTAAACAACAGCGGTAGGTTCAGTTTGTGCACCTCGAATGTAGGCTAGCTGGCGCACAATGCTAATCATTTATTTAGACCCAAATCCAACTGTGACATATGATGTGTTGACTATATGCCGAAGTCCCCTAGACATATCTAGGTCTTCTCCGCTACTGAATATTTTTCATTGCTCCGCAGCAATCGTTCACTATAAAGCCATTAGCTTTACAAAGCCAGCTTATATTTACAAAATTAAATTATGTACAATAACAGATGTTATTATGAAGCCAAGAATTCTAATATTAAATCTTTATATTCAACTTTAAATACAATGAAACCTCAACGATATCAGGAACGAAATAACGAACATAGCACAACATTACGTCAATATTATTTAAAATAATCTCCATCTTATATTTTGAATAACAAAATATGCCGGATATTTACTTTTGCTGTTGTTTGTATAGAACACAATTTTGGCATTTATACAAAATAATCACTTACTCATCCTCACACGTTCATCCACTTAAACTCCCCTAAACAAACGAAGTCCTTGAGATTATTTTATATTTTTAACAGACACAAAATACTATGAATATTGTCTAAAGTCTGGCATATTTTTTGTATCCACTTTCGCTTTTCTTTGACACACAAATTCGTTTGTTGACTGGTTTCTTAATTTCTTCTGTCCTAGCTGAGGATAAGCCAATAAACTCGTAGTAACCACCACAACATCACCCTACGACAAATTCTTAGTGAACAAAAAAAGACCCTCGCAGTCATCAGTCATCGGGGTAGGAGTGAGTTTAAAAGTGTAAATTAGCACAACTGGGGGTTTTCATGATTCAAACATTTGGGCTGTTTTCGAAATAGGGCAATGGATTGCTATCATTTAAGGAAATTTAATTTCTTTTAAGTCTTGTCAAAATATATTATTTTATTAAACTTTATCAACCAAATTACGAATAAGTCTTTTCATATGTGCTTTTTTTAAATTTTTGTACTATTTTTCTATTTTTTGAAAATAATTACCTTCAAATGTTGGTAACTGCATTATGGAAATGAGCGTTTGTTGAGAAACGGGCAGATCCGCTGTTTTCGACCAAAATTTTGTTCAGTGATGAGTCCCATTTCTGGCTCAACGGCAAAGTCAACAAACAAAATTGCCGCATTTGGGCTAAAGAGCAACAAGAAACAGTTCTAGAGCTGCCATTATACCAAGAGCTGATGGAATCATCGGTGCACATTTTTTCAAAAATGATGATGGCCGGAACGTAACCGTGAATGGTGCTTGCTATCGCGCCATGATATCGATCTTTATGATACCTGAAATTGAAGCCCGTAATCTTGACGACACTTGGTTTTAACAGGACGGTGCCACTTGCCATACAGCTGATCAAACAATGGAGAGGTAATTTCGAAAAGCAGATAGTTTCACGTTTTGGACAGGTGAGTTGGCCCCCTAGACCGAGTCACACCTTTCGGTATCGATCGATATCACACCTTTAGACATTTTTCTTTGGGGTTACGTAAAGTCCAAAGTCTATGCTGACATATCGGTCCTCGTTTTGATTTAGACATATATATATACATATATATATATATATATATATATATATATATATATATATATATATATATATATATATATATATATATATATATATATATATATATATATATATATATATATATATATATATATATATATATATATATATATATATATATATATATATATATATATATATATATATATATATATATATATATATATATATATATATATATATATATATATATATATATATATATATATATATATATATATATATATATATATATATATATATATATATATATATATATATATATATATATATATATATATATATATATATATATATATATATATATATATATATATATATATATATATATATATATATATATATATATATATATATATATATATATATATATATATATATATATATATATATATATAGGAGGTACATTTTGATTGTCACTCCATACTAGAGAACGGTTTCATAAAATAAAAAATGGCTGAATACATTTTGTAGAACATGTAATGAGGATTGTTTAAAAATATTTTCTCTTGGTCAAGATGTGGTGGAAAGATATTGGAAATGGCAAAGTTCAAATCGATAATACAAATAGATTGATAACATTGTCGAACAATTTTTGTACCATTCTCCAATCAACAGAAGAGTTGATTGAAAGTGTGAAAGAACGTGCAATACTGGCACCAAAAAATGTACACGTCAATGTAATCAATTATCATATTCAAGAAAAATTGCCAGATGCAGTGACATCTTATAAATCTGTTGATAGCGCAATGAATGCAGATGATGCAGTGAATTAACCAATTGAATTTTTGAATTCATTGGAACCACCTGGTATGTCACCGCATTGTTTGAATTTAGAGCTTGGTTCATCAATTATTTTACTGCGAAATTTAAATGCTCCAAAACTGTGCAATGGTACACGATTAGCAGTACAAAAATTGATGCCGAATTTAATTGAAGCCATACTATTGACCGGAATAGCGAAAGATGAAATTGAGCTCATGCCACGTATTCCACTGATTCCATCAGACATGCCACTTGAATTTAAGCGTTTGCAACTCCCAGTGCGTCTTTCATTTGACATGTCCATCAATAAGGCGCAAGGGCAAACGCGTCAAATATGCGTATTAAATTTGGAGGAGCCGTGCTTTTCACATGGCCAGCTATACGTGGCCTGTTTAAGAGTTGGAACTCCAAATTGTTTGTTTGTGCTCGCTTCAAATGGGCAAACGAAAAATGTTGTATATCAATATGTTTTGGATTGACATTAATAATTTTAAATACAATGCATTCATTTCATAAAAAAAATCTATAATATCTAATTTCTTTTTTTTTTGGTTGGTTACAACGAAGTGGAACGGGGTCTGCTATCACAAATTAAAAATCCATTATTTCTGCTCCTTTTCAAGGTATTTGAATAAAATTTAGTTCGTCGGTGCAGTGCAACTATCATTCTTCTTCGAAATATCGATCCACCACGACTTTGTAACTGAACCAGACTTTCAATGAAAATAAAGTTTGAAGGAAAAACATCGTTGGTCGGGTCAGCTATATTGTTTAAAAAAAAAATTCTGTTACAATAGCGAAGCGCACCGGGTACAGCTAGTTATAAGTGTATTATAGAGTCTCATATCGGATCGGAACAAGGAACAAGGAATTTGAGTTGGCAACACTGTCGTGAAAAGACGTCTTTTTATCTCCGTGCGCGCTCTTGGCTAGTAAAACAGTGATTTTCCGTTGTAAAACAATATAAAATAACCAAAGTGTATTGTCATTCTTGAGAGAAAGAGATCTACATCTTGTGTTGTATGAAAGATGCCTCCGAAAGTGCGAAAAAGCATAAATATTAATAAAGAACATATCGTCTGCCCACAATGTAAAACATCAGTGTTGGAAAGCGAAGATGCTTTGGAGTGTGATAAGTGCAAAAAAACTCTACATTCGTTGTGTACTCAGCTCGACAAAGTGGAAATAGAGAAACTGTTAGATGATAGCTCTCTGGCATTTAAGTGTCATTTTTGTGCGCCTGTCAACGACAACAAAGCTGAGTTTAAAACAATTCTTAAAGAAATGAGAGAAATGAAAGAAACGATGAATTTTATGGCTTCTCAGTACGATGATATTTTGAAAGGTGTGAAGAAGAATACTAAAAATATAAAAAGTCTGCAAAATGAAAACAAACATTTGAGAGAGGACGTAAGGAAATTGAAAACAACTGTTGCGTTTTTAAATGACATTCGCGTGCAAAACAACTGCATAATAAATGGTATCCAAACTGATGGTAAAGAGAAGGCTATTGATGTTGTTTTGGATATCGCAAAAAAATCTGGTGCGGATATCTGTGAAGATGAAGTTGAAGATGCTTACTTCATTCACCGTAAACACCAAAGTAATAAATCTTCTGTGGTGGTAAAGTTTAACAACAGCAGGAGTAAATCAACGTTCATGAAAGATAAGAAGAAACTAAAAGAGATGGACGGAATGAGTAAAGTCTTTGTTAACGATTTCTTGTCGAAAGAGAGTTTGCAGGTCCTAAAGCATGCAAAATCTCTGACCTTTGTTGGTTTTAAGTCTGTTTATACTTATGCTGGGAAGATTTTCGCAAAAAAAGACGAGGGTTCACGGCAAATTCGCTTAAGAACCATGGAGGATGTGGACGAGCTGTTAATGAAGTATGCTGCTGGTGTATCTAAACGTCACACTGTTCACTGTGGCATTCGTACAGATGATGTTACTGATTATGATGATGATGACGATGATGATGGAGCGGGTGCATGTTTCATGTCTCCCAATTAAGATTTGTTTATTAAATATGTATTTGAAATATCTTATTCTTGCACTCTTTAATAATGGAATCTAAATATTTTAAAAATATAAATTCTTATAATTCATATATTTGTAAAAATGATAAAAACTTTTTTAATATTCTTTCTGTTAACATTAGAAGTGTTTCTTCTATAAACAAATTTAATCGATTCAAGAATGAAATTAGTCAACTTAAAAAATTACCCGAAGTTATTGCTATTCAATAAACTTGGTTCAGTAGTCAATGCTTGAGTCTATACTATATTGGTGGTTATAATGCGATTCATTGCAATAGGAAAGATGGATTTGGCGGAACGACAATGTTTGTGAACTCAAAGTTAGCTCATAAGGTTATTCTCAAAAAAAGTGAAGACAACTTAGATGCAATCGTTATTGAGTTACCTGGTATCTGGCTGAATAATTCAAGTCTGGTTGTTTTATCTATCTATCGGTCCCCGCGTTGTAAAACGAATACATTTCTGAACAAAATGGATGGTATTATGAGAGAATTGGGATCTTACCCGACAATTCTAGTTGAAGATGTAAATGTGGATTTATTGGTTGAAAATAGATCACAGCGGTTACTGTTGGATTTTTTAAGTGAATTTGATATGCGCTCATGCCATGAACATATTACTAGACCATGTAGCAATACTTGCATAGACTGGATTTTTAGCAACAATTCAAATAGACTGCTTGTCCACAGTGTTGAAAATATGTTTTCTGACCACAATATACTAAGTTGTGGCGTTTGCTTAGATGTTGAATTGGATGAAAACATCATTGAGTGCAAAAAAACAGTAAAGTATGAAAAATTTGCGCGGATTTTGGATGATACATTGGAATCAATCGACAACATTGCTGGAGATTCTGATTTATGCGAGAAATTTATGCGGATTTTAACATCCGCGGCTTCTCAGAGTACTGAAATTACTTCAAAATCTGTCAATATTCGTACGCGAATTACACCATGGATGACTGAAAGTTTGCATTCACTGATACAGTACAAAAATAAACTGTTGAAAGTAAGGCGCAGTAATAGAAATAAGCCCGGCATAAATGAACAGTTGAAGAGAATCGGCAATGTCATTAAGATATGTAATAAAAAACTTATGCATCAATATTATATCTACAATCTTGAACAATGTGGATCGGATGTTAGGAAAACGTGGCAGTTTCTTAACAAGGAGCTAGGTCGAAATAATAAGCCGCAAAATGAAATGATTACGGAAGATGGCAACTGTGTCGTGGAAGATGGTGAGAAAGCTACTGCCTTAAATACATACTTTTATGAGTCCATAACTAAGTTAAAAAACAGCATTCCTCATTCTTCAAACGATGATATAAATATTTTCGGAACGCTTGTACCAGCAAGGAGTGTTTTTAATCTTGCAAGGATTAGTAATGTGGAGGTTATAAACCAAATTGACTCGTTGAAATTAAAGAAGAGTTCTGGCTATGACGATATAACTCCCAAGATGTTGGTTATAAGGAAAGAATTAATTGCAGAAATATTTGTACCCATTTTTAACAACATGATTGAAGATCGTAAATACCCCGACGTTTTGAAGATTCATAAAGTTACTCCTATACCAAAAATAGTCGGTTCAAAAAATGTGTCTGATTTTCGTCCAGTAGCAGTTTTATCAGTCATTGATAAAATCATTGAAAAAATAATATCTGAACAGTTGACCAATTATCTTTATGAGAAAAATTTACTGTATGAATATCAATTTGGTTTCACGAAAGGATCAGGAACGGAAGAAGCTTTGGTTTATGTTCTAGATTTTGTTTGTGGTGGAATCGATGCTGGGTATAAGGGCGTCGCAGGTGTTTTCTACGATTTCTCGAAAGCCTTCGATCTAGTGGATCATGATATCCTAGTAAGGAAACTGAGAAATATTGGCGTGGCGGATGAAACCATGCTCCTTTTCAAGGACTACTTACGAGGCAGGTTACAGTACGTTCAAGTTGGAGATTCGAAAAGCAGTATGTTACCAGTAAACCACGGTGTTCCACAAGGTAGTGTCCTGGGTCCACTGTTTTTCAAAATATATATTAATGATTTGAAAAATATAATTTTTTATGGCAAATTAATTATGTTTGCTGACGATATATGTCTCTTTTATAAGTATGCAGATGAAAAGGTATTACAAACACAGATTGAGTATGATGCAGCGATATTATCCGAGTTCGCTCGTGTAAATAAATTAGCCCTCAATTCTGCAAAAACAAAATTTATGAGATTCAAGCCGCAGAAAAGTAGAAATGACGGGGAAATGATTGTTCATATTGACGGAACAGCTGTATCGGAATCAGAGAATGTCAAATATTTGGGTATAAACTTGAGTCACAATTTGTTGTGGGACGTGCACATTGCAGAAGTTAAGGCGAAAATTTCATCCGCTACAGGAGTTTTATACAAGTTTAAGAACAAGTTAAATACTGAGGCGAAATTGATGATTTACCAGTCGCTTGTACATTCTCATTTAACATATTTGCCTTTAATATATGGTTGTAGAGTTAACAGATCTTTGAAGTCTTTGCAATCAGCTCAAAATAAGGCGCTAAAAACAGTTTACAACCTACCAATACGATATCCTTCTATTCACTTATACAAATACAAAGCCCAGCATATATTACCGGTTCGTGGTTTGTACAAACAGCGACTTCTGTTGTACATGTTCAAGTCTGTACGAGGCATTGGTTCCCGATCAGTCTCATTTAATCAGAATGTAACGAGAACTGGAAGAAGTACGAGGCAAGCTGAGAATTTACATATATCAAGATGTCGCCTAGATTTGACAAAGCAGCGTATCGGATTTGCTGGACCAAGGGAATACAATAACTTACCAATAAATTTGAGAAATATATCGGCTGTATCTTCTTTTAAATTACAGTTAAAATCATTTTTGTTAGAAAATTTAGAAACACTTCTTATGTAAATAAATTTTATTGAATCTTTTGTAAATTATATTAAAATTTAATTTATATTTAAAGTAAATTGTTAATAATGTGTTAATAATTATTGTTGTCATTTTTTAGCCCCTACAAAGCCTACAAGGCGCTGGGGCTTTCAACGAATTAATTTGTATCAATTTTCTTTTGGAAAAAAATAAATAAACAAAAAAAAAAAAAAAAAAACTTTACATGAATAAAAATAAAAATCAACTCTTCTGTTGATTGGAGAATGGTACAAAAATTGTTCGACAATGTTATCAATCTATTTGTATTATCGATTTGAACTTTGCCATTTCCAATATCTTTCCACCACATCTTGACCAAGAGAAAATATTTTTAAACAATCCTCATTACATGTTCTACAAAACGTATTCAGCCATTTTTTATTTTATGAAACCGTTCTCTAGTATGGAGTGACAATCAAAATGTACCTCCTATATATATATATATATATATATATATATATATATATATATATATATATATATATATATATATATATATATATATATATATATATATATATATATATATACATATATATATATATATATGTATATATATATATATATATATATATATGTATATATATATATATATATACATATATAAAAACATAAAATAAAAAATGGCTGAATACGTTTTGTAGAACATGTAATGAGGATTGTTTAAAAATATTTTCTCTTGGTCAAGATGTGGTGGAAAGATATTGGAAATGGCAAAGTTCAAATCGATAATACAAATAGATTGATAACATTGCCGAACAATTTTTGTACCATTCTCCAATCAACAGAAGAGTTGATTGAAAGTGTGAAAGAACGTGCAATACTGGCACCAAAAAATGTACACGTCAATGTAATCAATTATCATATTCAAGAAAAATTGCCAGATGCAGTGACATCTTATAAATTTGTTGATAGCGCAATGAATGCAAATGATGCAGTGAATTAACCAATTGAATTTTTGAATTCATTGGAACCACCAGGTATGTCACCGCATTGTTTGAATTTAGAGCTTGGTTCATCAATTATTTTACTGCGAAATTTAAATGCTCCAAAACTGTGCAATGGTACAAGATTAGCATTAAAAAAATATGCGTATTAAATTTGGAGGAGCCGTTCTTTTCACATGGCCAGCTATACGTGGCCTGTTCAAGAGTTGGAACTCCAAATTGTTTGTTTGTGCTCGCTTCAAATGGGCAAACGAAAAATATTGCATATCAAAATGCTTTGGATTGACATTAATAATTTTAAATACAATGCATTCACTTCATAAAAAAAATCTATAATATCTAATTTTTTTTTTGGTTGTTTGCAACGAAGTGGAACGGGGTCCGCTATCACAAATTAAAAATCCATTATTTCTGCTCCTTTTAAAGGTATTTGAACAAAATTTAGTTTGCCGGTGCAGTGCAACTATCATTCTTCTTCGAAATATCGATCCACCACGACTTTGTAACTGAACCAGACTTTCAATGAAAATAAAATTTGAAGGAAAAACAACGTTGACCGGGTCTGCTATATTGTTAATCCTAGAGCACTTGAATAAATAGAAAAAAATAATCTATCATTGCACGATATTATTCAGAAACTTATCAGTCATTATAGCCATTTAAGCTAATAGGAATGGTGGCCAGCTAAAAAAATAGTCCAACAATTTATTCTTTCAATTTTTATTAGGGAACTATCCTGGCATTTATTCAACCAAATTATTTAATTATTGCGCACTTTGCCTGATGTCCTAAAAAAAGAAACTGTCTATTAGACAGCTTTTTAGGTCGTGACAATTGCGATGTTTTAAAAAAGATCTTGTTTTAATTGCATTACTCATATGATGAAATTCAACATTTGCAATAGTTAATGTTTTATCATGTTTTTCCTTTTTTATTCGATTAGTATCTTCCTTTCGTCCCGTGCGTTTAAAACTGTGGATAAAAAAACACCCGCCTAAATGGAAATAAGCTACTGTCATGCTTGACTTAAGCCGGTAGACTGTTATCGTGCATTTTGTTTAGTAGAATTTTTTGGATTATGAATAAAAATGTTGTTAACAGCGATGTTAAGTTCATTTCACTTCAGTGCAGCCAGAGAAATGTAAACAAATAAGAAAATAACAGGGACTAGTTCCATGTCTTACAGAAGCTGTTGAATAACATTAAAGTTAAATTCGAAGAAAAATAATGGGTTCAGTAGGGAAAAGTAATACAAGACTGTTAACTACAAAACTCATTCACAGTGTCACTGAAAACAGCAAGGCCTTAACATAAAAGACCCTCAAGAAGCCATAACATCGTGTACTAATACCGATACGACGCATAGTTTGAGTTTTTTCGTTGCAAAATCATATATTAGATAAAATTTATTGTTAGCCAAAACATAACAGAATGAAAAATATTAATCATATACCTTAAAAAACAAAGAAGCAATGGGTTTCCACGGGCATATAGCTTGGATATGAAGTTTTACATGCCATACAATTTCTGGAACATTGTCTTTTTTAACTTTTTTACCTCTAGAAGCCACAGTGGCGCCTAAAGGCAGATTAAACCTTTTGAATTGTGTAAAGGAATGATCAAAAAAAAATATTTTTAAATTTTGTTTAATTCCGTCAAAGTTGAAAAAAAGTAAATATAGATATTTTTAATAGTGATTTGCCTGTTAAAAATCAAACATTAAATTTTTTAAAATTACTATATATTTAATAAACACATCAATCAATAGAAATATAAAAGATGATTCGTTACCTAGTTTAAGTGATATTACATCGGAAACCGTAATTACCTTAAAATGGTGTTTTTTTTTGAAAACCGAAAATCTCCTTACCTAACAATCTGATATTTTTAAAGCTAGAATATTTGATATCGTTAAAAAAATGTCTTATTAGATGGGATTATGCAAAATATCGTAGGCACAACTTCGTTTGCTCTACGGGCGCCACTGTAGAGACTATGGAAGTTAGAACATATGATGTTGATAAAAATAGAAACCTACACACTGATGAAAAGGGGCGGTGAGAAGCCCCCCTTTAAAAAATGTTCTTATTGGGCCGGAACCCATAATGGACACTGGATAGAGGATTTCTGCCCAGACGAACTTAAATTGGGTCACCATTGCTAAGGGCCCATAAAAGGCCGTTATGGCCGAGACAAGTTGATCGTGGCAAAAAACGCTTCCACACTTCGAAAGTTTAGAGTATGGCTTATCTAAAGATCCCAAGTTGAGCCATTGTTCGTCCACACATAATTTTGCTAAGCAAATATTCAAATAGTAAAGAAGCTAAAATCGGGCTTGAATTAAATTTATGGCTACTAGAGCGACGGGACCTCAAAAAGGGAGAGACCCTTTTTGAGGTCCCGTCGTTAATTACACTGTGCAATAGTATATTAAATTTCCAAAAAGAAACAAATTATACCATTTACTAACTAAAAAACAAAAAACTATATTAAATTTTTCATCAAAGAAAATATTTTTTTTCAAAAAGAACGAAACCTAAAACTTTATTTTGAAGATGTCCTAAATTTGCTTTAGACGACCTACACAAAAGTGTTAAAAAAAATAATTTCGGAAATCATTTTACCTCGAAAAGTAAAATTTGTTGTCAAATTTACACAATTTAAAAAATAGGATCATTTTAAGTGACCCCTGCTGAAATCAGAGTCATTTTTTCACTTTTCTTGAAAAAAAGAAGGAAAACAAAAAAAACTTTATACAATTTCACTTAGGAATATCATCAAGAAAATATGTACTATTTTCCAAGCTATTGCATGCGATATTGCATTGCTTCCCCGGCCCATACAGAATAACTGAGAGATACCAGGACCCCTTTAAGGTAAGAGAATTTACTATCTTCAAGTAAGTTTTTTATTTCACTAAGGAATCATTCACCCCCCAGAGAAAGTCTAAAATTTTGTTGCATGGTGTTATTTGTCGGTCATAACGTACCACTAAAAATTAGAGCACAATCGGTGTTAATATGCGACAAAAGCGACAAGACATCAATTCTGTATGGACTTTCGTGTAGAAGCTATCCTGAAACATGAAGCGATATAGTTCAAGTTTCCCTGAATTGCTTGTTAGTCGCTCATAGCGTGTTATGTGCAACATGAGTATGATCGGATTAATTTTGTGGCATCTGAAGCTGCAGGACCGCTAAAAAGAAGGGACCTCTCCGTGAGAATTATTCGACACTCTAGACCGATATGGGTCAATTTCACCAGCTATATAAGACCTTTGTATTATACCAATATAAATAAAAATTCCTTTTCATTCATTCTTCCCAAAGGTTCATCAAAGTTTTGTTGCCTTTTTTAGGGATACGTAATATAGGATTTTTATAATATCAAATGTTTTCCAAAACATACCATTTCAGACACATATCGTCAAAATAGACAACTTAAATTTAATATCACAGGAGATTCTCATGGTACCAGTGTAGAATCTCAGTTCATTAAGAAAGTGTGGTTACACTTTAAGGGCCGATATTGAATGTCAACACACCTAAACGTTAAGTTTTTTTCTGCATTTCATTTGACATTTCTCAATTTTAGACTAATTCAATTTGAACCACGGAACGAAACGTAAGCGAGCAACGCGTTAAAGTTATTTAGGCTTATTACAAGCAAAGAAAAGATATGGTTACTATATGGTCACCGCAACAATAATATATTCTCTACAATAAAGGCATTGTCGTCGCAACCATAGTATTGTTATCTGAATTTTATTTTGACAACAGTATGATTGCGGCAATAATAATATTTTTGAAATGTAACAATACTATTTTTGCTAAATTTAGAAATGAAAATATGGTTGTAGCAACCATGTTAATATTGTTGGTGCGACAAAAGTATTGTTGTTTAAGATTTACGTTAACAATAATATGATCACGGCAATCAAACTGTATGGTTGAGACTATTTGTGTGTGTGTGTTTTTTTTTGGTATACCAAATAAAAACATACACACACACGATGTAGTGCATGGTTGTTGTCTATTTTAAAAAACAACAACAATCGGAAGGTAGATCGAGGATTTTTATTGTGTTTACTTTTTTCGGTGAAATACTTTACTACCGACTGGTTCTCGTTTATTCTGACTGCACTTAAGTATATAGCCATTGATCATGGTTTAATCACATCCGTTACTTGCTGTCTACGGATGGTGAAGTAGCATTCACCTCTGCTGGCAACTAAAAGTATTTTCGACTGCCGTTGGATTATATATTTTTGTTTCTTGAAAGAAATGTTCAATAAAAACATGGCCTTAAATCTGGCTATGAACTAATTGTAATCCAAAAATAACTTGCTTAATAAAAATCTCTATTTTTGAATAAGAACATTACCCAACCTTAAAAAATAATTCTGGGGATCATAGTATGGTTAAGTGTGAATCTTACTATGGTTGTATGAAAAACATGCTATGGTAGTGAGGATCATAATATGGTTGTGGAGATAATAGTATGGTTGAGTGTGAATCATACTATTGTTGTGAGGATCATAGTATGGTTGTAGTGATCATAATATGGTTGAGTGTGAATCATACTATGGTTGTGGGGATCATAGTATGGTTATGTGTGCATCATAATATTGTTGTGAGGATTATAATATTGTTGTGCCACAACCATTTACCCTTCAATAGTATGATCCTCTTTGAATATTGCAGGATTGCCAAATTTAGGCAAATGATAATCCAAGAGTGATTATAGAAAAAATAATGCACCCACAAAGAGTGACTGTTTGGTGCGGTTTGTGGGCTGGCGCCATATTTTTTCCAAAATTAGGCCGGCAGGCATTTACTGTGAATATTGTTCGTTATCGTGAGAGATAACGAACTTGTAATGGCCCGAATTAGATATGGATGTGGATGATACATGGTTTCAACAGGACGGTGCCACTTGCCACACAGCTAACGAAACAATCGCTCTTTTGCGCTACAAATTCAATGGCCGTGTTATCTCACGTCGTGGCGATGTTAATTGGCCGAAAAGATCATGTGATTTGACACCGTTGGACTTCTTACTTTCGGGTTATTTGAAAGAAATGGTGTACGTCGATAAGGCATCAATCAACAAGAGCAAAAGGATGAGATAATTCGGCACTTTAACGGCTTTATGCCTCAGCGTCATCGAAAATTTAGACCATTAGATAGAGGTCTGCCGCCGAGGTTGCGGCGGCAATTTGGCCGATATTTTGTTCCACACCTAATTGAACCATACAAATATTATCATAATAAAAAGAAATGATAATAGTAACAATGACAATAAAGTTTTACCACACTTCAATATGTTCTCGGCAATAAAAGTATGTATAAATGTATCATACTATTCTTGTGAGGATCATAATATTGTTTTGCCACAATCATTTATCCAACAATAGTGTGATGCTCTTTGTAAAATTTTACCCCAACCAAACTTTTTACTATGTGTAGGTGTAAGAAACTTGTACTTCTTGTACTGACTAAGCAAACAGAGTTTTAATTTTACTGAACATTTTCAATTTTTGAGTTAATACACTTTTGTTGGTAGTGCTTTTGGTAGTGTTAACATTTATCATATAATCTGTTAATGCATAACAGAGTTCAAGGAAAGCATGCGCTTTAAAAATATTCCTCTCCTCGCCAATCTTTAGGGCTTTCTCTAGATTCGTAAACAAATCAAGCACATGTTTCGCTTTTGGTAGCATTTTCCATGTTCGTATATATTTGTCAATATTTTGCTGGATTGCGAGTACTTGTTGAGCGAAGAATACAAAAAAGGACGTTTAGGACAGAGCCGATGTTATACGCTGTGACCAAAAAAGGAAAATGTTTTTGCCCAAAACATTTGATGGCACTGTAACCCTCGGAGATTGATACCTAATGAGTATTAATGATAAAGGCAGAATCTCAGGGGACATGATGGCCACACTGACAGTAATTCTTGAAATATAAATTGTGTTAATAAATAACAAAACCGGATATCCTGACTTTTTTCCGAATCGTCATAGCCGCTTTGGTAATTACCATTGTCTTGTTATAGACCAATTTGTGTGATGTATTTACATGTACCTGTGTACAATAAGGCGCCTCACATTATTTTTGGGAAATTTTAAAATGCGGTAAAGAAATTCAATCAGTACCCCTTCAGATAAAAACTAGTGGACAAATAAAGTTCGAACGGGCCAAAGCTCAAACACTCTTCAGCAAGGATTCTGTTCGATATAATCATTTTGTTAGGGGGACGTGGCACAGCCTTCTTTTGTATTAGGATGGTTTATTTCTTTCCGTACAAACTTCATTTACACCAACTACAATCGTCATATCTGTATTGGCTCACGAGATATTGCCGTTTATAGTTTAGAGCTATGAGGGCGGTGCCATGCCCCCTTGTTTAATTTGTCCACAACAAAATTTATAATAATTTTCTAGTTATGGATTTCTTTCTGTTAACATTTTAAAACGATCAATCCATTGCTTTAGCTATAAATGCGATATATTTTAAAGGTGCAACCACCTTTTTTTAGGATGTGTTTTGATCTATGTCAACATCGTAAGTATGTTCCAAAATTCATTGACATATCTGTAATAGTTCATGAGATATTGCTATTTTAGTCCAGGATTTCTGATTTTCCAGAGGTCGACTCAGTCCTTGTGTGGGAGAATTTGTACCTCTTAACCGATCTGGCCCATTTTTAACACCGCTTCAGTTCATCAGCACATGTTTCTGCAATATTTCAGCAAATTATCTTCAAAAATGGAAACCTGTAGTTTGCTTTTCACTGACAGACAGACGAACACGGCTAGCTAATTTAAGAGTTTTCGACGATTCAAAATACAACGGGTGATCAATCTAGAGGTATTTTTTTCAATATGGTTCTTTTCACAGATAACGCGTGAGCTGTGTTTATCTTTATTTTTTTCTTTTTAGTATTGTTTGTCATTTCATCATGAAAAGTCTTACACCGCAACAACTTCTTCAAATTGCGCAACTGTATTTTGGAAATGAGAATGAGAAGATCCACTGTTTCGATCAAAATTTTGTTCAGTAACTAGGCCCATTTCTGGCTCAACGGCAACGTCAATAAACAAAATAAAGCATTTGGGCTGAAAACCAGAAGAGGTTCCAGAGTTAGCATTATACCCAGAGAAAACCACGGTTTGGTACGGTTTATGAGCTGGTGGAATCGTCGCTCCATACTTTTTCAAAAATGATGATGGCCGGATCTTAACCGTGAATAGTGCTCGCTAGCTATCGGACTTTTTGCTGCCTGAAATTAAAGCCCGTATTCTTGACGACATTTGGTTTCAACAGGACGGTGTCACTTACCATACAGCTGCTGAAACAATGGATCTATTGAGAGGTAATTTTGAAATACAGCTAATTTTACGTTTTGGACCGGTGAGTTGGCCTCCTAGATCGTGTGATTTTATACATAAAAAATTGTTTTTGGGTCTAAGTAAAGTCCAAATTCTATGTTGACAAACTACGATTCAGGTTTTGGAAGCCCGTGTCATTAACGCCATACTGGTCGAAATGCTCGAACGAGTCATCTATTGACACCCTGAGGCGTAGTTGAGGTCAACATTTGAAGGAAATTGTATTAAAAAAAATGGCATAAAATTTCCTTTCGAATGAACAATAAATATATTTCAATTTTTGTATTTTTTTATTTTGGAAAAATATCTCCAAATGGATCACCCTATATATATGTGACAGCGAATAGAGAATGGGACCTAAGGGTAAAAAAAATCAATTTTAATTTTTTTTCTTTTTTTGATGTGGACAACATCTGAGCATCGAATGAGACCGATCCCATGCCCCAAAAGTGTTCCCTCCCAGAGATATGCGCTTTTTATGAAAGTAAAGTCGACGATTCTAAGCGCAAATAGAAAGGGACCTAATCATTAAAATGGCTCTCCTGAACAAAACTTTTCATTAACTTTTCACTTTTTTTTGTTGATGTGGACAACATCTGAGCATCGAATGAGACCGATCTCCTGAACAAAACTGATTTTTAACCTGAGGTCCCTTTCTATTTTGCGCGTCACATATATATATACAGAGAACAAATTCATCGTCAGAACCGATTTGTTTGCTAGCTGAATTTATGTGGTTGCGGCAGCATATCTGAACCTTAGTTCGTAGTCAGTAATTTTCGGTACATGCAACGTCAGTTATTAAAAAAATTCTCTATTACTAGCTTTTTAAATTACTAAATGGTCAATTAAACAAAGTTTAATAGTTGTGTAGGCAAATCAAGATAAAAATAAAAGTTTCCAGTATCATTATTTGGTTTATTTTATCAGGTCCACTTGACATTTGTTTAGTGGACGATATTTTTGTTGCCTTTCCGACATATATTTCTTTATTCCATTCCAGAAGGCAGTAGAACGTAATTCCTTGAACTTCTGTTTCTAATTATATTTAATTTTTATTTTTTTTAATATTGCTGGATTTTAAACTATTTGTTGGCACTGCCAATTCTTAGTATCAAGGAACAATTGTATATAAGACTAGTAAAGGGTGGTGCAACTAAAATGCACGATGTTAACTGAAACTAAAACAAAAGTTTTTTAGAGACTGGTTTTTACCCTTAGGTCCCTTTCTATTTTGCGCGTCACATATGACAATTATGTGTGAAGCAATACATTGGCCAAACGCTTGCCATGGCTTCGATGACATACCTCTGTCAGATGGTCTATATTTACAATGACTCTGCGACACGAGGTTCAATGTCGTTCATGTGCCGAATTATCTCATCCTTTTGCTCCTGAATTGTTCTTGACAAATTGACATAAAATATCCTTAAAGAAAAAAGTCCAACGGTGTCAAACCAATTAAAATCAACACAACGTAAGACAACATGTCCATTAAATATCTTGCGCAAAAGAGCTATTGTTTCGTTGGATGTGTGGCAAATGACACCATCCTGATTCAACCACTTCCTCATTTTCTGGCCACATGAAGCTCATTATCATTTACGGTAACTGCTTGGACGACCACATTTACCAAGAAGTACAGCCTGATGACTTTTCGTAGATGCATCGGCTTTTCAACAATGACTTGTAGATTCTAACAATGCAGAATCAAAATAAAATTGTTGTTTTCAATTTTTCTCTGATAGTTCCATTGCATTCTACAATCATTTTTTTTTAAAGGACTGCTGTAGGAGCCGTGGGTATACTTACCACTATACCTTATTTGCAATTCCCAGATGTTTTAATATTATTTTATTATATATCGAAATACCGATCCGGACGATAACGTCCAAGAGCGTTTTTATCCAAGATTCATTGTAAGAGGGCCGAAGCAGGCTGTAGAGTCCAATTTCGTCCACACTATTTTTTATTTATTGTTTTATTAGCTTTTTATGACAAAGATAACAACCGTATATTAGTTTGTGTTTTAACCTATATTGTCGGCGTTAACACCCAGAAAGAGATCGTTTTAGGGATTAAATCGTCTTAAATACAAATTATGTCAATGTTTCTGACAAATGTTAGAATATGAGTAAAAAAGAAAAAAAATTTAAATCTATTGTGTTTAAAGAGTGATAATCGATAATCAGTCAAAAATAACGGGAGTACAAGTAGCACAGCTCTTATTACATTTAAGTGTTTACTTAAACAGGGAACCGTTATCACTTATTCGATGACCAATTTCACTAATAGCAAAATCAATTATCACTCAATTGATTTATGTTAAGAACTTAAGAGAGGACATTATCACTCATTTGAATGATCAATAAAATATCACGCTCGAAAAAAAACGTATGGTAATTTTGAAAAAATAGTAAACATAAAATATTACAATTATATTAAAAAGTTCAACTTAATACAACTTAACTTATAAAATAAATGTTCGTAAAGATGTATCCGCTACACTGCAATATTTCTATCTAAAAATGTTCAAAAAGTCTTAATTGGGCCGTGACCATTTTCGCAAAAACACAATTTTTTGGAAGGTAATAACTGACATTTCACAAAATTCAAATATCATCCAAATCGTATTAAAACTGGGGTTCTGGCGAGTATTACAAGATTTTCCATACCCGAGGTTGTCAACTTTTGAGCCGCGCAACACATATCCTATTGACTCATGCCCGGTCAAAATGGACAAAACACGGGCTTCACATGTATCAAATTTTTAAAGAAGAATTTGAACGATTTTATACACGTCTTAGGAAAAAGTCGTAAAGAATTATTAAGATTTTTATGGGCCTTTGAATTTCTGAAAATCTTTGAAAACTGGGCTAACGGGAGTATATTCAAATTCTAATATCTCATGCTTAGCTTAACCGATTTAATATTCTATACCTTGTTCTAAGGTTTTTAGGAGTTATTATGTTTAAGTAAAAAATCATGACAAACCAACGCTCTCTGATATTTTTTAGTTTTAGTGATCTTCGAGTATATATTAGAGAGGACTTCAAAGGAGCCTTAACATTTAAATATTTGCGTATGAAGTATTTGGTGCTTTTATCCTACTTACAGTAGTCATCAGCTTCTACACTTAGTTTGGCTGAATGAGTACCAATAGACCGGGCCTTCGACCAGTGACACCTGATTATGATTGACCACTGTATCCGCAAAAAGTTTGATACAACTGGTAAGTAGTTTTGAAAGCCTAATAAAACCTCCTTCGTTTTAGAGCAAGTGTTGTGTCCAGCTGTCTGGCATCGTTTAAGTCAATGGAATTTAGTTTGCCTTGAGTTCACTAAGCAATATGATTCCTGTATAAATCACAATTTAACCTTAGCATTTAATCATAGATTTATACACGCTAAGAGAAAATCCCTTTCACCTGTGGACTATACTAATCGAAGTATACGAAACTGCAAAAACGTACATTTAATTATTTACAACTTATTTACATATTTAATGGAAAACCTATAATCATTTCCAATGTACAAGTTATTCATGTAATCTGTGACAATTGCCTACCACTTTTACGGTTCCATTACAAATGTAACACGATTGTGTTTCAATACACGACACATGTTAGTATTCGAGTCACACGTTGAGTTTTTTCGTTTTTTCCCGGTATAACCGGCTATGTTGCCACAGTGTCTTTAGTGGAACGTAGGAGGTCAATCATGAGTGGTATACAACCATCTCTTGGCCAACAGTGTTCGAAGAAATGAGGAAAGATAATAGGAGAAGACGGATCATTTTGCATCACGACAATGCGAGCAGCTGAAACGATGAACTATTTAACCAAGATGTCAAGATGTCAAATTGATGGACCATCCACCGTAAATCCCTGATGTGGCACCTAATGACTTTTTCTTAGTCCCTAGCATCAAGAAAAAAATGCGTGGTCAACGTTTTTCATTGCCTGAAGCAGCTGTTGAAGCGTTCAAAAATCATGTTTTGGAGGTGTCTCAATTTGGAGTGGAAAAAGTGCTTCGAAAATTGGTTTGTGCGCATGCAAAAGAGTATTGATCTTAAAGGAGAATATTTTGAAAAACAATAAAATCATCGTTAACTGATACCTGTATAATGATAAACAGTGGTTAATGCACAACTTAACACGCCAAATTTAATTCGACATTAGCTGATACGCTGTTTGACAAAATACGCTTTTACAAAAACGGGCGTGCAAATTGTGCACTTCGTGATTTCTTTGGCCTGTTTAATCGATCAAATGTGTCAACAATTAAGAAATTTCCGCGCAAATTTTAGTAAATAGGGCTGGTGGGAAATGTGAAAACACCTGTGCATGCCCTCCCAGTTCTTTCTGCGCAATTTTAAATAATTATTTAAATTTACACGCTTACAAGGTTCAATTGACTTAAGAGCTGAAGCCTACTGACCATGAAAAGCGTCGTAAATGCACCGAATGGTTGGTTAATCAGACAGAAGTGAATGGTGACTTTACAAAGAAAGTCATCTTTAGCGCCGAGGCACACTTTCACCTCAGTGGATTCGTTTACAAGTAGAATTGCCGAGAAACCACGAGTGATTGTTGAAAAGCCGATGGACCTACGGCGGCGTTATCGGGCCGTACTTCTTCGAAAATGAGGTCGGCCACACAATTACAGTGATTGATGTTCGCTATCGCAAGATGATTACGGATTTCTTGTGGGTAGAAATTTATGATATGGTCCTGGACAATGTGTGGTTCCACCAGAATGGTGTCACTTGCCACTCTGCAAATGAAACAGTGGCTCTTTTGAGAGAGAAATTCATTGGCCGTGTTATCTGAACACATGACAATGTTAATTGGCCGCCACGATAACGCGATTTGGCACCGTTGGCCTTCTTTTTTTTGGCGATTTAAATATCTTTATATGGTGATGAAGCACCATCCTAAAGCACTGTGAAAAACTAGTTTAATGAATTCAATCGTTGCCGTCGCTCGGTCAAAGACGAATGTCATGAAGGTCATCCAAAAACGGCCGTTGTGCCAGAGAACATTGATGCCGTGCGTGAACTGATAATGCAAGATCGTCATGTGACATACCTTGAGATAGAGGCATCCATGGGCATTGCTTCCACTAGCAGACATTCGTTATTGGATGAACACCTGGCCGTAAATAAGATTTGCTCTCGTTTGATACCGCACAATTTGACAATCGCTCAAAAAAGGTGCCGATTGGTGCAAAAAAAATTTTGAAAAAAGACGTTTATAAGATCTTTACAGGTGACGAATCATGGATCTATGCGTATGAGTCCGAAACGAAACAGCAATCGACCTGTCTTCGAAGACGAGCCAAATCCAACAAAAGTTGTTCGTGGAAGAAGCACTTCGAAGCAAATGGTCGCCTCTTTCTTCGGCAAAACTGGTCATGTGGCGACTGTTCAGCTTGACCAACGTAAGACGGTCAATTCTGAGTAGTACACCACAATTTTTTGGCCTAAAGTCTTCGAAGAAATTTTGAAAAACGAACAAGAGAAGACGAATCATTGTGCACCATGACGATGCGAGCTCTCACACATCGGCTCAAACCAGCGCCTTTTTGACCGGCCAAAACGTCGAATTGATGGGTCATCTGCCATACAGCCCTGACTTGGTACTTTAGACAGACCATCCTTTAGTAGTTGGTATGGTTGATGTAGGTATGAAAGAAAACAGACCCCAATGAAAAGAAGCCGGCGCCCTCTTTACAGTATTTCCATTTTGGACCGAAACCAATGATAGAGGTTTATTTTTTACGAGGTACCTTAAGTATCTTTGAACAAAACTTTTTCCTCCCTGGACTGATTCCGCAAACACAATCCTAAACAGGGTATTACCATCATTTTGCAAAATTTCAAGATTCTAAGTTTATATGTTTTACAGCTATCGTGCTAAAAGTAGAGACACGGACGGTCGGACATACTGGCTGAATTAGCTGGATCGTCTTAGAATCTTAACACAATACGAGGGTTGCTAGTTGTACTTCGGGTCCGGCAATAAATACACTAATTCATCATTGGAAATGGTATTCTTGTTTTTCAATATATTCACCTTTAAGATCAGTACACTTTTGCATGCGCACAAACCAATTTTCGAAGAACTTTTTTCCTCCAAAACATGATTTTTAAACGCTTCAACAGCTGCTTCGGGGATAAAAAAACATTGACCACGCATTTTTTTCTAGATGCTAGGGAATAAGAAGAAGTTATTGGGTGCCAAATCAGGGCTGTAAGGTGGATGGCCCATAAATTCGACATCTTGAATGGTCAAATAGCTCATCGTTTCAGCTGATGTGTGAGAGCTCGCATTGTCGTGATGAAAAATGATCCGTCTTCTCTTATTATCTCTCTTCATTTCTTCGAACACTGTTGGCAAACAAATGGTTGTATACCACTCAGAATTGACCTCCTACGTTCCACTAAAGGGACTGTGGCAACATGGCCGGTTATACCGAAAAAAACGCAGTCATTTGCTTCGATGTACTTCTTCCACGAACAACTTTTGTTGGATTTGGCTCGTCTTTAAGACCCATACGGTCGATTGCTGTTTTGTTTCAGATTCATATGCATAGATCCATGATTCGTCACCTGTGACAATGTTATACACTGCCTTAGAGCTTGCGCAGTTATACTATTTCAACATTTTTCCACCAAACTATACGAGCCCTTTTTTGAGCATTCGTCAAATTATGTGGAACATGCAATATTTAATTGATATTTGTCATACTAATGCCCAAGGATGAATCAGACAGAGCATTCGTCAAAATATGTGAAACATGCAATATTTAATTGATATTTGTCATACTAATGCCCAAGTATGTCTCAATCTCACGGTATGTCACTCTTGCATAATCAGTTCACGCACAGCATCGAGGGTTTCTAGCAAAGTGACCGAAGATGGACGTCCTTCACGAAATTCATCCTGAGACTGAACTCTTGGTACCAGCAAGTAACAGTGGTTTTTGATGGTGCTTCATGGCCAAAAGTCGAAACAAGTTGATTTAAACACTCTTGTCTCGATAACCCACGTCGAAAATTGTAAATCGGAAGAAAATGTTCACGGGATAGTTCCATTTTTTGACTGAGATGAATTTTTCAAAACACAGTAAAAAAAAACAATTCGCCCTCAAATGACAAAACGTTCTGAGTGTTACGCTAAAAAATGCCAATGTTTTCAATTAAAGTTCCAGTTTGTAACTGGGAACACCAGTGTTGTCAGCACGCGAAATATAAATAGCAACCCTCGTATATTTCTCTTAATGGGTCTCCAATCAATATCTCGCGGACTATCAAATTTAGTTTATTCGGGTGTTGCATAAAAATTCACACTTCATAACAAAATATTTTAATAATTTACTGTATCTCAAAATAATGCAACAATTCAGTTTTATTGCTACCTTTGAAACTTTAAGATAAGTTATTTTTCGCCGTAATTGCTCATAAGTCGTTTTTCCTGGAAACACACACAGCAGCATTGAAAGCAGTATTGAAAATTACACACATCAGAGAGCTGATGAGCTTAACTTGCAGGATGCAAAGAAAGTCAGAGGATACAATGAAGATTTTAAATCATATGAAATTCGATGATTGGCAGGTACCTAGATAATAAATGGTAATTTGCTAGAAAATCAGAAAATTATGTGTATGCCACTAGGAATGACATGAGCAGAGAAAAGCACCGGCTGAAATCTACTGCAATCTATATTCGAAGGAATGATGTTGATCGAAAGCACACATGAATTAGAATGCGTATGCATAAGTAAGAAGAAATTCCGAAATTTAGTTGCTTGTATTTGGATAATTTTTTCTGTAGAAATGTGAATTTTTCTATTTATTTAAGCGGGAAGTTTTAATCGTGCCAATGTGACAGGAGATCTACTGTGTTATCACTTAAAAACCTCAGATTTAACATGGGCACATTAATATGTGAGGTACCCAAAAACAACGCTATTTCCTGCAAATCGCATAATGCACCTATTTTTAAGAATTTTGTGAGTTTGTCCCAGATGACGGGGCTTATGTCCCTTAGGACTTCCAATGCCCACCACAGTTTTCACGGCCATTTGATTACTAAGAAACAATGCAATTTCCTTAAAACCACAAATATGTCCACGATGCTTACTACTCGTAGTCCAAATACCGGAATAGGGGAACTTTTATTTGTTTTAGAGATTAATCCTGTAATAGTCGCGCATACTATCCATCACAACATGTAGTCCTAGGTGTGATGTATATATCTGATTTTAAAACAAAGTAGTTTTCCAATTTTTTCCCCATCATACCTCATGTAATTTAGTTTATTAAACTAGAGTTTTTTTCATTTGTTAAATTGATTTCGTCCGGCATCTGCACTGCACCCATATGCAAAACATCGCTGCGAACGTACAATTTATTGTTTTAACAATTTCATGGCTGTCAAACAATGCGGTTTATTTTTAGCAGTTCATTATTTTGTTTTGCGAAGCAAATAATTTCCATCGAAAAGCAAACATGACAGACAGACAGACAGACAGTTTGAGTTGAATATTGTCATCATTTTACATACTAATTGATTACTTAATATGAGTATTTGTGTGTGTGTGTGAAGAGCACTATTTCCCTGTGAGATAGTATACAGGGCCTTTTTAAAATACCTTCTAGAAGGCCTTCTTTTCAGATCCAATATATAACGTTATGATTGAATATGAAAAGAAGAATCCCGAATAAAACCAAATTTGGTGCGGAAGTGTGTTCTATATATAAATCTTTATATGCAAAATTTTATTTCGATAGGTCAAGATTGTGGTGAGTTATCGTCATATTATTTTTCAAGGCCCATGAGACCGTTTGTGTGGGAGGTGCCAGAAGGGCATTTCCGATCTTAGCCAAATTTAGCGCAAAAATCTTTATGCCGAAAATTTCGTCTCGATAGGTCAAGTGTGTGGTGAGTTATTTACATATATTTTTTTTCAAGACCCATGACACCGTTAGTGTGGGAGGTACCAGTAGGACTTTTCCGATCTCAACCGAATTCAGCTTAGAAGTGTGTATATAAAAATCTTGCCCTGTAAAATTTCATTGCGATAGGTCAAGTTTGTGGTGCGTTATAGTCATATTATTTCTAAAGGCCCATTAGGCCGTTTGTATGGGAGGTACAAGAAATGGTGGTCCAATCTAAACTATTTTTACATAGATGATTGCGCCTATATAGAGATTATTATTTGCAAAATTTCAGTGATTTTTCTCAAGAAACTGGACGGATATTTCCAAATAAAAAACTAATTTTTATGAAGTAGTGTCGATTGAGGGTCTCCAACATCAACTTTCCGTAAAGCGTTATAGCCCATTTTCAATACCAACCATGCTAGGTTAACTACACATGTTTGTGCTAAATTTCACAGCTGTTTTCATGCAGGCTCTATCTTGTTTTCAACAGACGGAAATGCGAATAATTATTGTTTGATTTTTAAGATTATTTTATGTGAAATTACTAAATAAACTTAACTGACATATTTTTCGCGAATGCAAATACTAAAAAATTAGCTTTTGCGAATGCGAATATTACAAAATTGGTTTTTGCGAATGTTCAATATAATGACAATATTTCTTACAACCCTAGTAGGAAGTGAAATTGTTCGTCGCAGCAATGGACTGTAAAGATATGTAAAGGGTTGAAAAACTTAAACGCTCCATGTTAACTGTGCAAGTTAACATGGAGCGTTTAAAAAAAAAATTTCATAAATATTTAAATTTTTTTTTAAAGATCACAACGAAAACTTTATCGTTAAAAATTGGAAGCTCGATTTTGATTTTAGACACATGGTTTCTTTGGAAAATTTTCTTAGAATTCATCGTAGATTACGATTTTGATAACAGCTTGGTGACTTTTTTTCGATCCATACAAATTGACCCCCCCTAATACACATCCATGGTTAGATTTGTCAGATACTTAAACAAAGAAATGTTAAGATTGGCAAAAAGGTTGATGTTAAGGTGTGACTCACAACTAACATCGTGCATTGTGATTGGCCAGCCCTTTATATAAGTATAGGGTGATCCATCTAGAGGTATTTTTTTCAAAATAAAAAAAAAAATACAAAAATTCAAATCAAGTGTGGAATCTTGTTTATTCATTCGAAGGAAATATTATGCCATTTATTTTTTGAATATAAATTACTTCAAATGTTGGCCTCAACTACGCCTCAGGGTGTCCATTCTGAGGGTGTATAAGTAATTTTAGATGACTCATTCAAGCATTTCGACCAGCATGGCGCGAACGACACGCGTAATGTTGGCTTCCAAGACCTAAATCATAGACTTTTGACATTTCGTAGCTCCAAAGCAAAAAGTCTAACGGTATGATATCACACGATCTAGGCGTTCAATTCACCGGTCCAAAATATAAAATTAGCTGCTTTTTGAAATTACCTCTCACTAGACCATATTGTTTGACCAGCTGCATGGCAAGTAGCACCGTCCTGTTGAAACAAAATTTCGTTTAGAATACGGGCTTCAATTTCAGGTAGTAAAGTCCGATAGATAGAGCATCATTGAAAGTTACGTTTCGACCATTAGCATTTTTGAATAAATATGGCCCGATAATTCCACCAGCCAGGCATAAAATGTCCTTTGAACGATAAAGATTCCACACTTGATTGGAATTTTAGTATTTTTTTGATTATGAAAAAAAACCTGTAGACCTTTGAACGATAAAGATTCCACACTTGATTGGAATTTTAGTATTTTTTTGATTATGAAAAAAAACCTGTAGATGGATCACCCTATATAAGCCATTTGACGTTAACATACTTCGGTGTTGAAGGCCACTGTGCAATATATCGTAGTTAATTTCGCAGTTAGAAAGCAGATTTTAATATTTTTTAATAGAAGATCATTTCCTGCACGCCTTCTATAGTAGAGTGGATGTTAATTCACGGGGTGGTGTTAATTTTAAATGAGATTATAAAGCAGAAAGTATGCCTTCGAGCTCCCAAAGAAGGCTTTGTGGAAGGCCTTGCTAGGCCCTTCCTTTTCCCGCTGTGTTGTTATAACTTTTTGCTTGTTTCCAACTAATTGCAGACAACGACAATAATGTTGTTTTTAAACTAATTAAAATATGTAAATATCATTTTTAATATTAACAAAGTTAAAATAAAATCCATAAAGGCCGGACAGCTCAGTGTGGTTACATTTTAATTTAGATGGATGTCAATAAGGAAGAAGGGGGATATATCAAACAAAATCCGTACCAACAGCTAGGCGCCAGTCCTTTCTATGGCTTATATGGCTTATGATGATTTGGCCGATGTTTACCAATTTAATTCGTATTCAGTCCTACAAAAAATGAATCGATGCAATTAAAAAAAATTCGCACAAAAAGTACTTGAGCGTACTTACTTATGTCCAACAACATCCTATTAAGGGACAAGGGGAACTTCTCTCAAACCAGTCAGCTGTGCACGATTCAATTCTTATACTCATGGGTGGGACCTACTATTTATCGCCGGCTCCGAACTGCTAGTGCTTTTTTTTAGAAAAGTTTTTACATAGCTTACAGAAAAATCTCTTACGCGTAAAGTCGCCGGCATTTGCGAGCTGGAAACGCTACCGCTGAAAAATTGTTAGATGTCCTTACCCGGGGTTTGGTTAATAGTCCGACCAAAGATTTTTCAAAAAGTAATCAAAACAGACTACAAGTTACAAGCAGGGGAGACTCCAGTTTCAGTGTGCTCTATTTCGCCATCATCAGATCAGACCCAAGAAAATAATGTTTCGTAACCATGAACAGCGGCTTTACACATCAGGGCTGGCAGATTCATCAATAATTTGTCATATTTACGAAATTGATCAATAATTTGTCATATTTACGAAATATTTAATTAAGTGTTGATTACTTTCGCATACCATTGTCTTGGGTACAATAATTTCCATGTTTATAGAGGTAGTTGTTTCCTCAGGTTACCACAAGTTTAGCCAAATCATAAAATGGAAGAGTCTTTGCAAAACAGATATAAAGTATGTGTATGTGATATAAAGTATGTGTATGAGTCATAGAGTCTATGGATTTCAAAACGGTGTAACTTCCAACTAAATTTTTGACTTGAGTGTAATATTTGATTCAAAGTTTGCATTCGTAAATCATTTGGACTTTATTGTAGCTTAAGCATACTCACTGTTAGCTTTTATTAAAAGGAATTGTAGAGATTTTGTGGATCCATACTGGTTTGAGTCCGTAAGCTTTTTCACGGACTGATGAGAATAAATTAAACAATTTTTATATTTAATTTTCAATTAAATATAAAATCTTTATATTTTATTTCGATGTGGCTTAACAACTCAATTACAACTGAGCAGAGAAAGGGTACGGAAATTCTTGTAAAGCAAAAAATAGAAATGACAAAATTTGGCATAAAATGCTTTGCTGCACCGTTAAAATATGAAGATAATACTTATCGAGAATACTAATTGTTTTTGTTGTACAATATTAGTTAGGTAGCGATGTAAATGGTAACAATAGAAAACCATACACATATTGACAGACATACATAAATGCTGCGTAAGAAATTGTTTTGCTTGATGTTGCTGCTGCTAATTCGAACGACGCTGACGATTTAAGCAATGCTGCCATTGTTGCTGCTGCTAGCACAGTGGTTTCACAGTAAAGGTAATTTATACGTCATTTGTTCGTTCTAATCAGGAATCGCTTCAGTTCATTGTTGCAGACCTCTGTAGTGCTATTCTGTAACTTTAAACAAAAACAAGAATTGCTAAAGTTGTCAACATCTTTTGTTGTTTGCAGTAACGATTAGGTGCTTCTGTAACTACAGTAGACAACTTTTGGCTTCAGTAGGCAACTCTGGCAAACGAACTGTCAAAAAAGCGAAAATTACAAAGAAGAATACGAAAAAACAAATGAATTCGAAAAAAACAAATGAATACGCACCTCAAATGTTAGGAACGTTTTATTTTAAAAATTAATAAATTAAAATTTTTAGATTTGGATCACATAAATATGAGTAGAAGAGTAGGGACATAAATACTGTTACACACGTTTTATGCTGTAAAATAAAAAGTACTGAATGTTTTGGACCGAATAATATATTTATTGAAGTATATTGTATCCAAAAAGATTCTACTTATTTGAAATGTCCGCCTTTTGACTTTACACACGCCTTAAGTCGCACTGGTCAATCGTCAATAGCTGCACGAACCTCGTCCATTGGAAAATTGGCCGCTGATCGAACCAAAGCAGTCTTAAGAGATCCAATGTTCGGGTATATTATGTGACAAACCTTGTCCTCTAAAACCGTCCACTAATTGTAATCCAATGGGCTCAAAACTGGTCTGCCTGAGGGCCATTCTTCAGAGGAAATGAACGCTGGCAAATTGTTTCGAAGCCAGGCCTGGGACGTTTTAGACTTATGGACCGGCGCAGAATCCTGCCTGTTCCAAAACCATAGCTAGTTTTGGAACCATAGCTGATTTTGTTAAGAGGCTTCATTACAGCTTCCAAAACGGTTTCTTGGTAAACTTTGGCCGATGTTTTGTCTCCTTGTTCGCAGAAATGCAGGTCAGTGACCCCATCGTAAGAGACACCCCACCAAACCATGACTGAAGCTGGGTGATGACCCTTTTCCACCCTTGGGATTAGTTCAAATGCTTCCTTAGATGACCGCGCATACACTCTACCATTTTGCTTGTTAAATTTTTCCTGAACGGTAAAAATTTTTTCATCGGTGAACAAAATTTTTCTGTGCAAGTTATCAGCGTGCTTCACCAAAAGACGTTTGCATTTTTCAATCCCATTTATTTTTAAAAGCTGCAGTCTATAAATGTTCGGTACGTCGTTTGAAAGACCCAAGTCTTTTTTAATGATTCGACTCATTTACTTTTGCGTGATATTCATCTCACGGGCCATGATTTTCTGTTTTCGGGGCGGATTTCTGTGAATTCTTGATTTAATGGCTTTGATGACATGCGGTGTTCGAAAAAACCGTGAGCGGCCCGACCGGTGGCGGTCTTTTACATCTCCAGTCTCCTCAAACAGTTTTATGCATCGGTAGACGAACATGAGGCTAATCCCTAGTGGCCGGAGCGTTTTGAAAATAATGCTTTTTTCATTTCACACTTGAAAAGCGCTATTACAGCGATACGGTTCTCATTATCTGACCACTCCATGATGAAAGTTGAGACAATTTTAAAATCCCGTTACAGACTAACGCTATTGAAGTTAGCTTTCAAATCCCATATAACTTTAATGGGGTATGTTCAGTTCTACTATTGAAATGGGTGTGTTCAATGTTGTAACAGTATTTATGTCCCTACTAAGTATAATTTCGAATGCATTTTCATGTAATTTTCCTTTTACTATTTTTACATTGATTGAATGGTAGCCATGGTGGTTGACATATGTGACGCGCAAAATAGAAAGGGACCTAAGGGTAAAACCCAGTTTTGTTCAGGAGAGCCATTTTAAAGAATACGTGTATATTTGGTGTACCATCACATTCATAAAACGCGCATAAATCTGGGAGGGAACACTTTTGGGGCATGGGATCGGTCTCATTCGATGCTCAGATGTTGTCCACATCAAAAAAAAAGTGAAAATTGATTTTTTTTTCCCCTGAGGTATATTTCTCTATGCGCTGTGACATATGCCTCATCATGATATTTTGTTGCCAAAATGTAGACATATTTACAATCAATAGCTCCAATAGTGCCTCCTACAATTGGTGCGGGTGCTGAAGCAAACACTGCTTGGGAATCTCATCTTTGCAAAAAACATGGAGTCGTTTATTGCGTCCGTTTCACGATGTATAAGTATATAACGACTAATTGACGTTTGACTCATTGATGACTCCCGTTGGTAACATCCTGTTGCAAAGAATATCAACGCTACTAAAACCTAGCAAAACAGCGCTTCTAAGTTAATTCAAATATGACCCTTTGCACGATTTTACCTGTTTTTCAGTCGAAATTGCTGTAATTCTCGAACCTCCTAATTTGCCATCAAAGCTGAAAAACAAGATTTTCAACTATGTCTGGAGATAATCTGTAGAGCTTTCGAAATTCGGTTCCAGTCAATTCAAATGGCTTATATAAATATCAGAGCAAGCGCTTATCAACTGTTGGAACACGATTAAGTGATTCATTCCGCGACAAATAATATGCCAAATGCTCAAAAGACATTTTAAAAACGTTTAAAACAGTTTATCGAACTCTTAGCAACACAAATTTTTTTGTCGTTTACTTAACAACAACAGCCGATTTTACAGCAACGACTATCGTTAAAAATTTTGCTGAATTGCAAAATCGACAATTTTGTTGTTAGCCATTTTTAATCATTCCGATTATCGTTAAAAAAGTTACAGAATCGCACTACTGAAAATATTCAAAAGAGATTTATATCGTTTGCTATTCGCAGTATCTGCAATAATAACATTGAACGGTTCGCCGTTTTAATGTTTGGGTGATGAGGCCCATTTCTGCCTCAACGGCAACGTTAATAAACAAAATCGCCGGATTTGTGCTGATGACCAACCAGAAGAGTTTCAAGTTGTCATTATAAGTATACCCAGAGAAACCTTCGGTTTGGTGCAGTTTATGGGCTGGTAGAATCATCGGTACATATATTTTCTAAAACGATGATAGCAGGAACGTAACCGTGAATGGTGCTCGCTATCATGCCTTGATTCGCTACCTGAAATTGAAGACAGTAATTTTAACGACATTTGGTTTTAACATGACGGTGCCACTTGTCATACTGCTGCTCTAACAATGGATTTATTGAAAGGTCATTTCGAAGATCAGCTAATTTCACGTTTTGGATCAGTGACTCGGTCACCCATCGTGTGATGACCTTTAGACTTTTTTCTTTGGGGCTACGTAAAGTCCAAAGTCTATGCTAACAAATCAACTACGATTCAGGTTTTGGAAGCCAACATTATGCGCATCATTAACAACATACCGGTCGCAATAGCAACCCTCGTTATTTTCAGATCGATGACAACAATTTTTGTTGATTTTCGAAACCCAAATGTCCATAGTTATCTATGCTCTATGGGTGCACCATTTGCCCAAATTCTTAATAGGTAAATATTTTGATTTGCGGAAAAATGTCACCGTTTTTGGATGCCCATATGTATAAGTGTGTGATCATAAAGGCATAGTTTTTAAGCCCCAGAGCATATAGACCAAGACCATGTTAAGGCCTCCATTTAGGCCAAATAGTAAAACTAATGTCATAAAATTCTACTGTTTCTGAGAACCCATATTCCAATGTTCGAAGGGATAAATTTTTTGGCCCCAAGGACATCATGTGACAAGGACAAATTCCTTCGAATCGTAGAATTAAAGTTATTTTCAGATCAGTGACAAAAATTATATTGTTGATTAATACCGATTAGTCCATAGTTGAAGGGTCTATATGGCCGGACTCCCAAATTGGTCCAAATCTTAAATAAAGGTACATATTTTGATTTGTGAGAACATTTCATCGTTTCTGGAAACCCGTAAGGACCCGAATATCAGGGTACGGTTTTTGGGGCCCAAGGGCACCACATCCAAATGACCACACTAATTTGTGGACGGCTAAAAAATCTTTGTCTACCACTTGCCTGATCTAAAAGTTAAATAATAAAATTTCATGGCAAAAATGACAAAATATTAAAATTCCCTTAAACTTTTTTCCCTTTAGCCCAATTTGGCCCATTTTCAAAACCAACCCATCGCCGAATATATGCACGCAGAAAATAAGTATGGTTGTGGTGACAATATTTGAAGAGGATAATACTATTGTTGGGTATATGGTTGTGGTACAACAATATTATGATCCTCACAACAATATTATGACTCAAAAACAAACATACTATGATCCTCACAACAATAATATGATTCACACATAACCATACTATGATCTACACAACCATAGTATGATTCACACTCAACCATAATATGATCTCCACAACTATAGTGTGATTCTCACAACCATAGTACGTTTCATATACAACCATAGTATGATCCTCACAACCATACTATGATTCACACGCAACCATGTTATGATCCCTACAACCATAGTATAATCACTTTTTAGGTTTGAATTATGAAAATTATTCAAAAATACATTAAATTCAAAATAGTAGGAAGTGATTTATTTCACAGTAGAAAAATAAAGTTTAAATAAACGTAAGCGTTTTTATTAAAAATATTTTAGTTAAACAAAGCCAAAGCAGCTTGTTTAAAAAATTTTAATTTCGATAAAAAGTACTATTATTGAATTAGACACATACCAATAACATTTTTTATTAAAAGCATATTTAAATGAAGAAAAATTACAATCATACAGTTTGATTGCCGTAAACATATTATTGTTAACATAAAACGCAAAACACAATACTTTTGTTATAACCATATTTTCATTTTTAAATTTGGCAATAATACTATTGTTACATTTCAACAATATTAATATTGCAGCAATTATACTATTGCCAATGCTATGGTTGCGACGAACATACTTTTATTGCGGAGAACATATTATTATTGTCGTGACCATGTAGTAATCATGTTTTTTCTCTGCGTGTGGCAAGTTAAAAGGCTTTAGCATTAAAAGGTCTAGACGTACATGGCTAGATCGTCTTGGAATCTTATAACGCTCAATAATATATATACTTTATATGGTCGGAAATAACTATTTCCAGTTGTTACAAACGGAAAGATAATCTTTTTTATATTCCCATCATATATGTAGTGGTGAGTATAATTGTATGACCGTTATCGAAAATATTTTCATGCACATATTTACAAAAAAAGTTGTAAGCCGTTTTTCGAAAATATTTTTAAGTTTTTGGTGAAAACATTTAAATAGTTAAATTAAAATAAAAAAAATTAGCACGGGTAACTGCAAGTTCTGTAATCGCTACCTTAGCATTTTCGGGCCCAAGCAACAAATGTGATGTAACCATGTTCAGCGGCTATAAGCTTTACAGCAGAAAGTTTCACATTTAACGAGAGCTGCAAGCAGTAGAATGTTCATCCAAATAAAGCAAACATAATAAAAGTCACTCGCACAGCTTTCAGATCTTTTAGTTACTTTGTTGGCTTGAGTTTGAATTAAAACAATTTCGAAATTAACAAAAAAAAACTTCATCTAGTATTGAGACATTTTCTCCAATTTCTTTGTGTTCCCATTCATAAGATTTTATTTGAATATTTATTAACGTTTTTAGCATATTTACGAAATATTTTATTGAGCGGTTAGGATTTTATTTTTGCTTACTTTAGATCGATAGTATACGAATCATTTTTGGCCCATAGTGTACCATGATCCCGATTCATATTCAGTTCAGTCTTACAACGTATGCATATACGGATTTATTTTAAAAGGCTTAAAACGGTGACCTAATTTCAAGAGGATTTTGAAAAAAACTGCTATAATAACAATGACTAACTACGAGTGGCCATATTGAACGGATGTTTTGGACCGTGGGAGACCTTTTTTGACCAAAAGAGTGTATGACTTCGAATTCCAAAAGGAAAACTGATTTTAAAGTTATTTAAGACACACGCATATCGTTTTCATAAAAGTGAAGTGCATCTCTTTACTAATGATGCCGGTTATACACAAAAAAACAAGTGCAGATGTCTGCACTTCTTATACTCAAGACATTTTGAATTGTTTTCTTCTAAAGAAGGTCTTATCTACCCTCTGTAAAAATTGTATATCTTCACACTATTTCAATAAGACGACATTGCACTATTAAGGACATAATAATAACTATTAACAGAAGGTTCAAAACTTAAATATTTTTTTACACATTTTCTTAAAACTTTTGTAAGATTTTAGAGCAAAGAAGAATTGCTCTTTTATGTATCTACTGAAAAGTTAAACATTTTAAGTTTGAACCCTTGCGTGGCAAAATAGTGATATTTCCAACAAGTTGTTTATTTTCAAAAGATTCCAATAATCCCAAAAGGGAACAATTTTTCAGTTAGAGCTGTGTCAACTTCGCTACGTCCTACCTCATTATGTTTCACGCTATTTATTTTTCAACAAAAATTATCAATAGAAGTTAGTTACGCTTGGTCCACTCATGCTCAGTAGGTGTACTCTTAGTGTGGTAGACATCTGTTTAAATTAATTTTGACCATAATCAATCAATACCTTAGTTTATTTGGAGCTAACGAAGTTTGCAGTGATATGTGTTAAGCGATTGTTACTAAAATACGTTCGGGGCAATTTCATTCATCCATCAATATCATTTCATATGAAAGGATTACATTAATCATTCCTCTAAAAGGACACTTAAGAAGAAAGAGTTGAAATGTCTTTCTTACACTCTGTTTATAGGAGCAGGGCAGGAACAAATTGTATTTAAAGATACTTTTATAAATATTCAAAACCTCTCAAACTCATCAGTGAAGATTCTAGGAACGGGAGTGAAGTTGTCCTTTAGCACAACGTGTTATAATCAGTACATTAGGAATATTTTCCACCATAGATGGGGAGTATATATAAGATTGACATCCCGTTTGTAACACATCTTATCTGCGACCATAGAAAGTAAAATTCTGAGATCTAGCCATGTCCGTTTGTTGAAAGCACGATTCAGTCCTAACACGAAAAGAACTAAAGTCTTTAAACACGCAAGGCACATAACCTATAGTTGGCGTTGGGTTTGAACTGAAAACGGACTGAATCGAGAAAAATGTTTCCCTTGAAAGAACAAAAAATAGTCATGATAAAATTTTTAATTTATTGACATTTTTTCTATGAAATTTTATTAATTAACTTTCTTTTTTAGAAGTCGTAGGCATTGATTTTTTAACCTTCTTAAATATATGCAAGGTCATTAGGACCTGGGGCACAAGAGGCCCAAAAATAGTCCCCTTATATTCCGGAACATATGTGTCCAAATTAAATCCAAATATGTTTGGATTTGGACCGGTTCCGGATTTGAACCATATCGGCCCAATCCGCCCAAAACTCGGCCTCTTTAAACTATATATATTTGGGTATTAAAAAGCAATAAACATTTTTAAATGAATCAGACTATCATGTGGAAATTTGAAGAAATTTTTGGCCTTGGCCTTTCATGGGGTTAAGGTTTTCAGGGCCCAAATGGCTCAAAAATCAGCCTCTTTATCTATGGACATATGGGTATTAAAAACACAATAAAATTTCGTTACGAACCAGAAAAAAATCTAATTTTCTGATTCGAAGAATTTTAATGTCTTGACCCGTTAATCCAAGCTATCGAGGGTGCCGAAAAATACTTCATTTCGAACATTGACATCTGGGTACTCAGAAACAGTGAATTTTCTAAATTATCTTAATATTACCTACATATGAATATGACATTATTAAAGGCCTTGACCTATGGGCATGTTTAATAGACTCAGGATCTAAAAACCGGCCTTTTATGTTCGGGAGCATATGGTTATCCAGAAACAGTCAAATTTTCCAACAAATAGAAATATGTACATTATTCACGATTTGTGCCATTTCGGGCCGGACCATATGAGCCTTAGGGGCCCAAGAATCGGCCACCTTAAACTATGATCATTTGTGGTTTAAAACACAATAAAATTTCGTCACGGATGCTAATATAATAAGGCCCCTAGGGTGCCGAAAAATAGGTTCTTACGAACATGATCAAAAACAATAGAATTTTCAAAAAAAATGGGATATACGATATCGCTGATGCCCTTACATATGGACCCTGGGACCCAAAAGCTGTCTTATAATGTTTCGGAAGATATGGTTATCCAAAATCAGTAACATATTCTTACAAATCTAAATATGTACCTATATTTATGATTTGGGCCAAAATTGGTCGGGTCGTTCCAAAGGGGCTCAAAATCGGCCTCTTTAAGTATGGGTATTAAAAAACAATATAAACATGTATGGTGTCGATGAGCTATCCCACCCCTTCGACAAAGTGTGGGTGATGTGTCTGTCTAACTTCGCTGACCAACTTTTCCTTCCCCATATGACATAAAACAACAAACTTGATCTCGTTGGTTTGTGGTGTAACTCAGTCATAAATAATAACAACACGCAGAAAAAAAGTATGGTTGTGGTGACAATATTCGAAGAGGATAATACTATTGTTGGGTATATGGTTGTGCTACAACAATATTATGATCCTCACAACAAAAGAATGATTCAAATACAACCATACTATGATCCTCACAACAATAGTATGATTCAAATACAACCATACTATGATCCTCACAACAATAGTATGATTCACTCATAACCATACTATGATCCCCACAACCATAATATGACTCACACTCAACCATACTATGATCTCCACAACCATTGTATGATCCTTACAACCATACTATGTTTCACATACAACCATAGTATGATCCTCACAACCATAGTATGATTCACACGCAACCTTGTTATGATCCCTACAACCACACACAATTAACTATGATCTCCAACATAATTTATTAGAATCTGTTTAAGTTGTTGATAATAGATTTGAATTATGAAAATTTTAAAAAAAAAACATTTAATTCAAAATAAAAGGAGTCATTTATTTCACAGTAGAAAAAATTAGTTTAAATAAACGTAAGCGTTTTTATTAAAAAAAATTTAGTTAAACAAAGTCCAAGCAGCTTGTTTAAAAAATTTTAATTTCGATAAAAAAGTACTATTATTGCATTAGATCCGTAGCAATAACATTTTGTTTTTAAAATCATATTTAAATGAAAATAATACAATCATACAGTATGATTGCCGTAATCATATTATTGTTAACATAAAACACAAAACACAATACTTTTGTCGCACCAATTATATTTATATTGTTGCTATAACCATATTTTCATTTTTAAATTTGGCAATAATACTATTGTTATATTTCTTCAATATTAATGTTGCAGCAATTATACTATTGTCAAAACTAAATCCAGTTAGCAATGCTATGGTTGCGACGAACATACTTTTATTGCGAAGAACATACTTTTATTGCCGTGACCATGTAGTAAACATGTTTTTTTCTGCGTGAACAG
This sequence comes from Hydrotaea diabolus, assembly GCA_963513945.1. Lineage (NCBI taxonomy): Eukaryota > Metazoa > Arthropoda > Insecta > Diptera > Muscidae > Hydrotaea > Hydrotaea diabolus. The sequence continues at coordinate 240,511,634 of OY740716.1, read as the reverse complement.
ATGATCATAGCCAAACAAAAACGCCAAAAAATATTAAACAATACGTTTCGTTACGAATACAAAAATAATATTTTTTGTATATTTATTAAATAAAAATATATTTATTATATTTGAGGGTATTGCTCATAGGTCAAAGGTCTCCAAAGTTTTGAAAATAAGGGGATTTCGAACATCGACATTTGGTTACTCAGAAAAAGTGGAATTATCTCACTTTTCTCAATATTCATTAACTTTGTCTTTATGTACTGCCGTAATCTGCGGGCTCCCTTTGACCCTTTCGGCACTGTTCAACAATATGATTTAAAGGTTCTCAATAAACATTGACATATTCTTTACGAATCTAAGTGGGATAAAGGTTCATCGGGCTCTAAATTTAGTTCTGTCATTCAATGACGAACCACCAACGACCAAATACCCAAATCCTGTCCATCTTACTACAACTTAAACCATGGTGAAGAGTATTAAAGCTTCGGCCAGGCCGAACTAAAGTTCGTTTTTACTTGTTCTTTTAGGAAGCTGCATTGAAAATCCACCGCTGTGTTTTTTTTTATTTGCTTTATTGACATGTCATTTAAAGCCCAACATGCTATTTAATTTGCACCAAAATGTTTAATAGAACATCGCATATCGTAAAACGTTGGTTGAACTTATGCCAACTTATAAAAGAATGAGAAAGAGAGATTTCCTCCACTTTGGATATTTACATTTCCTTGTCCATAACTGCGCCCAGTGTCCCCTTACGATACGATTATACTCGTATTCTGATAATCTAAGTACAAAAGAAGAAGTGTGTACGAGTATACTCTCGCATTAATGTTTGTTCTTAATTCGAGAAGAACGGATAAATAATGATGTCCATTAAGGAGGTCAAAGTCATCTTATTAACTTCTGAATAGTACGAGTATGTCAAAGAGTCCCAAAAACACTCAGCTACTTTTGTCATATGAGCAGTGCAAACAAACACAACACAAAAGTCGCGCATAGAAATTGATGGCTACACATTATACTTGGGATGCTCTGTATTTAAAGGTGGGTCCCGTTCGAAATTAAATCTCTGTTGCCGGACCTAGTGCAGCAGTGTGAGTGACTTAAACTCAAGACACAATATGATTTAACCCCCAGATATGTTAACTAAATCAAAAAAAAACGAGGCTCCTACACGCAGAGAAAAAACATAGTTACTACATGGTCACGGCAATAATAATATTATCTCCGCAATAAAAGTATGTTCGTCGCAACCATAGCATTGTTAACTGAATTTATTTTTGACAATAGTATAATTGCTGCAATATTAATATTGTTGAAATGTAACAATAGTAATATTGCCAAATTTAAAAATGAAAATATGGTTATGGCAACAATATAAATATGGTTGGTGCGACAAAGGTATTGTGTTTTGCGTTTTATGTTAACAATGATATGATTACGGCAATCATACTGTATGACTGTAATTTTTCTTCATTTAAATGTGCTTTTAAGAACAAATGTTATTGGTACGTATCTAATGCAATAATAGTACTTTTTTTTATCGAAATTAAAATTTTTTAAACAAGCTGCTTTGGCTTTGTTTAACTGAAATATTTTAAATAAAAACGCTTACGTTTATTTCAACTTATTTTTTTTCTACTGTGAAATAAATCACTCGTTTTATTTTGAATTTTATGTATTTTTGCATAATTTTCATAATTCAAATCTATTGTTGACAACATAAACCAATTCTAATAAATAATATTAGGGATCATAGTATAATTGTGTTTGATCACACTATGGTTGTAGGGATCATAACATGGTAGCGTGTGAATCATACTATGGTTGTGAGGATCATATTATGGTTGTATATGAATCATACTATGGTTGTGGAGATCATAGTATGGTTGAGTGTGAATCATACTATGGTTGTGGAGATCATAGTATGGATATGTGTGAATCATATTATTGTTGTGAGGATCATAGTATGGTTGTATTTGAATCATACTATTGTTGTGAGGATCATAAAATTGTTGTACCACAACCATATACCCAACAATAGTATTATCCTCTTCGAATATTGTCACCACAACCATACTTTTTTTCTGCGTGTAAAATTGTTGCGGGCACATAAAATATGTAGTAAAATACTGCTTTAGCATGGACTCACGTTGGTTAGAACGAATGCCAGCGTAGAAGAATTATATGTAGAATATTATGTTCGGGTCCCCATCTGACTTGACGGGATTAATATTTGCGAATATTATTTTCAAATAAGCTTAATATATTAGGTGTATTTAATAGAAAAAGTGAGCTTTTTAAATATGTCGGGCTACATACTTCCGATCAGGGTTTTTATTACATTGGCACACTTGTCTCGAAAACATGTTCTAAGTTGAATTTGTTTGTGTTCAGTTTAGTTTCTTATGAGACGTGTTCTACTTGTCAATATAACCCTGAACTTTGAAGGCAAGTGGATGGTATTTATGATGTTGGTTTGCAAACATCACACATCTAATAAAAAATAGGCCGGTATTTAGCCCCTTGACAACATTTTCTTAATGAACCATAAATCATGATGGAGGGTATATAAGCTTCGACACGTCCATTTGTCTTAATTTGCTGACTTGTTTTTCACTGTAATGCTACTTTTGGCCCCTGCGATTATGAGTCAGAGCGCCCATGTTAGTTTAGTCATAATTTTTTGGATTCGTAGTAAAATAAAATTTAAATAACCTATTTTGTAGGGTCTCCGATTAATTTTGGTTGTTTTTTTTTTTTGATGTGTGGTTTTCAATCTGGCCACATTTTTTTCAGAGTAGGTCTTTTTGATAGCTGTCACTTGATTTATACTCAGTTTGGTTTGCCATTTTATAATGAATATACTTACTCCGGAACAATGTTTGCCAATTGTCGTGAATGGGCCCAAAACAAGATGGCCATCGATCCTGATATTTACAAAAAAAAATTGTTCAGCGATTAAGCTCACTTTGAACGGGTACGTTAATAATCAAAATTGACGCATTAGGGGTAGTGATAATCCGAAAGCCATTGTTGAGACGTCGTCACATCCTCAAAAAATCTCTGTTTGGGGTGCTCTAAGGGCAGAGGAAATCATTGCTCCATATTTCTTCAAAAATAAAGCCGTCCACAATGTTACATAAGAATGAGAAACGCTATAGAGCAATGATTAATGACTTTTTCTTGCCTGAATTGGATGATGTGGATGTGAACGCCATATGTCGTTCACATCCAACAAGCCAATAAGACAACAAATTTATTAAGGGAAGCTTTTGGTGGGCGCATTATATCGCGTCGTGGGCCTGTGGCGTGGCCCCCAAGATCGAGCGATTTAACACTGCTGGACTATTTTTTGTGGGGTTATGTGAAGTCATTTATCTACGCAGATAAGTCGGACACGATTGACGCTTTGGATGAGAATATTCGGCGCGTTCTTGCTGACATACGGCCCAAAATTCTGCAAAAAATGGTCGAAAATTTGGTCTCTAGGCTGGAATTCATTCGAGCAAGCCGCGGCGTTCGCTTGTCTAAAATCATTTTTTAACATAATGTCAACACTAATCTTTATAACAAGCTAAATTCTTGGTCATAGCATTTAATGGTATGCGTTTTTTTTCTTCTTTAAAACCACACGTCTAAAAAAACACCCTAATTGGTATATAGTGAAGTCTTAACTGATATAGTTACTTAACATGGTGAACAGCATTAAATTTCAGCATTTTTATACTCGAAAGTAGACTTAGTTCCCAGACCTATAAGTTAACCTTGTTCTGGTCGCAGACACTACTCCAGTACTCCATGTTCTACGATCCTTACATATACTTATATGTCAGCATTCGGAATGACCCACTCTATTATATAAAAGATTGGTCACCTCTTATAAAATTTAAACAAGCTTGAGTTACGTGATGCACTTTACCCTGTGTCAACAATAAATCACTGAAACGATAAACTTGATAAATCAGTAATACATAATATGTAACTTACGTATTTGAAATTATATTTTCTAAAAAAAAACACCCATACAAATTGTAAAAGGAAACGCAGTTTTTTACATAAATGAGTAGATAAGTAGATTTATTCTGACTCGAGTTTGGACCAGAGTTGTAGGGTCTTCCCCTGGTGAGTATTTATTTCATACTAATTTCTTATATCTAGAATATTTTCTTACTTATCCAATTGGGAAGAAATCTTCACTTATACATTTAAACGTTAAAGTGTAGCCCAATATGTGTTTGTGTATGGGCCGCTGCTTTCCAAAGATCCAAATAGCCATGTGCGAAACCAATATGCTAACCGATATTAGGGTTCATCCCATATCTGTCAGATTTAAAGCAGGCTTAGGAACAATTTTCATATGTTCCCTCGCTGCAATCTCAAAAGTGAAACAATTAGCCAACATGACCCAATACACAATATAGAAAGTGTTAAACTTTGAACACAAATAACAAAAGCAGTCGTTTAGTGTGTTGGTATGTCTAGTAGCAGCTCATCATTGGTGAATCACCGAAAATTGTGATCATAAAGTTTGTACGTGCTTTTTTTTTAAATAAAAAGTAAAGTTATCTTTACGATAGACCTCGAGCCAAATAAATTCAGTAAAATTATAAAATAACACAAACTTTATTTGTTTGTTCTTTCAAATTTTGTTACCCATGCTAATGTACCTTCTGACATTATAAAGCACTCACATACCCACACATGAGAAATCTTGGGTACATACATTAATGGAATATATTACACCCAAAAGTTAAACAAATGCCTTGAAACGGAAATATTGGATGTCAAACTCACCCAACCACCACCATGGTTGCCATTCCGGACAATGACTTTGTTAATGAAAAAGTTGACAACATTTCTGAAGTTTGCCCAAATGTTGTGTGCTGTTTTTTGCTTATTGGTTTACTGGCTGAGAATGTAAAACTTCAAGTTTATCAAATGCCTGAGACATGGGTTATTTATAGCAAATTTAGTGTGAGTTGATATCCAGAGCAACAATTTGGTATTTAAAAGTTAAGGAAACTAGCGTCGGTTAGGCGGGGGTAATGTGAAACGCATACGTGGTTACGGTTAGCTTAACCTTTTATGGTGTTGTCAACGGATATGATGTATAACATTAATTTATTTTAGTATCCAAGGAATCTTAGTAAGAAACTGACATGTAGGGAATTAGGCCCTTTTTGTCGCTTAGTGGAAACTTCACTTTTTATTCAAGTATTTAGACATACACATAAAACTACACTACGCTAAAATTTGTACAGGAGAATATAGGTGCCATAGTGATAATACCGATCTAATTCATTATCAGATTCCATTGAATAATTATAATCAAAGTACAGGTCGTCAATATTACCAGTTCTTGAAGATACTATGTAAGTTAAGTTGAAAGAGATATAGGAAGAATTGATTACAAGGATAAACGGGTTATAAAAATAAATGATAAAGGAATAAAACGATTACATTATATGAGGCATTTCTCCATGAATTTGACGAGGGTTTTAAGAGGAGTATCTGCTTGTTAATTAAGTACCTTCGACGTGCTTAATTAACAAGCAGATACTCCTCATAATTACGGGCGATCAATTTAGAAACATTTTTTTCAAAATAAAAGAATATACAAACATTAAAATCAAGTGTGGAAAGGAAATTTTATGGCATTTATTTGTTGATATTTATATTTATATATTTAATATTTATAATTTCCTTCCTACGATGACAATTTTTTTTATAAAAATACGCGTTCAGTGAAAAACGAGACAATCCAAAATTTTGTGATGAGGACAATTTCTGGCGCAACGTCAATAAACAAAATTGCGCATTTGGGCTAAAGAGCAACTAGAGAAGGTTCAAGATGTGCCATTATAGCTAGAGAAAATCACGGTTTGGTGCTGCTAATGGACTGGTCCATATTTTTTCAAACATGATGTCGGCCGGAACGTTACCGTGAATGCTGCTCGCTATATCGCCATGATATCGAACTTTTTCCTACCTGATATTTAAGTATGTAATCTAAACGACATTTGGTTCCAAGAAGAAGGCGCTACAGCCAACAAAATAATCTATTTATTGTTGTCGTTTTGTGTTGGAATATAAGTGAGACACCGCTGTATAAAGCCTCGCAGCTCCCACTTGGAAGTCATTAAGACATCGCGAGTTGTTGCCAAATCGATTTTACAAATAAATTCGTGACTAGTACTTAATTTCATCCGTATAAGAATGGATTCAAAATGTTGGTCACACACAATAGGGCGTATGATTTTCCATCAATATAAATCATACGCACCGTAGTAAGGCAGATTACCAATACTCCATATATGTGACGCGCAAAATAGAAAGGGACCTAAGGTTAAAAACAAGTTTTGTTCAGGAGAGCCATTTTAAAGATTAGGTCCCTTTCTATTTGCGCTTAGAATCGTCGACTTCACTTTCATAAAACGCGCATATCTCTGGGAGGGAACAAATTTGGGATCGGTCTCATTCGATGCTCAGATGTTGACCACATCAAAAAAAAGTGAAAAGTTGATGAAAAGTTTTGTTCAGAAGAGTCATTTTAAAGATTAGGTCCCTTTCTATTTTCGCTTAGAATCGTCGGCTTCACTTTCATAAAACGCGCACATCTCTGGGAGGAAACACTTATGGGATCGGTCTCATTCGATGCTCAGACACATCAAAAAAAAAATTAAAATTGATTTTTTTTACCCTTTCTCTATGCGCTGTCAAATATGTTACAACTGCAAACAAAACTGAGTTCGGTTACTACAAAGAGTTTTTTGTTGCCACCACCAAGTATTGGTACCAAGACAACATACACTTCATAATCGATTGGTTGTCATAACCAGAAGTTGGGGCTTCCAATAGTCTTACTGTATTCGGTTTGTATAAGAGGCGTATTAGCTGTACGAATCGTAATATTATTGTAGCTTCTTATGCTTCTTACGGTTAGTCGAACCATGTTACCATCAATACTATAAAATATTTGTGATTGCAACAGAATGTATGTTTAAACAACAGAAAATTTGTAGTTCGGACCGATTCCAAACTTATTTTTCTTTGTGTGCACATTTTTTTAAGTAAACTACAAAATATATCCAATATGGAAATCAAATGTAGCCAAGACTTAAAAAATTCATTTAATGTATTTTGTGTCACATTAAACTTAAGTAACCGAAAATATTAAGGTTTAAAATATAACTTTACTTTACTAAAATTATTAATTTATCATAATCAGTTTTAAAAATTTTTTACACTCTAAAACCAAAATTGTTTTTTTACCCACTTTACCAGTTTGATGCTTGAAACAATTTACTAGTGCATACAAAAAATAATCTGACCCAAAATATCTAAAGCTAGCTAAATGATTACAATCCCTACTGACTAGTTATTTAAATACATATTATATCTAAAATACCATTTAATTTTTCACATTTTAAAATCGACTCATAAATCACCATCAAAATATATCCTATACTTATTAGGGACACAAATACTGTTACAACATTGAACAAGCCCATTTTAATAATAGAACTGAAACTACCCCGTTAATGTGATATGGGTTTTGAAAGCTAACCTCAATAGAGTTAGTCTGTAACGGAATTTTAAAATTGTTTCAACTTTCATCATGGAATGGTCAGATAATAAGGACCGTATCGCTGTAATAGCGCTTTTCAAGTAGGAAATCACGCATAAGTCCATGAGTCGAATCATAAAAAAAGACTTCGGACTTGGGGCTTTCAAACGACGTAACGGACATTTATTGACTACAGCTGTAAAAAAATTGGACAGAAAAATGCAAACGTCTTTTGGTGAAGCACGCTGCTACCATGCACAGAAAAATTTTGTTAAGCTAAAAATGAAAAATCAGATAAAAAAATCTAAATCTGAACCGATTATCTTTAATTTTAGCAACATCATCAGATAACTAACGTGTGTTAAATATTACCAAGGTTTAATGCAAGATGTGGCTTCTAGAGCTAAAAAATGAAAAATCAGATGAACATATGTGACGCGCAAAATAGAAAGGGACCTAAGGTTAAAAACCGGTTTTGTTCAGGAGAGCCATTTTAAAGATTAGGTCCCTTTCTATTTGTGCTCAGAATCGTCGTCTTCACTTTCATAAATCGCGCATATCTCTGGGAGGGAACACTTTTGGGGCATGGGGTCGGTCTCATTCGATCAAAAAAATAAAAAAAATTAAAATTGATTTTTTTACCCTTTGTCTCTATGCGCTGTCACATATAGGGAGTGACCAAAATTATTCTATTTGTACTCTTCACCATAAAAATGGTTAGATCGTGTATTGCCTAGCAAGCAACGCTGTCCAAACTCTAAATAGTTTTTTTGTTTTCCTTCATCCTGGGGATGCGTGGGTGTGAAACTGCTGAATGATACAGCCTGACATTAGATGGCCAGTAAAAAGAGAAACTTTCCAAGATATTCGCCACTATGACGGGCCACAATAAATGTGATAACCATGTCATGCAATCTAAGGGCTGTGGGCCATTAGACTTCAATGAAAGAAAGAAGGAATAGAAAAATTCAACTTTTAACGCCCTCTACTAAAGAGTCTATTGTATACTTAATTTGTCATTCCGTTTGCAACACCACGAAATATTGATCAAAGATGTTTTAAGCAATAATATAATAATACAATCCCTCCTTGTGTCTGTTGAAAGCACGATAGCAGTCAAACTTAGAAATCAAGGATCTTGGAATTTTTTCATGATGATGGCCTAGGAACTTAAGTTGTTTAGGGTTATAAATGTGCGACACCGGCCAAATATACTTTTCTGAGTACTTGCTTAACAATTCAAAATTCTTTTCTGATCAGGCAAAAGTCCAAATGGGTACTTTTAGATGGGACGTACTAAATGCTACAAAAAGGTTATATTTCACAAACGATTTAAAACATGTGCGATTTAAATGGCGAGTTATAGTCAATTTCGGCATGTGGCTAATCCAATTAGGCTAATCCAATTAGGCTACTTAATAGGGACATTAATACTGTTACACACGTTTTATGCTGTAAAATAAAAAGTACTAAATATTTTTGGACCAAATATTTTTTAATCTATTTATTGATGAATATTGTTTCAAAAAGAATCTACTTATTCGAAATGTCCGCCTTTTGCCTTTACAGACGCCTTATGTCGCACTGCCCAATCGTCAATAGCTGCACGAACCTCGTCCATTGGAAAATTGGCCACAGCTCGAACTAAAGCAGTCTTAAGATATCCAATGTTGTGGTATCTTTTGTGACAAGCCTTGTCCTCTAAAGCCGTCCACAATTTGTAATTCAATGGATTCAAATCTGGACTGCCTGAGGGCCATTCTTCAGAGGAAATGAACGCTGGCAAATGTTTCAAAGCCAGGCCTGAGACGTTTAAGCTTTGTGGGCCGGCGCAGAATCCTGCTGGAAACTCCATGGCTGGTTTTGGAACAGGGAATTGTTAAGAGGCTTCACAACAGCTTCCAAAACGGTTTCTTGGTAAACTTTGGCCGATGTTTTGACCCCTTGTTCGTAGAAATGCAGTCCAGTGACTCCATCGTAAGAGACACCGCACCAAACCACGACTGATGACCCTTTTCTACACTTGGGATCAGTTCAGATCCTTGCTTAGATGACCGCGCATATACTCTATCATTTTGCTTGTTAAATTTTTTCTGAACGGTAATAATTTTTTCTTCGGTGATCAAAATTTTTCTGTGCAAGTTATCAGCGTGCTTCACCAAAAGATGTTTGCATTTTTCAATCCTATTTTTTTAAAGCTACTGAGAACGCATTAACGGGGTATGTTCAGTTCTACTATTGAAATGGGTGTGTTCAATGCCGTAACAGTATTTATGTCCCTACTAAGTATATAAAGGATAGTTTTGAAGTTTTGGCTAAATTTTGGTATGGGATGAATGGGCCCAAAACACATTCAATATTTGGTGCTATGAAGATGGGTTCATCGGACATATTAATCTTCCGTTAATAACCAAAATTATTAAATAGTTTCTATATTAAAAGAGAGGTGGTCGGGGAAAGTAGATACTTACTTACATACTGATTTCAGTCTCAACCCTGACGTAAGGTCAGCACAACAAAATTTTTATACTCACTGACCGAGTATTACTATTTAATAACGGCTACGTAAGTCTCTTCAATTGTTTATAGCTTACTTGTGTGAAAGTTGAGCATACTTACTTTCATTCGTTGGCCGCCCACTCTATGAAACAGGTTATATGGGTTATTATCTGCACTAAAACAGGGTCATTTGAGTAGGAGGTTACAGTCGGGGCTTGGCTAGGAATTTATTATTTGTCTCTAAGTTTGCCTTATAACTTCATTTAAAAGTTCTGGTTTTTTCAAGATTGATTCATTGTTATTGACGATATTACAAAAATAGCCAAAATGTTCATTAATGTACATTGGTGTCTGAGGTACCAGAAGGAGTATGAAAATATGGCCCATTTCCAACTTCATTTGCAGTTCTAGTAAAACTGTATGATATGCGAAAATAAAAACGATAGGTTTCTCCTTTTAAGTGTTATCGTGCGAACCAGGCGCAAGGCGCAAATGACTTAAAATGTTATGAAAAAGGTTATGGTCAAAATATTTTTTTCGATGCGTAACACTTTTTGTTTGTACCAAATGATATAGACCTCCTACCCGTTTAGGCAATCTGCCTTGAGGAATGAAATGATCAGAACGCAACACGCTTGTTCTACATGTGGTTCTCTATGGTACTAGTATAAAGGTATGTTTGATAGCAGTTTAAGCTATGCCAGTTGTGTTTAAATGAAAAATCGTTCACAAAATTAACGGGTTCAGCCACGCTAATAGTGAGTATGTGCTTCGAAAAACTGTCTGCTGTATAGGAGAAACCCCAAAGCTAAGCGCATAACAAAATAACAACATGGAATAAATTAGTTTTATTTAATTCACGAAGAAAGACTGATCAATCAACCCAATCAAAAACGACATAAACAAATAAAAACAATCTTTAGTCGATAACATTGACCAACTATACGTTTTGGTGCCTTTCCAACATAGTAAGAAATAATCCTCCGAAGCAAAATGGGATTCCGCATCAATAACAGAACCGCTATATACGTAATTGGTATGATTTTGATCCATAAGTATTAAAAATTGAGTTTTTGATGATACTTTTTTTTGTAAATAGCTTCTTTGCCTGTTGGCGGGAAATTCATTAAAATGTAATCTTGTATTACAATCACACAAGAATAAAGACTAGACTTTCTTCTCACAAATCTGACCTAAAAGCTGTTGATAGCCTAATTGAGCAGAAGACTGCCCTTACTTTAACGACGTAGAAATTTTAGCACAAGAGAGGAATTATAAGAGAAGATACACTTTGGAGATGCTTAACATCAACGATGTTCCTACATCTAAGAGAATGAACTTTAAAACTGACACGGATAGATGTGCACATACGAGGGCGACTGCAAAACTAACTGGCCTGGCTCATTTTCTGTTTTACTAGCAACTTTTTTTGTTTTGTTTTTTAAAAGCAATCTTTTATAAGCCATCTGTCAAAATTTCCGAAATATTTAATGATTATTTTCTTTGTTACAGGTGATTGAAGTAAACAAGTTTTATAATTTTTGAAAAATGGAAAATAAAGAGTTTCGTGCGGTAATTAAACACTTTTATATAAAAGGTTATGCTCCACAATCAATCAAAGATGAATTGGATTCTGTTCATGGTGATAATGCACCATCATACTCCACCGTGAAATCCTGGGTTCAACAATTTAAAATGGGTCGTTCAAGTACGGAAGATGAACAACGCTCTGGAAGACCGAAAACTGCTACTACTATTGAAACATTAGAAAAATATTTAATGAAGTGACTAAAGATAGACGAATAAAGCTCAGAGAACTTGCTGATACTTTTAAAATACACGAAAAACAAGTTTGGAGTATTTTACATGATGAACTCCACATGAAAAAGCTATCCGCAAGAACGCTGCCGCGTTTGTTGACTTTGCCCCAAAAAATCGTCCGTTGGACCAACTCCGAGGAGCTTTTAACGATTTATCAGCGTAATTCAATAGAGTTCTTGCGCCGATTCATAACTGTTGATGAAACATGGATCCATCACTACATTCCAGAATGCAAAGAACAGTCAAAACAATGGCTGGTAAAAGTGGTCCCAAGAAGGCGAAAACTGTTAAGTCAGCAGGAAAAGAAATGGCCACAGTATTTTGGGATGCAAGGGGTATAATATTTATTGATTATCTTGAGAATGGAAAAACTATAAATTGTGAATATTATTGCGCATTATTGGATCGGTTGAGTGAAGAAATCAAGATAAAACGACCGTATTTAGAAAAAAAAGTAATTTTTTATCAAGATAATACTCCTTCACACACTGCATTTTTAACTCAACAAAAACTGGCCGAATTACGATGTGAAATTGCTCCGCATCCACCATATATTCCAGAATTAGCTCCTTCTGAATATTTCTTGTTTCCAAATTTAAAAAAAATTCTCGGTGGCAAAAAATTTTCGTCCAATAGCGAGGTTATTGCTGAAACTGAGGCGTATATTGAAGGTCTTCAAAAATCTTATTTTTCAGATGGAATTAGAAAACTTAAAAAACGTTTGATGAAGTGTATTGAGTTGGATGGGGGTTTTGTTGAAAAATAAATAATAATAATTCAAAAAAAACGGTTCTTTTTATGTTATGCCAGTTACTATTGCGGTCGCCCTCGTACATACAGACATATTGCTAATAAGTACCGACGGAAAGACATACATTAGTTGAATATTAGAAGTACAACATGACAGAAGTAAAACAATTATTTAAATGTAATTATTAACAAAAATTATGTTATTCGTGATAGGAAATTGTAGATTGTTGTAATTTTATGTTCTCGGTTTTGTTTTTAGTGTTTACCCCTGATGATGAACGACGAAGTCAGTTCGAAATATTGGGTTATTTAAAATTAAATAAATTATAAAAACACCAACATCTGTTTTTTGCTTATGACCTCAAGCCTAACAATAAACAACAAAAAGTCAACTATACAAATACTAATAAGAATACAAAATGTAAACATTGGCTTATGCCGTTTAATAGTGGCCAATTATGCAAGTTTAATTTTATTCTTCAATATAAAGTATTGCAATTAAATTAAAGGAACGGCAGTCTCTAGTTATCTAGATAGACAAAGACAATGTTTACTTATAGATATAAAATTAAATTTTGAAATAAAAAATGTGTTTTTATGTTAGGATCTCATATAAATCATCTCATATACATAGTAATTTAATAGCTTTTACAATTCGGCAAAACAAAATTCGCGAATATGTAATAACACATCAAATGCGTTAGTAATAAATAAAGATCTAACTGTCATATAAGTTTATTGCAATATTAATTTAAATACCTTTGCGTTTAGCATAAAAGTGGGTCAAAAGTAGTAATTTCCATACTTATCAATGTGCTTACATTTGCTTAAGTGATAAGAAGTTTTTCAAAGCATGTTTTGTATATAGCGACAAATTTTTAAAATTACACATGTAAAATATAAGTCCATTCTTATGATAGGTACACACGAAAACCGTCGAGAGCAATATGTTGCAGAAAATTTTGTGTTCACAAAACACGTGGCCACTAAGAAAAACTCTACGCTACGTTTGCGTCAACAAATTGTAAAACTGAAACAGGTATCTAGGAAGTTTTAACAAACTTAACTATATTTTAAAACACAACTTGTAGGTCACAGCGAAAACACAATCTGACTATTTGTAACCAAAATGTTCTCAAAGGTGTTAGTCAGTTCTTGGGGAGAAGCTTCCACTTGGAAGTCATTTAGACATCGCGAGTTGTGGCCAAATCGATTTCACATATAAATTCTTCGTCCGTATACGAATGGATTCAAAATGTTGTTCACACACAATGGGGCGTATGAGTTACTATCAATATAAGTCAATATAAATCATACGCACCGTTGCCAAGCAATTTCTAACAAATGATCAAATAATATGCTTTTTATACTCTTCATCATAAGATTGGAGAATATATAACTTTGTCCTGCCGTTTATAACACCTCTAAGAACATATCTGCGACTTTATAAAATATATACTTTATATTATTGATCGTCATAAAATGCTAAGTCGATCCAGGCCTGTCCGTTATTTAAAAGCACGATTCAGTCTAAACGAAAACATTTATAGCCTTGTAACTCATAATCGGGGATCGGTTGGTCCTGACAATGGAGCGAATCGGACAAAATGGGGAAAAGTTCCCCTAAGAGAGAATACAAAACGTCCTAATTTTTGTTTGCTTTTTGACATTTTTACTATATAATTTTATTATTTATCCTTTAAATCTCCTTTCCTAGGAAAGATGATATAACTTTCACATAAATGGCCCGAGGATCACTTATATTTCATCAGGAATCGCCAAATAACATTCGTTTTACAATTCAAAGATACTAGAGGCCTTGATCCGCGACTAAGTTCCCTAGGACGCAGAAGTTCCTCAATGGTATGAATATGCACTAACTAGGGACTGTATTCAAAAAAAATAAAATATCTTCACTGATCCAATAAGCCTAATTTTACGATGTTGCTAATTGGACGTCTCGCCTTTTGTATAGCGACACATGGGAATCCAGAAATCGAAAGTCTTACTGATCCAGTTATGTACCTACACGCAGGGAAGCAATAATAATATGTTTGCCGCAATAAAGGTGTGTTAATCGCAATCATACGAGGGTGATATATATATTTCTGCACCATTTAACATTTCCACAGAAACGTTTGACATTTTTTTAGCATAAACGTACTCACAACGTTTTGACGTACGACCATCATTTGTGTTGTTTACAGTGACTTAAAAAAATCAATTTGGCAAAAAATGGAATTAACTCGTGAACATTTTCGTGCGATCCTTTTTCACAACTTTCGACGTGAATTATTAAGACAAGAGTGCATCAATGGACTTAAATCTTTCTAAGCCGATGAAGCACCATTCTAAAGCACTGTTAAAAACTGGTTTATTGAATTTAAACGTGGCCGACGCTCGCTCAAAGACGAAAGTCATCCAATAACGGCCGTTGTGCCAGAGAAGATTGATGCCATGCGTGAACTGATAATGAAAGATCGTCATGTGACATACCGTGAGATAGAGGCATCCTTGGGCATTTATTTTACCAGCATACATTCGATAGTGCATAAACACCTGGCCGTAAAAAGGGTATGTTCTCGTTGGATCCCGCACAATTAGACAATCGTTAAAAAAAGGCTCGTGTCGCTTAGTGCAAAGAACTTTTGAAAAAATACGACCAAGGTGCTTCAAAAGACGTTTATAATATCGTCACAGGTGACGAATCAGGAATCAGAGCCCAAAACACAACAACAATAAAAGACGAGCAAAATCCAACGAAAGCTGTTAATGGAAGAAGCACTTCGAAGCAAATGGTCGCCTATTTCTTCGGCAAAACTGGTCATGTGGCAACTGATTCGCTTGAGCAACGTAGGACAGTCAATTCTCAGTGGTACATTAAAATTTGTTTGCCTGAAGTCTTTGAAGAAATTCGAAACACGAACAAGAGAAGACAAATCATTGTGCACCATGACAATGCGAGCTCTCACACATCGGCTCAAACCAGCGCCTTTCTGACCGGCCAAAACGTCGAATTGATGGGTCATCTGCCGTTCTGCCCTGACTTGGCAATCAATGACTTCTTTTTATTCCCTCTCACCAAGAAAAAATGCGTGGTCAACGATTTTCGTAGCCAGAAGATGAAGCTTTCAAAAACCATGTTTTGAAGGTGTCTCAATGAGTTAAAAAAGTGCTTCGACAATTAGTTTGAGCGCATGCAAAAGTATATAAATCATGCTGGAAAATACTTTGAAAAACAATAAAACCATTTTTGATGAAAAATATTCGCATTTTCATTATTAGGCCAAAAATATATAAAGCAGCCGTATGGTGCTCTTTGAATATTGTTATCCCAACTATACCTTTTTTTAAGTGTATATTTATAAATCGGACTGGCCCACATGGGTAAAATCGGACCCCATTAACCCAAAATATATGGGTTTTAGAACGCTATACAACTTCGTGTTAAAGGTGCATATTGAAAGACTATTAAAACTGCCACGAAATATGGCAGTGGTGTGGGTGGTACCAGAACCGGTGTCGCAAAATGCGAACTTGGCAATATATTATATGTACCCTCTTATTCAGTAAGGTGAGTGTACTCGTATATTAAGTAACAATATCAAGATTTCACGTACTAGCCTCATATTCATTTTTCATTAATACCTCACATTAATTGCTTACTAAGTCCAATTGACTTAGCAATTGGAGGCTCGTTTAGGTTCATTAGGTCAGAATATTTACGTACCTAAAAATATCTTTTATGCTCGAAAAATTTATAAACCACTTCTTTATAATCGTATACAAGGCTTCTTTTATTTTTTTACCCTGCACCACTCAGTGCAATAGCGAATTTTAAGTTAATTCATGGCAAATGTTTGTCAACACCAAAATTAATAAAGCTTACCGATGGACGTATAATCACCAGCTAATCTGTCCGTCAATGAGTCCAGCTAAAGCTTGTTGTCCTATATTCATAAAATTTATTAGATGCATATTTTTTGGTCCAAGGACAGACGCTACAGAAACTATAGATTTGAATATAGCTCCCATAAATATGATCATCCAATTTGTATAATTTTAGCTATAACTCAAGTCTTGATGGTTAGCACGAGTAAGTGTTGTGGACCATAAATTGAAGTATATTTTAAAAAATCGGGGACTATAAAAATTTCAAATCAAAAATGCGACTTTATTATACTTATATAGTGTTTTTATTCATTTCATATAAATTTCTTACAAATCGGCTAAGCCTCTCCGAAGCCGGAAAGGACAAACATGCATTTTTTTTTTGAAATTTTTAAAACCGCAGCTGCTAGCAAAGCCTCTGTGATTAACGGTGAGCGCTGCAAAGTTATGATAAACCACTTTTTGTGGCTGAAGATTGAAAACAAAGACTTGGACGATTTTCGGCACTATCCATATTTAGTGCGCTTCCTTCGATAATCATTACATCAGTCGTTTCGACGATTTAAATTGCATTTAAACAAATCGGTTTAATTCAACCCCTGCACTTTCCCAACTACCCTCATACTGTCAATTTGTCTTTATTATTACCGTTGGTATGGTTATTTTATTGATGTCAATTATAGTAAAACGATTAAGGGATTAAGTAGATGATAAATGATACAAAATAAAAAAATACATCGCGATAGTTTAGACAAACAGAAGGCAATAACGAACACATGAGTCCTCAGGCAATAAGATAGTTTTCGCTTAATACACTTAACGTGTCATTTGAATAAAAATAATTGAAAACCGATTACACTGTGTTACAAAAATAAATTCACATAAATTACAATTCTCATGTTGTATTCCCTTGTAAAAAAGAAACGGAGGTGGATGAAAAGTATTAGGATGTAGCTGGTAAGATATAGTAAACATCAAAAGAATATAATAATCTATATATACTCGTAGGTCAGTTTTAAAAAAAAGATGGAATTTTAAAGGTGTCCTCCGATTTTAAGTCAAGGCGCACTAAAAAACACAGACTAAGTCTAATTTGTCTAATTTTAACATTTTGTTTAGCGACCGAAATTAACATACACGATATAAGTGTTGTCAATTCCAAGTTAGTAATACCGATAATGCCAGCCTTGTAAAATGCGTGGGCTGGATTCATTTTTAAAAAAAGGTTAAGAACACAAACCTAAGTGAGTTTTATATCAAATATTGTTAATCGTGGAATGGTCTTCAAAAGATCATTTTCAAGTCGGGATGTTTTTAAGATTGTTGGTAATAAGAATATCAATTTAAAAATGAATCTATTCTTAACGTTAATGTATGCGTTCAATTTATGTCCCAAACTACCCCAGAATTTCACATAATAATTATCGAAATGCATTTTAAGATGCTACACTTAATACATTTAACACTATTATCTAATTAAGTATTTTTTAAATTAATTTCCGAATTTTTATTAATAAAATAAAAACAAGTAAAAACCTTGTAAAGTTCAGCTAGACCGAACCTTATATTCCCTTCTACGTCTGGAGGCTACCAAAGCGCGAAAAAAGTATTTTTGGGGCCCTTTTGGCCCATGCGTCCATCCCTTATCCTCAGCCAAAATGTTTAAATTACTTTATATTTGGATTCGTAGCAAAATTTAGTTTAATTTGATTATCCATGTGACTATAAATCGACCGTTTTGACCATGCGGTACTTTTTTGAGATATTTAGTAAATACGATGGCACTTCAAGAATTACGTGACTTTTCCAACCTACCTTGTTGTTATGTGAAAGGCAACACTAAGCCCAACAAGTACCATTTGTAAAAAGACTTCTGTAAAATTTTGAGAGAGTTCAGTTTGTGTTTAATAGCTGTTCAAAACATAAAACCTCGTGGATTTGGTTAAAAATGGAAAAAAGTGAATTTCGAGTGCTCATTAAACATTATTTTTTGCTGAAAACCCGTCAATCAAACCAAGGAATAGCTTGATAAATACTATGGGGACTCTGCAACATCGATTTCAATGGTAAAAATTGGTTAACTGACTTTCGATGTGATCTGCACAAGCTGGACCGCGTTTCCTCTTAATTGACCATAAACGTATTCGTGTGACAACTTCAAAGGATGAATGAGTTTTTTGGCGTTTTGCAACTGTGGATGAAACGTGGTTCCATTACAATACTCCGTAGATCGAGCAGCAGTCTAAACAATGGGTCTCTCCGTGTGAACCGGCTCCAAAGAAGGTCAAGTCGACTTTGTCGGTCAATAACATATGGCAACAGTTTTTGGAAAGCACACGGGATAATCCACGTCGTTTACCTTCAAAAGGGAAAAACAATAAACGGCGAATATTAAACCAACTTATAGGACCGATTTAACGAGGATAAAAAAACGACCCCATATGGCCAAGAAAAAACTCATTTTTCAACAAGATAATGCAACGTGTGCAGTCTCAATGGCAATATTGCTTGAATGCGGTTATAAATTGGTACCTGATCCGCCATATTCTCTGGATTTAGTCCACAGTGAATATTTCCTATTTCCAAACCTAAAGCAATGGTTCGGTGGAAAGAGATTCAGCTCCAACGATGAAATAATTGATCAAACAAATGCCTATTTTATGGACCTAGAAAAATCCTTTTTATAAAAGGGAGAGAAAAATTGAAGAAAAAACTGAGTGTTAATTGAAAAGTCACGGAACCGATGCTCAAAAAAAAATTTAATTTGCTAGGCAAATACTAATCAGGTTACTTTTTAGAGAGGTACCTTTAGTCCCTTAAAGGGAAACTTTTTTGTCTGGGCCGATTTCACCTATTAACAATCGCAAACTGCTTATCGCCAGAAGTCACAGGTAATAAGTCATAATACTTTTTATGGAAGGAATAGAGAAATTGGAGAAAAAACTGTGTTTTAATCAAAAAGTGGCGGAATTATGGATATGCCCTCGTAATTTAATCAATGTTAGTTCACAAAAAATTTTATTGGCTAAGCAAATACTAAATAAGTATACTTTTTACAGAGGTACCTCTAGCGACTAGAGGTGAAACTTTTTTTTATCAGGTCCGATTTTGACCATTAACAATGCCAACTTGCTTATGGCCGTAAGCCATAGGTAAAAGGTGATAATACTCCGGTCCACAGTGAGACGAGGGTAGTCACATATGATATTTTTTCATCCACAATTTCTATCCGCTCTTAACCAAATTTTGCATACTTCGTTGTAAGTGACCTGTAACAAACATTTATAAAAATGGATTATATCGTTCCATATTTTCCTGCAGTCCTAAACAAGGTCCCTGCTGATCTCGCTCCAGTATAACATAGATCTTATATTAAAGCAAAAGAGGCCTAATACTTCTTAATTACGCTGGTATAGTGATATTTAAAATTTTAAGTTCTTATTGGCTGTAAAAAAACTGATAATTTTTTCCAATTTCTGATTTTATTGGAATGGATCATTTTTGAATGGATCGCCATACATATGTAGCTTCAATAAAATATTTTCTTTCCTCTCTAGCTGTATTAATCCTAGTCAAACACACAAATTTCTATCATAGTTTGGTAAGGCACTGGCCTCGCAAAGAACCTATATGATGGTTAAATTTTAAAGGCCGATGTTGATTGTGAACCACACCTAAACGTGAAGATTTTTTCTGCAGTTGATTTAACATTTCATGATCTCGGACTAATTCAATTTGAACCATGGAAAGATAACCCAGCGAGTAACGCGTTAAAGTTATTCAGGCTTATTATGAAAATGAAAATCAATTTTCGAAGAAAATCATTTTCAGTGATGAGGCACATTTCACCTTATTGGATTCGTCAAAAAGCAGAATTGCCGCATCC
Source organism: Hydrotaea diabolus (assembly GCA_963513945.1). Lineage (NCBI taxonomy): Eukaryota > Metazoa > Arthropoda > Insecta > Diptera > Muscidae > Hydrotaea > Hydrotaea diabolus. Next base: position 240,491,232 of record OY740716.1, on the reverse strand, counting down.
AATGATAATTCAAGAGTGATTGTCGAAAAAACAAAGCACCCACAAAGAGTGTCAATTAGGTGCGGTTTAAGGGCTGGCGGCATCATCGGGCCGTATTTTTTTTTTTCCAAAATGAGGCCGATCTGGTAGTTACTGTGAATGGGGTTCGTTATCGCGAGTTTTTTTTTTGCTTTGCTTTATTTGAATTATTGAATCTGCTCCAAAGGAGCCTAACAATAAGTATACGAATCTTAAGTATAATTCAATAATGAATCCTAGTATGGAGTTCTTGTTATGTGGATCTCTGCTAATTGGCAGGAATTTAAATTAATTTGGTCAAAATGGTATGGATCACATGTCTGAGAATTTTAAACCTGGCTTGGCTTAAACCTCGTGATAAAGAGCCAGAGGACCCTTACAGTCATTTACAGAGTGTTCGCGATATTATATAGAGTGAAGAGCTCTAGTTATGCATGTATAACGGATAAATCTAGAATAGCAGTGTGGACGACGTAATTTAGGTTTTGAAGGTTTTTCGTGTTGACTGTTTTAAGGATCACGTATGAGAGCATTTAAGCCACGTGACGTAGAATAAAGGATTCTACAAAGTCTTTTTTGAGTGTTCGTCCGCGATTGATATTGACTGTTTTAAAGATCACGTATAAGACCATTTAAGCCACGTGACGTAGAAAAAAGAATTCCACACAGTCTTTCGGGCGCGTGTGTTCGCCCTTACTGTTACGGATGAAGCACAAGTGTAGATTAGAAAAAACGGCGTTCGTTTCTCCGAAGTCTTAAAGAGCTGGGTCTGCACAATAATTATCATGACGTTCGAGCTTCTCTTTGTGCTTTATATTGATTTTTTGAATTGCCTCTTTAACGAGAGGTATTTTTAAGTCTCGGTGGATATTTTCATTCCGCATATACCAAGGGGCACCGGTAATGAGACGCAATGTGTACGATTGGACTCTTTGGATTTTGTCGAGATTGCTCGAGCTTGCTTCAACCCATAGCTGGCACCGTATAACCAGATAGGTTTGATTGCACTGTTGTATAGCAGGACCTTATATTTAAGGCTTAGTTTTGAGTTCGCGTTTAGGAGCCAGTGAAGTTGATGGACCTTAAGTTTCAGTTGAGTTTTCTTGGTTTGGATATGACTTCTCCAGGTGAGTCGGCGATTCAGGTAGATTCCAAGGTATGTAGCATGATCAAATTGAGAAAAAGGGATATTGTTAAGTTTCAATGTCGGACAAGTGCTAAAATTCAGTGTGAAAGTTAGCTGTGTGCATTTAACCTCATTGACTTTTATTCTCCAGTCAGAGAGCCAAGATTCTACTCGTCTGAGATGAACACCTAGATTCATAGATGCAATATCCTGCTTTTTATGTGAGGCCACTTTAAAGGTATCGTGGGCAAAAGTGGATGTTAGCACGTTTGGGCTGGTAGGGATATCTGCGGTGAACAGAAGGCAAAGAATAGGCCCCAGAACGCTTCGCTGAGGTTCGCGGACATCGGTGACGTGTTGTCCACATTTGACTCTGAATCTGCGGTTTTTAAGCAAGACTCAAGAATTCGATGCGTATTTGCCGGTAAGCATTTGCAAATTTTGTAGGTCAAGCCAAAGTGCCAGACTTTGTCAAATGCTTGAGCAACATCCAGAAATACGGCGCAGCAATATTCTCGCCGTTCAATAGATTTTTCAATTGCTTGGTTCAGACGGTTTACATGTTCGATGGTGCTGTCAGGTATTATGTTATTTGACACGCGGAACGGTTTTATTTTCGATAAAAGAACTTTTTCAAATAGTTTGGATAAGCAGGGAAGCAAACTGATAGGCCTGTATGAGGAAGGTATTGTTTTGTCCTTTCCTGGCTTTAAAATCCTTTGAATCAGAGAAATTTACCACACTTTAGGAAAGTAACCATGTCTCAAAATAGAGTTAAATAATTTTGCCAGGAACTTCAGAGCAATAAAGGGAAGTTCCGAGATCATTTTAGACGTGAGATGATAACGAACTTTTTATGGCCCGATGGAAGATATGGATGTGGACGTTATGTGGTTCCAACAGGACGGTGCCTCTTGCCACACAGCTAACGAAACAATGGCTCTTTTGCGCGACAAATCAACATCGGCTCTTTAAATTTAACCACCCTTTATCACACCCCGAAGAGCTCCAAACCTGAGTTTTACCAAATATTAATTTAATCCTTTCAAATGTACTTTTTTCATTTTTCAAAGTATTTCCATGAATGTGAATGATACACAATAGGCATGCCATTGTGAAAATGGATCTTCCAATATTCCAATAACGACAGTACGCATCCATCGCCATATGCCGTTATCGACATGTGTGCCTTTGAAAATTGACTACAAAAAAGGCTAAAAATAAAAAAAGTGGAGTTCACTAAAGTCAAGGACAGGCATGCCAACTGCTGCCTTCGATAACACAACTTCGTGTTAATGTCAGCCCATGTGCTACCAAGGAAACTTGAAAGTGATAGTACCATGCAAAGGGTGAAAACTCTTTATGTTCTTCTTATCTGCGTCTCTAAGTAAAAAATGAGAAAAATCCTTTTCGATTTGTGGCATTTCGACACTTCTTTTAACGAGACACGCAAACTTGTGAACATCTATTAAAGATTTGAGGGCATTCCAATGTTGGCAGTGCATTTGTTTTGTCAAACGGACAAGTGTAAAGTATCATTAGTCATTGGCCCAGCCCGTCTCGGCCATGATGGACAGATACGACATTAAGTCACGTCCCGAGTAGGCTACAAGGAGCAATGAACTGCAGCAGCAGCAGTAAATACTCGTAGTGGTACTTTTCACTGCGCTCACTGAATGTAACCAGACAACAAAGAGTGAAACTATGGTCCAGTGATTAAAATATACAACAAGTTCAAGACTGAACTCTTCACTCAGTCAATGGGGACGTTTGTTTTATGATAAATCTGAGTCATTAGCATTTTCTGCTTTGTTTAATTTACGACTACTGAAGAGTTTCGAACAAATGTCATTAGCAAACAGACGTATTTTTTCACTACAATTTGCATTTCAGTTGTAAAATAATAAAAAATTAAATTTGTTTGAATCGTTTGTACATAGTTAGTAGCATTTGTTTGTAGCTCTGAATACTAAGTTGCATTTTCGAATTTTCAAACGTGATTTCTCGTGACTAGTCAGATTTTAAAAAAAAATTATAGAAAATTCATAGAAAAATTTGTAGAGATTACGCTTAAAAGCTCTTAATTGTCCCAGCGTTGTTAAAAAGTATAAAAGCTTAAGTCAGGTGTGACCGATTATATTACACCTTGGACTCCTGGATGTTCAAACAATGAACAGAAACAAAGTTTTTGGACCCAATTTACCCAGATTTTAAAACTAATGTCATATTCAAATTCGTAGGGAAGTTTCATTGTTACGAGGGAAGATCAATAAGTTTATTTTCCAATTTTCTCGTAGTTATATAAAATGCAACACCGCTCCCATTACGTACCATTTGTTAATAGACTTCTGACAAATTTTGAAAGAGTTCCTTCATTTAGTTTTTCTTTAACAGCTATTCAAAACATATAACCTCGTGGATTTTGTCAAAAATAGAAAAAGGTGAATTAAATTAATTTTGCAGAAAAAAACGTCAATCAAACCAAGGAAAAGCTTGTAAATAGCATGGGGAATCTGCAACATCGATTTCAATGGTTAAGATGTGGTTAGCTAACTTTCGTTGTAGTCGCACAAGTGAAGCTGAACTTCTGGACGGCCAATTGAGCTCAATAAATACACCCAAAAATGTCGAAAAAATCCACATTATGGACGATCGACGAGTAAAAGTGCGTAAGATTGTTGATGCCATAGGCATTTTTTATGGCAGTGTGGTTTTGACTACACATGATCAGTTGGGTTTAAGAAAGCTGTCTGCAAGATGCGTGCCGCGATTAACATTTCATCAAGATAATGCACGGGTGAACACGTGTGCAGTCTATATGGCAAAATTGCATGAATTGGATTACGAATTGGTGCCTCATCCTCCATATTCTCCGGATATAGGCCCCAGTGACTATTTCCCATTTCCAAACTTAAAGAAATTGCTTGGTATAAGAAGATTCAGCTTTCAGACTTAGCAGCGATGAAATTATTGATCAATCAAATTCCTATCTTAAGGACCTCGAAAATCCTATTAGTTGGAATAAAGGGAGATAATGTAAGCTAAAAGAGATAATGTTGAAAAATATTTTTTTTTTTTTTGCTAAAAAAAATATGTTGTATTCGAAAAGTCTCGGAATTATTGATCTTCAATCGTATATTTGGGAGTTATATCTGAACCTAAATCGATTTTCATCAATTTCAGCGGCGTCTGTTCATGTTACTTGTGCCAAACTTCATCAAGATTAGTTGTAATATGTGGCATAAAATAATAACATTGGATAAACATTTGGCAGGGAGCTATGTCCAAAACCCATCCGATTTCTTTCGCGCTAAATTTCATCAAGATTGGATATATAATTTGGCTTTTTAAGCTAAAAACTGAAAAATCAGTTAAAAAATCTAAATCTGAACCAATTATCTCTAATTTTAGCAACATCATCAGATAACTAACGTGTGTTTAATTTTACAATGATTTATAATGCAAGATGTGGCTTCTAGAGCTAAAAAATGAAAAATCAGATGACCATATGTGACGCGCAAAATAGAAAGGGACCTAATGTTAAAAACCGGCTTTGTTCAGGAGAGCCATTTTAAAGATTAGGTCCCTTTCTGTTTGCGCTTATAATCGTCGACATAACTTTCATAAAACGCGCATATCTCTGGGAGGGAACACTTTTGGCGCATGGGATCGGTCTCATTCGATGCTAAGATGTTGTCCACATCAAAAAAAGAAAAAAAATGGAAATTGATTTCTTTACCCTTAGGTCCCTTTCTCTATGCGCTGTCACATATACTTAGTGGGGACATAAATACTGTTACAACATTGAACACACCCATTTCAATAGTAGAACTGAACATACCCCGGTGATGTAATATGGGTTTTGAAAGCTAACCTCAATAGCGCTAGTCTGTAACGGGATTTTAAAGTTGTTTCAACTTTCATCATGGAGTGTCAGATAATGAGAACCGTATCGCTGTAATAGCGCTTTTCAAGTGTGAAATGAAAAAAGCGATATTTTCAAAACGCTCCGGCCACTAGGGATTCGATTAGCCGCAACTGTTTGAGAAGACAGGAGATGTAAAAGACCGCCACCGGTCAGGCCGCCCACGCTCTTTTCGAACACCGCATGTCATCAAAGCCGTTAAATCAAGAATTCCCAGAAATCCGCTCCGAAAACAGAAAATCATGGCCCGTGAGATGAATATCACGCAAAAGTCCATGAGTCGAATCATTAAAAAAGATGTGGGACTTAGGGCTTTCAAACGACATACCGGACATTTATTAACTGCAGCTTTAAAACAAATAGGATTGAAAAATGGAAACGCCTTTTGGCGAAGCACGCTGATAACTTGCACAGAAAAATTTTGCTTACCGAAGAAAAAATTTTTACCGTTCAGGAAAAATTTAACAAGCAAAATGATAGAGTGTATGCGCGGTCATCTAAGCAAGGATCTGCACTGATCCCAAGTGTAGAAAAGGGTCATCAGTCATGGTTTGGTGGGGTGTCTCTTACGATGGGGTCACTGGCCAGCAATTCTACGAACAAGGAGTCAAAACATCAGCCAAAGATTACCAAGAACCCGTTTTGGAAGCTGTTGTGAAGCCTCTTAACAATTCCCTGTTCCAAAACCAGCCATGTACTTTCCAGCAGGATTCTGCGCCGGCCCACAAGACTAAAACGTCTCAGGCCTGGCTTTGAAACAATTTGCCAGCGTTCATTTCCTCTGAAGAATGGCCCTCAGGCACTCCAGATTTGAACCCATTGGATTACAAATTGTGGACGGCTTTAGAGGACAAGCTTTGTCACAGAATATACCCCAACATTGGATCTCTTAAGACTGCTTTGGTTCGAGCTGTGGCCAATTTTCCAATGGACGAGGTTCGTGCAGCTATTGACGATTGTCCAGTGCGACTTAAGGCGTGTGTAAAGGCAAAAGGCGGACATTTCGAATAAGTAGATTCTTTTTAGATACAATATACATCAATAAATATATTAAAAAATATTTGGTCCAAAAACATTCAGTACTTTTTTTTAACAGCATAAAACGTATGTAACAGTACTTATGTCCCTACTAAGTATGTATTAGAGCTAAATCTAAATCTTAACCGATTTTCTTTAATAACCGTGTTCCTTAGAACAACAAACTTACTCGTGCTAAGTTTCATCAATATTGGATGTAAGATTCTGTCAAATTAAACCGTAGTGCTTAAAAATCATCTGAGATTATTTATTATTGTGATCATAATATCAGAGAGATATGGTTAGGAGTATAAGCTTATAACTCTCAACATTCTTAGTTATAGACTTCTGTCGCAACTGGCAGCATTCGTCACAAAGCTCTGTTTTAGGGCCCCTTTTGTGGATCATAATGTATGATAGAGTGTTAAACCTAACAGTACCGGAGGAGGCGACAATTGTAGGGTTCGCACACGCTATTGCAATGCTAGTCCAAGCAAGCGAGTAGATCGAAGTCCAGATATATGCGAACAAGGCAATAAGGACGATAAAATCATAGCTGAGCCCCTTAAACCTGGAGCTGGCAGACCATTAGAATGAGGCCGTCCTCATCAGTGGCAAGAAAGAACGGGTACAGATGGAAGGTGCAGAAATAGTATCTTAGAAGGCTATAAAATACATCGATATGATGGTAGATGACAGACTGAACTTCATATAAGGGTGTTTAAATTGTATGGGCCGATATTGATTTTGAATAAAACACAAATTATTTAGGAAATTATTATCATTTCTTTTTATTCTAATAATAGTGGAATGGTTCAATTATGTCTGGTACAAAATATCGGCCAAATGCCCGCCGCGATCTCGGCGGCACACCTCCATCCGATGGTCCTAATTTTCGATGACTCTGAGGCATAATTGAGGTTATATGCGTTGAATGTGCAAAATTATCTCATCCTTTTCTTTCAAATAACACCAAAGAAAGACGTCCAACGGTGTCAAATCATATGATCTTGGCGGCCAATTAGCATCGCCACGACGTGAGATAACACGGCCATTGAATTTGTCGCGCAAAAGAGCCATTGTTTCGTTAGCTTTGTAGCAAGTGGCACCGTCCTGTTGAAACCACACCATTCGGACCATAAAAAGCCCATAAACCGCACCAAACAGTCACTCTTTGTGGGTGCATTGCTTTTTCGACAATCACTCGTCGATTATCTTTCGCCTAAATGCGGCAATTCTGCTTTTTGAGGAATTCACTGAGGTGAAAATGTGCCTCATCACTAAAAAAGATTTTCTTCGAAAAATGATCATCCACTGTTGCCATTTCTTGTCCCCATTTTGACCATTGACGATGTTTGGAATGGTCAAGAGGCTTGAGCTCTTGAGTCAATTGCGTGTAAATGCAAGTCTTAATGCATAATGTTCATCAACAACGAGCATGAGAGGTGCAATTGTTAAAAACGACGCAAGTTGCGGTGGACGGATCTTCAGCCACACTATCGCGAACAGCAGCAATATTTTTTGCAGTACGAACTGTACGAGCATGCATTGGTGTTTACACATCTCCTACAGACCCGGTTTGCTCAAACTTTTGCACGGGTTGTCCGATTACGCACATTTGGACGATTAAATTGTCCAAAAAATCACGAAGTGCACTATATGCATTTTGATTTGAACGCCCATTTTCATAATAAATCTGAATAACTTTAACACGTTGGTCGCTTGTCTATCTTAGCATGGTTCAAATTGAGTTAATTTGAAATTGAGAAATGTCAAATGAAATGCAGATAAAAGCTAAACGTTTAGGTGTGGTTCACATTCTTAAAATTTAAAATTTAACCGCCCTATAATATGAAGTACACGGCAAAAATGCCACCGCTGTCTCAAATGAGCTCGCTGGAATGATGTCGAATGTAGGAGGACCACGACAGAGCCCCAGAAACCTGATTTCAAGGGTAACAAACTCGGATATTCTTTATGGGTTCCCGGTATGGGAGAATACACTAATACAACGGAAGGACGTTTGACGTTCAGTCTGATACCTTATATTTGACAGCGCATAGAGAAAGGGGCCTAAGGGTAAAAAAGTCAATTTTCATTTTTTTTCTTTTTTTGATGTGGACAACATCTGAGCATCGAATGAGACCGATCCCATGCCCCAAAAGTGTACCCTCCCAGAGATATGCGCGTTTTATGAAAGTGAAGTCGACGTTTCTAAGCGCAAATAGAAAGGGACCTAATCTTTAAAATGGCTCTCCTGAACAAAACTGGTTTTTAACCTAAACTCCCTTTCTATTTTGCGCGTCACATATAGCAAAAGTGGGTAAACAGGGACTTTGAAGAAACCAACTACAACTTAACCGGACATGGAGGATACAGAATCAACCTGCATCGATTCGGTTACTACGAATCCCCAATGTGCGTAGCATACATCAGTGATAAAGAAACAGCCGAGCATGTGACATTTTAGTGCACTTGGTTAGCCGATATTAGAACACGGCTAGAGTTCCACATATGCGTAAGGGTGACAGCAGATAATATGATCGACACGATGCTGCAGCAGCGAGGATAACTGGAAGGCGGTTAATACCTGCATGTGAACAAGAATTTACGAGTCGAAGAAGAAGCGCAAAATAATGTAGCAATGTAGCTCCTTAATTAGACAGGTCGGCTGAATGGAGAATGACCTGATGATGCATGAGCATCGCTCAATGGAATCTTTTAGTGATTCTGAATTGATCGGCATACGAGTAGAAAAAATGGGGTATCCCTTCTTTCCTTTTTTTAGCATTACAAACAAAAGCACTCAGACATGAAAGCCACTCTATGCACCGGATTGACCCAAAACACTCTATACCGGATAGACCTGAAGCAGCTTCGACCATTGACTGCCACTACGACCATGTAACAAAGTCAGGTGTAGGATATACAAACAATTTCCAGATCTACAGGGTATTGGTTGCATTCCCCACACCACACTGTGTTACCCAAAGCACTCTATGCACCGAATTGACCTGAAGCAGATACAGTCGTGGTGTGTCACTCCGGCCCTGCAACACAGTGTGATGTAGGGTATACACACAATAGCCAGTTCAACAGGTTTATGTACACACACCTAACCCTTTTTAATTGTTCTTAAATTCTTGGAAACATCAATATTATTTTAATTAATTTCTACCTGATGACATTTTTACAACATTTCGTTTTCATGAAATTGCCGACTTTATCCCCAATCGCAAATTCAACAGCCAGCCTGCACGGCAATTGTGGATGCAACAGTCGTTCGTTTCCACTTCACTCGCTTTCACCGAGTTCCTTGGTAATTGGGGTAAAAATCGCATCGCCATATGAAGGCATGCATTGGCATCCGCATGTGCGCGAATGGGGGAAAAGGTCATGCATTATAAACCGATTCACGCTTCAATGAACGAGGACACGATTTAATTGCATTAAAAATTGGACTACAATAATCTTTTGCTAATATTCCAGAAACGGGTGATATGCATTTGTATGTACCTACATAGGCATACCCCTCGATTCCTGCTTTTTAATGGCAGACAGTTTTTGCTTTTCAGTAAACCTACTAACCTACAAATAATGATTGAGAGGAATAAATAATCGTTTTCTGGGGCACAAAGCGGCCAATCATCAGAAACTAAAAGTCTATCAACCAAGTTAAAGTTATTTGGGGAGCATATGTGACGCGCAAAATAGAAATGGGCCTAAGGGTAAAAACCAGTTTTGTTCAGGAGAGCCATTTTAAAGATTTAAATACGTGTATCTTTGGTGTACCATCACTTTCATAAAACGCGCATATCTCTGGGAGGGAACACTTTTGGGGCATGGGATCGGTCTCATTCGATACTCAGATGTTGTCCAAAGCAAAAAAAAGTGAAACTTGATTTTTTTACCCTTAGGTCCCTTTCTCTATGCGCTGTCAAATATATAAGTATAAGTACATAGCAACATCACCCACTGTTCCTTGTAAATTGAATACACCCTGTGTTGGCCAATTAGAATAATTCTCCGAGAACAGACAAAGGCAGCAACGACACTAGATTAGGATGCGGAATCACAATCAGTTGCCTTTTATACAGGGCACTACGATTACCAACACCCACTAAATATTCTCAGAACCGATCGAACGATAATCACTGTTTGCCTAAGAATTGGATCATTGTTTGTTAGAACGCTAATTGAGCCTTACAGCTTTGCAAGCATTTTACAATGTGCAGCTTGCTCATGCTGGATCTCAGAGTAACTAGATGACCAGTATCTAAAACTACGCATAAACTAACTCTTTTCTACTTATTTAGAAAAAGACTCTTCTGAAACGAGATCTAGCGGCATTGGAGAGCTGATGTCAAAAAAAGCGAACACTTCACTCATAGATTGAATTCACAAAGCGATAGGACTATATTCGCCTAGTTTTAAACCAGAGCTTGAAAGCTCACATTCATTTAGAGGTACGCTACCAATGAAGAAACTATAGGCGTCAAGAAGGAGTTGTATAGCCAGATACAAGGATCTCTTCGAACCAAAACTACGGACTCCAGTGCGTGGTAGCGGCAGACAATCCAAGTTCTTGTTTCAGTGCCCCAGTTATCAATTTTTGTTAAATCTAAAAATCAATTTGCAGATTAAAAAAATAAAAATCCAAATTCATTGAATAGAAAAAAAGTTATTCAAATTTTTTTTTTGCTAGCGGCTTTCATCAGCCAGCCTTTACTAAAACAAAGAAATGTCTAATTAAGTTGGGCGAAAAACTTGAAGTTATAGTTCAACCCTAAAATCTTCCAAAAATATTATAAATAAACATATTTTTTCAGAAGTTTCTACAGTCCTTGTGCCTGGTAAATGTTTCCACAGACTGACAAACAGACACAAGAACATGGCTACCTCCACTTTAGAATATACAAGGTGGCGCAAAATTAGTCACCCAATGTTGTTTTTGTACTTTTTGACTAAATAAAACGATAATTTTGGTGATGGAAATCTTTTTTCGGACCTATGGAAAGTATTTTCTGTTAAGTGGAAGAGATGACATCCGTCAAGTGGCTGCTGTCAGTGTTGATACACATTTGTGCCCGTTTCTTCGTATTTTTTATGACTCTTTGCGAGATTTTCGGTGATATCGGATCGCATTTTCTTGCGATTGTCTGAGGATTGTAAACAAAAACGCGAATTCCTAAAGATATAAGTCTGGGATAGTTAAATCGGTTCATCTTGCTGACCTTGCGAAATCGTCAAACGGGAAATTACAATATCCATTTTAGCTCGTGCTGTGTCTGCGCCTGCTTCATCTTGTTGAAACCACATAATCCGCAATCCCCGCTCATACAATATCGGCAGTTAGAAGTGATTCCGCTGTAAAAGAAATCCATTTCAAAATTTCGCTGTAAGAAATGTAAGAAATCGTTAGTGTTTATTGAGTGGCCTGTAAATGAACATCATGGGGTGTCGCCCAAGATTTTTTTTTATCGTTCTAAGCATTATCGGCAGCCCCAGCCCAATATTCTGACTCAAACGACCAGTCCGTAGGCGTCCATGCTCTGCAGGGTTTCGTAGTATTCCAGTCTGTTAGAATCAAGCAAAGCTGGAATGCTTGCCTAGTTGCCTCGATACTATAGGGTGATCCATATAAAGGTATTTTTTCAGAACGAAAAAAAAAATATAAAAATTCAAATCAAGTGTGGAATCTTAATTGGTAATAGAAAGGACATATTATGGCATTTATTTTTTGAATATAATTTCCTTCAAATGTTGGCCGCAACTACACCCCAGGGTTTCCATTCTGAGGGTCCTATTTTAGATGACTCGTTCGAGCATTCGACCGGTATGGCCTTAATGACACGCGTAACGTTGGCTTCCAAAACCTGAATCGTAGGTGGTTTGTCAGCATAGACTTTGGACTTTACGCAACCCCAAAGAAAAATGTCTAAAGGTGTGATATCTCTCGATCTAGGCGGCCAACTCACCTCTCCAAAACGTAAAATTAGCTGCTTTTCGAAATGACCATTCAATAGATCCATTTTTTGTAGTGGCACCGCCCTGTTGCAACCAAGTGTCGTCAAGTTTACGGGCTTCAATTTCAGGAAGCATAAAGATCGATATCATGGCGCGATAGCGAGCACCGGCCATCATCATTTTTGAAAAAATATGCACCGATGATTCCACCAGCTTATAAACCGCACCAAACCGTGGATTTCTTCTTCAGCCCAAATGCGGAAATTTTTTTTATTGATTTTGCCGTTGAGCCAGAAATGGGCCTCATCACTGAACAAAACGCTCATTTCCAAAAATTAATGCAATAAAATGTCCTTTCAAATTAAAAATATGATTTTAATTTTTATATTTTTTTTGTTTTGAAAAAATACCTCTAGATGGATCGCCCTATATTAGAAATCGACGCCGAAAGTTATGCTGCGCCAGCACCACCAACCGCAAAGTACATATTTATTACATAATCTTGCGAAGTATATCGCTTTATTGTTTATTTATTTATTAATTTATATTCTTCAGATGTCCAGTGCAGCTGACCATAAGTATAATGAAGGGAATAAAAATGATTTTTGACGAAATAACTGAATAAAGTATGCCCTCTGGCATAGACGGAGAAAGTATGAAGAGGCAAAGTAAAATTTGTGTATTGGTGGTAACACAAGCGTTTTTTTTTATTTTGTGAAATGACACAAATTTATAATTGGTATTCATACCATATATACTTATATATTTTAGGTTCCTTTGTAAGGGAGGTAGCCGCAGTAGTCCAGTGGAAACTTTGTCATTTTTGAGAATAACTTCACTCAGAACGTTTTGTCATTTGAGGGCGAATAGTTATGTTTACAGTGTGTTGAAAAATTCATCTCAGACAAAAAATGGAATTATCCCGTGAACATTTTCGTGCGATGATTTTTTACGATTTTCGGCGTGGGCTATCAAGACAAGAGTGTGTAAACTAATTCTTATCGACTTTTAACGATGAAGCACAATCAAAAACCACTGTTAAACGCTGGTACCAAGAGTTTAGTCTCGGACGCCATTCGCTCCAGTTTCGCTCCAAATTCGTGAAGGACGTCCAACTTCGGTCACTTTGCCAGAAACCATCGATGCTGTGCGTGAACTGTTTAAGCAAAACCGACATGTGACATTCCGTGAGATTAAGGCATCCTTGGGCATTAGTATGACAAGTATCAATAAGATATTGCATGTCCATTTGGCCGTGAAAAAATTGTACTGGTTGGATCCCACATAATTTGACGAATGCTCAAAAAAAAGCTCGTATAAATTGGTGCAAAGAGATGTTGAAAAAGTATAACTCGGATAGCTCAAAGGCATTGTAGAACAATGTCACAGGTGGCGAATCATGGATCTTTTCATATTAACCCGAAACAAAAAAGCAATCGACCGTATGGGTCTTTAAAGACGAGCTAAATCCAACAAAAGTTGTTCGTGGAAAAAATAAATCGAAGCAAATGATTGCGTTTTTTTTCGGTATAGCCGACCATGTTACCACAGTGTCTTTAGTGGAACGTAGGGCGGTCATCTGAGTGGTATACAACCATCTCTTTGCAATCAGTGTTCGAAGAAATGAGGAAATATAATAAGAGACGGATCATTTTGCATCACGACAATGCGAGCTCTTACACATGAACTGAAACGGTGAGCTATTTGACCACTCTAGATGTCGAATTGATGGCCCGTCCACCGCAAAGGCCTGATTTGGCACCCAATGACTTCTTCTTATTTCCTAGCATCAAGAAAAAAATGCGTGGTCAACGTTTTTCGTCGCTCGAGGCAGCTGTTGAAGCGTTCAAAAATCATGTTTTGGAGGTTTCTGAATCGAAGTGGAAAAAGTGCTTCGAAAATTTGTTTGTGCGCATGCAAAAAAGCATTGATCTTAAGGGAAAATATTTTTAAAAACAATAAAACCATTCCAATAATTAATTATTGTGTTTTTATTGCCGCACCCGAAACATAAATAGCAACCCTCGTATACTGTCCGCATCTGTCAATTTTATGATCTATTCGTTGTCTACAGGTTTCGTGGAAGTAATGTCCAGTACCTTTTTTTTAATTTGGCTACCCATATTAAATATATCCCCCCTATGCAATACTTAATACTGCAGCACCCCACATTAAGAAACCATCCAGTTTTTATGGTACCTACCAGCCAAATTAATTTTAAAACTTAACTACCCATGGCAGTCATACAAACATCAGAGCTTATTCGTATTACACTGGAACTTCATACATCATTTCATACTCGTGTTACACTCCAGTTCAAAGGTGGTTTAATAATAAAAATATTTATTTTTGGTTGTTCAGAAGAACTCTTATATTGTAAATATTTGCATTTCCATATGTGCTGCTATGGGTACCACCATATGTGGCACTTTGTTGCTTGTACAAAATTCTCCGAAATCTTGTTAACAACATTATTTGCCAGTTGGGTTGCCTTCACCCACCTTTGAACTTTTTACTGGTACAAAATGTCTGACACCACTACGTGCTTTTGTATTTCTTAAATAAAAAAGAAAAGTTGAAAAAATCCGACAATTTAAAAACGTAGCAACATTTTTGTGTAATTACACTGCTGCCCTTTAGACGCACACTGTGGACTGAATATAAATGAGTATCAGCTAGTCAGGCTGTTTAGATACTCGTACTGTATTAAATACGATTTACAAGAAATGTTTAAAGTAGGGCAAGTTAAAGCTTTAAATTGATATTTTATAATTTAAATTAAATTAAAAGAACCTTCCCTACCACTTATATTTTACTTAAGGTAGGAAATATATCAGTTCATGTTTCGAAACATACGCAAGGACATGGGTTTTAATGACAACAGCTATTATCTCAACTCGGTTTTAACTGGTGGAAATCATTATCTAGTATGCATTCAGGGTCTTAAAAATAGCTTAATCCTGATATGTCGTTTTACCTGGTTTTTTGCTATCGGGTTTACGGTTTTTGTATGTAAATGCGAAAAAATGCATAATTTTCGAGTACGGAAAACGTTACTAGCAAAAGCTTAACCCCAGCATGTGTGTATCCGTTTTTTGCTGTCGACAAACATGCAAAACATGCTGGACCCACCTTTAAGTGTACCAATCGACTCAAAATCACCAGTTGATTCGGTTTAACAATATCTGTCTTTGTTCATCCCTTCGTCTGCTGTCTATCTAAAGCTTGTTTATGGTCGCAATTGGTATCCATGAAACTTGGCAGAAAATTTTTTTTCGGACTTTTACGAAAATTGTTTAAAATTAAGATATAGCTCCCAAATATATATTCAACCAATTTAATGTCTTAAGCTCTAGAAGCCACATAGTTCAACAAATATTGATGAAATTTACCACAGTTCATTGCGATCGATCAGTAATCAGCTCAGATAAAAATGTGTCATACCGGTCTACGTTTTGATATAGGCCCCAGTGCAAAGATTTCTTACGGTTAACATACGAGTACAACCGAACTGGACATCGATATTAATTCCGATTTCAATCAAATTTGGTATGGTCGTGAGTCATATAGGCTTAGTTTTGATATACTCCTTGCACAATTTGTCTGCGGGCCCAAAAAATGACTACTTATATTTTTAAATATTTATAAAAAATTTTCCATTTAACTAAAAATAAAATTATTTTTGAACTGTTGAAAATTTTAGTGACAGATCCTACGACCGAAAATCTGACTCATTTTAACATGGAAATATGAATACCAAAAACAATGGAATTTTCACTCAATTTCAAATATGACCTTATTTTTAACATTTGGGTAAATTTAGAGCCCTTTTTCTTCAGCTTCGGAAAATATTGTCCACTCTTAGCAAAAGCTATAACCGGGATGTCGACAAAGGTTTTTTTCAAATCGCGGTTTAAAAAAACAAAATGCCGGATTTCTGAAAATCCCGATTTTTGGACACTTAAATGACGATAGAAAAAGAAATTGCATATATTTTTTTCACCCGAAAATATATCATCGAATTAAAATCAAATAGAGGATTGCGCGATTGCATAGAAGTTTTACGATAAAACTTATACATAATTGTTTTCATTCGCTACTCTTTATAATTATTTAAAAAAAAAACTGGTTTCCTCTAATCACGGTTTTAAAAAATCCAAAAATGCCGGTTTTTTGAAGGACACTCTAATAATCATAGAAAGAGAAATTGCATAGATTCTTTTTAGCTCGAAAGAATATCATCGAATTAAAAAAAAAATAAAGGATTGCATAGAAGTTTTACGATAAAACTTATACATAATTGTTTTCATCCTCTACTCTCTATTTTTATTTTTCCTTTTTACAAAAACATTTCTATTGTATTACTTAAAAAATTTTCAATATCCTAAAAAATTAATCTACCTTCACTTTTATTTTTCATTTTTACAAAAACATTTCTATAGAATTATTCCAACAAATTGTAAATAGTCCTAAAATCTACCTTCACGTGCAACTTTTAAACTAAATCGCAATTTTTGACAAGTTTTATTTTTTACTGATTGGTTTACAAATAGCGAATGAATCGCTTTAGCGATTATGTGTTGCTCCCAGATAAGGAAAGCATTTCAATGGTAGTGCATAACATTGACAATGCATCGTATATAAGTAGGCAATGGATAGGCGATCGTGCGTGCTTCTCTCAGATTGCGAAATCATGGCTTGGTAGTGCAATTCATCGTTAAACGAACGCCAGGAAAATAGCGAAAGCATCGTAAAAACAATGATAATGCGATGCATCGGCAAATGCTAGCCAGGGAGAATTGCGGTAATCTCTTTCGGACAATTAATCTTTCCAGCAACGTTCAAGTGTTTGCTAAGCGATTCTAACTCTTACAAATCGATTACCTAATAATTAAGCGACCCACCCATCTTCTAAAGTTCGTTAATACGATTCGCGTCATATTTGCGCGTACGATCCATCATCCAACAATCGTCACAATGTTTGCGGGGCTCTTTTTACAACACACACACGTTGTTGTAAAAGAAATCTATTGATGGCTCTCGAGCTAAACATACGTACATGCACGGCGCGGCACACAAGTTGACATAGTCAACTAAACTCTTTTTACAACACACACACGTTGTTGCAAAAGAAATCTATTGATGGCTCTCTATGTGGAGTCTCTTTAGAGCTGGCAAGAGTGAGTTGTATTTTCGTGGGCAATTGTGTGAAGAATACTTGAAAAGTAAGGTTTACAACAGTAGTTCTCATTCGTTTGTGGAGAGCCTGGCCTTATAGAGTTCGGTTTTACTTTCAACAATTGCAGCAAGGCTTTCTGAAGAGGGTTGTCACGGACCCGAAATCATGATAAAAGTAGTGTGCAGCCACGAAAATCAATGTCACTTTGCCATTTTGTTAAAAACTTGTCTTCTATTTAAATATATGGAGAAGCAAGAGGTCTTGAGCCGGTTTAATCCCTGTTCAAAATAATGAACCTTAGATTTATTTAATATTTTAATTATATTGAACTGTAAGGTAATGTTTAAATTACATGGTTTTAAATAGTGTATCCGGCATTCTGCCAATTTCAGCCTCGATATTGTCAATTAGGTATTTAAAGGTGTTGGGACGATTGATATACACCTTTGCCTTTAGGTAACCCCAAAGGAAAAAATAGCATGGGGCTAAGTGTGATAAACGTGCCGGCCAGATCACATCACCCCTCAAAGAGATAAGCCATTCAGGAACATTTGCCTCAGACAAATTAAGGTAACCCTCGCTCTGTGTGCAAAGGCATCATCCTGTTAAAATCAAGTTTCCTCTAATTGCATTGCCTCAAGAGCCGGCTGAAAAAAGTCTGGAAATGCCAAGAGCAAGTGATTGCTTTCGGAGATTGCAGTACTGCTGCTCTAATTCTCTCGATGTTTTGCGGTGTTGTAATCGTTCTCTAAATTCTCTTCGTACACATGACACATTCCCTGCTGTTCTCATTGAAGTTACCCAATTTACAATTGATTGCCGTCCAGGTACACGTCCGCGTGCAGGAACAGCGAATCGTAAACCAAAAGCACGATGCACTGCTCAATGATCGAGTGCGCATTTGAAAAAACACTCTTCAACACAAAATGAACTCTCCTCACGTGTCCAATGCATGGTGGCAACTCAAAATCAAGCGAAT
The DNA here is from genome assembly GCA_963513945.1 of Hydrotaea diabolus. Lineage (NCBI taxonomy): Eukaryota > Metazoa > Arthropoda > Insecta > Diptera > Muscidae > Hydrotaea > Hydrotaea diabolus. The sequence continues at coordinate 240,473,021 of OY740716.1, read as the reverse complement.
ACAAATCTCCCGTCAGCCACTATACTCTTTACTCTTCCATCAGTGCCGCCACAGCCTGCAGTGCAAAAAATCAAATTACCGCGTTCCACCCTGTATGAAATGTGCATTATTTCTGAATGAAATGGATTTGATAAGTTTACTGGTCATTTTTTTGAAATTATCTTTATTAAAAACAGGGCTTCGGTATTTTTTTTGTCTACTATATTTTTGGATCGTCATAAAATTCTGAGACGATCTAGTCATATCCATAAATTCTTCCGTCCATGTGTCGAATTTTGTGTGAAAGTAAGTAGAGCTCAAACAAATCGATTAAGGATCCTGAAATTCAGTGCGATGAAACTTATGGTCACCCGCTGTTTGCGATTGTAAATGGCCGAAATCGGCCTCGGAAAAATACATTTTTTGGAGTATTTGCCAGCAAAGCATCAGTTTTCGTAGACGGACAATGGTTCAAATTGGTCCACATATCGGCGATGTCAAGCTCCTCTTATTCTGGCCAAAATTAAAAAAAAATTAGATTCTTCACGAATATACAATACATTTTAAATTCGGCTGTATCGGAAAAAACATTAATATTTGAAATAAATTGTGCTATTTATGTATATGTATCATGTTCTATAAAGAATTAGGAGATGTTCAAATCTCGTATTATCTAAAATCATATTCTGAAATATCTAAAATGTAATATCGGTATACTTATTTTACTACATAATATTTTTTTTTTTTTTTTAAATTGCAAGTAAAGTTTTAAAGTTCCTGGTCCAATAGTCCCAAAGGGACCGACAAACTAGATCCTTTAAAATATGGACCTACCACCCACATACTGGAATGCAATCCACTGTGAGACGTATGAAAGCCTTGGCCCGGCCGAACATATGAATTGTCCACTTGTTTTTAATAACATTGACTGAGGCCTACTGAAGATATAACGAATATTTAAGAGGGCAGAGTACCTCTTCGTAAGAGAGAAACCATACCAGATTTACAAATTAACTCCATAAGGATGTAGCCAAGTTTTAAGATGTTTTCGGTGAAAAGATGCCTTGCACTCCTTACGTTGGTCCTTTACAGGATTTTGCTTGGAGTAGAGATTTAGTCCATCGCCCTAGAGGCAATGTTCTGTTTGGTTCAGAATTTTTTTAGTTTTGCTCTCCCATGGATTCGGTGGTGATAACCATTAAAAACTATCATCTATGGCATTTTGGTTCTTTAACTGAATCTATGTCTACCAATCATTTGGAGAAATGTTCTGTCCTCGAGAAGTTAGAATAGCTTCGTACTGTATGCTTTTGCGGAGTGTGGTGACGGCGAATTTTCGATATCATCCCTTATGTTAGTGGTGGTACTTACGTGTTTCGCAGCTCTTGTCCAAGTCGGTGCTTATAGTTGGGATCGTCATCTGTCCACTACCACTGATCTATTTAATCATTTTTCTATCAAGAAACAGGTTTGAAAGCGATCGTGTCATGAGGGTTTGCTTACACAATTTACAAGTTGTAGATTAATCTCTAATCGTATGTTAGTGAAAACATATTAGTTTCCGCTCAGGGAATATTTGGAATAAATTGTTTATTATTGAATAGGCAGATGCGGAAACATGGTCTTATCTAAAATTATATTCTGAAATTTCTGAAGTGTTAATTTTGTATACTGATTTTCAAATAAATCATTAGTTTACTTTAAAATTCCAAATAATGTGAAATTCCCTTACTGATTTACCTACACTGGCTAAACAACCTCTTATTGGCCCAGGCATGCTCAATAAATGATTCATACGCACTTTGGTCTTGGGAGTGCTCCATTCAGTTTTTTTATCCCAAGGATCTTCGCATCATACTCTTCTTGGTCTTTCCTATATACGATTCCTGAGGTAATTATCGTCTAAGGCATTTCTGGCTGAGCTTTTATTTCCATTTGATCAATACATACGGATGTCCAAGGCAGCTCTATCATTGGAGTTACCTGCATTCATATCGGCGTACATCTTATAGAGCTTTCGGTTCCTTCCCGCCCACGTAGCTGGGCCTTAGATTTTACGAAGGGTTCTTTCTCTCACTTTCATCCGCTTTTGAAAGCACCCATGTTTTGGCGCCATAAAGAAGCACAGGTAGTTTTAGTAAATTGTGAAGTATAATCTTCGTTTTTCGAGAGAGAGAGAGAGAGAGAGAGGTGTTCTTAAGCTGTTTACCGAGCCCAAAAAAATGTATTTTTAAGAATACGATCCGTTGTTTTATATCAGTGCTGACACCGGTATTTTCGTTTAAGACAGATCCGAGATATACAAAATTCTCTACTACTTCGACGTTGAAACTTCTGCCCGAAATAATCTCGACTTTATTTCTTCGTGGCGCATTTCTAGCAATTACCATCAGACCCATCTATGGCGACTCTAGTTCAATTTCCAGTTCCATCTCGCTTCTGTTCTGTCGACAATGTTGATTTCGTCTGCTTACGCGAGAAGAATGGTGTTCTTGGAATTAATTGTGTCAGTTTTATTAAATTTTGTATTTTCTAAGATGTTCTCAATTCAAATGTTAAAGAAGTTACACAATAAGCTGTCTGACCTCTTGTCGTGGTGAATGGTTCGGAGAGGTTACTTCCAATTTAAACTGAGGATTTGGTGCCACTTAGTGTCATTCTACAAAGGCGTACAAGTTTTGATGGTATTCGATACGCAGACATGGTTTGAAGTAATTTATCTCTTATCGAAGCGTCGAAAGCAGCCTTATAGTCGATGAAGAGGTAAAAAGTATCTCTTTGCTACTCGGTGGCCTTTTTCATGATTTTTTGCAGTGTATTGATTTGGTCGATTGTTGACTTAATCGGCCTGAAGGACACTGAATGGTTTGAATCAGATCGGCGTGTTTGGGCTTCAATCTTTCAGACAAACTTATTCTACGGAAGTTGGCGCAAACCCTCTTGTCTCCTTTTTTGTGGACTGGACATAGCCAACTGAGGTTTCAACCATCAGACTTGCGTTCATCCTTCAAGATTGTACAGATTAGGTTGAACATGCACCTTATCAGCTCGTCTCCTCTGGTGTTGTACTACTCTTATGGTTTTTCGTTGGCCGCTGCGGCTTTGTTGTTCTTAAGCCGGGATATTGTTGTTTGAATCTTTCGCTGGGTAGGGCGTATACATTCAACACCATCTTCTATGATTGATTGGTGGCCGCTTTTTTCAGCTCGATCTGCAACCACCAGTATATTGTAAAAGTTTTGTATCCAAACCTCAGCACACTTGGCGTATCTGTACCAGTTTACTATTCGTATCTTGACACGAAGCTATGACCGCTGAGGCGTCTATTGTTTGGTGTTTGAAGCGTTGGTAGAACTTTCTGGCATCATTTGGTCTTTAATCTTTTTTACAGTATAGTTGATAGAATTTTATACGCGATGGATAGGAAATTTATTCAGCGGTAGTTGACGTAAACGGTTTTGTTTCTGTTTTTGTGAATTTGACTCGTCTCCTCCGAACTCTGTTGGAATTCCGTCGATTCCTGCGTCTTTGTTGTCCTTCAGCCATTTTATTGCTGTTTTTAACTCTATATTTTATCTAAATTTAAATTAAAAGTTTTTAGTTTCGAATAAACATTCTGAATATTACGACGATATGGTTTAGTTTACAAAATCCTTAAGACCAATTTTGAAAACAATTTAGCTACCACAAATTATTTGGAGGACATGAAATAATTTAACATAAGGTTAATATTTTGAAGGTGACAGCACTACCAGTTTAGTATGCCTTAACTTCTTACGACTACGAATTCTCTCTACACTACAACCAATTAATCTCCCAATAATTGCATTGCCCCCTCTCAAGGGTACGTTTTTCTTACCCAAGATTGCATACACCAATAACGTAGAAGATGTCCAAAATGAAATGTAAACAAAAAGGAAGTATATTTTAATTAAGAGCCCGACAGTTAATAGCAAAAAGGGATTACTCCGCATTTTGCCCCATGCATATGTACGCCATGACTATAAGTATACGAGGTCAACTTTTACATGGTCCAACCAAGACAAGACCGTTTTTTGTAAATTTATAAATTTATGCTGTCTGGTAGCTCCCACTTGTACATGCTCAGAAAACTTTTTCTTTGGGGTTAAACTTGGCATGTTACCCTCGTAAATAACAACAATTTGTACATGTCGTTAGTCACTTCACATTCATGGTTAATTCTCTTTGGCTTATGAGAAACACCGATGTCATGTTGTCGTAGGTTGGCACTCTTGTCCATGAGCGGAAACGGTTACCACTAATTGAGTGTGTGCTTTTTTTGGTAACGGCTTTAAGTTTCACAGTTTTTTAAAATGAAGCAGTAAGAAAAATAAAAACGTATAAGTACTCGTATACTCATATATTCGTGTGCAACAACAAGAAATATTGATCTGATATTCTTATAACGACGATAAAGCCATATCCGTCCTACCGTGTGTCTGTTGGAAGCACGATAGCGGTCTAACTAATCAACCTAGGAACTTGAAATATTGCATGCGATTATGGTCATAAGCAGTTAAGGATTGTAAATTGGCGAAATCGCCAAGAGGGAAAACATTTTCGTTTAAAGGGAATTAAAGGTACCTCGGTAAATACACTTAGTACACTTTTTATATCCTGCCTTAACCTACTGGGTAAGAGGGTGTATATCATTTGGTATGGATTAAAAGTTAAAAAAACATTTTGGAACGTAATCTGTTTCAAGACTTTTTAAGTCATTTGAGCCATGTCCGTCTGTGCGGCTGGTTAGCACGATAATTCTCAAAAGGAGCTACAAATCGTCTTAAAATGTTGCTTGACTTAATATTTTTCCAAAACTCCCAATGGGATTGAAAATGGGCAATATTGGCACACCCCTTCTGGTTCCTCCCACTAAACGTAATATTTTTCCAAAACTCCCAATGGGATTGAAAATGGGCAATATTGCCACACACCTTCTGGTTCCTCCCACACAAACGTACCATTTCCCCTTTTTTTTGGTATTTTTGTAATATCTTCAATACTACGAGGGCGGTTCGGAAATTTCTAATAGTTAGTTTTTCAAAAATATTTTTATTTTTCAATATAATCTCCTGAAACTTCAATACACTTAGTCCAATGCTTATCTACCAATTCTTTCCCTTGATTAAAATAGTTTTCCTCTAGGTCTTCAAAATAGTGGTTTACAACTGTAATTGCATCTTCATTTGAGGTAAAACGCTTGCCAGCAAGGAATTTTTTTAGATTTGGGAACAGACAAGAGTCACTAGGAGCTAAATCAGGAAAATAAGGTGGGTGGTCAAGCAACTCGTACTTTAATTCGTCGATTTTAGCCATTGTTAAGACACTCTTGTGCGCTGTTGCGTTGTCTTGATGAAAAATTATTTTTTTGTGTTGTAAGCCAGGGCGTTTTTCTCGAATTTGTACATTTAATTGATCTTAAAGGTTGCAATAGTACTCTGAATTTATTGTTTTACCCTTTTGCAGATAGTCAATCAATAAAATACCTTTGAAGTCCCAAAGAAACCGTTGCCATAACCTTACCAGCCGATTGAATTGTTTTTGCCTTCTTTAGGCACTTCCTCCAGCTTCAGTCCACTGTTTGGATTGTTGTCTTGTCTCTGGAGTATATTGGTGGATCCATGTCTCATCAACAGTTATGAAACGACGCTTAAAATCCATTTTATTTCGTTGAAAACGATCCAAACAAGCTTGAGAAATGTTCATTCTTAAGCGTTTTTGGTCGACTGTTAACAAGTCCGGCACCCTTCTTGCAGAAAGCTTTTTCATCTGTAGTTCTTCATGCCAAATTAAATGGACTCGATCATTTGAGATGCCCATGATATTAGCTATTTCACGCACTTTTATTCGTCGATCATATAATACCATATCATGCACTTTGGCTACAATTTCTGTTGTTGTTGCTGTTTTTGGACGTCCACCACGTGGTTCATCTTCAATGCTTGTACGACCACGTTTAAATTCAGCAACCCAATTTTTTACTGTTGCATATGAAGGAGCACTTTCACCTAACACATTCACCATATCATTATGAATTTCTTGTCCCGATAAACCTTTTTTATGTAAATATTTAATGACACCACGCATTTCTAATTTTTCCATTGTAAAAAAATCGCGGATGCGTCTTTTGTGAACACCTGTTTCTATATGAAGGAGTTGCCAGATCGAAACAATTTAACATGTGTTCATAGCAGAGATGGAAGTTTCCAAAACACTTAACTTTTTTCTGTTTATACCGCGCTAGGCTAAGAAGTTTCCGAACCGCCCTCGTATTTTTACGATCTCACTAAAATCGCTTCATTAGAATGGAGGTATAAGGTAAACTAGAAGACAGAGAATTGGACTTTAAGGCACATCCTATGTGGTAACTTCTACACAAATGACCGTGCTCCACCTAACATGAGAACCCACAAAACTCCTAGTCACCTAGTACAGTCGCTTAGATTGTAAACTCCGTAATACCTTAACAACGGCTTTTTACTTGCATGTGAAAAAAATAATTGACAAGCCCCATTCTGGTAGCTCGATGTAATGTACCATTTCGACCCCGTTGGGTTTAGTGTAATAGCTGGAACGTTTTTTTACGATCTAACTCAAAATCAATATTTAAAGACAGAGTTGTAACCGCACATTTTAGACCGATTACCAGATTTCAACAAAATTGGTTCGCTTCAGGCGGAAGGAACGTAGAAAAATATAAAACCCATGACAGGGAGAGGTTAAGGGTGGGCGTTATAACCCCCCCTTATAAAAATCGTATTTATGACCAAACTAATGGACATATCGTTCTAAAATGTATAGAGAACGAAATCAATGATTATTAATTACTTTTTTGTGGGAAAATTAGACAAAGGGGCGTGCCACAGCCCAAACAACCTGAACTTAAAAGGACAACATCTCCTGAACTATTACAGAAACATATGTTGTTGGCATGGATCGAAAAGCATTCCGGGGAAAAATGGGCGGTGCCACGATCCCTTAAAAAAATCGCGTTTATGGCCAAACTAATAGACCGATCGATCTAAAATTTTAGCAAAATGAAATTAAAAATTGTAGACTACATGATGAAAAACTTTAACAAGGGGGCGTGGCACTGCTCACTCATCCCTTAACTTGAAAATACAAAATTTCATGAGCTATTAGAGACATGGCTAAGATATTTGAAAGGTATGATTGATTAAAGCACATCCTAGAAGAAAAGTGGGCAGCGCCACGCCCCTATTGAGAAATGGTATTTATGCCCAAAGCAATGGCCTCATCCTTATAGAAATTTAACATAATGAAATCAATGAATACTTTATTTTTAATAACTTTATTTTGTTAAAATTGGACAAAAAGGAGTGGCACCTCCCACACAACCCTGGACTTTTAAAGGCTACTTTATATATCGTAAACTAATATCGCTATGACAATAGTAGTTGGTATATATGATGTGGGTACTGAAAGAAACCCTGATAAAAAAGCGGCCGGTGCCACGCCACGACACGACTGACTTAATCTGTCCACTGTTTTTTTTCGCTTTAGTAGCGTAGGAACAGTGAAGAGTAAAAAACATGAAATCATATATATTTTTTTTAAATTATATATATTTATAGTATCGTCGACAGCAAAGGTTTATCCATTTATCTAGTGTTAATATCGCAAATTAGATTAACTGTGCTCGACGGACCTTCAGCCTTTTTAACTCCCTATTGAGAGCTTCCCACATATCAAGAACAATCCAACTACAATTGTAAAGGCCACATTGCTGTATGGGTGTGAGACGTGCAAGTATTTGTAAATCGACGTCTCAGAAAAAAAATAAAAATTCCTGCCCAAAACTACAGGATGGGTCAAAGTTACCTTGGGGTTAAAAACTTTATTAACTATTTCGTTTATTAATTTTTTTATTTTTTTCCTAAGATTATGAAATACACAAAATCGTTTTTTTACACTAAGTATAAAAAATACTGTCACTTAAATGACCCCCGTTTTCAGCTTCACAATTATGGGCTCGTTTCAAAGCATTTTCCATAAGATATTTAAAAATTTGTAGCGTTCGAATTTCTGCAACAATGTTGGCCTTGAGTTGAATGATTGTCTCGGGCTTGTTCACATGTACTCGCTCCTTCAAATGGCCCCAAAGAAAATAGTCGGATGCTGACAAATGTGGCGATCGAACTGGCCAAATAATTTCCGAATTTCTGCAAATTGTTCGCTTTCCAGCAATTTAAATTAAAAGTGCCATTGTGTCTCGGCAATGTGGGGGCAGTGGCCCCGTCCTGTCGAAACCACATCTTAGGTATTTTTTCTAGAATAGGACATAAAAATTTTCTATCATAAACCAATACCGCTCTCCATTTATGGTTACAGCACTGCCATGTTCATTCTTGAAGAAGTAAGGCCCAATGATATTTGCAGATGTGATCCCACATCATACTGTACACCTAATGGGGTGCAATTGGCGTGGGATATTCAAAACCACTACAGTTCTGCTTATTAACAAATCCATTTAAATGAAAATGAGCTTCATCACTCATGCGTTAAAATAGTTGGTCGCTGAGTCAAATAATAAAAATCTATTATTCTAGTTCAGTTATGAATCTCTCCATTATTTATTCTCCAAGTGTTATTCATGTAATCTGAAAAAAAATATAAACATAATATTTATTAAATTTTTAATTTTATTAATTTTAAAACCCTATGGTTACTTTTGGTCCACCCTGTTTAACTAATATTCACTTATAAGCAGCGACAAAACAGCTGAAACCATGAGACGAAAGTGGATTTGGCTTGGGTATTCTGTACGAAACCCTCGGATTATAAAACGCTGATAGCGATTAAAAGAAACCTTTAAGGCAGCAGAAGAATATGGAGGGCCACCTACACATGGAAGAGGCAGCTAGATTGGAAACTTAAAACATCTAACACATCATGAAATTAAATCAAACTATTATTCAAAAGACATTTGAAAAGGCTTAAAATTGCCATTAGGGGTGACTGCAGTTTTAGTGAACGCTCCTCAGACCCCAAGCAACAAATGAGTTTTTACAATGATCAAAGGCTAAACACTTAAGTGCAGGCAGATTTCATTACCATGACAAGCAGCCCATAATATATCTGATTAAAGTGTATTTGTAATGGCCCTATGTTCCATACTGGCATAACGGGCATAAATATATATGTACACCTGGACTGATATATTAAATATAAACTACGGTAGCACCGAAGACGGCACTTTTCATCTGTATCGCAAGGAAATTTGGTAATGAGCTTTTTATACCAATATAAATAAAACAAGTGGATACAAGGATTATTAAAATAGTTTTGCCTGGCCAAACTATTTATCATGGAATTAGTGTCAAAGTGTTATTTTCAGTTAAGTGGGAATGGTTACTAAAAGACCGTTCGTTGGTTAGAAGTTGTATTTTTCTAGGAGGGAAGATGGCGAACTTGGTAATGTAAATTTTAAAAAAAATATTATACGAGTTAGTCTTTTTTCATCTCATTGTTTTTAAGCCCTTTTATTGCCATAATTGTAAGACTCCAAAATGTTTAGTTCCCAGGAACTAACATGTTTGGATTCGCGGCAAATGGCATTGCTTTTGAGGTTGTATATGTCCGGTTTGGGTTAAATACTCGTAATCGCAGAAAAGGTCAGGCCAAAATTCACCTTCACCCAACGACTCATAGGATAAGTGTTATTTCCCCTTGATAGCTTAAGGATTCTTATGTTTAAATATTTTTTAATGTATATTTCTGTGAAATCGGAAGAGACACTTGGTAGGCAGGATCATACCTGGATTGGAAGATCTCTTATAACGCAGTACATTAAATCTAAGCACGATCGCAACTAAAATGTGGCTTCCAAATCAGTCTTTAATAGAGATTTATTCATTTAATTCAATTTAAGCAAGGAAGTTTCAGATCATTAGTAACTCACAGTCCTAAGTTTTAGTCAGATCAGATGCATTTATAACATGTAGAACGGCAGAGTCGCAAATAGTGTGTTGTCTTTTTTGGGGCTAAGAGAAACCATAAATTATCCTTTTGTTCTTTTGAGTTCCTAAAGGAACATAGGACCACAACGATATTTTTCCATTCACCTCTTTTATACGACAGAAGCTTAAGTTCACTCAAACTGCATCCAGTAGATTATATTTCACGGCTTTATATATTTCTGGCCTAGGCAGCACTAAGTGTTACCTGGCGCCATTTCCATTGCAAAGTTTGACATTTTTTAGCATAAACGTACTTAGAACGTTTTGACGTACAACCATCATTTGTGTTGTTTACAGTGACTTGAAAAAATTAATTTGGGAAAAAATGGAATTACCTCGTGAACATTTTCGTGGGATCATTTTTCACAACATTGGACGTGGATTATCACGACAAAAGTGTATTGATGAACTTAAATTTTTGTATGGCGATGAAGCACCATCCTATAGCACTGTGAAAACTGGTTGAATAAATTCATTCTTGGCCGACGCCACGAAGGTTGTCCGTGAAGGTTGTCCAAAAACGACGGTTGTGCCAGAGAACATTGATACCGTGAACTGATAATGCAAGATCGTCATGTGACATACCGTGAGATTGAGGCGTCCTTGGGCATTTCTACATTCGATATTGCATGAACACCTGGACATAAAAAAGGTTCGTTTTCGTTGGATCCCGCACAGTTTGATAATCGCTCAAAAAAAGACTCGTGTTGATTGGTGCAAAGAAGTTTTGAAAAAATACGACCGCGGTGCTTTAAAAGACGTTTATCACATCGTCACACGTAACGAATCATGGATCTATGCGTATAAGCCCGAAACAAAACATCTATCGACCGTGTGGGTCTTCGAAAACGTGCCAAATCCAACGAAAGTTGTTCGTGGAAGAATCACTTCGAAGCAAATGGTCTCCTGTTTCTTCGGTAAAACTGGGCATGTGACGACTGTTCCGCTTGAGCAACTTCGGACGGTCAATTCTGAGTGGTACACCACAATTTGTTTGCTTGAAGTCTTTGGAGAAATTCAAAAAACGAACAAGAGAAGGCGAATCTCGCATTCTCATGGTGCACAATGAGAATGCGAGCTCTCACACATCGGCTCAAACCAGCACCTTTTTGACCGGCCCAATCGTCGAATTGATGGGTCATCCGCCGTACAGCCCCGATTTCGCACGAGTATCAACAAACTCCGTCATAATTTTTGAACAACTCCATGTTGATGAAGCAAGCATAAAAAATTTGATTTTTTTCAGCTCTACTTTGTAACGTTTTGTATTACTCTTTTATTTGTTCAAAAGCTCCTACTGCATCTTTATGATATCGATTTTGACACTCATTCTTTGAAATTATAACTTCTCCTGAAATGTTAGAATTGCCGTCATCATCGGCAGATCTGTCATTTTTCTCAGAATTACTTTTGTTTCCATTTTGGAATAACTTGAACGCAAGGCTCATTATAATTCAAAGCCGGTAATTCTTTTACTTCTGAGACCGTTCCTGCAGAATCCAAAAATTTGCAACCGTTTTGACAGCATAGGGTTTTTTTTTAAAAAGGCGTCGGAAATATTAGCAGATCTGATGATTTGTTTCTCTTGATGTTAAAGAGATTAAAACAAAACGGAGAAAAAAATTCTTTTTCATTTTATTCCCGCACATGAAGAAAAAAAATGTCTGGTCAACGATTTTCGTCGCCAGAAGATAATAATAAAACCATGTTTTGAGGTGTCTCAATCGGGGTGGAAAAAGTGCTTCGACAATTGGTTTGAGCGCATGCAAATTGTGTAAATCATGTTGAAGAATACTTTGAAAATAATAAAACCATTTTTGATGATAAATATTCGCATTTTCATTATTAGGCCAAAATATATTTAAAGCAGCTATCATACTTTATCACTCGTTTGAACTTTCCTAATACCTTTATTTATTAACTTTTCCTTCCCTTTTCTCTTGGCCACTGTATTTCATTACAGGTTCCTTTAATTTGTTTTTGACAATCATAAAATAAAATATTCTGTATTTAACGAACGTATGCAGCATCTGATATTTTGATAAACATGACTTGTTATCTGCTTAGTTCTTAGTTTTACAAAACTTTTTTCTTTATGTTCTTGCGATATGCCAAGTTTATATTATTTTCAATGGAATTGTGGTAGAATTTCGTCGCAAATCGTTGTGGCCCTGTTTGGGAGTGTTTAAACTTTTCATATTTTATTTCGCTTTAAATAATTTATAACACATAAAAATAAGTTTTTATAGCATTTTTACCAACACTGAACAAATGTTATTTAACAGTCGTAAAATTTAAACAATTTCAGTTGTTTGTTGTCCATAACCTCTTATTAGTCTGCTACATTGGATGTGCAGATGTTGATGGTATTTATTTTTGTTGCTGCTGTTGGGAAATAAAGAATGTTTAAAGTTTTTAGTGCATTTTAATTTACAGAAGTGTTTTGGTTTTATTGTTCGAGTAATTTTTCTTTAGACTGTGGTTCTTTGTTAGTAATACAGAGATTTTAAAGATTTAAAATGATATTTGTAACCAGTGATGCTCATAAACGTAAGGGTATTTCTAGAGAAAGGTCAACCGTAAAGGAAAAATAATATATTTACAAAAAGATGCTAGTTGTCGAAAATTGGATTTAAAGAAAGTCTTATATATCCGTATATATAAAAAACTTGAAAACAGCTTAATCGATTAAAACTAAACTTGGGCAATACGTTAGCTTTGTCCAACGGAAGGTTTCGCATAAGTTTGGTCCCTAATGGCGGCGTTGTCTTCTAGTATTAATTATTCTTCTTCTAGTATTAATTATGCGATTTAAATACATTTTTTGCATAACATTTGTTTAAAGCATTTAGACCTGCTCAATACGAGGCTGCTATACTTATATATATTTCTTGCCTAATAATGAAATCATCAAAAATGTTTTAATTGTTTTTCAAAGTATTCTCGCATGCAAAAGTATACACTTTTGCATGCGCCAAACCAATTGTCGAAGCACTTTTTCCACTCCGATTGAGACACCTCCAAAACATGGTTTTTGAACGCTTCAACAGCATCTTCTGGCGACGAAAATCGTTGACCACGCATTTTTTCCTTGATGTGCGGAAATAAAAAGAAGTCAGGGCAGTACGGTGGATGACCCATCAATTCGACGATAAAAAGAAGTCAGGGGTGTACGGCGGATGACCCATCAATTCGACGATAAAAAGAAGTCAAGGCTGTACGGCGAATGACCCATCAATTCGATGTTTGGCCGGTCAAAAAGGCGCTGGTTTGAGCCGATGTGTGAGATCACGCATCTTCATGGTGCACAATGATTCGTCTTCTCTTGTTTGTTTATCGAATTTCTCCGAAAACTTCAGGCAAACAAATTGTGGCGTACCACTCAGAATGGACCGTCCTACGTTGCTTAAGCGGAACAGTCGCCACATGACCAGTTTTGCCGAAGAAACAGGTGACCATTTGCTTCGAAGTGCTTCTTCCACAATCAACTTTCGTTGGATTTGGCTTGTCTTCGAAGACCCACACGTCGATTGCAGTTTTGTTTCGGGCTCATACGCATAGATCCATGATTATTCACCTGTAACGATCTTGAAAACGTCTTTTGAAGCACCGCGATCGTATTTTTTCTTTGCACCAATCGACACGAGCCTTTTTTGAGCTGGTGAAAGAAATGCCCAAGGATTCCTCTATCTCACGGTATGTCACATGACAATCTTGCATTATCAGTTCACGCACGGCATCAATGTTCTCTGGCACAACGGCCATTATTGGACGACCTTCACGACCTTTCTTTAAGCGAGCTTCGGGAACGATTGAATTCATTAAACCGGTTTTTCACAGTGATATAAGATGGTGCTTCATCGCCATACAAAGATTAAAGTTCATCGATGCACTCTTGTCGTGATAATCCACGTCGAAAATTGTGAAAAATTATCGCACGAAAATGTTCACCATTTTTTTGCCAAATTGATTTTTTCAAGTCACTTTAAACAACAGATATGACGTTCGTACGTCAAAAGGTTCTGATTAAGTTTATGCTAAAATATGTAAAACTTTCCAATGGAAATGTCAGATGGCACAGGGCAACACTAAGTGTCCAGAAATATATATAGTAACAGTAGCAGCTGACGCGAAAAATGTGTATGTAAAATATGTTCACGCTAAAAATTGTATCTAATTTTTTATTAAGTTGTTATTCGAGTCGTAAAAAATGTTTAAGACTAAGATCCAAGTAGAGGCGTATGGACTCTTTTTACATACCACGGTGTTCGGAAGTCAATAAGCTTTTAGGCAGGATTAAACATATTGGAATTTAAAGTGTCAATCATCACTTTTATTTATTTTAGTAAATATATATCATAAAAAATATAAATTCTGTGTGTTTAATCAGGGAAGCTTAACACATTGTGAAAGCTCTAATTTCGGTGTATTATATCCCTTTGCATTTTAGTTGTTAATATTTGGAACACATGTAGTAGGCAAATGGCGGTGCCACTCCCTCGTAAACTTTATGCCCAAATCAATACTTATTGCCCATACAACCCTTAACATAAGGCTAAATTTCATAAAATAATACTGCTATGGCAATAGTAGTTCATACATATGATGTGAGTATTGAAAGAAACACTCCCTGATAGAAAAAGGCCAGTGTCACTCCACGGCCGAATTTAATTTGTCCACTTCTTTTTTGTTTTGTTTGTCTAGCCTTGTTTTAAAGTAAGTCACCTTTTTACCTGTCCTTCTACGCCGTGCTTCTGAATAAGAAACAACAAAAGTCTCGAAGCGGACTATAATCTGTTCAAGTCTTAAACTTTATTAAAGATTATAAATCGGAGTGAACTACAATAAAAATTAGTAGAGGTCGATATGAGGTGTTTACGAGGGCGACCGCAAAACTAACTGGCCTGGCACATTTTCTGTTTTACTAGCAACTTTCTTTTTGTTTTTTGAAAGCAATCTTTTATAAGCCATCTGTCAAAATTTCCAAAATATTTAATTATTATGTTCTTTGTTACAGGTGATTGAAGTAAACAAGTTTTATAATTTTTGAAAAATGGAAAATAAAGAGTTTCGTGCGGTAATTAAACACTTTTATATGAAAGGTTATACGCCACAATTAATCAAAGATGAATTGGATTCTGTTCATGGTGATAATGCACCATCATACTCCACCGTGAAATCCTGGGTTCAACAATTTAAAATAGGTCGTTCAAGTACGGAAGATGAACAACGCTATGGAAGACCAAAAACTGCTACTACTATTGAAAACATTAGAAAAATATTTAATGAAGTGACGAAAGATATACGAATAAAGATCAGAGAACTTGCTGATATTGTTAAAATACACGAAAAACCAGTTTGAAGTATTTTACATAATGAACTCCACATGAAAAAGCTATCCGCAAGATGGGTGCCGCGTTTATTGACTTTGCCCCAAAAAATCGTCCGTTGGACCAATTCTGAGGAGCTTTTAGCGATTTATCAGCGTAATCCAATAGAGTTCTTACGCCGACTCATAACTGTTGATGAAACATGGATCCATCACTACATCCCAGAATGCAAAGAACAGTCAAAACAATGGATAGAAGCTGGTAAAAGTGGTCCCAAGAAGGCGAAAACTGTTAAGTCAGCAGGAAAAGTAATGGCCACAGTATTTTGGAATGCAAAGGGTATAATATTTATTGATTATCTTGAGTAAGGAAAAACTATAAATAGTGAATATTATTGTGCATTATTGGATTGGTTGAGTGAAGAAATCAAGATAAAACGAACGCATTTAGAAAAAAAAGTTCTTTTCCATCAAGATAATGCTCCTTCACACACTGCATTTTTAACTCAACAAAAACTGGCCGAATTACGATTTGAAATTGCTCCGCATCCACCATATAGTCCAGATTTAGCTCCTTCTGATTATTTCTTGTTTCCAAATTTAAAAAAATTTCTTGTGGCAAAAAATTTTCGTCCAATAGCGAGGTTATTGCTGAAACTGAGGCATATTTTGAAGGTCTTGAAAAATCTTATTTTTCGGATGGAATAAAAAAACTTGAAAAACGTTTTATGAAGTGTATTGAGTTGGAAGGAGATTATGTTGAAAAATAAAGAATAATAATTCAAAAAAAATGGTTCTTTTTATGTTAGGCCAGTTACTTTTGCGGTCGCTCTCGTATATCGAATAAATTGTGCTTTAAATGCACTAAGAGAAAAAATCTGATTTTTGGGGGTGGTGAAAGATTTCTCCTAAAGGGTGGTTAAATTTTAAGGGCCGGTGTTGATTTTGAATATAATACAAATTATTTAGGAAATTATTGTCATTTCTTTTTTTATGATAATATTGGTATGGTTTAATTATGTATGAAACAAACTATCGGCCAAATGGAAGCCTCGAACTCGGCGGAACACCTGCATCCGATGATCCAAATTTTCAATGACGCTAAGGCATAATTGAGGTTCTATGCCGTTAATATGCCAAATTATCTCATCCTTTAGCTCTTCAATTGGTGCTGGCTTATCAACGTACACATTTTCTTTCAAAACACCACAAAGAAAGAAGTCTAACGTTGTTAAATCACATGATCTTGGCGGCCAATTAACATTGCCACGATGTGAGATAACACGGCCATTAAATTTGTCGCGCAAAAGAGTCATTGTTTCGTTAGATGTGTGGCAAGTGGCACTTTTCTGTTGAAACCACATATCGTCCACATCCTTATCTTTCAATTAGAGCTATAAAAAGTTCTTTATCCTCTCACAATAGCAAACACCATTCACAGTAACTGCCTGACCGGCCTCATTTTGGAAAAAATACGGCCCGATGATGTCGCCAGCCCATAAACCGCACCAAATAGTCACTCTTTGTGGGTGCCTTGTTTTTTTGAAAACACTCTTGGATTATTATTCGCCCAAATGCGGTAATTTTCCTTATTGGCGAATCCACTGAGGTGGAAATGTGCCTCATCACAGAAGATGATTTTCTTCGAAAACTGATCATCCATTGTTGCCTGAAACCTGAATAGCTTTTACGTGTTGCTCGCTTGCCTGAAATTGAAACAATTCAAATAAAATGCAAAAAAAGCTTGACGTTTAGGTGTCGTTCACATTAAGCATCGGCCCTTAAAATTTAAGCAGCCTTTAGAAATGAAAAACTTATGTGGACCAGGGAAATTTTTATTTTGAAACGTTATACAATATGAAATATGTAAATTAATTGTAAATATTCCTTCGTTTTTCTGAATTTTCGTGATGTCTTTAGTAAAATCATATGGACTTCATTTTTGTATAACATCTATAGATCTTATCTTTCTGATTGGAGTGCCCTTTTCGGTTTTTATCGAAAAGTGAAAAAATGTTGTCCAATTAATTTCAGTTGGGGCGTGTTTTTTTAATGAAATTGTATAAATGTTTTTAAAAATTGTAGTTTTTGGGTTAAAATGTTCTACTCAATTAATTCTATTATCATTTTAGTATATTTCGTCTAAAATAAAAACAAAATATCTTCAAATTAAACTGGTCTTGTATCCTTTTTTCAAATAAAGAAATAACTTCATTAATAAAATTTTATAAATAAGTTATGTTCTGAATGGAAACCAAATTCGATACAGAGGGACGCCTTACGTATTAAAATAATTTTTCTCCACCCATATTTTAAAATAACCTACAAAATACGATCGATGTGAAAGTACACACAGAGAACAGATTTGTTGCCACAACCGACTTTTTTTGCCAACCGCATGTTGGTGGTTGCACCAACACTCCATGTATTCCATCGTTACAACCGAATATTGATTGGGTATTCATTGATATTCAGTAGAAGGAATTGACACTTTCGGTTAAAGAAAAAAGTACGAGTATCGGTTATCCTAACAGACTTAGATGATTATTGAAACTGAAGTTGTACGAGGGCTGCTATATATATTTTTGGCCTAGGCAACACTAAGACTGATCAGTAAAATAAATACGTCTTTAGATAGAGTATTGTGGTTTGAATAATAAGGTGATCTATCTATGGCAAAAATTCTGATAAAGTCTGAGTAATGAAAATATAAAAGTCGGCAGCTATATATATTTCTGGCCAAATAATAAAAATGCGAATATTTATCAGCAAAGATGGTTTTATTGTTTTTCAAAGTATTCTTCAGCATGATTTATACACTTTTGCATGGGCCAAACCAATTGTCGAAGCACTTTTTCCACCCCGATTGAGACACCTGCAAAAAATGGTTTTTGAACGCTTCAACAGCATCTTCTAGCAACGAATATCGTTGAACTGGCATTTTGTTCTTGATGTGCGGGAATAAAAAGAATTCATTGGGTGCCAAGTCAGTGCTATACGGTCGCCGATGGGTCATCAGTCAGAAAGGCGCTGGTTTGAGCCGCTGTGTGAGAGCTCTTATTGTCATGGTACACAATGACTCGTCTTCTCATGTTAGTTTTTCGAATTTCTCCGAAGACTTCAGACAAACAAATTATGGTGTACTACTCAGAATTGACCTCCTTCGTTGCTCATGTGGAACAGCTGCCACATGACCAGTTTTGCCGAAGAAACAGCCAACCATTTGCTTCGAAGAGTTTCTTCCACGAACAACTTTCGTTGGATTTGGCTCGTCTTCGAAGACCCACACTGTCGATTGCTGTTTTGTTTCGGGCTCATATGCATAGATCCATGATTCGTCACCTGTGACCATTTATTTTTGTTTTTATAACTCTTTTTGGAGATTTCGAAATAAATAAATATAACCAGTGTTTTTGTTGTGAATAAAACCCATAAAATGTTATAGGTTTTAATAACCAATACTTTATTATGTTACAATAGCCAACTAAACAGGGTTTGGTCACTACAAAGATCTAAACAGTTGTCACAACCAATTATTGGTACTAAAGTAACATGTACATCACAATTGGTTGGTTGCCATAACCGCCAGTTGTCGCAACTAATAGTTAAACTGAATTCAGTTTGTATAACTGTAAATACCGTAATATGATTGTAGCAATCATCAAAAGAAATCTCAAGTCACGATATCATCAACACTGTGGAATGTTGGTTATTGCAACAAAAATTCGTTACCACCAGTTGTAGCAACTAATAGTTCTACTGTAATCGGTTGGTATAACCATTTTCTTGGCTGTAACTATTGTATTGTAAGTACATCTTATGCTAAGTCGAACCAATGCCGTGGACTGTTGATGACTGCAACAGAAAGTATGTTTATCCAACAGAATATTTGTAGGCCGGGTCTGTTTCCACACTCTTCGTCTTAAAATTTCTCAAATCCAAAAGCAGGCAATGATTCGCATAAAAAGATCGGAAAATAAGTTGAGACCTTTTGAATGACACACATAAATTGTTCTCAATCTAAAGGTATTTTTTCAATAGGGTTTTTTACAGATTTAGCGTGAGTTTTTTTAAACTATATTATATTTTCTTTTAGTATTGTTTGCCATTTCATTATGGAAAGACTTACATCGCACAAATTGCGATATATGTCATTAACGCTATCCCGGTGGAACGTCAACCAATATTGGACCCACAGAATTAACACCCTGAGGCGTAGTTGCGGACAACATTTGAAGGAAATTAAAAAAAATTAATGACATAAAATTCCCTTTCGAATGAACAGGAAAGATTCCACACTTGATTTGAATTTTTTTAATCAATTTTTAATTTCATAATTTCAAAAAAAATGAATAACAAATGATCATAACAATACAAAAAAACCTAACAAAATGTTTATGTTTGTTCTTAGAGGCGTATGATAAATATTAAATTTATATTGATATTACTCATTCGCTCAAATATAAAAGGTTGCAAAAACTCACACTAGGTGGTCCTTAAAAGAGTAATATAGTCGAAGGTTTTAAAAACTATGTGCAGATTCTAGTATTACCTTAAGAGAAAGTAGAAAGACCTTATGCTAACTAACGTGTGACCTACTTTGTTAAAGAAAAAACACAGAAAATTTAAATTGAATGGGGAATCTTTATTATCATTTGAAAGAACATTCTTTGGCATTTATTTTTTGAATATTATGTCTATCAAATGTTGGCCGCGGCTACATCTGGGGTCCATCCGTTGAGTCCAACTTTCGATGACTCGTTCGATTATTTCGACTGGTAACTCGCGAATGACACGCGTTATGTTTTGCTCCAAGGCCTGAATCGAAGCGGGTTTGTTCGCATAAACTTTAGACTTTACATATCCCCACAGGAAGACTAACGGTGTGATACCACAGGATCTTGGTGGCCTATCGAACGGCCCAAACATGAAATTATCTGCTCACCGAAGTGTTATCTCAATAAATCCATTGATTGATGCGATGTGTGGGAAGTTTAGCCATCTTGTTGAAACCAAATGTCGCCGAGATCACCAGCTTCAATTTCAGGCATCAAATAGTCGGTTATCATGACACGATAACGGTCGCCATTGACGGTTACGTTCTCACCGGCATCCTTTTTGAGGAAATATGAACCGATGATTCCACCGGCCCACAAATCACACCAAACTGTTGGTTTTTCTGGATGAAGTGACAGCTCTTGAACCACTTCTGGTTGCTCTTCGTCCAAAATGTGGCAATTTTGCTTGTTTACGTACCCATTGAGCCAGAAATGGGCCTCAACGCTGAACAAAATTTGGCTCGAAAACGTCGGATCTCCTTGGAACTTTCCAAGAGCCCATCGGGCGAAGCGATGTCGCTTAGGAACGTCGGGCGGCTTTAGTTCTTGCACAAGCTGTATTTTGTAAGATTTCAATTTAAGATCTCAACGTAAAATGCGCCAAGTCGTTCCATACGTCAGTCCGAGTTGGTGTACACTCTCAGCTACGGCCGCTATATTTTCTTCACTGCGTACTGGACGTGGTCTATTCGGTCGAATATTATCCAATAATGAATGTTGGGTCTCAAGATGGGTGATGGTGTTGCGAATAGTACGCTCAGTAGGACGAATATGTTGACCATAAGTTGAGCGAAGTGCACGAAACACATTCCTCCTTTTGAGCGGCTAATACCTATTTAAGGTTAAATTGAATTAACTATCCATGTTTGAGAACAGCCTTCACACTATAAGTACAGTCCCACCTAATGAATCTGGTAAAACTAGACCACATTTGTTCATATCAAATTTAGCATAGTGTGCCGCCATGTCTGCTTTATTAAAGTCACATACAAAGGTTCTTTCAGAGTGTTTGTACCACCGCTCTTAAAGTCGTAAAATTATGTCGGTTGCGCTCTTTTGATATAGCTCACACGCAAATGAATTTAAAGACCTGTCCATGTTTAACTACATAAAAAGCCCTGAACTTTTCTGAATGACAAAGTGGCGTAGTGTAGCACATGGACCTTCACGTCCGAATTATATTTTAACTTTTTATACCCTACCCCATATTGCTAATGGTTGGTTCGTCTCAAAGAAACGGAGACCCTTTGTTAAGTATACCGATCGATTCAGAATCACTATCTGATTTCATTACGCGATGTCAGTCTGTACTTTTATCAACGTACAGGTTTCAGTTATAAATGTATTTCGATGCCGCTCGCTTGAAAATAGATTAAATAAAAGAGTCCAATAATTTTTTCCTAAAGTTTTCTCCTGGAAATTAAGGATCTCGATAAATCTAAAGCAAATGGGATGGAATTTTTAATTTTTTTTTAAGATGTTCTTACAAAAATCGTTGATGCCTTATGAATCGTTCTTCCTCTAATAATGCATAAATTTTGAAACAAAAGCATATACTTTTACAAAATGTAAGTCTCGAATTTTTCATGATCCTTTTGGAGGATCTGATATATTTTACTATTAGTTTTTTACAAAATATCATAGTGAAATTGATTCTAGTGGCAGCACATTGCGAAGCTTTTTGAGTTAGGTCGTCACCGAACGAAAATCAAGGTCACTTGGCATTTTTTAAAAAAAAAAACTTGTTTTCTATTAAAAATTAGATGCAAGATGTCTCTAGCTGACTAACCCCTTATCAATGTGTGAAAGCAAAAGGCCGAAATAAACTAAACATCAGGGTAAATTTTTAAGATTAAAATATTTGAAAACAGATTTTTTCAATTCCGTATTTTGAAATTTTTTTTCTGCAAAAAATTGCAACTGCATGTGGCATGAACGTTTCCAGGTAAAGTCTTTGTGATGCAAAATCCATATTCATTATAATTGCATACTCGCATAATCATAATTTACAAAGGCTCCTTCGTACTTAACCAATTGAGTAACTGGGTGCTGGTGAATGGTTATGATGTGCTATGGCAGAGTAATTACCATCATTGGAATCAGTGAACCGGCAACGTAACCTTTGTAAATTAATTGCCAGTATCAGATTCGTAGCAACGATACGAAGCCAATAACAACATCAATCAAGTAATAATAGTTATAAAAATAAATAAGAATCAGGAGGGAGATCGTTTTCCCCTTCGTACTACGGTAATTTGCAATTTTATTTTAGTAAGATAGTGTCCTTTGGAGAAATAGAGCAACAAGCCTTTAGTCGAATGGAGTAGACAATAAACGAATGTGAGGTAAAGGCTTATTCGATTGAACGGTTAGCTATTCAAATGACCAAGTTTTTGGGTGAAATTATTTTTTATCGATTCAAATTACAAAATGTAAATTACTTTTGCTCGATGTGGTCTGTCTGTATGCCTGTAAAAGGCAGGATGGCCGTCAAACGAATGAACCTAAAAATAGAATAATGTTTCCCTTTAAATGACTAAAGGCATTTATCTAAAAAGTACACGTTTTTAAGTATTTGCTTACCACTTCATAGTTTTTTGTGTATGGACAATGGTATAAAATGAGTATTTCTTGTTTGGAAGCACTTGATACCTAAAAAAAATAGTATGATTGCTGGACTTTTTGGTTCATGTATCATTAAAACGAGCGATAAATATAGACAATATAAAACCAAATTTTGGTACGAATCCAAATACAGAGTAATTCCGAGTTTTTGGCTCAGATAAGCATTAAATTAGCAGGCTGTAGTAATGTGGCACTATGGCCCATTTTCAATCTTACAGGCAGTTTCGGAAAAAAGATAGGTAGCTTATTTTGAGAGTAAAGATGCGAACCAGTCTCACAGATGGACAAATGGACAAACCTCAAATGAATAAAAAAAAGTCAGAAAAGGGTTTGTTCAAAACATATGTAAGGTCTTAAATGATTTTTCTATACTTTACACTTTTTGTCCATACCAAATGATATGTACCCTCTTAGCCAGTAAGGTGAAGGTATTACGTTCTAAACAAAATTTCGCCCAGGCAATGGTTTCGAATTCACCATATGGAAATTTCTCTGGGCCATATGTTGCGGCAAGATGACCACCAAAATATGCTAGTATAAGCAAATAGTTGCCATAAAGCCCTAAAAAGGCAAAAAAAATAATTTCATAAAAAATCTGTTTAAAAGCTAAAGTGGGCGTGGTCGACTACATTATACCATGTACTTCTGGATGTTCAGAAAAGCCAACTTAAA
The DNA here is from genome assembly GCA_963513945.1 of Hydrotaea diabolus. Taxonomy (NCBI): domain Eukaryota; kingdom Metazoa; phylum Arthropoda; class Insecta; order Diptera; family Muscidae; genus Hydrotaea; species Hydrotaea diabolus. Next base: position 240,449,577 of record OY740716.1, on the reverse strand, counting down.
TAACATTTTTGGATCCCATTAGATGGATCCGTCCTAGAGAAGGACAAATACGCTGATGAAGTCACAGCAGCAATATCCAGCTATAGCAAGAATTTAGCGCTAGGGGAACATTCTTCAAAGATTATACCAAAGACGAAGACGCTACCTTGTCAGATTCGCATGATGCTATCTTAGGAGATATCTGGATGGTGTATCTGTAATTCGTATTGGGCTGGAATTGAAACTAACGTTCCGGACGTTTGTCTCGCCTGTCCTCAGGGACCACATGACATGCTGCACCTTTTAACTTGATGCACCTTTTGATTGCTTCTTAAGCTTAAAATATATAACTATGTCTAAATCTGAACTGATTTGCTTTTATTTCAATAACGTCCTTTCTTGTCCCTTGTGCTAAATTTCATTAAGACTGGATGTTTGGCCTCTATAGCTCAAAACAGAAATATCGGATGAACGTATATGAGGGAGTTATATAAAAATCTTAACTGATTTCCTTCAATTCTACGAGGACTGATATACATATAGTATTTCTGGCCTAATAATGAAAATGCGAATATTTATCATCAAAAATGGTTTTATTGTATTTCAAAGTATTCTCCAGCATGATTTATATAATTTTGCCGCTCCGATCGAGACACCTCCAAAACATGGTTTTTGAACGCTTCAAAAGCATCTTCTGGCGACGAAAGTCGTTGACCACGCATTTTTTTCTTGATGTGCGGGAATAAAAAGAAGTAATTGGGTGACAAGTCAGGGCTGTACGGCGGCTGACTCATCAATTCGAAACTTTGGCCAGTCAAAATGGCGCTGGTTTGAGCCGATGTATGAGAGCTCGCATTGTCATGGTGCACAATGATTCGTCTTCTCTTGTTCGTTTTCAAATTTCTCCGAAGACTTCAGACAAACAACCGGAAAAGTCGCCACATGATCAGTTTTGCCGAGGAAACAGGCGACCGTTTAAATCGAAGTGCTTCTTCCACGAACAACTTTCGTTGGATTTGGCTCGTCTTCGGTCGATTGCTGTTTTGTTGCGGGCTCATAAGCATAGATCGATCCATGATTCGTCACCTGTGACGATCTAACAAATGTTTTTTGAAGCAACGCGATCGTATTTTTTAAAAAAATTTGCACCGATCTACACGAGCCTTTTTGTGGGCGATTGTCAAAGTATGCGGGATCCAACGAGAACAAACCTTTTTTAAGGCCAGGTGTTCATGCAATATCGAATGTATGCTGGTAGAAAAAATGCCCAAGAATACCTCTATCTCACGGTATGTCACATGACGATCTTGCATTATCAGTTCACGTACGGCATCAATGTTCTCTGGCACAACGGCCGTTTTTGGACGACCTTCGTCTTTGAGCGAACGTCGACCGCGCAGTGGTTCATCGCCATACAAAGATTTAAGTTTATCGATGAACTCTTTTCGTGAAAATTGATAGCACGAAAATGTTAACGAGTTATTTCCATTTTTTTGCCAAATTGATTTTTTTAACTCACTGTAAACAACACAAATGGTGGTCGTACGTCAAAACATTCTGAGAATCCAAGTCGAAATTTGTGAAGATTGATAGCACGAAAATGTTCACAAGTAATTTCCATTTTTTTGCCAAATTGATTTTTTTAAGTCACTGTAAACAACACAAATGATGTTAGAAAATGTCAAACATTCCAAAGGAAATTTCAGATGGCGCCAGGCAACACCTAGTGTTGCCTGGGCCAGAAATATATATAGGAACATCATTTCCTGGTCCACAAAACTTTGTCGTGCTACATTTCATCAAGATTGGATGTAAAATGAGGCTTCTAAAACAAAAAAAACATCAAATCGGTTAAATATATGTATGTGGGAGTTATATCTAAATCTGAACCATATATCTAAATCTTCAATTTTAATAACGTCATTTCTTGGTCCAAAAAATTAACTCGTGCAAAATTTCTCAAAGATCGGATGTAAATTGTGTTTTTTTAGACGAGTGGTTTTTAAACTGGCCAAACTGTTGTGTTGGTCTTTTTGAAAGCTGTTACATGATTTAAGGTCAGTTTGGTTTCAAATTTCATAATGATTAGACTGACTCCGAAATACCGTTTGAAAATCGTCGTTTGTTCAGCGATGAAGCTCACTTTTGGTTGAATGGATACGTTAATAACCAAAATTGTCGCATTTGGAGTAATAAAAATCCACAAGCTATTGTTGAGACGCCGTTACATCCTCAAAAAGTTACTGTTTGGTGTGCTCTATGGGCAGAGGGAATCATTGGTCCATAATTCTTTAAGAATGAAGCCGGCCATAATATTACATTCAATAGGGAACGCTATAAACCATGATTAATGACTTTTTCATGCCTGAATTGGAGGTTGATATGAACGACCTTTGGTTCCAACAAGACGGTGCTACATGACATACAGAAAACGAAACAATCAGTTTATTTAAGAAAACTTTTGGTGAGCGCATTAGGGTGAGGACACGATTGACGCTTTGGAAGAGAATGTTCGGCGCGTAATTGCTGACTACTCGGCTGGAATTTATTCGAGCCAGCCACAGCGGTCACTTGCCCGAAATAATTTTAAAAATATAATGGCTTATCTTAATAACAAAGCTAAATACTGGGGCATACTAATAAATTATTGCATTTTATTTCTTCTTGAAAACCACACGTCTGAAAAGATACACCCTTTATTATGTGGTTTCGAGGACTAAAAACATAAAATCAGATGAACTTATATGTTTGAACTATATCCTTATCTAGACTGATTTTCTTCAATTTTGATTCAAAAACTTACTTTTGACGAACTTCATGAAAATCGGACAACAATTACGAATAGTATTTAGATTAAAAGCTTTAGACTGATAGACGGCGGGACGTTATCTTCAGTTTATATCTTTCAAGGCTACTTAAACATATGATGCAAATAAATAAAATATTATTTATTTCATAGCATGGCATGACGCATCTGACTGTCACTTAAAAAGACTTCAGATTTTCCAGCGATATTACTCAACCCTAAGGCTTCACTCACTCTAAATGTTCCACTCGTAAAGGATAAATTAAGTTTTATAACTAATAAATTTTTTGATAAATGTTTACACTCACAATATTGTCATATAAATTCACTTTGTTAATCAGCTTTTTTTTACCAGTTAACTTCTGTATTTTAGCCTAGATTTAGTTTTCCCTCATAAAAGGTTTTCTGCTCACTTTTTACTTATTTAGGATAACAATTTTACAAATTTTGTATATATATTTAAGCTGTAAAGTCAGTCAGACTAATCCAATAAAATAAATAAACCAATTGAATTGAAATTGAAAATTATTTAGTTCATTGTTCCTATCCGACGTTTTGCTGGGATTTTTCCAGCATCCTCAGGTATGAAATTTATTGAATCTGGCGACGACGTGTAACAAAAGGAAAACTTATTGAGATGATTTTTTTAGCATAAACAAACGGGACGTTATCGTTTAAACGCATCACGTGATTCTGATTAAATCGTTACACTTAAAGGTGGGTCTAGTTCAAATATTTTTCGTAGTTACACACATTTGCCATGAAAATAACTTACAATAACCTGTTCCAAAAAGTAGTGCAGGGTATTAAAATATGGTCCTTTGAACAAGTAACACTTCAATCGCCTAACCCTGTAATATCGATTTGTAGATAGTAGTTGGAATATAAGATATTGATATGAAAACCTCGATATACAGGTTCAGAACTGACTAGTCGGGGCCACGCTCCCTTTAAAAATTATACTATTGGCAAAATTAATGGTCTGACCGTTCTAAAATTTTAACAGAATGTAATCAATGACTGGCAAATTATTTTAAACTTTGGTAAATTAAAATTAAACAAAAGGTAGGGGCACCGCCTATTCAACTCTGAACTTTACAATCGAAAGACAGTTTTTTGTGTCTTTATTTTCCGCAGATATTGTCTATCATTACACACACCCATAAAATTATATATTTGACGCAAAGAATTGTGTTCGCGTTCATTGTTTTATTACAGTCGCTCAAACTGCCAGTAAATTGTCCGACTATGAGGGTTGCTATATATATTTCTGGCCTAGACAACACTAAGTGTTGCCAGGCGCCATCTGACATTTCCATTGGAAAGTTTGACATTTTTTAGCATAAACGTACTCAGAACGTTTTGACGTACAACCTTCATTTGTGTTGTTTACAATGACTTGAAAAAATCAATTTGGCAAAAAAAAAATTAACTCGTGAATATTTTCGTGCGATCATTTTTCACAACTTTCGACGTGGATTATCACGAGAAGAGTGTATCGATGGACTTCAATCTTTATTAGCGATGAAGCACCATCCTATAGCACTGCGAAAAACAGGTTTAATGAATTCAATCGTGGCCGAAGCTCGCTCAAAGACGAAGGTCGTCCAAAAACGGCCGTTGTGCCAGAGAACATTGATGCCGTGCGTGAACTGATAATGCAAGAATGTCATGTGACATACCGCGAGATAGAGGCATCCTTGGAGATTTCTTCCACCAGCAAACATTCGATACTGCATGAACACCTGGTCGTAATAAAGGTTTGTTCTCGTCGGATCCCGCACAATTTGACAATCGCTTAAAAAAAGGCATGTGGTGCAAAGAAATTTTCAACAAAAAAAAACATCGCTGTGCTTCAAAAGACATTTATAAGATCGTCACAGACGAATCATGGACCTAGGCGTAGGAGCCCGAAACAAGACAGCAATCGACCGTGTGGGTCTTCGAAGACGAGCCAAATTCAACGAAAGATGTTCGTGGAAGAAGCACTTCGAAGCAAATGGTCGCCTGTTTCTTCGACAAAACTGGTCATGTGGCGACTGTTCCGCTTAAGCAATATTGAACGGTCAATTCTGAGTGGTACACCACAATTTATTTGCCGGAAGTCTTTGGAGAAATTCGAAAAACGAATAAGAGCAGACGAATCATGACAGTGTGAGCTCTCACACATCGGCTCAAACCAGCACCTTTTTAACCGGCCGAATTGATGGGTCATCCGCCGTACAGCCCTGACTTGGCACCCAATGACTTCTTTTTATTCCCGCACATCAAGAAAAAAATGCGAGGTCAACGATTTTCGTCATCAGAAGGTGCTGTTGAAGCGTTCAAAAACCATGTTTTAGAGATGTCTTACTCGGAGTAGAAAAAGTGCTTCGACAATTGGTTTGAGCGCATGCAAAAGTGTATAAACCAAGCTGGAGAATACTTTAAAATACATTAAAACCATTTTTGATGATAAATATTCACATTTTCATTATTAGGCCAGAAATAGACATAGCTGCCCTCGTAGAACCATTTCTGCTTCAATAATTATTTAATACTTTTGTTTCAATGCGGGCGACGTCCATGTGGATAACTTTCAGCGCGGCAAAAAAAATCCCTGCCTATTGTTGTAGAAGATATGACACTCTGTTCATTAAATCCCAACGCTTTTAACATTCCAATCACAGCTGCAGTTACAATAACCAGGATTAATACTCAAATAATATGTGTATGAGTCAATTATTGCAGCCGACTGACTCGGGGCCCGCACTAATTGGATATCGGGTTTAATGATGTTTTCATTGGTGTTGCATAATTTGTTTATCCTTCATGGCATTGATCTGTTGTTATCGATTTTACTTTATTTGCCTGATGGTGTATTTAACTTGGCTCATCATTTATTGCCGGTGTGCATCAGGGCTTGTAAAATTCCATGAATTTGCGATGTCTATTTGTACATCATTCGCAAAAGACCATTCATGTTTCAGTTTGTTAATATTTATTTTTCATTTATGGAAATTTTCGGTTTTACAAAATGTTTATTTAACATGAGATCAACTGAAAAGGACAAACTTGGTTTCACACCCAACTCGCTTGCCCTATTTTAATGAAGGTGGAGTGATTTTGCTCATACAAAAGGTATGCTCGTATGTCAGTGTAGGTGGTTGTGTTTTTACCTTTAGATGCCTAAAACAATTAAAATTGCCGCCTGTCTATCAGTCTCTCCATGTGTCGATTTAATCTATCATTAAGGTCGCCTTTGTCATTTGACCTATTGCTTTAGTTTTTAAAATCAAGGACGTTGCTACTTGACATTCATGAAATATAACACAGCTTTAGAAACAAAGTCTATAAATATTAACAGCATGGGAGGGGGGAATTTCCCAAAAATGCCAACAGGTAAAACTTATCCAATCTAATATTAATTTGTTTGCAAGGCATAAATTAAAAAATGTACTTTATTAATTTCTACCAAATTCTTTCGATTTTGATTTTTTGTTTAAAGTATTAGGGTCAGGGCTTTGTATGCTACTTTAAACTTATATTTATGTTCAATGTAGTTTATTGAGTTGATGACTGAGTCTGCTGTATTCGGAATCCCTCACAGACTAAGCCCCTTGATAGTTTCAATAGATAATAATTATTATGTGTGGTTCAATAGTCAAGCGGGTCGTATGCAGGCTTAAGTCGGGTCGTGCTGACTTTAGTATACCCTACATACGCAAAAGAGTCAACTTTATACTGAAACTAACTGATACTGTCAAAAATATAAGATTCCCTTTGTATACACCGATAGAGAACTCATTAGGAAATTTTATTATTGTAAGAAAGGCTAAAATAGGTTATGTCCATCCTGCAATTCAGAAGATTTTGTGCCTTTGTTTGTCGTATGAACAAGGTCGGATTCAATATATGGCTTGTAGAGGGGTTATACGTCGAGTATAACTCTATGATTTATTTGAGCTAGATTGAAGCTAAAATATGGCTTTGCGCTCTTAATGCAGGACTTTAAGTCAAGAGGGAAACTTATATATAAATGACAAAGTCTAAACTTTCCAATAAATCCAGAAATTTAAAAAATTACCACTACTTTTTTTACAGCAGATTCAAATTTGAAATGGCCCACCCTGTAAGTAAAATCGAAATGGTTTAATTTCAACAAAGCTGGTTTTTGGCCGCACTTAACTCTATATGGGAAATGTTTTTAAAAACTCGAGCTACTTAAAAAATGGAAACTCAAAAACATGGATATGGTCAAAGATCACTTTGAGTGGAGTTTTGTCTGAACCGGATTCAATATGTGACAGCTTCTTCTTGCTAAAAGTGTCCGGGGTTTTAAGAAACCCGGAATTTCTGGGCTTTTTCAAATCATATTTTAAAAAAAAACTGACTGTTGGGTTTTATGTTTAACACAAATCGTAATTCAGTTATTAACTGTCATTCCGGTTTCAGACTTCTCCATAAGAATGGAAACTATTTTCCGATGCAGAAATGAAGTGATTGACAATATTTTGAAATTCAGAGAATGCATTAGAATTAATCGCAACATTAAACAGTTAAAAGTCGGTAAAACGTGATTACTCGTATAACGCAAACTAATTTTCTTTTCAATTTGTATGAAAATTCCATTATAGCACCCATAGTAGCTATATGTCCATATTTAAATAGGACGCATTTTCGTCCTAGAGTCCCTCAATCATATTTAGCCAAATAGCAAGAATAATTTTATATTCGGATTTATTATTATCTAATATCCATACTTTCTTGTGAAAGCCATTTTATGGGCCTCCAGATCATTTGTAAGGAGAATATAATAAAAAATGATCTATAAGGTCTAAGATAAGATATTTGTCCGTTGTAATTGCTCCAACTTAAACGCACGATATTTATTGCAAATAAAACAGAGAACTATGTTAATATTTTTGTAAAAAAAAATAAAGGCCAAATGCTCGTTACGGCTACAATGGCATACCTCTATCCAGTGCTCCATATTTTCAATAATTGAGACATAATGAAGGTTCAATGTTGTTAGTATGACGAATTACCTGATCTTTTAGCTCTTGAAGAAGTTCGTTATCAGCTCCCGATTGGGAAAACCATTCACGGTAACTGCTTGACCAACCGCATTATCGAAGACCTATGGCCGGATTACGTTATCAGCCCATAAATCACACCAAACAATCATTATTTGTACTTAGAGATACATTGGCTTTTCAATAATCAACCATTTCAACAATGGCTTTTCAACGTGGATTCACATTTGCAAAAATGCAGCAACTCTGATTATGCTTTACGAATCCACTGTGGACACATTTAGGCGATCGTGCTGACCAAAATAATTTAGAAGTAAACAAAATGAATTCTAATTCTTCTTCTTAGACCAAATGGGAATTTATTTCAAACGCCTATTTTCGTAAAAGGCTTCAACAATCTTAATGCGGTACTCATCTTTGTACCCCTCCATGGTTGTATTTGTCAAGCACTAAAACAAAGAAATGGCAAATAAATCGTCGACCAATGTGACCTATTTTTATCTGATTTTTTTCATTAAAGAACGGATGTCATTAGCGTCCGTCCTTGGTCCAAAAAACTTACATTAGCCAAATTATGGACTGCAACAAAAGCCGAAAACCCAATAGCAAAAAACCGGGTAAGCCGACATGTCGGGTATAGCTACTTTTGAGAAGCCGACTGACGGGTTTTAACACAAAAACCGGAATGTCGGTTTTAGTTCTGGACACTCTCTCTCTCTCTCTCTCTCTCTCTCTCTCTCTCTCTTTAGGATCTCTTTCAAAACATGGACCGATGTGACCCATTTTTATCTGATTTTTTTCATCAAAGAACGAATGTCATTAGCGTCCGTTCTTGGTCCAAAAAAACGGGTCAAATAGGTCACACTAATTAAGTCATAATAAAAACTTATTTATTTGCTTCCTGCGACAATTTTATAGTCATATTTACATGAATATGCGAAACCATTTTTTGAGCCCCCCGAAAATTTCAACAAAAACATTTTTAAAATACTATAAATAAGCCCATAAGACTGAAATCGATCATAGACTGGTTGTTGGTAAGATAACATACCAAATTTTATTGAAATTCGAATAAATATGAAAGTTCTAAAACGGTTTTATGGCATATCGGGAGAGATCTTTGCACTGGGGCAACATCAAAACGTGGACCGGTATGAGCGATTTTTATATGAGCTGAATACTGAAAATATTAAAATTATTTACTTTAGTTCAAAGTGTCTACACACAGGGGACAGATTTGTTGCCTCAACCGAATGTTGGTGGTTGCAAGAACTATCCATGTATCGAATGTTGGCTGGGACGACAGCAATTTTCAGTAGACAGACCTGACACTTTCGGTTGAAGAAAGCAAGTACTCGTATTGGTAATCCTAACAAACTAATATGATAATTGGAACTGAATTCGCACATGTATTGGTTATTGTTATGGATTTTTGGTTATAAAGGGTGGTTATTTTAAGGGCCGATGTTGATTTGTCGCTCAAAAGAGCCATTGTTTCGTTAGCTGTGTGGCAAGTGGCACCGTCCTGTTGAAACCACATATCGTCCACATTCATATCTTCCAATATGGGCCATAAAAAGTTGCGATAGCGAACACCATTCATAGTAACTGCCTGGCCGGTCTCATTTTGGAAAACATACGGGGCCCGATGATGCCGCCAGCCCATAAAACGCACCACTTTTTTCGACAATCACTCTTGGATTATCATTCGCTCAAATGCGGTAATTCTGCTTATTGACAAATCCACTGAGCTGAAAATGTGCCTCATCACTGAAGATGATTTTCTTCGATAATTGCTTTTCATAATAAGACTGAGTAAATTTAACGCATTGCTTCCTTATGTGTATTTCAATGGTTTAAATTGAGTTAGTCTGATATTAAGAAACATCAAATGAACTGCAGAACAAAACTCGACGATTTGGTTCAGTTCACATTCAACATCGCCCCTTAAAATTTAACCACCCTTTATGTGACAGCTACTTCATGCTTAAAGTGTTCGGGTTTTAATGCAATGGTCTATATGTGTCGCGCAAAATAGAAAGGGACGTAAGGTTAAAACCCAGTTCAGGAGAGCCATTTTAAAGATTAGGTCCCTTTCTATTTGCGCTTAGAATCGTCGACTTCACTTTCATTAAACGCGCATATCTCTGGGATGGAACACTTTTTGGGGCATGGGATCGGTCTCATTCGATGCTCAGAAGTTGTCCACATCAAAAAAAAGAAAAAAAAATAAAATTGATTTTTTTACCCTAAGGTTCCTTTTTCTATGCGCTGTCACATATAGTACATATGGCTATAGTTATATACAATACCAAATTAAATCGAACTCGTAATCAATATGTGCGTTCTATAGCCGTTGTATGTAAAATCGGTAAAGACCTTTGTGCAGGGGCTGTATCATAATTAGGACCGATTTCATCCATTATTATCTTATTTTTTTTTACGAAAGACCAAATTCTATAGCCATCCTTGACCCAAAAACCTTACTCTTGCAAATTTTACGAAAAATACACAATAATTGCGACATGTAGATTTATTGCAAGTTTTAGATGCCCAGCAGAGAGACGGACAGACAGACATCATTAAATCGAATCTGCTGGCAATTTTGAGTCGATCGGTACACTTATGGGTTGGTCTAGCTCAAGCATTTTTGGCAGTTGCAAACATTTGCCATGAAACTAACTTATAATACTCTGTTGCACTGAGTGTTGCTTTTTGTAAAACAAGGTTTTCAGAAAAACTTCTGCCGGATTTATTTTTTTTTTGAAGTAAAAAATCGGCATTAACCGACATTCCGGATTTAGCTCTTTGCTTAAGAATTAAAATATTTTCCGAATCGGAAGTAAAGTAATTTGGCTAGATTTTTAAAATAAAATCATATTAGAGTCTGTGTGAAAATCACCCTAATTAACCAGACTCAAAATAATTGTTTATTAATCGTGAGACAATTTTATGGTTATTTTAAAGTCATATGGGCATGAATATGTGAAGCCATTCCTTGGTTCCGTAGACAAATTATTTGGGGACTATATTCAATAAATATGCCAATATGACTTAAATCGGATAATGTCAATCGTAAGATAGCACACCAAATTTTGCATTGGGGCTATATCAAAACATTTACTGGTATAACCGATTTTTATTGAGCTGATTACCGAAAATTTTAAAATTATTTACTTGAGTTGAAAGTGTCCACCTTTTGCATTGACTAAGGCCTGCAAATATCTTAAAGTGAGTTGCATGACAAAGAGCCAGTTGAAATAGTTCATCAGTTTTTCATCTCGCCAATCATTACACCATTATTCGGACAAAATGAATGTGGCACATATTTGTTCAACCTTTTTGGTTTACGCGAGCTTTAAGAGACGGTGCCGATTCATGTTTGAACTTCCATGGTCAACGAACCAAATTTTTTCCGTGCCTACGGCTCTAAAGCAGCTTCCTAAACATTTCCCGATAACGAATGGCATTGGCTTTGACATAAGGCTGGATACAAACGATTAGACAACGTCCATCGGTGGTCACAGCTGTCCATACCATTACTTGAGATGGAAAATTACTTCAGATGGCCATTCGTATTTTCAAATATTCATCAGATTAGTAAGCACGATCACTTTGAGATTTTATGAGCTGCTAATTAGGAAACTTAGTTTTTTTTTTTTTAAGGGACAGAAAATAAACATCCATAAAAATATAAATTGCATAAAAAGTATAATCATTAATAGCAACAAAATTAAATGAATATTATTTTTTACTATGGACTAAATAATTAATATTTTTGTAAAAAATTGAGAAAATTTCAATTGAAAGTAGTTTTAGGGACTACAAGGGTAATGATATTTGAACACTTTGGTAGAAAAATTGTTGAAGAACAAATAATTTTTTTAAAAAATAATATTAAAGACTTTAGAGTTCCTATAAAGATTTATTGTATAGTAAATAATAAAGTATAATATATTTTATTTTTCCCGCTTGAAACAAGCAAGGACAGCAAAGTGGCCCATAATCTCAGAATCAACTGGATACATTAATATCGGGGCTTTACCAAAACTTGTACCGATTTCTTCCCATATCCATTGCGAATGTTAAAGGCCGATAACGAAAGAAATTTCTCGAGATCGCTGTACATGTACTTAGTAAGGACAACATTGAACAGACCCATTTCAATAGTAGAACTGCACATACCTTGGTAATGTCATATGGGTTTTGAAAGCAAACCTCAATAGCTTTAGTCTGTAACGGGATTTTAAAATTGTTTCAACTTTCATCATGGAGTGGTCAGATAATGAGAACCGTATCGCTGTAATAGCGCTTATCAAGTGTGAAATGAAAAAAAACGATATTTTCAAAACGCTCCGGCCACTAGGGATTAGCCGCATGTTCGTCTACCAATGCATAAAACTGTTTGAGGAGACTGGAGATGTAAAAGACTGCCACCGGTCGGGCTGTCTACGCTCTGTTCGAACACCGCATGTCATCAAAGCCGTTAAATCGAGAGTTCACAGAAATCCGCTCCAAAAACAGAAAATTATGGCCCGTGAGATGAATATCACGCAAAAGTCATTAAAAAAGACTTGGTACTTGGGGCTTTCAGATGACTGAGATTTATAGACTACAGCTTTAAAAAAATAGGATTAAAAACTGCAAACGTCTTTTGGGGAAGCACGCTGATAACTTGCAAAGAAAAATGTTGTTAGTCATCAAGCAAAATGATAGATATAGCGACTGCCGGTTCTATGTACCGGATTGACCCGAAACTCTTCGGCCAGGGGCAGTCACCTCAACAATATATGTTTTTTGTTCGTCCATTTTTTCGTCGTGGGAGCAGCACTTCCCGGAATGCCTGCTCCGAATACTACTGGTCCGAGCCGGGATCGAACAAAACCCCGGACCTTGGATCTGCTCGGTTTGTCAGAACCGAATACACCATCGTGCTACGTCTGTAAGGTGTAATCGTTGCATGGAGTGGGTGCACTTCAGGAGCTGTTCAGGTCTGAACCACATCAGGGAGTATAGCGAAGCAGACTTTGTTGCCTCATGCTGTATCAACGAAGTTAGCAGTGGGTCTCTGGATTTGGTGTTATCATCGTCGTCTGCATTTTCGTCGTCGTCGTCATCATCATCTAACTACGAGACTCCCCCGCAGTCGCCCTCGCAACAGCATCAACACATACAGCATCTTACACCACAGATTGCTGTTGCCACTCCTGACAGTGCATCAATCTTGCAATTTAATTGTAACGGCCTACGCAACATAATCAGTGAGGTCATAGAATTTATGAATCGGAGAAACATCATGGTCGCCGCGATCCAAGAAACTAAGCTGAATGCCACCTGCAGCCTGCACAGTTGTGATGGATACAACGTGCTACGTAAGGATCGCACCAAAAGTGGAGGTGGGGAACTTGCTTTCCTGTTACACCATTCTGTGCAGTACAGACCTATTTCGCCTGAGCTTGACACTAGAGACCCATACATGGAATGTATGGGGGTAGCAGTCAAGTCTGGAACTGCCGAAATAGAGCTGTACAACGTATACATCCCGCCGGTTGGTAGCTGTGCCCCGCGTTATCTGCCAGACATTAGCAATTTGCTACAAGGCGATAACCGCTTGGTCCTAGGAGACTTTAATGCTCACCACGAACTGTGGCATTCTCTCCTAGACAACGACCAAGGGGCATAGCTTTGGCAGAGCAAATTGATAGCTCTACGTTCTGCACAGTGAATGAGGACGCCCCCAAGCGGATTATGGGCGATTGCCATAGCTCGCCAGACATCACTTTGGCATCGCCTGGCCTGATCAACGACGTCACCTGGCAACCCGTCATCTCACTAGGATCGGACCACCTTCCCATAATTCTCTCCATAAATAGACCACCCGATTTCATAACCTCTGAACGCCGTACGTTTCTCAATCAAAAAAAGGCTGATTGGGAGGCCTTCATAGAAGCCACCAACCGCAGCTTTAATAATCTAGCTATCCCGTCGGACGTTCGGGTAGCCGAGAAAAAGTTCCGGGCCATCATTAACGCAGCAGCCGCTCGCCATATCCCTGCCGGTCGAATACCCGAAGTACGACCAAACTTCCCAGCAGAGGCAGCGGGACTCGCAGACGAGCGTGATAACATTCGTCGCTCCAACCCTACTGACCCTAGAATTAGGGATCTCAACTCCGAGATCAGTAGGTTGGTCAACGAATATAAGCGGAACAAATGGCTAGACCACTTAAAGCAGTGCAACTTGAGTTCCGGAATTGGTAACTTGTGGACAACGGTCAAATCACTCTCTAACCCTGTAAGGAAGGATGATCGGACAGCTGTCACGTTCGGTGATAGAACAGTGACAGATCCGAAGCGGTGCGCGTGTTATTTTAACCGGCTTTTTATTGAGCACCCAGAGAGTGATACGGCGAAAAGGAGAGTAGTGCGTCGTATCCGCGCTCTCCGAGTCGAAGAGGCACCACCACAATTTACCGTTGGCGAAGTTGCCCATGTCATCCGCAGCGCAAAGTCATCAAAGGCGCTGGGTCCGGACGGAATCTCAATGCTGATGTTAAAGCACTTGGATACTCCAGGAGTAGAGTACATGACCACAGTGCTCAATCTGTCGCTAGCCACTCACGAAGTTCCCGATGCCTGGAAAATGGGCAGAGTGGTCCCGCTACTGAAGCCAGGCAAAGACGCAAGTAAAGGAGATTCGTACAGGCCGATCTCCTTGCTTTCTCCAGTAGCAAAGACGCTTAAAGCACTGCTCCTCCCCAGCCTGATCGAACACTTTCCTAGTGCTGATCATCAGCATGGATTCCGCAAGCAGCACAGCACAACAACTGCTTTACACGCCATCACCACACGTATAAGTCGCGGCCTTAACCAGAACAAGCCTAACGACAGGACGGTCCTCGTGGCTCTTGACCTCACAAAAGCCTTCGACACGGTCAATCATGCCACTCTGTTCGAGGACATTGAAGAAACGTCCCTTCCGCCCAGTTTGAAACGTTGGGTCGTAAACTATATGTGTGGGCGCCAGTCATATGTAGAATTTAGAGACAGAAAGTCGAAGCCCCGTAGAGTTAAACAAGGAGTTCCCCAGGGTGGAGTTTTATCCCCGGCTCTGTTTAACCTCTACCTCTCTAAAATTCCTGCACCACCAGACGGCGTTGAAATTGTGTCGTACGCTGACGATTGCACAATTCTGGCGTCAGGACCTAAAGTGGACGACATTTGCGAGAAAATCAACAATTACCTCACTGACTTAGCACGTTTCTTCACTGCGAGGAATATGAAAATATCCGCCTCCAAATCATCAGCCACACTGTTTACTGCTTGGACCGCAGAGGTGCGGTTGTCACTCAATGTGAAAGTCGATGACGTCAACATCCCCACCACCAACTACCCCAAAATCCTTGGGGTCACATTGGAAAGCCTTTTTAGATCCTCTGCACATGCTACAGCTATCTGCGATAAACTCAAAAGTAGGAACAAGGTCCTCAAGTCACTTGCCGGCAGTACTTGGGGAGCCGACAAAGAAACCTTGTTGACCTCTTACAAAGCGATAGGTCGGTCTGTAGCAAACTACGCAGCACCTGTATAGTCGGCGAACGTGAGTACGAAGCAGTGGAAGAAAATTCAGACATGCCAGAATGCCGCCCTTAGAACATCAACAGGGTGTCTTCTTATGTCCTCTGAGGACCATCTACATGAGGAGACGAAGGTCCTTACCGTGCGCAGACACAATTTCCTGTTGTCTAAGCAATACCTGCTAGGGTGTTTTCGCAGCAGTCATCCTAACCACCATCTCTTGAACAGGATGCCTCCACCCAGGCAGATCAGGTACGACCTTTATGATCTAGAGAGAGAGGTCCAGCGGTATAAGAGAGAACCTTTAGATCATCGAAACTATCAGGCAGGTTTGAACAACATTCACGCCGATGATGTCGCAGCAGCAGTATCCAGCTACCGTGTGAATGCAGTGCTAGGGGAACATCCCCCGGAGATTTCACCTGAGGAGAAGGTACTACCTCGGCAGACGCGCGTTGTTCTGGCGCAGCTGAGATCTGCATGGTGCAGCCGCCTCAATTCTTACTGGGCACGAATTGATGCTAACGTTCCGGACATCTGTCCCGCCTGCCATCAGGGACCACATGATGTACTGCACCTCTTCAATTGTCCGGCCAAGCCCACTCAGCTGACCCCCAGGTCTCTGTGGACGCATCCAGTTCAAATGGCGCGTTTCCTTCACCTGGATATCGAAGCAGATCCCCCATAGAAGAACAAGACTTCAAAATAATTATATTGTTGTTACAACAACAACATAGATATAGTGTATGCGCGGTCATCTAAGGAAGCATCTGAACTGATCCCAAGGATGGAAAATGGTAATCACCCAGCTTCAGTCATGGTTTGGTAGGGTGTCTCTTACGATGGAGTCACTGACCTGCATTACTGCGAATAAGGAGTCAAAACATCGGTAAAAGTTTACCAAGAAACCGTTTTGGAAGCTGTTGTGAAGCCTCTTAACAATTTCCTGTTCAAAAACCAAAAAACCAGCCATGGACTTTCCAGCAGGATTCTGCGCCGGCCCATAAGGCTAAAACGTCCCAGGCCTGCCTTCGAAACAATTTGCCTGCGTTCATTTCCTCTGAAGAATGGCCCTCAGACAGTCCAGATTTGAACCCATTGGATTACAAATAGTGGACGGTTTTAGAGCACAAGGTTTGTCACAAAATATACCACAACATTGGACCTCTTAAGACTGCTTTGGTTCGAGCTGTGGCCAATTTTCCAATAGACGAGGTTCATGCAGCTATTGACGATTGGCCAGTGCGACTTAAGATGTGTGTTAAGGCAAAAGGCGGATATTTCGAATAAATAGATCCTTTTTGGATAAAATATACATCAAAAAATATATTAAAAAATATTTGGTCCAAAAAAATTCAGTACTTTTTATTTTACAGCATAAAACGTGTGTAACAGTACGAGTATTTATGTCCATACTAAGTAAATTCTTAGCGGCCAATAGGAATAGAATCGATTTTCATATTCGAACGTTGCGCAGTTTTTCTAAATTCTTACGAATCCTGCCCTCCGTGTACCCCACGATTGCCATCGCCCATCACTCAATTCGTCCATGAATGATGCACCACAAACAAAATTATACAGAGGCATCTGTATTTAATTGTTTTTTCCAAAGTTTTCCAAGCAGACAGACACCGATTGTGTTCAATTCAACAAAGTAGAAGAAAAAGTTCTTGAATCAGTTTTCTTGTACTTGTGGTGCGTACTGGTATTTTGCAATTAAATGAGTTTGTCATTGTCTGCAGGGATTGTAGTTTAAGGATTTTGTCATCACCTACTCACCACATCATTTCCCGAGTTTTTTCTGATTCAATTCCCTTCAAATAGTTTCACTAATGATTTTAATTAGTCAACATCCACAATGTCAAAGCCACATAAAAAGTTCGAAATCAAGATAACGCTGTAGGAATTTCAAAAACAGTTACAACAACATTTCAATTGGCATTTGCTAATGCCAAAAACCGCAAATAAAGAATGATGCACGTTGGGAGTAGACGAAACTTTGATCTAGAATGAAAAAGTTGTCACCATTGCCAGCCATGGCCTGAAATGAAATACGCAGGTTGATGGAAATGAGTAACAATAAATTTTTTTAGTTAAAAGACAGCTGAAAGTTTCCTCCACGAAGTTATTTCAACTGCTCCTTGCAAAAACTTCCTAATGCTAATGATATAAGCCCACAGTGGTATATTGCCACTAGACTATTTTTCAAAAGCCGCCAAAGAAGAAATTGGTTAACGAATAAATAATTAAATGGAAGCAAAGGTGCGATGAAAAGTGTAGAGCAGTTGCTGGAGCAAGAAACATAGCTTACAAGTCAACAATAAAGCTTATGGAGAAGTGTTAGAGTCTATCGGGAGTCTCGAAAATGGAGGAGAATCGTCTATTTCTAGAAATGATCACACAAATGTGAGAATATCCAGTTATCTGGTTATATACTTAAGACGCAAATTCGACTTGTTGGCACTTATAAAAAAATCAAAAGTCAACTTTTACACTTTTGATTATAAAAAATTCGATTAAAGTCGACTTTTAAACTTTTTTCTTTAGTGAAATAAAAATACCATATTTTGGAAAAGAATAAAGTTTTTTTGTATAAAAAAAAATAATAAACATCGGGTAGTTATAGTATTTTGTAAATTACACATATTTAAGTAGTATTCAAAACAATGTTTATTTTTTAAAGCAGTCGATGTACAGGGTGGGCCTAAAGTTACTACGGGGTTAAAAACTTTAATATATTTTTTATTTATTAATTTTTTTATTTTTTTCTCTAATTATAAGTGTGCAAAATAACGTCACTTAAATGACCCCCGTTTTTAGCTTCGCAATGGTGGGCTAGTTTTAGAGCATTATCCATAACATCTTTCAAAGTTTGTGACTGTACATTCAAATTTCTGCAACAATGTTAGCCTCGAGTTAAAGCATTGTCTCGGGCTTGTTCACATATACTAGCTCCTTCACATTACCCAAAGAAAATAGTCGGGTGCTGACAAACCTGGCGATCGCGCTGGCCAAATAATTTCCGAATTTCTGCAAATTGTTCGCTCTCCAGCAATTTAAATTAAAAGTGCCATTGCGTCTCGGGCAGTGTGGTCAGTGGCTCCGTCCTGCTTAAAACAACCACATCACAGGTCTGTTTTCAAGAGCTGGACGTAAAAAAATGTCTATCATATACCGATACCGGTAACAGCACTTCCATCTTCATTCTCAAAGAAGTATGGCCCAATGATATTTACAGAGGTGCTCCCCCACCATACTGGGTCCAATTGGCTTTAATGAGTGGCTCTTGGATGTTCAAAACCCCAGAGCCTACAGTTCAGCTTACTAACAAAGCCATTCAAATGAAAATGAGCTTCATCACTCGTGCGTTAGCATTAAAATAATTGATCGTTGATTTAATTAATAAAATTCTTTTATTCTGGTTCTTTGTTGTGAATCTCTCCATTTCATCTGAAAAAAATAAATAAAAAAAAGTATTTAAATGAAAAAGTTATTAAATTTGTAGCCCCCATGGTAACTTTTGGCCCACACTTCACTGTAGGGACTTAAATACTGTTACACACGTTTTATGCTGTAAAATTAAAAGTGCTGAATGTTTTTGGAGCAAATATTTTTAAATATATTAATTGATGTATATTGTATCCAAAAAGAATCTACATATTCGAAATGTCCACCTTTTGCCTTTACACACGCCTTAAGTCGCACTGGCCAATCGTCAATAGCTGCACGAACATCGTCCATTGGAAAATTGACCACAGCTCGAACCAAAGCAGTCTTAAGAGATCCAATGTTGGGGTATCTTTTGTGACAATCCTTGTCCTCGAAAACCGTCCACAATTTGTAATCCAATGGGTTAAAATCTGGACTGCCTGAGGGCCATTCTTCAGAGAAAATGAACGCTGGCAAATTATTTCGAAACCAGGCCTGGGACGTTTTAGCCTTATGGGCCGGCGCAGAATCCTGCTGAAAAGTCAATGGCTGGTTTTGGAACAGGAAATTGTTAAGAGGCTTCACAACAGCTTCCAAAACGGTTTCTTGGTAAACTTTGGCCGATGTTTTGACTTCTTGTTTGCAGAAATGCAGGTCAGTGACCCCATCGTATAGACACCCCACCAAACCATTACTGAAGCTGGGTGATGACCTTTTCCACCCTTGGGATCAGTTCAGATGCTTCCTTAGATGACCGCGCATACACTCTTTCATTTTTGCTTGTTAAATTTTTCCTGAACGGTAAAAATGTTTTCATCGGTGGACAAAATTTTTCTGTGCAAGCTATCAGCGTGCTTTACCAAAAGTCGTTTGCATTTTTCAATCCTATTTTTTTTAAAGCTGCAGTATATAAATGTCCGGTAGGTCGTTTGAAAGTCCCAAGTCCCAAGTCTTTTTTAATGATTCGACTCAAAGACTTTGCGTGATATTCATCTCATGGGCCATGATTTTCTGTTTTCGGAGCGGATTTCTGTGAATTCTTGATTTAACGGCTTTGTTCGAACAGAACGTGGGCGTCCCGACCGGTGGCGGTCTTTTACATCTCCAGTCTCCTCAAACAGTTTTATGCATCGGTAGACGAACATGCGGCTAATCCCTAATGGCCGGAGCGTTTTGTAAATATTGCTTTTTTTATTTCACACTTGAAAGCGCTATTACAGCGATACGGTTCTAATTATCTGACCACTCCATAGTGAAAGTTGAAACAATTTTAAAATCCCGATACAGACTAACGCTATTGAGGTTAGCTTTCAAAACCCATATGACATTAACGGGGTATGCTCAGTTCTACTATTGAAGTGGGTGTGTTCAATGTTGTAACAGTATTTATGTCCCTACTAAGAATATACCTGAAACCACATAACGCATCAATTGATCTCAAAATGGTAATCATATATTACATTTTTGGAGTAATTTTGCTCTGAATTAGTGTAGCAATAAGAACTGCAAGCGAAAATAATTACGGGGCGACAGTGGCAACAAGCGAGAAAGTTTTTTTTCGCTACTTTTGCAATTAATGGGTACACGTTTTCTATTTTTCTCCATACAAGTATTGGACTATTTTAGTTTTACGACAAACAGCTGGTGCCTTCAGATAGTGCTTCAATTGTATTGGAACACCACTGGCATCATTATGGCTTTATTCGAGCCTAGTGCTTACTTAAACACTCTTGTCATGGATAACCCATATTCCTTCCTCTTCGTTGGCCTTGGATCCCTCAATCTCTTCGGCTATTTCAATCAGAATTTCTAATTTCAGTGTTAAAAAATAATAAAAACTTTAATTTGTTGTACAGCTTAATATTATTTCAGTTACAGTATACTTACCGACTTGACTGATTGCTCTGGATGAATCTTAAACATTTTTAAAGGCATACGCAGAAACTACAATAAAATAAAACTTATACATATGGGGCATTTCATGTCAGCTAGCCCAACTTTTCGAATCAATTTTTTCCAATCGTGATGAAACTTTCTCCAAGGTTAGTCCTATCAGATAGTAGTTTAGACGAAAACTTTAAACGGAATCTGTCAAGGACCCTCTGAGTTAGAGTGTGTCGAATTTTGACATCTTGGCATAACAGGTGTTTTTTCGCAGCCATGTTACGTATTACGTATTGTTTCTGGAAAAAAATTTCCTGAGATTTTAAGGTAGCTATTAATTCAATCTTTTTAGAAAAAGTTAAAAAAATATTCCCTTTTTTGCAAATTCAAATTTTTTTTTCACTGTTTTCCGAAAAAAGGTCCATTTGTTTTACCGTTTTTTTCTCAAAAGAAACTTTCGGTTTTTTCCTTTAAGAGCTTTTTGGTCTACGAGGGCGACCGCAAAAGTAACTGGCCTAACACAAAAAGAACAGTTTTTTTTGAATTATTATTATTTATTTTTCAACATAATCTCCTTCCAACTCAATACATTTCATCAAACGTTTTTCAAGTTTTTTAATTCCATCCAAAAAATAAGATTTTTCAAGACTTTCAAAATATGCCTCAGTTTCAGCAATAACTTCGCTATTGAACGAAAATTTTTTGCCACCGAGAATTTTTTTAAAATTTGGAAACAAGAAATAATCAGAAGGAGCTAAATCTGGACTATATGGTGGATGCAGAGTAATTTCAAATCGTAATTCGGCCAGTTTTTGTTGAGTTATAAATACAGTGTGTGAAGGAGCATTATCTTGATAAAAAAGAACTTTTTTTTCTAAATGCGTTTTATCTTGATTTCTTCACTCAACCGATCCAATAATGCACAATAATATTCACTATTTATAGTTTTTCCTTTCTCAAGATAATCAATAAATATTATACCCCTTGCATCCCAAAATACTGTGGCCATTACTTTTCTTGCTGACAACAGTTTTCGCCTTCTTGGGACCACTTTTACCAGCTTCTATCCATTGTTTTGACTATTCTTTGCATTCTGGGATGTAGTGATGGATCCATGTTTCATCAACAGTTATGAATCGGCGGAAGAACTCTATTGGATTACGCTTATAAATCGCTAAAAGCTCCTCGGAATTGCTCCAACGGACGATTTTTTGGGGCAAAGTCAACGAACGCGGCACCCATCTTGCGGATAGCTTTTTCATGTGGAGTTCATCATGTAAAATACTCCAAACTTGTTTTTCGTCCATTTCGTCCATCAGCAAGTTCTCTGAGCTTTGTTCGTCTATCTTTAGTCACTTCATTAAATGTTTTTCTAATGTTTTCAATAGTAGTAGCAGTTTTCGGTCTTCCAGAGCATTGTTCATCTTCCGTACTTGAACGACCCATTTTAAATTGTTGAACCCAGGATTTCACGGTGGAGTATGATGGTGCATTATCACCATGAACAGAATCCAATTCATCTTTGATTAATTGTGGCGTATAACCTTTCATATAAAAGTGTTTAATTACCGCACGAAACTCTTTGTTTTCCATTTTTCAAAAATTATAAAACTTGTTTACTTCAATCACCTGTAACAAAGAAAATAATCATTAAATATTTCGGAAATTTTGACAGATGGCTTATAAAAGATTGCTTTTAAAAAACAAAAAAAAAGTTGCTAGTAAAACAGAAAATGTGCCAGGCCAGTTAGTTTTGCGGTCGCCCTCGTAGTGGGGTAATCTTTAAAAAAAATGCTTTGTAACTCTAAACAACGTTTTTCAAATTTTTACCATATGCACTATTTTGAATTTTTTTCCTATTTTTGTGGAAGTGGTTCTAAGACCTTAAAAATAAGTCTTATACTGTGAAACAGTTTGTCTTGTTTCTCAGTATAAGATTTATTTTTCAAACGGTATGTAACATGTCTACCTTAAACTTCACCCACAGTATGTTCTTCTCAGGAATAAAAACAATGTTTTTGTATAGAAATGTTGAAAAAATAATTTTTAAATGCTCGTTTTATTAAAATATTAAGAATTTTGTTTAGCTGGTTTGTTTTATATCGGTTTAAATATTGCAACACTGGGTATTTTATTCGCCTATCATTGAGGCTCTTTTGGCAATCCTTGAGGTAGTTTTAAGCGCACATAATATTGAATGTGATTGTTATTGTCAAAATATCAGGTACCCCAGAGGCCAATTGTTCAATGAAGTGGAAATAATGTATGGCCATTCTCCGAAATTTTATAAAACTTTGCTTCAAAAATTGGAGCAAGCAAGAAGTAAAAAGGTAGTTTCTATTAATAGTATGTTTAAAAGGTAAAAAATTAACTTTTGGTACTTTTTTAATATTTTTTATACAGGGTAGAGCGCGGAAATTTGTTTATTTGGTAATGAAATAAAAAAATGATGAACCTTAGAAAATTTGTTTTATATTTAAATTATATTGAACAGAAAGGGAATATTTAAATTACATGGTTTTAAATAGTGTATCTGGCAAATGTCGGCCTTCGCTATCCACACACGCAGCATACGTTCTCTATATTTTTCATGAACTCTAACAAGCATGCCGATTGGTACTCTGCTAATTTCGGCCTCAATATTGTTAATAAGGTCTTCCGAGGTGTTGAAAAGGTTGATATACACCTTCGACTTCAGATAACCCCAAAGAAAAAAATCGCATGGGGCTAAGTCTGGTGAACGTGCCGGCCAGTTCACATCACTCCTCAAAGAGATAAGCAGTCCAGGAAACATTCGCCTCAAACAAGTCATGGAAACCCTCGCTGTGTGTGCAGTGGCACAATACTGCTGGAACTATGTATCCTCTAGTTGCATTGCCTCAAGAGCCGGCTGGAAAAAAAATCCTGTTTCATAGTCAAGTTCCGTCGGAGTTCACCGTTACGGCAGTTTCGGCCGCTCAGAGCTGCTTCTCTAATTCTCTTAATATTTTGTGGTGTTGTAAACCTTCCTCAGATCCCCTTCGTACACATGACACATTCCCCGCTGTTCTCAATCAAGTTACTCAATTTACAATTGATTGCCCTCCAGAAATACGTCCGCGTGGGTGAACAACGAATCGTAAACGTAAAGCACTCTGCACTGTAATGATCGAGTTCGCATTTGAAAAATACACTTAAACATAAAATGACTTATCCTCACGTGTCCAATGCATGATGGCAACTAAAAAGAAGACAAATACAAATCTCCCGTCAGCCAATATAAGCACCGCGTACTCATCACTCTCTTCGACTAACAATGCCGCCACAGAATGCAGTGCAAAAAAGCAAATCTTTACGCTACACCCTGTATCATGCTCGTCCCAGTAGTTGATTTTCAGCTTGTTGACATAAATGGGCCTCTAGCGACATGGCGATATTTTTTGCTCGAAATCAAGAGCCCCGGCGAACATTTTTATCACTCAATTTTCGAACAAAAGGCGCTGTCTATGGTCGTTTGTGGACACAGCGTTCATTTTGTCGACATGAGAATGTGTGCGGTTTGTTCCCACGGTGTTAACAATAAACCATTTGTAATTTTATTTACTTGGTCCAATGTGTTTGCTTATAACTATTTTATATTACCTTAGGTTGACCGGTGGTAACAAGCAAATGTAGTTTTTATTGCATTTTCCGCAACGTTTGTTCAGTGTTCTGGAGTCTTTATCTAGGAATTTGTCAATTTAAATCACAATTACAATGCACAATAAATCGCGAATTATTGTCAACTATGGTCGGCAAGGATGCTTCCTGGTACCGGAAGCTAACCTAATAAAAACACTGCACAGCACAACATGCGTGGTACGTCAGAAAGAATAGCATGGTTCACAAAAGCATTTATTCGAGGGCTGTTATATTTCTGGCCTAATAATGAAAATGCGAATTTTTTTCATCAAAAATGGTTTTATTGTTTTGCAAAGTATTCTCCAGCATGATTTATACACTTTTGCAAGAGCTCAAACCAAATTGTCGAAGCACTTTTTCCACTCCGATTGAGACACCTCCAAAACATGGTTTCAAAAACGCTTCAACAGCATCTTCTGGCGCCGAAAATCGTTGACCATGCTTCTTTTTCTTGATGTGCGGGAATAAAAAGAAGTCATTGGGTGCCAGGTCAGGGCTGTACGGCGGATGACCCATCAATTCGAGGTTTTGGCCGGTCAAAAAGGTGCTGGTTTGAGCCGATGTGTGCGAGCTCGCATTGTCATGGTTCACAATAATTCGTCTTTTCTTGTCCGTTTTTTGAATTTCTCCGAAGACTTCTGGCAAACAAATTGTGGTGTACCACACGCAGAAAAAAAGTATGGTTGTGGTGACAATATTTAAAGAGGAAAATACTATTGTTAGGTATATGGTTGTGGTACAACAATATTATGATCCTCACAACAATAGTATAATTCAAATACAACCATACTATGATCCCCACAACAATAGTATAAGTCACACTTAACCATACTATGATCTCAATAACCATATAATGATCCTCACAACCATAGAATGATTCCCACTTAACCATACTATGATCTCCACAACCATATTATGATCCTCACAACCATAGTATGTTTAACATACAACCATAGTATGATCCTCGAAACCATAGTGTGATTCATACGCCACCATGTTATGATCCCTACAACCATAGTATGGTCACACACAATTATACTACGATCCTCAATATTATTTATTAGAATTGTTTTAAGTTGCAACAATAGATTTGAATTATGAAATTTATTTAAAAAAAAAACATTAAACTCAAAATATTAGGTTTAATTTAAAATAATAAGTTTACGAGTAAAGAAGCGTATGCGTATTCATTAAAAATATTTCAGTCAAACAAAGCCACAGCAGTTTGTTTGCAAAATTTTAATTACCAAATAAAAAGTACTTCTTTAATTACCAAATAAAAAGTACATTGAACCCGTAACAATAACATTGTTCTAAAAAGCATATTCAAATGAAGAAAAATTACAATCATACAGCATGATTGCCGTAATCATATTATTGTTAACATAAAAACCAATACTTTTGTCGCACCAACCATATTTATATTGTTGCTATTACCATATTTTAATTTTTAAATTTGGCGGTTCTACTATTGCTACATTTCAACATTATTATTTTTGCGACAATAATACTATTGTCGAAATTAAACTCTGTAAACAATGCTATGGTTGCCTCGACCATACTTTTATTGCGGAGAACATACTATTATTGCCGTGACCAAATAGTAACCATGTTTTTTCTCTGTGTGCACTCAGAATTGACCGTCATTTGTTGGTCAAGCGGAACAGTCGCCACATGACCAGTTCTGCCGAAGAAACATGCGACCATTTGCTTCGAAGTGCTTCTTCCATGAACAACCAACCGACACGAGCCTTTTTTTGCGCGATTGTCAAATTGTGCGGGATCCAACAAGAACAAACCTTTTTTATGTTCAGGTGTTCATGCAATTTCGAATGTATGCTAGTGCACGTAGAGAAAAAACATGGTTACTACATGGTCACGGCAATAAAAGTATGTTCTCCGCAATAAAAGTATGTTCGTCGCAACCATAGCATTGTTAACTGAATTTAGTTTTGACAATAGTATAATAGCTGCAACATTAATATTGTAGAAATGTAACAAAAGTATTATTGCCAAATTTAAAAATAAAAAAATATGGTTATAGCACCAATATAAATATGGTTGGTGCGACAAAAGTATTGTGTTTTGCGTTTCATGTTAACAATAATATGATTACGGCAATCATACTGTATGATTGTAATTTTTCTTCATTACATGTGCTTTTAAGAATAAATGTTATTGGTACGGATCTAATGCAATAATAGTACTTTTTTATAGAAATTAAAATTTTTTAAACAAGCTGCTTTGGCTTTGTTTAACTGAATTTTTTTTAACAAAAACGCTTACGTTTATTTAAACTTACTTTTTCTACTGTGAAATAAATCACTCCTATTATTTTGAATTTATTGTTTTTTTGAATAATCTTCTAATTCAAATCTATTGTCGACAACTTAAACAAATTCTAATAAATTATATTGGAGATCATAGTATAACTGTGTGTGATCATACTATGGTTGTAGGGATCATAACATGGTTGCGTGTGAATCATACTATGGTTGTGAGGATCATACTATGGTTTTATGTTAAACATAATATGGTTGTGAGAATCATACTAAGGTTGTGGAGATCATAGTATGGTTGAGTGTGAGTCATACTATGGTTGTAGGGATCACAGTGCGGTTGTATTTGAATCATACTATTGTTGTGAGGATCATAATATTGTTGTACCACAACCATATACCCAACAATAGTATTATCCTCTTCGAATATTGTCACCACAACCATACTTTTTTCTGCGTGTGGAAGAAATGCCCAAGGATACCTCTATCACATGTCACATGACAATCTTGCATTATCAGTTCACGTACGGCATCAATGTTTTCTTCGTCTTTGAGCGAGCGTCGGCCACGATTGAATTTATTAAACCAGTTTTTCACAGTGCTATAGGATGGTGTTTCATCGCCACACAAAGATTTAAGTTCATCGATGCGCTCTTGTCGTGAAAAATAATCGCACGAAAATATTCACGAGTTAATTTGATTTTTTGCCAAATTGATTTGTTCAAGTCACTGTAAACAACACAAATGATGGTCGTACGTCAAAACATTCTGAGAACGTTTGTGCTAAATAATGGCAAACTTTCCAGTGGAAATGTTAGATGGCGCCATGTACCACTTAGTGTTGCCTAGGCAAGAAATATGTATGTGACGCGCATAATAGAAAGGGACCTAAGGTTAAAAACCAGTTTTGTTCAGGAGAGCCATTTTAAAAATTAGGTCCCTTTCTATTTTCGCTCTCATTCGATGCTCAGATGTTGTCCACATCAAAAAAAAGTGAATAGTTGATGAAAAGTTTTGTTCAGGAGAGCCATTTTAAAGATTAGGTCCCTTTCTATTTGCGCTTAGAATCGTCGACTTCACTTTCATAAAACGAGCATATCTCTGGGAGGGAACACTTTTGGGGCATGGTATCGGTCTTATTCGATGCTCAGATGTTGTACACATCAAAAAAGTAAAAAAAAAAGAAAATTGATTTTTTTTGCTCTTAGTTCCCTTTCTCTATGCCCTGTCACATATAGCAACCTTCGTAAGGAGTCGTTTGACATAACATGGGCACTGCCCATTGGACAGTCGCACTTGTCGCAGCTAGCCTAAATTTTAATTACAGTTAAATTTATGAATCACTCTGTCGACAAATAAAGCTGCTGGATACGCCTCTACAGCAGATGAAGTTCTAGTTTTCTGCTTAAAAACAGATATATTTTACATCCAATCCAAAAGAAAGAAAAATAAGCATATTTTATAGCAACTTTTACAAATTTAATTACCTGTTGTAACCACTGTTCTTTCAAAATAGTTCAAAAGTGGTAAAAATACTCCCTTGCTAGTTTTTGATTTAACTTCAGCAAAAGCAAACCTAATTGAACCTGACGGCAACAACGGAAGTGCCATTATTTTATGATAAGCCACAGATGCTGCCTTCGAAGCTTTGATATAGTCAAGCAAAAATTTTCGGCTACACATATTTCGCCTTATAGCTTGGTGTAAAAGGTATATACATTAAAAATTCGCGCGAATTTTTTATTTCTATTTATTTCTGTGTAAATGCATGGTGCAAAAAAACAATTTGAATTCCAGTTTTAGTTAAAAGTAAATTGATGGTGTGGAAAAAACTTACATTTGTCGAAGAGGGGTAGAAATTCAAAATTCGCGCGAATTTTGAATCTCTACATAGCGCATAGTGTTAGCGATGCATAACTGTTATTCAGCTTGTGTTTCGCAGAATCTCGCCTTTTAAGAAAACGAAATAACACCTCAAAAATTATATTTATGGCTTTACTTCATTTTAGAATTTAGGACTTTATTTCATTATGAATTAATGCCATAATTAACAAAATTAAATAAAGCCCTAAAAAAGATAAAACAACACCCCAAATATCGCTGTTGTGGCTTTCTGTACAAATTTTTGGGGCTTTATTTCATTTTCAGTTTGGGTCCTTATTTTTTAAGGCTTTATTTCATAGAGCCCATAATATATATGTGCCGTGATACCTAAGGATATATGTTTAAAAATGTTTTAAAAAACTTATTGATACAAGTTGCATTGCTTTAAATTTAATTTTTAAATCCTTATGCATAACTCAGATTTGGTAAAAAATTTTTCCAATTGTATAACACTACGCACTCTGATCTGCCATTATTATAGGCATCATTCAAATCCCGCCGCACACTTTCAAAAATTTTATGAAAAAAAAGATATGTATGTACGATGAGCCAGACGCACGTTGCTGCTGTATTGCGGCACAATGTTGAAATATTCATTTTACATATTTGAAGTATTACACTAATCATTGGAATTTATTCATTAAATTTTCAAACCAAACGAAATGCAGTATGGACCGTTGCTCACAGTGGAATGATGTACAAAAATATTAGGACATAATTGCATTTTTATACTCTCCACTAGAGGATGGAAGTATATGAAACGGTGGAATTATTGGTCCATATTTTTTCAAATATGATGATGTCCGGAACGTAGCCGTGAATGGTGCTTGCTATCGTGCCATGATATCGGACGTTTTACTACCTGAAATTGAAGCCCGTAATCTTGACGACATTAGTTTTCAAAAAGGCAGTGCAAATCGGCATACAGCTGCTCAAACTAGATCCATTGTAAGAGGTCATTTAGAAGAGACCTAATTTCACGTTTTGGACCGGTGAGTTGGCCGCCTCGAACGTGTCATATAACACCTTTAGACTTTTTTCTTTCAGGCTAAGTAAAGTCCAAAGTCTATGCTGAAAGTTACGATTCAGGTTTTGCAAGCCAACAATGCCGTGTCATTAACTCCATATCGGTCAACATGATCGAACGAGTCATCCAAAATTGGAGCCTCAGAACGGAGACCCTGAGCCGTAGTTGCGTCCAAAATTTAAAGGAAATTATATTCAAAAATTGCATAAAATATCCCTTCGATTGAACAATAAGATTCCAGAACTGATTTGAATTTTTGTTTCTTTTTAATTTTGAACCGATATGTCTTAAAGCTGGGGTTGGGTATGTATTGAAAATGGACCAAATCGGGCAAAATAAAAAAAAAACAATCTTTTAAGGGAATACAAAAGTTATGAAAACATCTTTCATTTCTTGAAATTTATTAAATTAACTTTAAAATGAGCTTTTTTTGCAAGTGGTAGAGATAGATTTGTTAACATTTTCATAATTAAGCGTGGCCATTAGGACCTGGGACACAGGGGTACAAAATCCGTCCCCTTATGTTCGGGGACATATGGGTATACTAAAATTGTATATCTTCTCTCAAATCAAAATATGTTCCTATATTTAAGACTTATACCAATTTGCTATACGAACCATAAATATCTATATAAACCCAAGGAGCCCTATAATCGGCCTCATTGAATTATGTACATAGGGATATTAAAAAACAATACAATTTGGTCACGAATCAAAATATCATATTTATTTTTTGTTTCGAATCAATTTGAGGTCATGATATATGGGGGTGAAGTCAAAAAATATCTCATTGAACTTTGGACATATATATAAGTATTGGGTAAAAAAAAAACAATTTAATTATGTCACAAATCGAAAATTCATATAAATTTTCCGTTGGGAAAAAACCTTAAGTCTTGACACATATTTCTAAATCCCTAAGGCGCCGACAAATGTATCCTTTCGAACAGTGAAATTTTCAGAATCATCCGAATATACTTAGAAGGGACATAAATACTGTTACACACGTTTTATGCTATA
Source organism: Hydrotaea diabolus (assembly GCA_963513945.1). Lineage (NCBI taxonomy): Eukaryota > Metazoa > Arthropoda > Insecta > Diptera > Muscidae > Hydrotaea > Hydrotaea diabolus. The sequence goes on along the minus strand of OY740716.1, from coordinate 240,419,017 downwards.
AAATAAAAAGTACTGAATGTTTTTGGATCAAATATTTTTTAATATATTTATTGATGTATATTGTATCCAAAAAGAATCTACTTATTCGAAATATCCGCCTTTTGCCTTAACACACGCCTTAGGTCGCACTGGCCAATCCACAATAGCACGAACTTCGTCCATTGGAAAATTAGCCACAGCTCGAACCAAAACAGTCTCAAGAGATCCAATGTTGGGGTATCTTTTGTGACAAACCTTGTCCTATAAAACCGTCCACAATTTGTAATCCAAATCTGGACTGCCTGAGGGCCATTCTTCAGAGGAAAGGAACGCTGGCAAATTGTTTCGAAGCCAGGCCTGGGACGTTTTAGCCGTTTGGGCCGGCGCAGAATCCTGATGGAAAGTTCATGGCTGGTATTGGAACAGGGAATTGTTAAGAGGCTTCACAAGGCTTTAACAACGGTTTCTTGGTAAACTTTGGCCGATGTTTTGACTCCTTGTTCGCAGAAATGCAGGTCAGTGACCCCATCGTAAACTCTATTATTTTGCTTGTTAAATTTTTCCTGAACGGTAAAAGTATTTTCATCTGTAAACAACATTTTTCTGTGCAAGTTGTCAGCGTGCTACACCAAAAGACATTTGCATTTTTCAATCCTATTTTTTTTTAAAGCTGCACCAAGTGGGTTAATATGGGTTGTATCTAAAATCGGAAGAAATCGTTTTAATAGATTTTCATATGCATCTCGTAACTACTTGATTGAAACGAACTGTGCCAAATTTGATTAAGATGAGATGTATTATGAGGCTTTCTGAGCAAAAAACATAAAATCGGTTCATCATATATGTGGGAGCCGTATCTACATCAATTTCAATACAGCCCATACAAAACCTTACTTCCGTCAAATTTCATGAAGAGCAGAAAACAATTGCGACCTGTAGTTTGAGAACAACTGAAGGTGGACAACCGACAGACGGGTGGACTGACATGGTTTAATAGCACGAGTTAGGAATTTCTTAAGTCTTAAGTCATTGCACTGGTATAAACCGGCTTAAGACCTCTTGTATATATATTTAAATAGAAGACAAGTGTTTTTTTTTGATGGCTCTCAATGTGGAGTGTCTGTAGAGTTGGTAAATGTAAAGTTTATTTTCGTGGACAATTGTGCGAAGAAAACTTAAAATTAAGTTTTACAACAGTATTTCTTATTCGATTGGTGAAAGCATGGTCTTAAAATGTTCGGGTTTTCTGTCAATAATTGCTGCGAAGCTTTCTGATGAAGGTTGTCACGGACCCGAAATCACTACAAAAGCAGTGTGCAGCCACTAAAAACCATTTTTAGTTAGTCATTTTCTTACGCAGTTCTTATATTTACTTTTATTTCGCACCACTATGCATCGGACATTTCTATTTCAATTGTGGTTATCTGCCTCACCATGACTCATTCCCTCCATTATTGAAATTTACATAAAATATCTCCGACAATATTTATTTCGGACATTTCATTTTTTTGCCATTGTTGGCAGGCCATAGCTGGCGCTTCATGTTTCTGTTGCTGATGGTCGTCGTACCCTTCAACCATGGCCCAGACCGCAATGGTCAACTATCAGTCTAACTCAAACACACACACATATACAGACCAAGTACACAGCAACAAATTAAATATATGTGTGTGAGTCTGTGTGGGTTTGGCAAGTGTGACTATGTGGTATGCGTGTGCGTGAAATGTAAATAAATCTAACCAACCATCCTGTCATTATCACTCTCTTCGAATCCACTAGGGGGTTCCTTTGAAATCACTTATTTACATACGCACCCATGTGAACAAATGAATGATGCATGAGTAAATAACTAAGTGAATGAATGAATAAGTACATACAAATGTATACATACGAGTAAGTATGAAGGATGATTGTATGTGTGAATATACATTTTTAAAAAGATATATAGTGTAGATTACAAGAAGTAAAGTTTAAATCGTAGCACATTTGGAGGCTTCTCATGGGTTCATTTATATTTCAGATGATACAAGTAAAATTGGCTCCCACCACCGATTTTGATTTTGAAACTAGGCATGTGCCTGTTAACCTTTTCTGTAAAAGTTCCAACACAGTAAAAATAAAAAATTTAATATGTGCAGCTATGAGATATCCTACATAACTTTCTTTATCAAAAGACTCTGCGTTCCTATCTGCATTTTGGGCTAGAATAATACTTCAAATCAGTAGAGTCATTTGTATGGGAGCTATATCAAAAGTTGGGCCTATATTGCTATGCTTAGGTAGTAATGGTTATTACACTTTTGATGCTAGATATGAGCACGATCGAAATTAATGTATGACGTTCAAAGAACCACAACTAGGAAGGCAGCTTTGTGTATGGTTAAAAGAAAACAGGGACATGGAGCTGTTTAAAAACATGGACCGAGTTCCCCACGGTTATTAAAGGTCTTGGACAATGTACTATATTTATGCAAGATCATATATAAAACAATAGAGCACAAGGGCCTCAAATCGAAAATTCCCTTTTTTAGAATGGCACAGTTTCATTCGAGTTAATAAGATCAGATGTAATTTGTGGCTCGAGAGCGAAAGGATCTCAGATCGGATGTAACCTTTGTGCTGGATATTTTTGATAAACAACGTACGAATGTTTTAGTTAATAATTGAATTCTTTTATAACAAGATTACCAATTAATTTTTTTTTGAGTATATGAATTTTTAAATTGAATCGAAAAAAAACCGTTTGTATTTTAGGTCGCTCATAACAACCCATGTGGAATTTTAGCACGTTTGATGTTTAGCTGTTGACTTTAAGAGCGACAGGACATCAAACCGGAAGGGTCCTTTGTGTAGAAGCTATTCGAAAACATAAACCAATATGGACCATTTTCATCGGAGTTAATAATTGGTTGCTAATACCTGACAATTCTTAATTCGATCACGATCGCAATTAATGTGTGACTGCTCGGCTTAATCGGTTTATAATTGCATGTACTTTGATAACGGTAGATGGACAGACATACGGACAGACATCAGAACTTATTTAGCATTTTTTAAATTGGCTCATTGAACAGGGATTAAACCGGCTCAAGACCTCTTCCTTCCATATTTAAATAGAAGACAACTTTTAACAAAATGGCAAAGTGACATTGATTTTCGTGGCTGCACACTACTTTTATCATGAAAGAACTGCTAATTTTTCAAATTTCTGGTGTTATTGGAGTGGTTGAACTTTGTCAATTAATAATCGAACACCATCCGATAAGTTTTTGCTTCGCCCAATGGACAGAAGATGAAAAACTTTACCGAAAAATCGTGTTTTCAGATAAATCTCATTTTCATCTCGGTGGTTATGTCAATAAGCAAAATTGCCTCATATGGGGTTCAGAGAACCCACACGTTGCTTTTGAGAAGCGAGTCCCTTTTTGGAGGTTGCATGCAGTTTGAGTATTCCGTCAGCAGAACCGAATTTAAGTTGGTGATCTGTAACCTTCAGTAATTGCAACTAAAGTATCGGTAGAAAATAACAAGGATCCGAACCTCCTAAAACGAATTGTTGGATCTAATACGAGGGCGGTTCGGAAACTTCTTAGCCTAGCACAAAAAGCGCGGTATAAACAGAAAAAAGTTAAGTGTTTTGGAAACTTCCATCTCTGCTATGAACACATGTTAAATTGTTTCGTTTTGGCAACTCCTTCATATAGAAACAGGTGTTAACAAAAGACGCCTCCCCCATTTTTTAACAATGGAAAAATTAGAAATGCGTGGTGTCATTAAATATTTACACAAAAAAGGTTTATCGGGACAAGAAATTCATAATGATATGGTGAATGTGTTAGGTGAAAGTGCTCCTTCATATGCAACAGTAAAACACTGGGTTGCTGAATTTAAACGTGGTCGTACAGGCATTGAAGATGAACTCGTAGTGGACGTCCAAAAACAGCAACAACAACAGAAATTGTAGCCAAAGTGCATGATATGGTATTATATGATCGGCGAATAAAAGTGCGTGAAATAGCTAATATCATGGGCATCTCAAATGATCGAGTCCATTTAATTTTGCATGAAGAACTACAGATGAAAAAGCTTTCTGCAAGATGGGTGCCGCACTTGTTAACAGTCGACCAAAAACGCATAAGAATGAACATTTCTCAAGCTTGATTGGATCGTTTTCAGTGAATAAAATGGACTTTAAGCGTCGTTTCATAACTGTTGATGAGACATGGATCCACCACTATGCTACAGAGACAAAAGAACAATCCAAACAATGGACTGAAGCTGGAGGAAGTGCCCCTAAGTAGGCAAAAACAATTCAATCGGCTGGTAAGGTTATGGCAACGGTTTTTTGGGACTTCAAAGGTATTTTATTGATTGACTATCTGCAAAAGGGTAAAACAATAAATTCAGAGTACTATTGCAACCTTTTAGATCAATTAAATGTACAAATTCGAGAAAAACGTCCTGGCTTACAACACAAAAAAAAATAATTTTTCATCAAGAGGCGCAAGAGTGTTTTAACAATGGCTAAAATCAACGAATTAAAGTACCAGTTGCTTGACCACCCACCTTATTTTCCTGATTTAGCTCCTAGTGACTCTTGCCTGTTCCCAAATCTAATAAAATTCCTTGCTGGCAAGCGTTTTACCTCAAATGAAGATGCAATTACAGTTGTAAACCACTATTTTGAAGACCTTGAGGAAAACTATTTTAATCAAGGGATAGAATTGCTAGATAAGCGTTGGACTAAGTGTATTGAAGTTTCAGGAGATTTTATTGAAAAATAAAAATATTTTTGAAAAACTAACTATTCTCTTTCGTTGATAGGCTAAGAACTTTCCGAACCGCCCTCGTAGTCCTCATGTCTCAATTGTTTGACCGAAAAATTTTAAATTTTTGGTAGTGGCAAAAAAAAACTGTTTCCTTATATACTTGAAGTACTCTTTACATAGGGAGGTTCATGTCGAGGAAAAAGAGCAAAATATTACTGAAAATTTTAAATAAATAAATTTACTGATTTGCTTGAAGCAGTAATAATAGGATTACATCCGTTTTATGTTTAGATGTCATCACCAATATTCGGTTACAACAACACCACCAGTTAATGCAACTAAATACATTTTTTGATCATCATTGGTATGATCGATCAATTAGTTGCTTCTACAATACGATGGTCATATATGTCATATGGTGGCATGTGGAACCGAATATACATTACGATTATAAACAATTAGTGATTGCAACCGAAATTCTTTTTTGCCACGGAATTTAAGTATTTGCAACCGATTGCCTACTAATTTTTTCTCTGTGTGCATTAACAACCGAACAAGAAACCCAACTTTCCACAGATGTATCTAGCACTTTAAGGTATTGAAGATTAACTGTACTCAAGTAGTGTAAACGTTTAAAGTAGGAACAGTACCCAAATGAAAAACCCTCAATTTGTTGCACAGTAAAATTTAAAGTTCCATGAAATCTGAAATCGCTGATAAATAATTCAAGGAACCACGCATGAAATGACAAACGGCATAGTCCCCACCTTGCCCTGGTAAACGGTAGCAAAAAGTTACACCCACAAGTGTAAAATGTCAAAAGGCCACAAGCTATCAAAATCAAGACAGTCATAAACTACAGTCCATAGCCACAGTCACCGCCACATTTCCACAGAAATATAATCCCCCATCTCTCTTACTTACCCATACGAGTACACTCATTCAAGGCAATACAAATTAAAAGGAAGAATTGAAATAAAACTAAACAACAGACAGAATAGCGTAGCAATACGACTGCGAAACACAGATATATCCAAGTTTGAAAAGAATCCCGCAGAGAATCTCCAGTGTAGCACAACGATAAGAGTTCCGGGTATTCCCAGTTGCTGCACGTGTCATCGACGGCGTCGTTGTGTGAACAACAGCAGTCAGTCAACAATAAAAAGTGAAACATTCATCTTCAACGCACTCTGAACGCTTATCAGGAATGCCACCGACCAAAGTAGTGACAAAAGAAAGTAACATTTCATGCTCGCATGCGAGTGTGTGATGTTGAAAAACTTCTAGGTTTTGTTATAAATTTTATTAAAAATGAAAATTTGTTTTGTCTTATTCTACAGGCAGACGTTTGTGATAGACGAGCGGTGGTATGACAATTGTGTCAAAACGATAGCAAACCGATTCAGGCGTAGAAACTGTGAAACAGTGAAACTGAAGTAACAGTGTTCCCCAACCGCATTGTTGCAGTGTTTCACAATAAGTAGACTTGAAATATATCTGTGTATTGGAAAAAAAGGAGTACATTTTCGGTCGTACAAGAAAAATGTACTGGGTATAAACGTTGAACAGAACTCGTATAATAAAGGGTGTCCAAAGAAGAGCGCAATTTTTAAATTTTAAATAAAACACAGATATATAAGAAAAAATCGTGAAACTTTATTATATCGTAAAGTAGACAGAATGAGGTTATGTATGGAACAATATATCGTGCAGATGGCCGCCGCGGCTTTGCTGGCATGCACGCGATCTTTTAATGAAATTTTCAATGACCGTTTTGCATGAATGCTGCGGTATTTCATTAATGCAGCGTCCAATTTCGTCTTTTAAGGCTTGAGTCGTCGTCGGCTTATTCGCGTAAACCATCGACTTCAAAAAACCCCAAAGAAAAAAATCTAATGGTGTTAAATCGCACGATCTAGACGGCCAATTCTGATCTCCAAAACGCGAAATAACACGACCGGGAAATGACTGATGCAGCAATTGAATTGTTTCTCTGGCTGTATGACATGTGGCGCCGTCTTGTTGGAACCACATGCCCTCCACATTCAATTCTTCAATTCTAGGCAAGAAAAAACTGGTTATCATTTCACGATACCAAACACCATTGACTGTTTGCGCTTGACCTGCCTCATTTTCATAAAAAAAAGGTCCAATGATTCCTCCAGCCCAAAAACCACACCACACAGTGACACGTTGAGGATGCATTTGCTTCTCGTGAATCACTCGAGGATTTTCCGCACCCCAAATGCGACAATTCTGCCTATTGACGAAGCCATCAAGATGAAAATGGGCATCGTCACTGAAGATGATTTTATCGGCAAAATCAGCATTTTCATGTTGTCTGAATTTCACAATGAGAATGCGTTGTTCATTCGTGTAGCGCTCCATTTTTACTAACCTCGTACCTTCTACTAACAAACAATAACAATTGTTCAAATGTCAAACAATGACACTTCGAATGTTGCCAGATTTAAAAATTGCGTTCTTCTTGGGACACCCTTTATAATATATATATATATATATATATCTTAATAATGGGTGATCAATCTAAAAGTGTTTTTTTTTATTATAGGCGTTTTTCACAGATCAAGCCTAAGTTGTGATAAACTTTATTTTTTTTCTTATCACTATTGTTTGCCATTTCATAATGGAAAGACTAACACCGCGAAAATCAGCGTGTATTATTAATACTGGTCGAAATGCTAGAACGAGCCATCCAAAATTGGACTCTCAGAATGGACACCCTGAGCAGTAGTTGCGGCCACCTTTGCAGGAAGTTAAATAAAAAAAAATAACATAAAATGTCCCTGCGGATGAATAATGAAGATTGCTTGATTTTATTTGAATTTTTCTGTGTTTTTTTTAATTTGAAAAACATACCTCTGGATTGATCACCCTATATACAAAAATGTAATGTGCGGTTTAAGGGCGCTTGAAGCATAGACACCGTATTAACCAAACTTGGGCAATATGTTTGGTCAAGATAGATGACTTCTATACTTCGTAGGGACATAAATACTGTTACACACGTTTTAAGCTGTGAAATAAAAAGTACTGAATGTGTTTGGACCAAATGTTTTTTTAATATATTTATTGATGTATATTGTATCCAAAAAGAATCTACCGCTATTGAGCTTAGCTTAGCTTAGCCTTTTGCCTTAACACACGCCTTAAGTCACACTGGCCAATCGTCAATAGCTGCACGAACCTCGTCCATTGGAAAATTGGCCACAGCCTGAACCAATGCAGTCTTAAGAGATCCAATGTTGGGGTACCTTTTGTGGCAAACCTTGTCCTCTAAAACCGTCCACAATGGGTTCAAATCTAGACTGCATCAGGGCCATTCTACAGAGGAAATGAACGCTGGAAAATTGTTTCGAAGTCAGACCGGGGACGTTTTAGCCTTATGGGCCGGCGCAGAATCCTGCTAGAAAGTCCATGGCTGGTTTTGGAACAGGGAATTGTTCAGAGGCTTCACAACAGCTTCTAAAACGGCTTCTTGGTAAACTTTGGCCGAGGTTTTGACTGCTTGTTTGCAGAAATGCAGGTCAGTGACCCCATCGTAAGAGACACACCACCAAACCATGACTGAAGCTGGGTGATGACCCTTTTCCACCATTGGGATCAGTTCAGATTCTACCTTAGATGACCGCGCATACGCTCTATCATTTTGCTTGTTAAATTTTTCCTGAAAGGTAAAAAATTTTTCATCGGTGAACAAAATTTTTCTGTGCAAGTTATCAGCGTACTTCACCAAAAGACGTTTGCATTTCTCAATCATATTTTTTTTAAAGCTGCAGTCAATAAATGTCCGGTACGTCGTTTGAAAGCCCCAAGTCCCAAGTCTTTTTTAATAATTCGACCCATGGACTTTTGCGTGATATTCATCACACGGGCCATGATTTTCTGTTTTCGGAGCGGATTTCTGTGAATTCTTGATTTAACGGCTTCGATGACATGCGGTGTTCGAGCGGATCGTGGGCGGCCCGACTTGTGGCGGTCTTTTACATCTCCAGTCTCCTCAAACAGTTTTATGCATCGGAAGACGAACATGCGGCTAATCCCTAGTGGTCGGAGCATTTTGAAAATATCGCTTTTTTTCATTTCACACTTGAAAAGCGCTTTTACAGCGATACGGTTCTCATTATCTGACCACTCCATGATGAGAGTTGAAACAATTTTAAAATCCCGTTACAGACTAACGCTATTGAGCTTAGCTTTCAAAACCCACATGACATTAACGGGGTATGTTCAGTTCTACTATTAAAATGGGTGTGTTCAATGTTATTAGTATTTATGTCCCTACTAAGTATATAAGTATTTAAATTTTATTCATTAATAACACGATTTGAATTAAATTCACAACATAAATTACTTAAAGTGACATAAAGTTGTTTATGACACTTGAATCTGCACAGTAGCAGGGGACTCCATAAATTTTCAAAACAATAATCACTATATAGCGATATCACTATTACAAATAAGGTATATAGATGTAAAGGGTGTTTTTTATTGAGGTATAGAACTTCGAATTGAAATAGAACACAAGAAAATCGTTTTAATGTCCATCAATTTGGCTTTATTGGAAGGAAAATTTTATGCCATTAATGTTTAAATATGATTTCGGGCATGTGGCCGCCGCGGCTGGCTCGAATAAAGCCAATTCTACAGGTCCAATTTTCAACCACTTTTTCGAGCATATGGGGCCGTATGTTGGCAATATCGCCACGAATGTTGGCTTCCAAGTCCCCTAACGTGTTTCTGGTTTGTTGGCGTAGACGAGCGACTTCACATATCCCCAAAGAAAATAATCCAATGGTCCATGTTATGGTTAACCGAATTAATTGCTCTGATGGACGATTATGTCGACCATAAAATGGACGGAGCTTGCGGTGAACTTCGCGAACTGAACCATTACTTTCGAAATAAATTTGCACGATTTGCAAGCGTTGTTCTTTTGTGAACCTGTTCATGATGAAATGGCAAACCAAACTAAATATTAATCACCTGACAGCTGACAAAATGGCCGCCAGTTAAAAAAGTGATGCCAACTTAAAGTTCTATACTCCAATAAAAAACACCCCTTATCAGTATATGTAAGAAAATATGTTTGAAACGAATTTTTAAAAATGTGCAGAGTGACGTGGCTAAGTTGTGTATACGAAGTTGCTATATATATTTCTGGCCAAGGTAACACTAAGTGGATTATCACGACAATAGTGCATCGATGAACTTAAATCTTTGTATGGTATTTTGTATAGCACTGTGAAAAACGGGTTTAATGAATTCAATCGTGGCCGACGCTCGCTCAAAGACGAAAGTAGTGCAGGTCGTCCAAAAACGGCCGTTGTGCCAGAGAACACTGATGCCGTGCGTGAACTGATAATGCAAGATTGCCAAGTGACATACCGTGAGATAGAGGCATCCTGGGATATTTCTTCCACCACCATGCATTCGATATTGCATGAACACCCGCACATTTCGAAATTGCTCAAAAAAGGCCCGTTTCGATTGGTGTAAAGAAATTTTGAAAAAATACGATAGCGGTGCTTTAAAAGATGGTCACAGTTGACGAATCATGGACCTATGCGTATGAACCCGAAAGAAAACAACAATCGACCGTGTGGGTCTTCGAAGACGAGCCATAGCCAACGAAAGTTGTTCGTGGAGGAAGCACTTCGAAGCAAATGGTCGCCTGTTTCTTCGGAAAAACAGTTCATGTGGCGACTGATCCGCTTGAGCAACGTAGGATGGCCACCAGAATTTGTGTTACACCAGAATTTGTTTGCCTGAAGTCTTTGGAGAAATTCGAAAAACAAACAAGAAAAGAAGAAACATTGTGCACCATGGCAATGCGAGCTCTAACACATCGGCTTAAACCTACGCCTTTTTGACCTGCCAAAACGTCGAATTGATGGGTCATCCACCGTACAGCCCTGACTTGGCACCCAATGACTTATTTTAATTCGCGCACATCAAGAAAAAAATGGTCAACGATTTTCGTCGCCAGAAGATGCTGTTGAAGCGTTCGAAAACCATGTTTTGGCGGTGTCTCAATCGGAGTGGAAAAAGTGATTCGACAATTGGGTTGAGCGCATGTAAAAGTGTATAAAGCATGCTGGAGAATACTTTGAAAAACAATAAAGCCACTGTTGATGACAAATATATGCATTTTCATTATTAGGCCAGAAATAAGGGTGATCCATCTAGAGGTATTTTTTTCAGAACAAAAAAAATATAAAAATTCAAATCAAGTGTGGAATCATAATTGGTAATTTTAAAGGACATTATAGGCCAATTCTTTTTTTAAAATAATTACCTTCAAATGTTTTCAACTGTATTATGGAAATGAGCGTTCGGCGAGAAACGGGAAGATCCGCTATTTTCGACCAAAATGTTGTTCAGTGATGAGGCCCAATTCTGGCTCAACGGCAAACTCAATAAACAAAACTGCCGCATTTGGGCTAAAGAGCAACAAGAAGAGATTCAAGAGGTGTTATTATACCCAGAAAACCACGGTTTGGCGCGGTTTATAAGCTGGTGGAATCATCGGTGCACATTTTTTCAAAAATGATGATGGCCGAAACGTAATCGTGAATGGTGTTCGCTATCGCGCCATGATATCGATCTTTATGCTACCTGAAAAAGAAGCCCGTTATCTTGACGACACTTGGTTTCAACAGGACGGTGCCACTTGCCATACTTAACTTGCCACTTGCTTAAACAATGGATCTATTGAGAGGTCATTTCGAAAAGCAGCTAATTTAACGTTTTGTACCGGTGAGTTGGCCACATAGATCGAGTGATATCCCATCTTTGAACATTTTTGTTTGGGATTACGTAAAGTCCAAAGTCTATGCTGACAGCTACAATTCAGGTTTTAGAAGCCAACATTACGCGTGTCATTAAGGCCATACCGGTCGAAATGCTCGAACGAGCTATACAAAATTGGACCTTTAGAATTGAAACCCTGAGGCGTAGTTGCGGCCAACATTTGAAAGAAAATTTATACAAAAAATAAATGCCATAAACTGTCATTTCGAAAGAACCACAAATATCTTACATTTTATTTGATTGTTTGAATTTTTTAATTTGAAAAAATACCTTTAGATTGATCACCCGATATATACTTTACAATTAATTATACAAATTTGGCACCCAAAACGGAAAAAATCCACTGTTCCTTAAAACCTTAACAAAATATTTTTTTTTGACATTTTTCACCAGCCTGCACACATGTCCTTCCTTAAGAGATGTTGTCCATAAATGTCCTTCCAGTTTTAATTCTATGAATAGAAAACATTCATGTGACACTTAACATGAACATAGTAGAGTCTACCTATAAAATATATATGAATTTATATCTTATGGTCTTTTTTTTCCTGTTTTTTCTTCTGTTATGTTCTGGTCATATGATGTCTGTCCGGCCGTGTCCGGTCGTGTTGATAAGGGATGAACGTACGTTCACGTTCGTTGCATAGACAAGTTTTTCTCCTTTTCAATGTCGTCAATTTGTTTTTATCTTAGACGTACTCATAGAGTGTTTGAAGAATTTTTCGTTTTGCTTTAGTTTAGGGTTCGCTCAGCAAGTGAAATTTTTTTAAAGGAAATTTATTCAAACAAGTAAGTTCTTTAATGCAAAGAATGACGGGGCCATAACATTAACAAGTGAAAATCTTGTTCAATTTGGAGAGGCCGAATCGTCTATACCCTTCCTCTACGTGAAAGTGGCAAAAATACTTAGTAGGGACATAAATGCTGTTGCAACATTGAACACACCCATTTCAATAGTAGAACTGAACATACCCCGTTAATGTCATATGGGTTTTGAAAGCTAACCTCAATAGCGTTAGTCTGTAACGAGATTCTAAAATTGTTTCAACTTTCTGTAATAGCGCTTTTCAAGTGTAAAATTAAAAAAGCGATATTTTCAAAACGCTCCGGCCACTAGGGATTAGCCGCATGTTCGTCTACCGATGCATAAAACTGTTTGCGGAGACTGGAGATGTAAAAGACCGCCACCGGTCGGGCCGCCCACGCTCTTTTCGAACACCGCATGTCATCAAAGCCGTTAAATCCAGAATTCACAAAAGTCCGCTCCGAAAACAGAAAATCATGGCCCCTGAGATGAATATCACGCAAAAGTCCATGAGTCGAATCATTAAAGAAGGCTTGATACTTGGGGCTTTCAAACGACGTAACGAACATTTATTGACTGCAGCTTTAAAAAAATAAAATTGAAAAATGCAAACGTCTTTTGGTGAAACACGCTAAAAACTTGCACAGACAAATTTTTGTTCACCGATGAAAAAATTGTTACCGTTCAGGAACTATTTAACAAGTAAAATGATAGAGTGTATGCGCGGTCATCTAATGAAGCACCTGAACTGATCCCAAGGGTGGAAATGGTCATCAGCGAGCTTCAGTCATGGTTTGGTGGGGTGTCGCTTACGATGGGGTCACTGAATTACATTTCTGCGAACAAGGAGTCAAAACATCGGCCAAAGTTTACCAAGAAACCGTTTTGGAAGCTGTTGTAAAGACTCTTAACAATTCTCTGTTCCAAAATTAGCCTTATAAGGCTAAAATGTCCCAGACCTGGCTTCGAAACAATTTGCTAGCGTTCATTTCCTCTGAAGAATGGCCCTCAGGCAGTCCAGATTTGAACCCATTGGATTACAAATTATGGACGGTTTTAGAGGACAAGGTTAGTCACAGAAGATACCCCAACATTGGATCTCTTAAGACTGCTTTGGTTCGAGCTGTGGCCAATTTTCCAATGGACGAGGTTCGTGCAGCTATTGACCAATGGCCAGTGCGACTTAAGGCGTGTGTTAGGGCAAAAGGCGGACTTTCGAATAAGTAGATTCTTTTTGGATACAATATACATCAATTAATATATTAAATATTTTTATTTTACAGCAAAAAACGTGTGTATCAGTATTTATGTCCCTATTAAGTTACTACCTATTGGAGTTTGCTTTGACCAAATGGGCTGATTTTATTCCCTGAGGGGCCGATAATCAAAATGTTTGATTGTGGCGCAGGATGTGTAATCTAGCACGCCCTTCTGTTCAAACCCCAACATTTTTGAGTTCCTAAAGAAAACAATTGCAGCCAAGGACTAATGGATTACTATTAAGATATTGACTTTAAAAATCGGTTATGTTTTAGAAGTAATCCCAAGTGAGACTACTTTTCTCAGTATTCAGTGCTTTTGAAGAAGAGTAAAATAACGATAAAAAAAAGCTAACGCCACTTTGGGAAAATATTGAATAAATTAGCTAAATTTAATTCATAAAGGAAGACTAACCTATCAACCTAGTCAAAACGACATTAAAAATACCCATTTGATCAAAAAAGAAGAGGTACAAATTTTTATTTATATAACATATACACAGAGAAAAAAATGGGTTGGACACTGGTTGGAACAACTAAAATTCCATTGCAAAAAAAGAATTTCGGTTTATAATCGTAATGGATATTTGGTTCGACATACTACAGGATAATAAATATGATAATCGCAATGCAGACGCAACTGATTTATCTGTCATATTAATAACACGCAGCAAATGCGATTTGACACTGTTGGAGGTATGCCACCGAAGTCTTGGAGAGAATTTGGCCTTTGTTATTTCTTTGTGAATATTTAAAATAAAAAGTGTACGCCAATAAGCCAAAAACAATTCAAGATCTTAAGGATGAGATAATTGGGCACACTAACGACATTGAACCTCCATTAAGTCTCAGAGTCATTGAAAATATGACAGACAGGGGTATGCCACCGAAGTCTTGGAGAGCATTTGGCCGATATTTTGTGTCACACATAATTGTCATAGATCCTTCTATCATAATTAAAAATATTATTAATTGATTTTCTGAACACTTTTCGTTTTATGTTCAATAAATATCGTGCTTAATAGTTGAAGCACGCTTTACTTTGAGATCTATTACTAACCTATTTTAATGTTTACATTCTCGACCGGTGTTTTCAGTCATTTGATAACGCAATTGACACTTTTAGTTAAAAGTGTCAATTGTGTTTGTGTTTTTTAAAAAAGTTCTGATGTACTCCACTATTCAAAAAAAAAGGAAAATTTATGTAGCCGTTTTAGTACTAAACCTATTCAACTGGTCAATTATAGCCCCTATTCAGACTCAATGCTTAAACTGATTCAAGAAATTATTTTTCTTATTTTTCTTAATTTTTTTAGAACAGGTTACAGCATATCTTTTTTTTATAGATAATGGGTGTTCCAAGTAGAGATATTTTTTTTCAATAGCCTTTTTTGATAGATTACGTGTGAGTCGTGTCATGCGGTCATGTTATTTTTGTTTAATATTGTTTGGCAGTTAATCATAAAAAGGCTAACAACGCCTGAACAAAGTTTACAACTCGTTCAACTTTATTACGAAATTCACGTTCTGTGAAGAAAGCACATTACACTTGGTTCAACTTATGGTCAACTTAATCGGCCTACTGAGCGTACTAATCGCAACACCATCACCAATCTTGTGACCCAGCATTCATTATTGGATAATATTCGAGCGAATAGACCACGTCCAGCACGCAGTGAAGAAAATTTAGCGGCCGTAGCCGAGAGTGTACACCAAGACCGCGGAGAGTCGATTCGGCGCCGTTCGCAGCTACTCGGACTGACGTATAGAACGACTTGGCGCATATACGGCGATATCTTAAATTAAATGCAGCTTGTGCAAAAACTGAAGCTGCCCGACGTTCGATCCGCTCTATGGGCTCTTGAAAATTTCCAAGAAGATCCGAAGTTTTCGAGCCAAATTTGATTCAGCGATAAGGCCCATTTCTGGCTTAATGGGTATGTAAACAAGCAAAATTGCCACATTTAGGACGAAGAGCAACCAGAAGTGGTTCAAGAGCTGCCACTTCATCCAGAAAAACAACGATTTGGTGGGGTTTGTGGGCATCGGTCCATATATCTTCAAAAAAAAGCCGATGAGAACGTAACCGTCAATGGCGACCGTTATCGTGCCATGATAGCCGACTATTTGATGCCTGAAATTGAAGCTAGTGATATCGGCGACATTTGGTTTCAACAAGACGGCGCCACTTCAATAAATCGCATCAATCAATGGATTTATTGAGAGAACACTTTGGTAAGCAGATAATTTCACGTTTTGGGACGGTCGATTTGCCACCAAGATCGTATGATATCACACCGTTAGACTTTTTTCTGTGGGGATATATAAAGTCTAAAGTTATATGGAAAAACCCGCTTCGATTCAGGCCTTGGAGCAAAACATCACGCGTGTCATTCGCCAGCTACCAGTCGAAATGCTCGAACGAGTCATCGAAAATTGCACTCAACGGATGAACCATCTGAGACGTAGCCGCGGCCAACATTTTATAGACATAATCTTCAAAAAATAAAAGCCAAAGAATGTTCTTTCAGATGATAATAAACATTCCCCATTCAATTTGAATTTTCTGTGTTTTTTTCTTTAAAAAAGTAGGGAACCTCGAAATGGATCACGCGCTATGATCAAAATTTTTAGTTTTAGTAACGAATGACTTAACTCATGCGGTTTTGCCATCCAAACTTGGTTATCAAGGAACAAACTAAAACGCCACGATTGATGATTACGTTTTCCCCAAACTTGAGCGTGAGAAACCCTACAAGAAGTAAAATGTACTGAACTGAGATGCTCATGTAGGAGGTATGCATACAAAAAAATTGTCTAATTTTAAAATCATGTCAAGTGAACACTTTCTCCTCTTTTGTTTGCTTTATAAAAAATTCCAAAAGAAATCCATGTGCACTCGAACATCTGACCGACATTACCAGCGTCACCACAAAACATATTTTTGTGGAATGTTATTCATATGCAGGTATAAAATATAGACAACATACAATGTCCGATATGTATACGGGGTGATTCATTCATGACTAGACAATTTTCACCAGCGTATTTCTTGGCTCATTTTATGAAAATATGTCCATCTATGACCATGCCTTTAAGTGCAAGGGGGCGAAATGGCAGCAGTTTGAAACATTCGGATTGGTGGTCGGAGGTTACTAGGGTAAAACTGCTAAGTTCTGAACCAGTGGTTGGATTTATTGCCCCACCTTTTTCCCTTCCAAAAATTACCTAAACGGAAGTCGTCGCCGAAAATCGAAAGAAACATTCATCTTATGAAAAAATTTAATTAATTTGACTAGCATTTTAGAACTATAAAAAATTTCGATTTTATATACATGTATTTTTACTTTTAATAAAAACGAAAATGAATTATCATCAATAATAACAGACAATTTAAACGAAAATATTATTTAGTGGTGATTTTGGTTTTGTATGGTCGTTTTAAGTGCATTTTGCATTAGACTCTTCATATGGATTAGCGTTGTATGGGGACTCCCTTAACGGTCGAAGATAAAGGGTGGATTTGTCCTGAGAAACTGTTGGATTTAAAAAATATTGGGAGTTGGTCATACATTTAACTTCTCTAGGGGCACTTTTGGGGTAGTTAAAGCGGTGGGAGCAATATTTAAAAAAAATATTTTTTGTAGGGGAGCCCCCTTAGGGGGTGAAGATAGGTGGTAGCTTTGTATGGAAAAAATTTGAGAGGGAAAAATTAACAGGGGTCGGTTATACATTTTAGCCCTCTAGGTGCGACTCCTAGGTAGTTGCGGGGCTTTTTGTGAATATTTTCCCCCATCCCACTACTTTTGACCTCGATGAGCTATCACTTGCCCACAGCCCACCTCCCTCATTTTTTGGCTCATGCATTTATTTCCAAGCCGCACAAAATAAGGGGGTGACGCGTATCAAAATCGAAAACTCGTGCACTATCCCACCCCTTCTGAAACTAACCGGATCTAACATTGAATGTTGGCTCCGAACGTCCTAGAAATTAAGCCTTACTTGTAAAGTCGCCGGCATTTACGAGGTCATGCCTCTATTGTTGAGGGCCTTATGAAGAAAGAAATTAAGAACTACCTTGCAAAAATTTAGCACGACCAATAAAAAAAACTCTAGTGGAACTACACCCATACAAAGGTCCTTCCCGATTTAACCCTTCCCACTGCAGAAGGCAAATTATATATAAAAAATCCGCACAAAGGACATGTGCTATCAACACCCATGTCTGGTGAAATTGGATGCTATCATTTATCGTAGTACGTTTTGATGAGTGTTTTGTATATGAAAGTAATGCAGGACTTATTATAGTCGACCCCACTCGTTCTTTTTTTTACTAAACTGGAAAGATTTTTATGGTGATAAAATATAAATGAAATTCAAACAATGTTTAATAATTAAAAAAAGAGAGAGAAGGTTTTTAAATATTTGCTAAAGTAAATTACTTTTTATCGTTATAAATGTTAATTTGTAAATTGCAAGCAATACTTTCAATCTTACTTCCTAATACTGCGATGCCGTAGACAACACTATAATACGAGGTCTGTTCAATAAGGTGAAATTTAATTTATCACAAAATATATTTATTTATTCATTAATTTTTTTTTGTCCGCTTGAAATTATTCCCCTTCAGATATAATACACTTATGCCAGCGTTTTTTCCAGTCCTCAAGGTAGTCCTGAGGAGCAATTTTTGTAATGGCCTTAAGCTCTCTCATCTATCCGGTTTTTATCTCTCGTCGCAAAACAACGTATTTTCATGGGTCTCTTCTATTTTGGGGAAAAAGTCAGAGGAGGCTAAATCTGGTAAATACGATAGCTAAGGCATGATTACGATATTCCTTTCGGCCAACCGATTACGAACAAGCAAATGACCAGGTGCATTATCGTGATGCAAAAGCTATGAATTGTAGTTCCACAATTCCGACTGTTTTTTCGCGTTGCGCAGAATTCCAAGAAAATACTCCTTATTAACCACACGACCAAATGGCAAGAACTCATGATGCACAACGACATGGTAATCGTTAAAAACAGTGATTAAAACTACATGTACATTTCACCAAACTTTTCGTGCTCTTTTTAGTTTCGGCTGTTCCATTGGAATGATTGCACTCTGGTTTTGATGCCATAACCATATATCCATGATTCGTTACCAGTTATGAATCTATTAAGCAAATCAATTTCTTGAAAGATTCCCATGCGACGGTTTTTTTTGTTCGAAATTTAGCAATTTTGAAACAAAATTTCTCTGCCACATGCTTCATACCCAAAACTTCCGAAAAAATATTGCATGGCATGAGCCAACTGATATGCCTCTGCAAATTCTCTGATAGTGATTCGACTATTCTCCATATAAATTTTCTTCACTTTTTCAACATTTCAATTGGTTTTTCATATGATGGATCCTTCAGTATGAGGATGAAAAGCTTATACCACTTGTAGACATTTTTCTGACTCAGCGTACAATCATCATATGTGACCCGGCCTATGAAAAGGTGGCTTATGACTTATCTTTAACTTTGGCCTTGTCTTTAACAGCTGTTTCTCGCAATTTCTTTTTTGAGTCATAAGCCACCTTTTCATAGGCCTGGTCACATATACGAACTAAAACTTTTTAAAACAATCTGCTTTGGATTTGAAGAACTGAAAATTTTTAATAAAGGGAGATCCAACTAAAATGCACGATGTTAATTATAAATAAAATAAAAACTGTTCAGACAATTATCTTAAATTTGTTATTATGATAGATAGATTTATGACAATTATGTGTGAAACAAATGCTCGCCACGGCCGCGGTGGTAACCCCTATCCGTTGTTCCGTATTTGTTATGACTCTGAGACATAATAGGAGGTTGAATGCCATTAATGTGCCGTATTATCTCATCCTTTAACTCTTGAATTGCTCTTGGTTATTGACGCACACTTTTTCTTTTAAATATCCCCAAAGAAAAAAGGCTAACGGTGCAAAATCACATGATCGTGGCGGCCAATTAGAATCGCCACGACGAGAGATAACAAGACCATTGAATTTATCGCGCAAAAGAGCTATTGCTTCGTTGGCTGTGAGCCAAGTGCCACCATCATGTTGCAACCACATATCGTCCAGGCCCATATCCTCAATTTCTGGCCACAAGAAGTCCAACTTCATATTAATATAAGTAATAAGTACGGCGCTAACGTCACCTGCCCATACGAGTAAAACGCCCCAACTAGTAACTTTTTGTGGATACATCGATTTTTTTAAGAATCACTCGTGGATTCTTGTTTTCCCAAATGGAGCAATTCTGCTTGTTACCGAATCCACAGTGGACATATTTGTTAGATTAAGCTGACAAAACATATCACTACGCCCATTTTGGAAAAATGCTTCAGTCTTAACGCGCTGCTCAATTTCATACCTCTTCACTGTTGAATTAGTCAAACACTGAAATAAAGAAGTTCAGTTGGGCATAATACTTGACGTTAAGGTGTGACTCATAATTAACATCGTATATTATGGTTGGACAACCCTTTTAATGAAACACTTTTGAACGTTTTTTTCAGTTGTTCAATAAATCACTCCTATTATTTTCAATTTAAGTCAATTCATAATTTCGAACTTCGAATAAACAGCTATTGTTGAATAACAACATAACCATGAAACAATAAACAAGGTATAGTCACTAGCCCAAGGGCAAATAAGCAAATAGTTGTACTGTCAAAGTCACTTTGAAGAAAATGCCTAAAATAGCTTTTTTGTGAATGCTTAATGATTACTGTGAATGTTTGATATTGAAATTAATCTTTACAAACTACGAGAATTGGTCAAATTTCAAAATTGAAAGTATAAATTCTACGAGAAAAGCTTGTAAAGCACTACCTACTTTATTGTAGCATGAACATAGCCCAATCGTGTTCAATAATTTTAAAGATCATGGTATGATTGAGTGTTATCATACTATGAGTGTAGGAATCATAAAATGGTTGCGTGTGAATCATACTATTGTTGTAAGGATCATAATATGGTTGTCGGATCATAATATGGTTTTGTGTGGATCACACTATTGTTGTTGGGATCATACTATGGTTGTAAAAAAAACCATACTATGGTTGTGAGGATCATAATATGATTGTGGTATTCATAGTATGGTTGAGTGTAAATAGTAACGTGGTTGTTGGATCATAGTATGGTTGTGTGTGAATCATAACATTGTTGTGCCACAATCATTTAGTCTACAATAGTACTCGTATGATAATCTTCGAATATTGTCCTCCAACCATACTTATTTCCTTCGTTTAATTTCTATGGGCATTATGTCGCTTTAGAGAATTACATAATGACCAAGGACATTATGACACTTTTAGTCCATGTCCATGGGCATATTTCCATAGACATAATGACATGCCACCATTCGTCGGCATTTACGAGATTGAAACCTGCAGCTATAAACAAAAGTTTTGATGTTTCCTGATTAGAACCTGGGATTACTTTTTTGATAGTAGGAAACGCAGAGAAAAAATGGTTAGTATATGGTCACGGCAACAATAATATTTTCTATGTACTTAATGGTATGTTCATCGCAATCATAGTATGGTTATTTAAATTTCATTTAAACAATAGTATGATTGCTGCAATACTGATATTGTTGAAATGTAACAATAGCATTATTGCCATATGGTTGTAACAAAAATATTAATATGGTTGTTTTTTGCGTTTTATTTTAACAGTAATATGATTACGGCAATCATTATGTATGTATTTCATTTCACTAAATTTAAACCTGGTTATTAGTTTAATGCTATTGTTACGAATCTTACGCCGGAAAAAAAACATTTATCTGTAAATAACAATTTTTCAAGGAAACTGCTTTGGATTTAGTTAAATGAAATATTTTTAATAATTTAAACGCTTAAGTTTATTTAAACGCATTTTCTTTACTTTTAAACAAAATACGAGAGCGACCGCAAAAGTAACTGGCCTAACATAAAAAGAACCGTTTTTTGGAACTATTATTATTTATTTTTCAACATAATCTCCTTCCAACACAATACACTTCATCAAACGTTTTTCAAGTTTTTTAATTTCATCCGAAAAATAAGATTTTGTAAGACCTTCCTCAGTTTCAGCAAAAACATCGCTATTGGACGAACATTTTTTGCCACCGACAATTTTTTTTTTATTTGGAAACAAGAAATAATCAGAAGGAGCTAAATCTGGACTATATGGTGGATGCGGAGCAATTTCAAATCGAAATTCGGCCAGTTTTTGTTGAGTTAAAAATGCAGTGTGTGAAGGAGCATTATCTTGATGAAAAAGACCTTTTTTCTAAATGCGGTCGTTTTTTCTTGATTTCTACACTCAACCGATCCAATAATGCACAATAATATTCACTATTTATAGTTTTTCCTTTCTCAAGATAATCAATAAATAGTATACCCCTTGCATCCCAAAATACTGTGGCCATTACTTTTCCTGCTGACTTAACAGTTTTCGCCTTCTTGGGACCACTTTTACCAGCTTCTATCCATTGTTTTGACTCTTCTTTGCATTCTGGGATGTAGTGATGGATCCATGTTTCATCAACAGTTATGAATCGGCGCAAGAACTCTATTGGATTACGCTGATAAATCATTAAAAGCTCCTCGGAATTGTATTTTAAGAATATCAGCAAGTTCTCTGAGCTTTAGTAGCAGTTTTCGGTCTTCCAGAGCGTTGTTCATCTTCCGTACTTGAACGACCCCTTTTAAATTGTTGAAAGCAGGATATCACGGTGGTGTATGATGGTGCATTATCACCATGAACAGAATCCAATTCATCTTTGATTAATTGTGGCGTATAACCTTTCATATAAAAGTGTTTAATTACCGCACGAAACTCTTTGTTTTCCATTTTTCAAAAATTATAAAACTTGTTTACTTCAATCACCTGTAACAAAGAAAATAATCATTAAATATTTCGGAAATTTTGACAGATGGCTTATAAAAGATTGTTTTTAAAAACCAAAACAAAAAAAAGTTGCTAGTAAAACAGAAAATGTGCCAGGCCAGTTAATTTTGCGGTCGCCCTCGTACTCCTATTATCTTGAATTTAATTCATCATTAAATAATTTACTTTACACAAATCTCAATTGGTGACAACATAACCCAATCTTAATTAATAATTTTAGGTATCGGTGTATGGTTGAGTGGAATCATACTGTGGTTGTAGGGATCATAACATGTATGCGTGTGAATCATACTATGGTAGTGAGGGTCTTACTATGATTGTATGTGAAACTTACTATGGTTCTGAGTTTCATAATATGGTTGTGGGGACCTTGGATTGTTAAGATGAATCATACTATGGTTGTGAGGATCATACTATAGTTGTGTGTGAATCATACTATTGTTGTGAGGATCATAGTATAGTTAATTATGAAGCATACTATGATTATGGGTATGTAAGGCATAGTATGGTTGTGTGTGAATCATACTATTGTAGTAAGGATTATAATATTGTTGTGCCACAGTTATAAACCCAACCATGATTGTCTTTTAATACTAATATCCCAACCATACTTTTTTCATCACACCACGGAGATTTAATTCCAGTGTCCGGATAAGCAATAGAATTGCGCCGGATTTGTTATCATGACATCATTAAATGCTTAAAAAACAAAAGCACCATCACTTAATTCTATAATAAATAGCATTCTGCAGACACCATCTACCAATGCCACCCTGTACAACCACTTTTATTTAGAAAACCTGATATTTGTAATGTCTACGGTATTCTCCAGTTTCTCAGATTTGACTTCAACCCTATTCTAAAAAATATTAACCTTTTTACAAACTCAAAATACAGAATCTCAACCATTGGGTGCCGTTTCAAATTAGACGCGTTTTATTGCCCAACTGGACCTTTAAACACTTAATAATAGTCGCTTAGTTGTCATTTAGCGCACCGTCGTATTAGATTACACTTACATTGTTTGGCTCCCTTTTAAACTGGAATGGATATGCTCGCCATTGTCACAAGGTAAGATGGCAATGCTTTTGTTTGATTTGTATTATCCGGCATTTCCTTTGACCCCGTAATTGAAGTGTAAACAGTTTCTGTGAAATCCTAATCTTATGTGTAAACAGACAAACACTAAACAAACAACCGAAGAACGAACAACGCAGACGGCAACAATGAATCCCTCCAAAAATGGTACGAGACTTTGGCTCAAATTTAATATGACATATGATGGCGTATCATCCATCTCCTGCTATCCGTTTGTCAATTCCCCATTGTCTCGTCATTGATTGGGGATACCAATTTAAACTTTCTTTTGCAATTTTCAACAGTTGTTGACAAATTATTTGATTGGGGTTCCTCTAGATATCAGATATTGTGCTTATATCCGAAGTTAATGAGAAAGCCAAATTGTACGAAAAAAATGAATGAAAAAAAGTACAAGTTAGGAAAGTTTTTTAATGAAATCAATAGATAAATAATAAAGATTTCAAGGGACAGACAGACAGAAATGCCAGGTTTCAATAGGTGACCAAAAAATATTGTTTGATAAAATACTCCCATTGTAATACACAAACAACACAAAAAAGTATCACTGACTCTACTGAGGTGCCTGGTTATTAGAATACTTTTCCTATTCTTGGAACAAGCACAATTAATATCAGCCACATTGTACGTGGTGACCAGAGAAGAACGATAGCGAAAAAGCAAGACGGCTGGGTCAATAAGCTAACGTTGACGTTGTGTTGAATTCAATTGTTTTTCACATCACAGAAATTCCGTTTAGGAAAATAACAAGTCATTATTCATTAGAAGGTACTAGTAACCATTATGTGCCTTGTACGAGGGTTGCTATATATATTTTTGGCCTAGACAACACTAAGTGTTGCCTCGCGCCATCTGACATTTCCATTGGATAGTTTGACATTTTTTTAGCATAAACCTACTTAGAACGTTTTGACGTACGACCATCATTTGTGTTGTTTACAGTGACTATAAAAAATCAATTTGGCAAAAAAATGGAATTAACTCGTGAACATTTTCGTGCACCTATTTTTCACAACTTTCGACGTGGATTATCACGACAAGAGTGTATCGATGAACTTAAATCTTTATATGGCGATGAAGCACCATCCTATAGCGTGGCCGTCGGTAGCTCACAGACGAAGGTCTGTGAGCGTCATCTGACGTACTCAGAACGTGGATTTTATCGTGGCAGACGCTCGCTCAAAGACGAAGGTCGTGAAGGCCGTCTAAAAACGGCCGTTGTGCGAGAGAACATTGATGCCGTGCGTGAACTGATAATGCGAAATCGTCATGTGACATACCGTGAGAGAGAGGCATCCTTGGGCATTTCTTCCACCAGCATACATTCGATATTGCATGAACACCTGGCCATAAAAAATGCTTTGTTCTCGTTGGATCCCGCACAATTTGAAAATTGCTCAAAAAAAGCTCGTGTCGATTGGTGCAAAGAAATTTTGAAAAAAATACGATCGCGGTGCTTCAAAAGACATCAATAAGATCGCCCCAGGTGACGAATAATGGATCTATGCGTATGAGCCCGAAACAAAACCACAATCGACCGTGTGGGTCTTCGAAGTCGAGCCAAATACAAAGAAAGTTGTTCGTGGAAGAAGCACTTCGAAGAAAATGGTCGCCTGTTTCTTCGGCAAAACTGGTCATGTGGCGACTGTTCTGCTTGAGCAATGTAGGACGGTCAATTCTGAGTGGTACACCACAATTTGTTTGCCTGAACTCTTCGGAGAAATTTTTAAAACGAACAAGAGAAGACGAATCATTGTGCACCATTACAATGCAATCTCTCACACATCGGCTCAAACCAGAGCCATTTTGACCGGCCAAACCGTCGAATTGATGGGCCAAATGACTTATTATTATTCCCGCACATCAAACTAAATTGGTGGGCAGAGGTTTTCCTCACTAGAAGATGCTGTTGAAGCGTTCAAAAAACATGTTTTGAAGGTGCCTCAATCGGTGTGGAAAAAGTTCTTCGACAATTGGTTTGAGCGCCTGCAGAAGTAAATAAATCAAGCTGGAGAATACTTTGAAAAACAATAAAACCATATTTGCTGATAAATATTTGCATTTTCATTAGTAGGACAGAAATATATATGTAGCAGCCCTCGTTTTAGACGATTTATTTTTATTCAAGAAGTTTAGATTGTATAACTAAATGACACATGGTTTTGGAGAAGAGTTGTAATATCTTGTCTGAGTATTTATTGCATTCTTAATTGTGAAGAAGATTTGTACGGTCTTCGTTGATTGACTTATGATTTTAAACTAGTTTTAGAAGTGTTTGCTTTGGATTGTTTACTCTAAATTCTTATTAAGCGAACCACATAGGTCTTATACTTTCTAAGGCAGAGATCAATAGTTCCTTCCTTGAGCATTCAATGGATTCTGTGTTCATCACTTATCTGGGGGAATACAAATATAATTTTATTGCAGGCAGACAAAACTTTAATGAGTTTTCCAGCTGCACTTCAATAATCGCATAAATCCCTCGGTAAAATGGAAATACTTCCAATTTCAGGTTCAATGATTTTTACACATGCATGTCATAGGAAGGGCAGAAATCCGGTAATTTTACAGTTTCTCTTTTTAAGTAGATCTTTGGATATTATCCCAGTAAACCAAATTTGCCGACAATTTCTGATATTTGACAATTCTGAACAGTATCGAGAATTCTTACAGAAATCGTTACGAATTCTGGTTGGTCTGTCTGAGGGGGGATTTTTTTTAGAGAAATAGTTCAGAATTCGTGTCAACCCTCTCATATGTTTTTTGTTACGAAGTCGGTAAGAAATCGATACAATTTGCCGACTGTCGTACAGAATTCTGATCGAATTCTGAACGTTTGGTTTGCTGGGATATTTCATGACTTTATCAAACTTGGAAACCGCAAAGAAAACAAGTGAACAAAGTAAGTTTGGTTGTGGCGATGCTTATAATGCTCAATAATGGATTACGGCCCAACAGTGGGCGTGGCACACTGTTTACGTGACTACCGGTTCTATGTATCGGATTGACCCGAAACAAATACTCAGCGGCCAGGGGCAGTCACATATGTTTTTTATTGATAAACTCTTTTTACAACACCCACACACGTTGTTGTAAAAGAAATCTATTGATGGCTCTCGATTTGGAGTCTCTTTAGAGCTGGCGAGAGTGAGTTGTATTTTCGTGGCCAATTGTGTGAAGAAAACTTGAAAAGTAAGGTTTACAACAGTAGTTCTCATTCGTTTGTGGAGAGCCTGGCCTTATAGAGTTCGAAAGTAACGGTAGAGTTACTTTCAACAATTGCAGAGTGTACTCGTTGCATTGAGTGGGTGCATTTCTGGAGCTGTTCAGGTCGGTACCGCATCAGGGAGTATATCGAAACGGACTTTGTTGTCTCATGCTGTGTCAATGTAGTTCGCAGTGGGGCTCTGGATTTGGTGTCATCATTGCCGTCGTCGTCTTCATCATCCAACTATAAGACTCCCCCGCAACAGCATCAACATATACTGCATCTTACACCACGAAATGCTGTTGTCACCTCTGACAACGCATTTGGTTCCAGTTCCAGTAACCCTGTGTTTGTTCTTCATATGATATTGCTTAAAATAAGGTTAAGTTTAGTATATCTTCCATAGTCCTCCGCCATTTGTAAAGTTACTCCTCTGTCAAAAGAATAGCTTTAAATGATCATGACAAAAAAAAACCCTTAAAATAAAATAGTTTATGTTGAGCTTCTTTTCCACTTAGATTGGCTAAAGTGCAGTTGCCTACATCTGAATTTTAGGGAAATTCTACTTAAGGTCATACTTTAATTTATTATTATATATAAAATAGATTTTGCCTTTGATCTAAAAATTATAGTAACCATAATGGACACTTTCGCAAATGGACAGATTCACAGATGAGTATTTAGAATAACTTAGTTGATTCTCAAACCGTTTTTTTTTATCGATCGGTATGAGTATATTCTCGAGTCGATCAGTATATCAACCCAAATAATTTGTACAATTTTTTAGTATATCTTTCATCAAACATTTGCCAAAATTTCATGATATATCAAATATTAGACAAATTTTGTCTTTATAAAGATTGCATTCGTAAACTAGGAAAAAAATAAAAATTTATTAATAAAGATATGAATCTTTAAATTTCTGCACATTTGCTACAATTCGCCGACACAAATATCCGTTAATACATTTTTACGATTTTTTTCTAAGATTTATAGCGTGGACCATTTAAATTTGAATCGGCAGTAAAAAAAGAAGTACTTATCATTTTTTAAAATTTTTGGTTTTACTCGAAAGGTTTAACTTTGTCATATAATAATGGAACACCATCCGATGCGTTTTCGCTTCGCCCAATTGGCTGAAGATTGTTTGGCAGGAGATGAAGAATTTTACCGAAAAATCGTGTTTTCAGATGAAGCTCATTTTCATTTCGGTGGCTATGTCAATAAGCAAAATTGCCGCATATGATGTTCAGACAACCCACTTGAGAATCCAATGCATCCATAACGAGTCATTGTTTGATGTGGATTTTGGGATGGCGGCATTATTGGGCCATTTTTCTTCAAAAATTAAAAAGGAGCAGCAGTTACCGTCAACAGTGAGCGTTACCACACCATGCTCAACGAATTTTTGTTTCCATCAATTCCAGAGGTTTCAACAAGACGGGAACATGTCACACAGCTAACGCAATTATCGATATTTTACGCATTATTTGATGGCAATTGGCCGCCTCAGAACTGAGATTTGAGCCCTTGGTATTATTTGCTGTAGAGGGTCCTTAAGGATAAATATTACGCAAAACATCCAGAGACAATTGAAGCGCTGAAACATGAAATCGAAGTTACCATTGAAGAGACTAGGACCGAATCGGAATTGAGAAGATCGGATAAGGTACTGCCGAGCCAGTTCTGATAGTCGTATGAATGATATTTTGTTCCATTATTAAATGACAAAGCTTTACCTTTCCAATAAAATCAGAAATTAAAAAAAAAATTATCAGTACCTTTTTACAGCCGATTCAAATGTAAAAAGTTAAATCACCCACCCTGTATTAAATCTTTTTTAAAGTCAACTAAATATCGTATCCTAAATATCCTATCAACTAAATATCCTAAAATTCTGCCTGGCAACCGTAGCCAATACGTTTCACCAATTTTTTAGTTGATTCTAAAAAAGAAACACCAAAAGGTCTCGAACCAGAATAAAACCTTTTCAAGTCATAATAATGATAAAAGACCGAATAAATGCAAACAAAACAAAAACATTTTTAATAAGGATTGGTACGCCCTAATGTGCAACGCATGTATCAGTACATGTACAACACACACACTTTGTGCTTTTGCATCTGTGGTTTTCAACGAAAGCCCATGCGAAACGGAATTGGTGGAAATGATATTGAGCTCTGAAGATTGCTCTTCGCACAATTCGAAGACTATAAACAAAGGGTAATTCTCATTAATCATAATGAGACTCCGGTATAAGTCATTTGATTTGTAGCCGAAGTTATCGTTGCCAAAGACTGCTGAAGAAAAACCTCGGCGGGTTTAGAAACAGCCGTACAGTCTGTCTGGAAACCGTAGCCAATACATTTCAACAATTTTTTATTTGATTCTGAAAAAGAAACAACAAAAAGGTCTCGAACCAGAATAAAATCTGTTCAAGTCTTATCCTAAATTTTTTTAAAAAAAATTTGATACATGTGAAAAATTGTTTGTCCTGTATACTCGTATCAAGGTATGACTTACATGTGCAATGCAATTTGAATCAACTTTATCGCCTTACTTTATTGCAGCTTTTGTCTTAGACCTCATACAACATTATTTTGTATTTTATACTCATTTATCTTTTAATGACACACAATTGTTACGGGCTTAAACTGTTCTATTGTCGTATGTAATAATAACCATAAGTTTAATGGAGTTCCACTTTGTGGTCTTCTGAGGCCACTATGGCATACTTCATCGTTCCATACAACTCCCCTCTTAGCCTAGTTTGCCTTTCCTTCGTCCTCATGGTATATTAATAAATAACAATCTTAGGAATAATTTATAAAGTTTAGCTATTGAAAGTAATTGAAAACACGACAACGCACAGTAAGTACAACATGGGGAAGAAATATTTAATTTGCATAAATTATCAAGAAAATGTTTAATGAAAATGGTCCCATGGACAAGAAACATAAAAGGCGGCTATTTTCCTTATAGTCTGCACTGACATGTTAATTGATTACGACTTCTATGCACAGTATAAACAATTCTTCACTGGAGAAATATTATCCGATACTATTATAAGATACTTAATTTCCTTTTAAAACAAAGCATTCACGGAAAATTTCAGACATGAGTGCATTTACAGAATTCTTGTAAATGCACTCATGTGGCTAGTCGTTACAAAATTATGGGCTATTACAATAGGGTGTACTGAACAACTTTTAATAAAAATTTAAAGTTTTAGTATTACAGAAACGATGCGAATTGATTCTTATGGTCAATTGCACCTTAAATAAAACCAGATACGAACCCCACATTTAATATACCGATCGATTGTGAATTATTTTCTGATTTGATGGAACAACCAGTAAGATTTTTAAAAGTTAAATACCGGCATTAACCGATATTCTGGTTTCAGCCTTTTGCCATCGATTTTAAAAATTGGGTCATGTTTAAATGATTTCGTAAAATGGAATCAACTGATGGAGCGGTACAGTGATGGGACTAGCTTAAATATTTTTGATCTTTATGTATTTTGTACACGAATATTATTAATTTTCATTGCCGACAACAACAAACAGGGTTTTTGCCAATTTTTAAAAATTAATTTTCACAAAAACAGCAATGCCGTTTTTCGGCATCGGTTTTGGAGACCCTATGTGTGCCCCTTTCAAGTAGTCAGGCCTTAAAATAATAAATTCAGGTTTAACTGGACTTTGTAGGTCCATGTTTTGGAGCACCCGCTTATTAAGATCTCTTTAGATTTAAGATTCTTTGGCTCTAAAGCTTACATATTAAATCTGATCATACTCAAATTAAGTGCGGTTTGTCACTGATAATTACCTCTGGTGACTGGGTCACATCGGTCTATGTATTCATACAATCTCCATAGAAAGCTTATTTCCGACTTCAGCCCCTTTCGCTGTAAAAAACACATATGAGACAGCGCATAGAAAAAGGGACCTAAGGGTAAAAAAAATCAATTTTTACTTTTTTTGATGTGGACAACATCTGAGCATCGAATGAGACCGATCCCAAGCCCCAAAAGTGTTCCCTCCCAGAGATATGCGCGTTTTATGAAAGTGATGCTACACCAAAGATACACGTATTTAAATCTTAAAAATGGCTCTCCTGAACAAAACTGGTTTTTACACTTAGGTCCCTTTCTATTTTGCGCGTCACATATTGTATTAGGTCTTGTTAAATTTTTGCATGGCCTTTAATAACCCTGATAAAATTGGGCCATATCGATTAATGATTTCGAATATCCTTCATATTTTCAATGTTTTCAAATAATCCCACAAAAAGTTTGCTCCCGAGTTTAGATTCTCCGATTTAGAAGCTACAAATAAAATTCGATTGTACCTGAATTCAGTAAGATATTATTTAATTCTTCTGAAGCTTGACCATGTAATTATGTTCCACCTCCTTTTCCAGCTGAGATTGGAACATAATGCTCTATGTGTGCATATAACCGCAAATTAATACATCACTACCACCCTAGGTAAAGCATATTAAGCCCTCATTTACTTTACATAAACTTCAAAACGAGGCGCAAAACTTTCTAACTAACATAGTGGTGTAGGGAATCTATAGTATACAAAACTTCTAATTAATTTTCATTGTACTGCATTCTTTTTATAACATATTACCAATTATTTTTTTATTATTAGAATTTTTTTTGGTATGCTAAGCTATAAAAAGAATGATAAATATAAAAATTTCAAACTACTTTTTAAGCTCGACCTAAATTTACTTTTCTTGGCCTTTTCTTCCACATCCATGAATTTAATTTCATTTTAATTTATTGAACGTTTTTGTGCACTATCATTCATTTAAATGATTTGTACTTACTAGGGACATAAATACTGTTACACATATTTTATGCTGTAAAAAAAAGTACTGAATGTTTTTGGACCAAATATTTTTTAATATATTTATTGATGTATATTGTATCTAAAAAGAATCTACTTATTCCAAATGTCCGCCTTTTGCCTTAACAAACGCCTCAAGTCGCATTGGCCAATCGTCAATAGCTGCACGAACCTCGCCCATTGGAAAATTGGCCACAGCTCGAACCAAAGCAATCTTAAGAGATCCAATGTTGGGGTATCTTTTGTGACAAACCTTGTCCTCTTAAACCGTCCACAATTTGTAATCCAATGGGTTCAAATCTGGACTGCCTGAGTGTCATTCTACAGAGGAAATAAACGCTGGCAAATTGTTTCGAAGCCAGGCCTGCGACGTTTTAGCCTTATAGGCCGGTGCAGAATCCTGCTGGAAAGTCCATGGCTAATTTTGGAACAGGGAATTGTTAAGAGGCTTCACAACAGCTTCCAAAACGGTTTCTTGGTAAACTTTGGTCGATGTTTTGACTCCTTGTTCGCAGAAATGCAGGTCAGTGACCCCAAACCATGACTGAAGCTAGGTGATGTCCATTCTCCACCCTTGGGATCAGTTCAGATGCTTCTTAAGATGACCACGCACACACTCTCTCATTTTCCTGTAAAACTTATCCTGAACGGTAAAAAATTTTTTATCGGTGAAGAAAATTGTTCTGTGCAAGTTATGAGCGTGCTTCACCAAAAGACGTTTGCATTTTTCAATCCTATTTTTTTTAAGCTGCAGTCAATAAATGTCCGGTACGTCGTTTGAAATCCCCAAGTCCCAAGTCTTTTTTAATGATTCGACTCATGGACTTTTGCATGATAATCATCTCACGGGCCATGATTTTCTGTTTTCGGGCGGATTGCTGTTAATTATTAATTTAACGGCTTTGATGACATGCGGTGTTCGAACAGACCGTGGGCGGCCCGACCGGGAGCGATCTTTTATATCTCCAGTCTGCTCAAACAGTGTTATGCGGCTAATCCCTAGTGGCGGGAGCGTTTTGAAAATATCGCTTTTTTTCATTTCACACTTGAAAAGCGCTATTACAGCGATACGGTTCTCATTATCTGACCACTCCATGATGAAAGTTGAAACAATTTTCAATCCTGTTACAGACTAACGCTATTGAGGTTAGATTTCAAAACCCATATGACATTAACTGGGTTTCTTCAGTTCTACTATTGAAATGAGTGTGTTCAATGTTGTAACAGTATTTATGTCCCTACTAAGTATATTCATGTCAAAGTAGGTTCGCCGATTTGTAAGGAAAAAATTTGAAGATATTGTGTCATCGATTTTTTAGTAGCTTTCGGCATGAAAAAAACATATCAAAAAAATTATTTTCAAGGCGCCAAAATTTCAATTTGTTGACCTTCTCTCAACAGTAATTTTTAAGATTTTTTTAGTAGGTTATAATTTTTTTTTTTAAATATTATTCAATTGACTTAATTCGGTATTGTTGTTTTTATTTACCTAAATTCTTAGAGTTTTAGCATATATTCAAGTAACGACGTCACAAAAAGCATTAGCAATAAAACTTAAAGAAATAAAAAGTATCCTTTTTTGGCAACCTGATTGCTGGTTTTTTAGCTAAGCTGATGACTTATTTGTGGTGGTTTGAAGGCTGCAGCGATTTGCGCAGCCAAAGAAAATGTTTCTTGTTGGGTACAGTGTTTTTTTACCGAAGATACACATCACATGACAAGATCTAAAAATCGCGGTTTTTATAATGGAACATTTATCAAGATATATTGGAGTTTCTGTTACAACATTTTCAGTTTATTTTTTCCTCATCTCTTGGCTATGCTTTTTTGGCTGAGGCTAACGTTAGCCAATAAAAATATTCAAAATTTAAACTGAACTTAATTTTTGTAAACAAAAGTTTAACAGAAAGCCTACGGTTTTATTGCCTTCTGCGGACATCTCATATTGAATACCATATATCTCAAAAACTGTGAGCCACCATTGTGTGATGGTTAGTGTGTAAGACTACCATGCTGAATGTACAGGTTCAACGCGGGGTAAGAAAATCAAAAAAGTTCACCTGCAGGTTTCCACCTTGTAAACACTGTTGACTTTATTAAACCATGTCAAAAACGTTTCTCTAAAATACATAATTGTTGTCGCGATTTTCGCGAGACCATTTATATGGGGTCACAAAAATAGACCAATATGGTTCAATTTGTCTAAGATTGATTAGAAACTTTAGATGGTCAACAGGCGGACCGGCAAAGAGACATCGTAAAATTGTGATTCTAAGTCATCCGTTACACTTAAACCTGGGTCTAGCTCAAATATTTTCGGTAGTTATAAACATTTGCCATTAATATTGCTTATAATACCCAGTTTCACAGAGTGAAACTGCAAACGGGCCTTACTGTATATGCGTGGGTATACTTAATATCAAAATAATAATAATCACACGCACCATCACTGAAGCGCTTGTTACTTAGTAGGGACATAAATACTGTTACAACCACTTCAATAGTAGAACTGAAATTACCCCGTTAATGTCATATGGGGTTTGAAAGCTAACCTCAATAGCTTTAGTCTGTAACGGGATTTTAAAATTGTTTCAACTTTCATCATGGAGTGGTCAGATAATGAGAACCGTATCGCTGTAATAGCGCTTTTCAAGTGTGAAATGAAATAAAGCGATATTTTCAAAACGGTCCGGCCACTAGGGATTAGCCGCTTGTTCGTCTACCGATGCATAAATCTGTTTGATGCAAATTCACTTGAAATAAGAACACATACGGCTTTACAAAAAATATAAAATAATTTTCTCAGCGATGCATTAAAATTAGGTAAGTAAATAAATAATTTTAAGCTATAGGGATATTATTCAACTAGTATGATTTTAAAACTACTACAAGAATTTTTTTAAAGTGACAGATATAGTGCCCATATGTCCATTAAAACTTTCAAAATGGCATGCAGAAAAAAAGTATGGTTGGGGTGACAATATTCGAAGGGCATCATACTATTGTTGGGTATATGGTTGTGGCACACCAATATTATGATCCCCACAACAACAGTATGATTCACACAGAACCAAACTATGATCCTTACAACCTTAGTTTGATTCGCACTCAACCATACTATTATCCTCACAACCTTAGTATGATTCACACAGAACCAAACTATGATCCTTACAACCTTAGTTTGATTCGCACTCAACCATACTATTATCCTCACAACCTTAGTATGATTCACACTCAACCATACCAAGATCCTCACATCCATAGTATGATTAACTCTCAACTATACTATGATGACCACAACCATAGTATGATTCCACTTAACCATACTATGATCCCCACAACCATATTATGTCCTTACAACAATAGCATGTTTGACATACAATCATATTATGATCCTAACAATCATAGTATGGTTCACACGCAACCATAGTATGATCCCACTCAACCATACTATGGTCCTCAAAATTATTAATTAGGATTGGGTTATGTTGTCAAATATTTATTTAGTAAATAAATTAAAAATACATTCAATTTAAAATAATAGAAGTGTTTATTAAACAGTTTAATCCATTTAAAAAAGTAAGTTTTTTTATTTAAAAAAATTCAATTAAACAAATCAAAAGCAGTTTTTTGGAAAATTTAAATTCCCATTATTTTTTCATAAGATTCGTAACAATAACATTGCTGTAAAACCTTTATTACAAACAAATTACAAATTAAGAAAAATTACAACCATACAGTATGATTCACATAATTATTATATTGTTAACA
Organism: Hydrotaea diabolus; assembly: GCA_963513945.1. Lineage (NCBI taxonomy): Eukaryota > Metazoa > Arthropoda > Insecta > Diptera > Muscidae > Hydrotaea > Hydrotaea diabolus. The sequence continues at coordinate 240,383,509 of OY740716.1, read as the reverse complement.
TAAAACCTAAAAAACAATACTTTTGTCGCACGAACCATATTTATATTGTTGCTGCAACCATAGTTTCATTTTTAAATTTGACAATAATACTATTGTTATACTTCAACAATATTATAATTGTCGCAATCATACTACTGTCAACATGAAATTCAAAAAACAATACTACGGTTGCGACGAACATACTATTATTACAGAGAACATATTATTGTTGCCTTAACCATATTTTTTCTTTGCGTGTGAAAAATAAAAAGTACTGAATATTTTTGGACCAAATATTTTTTTATATATTTATTGATGTATATTGTATCCAAAAAGAATCTACTTATTCGAAATGTCCGCCTTTTGCCTTAAGTCCCACTGGCCAATCGTCAATAGCTGCACGAACCTCGTCCATTGGAAAATTGGCCACAGCTCGAACCACATCAGTCTTAAGAAAACCGTCTACAATTTGGACTGACTGAGGGCCATTCTTCAGAGGAAATGAACGCTGGCAAATTGTTTCGAAGCCAGTCCTGAGACGTTTTAGCCTTATGGGCCGGCGCAGAATCCTGCTGGAAAGTCCATGGCTGGTTTTGGAACAGGGACTTGTTAAGAGGCTTCACAACAGCTTCCAACACGGTTTCTAGGTAAACTTTGGCCGATGTTTTGACTCCTTGTTCTCAGAAATGCAGGTCAGTGACCCCATCGTAAGAGACACACCTCCAAACCATGACTGAAGCTAGGTGATGACCCTTTTCCACCCTTGGGATCAGTTCAGATGCTTCCTTAGATAACCGCGCACACACTCTATCACTTTGCTTGTTAAATTTTTCCTGAACGGTAAAAATTTTTTTATCGGTGAACAAAATTTTTTTTGCAAGTTATCATAGTGCTTCACTAAAAGATGTTTGCATTATCAATCCTTTTTTTATGGTGCAGTCAATAAATCTCCGGTACGTCATTTGAAAGCCCAAGTGCTAAGTCTTTTTTAAAGATTCGACCCATGGACTTTTGCGTGATATTCATCTTACGGGCCATGATTTTCTGTTTTCGGAGCGGATTTCTGTGAATTCTTGATTTAACGGCTTTGATGATATGCGGTGTTCGAACAGAGCGTGGGCGGCCCTACCGGTGGCGATCTTTTACATCTCCAGTCTCCTCAAACAGTTTTATGCATCCGTAGACGAACATGCGGCTAATCCCTAGTGGCCGGAACGTTTTGAAAATATCGATTTTTTTCATTTCACACTTGAAAAGCGATACGGTTCTCATTATCTGACCACTCCATGATGAAAGTTGAAACAATTTTAAAATCCCGTTACAGACTAACGCTATTGAGGTTAGTTTTCGAAACTCATATGACATTAACAGGGTATGTTCAGTTCTACTATTGAAATGGGTGTGTTCAATGTTGTAACAGTTTTTATGTCCCTACTAAATACAATCCAAATTATTTCAAATTTCATTTTTTGTTCTTCATAATGTACAACAGCAAATCTGATCGAAATCGGAATTAAAATAGTTGACCCATTGAAGGTAAAAAATTAACCCATTAGGGTTGTACACATAGAGAAAAAATCAGTTTCGGTTCGTACTACAAATATTCGTTTCGATAAACATACTTTCTGTTGCAATCACCAACGTTCAAAGCTATAAATGGTTACATGGTTCGACTTACCTTAAGATGGTAACTACAATAATATTATGATTATTACAGCTAATAAGTCGTTTACACCAAACGAATTCAGTAAAATTATTTAATGCCACAGCTGGTGGTTAGGACAGCCAATCAATAACGAAGGACGTGATACTTTAGTACCAATAATTGGTGATGACAACTAATAAACTCGTTTCTGTAACCGAGCCCCGTTCGCTGTAAAATACTACATTATCCCAAAAGAGTTCGGTCTATTCTGGGGGGTGAATGCTTTTTTCTAGAAATGAATGGCTTGTGTGATTTAATATATTAGTAAAAGGACGTATGTCGTAGGTTCAAGTAATGCTTATGGGCCTCTAAACCATAACTACTTACCTAAAACGTAGTAAATTTTCTTTCGTTTTACCGAAATTTCGTGATAAGATGTCCGAAGTAAAAATGTATAAAGTTTATTTTCGTAGAACATTTCAAGATACTGTCTCTCAGATTGGAGTGCCCTTTGCGTCCTTTTTTTGAAAAAGTGACAAAATTTTGTTAAATTAATTTTAGGAGTGACGTGTCCTTTTTTAGTGAAATTGTATTACTGTTTATAAAACAAGTCGTTAAATTTATGAAATTTATGACCATTCGTCGTAAAACAATGAGTTTATTTTGGCCAGATAACTGAATTTACTAAATTTAACCATCAGTTGGTCCAATTAACCAATGCTTGTGGTAACGACAACTGAATTCAATGAATTATATAGCAAATAATCTATAACAATAACCAATGCATGTACAAATTCTGTTCCAATAATCATCCTAATTAGTTAGGGTTGCCGATACTTTGTCTCTTCAACCGTTACTGTCAGTTCCAACTACTGAAAATTGTCGAGTATCCAATCAATACATGGATAGTACGTGCAAACACCAACATTTGGTTGACAAAAGATGGTTGTGACAACAAATCTGTTTCCTTCGCGTAGAAATATCAATTCGCCCCTCTGTGTTCATTAAATTATATCAAAAATATTTTTTTTAAAGGACAAAGGTGACATATTATGTTCAAAATATTCTGATTTTAATTTTGACGATCTATACTAAAATGATTATCTCATCATTTTTGCTAATTTCATATGGCATAGCTTTGCAAAAAAAATATCTATGATCCAAAAAATAGCTCGGACAGACGGAGGCCGTCCTCGTGCTAATTTGCTATATTACCTGAGGCTTTCATTTCTATAAGAAATCATTCACCCTCCGAGAAAGTCCGAACTTTTGTTGCAAAGCGTTATATGTGACGCGCAAAATAGAAAGGGACCTAAGGTTAAAAACCAGTTTTGTTTAGGAGAGTCATTTTAAAGATTAGGTCCCTTTCTATTTGCGCTTAGAATCGTCGTCTTCACTTTCATAAAACGCGCATATCTCTGGGAGGGAACACTTTTGGGGCATGGGATCGGTCTCATTCGATGCTCAGATGTTGTCCACATAAAAAAAAAGTGAAAAATTGATGAAAAGTTTTGTTAGGAGAGACATTTTAAAGATAAGATCCCTTTCTATTTGCTCTTAGAATCGTCGACTTCACTTTCATAAAACGCACATATCTCTGGGAGGAAACACTTTTGGGGCATGGGATCGGTCTCATTCGATGCTCAGATGTTGTCCACATCAAAAAAAAAATAAAATTGATTTTTTTTTCCCTTTCTCTATGCGCTGTCAAATATGTTACAACTGCAAACTAAACTGAGTTCGGTTACTACAAAGAGTTTTTTTGTTGCCACAACCAAGTATTGGTACCAAGGCAACATACACTTGATAATTGATTGGTTGTCATAACCACCAGTTGATGCTACCAATAGTTTTACTATATTCGGTTTGTATAAGAGGCTTATTAGCTGTACGAATCGTAATATTATTGTAGCTTCTTATGCTTCTTACGGTAAGTCGAACCATGTTACCATCAATACTATAAAATGTTAGTGATTGCAACAAAAAGTATGTTTAAACAACAGAATATTTGTAGTTCGGACCGATTCCAAACTTATTTTTCTTTGTGTGCACATTTCTTTAAGTAAACTACAAAATATATCAAATATGAAAATCAAATGTAGCCAAGACTTAAAAAATTCATTTAATGTATTTTGTGACACATTAATCTTAAGTAACCGAAAATATTAAGGTTTAAAATTTAACTTTACTTTACTAAAATTATTAATTTATCATAATCAGTTTTAAAAACTTTTTACACTCTGAAACCAAAATTGTTTTTTTACCCACTTTACCAATTTGATGCTTGAAACAATATACTAAAAACCAAGTTTTGAAAAAACCTGCTCATAATTTAAATAACAGAATAATATTTTCAAATCGTTTAATACAAATTCTAATTTTTCCAGAGCGATCAATAACCATCTCTTGTTGGCGTAGAGTATAAATACTAATATTACAATCAAATCAACATTTGAAGGTGACGGAGAAAAAATCTAACCATTTTCGAAATGCTTATTTGTGGAGAACCAAATACTGTTACAACATTGAACACACCCATTTCAATAATAGAACTGAACATACCTCGTTAATGTCATATGGGTTTTGAAAGCTAACCTCAACAGCGTTAGCCTGTAATGGGATTTTAAAATTGTTTCAACTTTCATCATGGAAAGGTCAGATAATAAGAACCGTATCGCTGTAATAGCGCTTTTCAAGTGGGAAATCACGCAAAAGTCCATGAGTCGAATCATAAAAAAAGACTTGGGACTTGGGGCTTTCAAACGACGTACCGGACATTTATTAACTGCAGCTTTAAAAAAAATACGATTGAAAAATGCAAACGTCTTTTGGTGAAGCACGCTGATAACTTGCAAAAAAAATTTTGTTCACCGATGAAAAAATGTTTACCGTTCAAAAAGAATTTAACAAGCAAAATGATAGAGTGAATGCGCGGTCATCTAAGGAAGCATCTGAACTGATACCAAGAGTGGAAAAGGGTCATTACCCAGCTTCATTCATGGTTTGGTGGGGTGTCTCTTACGATGGGGTCACTGACCTGCATTTCTGCGAACAAGGAGTCAAAACATCGGCCAAAGTTTACCAAGAAACCGTTATGGAAGCTGTTGTGAAGCCTCTTTACAATTCCCTGTTCCAAAACCAGCCATGGACCTTCCAGCAGGATTCTGCGCCGGCTCATAAGGCTTAAACGTCCCAGGCCTGGCTTTGAAACAATTTGCCAGCGATCATTTCCTCTGAGAAATGGCCCTCAGGCAGTCCATATTTGAACCCATTGGATAACAAATTGTGGACGATTAAAGCCGACAAATTTTGTCACAAAAAATACCCCAACATTGGATCTCTTGAGACTGCTTTGGTTGGAACTGTGGCCAATTTTCCAAAGGACGAGGTCAAAACATCGGCCAAAGTTTACCAAGAAACCGTTTTGAAAACTGTTGTGAAGCCTCTTAACAATTCCCTCTTCCAAAACCAACCATGGACCTTCCAGCAGGATTCTGCGTCAGCCCATAAGGCTTAAACGTCCCAGGCCTGGCTTCGAAACAATTTGCCAGCGTTCATTTCCTCTGAAGAATGGCCCAGTCCAGATTTGAACCAATTGGATTACAAATTGTGGACGGTTTTAGAAGACAAGGTTTGTCACAAAAGATACCCCAACATTGGATCTCTTAAGACTGCTTTGGTTCGAGTGTAAAGGCAAAAGGCGGACATTTCGTTCATCATGGTGTGTTTCTTTCCATACCAACATCATAGATGCCAACTACTATCGCTATATCGTTATTAGTTCACGAGCTATGAGCTTCTTAAGTTTAAAGTTGAATGGGTGGTGCTACTGAATTTTCTTCCATTTTAAAAATCCAAAAATTCCTAGTCTTTGAATTCATCCTGTTCAAATTTTACCACTATTGGTTCATTACTCTGACTTTTCCAACTTCCCTCGTAGTTACACTGCTACGAGGGCAGATCAATAATTCCATGACTTTTCCAACTTCACTCGTAGTTATATGAAATGCAACACTGCTTCCATCAAGTATAATCTGCAAATAGACTACTGTCAAATTTTGAGAGAGTTCCGTCATTTATTTTCTTGATTTTATTAAAAATTAGAAAAAAAACGTGAATTTAGAAAGCTCATTAGATATTAATTTTTGCTGAAAACCCCGGCAATCAAACCAAGGAAAAGCTTGACAAATTCTATGGGGACTCTGCACCAGCGATTTCAATGGTAAAAAAAAAGGGGATTTACTGACTTTCGTTGTGATCACACAAGTACAAATGACGCTAAGCGTTATGGACGGCTAATTGAGGTCAATACACCCGAATATATGGAAAAATCCACTATATGGTGTTGGTCGATCGAAAAATTAAAGTACGTAAGATTGTTGATGCCATACGCATTCCATACGGCAGTGTGGTCTCGATTCTACATAATCATTTGGGTTTAAGAAAGCTGCCTGCAAGATGCTTAACTACCATGATCATCAAGGTAATGGCAAAATTGCATGATTTGGGTAACGAATTGGTATATTCTCCGGATATTCTCCGGATTTAGCTCCCAGTGACTATTTCGTATTTCCAAACCTAATGAAACGGCTCGGAAAGAAATTCAGAAAGACATTCAGGTTCAGCGATCAAATTATTGATCAAACAAATGTCTATTTAATGGAACTCAAAAAATTCTATTTTTCGATTTTACCTGGCCGGATAATGTGAAAACTTATTAACAATCGGAGTTGAAAATGGAAATATAAAAGCAACAACGCCATAGTACTGTAAATAAAGTGATTTTTCCAGAGATTGATTCAGTCAGTGTTTAGGGAAAATTTGTACCTGTTGACGGATCTGGCTTATTTTCAATACCAGCCATTTAAGTTCATGAACACATATTTTTGCAAAATTTCAACACCCATCTTCAATTTTAAGACCTTTAGATAGCCTTTCTCACACAGACAGACGGACCTGGTTAGATCATCTTGTATTTTTACGATGATTCAGAATATACTCGAATATATTTTGAATCATTGTAAAACTACAAGGTCTCCGATTAGTATTTCGAGATTTTGCAAACGGAATATCAAAGTGAAAATATCCTCATACCATGATGGAGGGTATAAAAACTAAAATAGTTATGGCTAAGATATATTTATTCTACAAAAAAAACTGTTTTGGTACATGTAACTTTCCTAATTATTCCAGGAGTGCTGTGCAAGAGGTACGGAATCACTTTTTATTTCTGTTTTGCTACTGTAGTATCTGGCATTATACCATAATTTCAAAACTCAAACATTCTTATTGAAACATTCTTATTGATCCATAAACTGTTTAATTAATTCATAATTAGTTATGAAATTGGAATACACAAGTTTTACAATTTCCTGAATTTTTAATTCAGCAAATAAAGGGGAAGTAATTTTTCAAAGTTTTGTGGTTACTTCCGTTATGAATTTTGTGCGTATATAAGAAACGAATAAATACAAAGAAAGGGTAAGTCAAAAGTCACTCAACCAGTTTAGTAATAAGTTTTTAATCACTGTAACAATTGGGTTAGATTCCCAAATGGAACATCTTTGTGGAAGTGACCTGCAAAGCTAAATTGTAGTGATGAATTATAAGATTGGGATGGAGTTTAGTACTACTTGGTACGTTTTCCAGGATTTATACGCTATTGGTGCGTTTTATACAATACATTAAACGCCGAATTAAATAACAAAAAGGTAAAGTACATATTGCCACACCTTCGATGTGAACGATGCTTAAATAAGTAGCCTGAAATATAAATTTTAAATATTCATAACATTGAAAATTAATTGACAAAATGAAAGCCACTAAGCAGGGGTTTTAATTACTTTTACACTACGAGGGTGTTTCGAAGAGTTCTCCTCATAAAAGTCATTTTGAAATGACTTTAATTGTTCAGTTGCCATGAACGACTGAAAGCCACAAATTAGACCTGGCTCCCTGCTCTGGAAATAATGCCTTAGATATTAGTAGGATTAGTAGAATTCACTAGTGGACATTGTTGATTCAGAAAAAATCAAATATGAAATTAAACCTAAGTCGAAAAAGTTTCTTCTCTAAATGACACAGACTATATGAAATGCTTAAATACAGTGAACGTTGCACAGTGTTTGGAAAACAAAATATTTTAGAAAATAAATCTCTAAATTCTGTTGTGTTTGTCGTATATTCATGAAATTTCCCCCAGCTACAGGTAAGGTACGAGGGTATATCAATAATTCCAACTTCCCTCATAGTTATATGAAATGCAACGCTGCTCCCATCAAGTACCATCTGTTAATAGACTACTCTCAAACTGTTCCTTCATTTAAAGAGAAAGAGATTCAGCTTCATTGATAAAAAATTATTGAAACAAATGCCTATTTTATGGACCTCAAGAAATACTATTTTTTGGAATGGGTAGAAAAAAATAAGAGAAAGTTGGAATAAGCGTATTGAGCTAAAAGGAGATTATGTTCAAAAATTAATTCGTTCAATCAAGGCTACAAGATTTACAGGAAGTTGGCAACATCGGATGTGAAAAAGCTTATAGCGCTGGCCAAAACCACAGTTTTTATAAGTTTTTTTTATGAAATTTCTCTTTTTGTAAAGCGCTAACCAACATATTTTGCGCCCACATTATTTTTATGACCAGCACCAATCGATGGAACAATTTATTATAAGTTAGTTTCATTAGCCGCCTTGGTGTGATGGAAGTGTACACATCTATCATGCCAGGTACCCCAGGTTCAACCCCGGCCAAAGCATCTAACAAAGCAGCAGCAGCTGTTTTCGTCTTTGTAAATGCTGGCGACTTTGTAATCAATATAAAGGTCGCAATTATCATCCGATCTTCATGAAATTAGTCAGAAGTAAAATTTTCGGATGTATAAGTAGTTTCAGAAGTAAGTTTTTCGGACCATGAAGGATGTTATCGAAATTGAAGAAAATTGGTTTAGATTTAATATAGCTTCCACAAATATGTTTATCTGAATTTATAATTTATACTCTCCACTATGGGATGGGAGTATATACAAGTTTATACTCTCCACTATGGGATGGGAGTATATATAAGTTTGTCATCCCGTTTCTTGCATCTCGAAATACATATCTGCGACTCTATTAAGTTATATATTAGACATGGCCGTCTGTCTGTTAAGGGCACGATTCAGTCCAAACAAAAAAATATTAGAGGCTTACAAATTACCATATAAACTTAGTAGGGACATAAATACTGTTACAACATTGAACACACCCATTTCAATAGTAGAACTGAACATATCCCGTTAATGTTATATGGGCTTTGAAAGCTAACCTCAATAGCACTAGTCTGTAACGGGATTATAAAATTGTTTCAACTTTCATCGCTTTAATAGCGCTTTTCAAGTGTGAAATGAAAAAAACGATATTTTCAAAGTGCTCCGGCTACTAGGGATTAGCCGCATGTTCGTCTATCGATGCATAAAACTGTTTGAGGAGACTGGAGATGTAAAAGACCGCCACCGGTTGGGCCGCCTACGCTCTGTTCGAACACCGCATGTCATCAAAGCCGTTAAGTCAAGAATTCACAGAAAACCGCTCCGAAAAAAGAAAATCGTGGCCCGTGAGATGAATACCACGCAAAAGTCTATGAGTCGAATCAGTAAAAATAACTTGGGACTTGGGGCTTTCATTGAGTGCAGCTTTAAAAAAAATTGGATTGAAAAATACAAACGTCTTTTGGTGAAGCACGCTGATAACTTGCACCGAATAATTTTGTTAACCGATGAAAAAATGTTCACCGTTCAGAAAAAATTTAACAAGCAATATTATAGAGTGTATGGGCGGTCATCTAAGGAATCATCTGAACTGATCCCAAGGGTGGAAAAGGGTCATAACCCAGCTTCGGTCATGGTTTGGTGGGGTGTCTCTTACGATGGGGTCACTGACTGCATTTCTGCGAACAAGGAGTCAAAACATCGGCCAAAGTTTACCAAGAAACCGTTTTGGAAGCTGTTGTGAATGAAGCCTCTTAACAATTCCCTGTACCAAAACCAGCCATAGACTTTCCAGCAGGATTCTGCGCCGGCCCATAAGGCTAAAACGTCCCAGGCCTGGCTTCGAAACTATTTGGCAGCGTTCATTTCCTCTGAAGAATGACCCTCAGGCAGTCCAGATTTGAACCCATTGGATTACAAATTGTGGACGGCTTCAGAGGAAAAGGTTTATCACAAAAGATACCCCAACATTGGATCTCTTAGGACTGCTTTGGTTCGAGCTGTGGCCAATTTTCCAATGGACGAGGTTCGAGCAGCTATTGACGATTGGCCAGTGCGACTTAAGGCATGTATACAGGCAAAAGGCGAAATTGAAATTCATATCTTCACTTAATTGTGCATAAAAGCGAAACGCGTAAATCAATTTTCACGATCTATGTCTCATTTTGTTCATAGGTTATGCGACTTTCCGTGAAAGTAATATAACTTGACACTTTTTACCGTTTTGTATTTTTATGAATTAAAAAAAACTTTAATTTTTTAGGCAAAAAATATTTTTTTCCTTCATACATTTATTTATAACTGCGAAACTGTTGCTTATGTAGCGAAACGTTGTATAAACTGTTTAAAGGAATTGTAATTTTTAGTTTTTTTAAAAATGTTTCAGCTTATTCGAACTAGTGGTTCTCGAGTTATGACAAACAAAAGAGCTGAAAACGTGACAAATTCCCTTATACAACACTTACTAACTAACTTACTAACTTTAAATTAATTATTAAATTATTATTTGATGTACCTTGACCAAACGAATGATGCAGAAGTTCTTCTTTTGGGGCTACTTTCACAAACAACTATCAGAATTGAGTCCCGAATCAATCACCTGAAAAACGTTTAACTGTGTTATTTATCGTCGTAATATTCTAAGACGATATAGACATTTCCGTCTGTCTGTTGAGAGCACAACTCAGTCTAAACGAAAATATAAGAGGCTTAAAAATTACAAGATATACTCGTATGTCTTACAGTTGCATATCGGTTGGAAGACCAAATCGAAAAAAACGGGGAAAAAATCTTCTTTGTGGAACTTAAAAGCCATAACTAAATTTTTTTTGTTGACTTTTTCTCTATTTAACTTTAATAATTAAATTAAAAAAATAGGTATTCTTGGAAGTTGTAACCGTTAAGGCATCAAACATCCAAACATGGGCGTGGTTATTGGGTTCAGGGATCCCAGGGGCCAAAAAAATGTTTCCTTATACTCAGGGACAAATGAGAATATAGAAACAGTAAAATTTTAATATGTACCTATAATTTAGATTTGGGTCACTTTGGGACTTATATCGGATCATAAAGAACGGCCCCTTTGACAATGGACGTGTGGGTATTTAAAACAATAAAATTTGGCCAGAAATGTTTTAATACTGCAACTTGACCTAATTTAAAGCCTTGGCCCATGGATCTTAAGTACCTAGGGTGCCGAAAAACAGGTCCTGTTGAGTATGGCCATATGTGTACAGTAGAATTTTGTAAAAATCTGAATATGTGACAGCGCATAGAGAAAGGGACCTAAGGGTAAAAAAATCAATTTTCACTTTTTTTTGATGTGGACAACATCTGAGCATCGAATAAGACCGATCCCATGCTCAAAAGTGTTCCCTCCCAGAGATATGCGCGTTTTATGAAAGTGATGGTACACCAAAAATACACGTGTTTAAATCTTTAAAATGGCTCTGCTGAACAAAACTGTTTTTTAACCTTAGGTCCATTTCTATTTTGCGCGTCACATATGATATTAATTGGACGATTAACTGAATTAGAGGCGTTGATCTATGGGCGTGGTCCATGAAGCTTCCACTATTGATAGGGGACATATGGATATCCATAAACGGCAAAATATTCTCACAAATTATGATTTGGACCAATGTTGTGTTTTGGACTAGTCCATATAGGCCCTAGGTGCCTAAAATTCGGCCACCTTAAACTAAGGAATTATTGATATTAAAAAAGATTTAACATTTCGGCACAAAACAAAAAATTACATTTATTTTTAATGTGAACTGTGAAATTTTCCGAATTATATGAACATGACATTATTTAACCAATTCACATTATTCACAGTATTTAACCTCATTTTCTCAAAAACAATGAAATTGTCTTAAAGAATCCAAATCTCTTCTTGCCCCACTGATGAAGTTTTGTCAAACATGGACCAACAACCAAATACCCAAATCCTGTCAACGCAACCCATGGTAGAGTATAAATGCTTCGGCCTGGCCGAACTTAACGATGTTTTACTTGTTAGCTCTAGACGCCACTTATTTCATCCAACATTGATGAAACTTGGCCGAGTAAGTTTTTGAGCCAAGCACAAAAGCTATTGAAATGGCAGAAAATCAATTCAGATATCAATATAGCTCCCACACATATGTTCAACCGATTTTAAGTAGTTAATCTTGATGAATTTAAGCAGAATTAAGTTTTGTGGACAAATGATGGACGTTATTACAATTAAAGGAAATCGGTTGAGACTAAGATGTTGCTCCCACATATAAGTATATGCTCATCCGATTTTATGTCTTGTTATTTAGAAGCCGCATTAAGCATCCAATCTTAATGAAATTTGTCACAGTTTATAACGAGCGATCAGTTATCAGCTCAGATAAAAATTTGTGATATCCATTTACGTTTTAATATATCCCCAGTACAAATTTCCCTTCGGGATTTAACGAACAATCGCTCTAGAACACCAATTTTAATTAAGATTTCTATCAGATTTGGTGTAGAATACTCGTATATGATGTCGAACAAACAATCGATTTGGATCATATACGCCCAAATTCGCAATTGTAGAAAGATTTTTGTGTTGTTTATTTAAAGATATTTATAATGAGTTCTTCGAACAATATTTCGAGGTGCTGTAAACAAAATTACAAGGAGAATGTACTCTAGATTCCATGCTGAGCGGTAGAAAACCTACCCTTTCCTTACAACCATATTTCTTCTGGTTTCTCCGATTTCAGAACATTTGTATTTCAGGGACACCAAACTTTAAAGAGGCGTTTGTGGCGCACATTAACCGGTATCTCTTATATAAATTAAAGTATATTTAAGGCAACACAAACCACAAAAAAATAGAAGAAAGCTCTTACCATTCCTATTTTATTTTCTATTTATTTTCTCCTTACCTATAAATACCATAAAAATCAACTTAACCAATTTAAGAAATTTTCTAAAAATTAAACATTTTACACTTCTTACGTTGCGCGAGATTAATCTCCAAACCATGTAATAAACGTTCATTAGAAATTACTTTTAACACTTTCATTTTGAAACTCTAACCAATTTTCAAAGTAATAAAAATACCAATGACGGCTACACAATGACCAGCTTAAAGAGAGATGCAGTCAGCCGTGGCCCCGTAGTCATTATCGGTAACTTTTACTTCAACTTAATAACACACAATATTTAAGAATGTCTTTTAGTGGGCAATTATCTAAAATTAAGAAATTTGTTTTGCTGATATAACAGCGCCTGTACTGTGGGCGTTAGGCTTTATTTAATATTTAACAAAGTCAACCATTAAGCAGGCATTCTGTGCGTCTCTACACTGGTATTTCTGGCCACCTGAGTAGTAACTACCCTTAATTAATAGCAATGGCATGGAAACAAACGTTTCTTTAGGACTGTCGGTATGTGTGCGTTTAATTATAAATTCATTGCTTTCTTCCCTTTATCGTTTGTGGGCGGGCAGCTTTGTTGAACTGAAGAAGTTCTGACTTGGCTACAAAATCTACATCACCATCATCGAATTTACTTTTATGTTGAAAATGCCTTCGGAGATTGTGTCTACATAGAAATCCCTCTCGTTAATAAGCCATTGAGTGCCTCATTGAATACAAAAAATTTCTAATTTAGACAGTGATTGTTTTCATTTGCTGGTTTTTATCTATTTGAAATAGGCAATCATATCTGGAGCAGAATATTTATGAAAATAGTTAAAAGGTTTTCGGCTGGGGAACCGAAATACATAAATCACCCTAGGGCTATCTATGTTTAGTGCTTAATTTTCATAGAATGACAGGATACACACAGAGAAAAAAACAATTAGAAATTGGTCCGAACTGCCAAAATTCAGTAGGATGAACATAGTTTCTGTTGCCATCACCATCATGCCATGGTATTGATGGTTACATGCTTCAACTTACTATGAGAAGGTTGCCACAAAAATATTACGATTGTTACAGCTAATAAGTCGGTTATACCAACCGAATATGGTAAAACTATTAATTGGTTATTGTTACCAACCAATTCTGAAGTAACTGTTACTTTGGTACCAACAATTAGTGGTGACAACAAATAAATTCTTTGTAGTAGCTAAACCCCAAAAAAACAAACCTCTTTAAGTTCGACGTGGTAACTTACTCGCATTACACTATGTAATATAAATTTCGGAATTTCTCGGGTGGGCAATGATTTTTTCTACACATTGAGAATAGATTAATTGTCAGAACCGAATATTTTGCCAACCGAATATTGGTGGTTGCAAGTAATTTCGATGTAAACCATCACTACAACCGAATGTTGGTCGGTTGTGTACACGGCCTTTTGTGTAAAGGGAACTTACTATATCTATTGCAGAGACAAAGTTTTTAACTTATTAAGATGATTATTTGAACTCAATTGGTAAATATACTAATTGTTGTCATATATTATTGGTTTTAAGTTCGTTTAAACCGGTTGTCATTACCACATACATTTGTTAAATTGACCAACTGATGGTTAAATGGTATGTATTTGGTTCACCTGAACAATCTATAAGTTTCAATACAATTTGTAAAATATTTTTGGCCAAAATTTAAAAAAAAAAATAATTTAGCATCTTTTAAATCCAAGCAGGAAAGAAATAATCAAAATCCTAAAATAATTCAAATAATAATGCAAAAATTACTCCTTTTGGTTTTTTATTATTAGGTCTGATAATTTTAACCTACATTTGGGTACATATAAAGGCTGAGGTTAAGCAAAATTAGTTGAGCGAAGAGCAAACGATATAAATAAATCTCTTTTGAATTTTTTCAAGTCTACAAATGTGAATTGAATAAAAGGGATTCCAGATTAAGGAAGCATATTCTAATTTAGCTCTAACTAAAGACGTATTAACTACCTTTACTGTGTATGGATCCACAAAATCTCTACAATTCCTTTTAATAAAAGCTAACAGTGAGTATGCTTTAGGTACAATAGAATTTATGTGATTTACGAATGTAAACATCGACTCAAATATTACCCCTAAATCAACAATTTCATCAGCATTCACTAGTTTATGATCATGAAGATCTTGCAGATTACAACAGGAAACCGGTTTTAAAATTTCCCAAACACCTCCAAAATCTGGAGTTACGGGTAAAAACCCGGTTTTTCGGATCTTTCGCACTTATATGCCAGTAACTTGGTTGAATATCAATCGATTTTAAGTTTTTAAGCGACAACTATGTCGCGATTGTTGATGGATTTTAAAGTGCGTATGGTGAAATGCAACATGTCAATTATAATGCATTTCCATTGACATCTAGACTTCTTTCCAGAAAACCTGGGTTAGTCAGTGATGAACAAGGCGAACACTTTCATCAAGAACTAATTACAATGGAAAAACGTTTTAAAGAAAAAACTAAAATAAAAATGATTTCCGAATATTGCTGGTCACTTAAACGGTTAACTGATGATGTTCAATTAAAAAGAAAACAGTCAAACAAACATTTCTAAATAGTATTTTTTCAAAAAATTTTGTTTTAATAAAATAACTCTATCAGTTTCTAACCGATTTTTAAAATGACACCGAATTGTATTCGTAAGAACACTTTCTTTATTATTCAGTTCAAAAATTCCTCGGCTCCTTTTAATTCAGTGTAAAAACGCATCCAAAGTTAAAAATTACAAAAAATTTAAAAAAAAATGAGTTTACTGGAAAAATACACAGATTTTTTCAGTGTGATGCACCATTCGGAAGGCCAAAGTGTATACACCATTCGGAAGGCCGCAGTTTCTTCTTTCCAAAAAATTAAAATCGGTTGATATTCAACCAAGTTACTGGCATATCCGGGTTTTTATCCGTAACTCCAGGTTGTTTTACTCAGCAAGATCTACAAGAAAAATAATATCATTTCCCAGGTATTTTTTTTCTGTCGCACCGTGTTATTAAAGGAATTACATTCTGATGTTTATGATAAACATTAATATGTTACAGCGGTGAATTTCGCTAACTACAAACAACTTGTCTCTTGAAACCACCAATTATTGGTACCAAAGTAATATGTACTTCATAAGTTGTGGCAACCAACAGTTTTATTGGATTCGAACGGTATAAACGATTTTCTGGTTTTGAGCACCTTTAAATATTGTATGACGAGTTGGGTATTCCAGCAGAAAATGTGTTCATCTAACCGAAATTTTCTCTGAGTGAAGATATGAAGGACTTTGGTTATTATATTACACTCGTATGAGGACGGCCCTCGTAAATAAACTTTTGACACTTTTAAACCAAAATTTACCTACTTTACGAATTTGCTGCATAAAATCGTTTCACTTGTGCATACAAGCTTTATTAGATTTGAATATAAAAACCAAGTTTAAAAAAACTACTCGTAAAAAATCATTAGAAAAAACTTTTTTTATTTTAGTCAGACAACCAAATACTTAAAATATCATCAGTTAGTCCAGTTAACAAATGCTCGTGGTAATGTCAACCGAATTCGAAGAAAATTATCTAAAACAACAGCCAATACATGTACAAATTCAGTACCAACAACCAGTTCTCATAGCAAATAATCTATTATAACAACCAATACATGCACAAATTCAGTTCCAATAATCATTCTAATTATTTAAGGTTACCGATACTTTATCTTTTTAACCGATTTGTCAGTTCCCACTACTGAAAATTGCCATGTACTCAATCAAATTCGACTATAGCGATGGATTACATGGATGGTAAAAGCAACCACCATCATTCGGTTGGCAAATAAAATCGGTTGTAGCAACAATTTGTTCTCTGTGCGTACGAATTCAATTCAGTTTTGCTAGGAATATGGAGTATTTTAGAAGTTATGACTGAGATTGAAGTTATGGACGATCGCATCGGCGGAAGGGACTCCAAAAAATATACCATTTTCTTGCGCTTTAGAAGTATATGGACTGTGAGGTAACTGCCCAAAATTAACGGCGTTTTTACTTGCTAAAAATTGTAAACCTACTAAACACATCATACTATATAAACAGGAACAAATTAGTTAGAAATCGGTTGGATCTACAATGATTCGGTTGCAATATAGGAATTTAAGTTGCAATAATCAATTGTTTATAATCGTAGTGGATATTCAATTCGAATTACCACATGATGATAAATATGATCATCGTACAGTACCCACAATTTATTGATCGGTCATATCAATGCAGCGCATGAAAGGTATTAAGTTGCCACAACTGGTGGTTGTGGCAGCCAATAGTTTTTAAAACATATTTTTACTGTAACCAATTTGTATTAATATTTTTTAAAGTAGTGGATATCGATTAACCACTTTTTATACCCTCCACCATACAATGGAGGGTATATTAGTTTTGTCATTCTGTCTGTAACACCTTGAAATAATCACCAACAAAGTATATATCTTCTTGTTCCTCGTAAAATTCTAAGACGATCTAACCATGTTGTCCGGCTGTCCGTCTGTTGAAAACAAGATAGAGCCTGCATGGAAACAGCAGGGAGCTGAAATTTGGCACAAACATGTGTAGTTAACCTAGCATGGTTGGCATTGAAAATGGGCTATATAGCTCTACGGGAAGTTGATGTTGGAGACCCTTAACCGACACTACCTCATAAAAATTGGTTTTTTATTTGGAAATATCCGTCCAGTTTCTTGAGCAAAATCACTGAAATTTTGCAAATACAAATCTCTATATAGGCGCAATCATCTATGTAAAAATGGTTTAGATTGGGCCACCATTTCTTGTACCTCCCATACAAACGGCCTTATGGGCCTTGAGATATAATATGACTATAACTCACCACAAACTTGACCTATCGAAATAAAATTTTACACATCAAGATTTCTATATACAACACACCTCCGCGCCAAAGTCTGTTGAGATCGGAAAAGTCCTACTGGTACCTCCCACACAAACGGTCTCATGGGCTTTGAGAAATAATATGACGATAACTCACCACAAGCTTGACCTATTGAAATGAAATTTTGCACATAAAGATTTCTATAGATTTCCGCACCAAATTTGGTTTTATTTGGGAATCTGGTGGAGGGTATCCAAACATTTTTTACTTGTTTCTAGTAAAAATCATCCATCTTTCTACTTTTTCCTCGTGACCATACCTTTGACTACGTCAAGTACCTTAATTGTGTAAGAAAAGAATTTTTGCCTCTGACCTTAATTTTTTTTATTTTTTGGTTTATTTAAAAATTATCATCTGACGGTTCGGATACTTGGTTTGTTGTATCGATACTACAGTTTTAATGACTGAAAATTACAGAGCACCAAATAACATTCGGTTGTACTGATGGAATATTCGAGATGCATGTATCCTCAATCATTAGGTTGGCAAAACCATTTGGTTGTGACCACGAATCTATTATTCTCTGAGCGTAGAACGTTTTTTCTAAGGAGTGTTTCTAGAATAAATGTCCTTAAGCATGACATTATTATTTCACCATTATCTATTTAGAAAGAACCGATGGACAACTGGTTATGATATAAGAGCTTTCATGAATCCCTTCAAAATGTAACCCAATTTAGAAAAAAAACACCAGTAATTTGTTGTAATACAGGGTTGGCGTTTTAACACTTTAAATTTGAATCGGCTGTATTTTTCAAAATTGCTGGAAAGGTTGAACTTTTCATTCAGTTGCCATTGAAGAGTTTCGACCCGAAACAATCGAAAATGTACTGATTAATTGGTTTGATCGGATAAGGTACTGTCGAGCCAGTTGTGGTAGTCATATTGTGTTCCATTTTTAAATGGCGAAACTCGGCCTTTCTAATCAAATCAGAAATTTGAAAAAAAATATCAGTACTTTTTTTTACAGCCCTATAGTTGAATGTATTTCTAAATGCACAAATCATTATACCAGTACGGCGGTTCGAAAACTTCCTAGCCTAGCACAAAAAGCGCGGTATAAACAGAAAAAAGTTAAGTGTTTTGGAAACTTTCATCTATGAACACATGTTAAATTTTGTTGCGATCTGGCAACTCCTTCATATAGAAACAGGTGTTCACAAAAGATGCATCCGCGATTTTTTTACAATGGAAAATTTTGAAATGCGTGGTGTCATTTAATATTTACATAAAAAAGGTTTATTGGGACAAGAAATTCATAATGAAATGGTGAATGTGTTAGGTGAAAGTGCTCCTTCATATGCAACAGTAAAAATTTGGGTTGCTGAATTTAAACGTGGTCGTACAAGCATTGAAGATGAACCACGTAGTGGACGTCCAAAAACAGCAACAACAACAGAAATTGTAGCCAAAGTGCATGATATGGTATTAAATGATCGACGAATAAAAGTGCGTGAAATAGCTAATATCATGGGCATCTCAAATGATCGAGTCCATTTAATTTTGCATGAAGAACTGCAGATGAAAAAGCTTTCTGCAAGATGGGTGCCGCACTTGTTAACAGTCGACCAAAAACGCATAAGAATGAACATTTCTCAAGCTTGTTTGGATCGTTTTCAGCGAAATAAAATGGATTTTAAGCGTCGTTTAATAACTGTTGATGAGACATGGATCCACCACTATACTCCAGAGACAAAAGAATAATCCAAACAATGGACTGAAGCTGGAGGAAGTGCCCCAAAGAAGGCAAAAACAATTCAATCGGCTGGTAAGGTTATGGCAACGGTTTTTTGGGACTTCAAAGGTATTTTATTGATTGACTATCTGCAAAAGGGTAAAACAATAAATTCAGAGTACTATTGCAACCTTTAAGATCAATTAAATGTACAAATTCGAGAAAAACGTCCTGGCTTACAACACAAAAAAATAATTTTTCATCAAGACAACGCACCAGCGCATAAGAGTGTTTTAACATTGGCTAAAATCAACGAATTAAAGTACGAGTTGCTTGATCATCCACCTTATTCTCCTGATTTAGCTCCCAGTGCCTTTTACCTGTTCCCAAATCTAAAAAAAATCCTTGCTGACAAGCGTTTTACCTCAAATGAAGATGCAATTACAATTGTAAACCACTATTTTGAAGACCTTGAGGAAAACTATTTTAATCAAGGGATAGAATTGCTAGATAAGCGTTGGACTAAGTGTATTAAAGTTTCAGGAGATTATATTAAAAAATAAAAATATTTTTGAAAAACTTATTATTCTCTTTCATTGATAGGCTAAGAACTTTCCGAACCGCCCTCGTATTCATACAAAACAAACGATATAAAGAAAAAAACAATGATTCCTCATGGCCAAAAGAATTTCTAAAGCATTCACAAAGTCAAGATTCTGTAACAAATTTTACACAATAAAAAAAAGGTACGGCCAAGTCTGTTATTGAAATCTACTGGGACTTCAAAGATACGCAGTTAATGATACATACACCGAACTGCACCAAAGAGAAAACCAAATACCCAAAAGATAAACGATAATTGTAATCCCATCTACTTTAGAGAGAATCTGCGTTGACGTGAAATCAATACTCGCACTCTTGTGTGTGCAAGTCTTTCACGAAATTTTTGCATATTACCTTTACCGCAAGCACATCATCGATGGCAATCATCAGGCTAACGACGATGCGGGTAAGGACGTTGGCGGCTGGCAATACACTTCTTGGTGTTCGCCCTCGCGCTCGACGATGCTGAGCACGTAAAGTTGTTACTGATGATGTTGTGGCATATAAATTGAAAATATTAACAAGTTGAATAAACTAGGTTTCGGTAATATATTTGCATTAATTTTTTGTAAAGTGATAACTTTCAAATGAGAAAATAAGAAAATTGGGGGAAAACAAACAAATTTATTGATTTATTTTGAGAATCAAGTATAGACTTTGTCATTCCGCTTTAAACACATCGAAATATTAAACGGAGGTCAAACGGATCGTAGTCAAATATTAGCCTGTGTGTATATGGTGAAAGCACCATGGGAGGACAAAGAAAACGAAGTAGGAGTGCCTTGCAAATTGATAGGATCATAAGCGGCTCTAGCTTACAAATGTATCAAATCAAGGAAAACATTTCTCTGTAACTCTTGAACTATTTTAGATATTTGCTAAAAGCATTTCCATTTTTTTGGCTTAACATCCCGATAAGGAGCAAGGGGTAACTTCTATGAAAATCAGTAACCTGTGCACGATAAAATTATTGTGCTCGCTGGCCGGGAGCTACAGAGGAATATCGGTTCTGAACGGCTAAAGAAAATGGTTTTCCATTAAGGACATTTTCTTTTTTTATATATTAATAAAACACACAATATTGAAGATATAGTTTATTCCAGGTGTAGTGCAAATGTTACATTTTAAGAATAAAATCCAATTTCGGCTATTTTTTGGCTACTTTTCACCACTCTAGTACACATTTCGACCGAATCGTTGCCAATTTCACGTTGGATGTGATCTTTGAGCTCGTCTTAAGCTGTTGGCTTCTTGATATAGACTAATGACTAGATGTGGTCCCATATCCGTATCCAATGGTGTTAAATGGAACGGACGAGTCGCCTTTCAGTAAATCGATTGTAACACGTGCTGTGTGGTTAGTGGCACCTTCTTGTTGAAAACACCTATCGGCGATGTCAAGCTGATTCATTTTTGGCCAAAAATAATTTTCTAACATGGCACGATAGCGCTCTCAATTGACGGTAACATGACGATTGTTTTCATCGACGAAAAAATACGGCCCAACCACATCTCCGACATGAAAACCACACCACACAGTAATTTTTTGTCAACATAATTGTGTTTCTTGAAGCACATGAGGGTTTATTGCCGTCCAATAACGCTTATTTTGTTAAATGACAAAACCACTTAGCCAGAAAAGGGCTTCATCGCTAAAGATGATTTTTTGATGAAATTCTGGATTTTCGTGAAACTTTGCCAGAACCAAATCGGAGTAGTTTCGGCGTTTCAAATGATTAAGTGGTTTAGTTCTTGAGTCAGTTTGATTTTATACGCCATAGTGTGGTTTGAGAGATGCACAATTCCTGAGAACGACGTGGAATACCTCTTCAAGTGGTAAGTAGTGCCTTTGGCCCTGCAACATCCCAAAGTGAAACTTTAGATCCAAATGTATCCACTATAGCACGCACAGCCTGTCGGGTACGACGATTATAAGGTCGAAAATTAGAGTAAGCGCTTTTAATCCAGAATTAATTAATATTGTAGTTTCGTTCCTGAGTAGTTAAACGGAAATATTTGTTAATGACGCATTTTTAGACGGAGTCGATTTGGTTTATAATTTTTGATAGTGTGGCTCAAATTTAGCTTTTTTAAATCTTATAAATATTATTTTCCTTTAATTTTTTAATATTTTAATTTTTTTAGATATATATGCGAAACAGTTGCGACCACCGACTCAGAATTTCGGTAGTAATTTGAAGTGAACTTTACCATGATGAAAATGTTGACTAACGTTTTCATACTTAAAGATCATTATGTTCAAAATTTTGTGTGTGCGTTGACATAAAGATACAAAATTGTTATGTCACTATTGAAAAACCCGTTATTTATAAAAAAAAAGTTTAAGAGATAAATCACTTACTCTTAAAGTCGCCAGCATTTAAACTCGCCGTTGAAAAATTGCTGCGCGGAGTTGAACCTGTGTTGACATGTAATTAGTAGGGACATAAATACTGTTACAACATTGAACATACCCATTGCAATAGTAGAACTAAACATACCCCGTCATATGGGTTTTGAAAGCTTACCTCAATAGCGTTAGTCTGTAACGGTATTTTAAAATTGTTTCAACTTTCATCATGGAGTGGTCAGATAATGAGAACCGTATCGCTGTAATAGCGCTTATCAAGTGTGAAATGAAAAAAACGATATTTTCAAAACGCTCCGTCCACTAGGGATTAGTTGCATGTTCCTCTACCGATGCATACAACTGCTTGAGGAGACTGGAGATGTAATAGACCGCCACCGGTCGGGCCGCCCACGCTCTGTTCGACCACCTCATGTCATCAAAGCCGTTTAATCAAGAATTCACAGAAGTCCGCTCCGAAAACAGAAAATCATGGCCCGTGAGATGAATATCACGCAAAAGTCCACGAGTCGAATTATTAAAAAAAAGACTTGGGACTTTTAAACGACGTACCGGACATATATTGATTACATTTCTAAAAAAATTAGGATTGAAAAATGCAAACGTCTTTTGGTGAAGCACGCTGATCACTTGCACAGAAAAATTTTGTTTTTTACCGTTTTTATTTTTTACCGTTCAGGAAAATTTAACAAGCTAATTGATAGAGTGTATGCGCGGTCATCTAAGAAGCATCTGAACTGATCCCAAGGGTGGAAAAGTGTCATCACCCAGCTTCAGTCATGGTTTGGTGGGGTGTCTCTGACGATGAGGTCACTGACCTGCATTTCTGCGAACAAGGAGTCAAAACATAGCCCAAAGTTTACCAAGAAACCTTTTTGCAGCTGTTGTGAAGCCTCTTAGCAATTCCCTGTTCCAAAACCAGCCATGGACTTTCAAGCAGGATTCTGCGCCGGCCCATAAGGCTAAAACGTCCCAGCCCTGGCTTCGAAACAATTTGCCAACGTTCATTTCCTATGAAGAATATATTAAAAAATATATTTATTGATGTACTTTTTACTTTACAGCATAAAACGTGTATAACAATATTTATGTCCCTACTACGAGTAAGTATAATAGTCGTGTGCACTAGCCATCATACCACGGAGTTCTATACCATTTAATAACTAGTACAAAAGCTAAAGTCGGGGGTGACAGACTATATTATACCCTACACTTCTGAATGTTCCGAAAAGCCAACTGATGATGGGTTTTAGGACCACCCTGGACGGACTCTTAATTTACTCAGATTTTAAATACTAATATAATACCATATTAGTTTATTAATTATAATATTAATTTCAATGATGTTAGTACAAGGAACTTACCTGTAACAATTTACTACATTCGGTTTAAGACATGGGCTTTAAGAGCTAAAGACAATAAATCGGGTGAACATATAAGTGGGAGCTATATCTTAATCTTATCCGATTTTCTTTAATCTTTATAGCTTCTTTCCTAGGTCCAAACAAAACAACAATCAAAATCATAGGAACATATATACGTGGTTGCTTTATATAAATCTAAAACGATTTTTTTTCAATTTTAATTAGTTCTTCCTGTGACCAAAAAACTAAGGTGTGTGTATATATGTTAAGCCCTAGAAGCCAAATATGGGGTGATCAATCTAGAGGTATTCTTTTCAAAATAAAAAAATCCAAAAATTCAAATCAATTGTGGAATCTTTACTGTTCACTCGAAAGGATATTATATGAAATTTATTTTTTGAATATAATTTTCTTCAAATATTGGCCGAAGGTACACCTCAGTGTGTCAATTTAGTGGGTCCAATTTTAGATGACTCGTTCTAGCATTTCGAACAGTATGGCGTTAATGACACGCTTAATGTTCTAAAATATAGTCCAGCGATGTTAAATCGCACAATTTGGAGGCCACGCCACAGGCCCACGACGCGAGATAAAGCTCTCACTAAAAGTTTTCTTCAATAAATTGATTGTTTCGTTAGCTGTATGGCTGGTAGCGCCGTCTTGTCGAAACTAAAGGTCCTCCACATCAACATCCTCCAATTCAGGCACAAAAAAGTAATTTATTATGGCCCTATAGCGTTCCCCATTGAGTGTAACACTATGGCCGGCTTCATTTTTAAAGAAATATTGACCATACAGTGGCCTTTTGTGGTTGTTATGGAGTATTTTTATTCGTCATGAAATGGCAAACCAAAATGAGCATAAATCAAGTGACAGCAGTCAAAACGAACAACTCCGAAAAAAGTGTGGCCAGATTGAAAACCACACGTCTAAAAACAATAACAATAACAAACAGGCTTAACTGTAATTTTGCAACATTACTTAGACTTGATTAGAATTTTCGCCATATATAAGTATATGTGACAGCGCATAGATAAAGGGACCTAAGGGTAAAAAAATCAATTTTTACTTTTTTTTTTTGATGTGGACAACATCTGAGCATCGAATAAGACCAAAAGTGTTTCCTCCCAGAGATATGCGCATTTTATGAAAGTGATGGTACACCAAAGATACACGTATTTAAATCTTTACAATGGCTCTCCTGAACAAAATTGGTTTTTACCCTTAGGTCTCTTTCTATTTTACGCGTCACATATGGGTGATTCTTAGATTATGGGCCAATTTCGGCATCATTTTTGGCATTCGCTTTTTTGGCACACAACTTACTTCATTTTTATAAGACTGTTGACGAAAAACTATTAGATGTGCACCCACTTCATGTAGTGTTCAACCATATTTTAGTTGCTTGAAATCAAGATTGGTTTGGACATTTGAATTTTAGCGAATATTCGATTTTAAATAAACATCCATAAAAATATAAATTTAATAAAAAATTATAATCATTAATACGAGTAGCAACAAAATTAATTGAATATTATTTTTTACTATGGACTGATTTTAATAAAGAAATAATTAATATTTTTGAAAAAAATTGAGAAAATTTCAATTGAAAGTAGTGTTAATGATATTTGGTAGAAATTTTTTTATAAAACAATTATAAAGGTCCTATAAAAATTTATTGTATAGTAAATAATAAAGTATACTATATTTTATTTTTTTCGCTTGAAACAACCAATGACAGCAAAGTGGCCCAATATCTTAGAATCAGCTATATATCTCCTTCTTTAAAAAACAATAGTTTTTGTGCCGATCCATTTTTTCCGAGTTATGGCCACCCAAAGATTGACAATAAATATTGTTATATACTTTTGCTAATTTTTTCACTGTTGTAATGCTAATCAAAACATCTATCCAAAGACGTATTTATTTTACTCACTTGCCCCATTGTAAGGCGGTAAAATATAACATTTTTTTCGTTATATTTTGTGATGATTACCGATACTTTCTTTCCTCAACCGAAAGTGGCAGTTCCCTCTACTGAAAGCTGCTGTGTGCCCAATTAACATTCGGTTGTAACGATGAAAGTATCGGTTGAAGAGCCCAAGTTTAGGTGACGCTAACCAATTAGGATGATTATTGGAACGGAATTTGTACATAAAACTGAATTTATCAATGCCAAGAGCATATGGGCCAACTGATGGTTAAATTTTATGTATCTAACCTAAAACCACTTTTTATTTAATTTTTATATTTAACGATTTGAAAATATTCTGTCATTTGAATTATGAGCAGAATGTTTTAAAACTTAGTTTTGAGCCTAATAAAGTTTGTATGCCCAAGTGAATTTTAAGATAAAGCTGAATATATAATATGTAGGGTGATCCATCTAGAGGTATTTTTTCAAAACAAAAAAAAATATAAAAATTCAAATCAAGTGCGGAATCTTTATTGGTAATTCGAAAGAACATTTTATGGCATTTTTTTTTTTTTTAAAATAAAAACCTTCAAATGTTGGCAACTGTATTATGAAAATGAGCGTTCGGTTCAGTTGTTCAGTGATGAGGCCCATTTCTGGCTCAACGGCAAATTCAATAAACAATATTGTTGCATTTGGGCTGAAGAGCAACAAGAAGAGGTTCAAGAGGAGCCATTTTACCCAGAGAAAAGCATGGTTTGGTGCGGTTTAAAAGCTGGTGGAATCATCGGTGCACTTTTTTTAAAAATGATGATGGCCGGAACGGAACCATGAATGGAGCTCGCTATCGCGCCATGATATCGATCTTTATGCTACCTGAAATTGAAGCCCGGTGCCACTTGCCATAAAGCTGCTCTAACAGTGGATCTATTGAGAGGTCATTTCAAAAAGCAGCTAATTTCACGTTTTGGACAGGTGAGTTGGCCGCATAAATCGAGTGATATCACACCTTTAGACATTTTTCTTTGGGGTTACCTAAAGTCCAAAGTCTATGCTGACAAACCAGCAACGATTCAAGATTTGGAAGCCAGAATTACGCTTGTAATTAAAGCCATACCGGTCGAAATGCTCGCATGAGTCATCCAAAGCATGGTTTGGTGCGGTTTAAAAGCTGGTGGAATCATCGGTGCACTTTTTTTAAAAATGATGATGGCCGGAACGGAACCATGAATGGAGCTCGCTATCGCGCCATGATATCGATCTTTATGCTACCTGAAATTGAAGCCCGGTGCCACTTGCCATAAAGCTGCTCTAACAGTGGATCTATTGAGAGGTCATTTCAAAAAGCAGCTAATTTCACGTTTTGGACAGGTGAGTTGGCCGCATAAATCGAGTGATATCACACCTTTAGACATTTTTCTTTGGGGTTACCTAAAGTCCAAAGTCTATGCTGACAAACCAGCAACGATTCAAGATTTGGAAGCCAGAATTACGCTTGTAATTAAAGCCATACCGGTCGAAATGCTCGCATGAGTCATCCAAAGCATGGTTTGGTGCGGTTTAAAAGCTGGTGGAATCATCGGTGCACTTTTTTTAAAAATGATGATGGCCGGAACGGAACCATGAATGGAGCTCGCTATCGCGCCATGATATCGATCTTTATGCTACCTGAAATTGAAGCCCGGTGCCACTTGCCATAAAGCTGCTCTAACAGTGGATCTATTGAGAGGTCATTTCAAAAAGCAGCTAATTTCACGTTTTGGACAGGTGAGTTGGCCGCATAAATCGAGTGATATCACACCTTTAGACATTTTTCTTTGGGGTTACCTAAAGTCCAAAGTCTATGCTGACAAACCAGCAACGATTCAAGATTTGGAAGCCAGAATTACGCTTGTAATTAAAGCCATACCGGTCGAAATGCTCGCATGAGTCATCCAAAATTGGACCCTCAGAATGGAAACCCTGAGGCGTAGTTGCGGCCAACATTGGAAGGAAATTATATTCAAAAAATAAATGCCATGTCCTTTTAAATTGCCAACAAAGATTCCGCAATTGATTTGAATTTTTATATTGTTTTTTGTTCTGAATAAATACCTCTAGATGGATCACCCTATATTATTAAAGTGAAGTAAAGTGGAATTAAAACCTAAAAATGTACGTCAACTTGAGGGTTAAAATGGCACAAAATACCTCAAATCAATGGCTACTGAAGGGAAAAAAGGGGTTTCAGCTTTAAAATGTTCAACCGACCAATGAGTTAGTAATTTAGTTGTTGGTATTTCGAACCATATATCCATTATAACTATAAACGTTAGGTTATTGCAACCAAAGTTCCTCCTTTACAACCAAGTTCCATTCGATTTCCAACTAATTTTGTCTCTGTGTGCGGTTATTCGATTATGGGTTTCAATAATCTATTCACCAACAGCACATCGCCGCATTTTTTTTTGCTTGTCGCTAAGACACTGCGTCCTATTTACGTAAAATGTTTGTTTTCCCGTTTGGCCACAAAACAACAGATAATATTTACAAAGCCATAATAAATCCCTTTCAATATGGTCCTGCCACCGCAACGAACCTCAAAGCTTTTCGTTAATCAAACAAAATGAAGGACACACAAAGGAAAACAGCACAACAAAACACCTGCTGTACACTTTAACCAAAAATAAATATTAACTACCCATTGCCATTTCTATTCCCAATGCCAGCGAAAACACAAACAAACCGAAAATGAAAAACTTTTAATTTTATTTAAAGGAATCACAATTTCAATGCTACGGGCTACGTGAACAACATAAACTTCACTTTGTGGAGCAAGCAGCCATCGTTAAACAGTCTATGCCAATCACGCTTCCAGCCCAGTTAACGCGAAGCCATTTCGCCGTAGACGTTCCTCTTTTCCTCGGCAAATGTCTGCTGGTGAACATTTGTTCGGATGTGTCGTTTTTAAATTGCCTTTCTGCGTCTGCCTGTTTGTCTGTCTGTATGACTGTCTGCCCTAGTTGTTGCCATTCTTCTATATTAATCTCGTGCTGCTTCATTCGGTTACAAATTCTTGTAATCTCTTTTATAGCACAAATTTATTTACTTTTTACAGTTGGCATACCTTGAGGCAAACTGTATTAAGCGTCATGATAAAGTTGAGCTAACACCGTCGGTAGAGCCGATTGGTAACAACAGCTGACAAAGACTTACAGGGCTGCAGTACGTCTAATGTATGTATCGCAATAATACATAAATTAAAATCAAGTGTGAAATTTGTATTGTTCATTCGAGAGGACATTTTATGCCATTTATTTTTGGAATATGATTTTCTTCAAATGTTGGACGTAACTACGCCTCAGGGTGTCTATTCTGAGGGTCTAGTTTTGGATGATTCGTTCGAGCATTTCGACCGGTATGGCGTTAATGCCACGCGTAATATTGGCTTCTAATCTTGAATGGTTTGTCAGCATAGACTTTGGACTTTATGTAGCCCCAAAGAAAAAAGTTTAAAGGTGTGATACCATACGATCAAAGCGCTGTTCGATCAGCTGTTTTTGTTTTGTCTTTCCTTCGTCTACCGTCATAACTAATCGCACAATATTGAGTATAGTGTCAACCGTCTACCGTAAACCGTCAACACCGTCTTGACGGTAGGCGATCAGCTATTTTAGTTGGGGGTTGCATTTTGCATGTGTTAGAGGGAGATAACTACAGTTTGACGGTTGACGACGGTAGACGTCTGCAGGTTGCAGCCGACGGATAGCGAAATATCGATATTAAATAAAAATTATAAAAAACAGATCTTAAGCTTGTTTAATTAAATACTAAAAAACAAACTTCAAGTGATTTTATTTAAAGGCCCAATCAGTCTTGACGGTTGACAGTGGACGGTTGATTCTGCAACCTGCAGAAGTCTACCGTCGTCAGCCGTCAAACTGTAGTTATCTCCCTCTAACATGTAAAATGCAACCCCTAACTGGAATAGCTGATTGCCTACCGTCAACCGTCAAGACTAATTGGGCCTTAATTCAAGAGTCTAGAAACGGAGACAATTATTTCACTTCGATTGGGGAAATATTTATAATTCCCTAGCAAAAGGCTAAAACCGGAAAATCGGTTAATGGCGGTTTTTTACTTTTAAAAAACTCTGACAGTAGGTTTTTTTAGAAAACGGTTTTGAAAGAAACCTACAATGCCAGTTTTCTGAAAACCCCGGTTTTCTAGACTTTCTAGTCTAGTCACCATATTTAAAATTATTATGGTCATTACAACGTTTGCAAGTGGTCGTCAGTATTGAAAATAGGACCCTAAGCTCTTGACTAACTTTCTTATGTGAAACTTGCGAGATAAGTCTGCTCACAGTCTGAACCAGAGGTGAAAAGCATGTAGAATTTTAATGCGTTTATATAATACCCCTGTTTCAGAGTGTGATAAGGGTCGTATTAATCGGAAGCAAAGCATTGATGTTGCAATTCCCTGTTTGGGCGTATTCCATTTTTTTAAACCATGAAAAAAAGTTCTTATTTAGACTCATGAGAAAATTTCCTATTATTTAGTTGCACGTTTTGAGACCTTAGTTTTAAAAAATTAGGAATTGACTCTATAACTTTGTATATACTCAAACAACCAATGGTCTGTCACGGTGTTATAGTTTCAAATCCGGGTATGGTCCTCTGACATTTTTCTAAGTTTTTACTAGTTTATGTGTTGTTAGACTAATATCATACTCATGCAAAGATTAATTGGCGCACCGAATTATACTGTGATTTGAGGATTCAGAATGTACTGAAATAACATAATTAGGGCACAACATTATGTCGCCATAGCCAAACAAATTCTCTTCAATTTGTCGTTATTTTGATTCTATTGTTTAACATTTATGTAAATCTTGATACGTTTCCACGTATTTCCGCCCATTGTTCATTTGTGTCGTTTTTATGGGGGGCCAACAAATTTATGGCATTGTTCCAGCTTTTTTCACTGAATTTAATCACCATGAATTTGTTCCAATAGATACAAAAGTCATGCCATTTAGCAACGAGCCTGTGATTACGAGTAATGCTGGTCTTATCCCTAAACATTAATTACAATAAAATATGGCTTGAATTAATATAAATTATCCCGAATTTTTTTGAAAGTAAATATACCCTGTGCTTTTTGTTCTGGTCTTTTTTTCTAGAGTCTTTGTTAAAAAAATAATAATTTTTCTCATTATAAGAAGATATTTCAAATTGTCTGTATTGAGAATATGACAAAGCATAACCGAAGGGACGCCATGGTCATGCAATTACTTGACAAATGTCCTCCGTATTAGTAACGAGACGAACGCGTATTTCGAAATCAAAATTAATTCGTTGAATTTGGAATTGTGTGTATGTGGATTAGTCTTTAAAAGGGAAATTAAAAAATGCAAGGAAATAAGAGAGGAAACAGAAATTCGACGAAAAACTGAAGAAAAACAAGATAAAACGAAAGCCGACACAGGACAGACGTAGACAAGTACGGTGTACGTTAATTTCATCATTTTTGTAATACTTCTTTGATAAATGAATTGTAAAGATTTAAAAACATAAACGTATAGGTTGTCGTAAATATAATAACGGCTAACTCAATGCGGTTCAACTTGACTGCTTTTCAAATTGTTGTTGTTGTAACAATAATTTATTTATTTTGAAGTCTGTTCGTCGAGGGGGGATCTGCTTGGATCCAGGAGGAGGAAACGCGCCATTTGAACTTGATGCGTATACAGAGACCTTGGGGTCAGCTAAGTGGGCTTGGCCGGACAATTGAAGAGGTGCAGCACATCATGTGGTCCCTGATGGCAGGCGGGACAGATGTCCGGAACGTTAGCATCAATTCGTGCCCAGTACACGCATAAAAAAGATATGGTTCCTATATGGTCACGGCAACAATAGTATGTTCTCTGCAATAAAAGTTTGGTCGTCGCAACCATAGTATTGTTTTTTGAATTTCAATTTGACAATAGTATGATTGCGGCAATAATAATATTGTTGAAATGTAACAATAGTATTGTTGCTAAATTTAAAAATGAAAATATGGTTGTAGCAACAATATAAATATGGTAGGTGGAACAAAAGTATTGTTTTCATGGATTTTATATTAACAATAACATTAATACGGCATTCATACCGGCAAAATTGAACTTTTTTCAATTTGACAATGTTATTTTTACGAATCTTACGCAATAATAGTAAAATAGTTAAATTTTTTCCAAACAAACCACGAGTTAGTATAACTGAAATATTTTTAATAAATATTTTTTTTACTGTTCAATAAATCACTCATATTACTTAATAAAATTCTCCATTGTTAAATAACAACTTTACCTAATCTTTACGAAAAATGTTGGGGATCATAGTATGATTGTGTGTAAGTCATACTATGGTTGTGAGGATCATACTATGGTTGTACGTTAAACATAATATGGTAATGAGGTCCATAATATGGTTGTGGGGATCATCGTATGGTTGAATGAGAATAATAATATGGTTGTAGGGATCATAGTATGGTTGTGTGTGAATAATTCTATTGTTGTGAGGACCATAATATTGTTATGGGGATCATAGTATGTGTGAACCATACTATTGTGTGTGAACCATACTATTGTTGTGATGGTCATAATATTGTTGTGCCACAACCATATAACCAACAATAGCATGATGCTCTTCGCATGATGCTCTTCGAATATTGATGCTCTTCGAATATTGTTACCCCAACCATACTTTTTTTCTGCGTGTAGGAATTGAGGCGGCTGCACCATCCATATCTCAACTGCGCCAGAACCATGCGCGTCTGCCGAGGAAGTATCTTCTCCTCAGGTAAAATCTCCGGGGGATGCTCCCCTAGCACTTCATTCACAAGGTAGCTGGAAACTGCTGCTGCGACTTTATCGGCGTAAATGTTGTGTTCAGACCTGCCTGATAGTTTCGATGATCTAAAGGTTTTTCCTTATACCGCTGGACCTCCCTCTCTAGATCATGAAGATCGTAGCTGATCTACCTGGGCGGATACATCCTGTCCAAGAGATGGTGGTTAGGATGACTGCTGCTAAAACACCCTAGCAGATATTACTGAAACAGCAGGAAATTGTGTCTGAGCACGGTAAGGACCTTCGTCTCTTCATGTAGATGGTCCTCCGAAGACATAAGAAGACACCCTGTTGATGTTCTGAGGGCGGCATTCTGGCAAGTCTGAATTTTCTTCCACTGCGTCGTACTCACGTTCGCCGACCATACAGGTGCTGAGTAGTTTGCTACAGACCGACCTATCGCTTTGTAAGAGGTCAACAAGGATTCGTTGTCGCCTCCCCAAGTACTGCCGGCAAGTGACTTGAGGAACTTGTTTCTACTTTTGAGTTTATCGCAGATAGCTGTAACATGTGCAGAGGATCTAAAAAGGCTGGCCAATGTGACCCCAAGGATTTTGGGGTAGTTCCCGACTGCTGACGTCATCGACTTTCACATTGAGTGACAACCGCACCTCTGCGGCCCATGCAGTAAACAGTGTGACTGATGATTTGGAGGCGGATATTTTCATATTCCTACTGCGTCGTACTCACGTTCGCCGACCATAGGTCAACAAGGTTTCTTTGTCGGCTCCCCAAGTACTGCCGGCAAAGGACGTGAGGACCATGTTCCTACTTTTGAGTTTATTACAGATAGCTGTAGAATGTGCAGAGGATCGAAAAAGGCTGTGACCCAAAGATTTTGGGATAGTTGGTAGTCGGGATGTTGACGTCATCTAGGTTGATCCCTTTGGCTGCTATCCTGCTTTTAACAGACACACTGACGGACGGATGGGCATTGCTAGATCGTTTTTAACTTTCACGACGATCAGTAAAAACATACTTTATGAGACCATATAAAGTAAATATTTCTTGCTATTGCATACAGAAAAACACATTTAAAATATGCTTCGATGGATGATAAAAAAAAAAACCCAGAAAGTACTACAAACATATTAATTTTTCCTGGCGTTGACTCAGTCAGGAAAATTTTTAATTCTTAAACGATCTGGCTTATTTTCATTACCAACCGTCTCAGTCCATTAACACATGTTTTTGAAAAATATCAGTCACATTGTTTAAATATTAGTTTGCATTTTATAGGCTGTTTCCACTACGGTCGGGTCCACGTCCGCGTCCAAAAATCAATGAACGCGCGTTAAAGCCTATACAAAAAACATAGGCAGCTAGGTATGGGAAAAAGTCGCGTTAATATTGGACGCATTTTTCGATAAGTCGCGTTTACTATAAATTCGATTTTTTTGCAATCGAAACCCACCCATACCTATTAATGGCAACACCGCAAATTGTACATCCCTATTCAAACAGCTGTTTATCAGCATAAACATAAAGCGCTACTGCTACTGCACATTTCCATTAGGCGCAATACCATTTGATCCTCATTTTCCACTGCTGTTAGCAAAATAAAATCATTTAACTCCATGATAATGTCACAACATAAAAGTATTAAACTTTCCGCACCGCAAAAAAAAAAAAAAATAAACACAAACAGCTGTTTGAACGCAAACGTGGACGCAAAACACAATGGAAACACCATTACAAATTTTCGATAAATCGTTGACGCGGACATGGACGCGACCGTAGTGGAAACAGCCTATTACAGACACTCGGACATTAATAGATCGTTAGGTTTCCGACCAGAATCTCGAGATGTTGCAACGGCATCACAAAGAGAATATACCCTATAAAAACAGATGTCATGCAAAAGTAAAAATCATACAAATTGTTACCAACTTCAATCAAATACGCCGTATATCCCTGTATGTTTGCATGTGTGTAACATCATCACTAAAGCATTCAAGCGGAACAAAGTAGATTCCCCATATTAGAAATTTTCGCCGTATTCACGCGCGTTTGGACAGCTCAGTAAGAGTACACCACCTATCGCAAATCTTGCGCAACTTCAAAAGGTTTATGAACATGCTAAATTCTTGATAGTTATCTACGGCGAAATGAAGGCGAATATTAACACACATACAGTTCTTCAATAAATGTGCAGATGGCAGAAAGAATCATAGGTTCCACACTTCATTGGCACTGGAGGTTATTTTATCTTAAGTTATCTATCAAAAGTTAAACATATCAACAACCATTTAAATTGATAGCTTTATTTGTTATTTGATATTAAATAATTAAAATTCTAATATTAAAACAATCAAATACACAAGTTCCAATCGATTTAGCATACTTATTAGATTTAACCTGGACCAAGAATATTACAAGAAACCGAAGAGAGCAGCAAACATGGTAAACCTACCAATAATATAGGGTGGTTCAACTAAAACGCACGATGTTAATTGTAAATAAAAGAAAAACTTTTCAGAGAATTATTATTAATGAATATTTTAAATTATGATAGAAGGATCAATGACAATTGTTTGTGAAACAAAATATCGGCCAAATGCTCGCATCGGCTTCGGTGGCATACCTTTTTTCGATGGTCCATATTTTCCATGACTCTAAGACATAATTTTCAAAAAGTGCGGCCCGATGACAGACCGAACTGGGCGAGCATGCGCAGGTGTTTTCACATTTTCTTTAGACCTGTATTGCTATTGCTGAAATTTGCGGACAATTCTCCTGACTGTGGACACATTGAGTAGATTATGCTAACCAAAAAAATCACGAAGTACACGAAATGCATTTTTATTTGAACGACCATTTTCATGAAAGGGTTTAACAATCTTAACGCGCTGCTCAATTGTGTACCTCTTCGTTGTTGGATTTGTCAAACACTGACACAAAGAAATGTCAAATTAAGTTGGGTAAAAGCTTGGCTTTAAGGTGTGACTCACATTTAACATGGTGTATTATGATTGAACCCTGTACATCTTTGAAGAACATTATATGTGACGAGCAAAATAGAAAGGGACCTAAGGTTAAAACCCAGTTTAATTCAGGAGAGCCATTTTAAAGATTAGGTTCCTTTCTATTTGCGCTTAGAACTTCACTTTCATAAAACGCGCATAGCACTGGGAGGGAACACTTTTGGGGCATGGGATCGGTCTCATTCGATGCCCAGATGTTGTCCACATCAAAAAAAAGTGAATAGTTGATGAAAAGTTTTGTTCAGAAGAGCCATTTTAAAGATTAGGTCCCTTTCTATTTGCGCTTAGAATGGTCGACTTCACTTTCATAAAACGCGCATATCTCTTGGAGGGAACACTTTTGGGGCATGGGATCGGTCTCATTCGATGCCCAGATGTTGTCCACATCGAAAAAAGAAAAAAAAATGATTTTTTTCCCTTAGGTCCCTTTCTCTATGCGCTGTCACGAATACAGAGAAAAAAAATAAGTTGTAAATCGGTCAGAACTAAAAACATTATCGGATGATAACACACTTTCTGCAAGAACCACCAATATTCCATGGTATTGATGCATGTTACCCTTTATACCATGGAATATTGGAGATTGCTTCAACATACATATCATAAGATGGTATAATATTACGGAAAGCACAGCTAATAAATCGGTTACACTAACTGAATTAAATTAAACTATAGATTATCATAATGGGTGGTTGTAGTAATAAACTTTTTATAAAACGCATGTTATATTGGTACCAATTATTGGTGGTGACAAAAGATAATTTGATTGCCACAATGGGCGGTTATGGTAACCAACTAATTATAAAGCCCTTGTATTGGTAGCAGTTATTGGTGGTGACAAAAGATACGTTTTTTGTTGTAACTAATCCCCATTTAGTTCACTGTTCTAACATATTATTGATTATTCTAACATCAGAATACAATCCCTATACTTATTTATCTATTAGAGTTCCTGCAAAATCTTAGTTTAAGACAAAAACGCATTTAGTGCATCGATAAACCAAACACATAAAATAAAACCATCAGTCGATCTAGTGAACAAATGTTCGTGGCAATAACAACCGAATTTAAAGAGAGTTTAAAACAATCTACTATAACAGCAAGCAATGCATGTAAAGTTCAGTTCCAACAATCAT
This sequence comes from Hydrotaea diabolus, assembly GCA_963513945.1. Taxonomy (NCBI): domain Eukaryota; kingdom Metazoa; phylum Arthropoda; class Insecta; order Diptera; family Muscidae; genus Hydrotaea; species Hydrotaea diabolus. The sequence goes on along the minus strand of OY740716.1, from coordinate 240,346,874 downwards.
CTCCTTTAGCTGAGGTTACCGATATTCTCTTTCTTCAACCGATAGTGGCATTTTCCTTTACTGAAAATTGCCGGATACACAATTAACATTCAGTTTTAGCAAAGAAATACATCGATAATACGTGCAACCTCCAACATGAGGTTGTGGAAACAAATCTGTTCTCTGTGTGTAAGTTAGTTTCATGGATTATGTTTGTAAGTACCTAAAATATTTCAGCAAGTCCTAACTATGTCTGTCTGTCCGACAGTCTGTCCTTCTAAAGCTTGTACGCGTTATCAACTGAAATTCACAAGTGTTGTCCGATCTTCATAACGTTTTGCAGCAGTATGTTTTTTGCACCAATATCGGACGCTATTAAAAATTAAAGAAAATCAGCTCAGATATATATATATAGCTCCCACACATATTTTAAGCCGACTGTAAGTGTTAAGCCTTGTAAACCTACAGGGCTGTCCATTAAGGACATAACAATTTTCTATTTTAATAAACAAACAATATTTAACATATGTGACAGCGCATAGAGAAAGGGCCAGAAAAAATCAATTTTCATTTTTTTTTTCTTTTTTTATGTGGACAACATCTGAGCATCGGATGAGACCGATCCCATGCCCCAAAAGTGTTCCCTCCCCGAGGTATGCGCGTTTTATGAAAGTGAAGTCGACGATTCTAAGCGCAAATAGAAAGGGACCTAATCTTTAAAATGGCTCTCCTGAACAACCTTCCTTTTAACCTTAGGTCCCTTTCTATTTTGCGCGTCACATATAGAGTACATATTTATTCCAGGTATAGTGCAAATGTTACATTTTAAGAATGAAATTCGATTTTGGTCAAATGACCACTACGACCCCGTGTATTCTTTGGACCCAATATTCCACCACTCTTGCGCACATTTCGACCGGAACGTTGGCTATTTCGCGTTATATGTTGTCTCTGAGCTCGCCTTAAGTTGTTGGCTTGTTGGCATATACTCGTACTAATGACTTGATGTGACCCCATAATAAGAAATCCAATGGCGTCAAATCGCATGAACGAAGTGGCCATGCGACCGGACCATTTCTCGAGATACCACTTTCACCAAATTTGACTTTCAGTAAATTTAATGTAACGCGTGATGTATGACTGGTGGCACCGCCTTGTTGCAAATACATATCGGCGATGTCAAGCTCATCCAATTCTAGCCAAATTAATTTTCTAACATGGCATGATAGAGCTCTCCATTGACGGTAACATGACGATTGTTTCCTTCGAAGAAACAATACGGACCAATCACACCTTCGGCATAAAAGCCACACCACACAGTAATTTTTTGCGGATGTAATTGTGTCTCCTGAAACACATGTAGTTTTGTTGCTATCCAATAACGCATATTTTGTTTATTAACCAAACCACTCAGCCAGAAATGAGCTTCATCGCTGAAGATGATTTTTCGATGAAATTCTGGATTTTCGTGAAACTTTGTAAGAGCCCAATCGGAGAAGTTTCGGCGTTTCAAATGATCAATTGGATTTTTTTCTTGAGTCCGTTTGATCTTATACAAGGATGAAGTCCAAGATCTTTTCGCTTAATACTCCACAGTGTGGTTTGAGAGATGCCCAATTCCTGAGAATGGCGTGAATGGACAGATTTAGCTTATTTTGAACGGATACACTTACAACTGCGATATTTTCATCGCTTCGAGCGGTACGGCTCGTCTTTGGTGTCGGCACATCCAAAAGTGGAAATTTGGATTCAAATTTATCCACTACAACACGCGCAGCCTGTCGGTTATTATTACAGTCGAAAATTTAAGTAGGCGCTCTTAAAATTGCGACCACCGACTCAGATTTTCGCTAGTACTTTTTAATGATTTCCAAACGTTGCTTGTAAGTGAACTTTACTACGATGAAAATGTTTACTTCGACTTACGTTTTCACACTGAAAGATCATTAACAATGTTTAAGAGTGCATTGGCATAAAGATACGAAATTGTTTTGTCCCTATCGGAAAACCCTTTACTTTATAATTGGTTGGTTGCCACAACCAGGAGTTGTGGTTACCAATAGTTTTACTTAAAGTGTTACCATCAGTGCCATGTAATGATGGTGATTGCAACAAAAAGTTTGTTAATCCAACCGAATTTACGTAGTTCGAACCGATTTTCAGCTAAGTTTTTCTCTAGGTGTACCATTTGTTATGAGTTCTTTAAACGTATGATGAACAAGCGCCTCTTGTTAGCTGACTGCTTCATATGGGTGTTGGGTAGAAGAAAGCCTTGTGACTCCTGAGCGACACTTAGAGTGCAGTATTCGCTCAGGATAAGAAATTACCAAGATAAGTGTTTGGTTTTGATAAGTTAAATCTAACCATGACCCCGTAGTTGGGCACCGAACAACACCTAGAACACAATAATGTCGGCCCATTTACGTGCTTTTTGTAATTTCTTTAAAATCATATATCAGTTGTTCAAGCAAACTACATAGTTTCTTTTTTAGTTGTAGCATTAAGGCATTTTTTAATTGAGTAAACATGCATACAAAGTTTCTAAACAAGGACATTTGTTAAAAGTTTTTTATTTTTTTTATTTTTCATTAATTTTTTTGTATTTCCACCAGCTACGAAAAAGGAAACTGCGAAGGTTTTACGTTTACACTGCACATGTTCTGTGCCACAAGAACCTCAATGAAACCATGGCATAAACCGTTGCAAAAATATGGCTAATTAAAATAATTTGTTGATGTTCGTTTTTTGTTTTTGAAGAGTTTTAACATGAATATCACGAAATTCGAAAAAAAAATCAGAACACTACACACGGTCATAACATTACTTACGTATACTCGTATGTACGTTCCAAAAGAGGCTAATAACAAAAACCTAAAAATTTCAATCTTTCATTTATACAAAACAACCTCAAACAAATGACACGTTTTTAATCTGGAGATACGTGAAGAGATAACTTCACTCATTAATCTGGCGATATACGGAGAGAAGAAACGGAAGAACAAAAGAAGTCAAATTCGAAAACGCCGCCGACGAACAGCTTTCGTTTTTCACAATGGAATGCATCAGCACACATGATTTACGGCTACTTGAGAGTAAGCCTAACAAACTCTCACCATGGTCGCAGCTACTGAGTGCGGAAAAGAGTGAGAATAATCAGTCTGTGGACATATTTGTATCAATGCGCTTGCGCGTATAGTTCATTCACACAGGCGTACGTACCACTCGTACGCACACTTCATTTTTATGGCTACTTTTCAAGCTTATCAAGACGCTGATGACGATGTATGAAATCTAATGTAGCTTAGCACACAAACGACAAACTCTCACAAAAGCCAAAGAAATATTTGAAGTTCTTTTCTTTATTTACGGTGTCTATTTCGTTGGCTGTGTAGCGCTTCTTGCTTTATTGCTCTTCCCACACCAGGCCTCCCGCTATTTCACTTGAGGTGGAATCAAGTGATGCTCTAATGAATTTTGTTTTTATACGAGAGGGATTCGGGGTTTCGTAAAATCGAAAATACAATAACATGTGAAAGCGGCGTCAATTAGCACACACCTACTTCGGCCATCGCCCAACAACAACAACGCCAGAATCAAAGAGCTAAAGGCAGGCCAAGCAGAGGGGAAACAAAATCAACTTTACTTTACTGAATGACTGCTGTCAGTAGTGAAGCGAGTATTCAGAAGTGTATTGGTACCATATCGACAGGTTGTTTGAATGACGGTCTTTAAGCCCAAAGAATTACGTTGGTGCAAATTCAAGTTGCTGTACGATTTTTTTCAAATTAAAAAAAATCAAGCAAGAATGTCGATTAGTTCGGCCAGATCTCTGGGTCCATGTGTTGGATTCTAATCAAAGGCATATTTTCAAACAAAACTCATATTTTAATTCACTGCAAAATTTGATTTTATTTAAGTACCCATGTGTCCACATTGACTTTTGATCTCATGTTTTCCCCACACAGTTCGTCATTTGGGCCATCAGAGCCCAAATGACGAACTGACTGCTGTCAGTAGTGAGGCGAGTAGTCGGAAGTGTATTGGTACCATATCGACAGGTTGTTTGGATGAGGTCTTTAAGCCCAACGAATTACGTTGGTGCAAATTCAAGTTTTTATACGATTTTTTTCAAATAAAAAAATCAATTAAAAATGTTGATAAATTCAGCCAGACCTCTCCGAGTTGGATCCTAATCCAAGCCATATCTTCAAACAAGACTCATATTTTAATTCACTGCAAATTTATTTAAGTACCCATGTGTCCACATTGACTTTTGACCTCACGTTTTGCCTACACATATCGTCATTTGGGCCTCTGCAGCCGGCATTAAGTGCGTTTCAATAAATAGTTTCCATCTGAACTTTTGTTTGTCTTGAAAAATTATGATTTCTTAAGCAAATGCACAAAAAAGTGTACTTATTTTAATGAAGCTTTAGTCCCGGTAGGGGGGATTTTGACCATTTACAATCCCAAACATCGCATGACCATGAAATGGTCAAAATCCGCCCTACCTAAGTCATTATCTTGCGTGTATTAACTTCAGAGGATACACGGCACTAACGGGGCTCTGTATAAGACTATGATTTAATTTGTTTTGCGTCCGTAAAGTGAGAATAACCCTAACTTATGTGACATTCTCCGAGAAAAGGGACCTAGTGAAGTTTTGAGAAAAACGCATTTAAAGTTTCATAACGCATTATCACTGTGAACACACCTTCAGTTGGGAGATGCGATTTGGTATGGTTAGTTATGATTGGGTGCCGAGTCTGGTGACGTCATTCCTATGTTATTGTGACAATACCTTTGCTGTTATTGTTGCTACCAAACGAATTAGCTCCGAATATTGCACCAAGCTCTTTATCGCTAGGTCGCAAATGGTATTTGTATGAGAATGTCAGGGTCTTACGTACGTTACACAGAAATGCGAAAAAATCGAAAAATAAATCTGAACCTGCCAGCAAGAAAAAAAATAAAGGACCAAATCACGAGAAAAAGAAAGCTAAGTTCAAAGCGCAGAAAAAAGAAAAACCTGAAATTGTCAAACGGAAGAAAATCGAAGTACCAGATCAGGAAACACCGAAAAAAAGTCCAAACTCCAAAAAAAATCGAAGACTGACGAAAAAAAAACTATTTCAAACCAAAAAAGTAAAATTTTAATGTTTTTCTAATTTTATCGATTTTCCCAAGTTCGTTTTGTACGTTTTTATGGATTAAATAAATTTTTATCAGAAATCTAACTCATTTCATCTTATTCTACATCCTTTTAGGTACCAGAATCCACTCTTAAGTCCAAACCCGTTTTTTGACACACTAGGTCCCTTTTCACATATGGTTCCAGCAAGATGAAACTACTGCAAGGACGACTCTGAAACTTCCTCGTAACCTTTTTGGTTAACCCTTCAGTCTTGTTTGAGTACTACAGAAAGATTCAATTAAACATTAAAATATTATATACATAACATGTTTCTTCTGTCTATGTCCTTAAAAGCATAATTGGGACTGCGATCGTCAAAAAATTCTAAGACGATCTAGCCATGTCCGTTCCTCCGTATGCCTGTTGAAAGTACGGTAGCGGTTCAACTCATTAATCTAACAACCACAAATTTTGCATGATGGCGACTTAAGGTCATTCCCAATAGTTATTTAATTACCCAATCGTCTTGTTTGAAATGTTGGGTCGTAAACGATTTCACATTTTAAATTTGAATCGGATGATAAATTTGAATCAGACAGATAACTTTTTTTAATTTCTGGTTTTATTGGAAAGGTTCAACTTGTCATAAAATAATGGAACACCATCCGATGTTTTTTCGCTTTGCCCAATGGGCTGAAGATTGTTTGGCAGGAGATGAAGAATTTTACCGAAAAATCGTGTTTTCAGATTAAGCTCATTTTCATCTCAGTGACTGTGTCAATAAGCAAATTTACCGCATATTGGGTTTAGAGAACCCACACGTGACTATTGAGAAGCCAATGCATCTATAAGTACAACGAGTCACTTTTTGGTGTGGATTTGGGCTGGAGGCATCATTGGCCATTTTTTTTAAAAAGGAGCAAGGACCCGCCGTAATGTCAACGGTGAGCGTTATCGCGCCATGCTCAACAAATAATTCTTTCCAAAGGTTCAAGAGAATGACATAGACGACATTTGGTTTCAACAAGACGGGACCACATGTCACACAGCAATGCAACAATCGATATTCTACGCACTGTTTTTGAAAATCGAAGAAACAGCCAATATTGTGTTGTCAATTGGCCGCCTCGGACCTGTGATTTGAGCCCTTTGGATTACTTTCTGTGGGGAACCTTTAAGGATAAACGTTACCCAAAGCATCCAGAGACAATTGAAGCGTTAAAACATCAAATCGAAGTTGCCATTGAAGAGATCCGACCCGAAACATTCGAAAATATAATGAAAAATTAGGTTGATCGGATAAGGTACTGCCGAGCCAGTTGTGGTAGTCACATAAATGATATTGTGTTACATTATTGAAAGACAAAGTTCAACCGTTCCAAAAGAACCAGAAATTTGAAGCCCGTTATCATTACTTTTATTTTTACAGCCGATTCAAGTTTAAAATGTTAAATCGTTCACCCTGAATATGTAGGGGACAGTCATATGTAGAATTTAGAGACTTGAAGTCGAAACCATGTAGAGTTAAGCAGGAAGTTTCCCAGGGTGAGCTGATATCTCCGACACTGTTTAACCTCTACCTCTCTAAAATTCCTGCACCAACAGGCGGCGTTGTGTCGTACGCTGATGATTGGATAATTATGGCGCCAGGACTTTAAGTGGATGATATATGCGAGAACATCAACTGTTTCCTCACTAAATTAACACGCTTCTTCACTGCAAGAAATATGAAAATCTCCACCTCCAAATCATAAGCCACTGCTTACTGAATGTGCCACAGAGGTGCCGTTTTCACCTTACCTGAAAGTCGATGACGTGATCCCGACTACCAAATATGCCCAAATCTTTGGGGTCACATTTGACAATAACCTTTTTTGACCCTCTGCACATGCTACACCTATCAGCGATAAGCTTAAAAGAAGACTCAAGTCAAAAGCCGTCAGTTCTTTGGGAGCCGACAAAGAAACCATGTTGACATTTAACAAAGCGATAGGCCAGCTATAGTGTTAATTAAATGGCCGGAAAACATCCCCCGGATTTTTAACCAAAAGAGACGTTTCGGTCAGTCTTTTTTTTATTAGCCAACACTCAGGGGTTTTCCCCTTTACATGCAATGCATTGCGTTGGTCGTTGGAAAGCAAGGGATCGAAGGGGCGATAGAGGGAGCAATGTTTATTGACATTCGCCTTGAAATTCCGAAAGTCAATTCCACATACGGACAGTACGGGCGAAAAAGGAATTCGATCTGTAGTGTATAGTGCGGTCAACCGGCCAATCGATAACAAATGGGTGTGAATTTCTGGAAAGTCGTGTATCCCTGCCGAGCATCCTCACGTCAGGAATAAGGCCACGAATGTCTGAAGAACACACACCATGGAAGTAGCGATAGAACAGCGACACACAACCCACGTTCCGACGATGCTCCAGGGAAACAATAGAGTTGGATACCCTACTGTTTCCCATCAGCACCATCGCTCTCTTTTGAACACGGTCCAGAAGCTCCAAGGATGATTTTGGAGCACCTGCCCATATATGGGACTTGTATTCCATCTTTGGCCTGATGTAGGTTGTACCGCTTTAGGAAGCCTATACACTTGAGTGCTTCTTTCGACACTTCGAATACATGTCTCGCCCAACGAGCGTCACATTGTATTTTCATGCCCAGAACATCGAGAGCTTCTGATTGTTCAATATCCGTACCATCGATAGAAATTGAGTCAGCGAATCGCTTGTGAGACAACAAGCAGCACTGTGTCTTACGCTCATTAAAATCTACTCTAATCACTCGACCCCAATCGGAAATGACCAGTAAATCCCGGCCAAGTGTCTCTTCCATTATTCGCCTTTTGTCTTCAATATCTTGAAGACTCGGCCTACGGTCGAATGAATATGAATGACATAGGTTGCTGTCATCCGCGAAAGAGTAGATTGGATTCACGGTCTGACCCAAAAGATCATCAATGAAAATGAGAAATAATGAGGGAGAAAGGACAGAGCCTTGTGGCACACCTGCGGTCAGCCTATGTTTATCGGATGAGAACCCATCTACAACAACTCGGCTAAAGTCCTGGACGATTGTTCCAATTGTCTGATCAAAGCCACTCTGTTGTCACCCATGTCTATTTGGGCGCATCCAGTTCAAATAGCACGTTTCCTTCAACTAAGTGTTCCTTGCTTTTAATGAAGTTGGACCGATATGGTCTAATTTGTTGGTTGTTCGTAACTCTGCCATGTAAAATTTTGTCGGAATATGATATAAATTGTGTCTAATGCTGCAGGATCTGAAATCGGGAAGGACATTTATGTTTCGGATGTACGAGAACATGGACCTGTATGGTCCAGTTACACCAAAGATAGTTACTGGTTGATCCTAACATACGATGCAATATTTGAGCTTGATAGTGTACAGTTTGTGGCTTTTAGAGCTGCTCAGCCTAAAATCGGGTGGCACCTTTGTTGGGGGGGGGTCTATTTGGAAACATAAAGCGATATGGTCCAATTTCACAGACATGGGTGTCAGTTCCATGCGAAATTTGGTTGAGATTGGATGGACCAATATGGTATAAATTTAATAGGACCAATGGTATAATTTTAATACAGTTTGTCTTTGTCCTAAACTTAAAGAATGTCCTCAGTTTTATCAAAATCTAATCGCAATTGTGACTTGTATATTACATCGATAGACGGAGAGGCGGGCGGGTTATAATATCCTGTACAACAGTGTAGTATACTCAGCACGGAATACCATTGCTATACCCTGCACCACTCTGTGGAATAGACTATTGTAAGTTAGTTAAATGGCAAATGTTTTAATACCAAAAATATTTGGGCTTGGCCCTCCTTTAAGTGTACCGATCGACTCAGGATCACTAGCTGATTCGATTTAACGATGTCTGTCCGTCCATCTAAAGCTTGTAATCAGCTACAGGTCGCAATTGTCTGATGTGAAATTTTGCAGATGAAATTGATCGGTTCAGATTTAGATATAGCTCCCACACATATGTTCATCCGATTTTATGTTTTTAGCGCTAGCTGCCACATATTACATCTAACCTTAATGCAATTTGACACACGTTAGTTTTTTTGGACCAAGGAGAGACCTCATTGAAATTGAGCGGTTCAGACTTAGATATAACTCCCACACATTTAAGTTCGTCCGATTTTGTGTCTTTAGCTCTAGAAGATACATACTGCATTTAATATTGTTGAAATTTGGCACAAGACACTTTTTGGACCAAGCACTAGAGACGTTGAAATTTAAGAAAATCGGTTCAGATTTAGATATAGCCCCTCCAGGTTCATCGAAAAACCTATTTCAGTTTGCTTTTCGGAACATCCCATAGTGCAGGGTTTAATATAGTCGGCCACAACCCACTAGTTACTAGTAAACACCTGAATTATATGTTAAAAACGCTGAATATGCAACCGTGTTTGTTTCTTAAGTCTTTCGTTTGAATATGCAACCGTGTTTGTTTCTTAAGTCTTTCGTTTTGTTTATAAGTATGTATTCGTTGATTTGTCTCATACAGTTTACATACGAGTATGAGTAGAAAGCTAATATAAATAAAAAGTACTATGGAATTATTTCACACCAATTGACCGACATCAATCTTCGAGTGATATCAGGAACTCGTAAGCACATCTACTTACAGCCAGCGCCGCGTCAAGTCATAATGTTTATAGATAAATTATTTAAAAATATTTTTTTTGTGTAAAGGCAAAGGCACTCTTTGTATATGCCACAATTGATTTATTTTCATTGCTTCAAAGTTATTTTTTTTATCAATTAAATTACTGAAAACGAAAAAAGAGATGAAAGCTATAATTTTTGGGTTTGCCCAATTTCTTCTGAATATGGTTTCGTTTTTTCTCATTTAATGCCGACATGTCCGAGTATTAAAGATTTCAATTAAATTCAATTTGTTGATTTTATTTATTTTTTTGCTTTTCATACTGAAGAAAGTGTTAAGTCTTTACACAGACGACAGACGGAGTGAAATTCCAACAACATTGTTAGTATCATACGAATTGTCTTTAGTAGGAGGTTTCCGATGCTTTGTTAGTTTGAGGAATTTCGCTTTCGTTTAGACCGTAGCTACGTACGGCAGTGCTTTGTTTGTTGGCAGCAGCTTATCTCGACAATTACTGAAGCATGTTCCATTTCGACAACAGTAAACTTGTTGCAGGTTGTTGCTGAACATGGCTCATATTTTTGTTGTAATTGTTTTTAGCAATGCATCTTACATAAACATATGCTGCGACGATGTCTTCCATGACTTACGCGGTGTTGCAAATAGAAATATTTATGTTTAAATTTTTGTTATGTTTTGAAATCCACAAAAAAGGTTTGCTTTTAATATGCTTTCAATGTTGCACGTACTTTTGATCTTTATAAGATCAAATTAAGCAATTTGGAAGATCGCTAACATTATGTATTGCCCCACAATACTTGGTTATGGATTTTTAGCTTTTCGCTACTATAAGTCAAATTTCAACTTTCAAATAATACAACCAAAACGCAACGGCCCGTAAAGCTATATTCAAATATAAATAAAATAATTAAATAAAATAATTAATTAAAAATTTAATATCTCCTTATTTTTTCCTGATCTTTGGAAACGGAGTATGCCACTAGATTCAACGATCAAAAATAAAAAAGCAAAAATAGGTAAAACAGCTAAAGGGTGGTCCATAATAATGTACGATGTTAATTGTAAGCCACACCTAACGTCAATTTTTTGCCTTACCTTATTCGACAATTTCGGTGTTTGACAAATTCAACCATGAAGAGGTAAACAATTGGGCAACGCGTTAAGATCCCTGAAGCCTTTGTGTTTTTTGGTCAGCATAATCGGCTAAATGTGTCCACAATCGGAAGAATATTACGCAAAATAAGCAAACCAGGTCTGTAGGAAAAGTGAAAGCACCTGTGCATGCTCTTTTAGTTTTTTCTGTGGAAATCATTGACGTTGTTCACGATAGTGTTGCAGAAGAGCCGTCAACCTCGATTCGTTGTCGTGCCCTATAATTGAGCATCTCACAAACATCACTAATACGAATTTTGAATAAAGATTTGAATTTTCACACTAACAGGGTTCAATTGTCTCAAGAACTGAAGCCTACTAACCATTTCAAGCGTCGTCAATACACCGAATGGTTGGTTGAACATACAAAAGTTCATGATGCCTTTACAAAATATAAGTAAATCATCTTCAGTGACGAGGCACACTTCAAACTCAGGGGATTCGTTAACAAGCAGAGTTGCCGTATTAGGGAAAAAGAGAATAAACGAGTTATTGTTGAAAAAACAATGCACCCGCAAAGAGTGACTGTTTGGTGCGTTTTATGAGCATCGGGCCGTATTTTTTCCAAAATGAGGCGGCCAATTAACATCGTCACGACGTGAGATAGCTCGGCCATTGAATTTGTTTGTTATCATCTCATGATAGCGAACACCATTCACAGTAACTGCCTGAGCGTGCTATCGTGAGATGATAACGAACTTTGTATGGCCCAAATTGGAAGATGTGGACGATAGGTGGTTTCAACAGAATGGTGCCACTTGCCACACAGCTAACGAAACAATGGCTCCTTTGCACAACAAGTTCAATAGCCGAGCTATCTCACGCCGTGGTGATGTTAATTGGCCGCTGAGATCATGTGATTTGACACCGTTGGACTTCTTTCTTTGGGGTTATTTGAAAAAAAGGTGTACGTCGATAAGCCAGCAACAATTCAAGAGCTAAAGGATGCTATAAAACGGCACATTAACGGCATAGAACCGCAATTATGCCTTAGCATCATCGAAAATTTGGACCATCGGATGGAGGTGTGCCGCCGAGGGCGCGATGGACATATGGCCGATATTTTGCTCCATACATATTTGAACCATATCAATTTTATCATAATAAAAGAAAATGATAACAAGTTTCTAAATAATATGTGTTTTATTTAAAATCAGCATCGACCCTTAAAATTTAACCACCCTTTTTATAAGTAAAATTTGTACTTTTCAAATGACACACCAAAATGACAAGACCCGTAAAGCTACTTTTGAAATCTTGTGAAATAATGAGATATTGAATTTTGAAATTTCAGGTAAACAATCTTCAAAATACAATTCAGAACGGATTATGCCACTGGATTCCATCAAAATTAAATAATATAAAATGGCGAAAAAATTGTTTTAGGTCTATGCTAAAACATCTTGCAAATCTGGCTCGGACTGACCGATTTGTACAAAATGAGGGTTACTAGAACTGATTGACCAAAGTGTACAAAACTTAGGTTCTAAAGGGTGTCCTAAGAAGAGCGCAATTTTTTAATTTTAAATAAAACACAGATATTTAAGAAAAAATCGTGAAACTTTATTATATCGTAAAGTAGACAGAATGAGGTTATGTATGGAACAATATATCGTGCAGATGGCCGCCGCGGCTTTGCTGGCATACACGCGATCTTTTAATGAAATTTTCAATGACCGTTTTGCATGAATGCTGCGGTATTTCATTAATGCAGCGTCCAATTTCGTCTTTTTAGGCTTGAGTCGTCGTCGGCTTATTCGCGTAAACCATCGACTTCAAAAAACCCCAAAGAAAAAAATCTAATGGTGTTAAATCGCACGATCTAGACGACCAATTCTGATCTCCAAAACGCGAAATAACACGACCGGGAAATGACTGATGCAGCAATTGAATTGTTTCTCTGGCTGTATGACATGTGGCGCCGTCTTGTTGGAACCACATGCCCTCCACATTCATTTCTTCAATTCTAGGCAAGAAAAAACTGGTTATCATTTCACGATACCAAACACCATTGACTGTTTGACCTGCCTCATTTTCATAAAAAAAGGTCCAGTGATTCCTCCAGCCCAAAAACCACACCACACAGTGACACGTTGAGGATGCATTTGCTTCTCGTGAATCACTCGAGGATTTTCTGCACCCCAAATGCGACAATTCTGCCTATTGACGAAGCCATCAAGATGAAAATGGGCCTCGTCACTGAATATGATTTTATCGGCAAAATCAGCATTTTCATGTTGTCTCTCCAATACCCAATTAACGAACTGCCTTCGCTGTCCATGGTCAGCTGGCTTCAGTTCCTGAGTCAATTGAATTTTGTATGCATGAAGATGCAAATCTTTCGTCAAAATTCGCTGCAAAGTGGATTTGGAGACACCAATTTGCTGAGCTCGGTGTCGAATTGAGGTGGATGGAGTTTGAGCGACATCATCACGTACAGCTGCGACATTTTCGGTCGATCGACCTGGTCGATGGCGCGTTGTTGTCTTTACATCACTAACAGACCCAGTTTCGGCAAATTTATCCATTAATCTCTTTACAGTTGACTCTTTTGGAGTATTATTGTGACCCCAAATTGATCGCAATTTGCGAACTGTAGCCGCAAAACTTTCACCATTATGGTAAAACAATTTCACAATGAGAATGCGTTGTTCATTCGTGTAGCGCTCCATTTTTACTAACCTCGTACCTTCTACTAACAAACAATAACAATTGTTCAAATGTCAAACAATGACACTTCGAATGTTGCCAGATTTAAAAATTGCGTTCTTCTTGGGACACCCTTTATTATAGAAAACTATAATCTATATTTTGTTGATACATTTTTACTTGATAACTCAGCATATATTTGTATACAATTTTATATATATTTTTTTTAAAATGTTATCTTTTAAAATTATTTTTCGGCTTGCGGTCAAGTATTTAAAATTGATCTTGTGACATTGATTGAATTTTTTTTCACAATATTTCGATTGACTTTATCAATCGTCTTTAGGGGTTGTCAATGAAGACAATATATTAGCAAAAATTAAAATTAAACCATAAACACAACATCGAATTTATTTACATGACCTCAAGCCGAAAAATAATTTTAAAAGATAAAAACACCAAAGGTCAACTTACAAATATTTTATATTTTTTTAAGAATTTAAATTCTTTAAAATGTTGGTGGTGTTCGGTTGTTTAAAAATATAACTAAAGTTGCGCATAAGTCTTATAAATCCAAAACAGCAATTTAATTTTAGGGACCGTCATTATACTTGAAGCTTTGACCAAAACATTGGCGCTAAACTGCTTCTTTTTAAAAAAAAAAGTATAGTACTCGTATATGTGACGCGCAAAATAGAAAGGGACCTAAGGTTAAAAACCAGTTTTGTTCAGGAGAGCCATTTTAAAGATTAGGTCCCGTTCTATTTGCGCTTAGAATCGTCAACTTCACATTCATAAAACGCGCATATCTCTGGGAGGGAACACTTTTCGGGCATGGGATCAGTCTCATTCGATGCTCAGATGTTGCCCACATCAAAAAAAAAGTGAAAAGTTGTTGAAAAGTTTTGTACAGGAGAGCCATTTTTAAGATTAGTTCCCTTTCTATTTGCGACTAGAATCGTCGACTGCACTTGCATAAAACGCGCATATCTCTGGGAGTGAACACTTTTGGGCCATGGGATCGGTCTCATTCGATGCTTAGATGTTGTCCACATCAAAAAAAGAAAAAAAATGAAAATCTTTCTCTATGCGCTGTCACATATATATTTTTTTTATATATAAACTATTTTTAAAAATTTTTACGAAATTTGAGAAATTTATTTTATGGGGATCGCCATAATTGTTACGGGAAATACACTGGAGTAGATCAGTATTAGACGCATACTTTCATTAATTTTACATACCGGTATAGTACAAAGAAACCTCACGATATAACATACAACCACGCTAGAACAACCATATTAACTCCGATTTCAGTCAAATTTGGTATGTCATACGAGTATATTGATTGATAAACAACTAGTTTTGGACCGATTTGATTCATAAAAGGTAATTTTTATACCCTCCACCATACGATGGAGGGTACATTAGTTTTGTCATTCTGTCTGTAACACCTTGAAATAATCATCGGAGACCGAACAAAGTATATATATTCTTGATCCTCGTAAAATTCTAAGACAATCTAGCCATGTTGTCCGGCTGTCCGCCTGTCCGTCTGTTGAAAACAAGATAGAGCCTGCATGAAAACAGCTAGGGAGCTGAAATTTGGCACAAACATGTGTAGTTAACCTAGAGCATAGTTGGTATTAAAAATGGGCTATATAGCTCTACGGGAAGTTGGTGTTGGAGACCCTCAACCGACACTACCTCATAAAAGTTTGTTTTTTATTTGGAAATATCCGTCCAGTCTCTTGAGCAAAATCATTGAAATTTGCAAATAATAATCTCTATATAGGCGCAATCATCTATGTAAAAATGGTTTAGATTGAGCCACCATTTCTTGTACCTCCCATACAAACGGCCTTATGGGCCTTGAGAAATAATATGACTATAACTCACCACAAACATGACCCATCGAAATGAAATTTAACACATCAAGATATCTATATACAACACACTTCTACGCTGAATTCGGTTGAGATCGGAAAAGTCCTACTGGTACCTCCCACACTAATGGTCTCATGGGTCTTGAAAAATAATATGACAATAACTCACCATACACTTTACCTATTGAGACAAAATTTTCGGCATAAAGATTAATATATAGAACAGACCTCTGTGCCAAATTCTGTTGAGATCGGAAAAGTCCTACTGGTACCTCCTACACAAACGGCTTTATGGGCCTTGAGAAATAATATGACTATAACTCACCACAAACTTGACCTATCGAAATGAAATTTTACACATCAAGATTTCTATATACAACACACTTCCGCACCAAATTTGGGAATCTGGTGGGGGTATCCAAAATTCGGCACAGCCAAACTTAACATTTTTACTTGTTTTTTTTTAGTCCCCGTTAAAATTTTCAAGGAGCACAAAAATGGCAAGAACAAATAGCATTTAAATAACTATAAAATAACTATATAAAGTAATATATATATATAAATATTTTTTGTTTGGAGTTTTGCGAAATTTGGGTGATAGTCCCTGTGTCTGAAATCTGAGCAGTTTAACATGTAAAATGGGTACCAAAAACACAAATTCACATATTATTTTTATAATCAAAAATTATTTTTAATTCTGATTCGGAAAATAATTTCCATTTTTAAGTAAAAGGCTAAATCCGGAATGTCGGTTAACCAAAAATCGGTTTTTTTTCAAAACATGGTTTAGGAAAAACAACTAAAATGCCTTTTTTCTGAAAACCCTAAAATGTGCGACACTCTAGTTCTGCCCAACATAGCCTTTAGCGTACCGATTTTATTGAAAGTACAAAGTTGAAATAAACATATTGCAGAAAACAAAATTCAAGCGAAATTTCTACATTGGGGAAATACTTATGTGGGAGTAGTTTGTGTAGTAGGGGCATGGCAGAGGCCCCATAAATCAATCTAATAACTCCATTCATCTTCATATGGTTGCGTAATTTCAGCACAATAATTTAAATAGTATTACGATTATTATGCAAATTATGATATACCGCCATCTAAAGAATCAGTTATTGAAGGAAACTTTTGGTGAGCGCATATTCTTGCACCGTTGGCCTGTGGCGTGGCATCGATCGTGCGATTTAACACCGCTGGTCCATTTTTTGTAGGGTTATGTGAAGGCGCTTGTCCACACAATAAATGTTCGTCGCGTTATTGCTGACATACGTCTCCAAATGCAGCAAAAAGTGCTCAAAAATCTCGACTGGAATTTATTCGAGCCAGCCGCGGCGGCCAATTGCCCGAAATCATTTTTAAAACATAATGACAAAACCTTATCTTTAGAATAAAGCTGAATTCTCGACCATAACATTAAACTATAGTCTAAAAAAACACCCTTGCAAAAAGTGGGCGGAATGGTAAAGTACCAGAAAGGGGGCGTTTTAAAAATATTATGAAGTTCGCTACGTAAGCGAATTAATCCACTAGAATACTCGTAAAAGTTATGTCGGTACTAATCTACACTGAAAGAGGAAAGTACCCAAAGGGGCGTGGCATTGAATCCAATATTTAACCAAATACTCTGTTCTTTGATATTGATTTTGAGTTAGATCGCATAAACAGCGTTCAAGATATTACTCGAAAACCTAGAGTATTCTTAAGTATTGATTTTTAGTAAGATCGTGCCATTTTTATTGATATATAACAAGAATACAGAAAGTGGGCGAAATGTTAAATTTGTGTGGTGTGTCAATATTGCCCATTTTCTATCCCAAAGGATATTTTGAAAAGTATTGCGACATGCACAATTCATAAACGATTGGTAGCTCCTTTCAAGAGTTATCGTGCGAACACACTTATGTGGCTCAAATGACTTTGAAAGTCGTGAAAAGACTTGGTCAAAAATTATTTAGGATCTAAAATGTTTTTTTTGATGCATTACACTTTATGTCCGTACCAAATGATATATACCCTCTTACCTAGTAAGGTAAGGGTATACAAATGAAATCAGCCATATATTCGATTATAAAGAAGAGCTTTATAATTATTTCGAGCAAAAGAAGGTTATAAATATTCTGACTCTGGTGGCTTATGGTTTTTGATTGAATTTGGATGAAATCGGCCCACTGGGGAAGAAATACAAATACACGGATATACAAATACACGGAAGGTCGAAAACACGAAGAGTTCTAAACAGTTACAATTTAACGACAAACCATAATGTGTCGGGTAATCAATCTAGAAGTGTTTTTCTTAAAAATAAAAAAAAAACACAAATCAAGTGTGAAATCTTTATTGTTCATTCGAACGAACATTTTATGCCATTTATTTTTTGAATATGTGACAGCGCATAGAGAAAGGTACCTAAGGGTAAAAAAAAATCAATTTTCACTTTTGTTTTGATGTGGACAACATCCTGAGCATCGAATGAGACCAATCCCATGCCCCTAAAGTGTTCCCTTCCAGAGATATGCGCATTTTATGAAAGTAATGGTACACCAAATATTTAACGTATTTAAATCTTTAAAATGGCTCTCCTGAACAAAACTGTTTTTTACCCTTAGGTCCCTTTCTATTTTGCGCGTCACATATAATTTCCTTCAAATGTTGGCCGCGACTATGCCTCAGGATGTCCATTCTGAGGGTCTAGTTTTGGATGCTCGTTCGAACATTTCGACGGGAATGGCGTTAATGACACGCGTAAAGTTGGCTTCCAAAACCTGAATTGTAAATGTAAATAAAGAAAAAAGTCTAAAGGTGAGATATCACACGATCTAAGCGAATAACTCACCTTTCAATAGAAATGACCTCTCAATAGAACCATTGGTTCAGCAGCTGTTTGGTAAGTGGCACCGTCTTGTTGGAACCATGTATTCACTAATTGTATTGCTTCAAGAGTCGGTTAAAAAAAATCCTGTTGAATAGTCAAATACCGATCGGAGTTCACAGTTACGGCAAGAAGGTTATCCTGGAAAAAGTAAGGGCCAATGATACCTACTCGTGATATGGCGCACCACGCAGTGACGCGGTCCGCATGTAGAAGTCTCTGGTAAAGTTCTCTCGGGTTTGTTTTACTCCAGTACCGTGTATTTTGTTTATTAACACACCCACTGTGATGAAAATGTGATATAGGGCGCATTTGAAAAATTCGCTTCAACACAAAATGTCCTCTCCTCAGGTGTCCAATGCATGATGTCGAATACAAATCTCCTGTCAGCCAACATAATCCACCCACTCTCTTCGACCAGCAGTGCAGCCACAGCCTGCATTGCAAAAAAGGAAATTTCCGCGCTCCACCCTGTACCTTTTTGTAGTTATTAAGGGTTTTCCAATAAGGACATAACATTTTCACACCCTCAAACATTTTTAAAGATCTTTCAGTATCAAAACGTTAGTCGAAGTCAACATTTTCACCATGGTAAAGCTCACTTGCGAGCAACGTTTGGAAATCATTAAAAATTACTTCCGAAAGTTGGAGACGGTGGTCTCAGCTCACGTTACAATCGATTTACTAAAAGGCAAATTCGGAGAACGTGTTATCATGAGAACTAGTCCGGTCTAATGGCCTCGTTCGTGCGATTTTACGCAATTGAATTTCTTTTTATGGGGCCACATCAAGTCATTGGTCTATGCCAACAAGCTAACAACTTTAGGCGAGCTCAGAAACAACTTCCAACGCTAAATTGACAACGTTCCGTTCGAAATGTGTGCAAGAGTGGTGCAATATTGGGTCCAAAGAATATATCGCGGTACACGGGCTCGTGATGATCATATGGCCGAAATCGAATTTTATTCTTAAAATGTAACATTTGCAATACACCTGGAATTAATTTGAGCTTTTTATTTTTATATGTGATATATTCTGTGTTTTATTAATATACAGGGTGGTGCAAAACTACCATTGTGGTTTGAAGTTTATTAACTTTTTTATTTATTGGCTAATTATTGTTATTATTATTTGTTATATAAGTAGTATATTAATGGGGAATATTTTTGGCTTAAGTACGAAAAATTATATCCCGCAAGTAGTGGCCATTTTCCGCTGCGCACATTTGTGCTCTTTCCAGTACATTTTGCATAACTTTTCGTAAAATTTTCGGTGTTACGGTTTGAATTTCATGGAGAATGTTTTGTTTTAGCTGTGGAATGGTCGCTTCCTTTTTTAAGTCAACCCTTTCTTTCGAATAACCCCAAAGAAAACAGTCTGACCCTGTTAAATCCGGTGAACGTGGGGGCCAATTGATATCGCTTCTACGGATTAGTATAACTAAAATATTTTTAATAAATGATTTTTTTACTGTTAAATAAATCACTCCTATTGTTACATAACTTACTTAATTAAATTCTTTATTGTTGAATAACAACGTATTCCAGTCTTTACAAATAATTTTGTCGATCATAGTATGGTTGTGCGTAAGTCATACTATGGTTGTGAGGATCATACTATGGTTGTACGTTAAACAAACTATGGTTATAAGGATCATAATATGGTTGTGGGGATCATAGTATGGTTGTGAGTGAATGATTCTATTGTTGAGAGGACAATAATATTGTTATGGGGATCATAGTATGGTTGTGTGTGAACCATACTATTGTTGTGATGATCATAATATTGTTGTGTCACAACCATATAACCAACAATAGTATGGTGCTCTTCGAATATTGTTACCCCAACCATACTTTTTTTCTGCGTGTAGTATTCACCCCTGCTGGCAACTAAAAGTATTTTTGACCGTTGGAATATATATTTTTGTTTCTTGATTGGAATGTTCAATAAAAATATGGTCTCAATTCTGGCTATTAACTTATAGTAATGCAATTTAATATATGAGGATTATAGTATGGTTATGTGTGAATCATACTATTGTTGTGAGGATCATAATATTGATGTGTCATAACCATATACCAAACAATAGTATGATCCTCTTCGAATATTGTCACCCCAACCATACTTTTTGTCTGCGTGCGTAACAGAGCCGTTGTGTCCCTTTCAATTGCTGATCGCTGTTCTGTTGTGTAGTATTCCATTTCAATTTCTCCAAGTTTGTTTCACAAAATTCTAAAATAAAAAAAATATATAAATAATATACAATTGTTATATACAATTGTTATGTTCTTAATGGAAAACCCTTTAGTATGCCATCCACCCTTAGGTGGAGTGTATAATTACAATAAAATTTCAATAAGATTTTTTTTATTAACATACTCGTATTTAACACAAAAGCAAAGATCATTTAAGAAAAGAAAAGTATTGAACCCCTAAACCGGTTAAGACCTCTTGCTTCTATATTTAAATAGAAGACAATTTTTTAACAAAATGGCAAAGTGACATTGATTTTCGTGGCTGCACACTACTTTGGTCATGATTTATAATAAGTATATATTATAATAATCTAGGGGTCTTTTTTCAGAACAAAGAAATAGAAAAATTCAAATCAAGTGTGGAATCTTTATTGGTAATTTGAAAGGAAATGTTATGGCATTTTTTTTTTTGAATAAAATGTCCTTCAAATATTGACCGCAACTACGCCTCAGGGTATCCATTCTGAGGGTCCAACTTTAGATGACTCGTTCGAGCATTTCGACCGGTATGGCGTTAATGACACGCATAATGTTGGCTTCAAAAACTTGAATCGCAGCTAGTTTGTTAGCATTAACTTTGGACTTTACGTAACACCATAGAAAATGTCTAAAGGCGGCCAACTCACTTGTCCAAAACGTGAAATTAGCTGCTTTTCGAAATGACCTCTCAATAGATCCATTGTTTGAGCAGCTGTATGTCAAGTGGCACCGTCCTGTTGAAACCAAGTGTCGTCAAGATTACGGGCTTCAATTTCAGGTAGCATACAGATCGATATCATGGCGCGATAGCGAGCACCATTCACGGTTACGTTCCGGCCATCATCACTTTTGAAAAAATATGCACCGATGATTCCAACAGCTTATAAACCGCACCAAACCGTAGTTTTCTCTGAGTATAATGTCACCTCTTTAAACCTTATTTTGTTGCTCTTCAGCCCAAGTGCGGCAATTTCGTTTATTGACTTTTCCGTTGAGCCAGAAATGGGCCTCATCACTGAACAAGATTGTGGTCGAAAACAGCGGATCTTCCCGTTTCTCACCGAACGCTTGCCGAGTTGAAAAAAATCCTCTATATGGATCACCCTATAGCTGAACAGTACTTTTTCTAAGAATACTATTTATTAAAACACTTTTGATTTAATCCGGTGGAAATGCCCATATTAAAACTAAAGAGAACCCAGGTCAGATAATTTTGACAGTTCTGTCAAAACCTACTCTCGAAGTTTTGTTATCACCACAACACTTACACCACGCGCTACACCTGTGAGATAATTACTCAAGATTACACCAACCAAAGACACGAATAGGGATTCCCGACCAAATCAAATACCACAAAATACCACAAATATGGCCAAGACCGCACCACCTCACCCGTTCGTTGGCTCGGGCCATAACACACGCAACAATTATGAATATTGAAACATTTCAGTTTCGTTCGAATCGAATTCATTGTCAGTCGTATCATGTCATAAAACATTAAATGCAACATGAATTGCCATCAACGGCAGCAGCGGCAACGTCATCGTTGCAATCGAAACGATATCAAGCCATAAAAATACCACAAATTCAAGACCAAAACCTATTAACAACAACAGCATCAACAACAGCAGTGCTGAAAGAAATTTATCATCAGCCAAAACCACCCCGAATGCAATCATGAGAAATTTACGAACTTCATTGACTGTTGGCTGCAGTTACTCCGATGGATGAGTGGTGGTTGGTGCCACACGATTTCAACATCAAACTTTCCATTTTTTCGTTTTTTTCTACAGCGTCTTGACTTACATCCAGCAAGTGGAGTAAAACACACTCGCATGTATCGTAACTAATTAAGGTGCACTTATGTTGTACTCCACATTCATGTATGTACGGTGGAGGTGGAGTCTCTCCGTCATACTCGTAGTGGAGGTGAATGAAACAACAGCTACGATAAAACCAAAAATACCCAAAAACAAAACAGAAAAATACGTTAAAAAGGCATGCAACATGTTACGAAGCAAATTGTTGTTGGCTCACAAGCACTACAAACCGTTATGTTGTTTGTTTTATGTGGTAAGAAGAAATATGTTTGATTGCAACATCAGTGGAACACCGTCAGCGTATTTAAACGGTGTAAGGTGGCCATAGTCGAAATATGATTGTGCTACTTAACCGTAAAGATCAGCCTTCATAAATATTTCATACTAAAATAAGTATTTACACTTGTACACGTGAAGACTGATAAATCCGAATTTCAAAAGTTGCTGTACCTACTATAAGCATTTTCCACTTTAAACGCTTTCCCAAGCAGGTGGACAATTCCATAGTCCGAGCCGAAGCATTTATAATAATATAGGGGGATCCATTTAGAGGTATTTTTTCAAAATAAAAAAAAAATACAAAAATTAAAATCAAGTGTGAAATCTTTATTGTTCATTCGGAAGGAAATTTAATGCCATTTAATGGCATTAAATATTGACCGCAACTACACCTCAGGGTGTCCATTCTGAGGGTCCAATTTTAGATGACTCGTTCGAGCATTTCGACCGGTACGGCGTTTTTGTCACGCATAATGTTGGCTTCCCAAATCTGAATCGTAACTGGTTTGTCAGCATAGAATTTGGACTTTACTTAGCCCCAAAAAAAAATCTTTTGGTGTGACATGGCCAACTCGCCGGTCCAAAACGTAAAATTAGCTGCTCTTTAAAATTACCTCTTAATAGATCCATTGGCTGTATGGCAAGTGCCACCGTCCTGTTGAAACCAAATGTTGTCAAGAATACGGTCTTCAATTTCAGGCAGCAAAAAGTCTGATAACATGGCGCGATAGCTAGCACCGTTCAACGTTACGATCCGGCCATCATCATTTTTGAAAAAATATGGAGCGATGATTCCACTGGGTACAATATTAACTCTGAAACATCTCCTGTTTGCTTTTTAGCGCAAATGCGATTATTTTGTTGATTGACTGTGCCGTTGAACAAAATTTTGGTCGAAAACAGTAAGTCTTTTCACGATGAAATGGCAAAGAATACTGAAAATAAAAAAATAAAGTTAAACACAGCTAACGCTTAATCTGTGAAAATCCCCTATTGAACCTTTAGATTGATCACCCGTTATTATAATTATAACAATTGACCCTTCGTTATAATATCATCTATATTTTAGGTTCTTCACGGCTTCCCACACAAAATAACAAAGGGATCTTACGATTATTTTAGCTCCAAAGACGCCAATTGACGTTAAGATGGCTGATTAATTAATTTGCTGCGCAAAAGCTCGATTGTGGCATACCTGCTACAATTTAAAAAAAAACCAAGGCACATTTCTTAAGTTCGGACAGACCTCATTTTCGGGCCTCTATGGACGCTTGACCTTGGGCCAAGATAAAATGCAATGCGCCGTATCGTAAAATTAAGGCTGGTTTTGGATTCGAGGCGAATTTTTTTGTTTTTTTTCTCGATAGGTAAAGGAGGCTGATTTTGGTAACCCTTTAGGCAATTCCAAAATTGATCCGAATCTAGTCTTGGGAAATATTTGGATTTGTGAGAAACGTCACTGTTTCTGAATACCCATATGTCTTTAAACATTACGGGACGACTTTTAAGCCCCAGGGTACATAGACCAGTAAAATGACTACGAGTAAAATATTCAGATTCTTCATAAAATTCCACTGTTTCTGAGTTTCCGAGTAAAATATTCAGATTCTTCATAAAATTCCACTGTTTCTTAGTTTCCATTTTCAACACCTTAGGGACCTTAGATCCATTGATTAAGGACATCGAAAAATCAATATATTTGAGTCCGTGAAGGAATTTTAATGTTTTTTTTATACCATTATGTCCATATTCAAAGAAGACCGGTTAAGAAGCCCATTGGGCCCAAATTGATCCAAATCTTAAATATAGGTACAAATAATGATTTTCGAGAAGTTTTCACTGTTTCTTTATACCAACTCCTTTATAGCTACTCCTCGAACATCAGGAGGTGCTGTTTGAACTCCCAGGGCCCCAATGTCCACGTCTATTCATAAAAAAGATTATAATATCTCTGCCTACAAGCAATGTTAAAAGTCCAATCTGAGTTAAAAGTTAATTTATCAAATTGCATTGTGAAAATATCAACAAAAAAAAATAAACATTCGATAAGAACTTTGAATTAAGTTTTTCGTTTTCAATACCGACTATAAGACATAATTCTGGTACCAATCACTAAGTGCCCAAATGGTTCGATTTTCTACAAAAGGATTTGATTGTGCTATGGACTGAATCTACTGGCATCAAAGTGTGACCAGGAAGCAAGTATGTTATTCTAATTTGTTTCAAACATTTGGAGGATTTTAAAAAATAAGCCAACATCGAGAGAACTTTCTTGTTCTTATTTTGGCCAGCGCAGCTGTCGCAATAGAGACGTAGTTTTTTGGTGGTTTTTCTGCTGTCCAAAATTAAAGGGTTCTTCAAAAGTGCTAAGCATTTTTCGTTGCATCCACGTTTACCATCCCGCTCACCCCACAAGAAGCAACAGCCATTTAGTGTTCCATTTTCATACATGCTTAAGTTGTAGAAGGCATATTTCCGGGAGTAGAAAAGTGTGACATTTTTTGAACATGGCGTATTTAATACTTTTTGAATGTCGAAACTAGCGCATAAAAATTGTGGGTTAGATTTGCTCTTTGTTTGTTCTTTTAGAAAAATTCCTTTCATTTCGTCTTTAATTTTTAAGTGAATTTTAAGTTCGTCTGAATTGTAAAAAAATTTCTTTATCTTCCGCATTAAGATTTTTCACATTTTCGCATGTGTTGCATTTATTCTTCTGCGGTAAATGAAATCCAATGGAAAAATCATTTTTGAAAGTTTTTCTAAAAATATTAAATGACACAGATACTGCTTCCTAGGTTCTGCTCTTTGAGAAACTGCGCATAACATTTAAATAGATTGGCCACGTTTCGAAACTCCTGAGGTATAGACAATATTGATTTTGCTACGACAATAATGCGCTATTAGTTTTTCAATGTATATTTTTACTAAATTAATATGTCCTTCATTTGTTTTATTATGCGCCAAGGATCTTACATTTTTTGGAGACGTTGGCATTTGTTTTCTTTTTAAACTTGCGTCATCCACACTCGTTAAATGTCTTGCTAAAACTAACTCTTCTCGTAGAAAATTATAAGCAAAAAAATGTATAATGAATAGAAATAACTGTAAAACAAATATGAAGAAACAATATATATCAAATGTGAAACTTCATCGACTTACATTCTTTTTAAATTGGTTAAAAAGTCACCACACATAAACTACAAATGTATGTCAAAATGTATGTCACATACGATAATATTTAAACTGAGTTTCCGACATACCTACAGCGAATACAGTTATACGATTTCACCAGGTGATGTTATAGGTCTTAGAACAATTTTGCATTAAAAGGTCAATTTCGCAAAAATTGGCATTTACGATACATTTGCAAAATGGTGTCGATATGGTCGCAGATAAGTATTTCGATGTGATACAAACGGAATGACAAACTTATGAGTATATATAGTCCCATCCTACGGTGTAGAGTATATAATGTCTGAAAAAAAAGAAAAATGGTTCAATAATTCACCACTCCACAATCCACACCAAACTGTCACTTTCTATGAATGCATTGGCTTTTAGAAAATAACGTGTTGCTTTTCCAAGCCCCGATTTTGTGTGTTGACATAGCCGCCGCGATGAAAATGCGCCTCGTCAGAAAAGAAGATTTCTCCCCCTAAATTGTTGTGAACTTAGAGCTGCTCTATGGCCGAACTGCGATGCGATAACGAACTTTAAGGCGACTCATTTTATTTTGCGGGGGTATGATTCTGACTTTCTGTCAAGATTTCGAGAGGGAAACAGCTGTCAGTATCAACATAACCTATGATTAAGAAAGAAACTTGTCTTTGACCCAATCGTTAAGTAATGGAAATGTCCTCAAAATAAGAACAATTAAATTTTGAATTTTTTTTTTTTTTAATTTCGGAAAAGGTTTACGTTTTCCCCGTTTGCACGATTTAAACCATTGTGAATACCAACCGAAGTACAACTATAAACCATATCGTTCGGATCAAATAGTGCATTCAACAGACCGGCTAGATCTTCTTGTATATTTTACGAGTATTTTATATTTATTATATGGGTGATGGCGACTTTTTCGAAGATTTTTGGAGAACCCACAAAGATTTTAGTTAAATGCTGTTTGTGTCCTTAGTTCAATCGCAGGACAAATTTCGAAAGACATTTATAGCTTTGATACGTTTTGTGCACCAATTATTGTGGGCCGCCGTGGTGTAATTGAAGTGTGCACGACTGGGTCCAACCACAGGTATGAATTTCTAAATATCTTTTTCAACGATGAGCTTCCACGTCGTAAATGTCGGCGATTTAACGAGTAAGAGATTTATCTCTAAGACAGGTAAAACCTTTCCTAAAAGATGCAGTAGCAGTTTGGAGCCGACGTTAAGCAGTAGGTTCCGGTCAGTGAGTATACAAATTAATTATTGTACAGCTCAAGAAGTAGTTAGAAGCTTCTCCTTGTTCCTTAATTGGAAGTTGTGGGACCTAAGTAAGTAATTGTTGCAAAATGTAACTTTGGAATTCTAGGTCATATTTTTTTGTCTAATATTAAGTATGTAGTGAGCGTATCATACAGTCGGTGAGAGTATCCTGAAGTCATATAGTGATAGCTTATTTTAGATGCACTCAGAGAACAGATTCGTTGACACAACAATTTTTCAGGTGACATACACCTCGAGTATCTCATTAGTACAACGAATATATATTGGCGCACTGTAATTTTCAGTAAGTGGAACTGAATATCAGTAGAAGTGATGAAAAAAAAGCATTGTTTTGGATCCAAAGATCCACGTATAGCACATGTTCGCCACCAGTTGGGACAACTAAAATTATATAACAAATCAATTGGTTGTGTTTACTTGTACAATACTATGATACAAACATTTTGGTATTGGAATAGAAATTCTTCTTTGGCAATAGAATTTATGTAGTTCCAACCGATTTTTAACTAACCTGGTGTGTGGTCTAACTCGTTTATGAAGTTCCCAATGCGAAAAGAAAACCATGGTCGCAGTTTCTTCCCACAGGCTGGATGGGTTTGCTTAGCCCACAGTTCCAATTCGGCCCCAATAGTCTGAAATAGTGGAGCTTTGTCCAGGTCAATGTCCTCAATATTAGAGCCTAACCATCTGAGCGGGTTAATGGTAGGTCGAAAGGAACTTTGTCAAATTTCATCAAGATTTGATGTATGAAATATTTGTTAGAACTTGGGACATAAATGTAGAGGCCATATCTAAACCTAAAATGATTTTCGTCAATTTCATAAGCGTCCATCCTTGGTGCAAAAAAAACATAATTCTAATAAATTCCATTAAAATCGGACCACAGTTACAATTGAGGTCTGATGTATGTTGAATAACAAGCTTTACTCGCAGATGGATGGGCAGATATTAGATACAACGTCCAGACATCGATTGGTAGGTCTAGTTCAGATAATTTTTGTTAGTTACAGACATTTGCCATGACACTTACTTATCAATCGCTGTTCATCAGAGGGTTGCAGGGTATAAAAGATCAGCGGGGTTATCATTCTAATCCCTGACTTCGGTTAATCCATTCTTACCCACATCGCTGTTTCACTCCGGTGTCCTGGTGGCAGTTTGTTGTAAATTTCGTCTAACTTTAAATGCACTCCTAGTGTAAGACTATGGTGGTTGTCATGGTGGCGGCTTGAACGTCGCAGCCGCGGTAGTTACATTTCCAGAGCTGCAGTAGTGAGCAGCATATACTCGGTGACCAAATCTTTGTTGGACCAAGTCGTAGCTCTTTAAACTATTGAGCATTTAGTTTTCCACCCAAGTTACAAAGGCAAGGAATCCCTAACTATGGCTTGATGTTCGAGTAGTAAATAATCAACCTCCCCCTACATGTTGATTAAAATCGCCATAAATCATAAGCATGATTTAAACACTCACATTCCAGCAACAACTACAATGCTTTAAATCGGTGGCATGTTAACGAGTAATACTCGCACCAAACAAAAGTTTATAGAAACGCAAAAAAATAAAATAATTTATATGTTTCTTTACAGTTGTTTGTTTATTGAATACAATTCATTTTTTATTGAATACTGCGTATATATTTTAAGGTTTCTTACCACAACGGCATAAGCGCGAGTACAAGAAATGCAGAAAACTTGAGGCCACATTGACCGCTTTGCACAGTGGGCAAAAAAGAAAAAAAATTTAACTCAAGAAATTAGAAATGAAACCTAAAAAATTTCCAAAGGCGAAACTCTCCCTTCAATTATAAAGAGAGAGTAAATGTTGTGCAAAGCAGTCTCGTTGCAAAACACATGACAAAAAAATTATTAAAAATTAAATTGATATTTTTATAAAGAAAGAGTGTTGCAATAATGTACCTCCTCCATCTAAAGATGGCAACAGAATTAGAAAATTGCATTAGGAGATTATAGAAAAGAGCTATAGATATAGGAATACTTGTATTAATCAGATTGTGTCAATATGATTCCACCTAATAAGTTTAATCATCTTTTACTTGTAAAAGAATGTGTTGAATTTTTTGTATAAATCCCATTTCCTATAGGATTCTTCTGTCTGTCATCATCATCACACATCCTACAGCATTCTTGCGCTACGACCTAATATAAAAAGTCTCGTCTGTTGTTCAGTCCCATCTGTGTCAAATGGCTCACTATAATGTGAAATATATTCTTCATATTTTTCCTTTTTTTTGATATTTTTGTAGGAACTTATTATATACGTCTGTCTACTGAAAAAGTAGACCTTCCAGTCTACTGAAACAATGTAGTCAAGCTAGCTTAGCCACGACCTCCATTCTCTTACACGTAGCAGTTTATGTAACATATAACAACATTTATGTAACATATAAGATCAAATGGATTATTAGACTTTCGTGGAAATAATGCACGAAGAAAAAAAGTATGCCAGGGGTTACAGTATTCGAAGAGCTATTGTTGGGTATATGGTTGTGGCACTACAGTGGTCATTATAACAATAGTTTGATTCACACCCAACCATACCAGGATCCTCAGTCATACTATGATCCCAAAATTATTTATAAAGATTGGGGAGACGGAGATTTATTCATAATAATGAGAGTGATTCATTTAACAATAGAAAATATCCGATTAAAAAACGTAAGTGTTTCAATTATCAAAAATATTTAAGCTATACAAATTCAAGGCAGTTTGTTATTAAATTTGATTGCGAAAGATTCGCAACAAATACATTTTTCGAATCACACTATAAGATTGCCGCAATCATGATATTGTTAACATTAAACCGAATAAACAATACCCACAACCATATTCTTCATTGCTACAACCATATTTTTATTTTTAAATTTGGCAATAATACATTTGTAATATTTCAACAATCATACTACTGTCAAAGTGAAATCCAAAAAACAATACTAAGATTGCGACGAATATACGTTTATTGCAGAGAACATATTATTGTTGCTGTGACCATATTTCTCTTCGTGTGGTAGGAGACCTAATCAAGTAAAGAGTGTTTTTTTAAACGTGTGGTATTCAAGAAGAAATAAAACGCCTATAATTTTATGTTATGGCCAAGAATTTATAATTTTTATTATAAAGATAAGGGTTTGCTAATAAAATGTTTTAAAAATGATATCAGGCCATATATATGGCCGACGCGAATAGCTCGAATAAATTCCAGCCGAGAGGCCCAATTTTCGACCTTTTTTGCAGCATTTGGGGCCGTATATTAGCCATAACGCGCCGAATATTCTCTTCCAAGACGGCAATCGTCTCGGGCTCATCTGCGAAGACCAGCAAAATAGTCCAGCGGTTTTAAATCGCACAATATTGGAGGCCACAGGCCCACGATGCGAGATAATGCGCTCACCAAAAGTTTTCTTCAATAAATTGATAATTTCGTTGGCTGTATGGCATGTAGCACCGTCTTGTTTGAACCAAAGGACAAAGGACAACATCCTCTAATTCAAGCACGAAAAATTCATTAATCATGGCTCTATAAAGTATCCCATTGACTGTAACATTATGGCCGGCTTCATTTTTGAAGCCGGCCCATAGAGCATACAAAACAGTGACTTTTTGAGGATGTAACGGCGTCTCAACAATGGCTTGTGGATTTTAATTTTTCCAAATGCAATAATTTTTGTAATTAACGTACCCATTCAACCAAAAGTGAGATTCATCGGTGAACAAAATTTTCTTGTAAAAATCAGGATCGGTGGCCATCTCATTTTGGGCTCATTTACCACAATATGCACATGTTGTGACAAAGTAATTCTATTCATTATGAAATGGCAAACCAAAGTGAGCATAAATCTTCATTTTTGAAGGATAAATATATTTGTGAGCATAGAAATATCAATTCGAAAAAAGTGCGGCCAGATTGAAAATCACACGTCCAAAAAAAACAACCTTTATAGAAATTAAAAATCTAGCCATATTCATCTGTTTGTCTGCAGAAAGCAGCTCGCGCTATTGAAGCTATGTGGCTGCAAATTTGAGGAAATGTTTTTGATAGACTAAAATTAATGATTTTCATTAAAAATACACCAGATCGGTCAAGAGGTAAACATTTCCCCCACACAATAATATGCGATCGTATATGTGCGGTACTTTTGGGTTATTTGGGTATTTTAGTATGTCGTTATAATCAATTCCGATCGCTACGAAATTTATACGTTATGTTACGATCTGCTCTGATAGTTCTAAGGTACATGTGATTGGAAAGGGGGTAATACATTTGCTCGATTTTAATCGAGCTTTCTCAGAGATCGCACTATACGAGTTGTTGTAGCTGGATTCTCATCAAATAAAAATAGATAGGCAGGTGTGCCGCAAAGCTTTGTCCTTTCTCCCTTTTTTTTTCGTTGACGATCTTTTGTGCCAGACCGGGAATCCAATCAACTCTTTCGCGGATGACAGCAACCTATGTCATTCATATTCATTCGGCCGTAGGTCGAGTCTTCAAGATGTTGAAGACAAAAGGCGAATTATGGAAGAGACATATGTCCGGGATTTACTGGCCATTTCCGAATGGGGTCGAGTGAATAGAGTAGATTTTAATACGCGTAATACACAGTGCTGATTGTTGTCTCACAATCGATTCACTGACCCAACAGGGTCGTCATAATCTATAGATGGTATGGATATCGAACAATCGGATGCTCTCACGCAGAAAAAAAGTATGGTTGGGGTAACAATATTCGAAGAGCATCATACTATTGTAGGTTATATGGTTGTGGCATTACAGTATTATGATCATCACAACAATAGTATGGTTCACACACAACCATACTATGATCCCCATAACAATATTATGGTCCTCACAACAATAAATGTATACGCGCACAACCATACTATGTCCCCACAACCATATTATTATACACACTCAACCATACTATGATCATCACAACCATATTATGATTCTCATAACCATAGTATGTTTAACTTACAACCATAGTATGATCCTCACAACATATTTTGTAAAAATTGGGATAAGTTTAATATAGTTTAGTTATACTAATCCATAGTTTGTTTTGAAAAAAAATAATTATCATTACTATTATTATACTTCTTTCCTACCAACCATATTTATATTGTTGATACAACCATATTTTAATTTTTAAATTTGACAACAATACTATTGTTACATTACAACAATATTAATGTTGCCGGAATCATACTATTGTCAAAATTAAATTCAAAAAAGCAATACTATGGTTGCGACGACCATACTTTTATTGCAGAGAACATACTATTGTTGCCGTGACTATATAGTAAACATATTTTTTCTCTGCATGCTTGATGATCTGGGCATAAAAATACAATGTGATGCTCGTTGGGCGAAGCATGTATTCGAATTTTAGTGCCGAAAGAAGCACTCAAATGTATAGGCTTCCTAATGTGGCGCAAGAAATATTTCACTCGATATCTATACAACCTACATCAGGACAAAGATGGAATACAACTCCCATATGTGGGCAGATATTCTAAAATCACCCTTGGAGCTTCTGGAAAAAAGAGGCAAAGTAATGGACAGTAGTTCTACACTATGTTGAGTTTAAATTGTAAATACATCTATTTTTACCGCACCCACAGTACTGGCACAGTAACATTAACCCGAATCTAACTAACATACTTATTTTTACTTATTTTTAATTGTGTTAATAAATGGCACAATACCACAGCCGCCAACGACAACAACAGCACAAACCATAAAACCACAAGAAATATGTTACAACAACAAAAAAAGCACAACCAAACATCTTAGACTCATTATAGAAAAAAAGAAAAAGAAGAGGAATTCTAGAGCAACAGCAGCTTAACTTTACCGCCACCACTAAGACCATCGCCATCACTCACAAATCAAAATAGAAAAAGTGCTTAAGGAATCAAAGAATGAAATCATTGTTTGGAGTTTGAAAACTCCATGTAGACGGACACGCATCATGATGGTGAAAAGATGTATTAATTTATTACGAGTATATGGTACTAGCCTATTGTAGCCATCACTATAAGATGTTTTAGAGTGAATGAAAATTGTGTATTATTTTACGGTGTTATCTCTTTTTCAATAAGGCCAACCAACTCAAAGTCTGATAAGTCCTATATATTTTTTATAAAATCCGTAAAACATATAGTCGTAGTTCCCAGCAGATTTGATTTTTTATTCTCTAGTCGCTTTTAGTAGTTCTATTGGTCTTACAAATCGTTTTTAGATATCTTTATTGGTTCAGGATTTAGAAAAAGGCCCATGTGCATTTCTTTATAAAAAATTATCATAAAATTATTGTAGAATGCCTATGTGTTTTTCTTCTCGAAGGCCTTTTTTATTTTCAAATCAATAATTCTAGTTAGCCTTTTACATATTGCCCATATTAACGACAGAAACAAATGTAACCTTCAGTATAGAAATTGTATCGGTTAGACCGAATCTTCTATACCCTCTACCAAGGATTTTGTTCAAAGCAAGAATCATGGAAAATATATGGTTTCTATATGGTCACTGCAACAATAGTATGTTCTCTGCAATAAAAGTATGGTCGTTGCAACCAAAGTATTGTTTTTTGAATTTCAATTTGACAAGAGTATAATTGCGGCAATATTAATATTGTTAAAATGTAACAATAGTATTATTGCCAAATTTAAAAATGATAATATGTAGCAACAATATAAATATGGTTGGTGGGATAAAAGTATTGTTTTCATCTGTTCTATGTTAACAATTACATGATTACGGCAATCATACCGGCAAAACCGTATTTTTTTAATTTGACAATGTTATTTTTACGAATCTTACGCAATAATAGTAAAAATAATTAAATTTTTTCGAAACAAAACTACGGATTAGTATAACAGAAATATTTTTAATAAATATTTTTTTTACTGTTTAATAACATAATTTACTTAATAAACTTCTCTATTGTTAAAAAACAACTTAATCCAATCTTTACAAAAAATTTTGGGGATCATAGTATGATTGTGTGTAAGTATACTATGGTTGTGAGGATCATAATGAGGATCATAATATGATTCTGGGGATCATAGTGTGGTTGAATGTGAATAATAATATGGTTGTGGGGATCATAGTATGGTTGTGTGTGAACCATACTATTGTTGTGACGATCATAATATTGTTGTGAAACAACCATATAACCAACAATAGTATGATGCTCTTCGAATATTGTTACTCCAACCATACTTTTTTTCTGCGTATAGGGACAAAAATACTGTTACAACATTGAACACTCCCATTTCAATAGTAGAACTGAACATACCCCGTTAATGTCATATGGGTTTTGAAAGCTAACCTCAATAGCGTTTGTCTGTAACGGGATTTTAAATTTGTTTTAACTTTCATCATGGAGTGGTCAGATAATGAGAACCGTATCGCTGTTATAGCGCTTTTCAAGTGTGAAATGAAAAAAGCGATATTTTCAAAACGCTCCGGTCACTAGGGATCAGCCGCGTGTTCGTCTAGCGATGCATAAAACTGTTTGAGGAGACTGATAATGTAAAAGACCGCCACCAGTCGGGCCGCCCACGCTCTGTTCGAACACCGCAGTCATCAAAGCCGTTAAATCAAGAATTCACAGAAATCCGCTCCGAAAACAAAAATCATGTCCGTGAGATGAATATCACGCAATAGTCCATGAGTCGAATTATTAAAAAATACTGGAGACTTGGGGCTTTCAAACGAAGTACCCGGACATTTATTGACTGCAGCTTTAAAAAAAATGGGATAAAAAAATGCAAACGTCTTTTGTTGAAGCAAGCTGATAACTTGCACAGAAAAATTTTGTTCACCGATGAAAACATGTTTACCGTTCAGAAAAAATGATAAGAGTGAATGTCCAGTCATCTAAGGAAGCACCTGACTGATCCCAAGGGTGGAAAAGAGTCATCACCCAGCTTCAGTCATGGTTTGGTGGGGTGTCTCTTACGATGGGGTCACTGACCTGCATTTCTGCGAACAAGGAGTCAAAACATCGGCCAAAGCTTACGAAGAAACCGTTTTGGAAGCTGAAGCCTTTCTGAAGCCTTTTAACAATTCCCTGTTCGAAAACCAGCCGTGGACTTTCCAGCAGGATTCTGCGCCGGCCCATAAGGCTAAAACGTCCCAGGCCTGGCCTCGAAACAATATGCCAGGCAGTTTAGATTTGAACCCATTGGATTACAAATTGTGGAAGGTTTTAGAGGACGAGGTTTGTCACAAAAGATACCCAAACATTGGATCTCTTAAGATTGCTTTGGTTCGAGCTGTGGCCAATTTTCCAATGGACGAGGTTCGTGCAGCTATTAACGATTGACCAGTACGACTTAAGGCGTGTATAAAGGCAAAAGGCGGACATTTCGAATAAAAAGATTCTTTTTGGATACAATATACATCAATTAGCATATTAAAAAATATTTGGTCCAACAACATTCAGTACTTTTTATTTTACAGCATAAAACGTGTGTAACAGTATTTATGTCCCTTCTAAGTACTTAAGCGTCTTTGTATTCGACCTAAATTGGCTCTCCTGTAAAGTTTCAGAAATACACATAGGTATTCTGCTGGGAACAATGAAGATATGTTAACATTTAAATTGACGGAAATCGGTTCAGATTTAGATAGATTACCTCTAGAAGCCAAATATTACATCTAATCTAGATGAAATTTGGCATGATCGATCCCTCGATCATGTATTGAATTGAATACATCTAAATACTGTTAGGAGACCCCATAAAGTATATAAATTTTGAATCGTCGTCAATTTCTGGGATGATTTTGCCATGCCCGTTTGTCTGTATGTGGAAAGCAAACTACAGGCCGTAATATTGAAGCAAGGTGGCTAAAATTTTGCAGATACGTGTGTTGAAGGACTGAACGATTCGAAATGAAATAGGCCAGATCGGTCAAGAGGTAAATAATTTTTCCTCACAAGGACTGGGCCAACTTTGGGAAAAATCAACAACCCTTAACATATAAACGCAATATCTTATAAACTATTTGCTATATGAAGCTAATAATTAGAACATATGATTTTGGCATGGATCGAAACAAATCGTAGAAAAAAGTGGGCGGTGCCATGCTCACTTCAAAAAAATAAAACATATATGACTTTATAACGATAGACCGATCGTTATAAAGTTTTAACATGATGAAGCCAATAATTAAATAATTATTTTAGACTTTGTTATGATAAAATTGGATAAGAGGGCGTGGCTCTAGACACACAATTTTGAATTTAAAAAGACAATATCTGTTGAACTAATAGAGATACGATGTTATTTTGAACGCATGTTGTTGGCATAAATCGAAATACTTCTGAAGGAAAAGTAGGTGGTGCCACGTCCCGTTTGAAAAATATCAATCAAGGCCAATGTAATGGACGTGTAACACAATGTAACACAATTATTATAGACTGGTTATGGTAAAATGTTTCAAGCCCTAAACTCATGTACTGCACGCAAAGAAAAAACATGGTTACTACATGGTCACGGCAATAATATGTTTTCCGCAATAAAAGTATGTCCGTCGCAACCATAGCATTGTTAACTGAATTTATTTTTGACAATAGTATAATTGCTGCAATATTAATATTGTTGAAATGAAACAATAGTATTATTTCCATAGCAACATTATTAATATGGTTGATGCGACAAAATTATTGTGTTTGGCGTTTTATGTTAACAATAATTTGATTACGGCAATCAAACTGTATGATTGTAATTTTTCTTCATTTAAATATGCTTTTAAGAACAAATGTTATTGGTACGGATCTAATGCAATAATAGTACTTTTTTATCCAAAATAAAATTTTTTAAACAAGCTGCTTTGGCTTTGTTTAACTGAATTTTTTTTTAATAAAACGGTTACGTTTATTTAAACTTATTTTTTCTACTGTGAAATAAATCACTCCTATTATTTTGAATTTAATGTATTTTTGAATAATTTTCATAATTCAAATCTATTTGTGACAACTTAAACCAATTCTTATAAATAATATTCGGGATCAAATCTATTGTCGACAACTTAAACAAATTCTAATAAATTATATTGGGGATCATAGTATAATTGTGTGAGTTAATACTATGGTTGTAGGGATCATAACATGGTTGCGTGTGAATCATACTATGGTTGTGAGGATCATACTATAGTTGTATGTGAAACATACTTTGGCGTGAGGACCATACTATGGTTGTGGATATCATAGTATGGTTGAGTGTGAATAATACTATGGTTGTGGGGATCATAGTATGGTTATGTGTGAATCATACTATTGTTGTGAGGATCATAGTATGGTTGTATTTGAGGATCATAATATTGTTGTACCAAAACCATATACCCAACAATAGTATTATCCTTTTCGAATATTGTCACCACAACCATACTTTTTTTCTGCGTGTGATAGAGATATGACGATGATGTTTATATTCTGGCAGCAAAGTGAGCGGTGTCACGCCCCCTTTAAAAATCTCATTTATGACCGAAGTTGTAGAACGACTATGGAATGAAACATACGTTGATAGAAAATAGAACAGTGTATGACTCAGAACAACTAGATGATATGACTTAGTGATGTCTGTCTGTCCGTCCATCCAAAGCTTGCAATTAAAATTCTTGTCACAATTTCTGTCCGATTCTTAGGAAATTAGGCAGAAGTTCTTGGACCAAGGAGTGACGCTACTGAAATTGAAGATAATCGGCGCAGTTTTAGATATAGCTTCCACATATATGTTCCTACCATTTTTATGGTTTAGATAAAACTTAGCATAAGTAAGTTATTGGGCCAAAGATAAAAGATGCTATTGAAAATGAAGATAATGAGATGTTATATCTTGAGCCGTAGACGTCAGAAATTACAAGCAAGCTTGATGAAATTGACACGTAAGTTTTTTGGACAAAGGGTGGGAGCTATTGAAATTTAAGAGAATCGATTAATATTTAGACACATATATGTTTAACTGATTGTATGTGTTTATTTCTAGATGTCATAAAATACTTTCAACCTTGATGGGATTTGGCTCATCTCACTTTTTAGACCAATTATTAAAATTGCTCATTCGATTTTTATGTTTTCACCTCTAGAAGCCATATATTACATCTAATTTGGCAAAAGTTAGTACATTATACCAAGGACCGCTGTTAAATTGCTACAAATCGGTTCAGATTAAGATATAGCTCCCACATATACTCGTATGATCAACCGATTTTTCCAAAAACAATAAAATGTTCTCACATTAAATAATTCAAATATGCCATTTGTTTTAAAATCTGTATAAATGAGTCCAGTAGGGGTTTTAAAATATC
Source organism: Hydrotaea diabolus (assembly GCA_963513945.1). NCBI lineage: Eukaryota > Metazoa > Arthropoda > Insecta > Diptera > Muscidae > Hydrotaea > Hydrotaea diabolus. The sequence continues at coordinate 240,308,438 of OY740716.1, read as the reverse complement.
CTAAAGTACAGTGTATGATATATTCGGCAACACCCGACGGTTTACTAGTTTTTATACATGCAAAATTGTTTTTGCATATTCCTTTAAAAGAGCTGACAAAAACAAATTATTGGACTCGCCCATTCGTTTTGGGTCCATTCACCACCACGGGTTTCAAACATTGTTCCGGAGTACGTCTATTCATTATGAAATGGCAAGTCAAACTGAGCATAAACCAAGTGACAGCTGTCAAAAAGACTAACTCCGAAAAAAGTGTGGCCAGATTGAAAATTATACGTCTAAAAAAAACACCGTGTATAAAAAATCCAAATACCATTTAAAAATGTACTTCCACGCAATCACAATAAGATTTCATTACTAAAACATAACAACACGGTACAATCATAGTATGATTGTCTGAAAAATTCGATGTGGCCATAGAGAATCATTGCATAAACAAAATAAATGTTTTTTTATTAAATTTTTACTGCGTATACGTACTATTAATGTTACAATTGTAGCACTGTTTCCAACACTTCTGTACCTACTCAACTGGCTACATTCAGTGACTTTAAGTAAAATTCTTAAAAAACGAATTGTACGAGCATTGAAAGACGAATGCCTCGGCTAGATCAGAAAAACAAAACTCGTTAATACAAAATGACAAATTATAATCGACGATATACAAGTTTTGCGTCTGCGTGCAAAAGATTGCGGAACATCTTCGTCGGCAGACACAGACCCAGCCGCCGCCTTTGACGTTGTCACCGTCGTCATATATTAAAAACTTGTCACGCGTGAAGCACAAAAAAAATCACTTAAAACAAATCAATGGACTCGCTTACATAAAAATGTACTTGTCCGAATGTCTGGACGTCCGTCCGTCCGTCCATTTGAGTGTCTGCTACCTTTCTTCTCCCCCGGACGATGATACTGGCCAACAACGGCAATGGCAATACGGCAACGTGTTCGTTCATCTTCATTTTCGACTGAGTGGCTTTAAGCATCACAGACTGGTATAAATCGGTGCCGGTGCCTGGGTCGATGCAAGAAGATAATCCGCCAAAGTAAATTGCAACACTTTGCAACCGCTAAAAATGCATATGTTCATATTAAACCAAGGTAAACAGGTATTAAATGCACTTTTTTTCATTAAAGCGTTTTTGCTTGCTGATTTCCTATCAACCTGTTAAACCTTAGATTGAATGTATTGCATGGTAAGTATGAGAGTATATAACTTATTATGTTTTATGGTTCATGGACGTTGGCGAGGGGGAGTTTTCGGAAGGGGCACTGAGATATGACTGCATATAAGCGGAGATGTCGGTTAAAATCACGCTATACAGAGAATCAAAGACGGTGAAGACCTTCTGATCCTCCCAGCCTTTAACTGTGCCAACAGTCAATCATTGAGAATGTAGTGATACTTAAAAAACTCTAGTTAATTCTGTTAAATCCCAAACTGAGACTCTTTGAAAAATAGTATTAAATAAATAAAATCAGGAACATTTGCCAAAATTTCCTGCTCTTATTTCGATCTCTATTTTGGGCGCTGTTTATGACCGGTCGGCTTCAATTTGTGTAAAATATTTATCAAGGTTTCTCAAATCCAACTTAATACTAAGCCGACTTGATGATCAGACGATGCCCAGCTAGAGTGTCCAAAACCGAAAAACTCACAACCGGTTGTAATGTCCAAGCCCGACAGGCTGTTTCTTTAACTAGCTAAAACCTAACAAGTCGGTTTTACGGGTTTTTTTTATCGGGTTTTTCGGTATTCAGGTTCTTCAATCTTATTTATAAAAGCAAAGAAAATTTACATTTTTCACGTACGGAAGGCGTAACTAACAAAAATATTTGAGCTACCCCTCTCCATTAATTGTACCGATCAAAATCAGCAGATGATTCGATTTAACGGTTGATTAGATTTTGAAGCTCAAAATAGTATTTTTCGAGGTCCACAAAATGGGCATTTGTTTGATCAATAATTTCATCGTTGGAGCTGAATCTCTTTAGGTTTGGCCAATTCTTTAGGTTTGGAAACAGGAAATAGTCACTAAGGGCTAAATTCGAAGAATATGGCGGATGAGGTACCAATTAGTAAACCAATTCATGCAATTTTGCCATTAAGACTGCACAGGTGTGCTCCCTTGCATTATCTTGATGAAATAGAACTTTTTTTAGCCTTATGGGATCGGTTTTTTTAAATCCTATATAAATCGGTCCAATAAGTTGGCATAATATTTGCCTTTATTGTTTTTCCCTTTTGAAGGTAATCGATGTGAATTATCTCGCGTGCATCCAAGAAAAACTGCCATCACCTTATTGACGGACAAAGTCCTGTTGGCCTTCTTCGGAGCCGGTTCAACTGAAGAAACCCACTGTTTAGACTGCTAAATCCACAGTTACAAAACGCCGCAAAAATTCATTCGAACTGCATTTAAACAACTCCAAACAATCCTTTGAAGTTCTCACATGATTACGGTTTTGGTCAATTGGTAGCAAACGCGGCACTCATCTTGCAGACAGCTTTCTTAAACCCAACTGATCATGTAAAATCGAAACTACACTGTCATATGAAATGCGTATGGCATAAACAATCTCACGAAGTTTTACTCTTCGATCGGCCAACACCATAACGTGGATTTTTTCAACATTTTCGGCCCTAATGACCTTAATTGGCCGTCCAGAACGTCAGCGTTATTTGCACTATTGCAACCACAACGAAAGTCAGTAAACCACTTTTTTACTTTTGAAATCGATGGTGCAGAGTCCCCATAGTATTTATCAAGCTTTTCCTTTGTTTTATAAACAGTTTTTTCCGCAAAAAATAATGTTTAATGAGCACTCGAAATTTACTTTTTTCCATTTTACCAAAATATATGAGGTTGTATTTTTGAATAAAGAATGACATGTATTGAGAATGGCATAAATAAGCTGTGATAATAATTATTTTTAGCAAAGAAAACAATTCAATTAAGTTATTTTCCTTTAGCTATCCTATTAAATCGATAGCTTTTTCTAAACATTGGAATGCTTCCAGCGTATCCATGTCATTTTTAATACACCGAGCTTTTATTCAAGTTGTAGATGAATCTGCTATTACGGTCACCGATGAGCAACGCATAGACCTCATTTTTGCTTCACTTGAGAACCTTCAAAAATGCAGCCAATCCCGTCGAATTCTGGTTGATTACAATTTTCGTTATTTCATTTTATCTTAATTTTGTTAATTATGTTGTGTAAGTTGAGACATGATGGGTAAGCAAAAAAGGGGGTTCATTAGGTCAATGACTTTAAAAACAGAAAAATTGTTTTTTTCAAGACAAAAACTTCGATGTATCACACTTTGACATCTGACCGGTAAACACCGAAGATACAAAGAACAACATTAAAATGCAACCCCTGCATTCGGAAAAATAGACAAAACATTTTTAAAAATTGTTCTGCTGGGATTATCGACATACTTCCTGAGCAAGAGTTTAATGATTTTGTGCGACCTTAAATTTTCTGAAAATAGGGTGTTACATTAGGGTAGTAGCAACTGAGATATGATGGGTAAATACCAGTAGGGGGTACTTGCTGTCGGTGACTTCAAAAACAAACAAAAAATAGTATCTTCAAAACAAAAACATTGATATATCACACTTTAAGATCCGGCTGTAAATGCAGAAGATATAAAGAAAATGTAAAAGCGCGAACCCTACGTTCGAAAACAAACTTCGAAACCATCTTGCAATAATACTTTATATTTGATGGTGTACGGTGAACTTTTTTTTTGAGGTACGGCCTAAAAATATATAAATATGTCTATATGTGACGCGCAAAATAGAAAGGGACCTAAGGTTAAAAACCAGATTTGTTCAGGAGAGCCATTTTTAAGATTAGGTCCCTTTCTATTTGCGCTTAGAATCGTCGATATCTCTGGGAGGGAACACTTTTGGGGCATGGGATCTGTCTCATTCGATGCTCAAAAAAAGAAGAAAAAAAGAAAAATTGATTTTTTTACCCTTAGGTCCCTTTTTCTATGCGTTGCAATGTATTTAAATAAGGAACATCACATCTTAAATATATAACGTGTGGTCAATTTCGAGGTTCCCTACTTTTTAAAAAAAAACACAGAAAACTTAAATTGAATGGTGAATGTTTATTATCATTTGAAAAAACATTCTTTGGCATTTATTTTTTGAATATTATGTCTATCAAATGTTGGCCGCGGCTACCTCTCAGATGATCCATCCGTTGAGTCCAATTTTCGATGACTCGATCGAGCATTTCGACTGGTAACTGGCGAATGACACGTGTGATGTTTTGCTCCAAGGACTGAATCGAAGCGGATTTGTCCCGCTTCGTGGACAATCGACCGGCACAAAACTTGAAATTATCTGCTCACCGAAGTGTTCTCTCAAGAAATCCATTGATTGATGCGATGTGTGGAAAGTGGCGCCGTGTTGTTCAAACCAAATGTCGCTGAGATCACGAGCTTCAATTTCAGGCATCAAATAGTCGGTTATCATGCTATGATAACGGTCGCCATTGACGGTTACGTTCTCAATGGCATCATTTTTGAAGAAATGTGGACCGATGACTCCACCGCCCCCTCAACTACACCAAACCGTTGTTTTTTCTGAATGAAGTGGCAGCTCTGGAACCTCTTCTGGTTGCTCTTTGTCCCAAATGATGCAATTTTGCTTGTTAACATACCCATTTAGCCAGAAATGGGCCTAATCGCTGAACAAAATTTGGCTCGAAAACGTCGGATCTTCTTGGAACTTTTCAAGAGCCCATAGAGCGAAGCGATGTCGCTTGGGAACGTCGAGCGGCTTCAGTTCTTGCACAAGCTGTATTTTGTACGCTTTTAATTTAAGATCCCGATGTAAAATGCGCCAATTCGTTCCCTACGTCAGTCCGAGTTGCTGCGAACGGCGCCGAATCGACTCTCCACGGTCTTGGTGTACACTCTCAGCTACGGCCGCTACATTTTCTTCGTGCTGGACGTGACCTATTCGGTCGAATATTATCCAATAATGAATGCTGGGTCTCAAGATGGGTGTTGGTGTTTAGAATAGTAGGCTCAGTAGGCCAGTTATGTTGACCATAACTTGAACGAAGTGCACGAAACACATTCCTAACAGAATGTGAATTTTCGTAATAAAGTTGAACGATTGGAAAACGTTGTTCAGGCGTAAATCTTTCTTTCCATGATGACATGCCAAACAATACTAAACAAAACTAACATAACAGCATGACACGACTCACATGCGATCTGTCAAAAAAGGCTATTGAAAAAAGTATCCCTACTTGGATCACCCTATATATAATATTAATGTGTAAAGAAATAAGTCTTGGGAAAAGGTGGGTGGTTCCACAACTTTTTTGGAATTGGAAACGGAGAAATTAAACCAGGTAATGCATATTATAGGTAAAGCAATCATTGCGAGAATTGTGCAATGGGTCAATTAGGTACTCGTTCTTATTATATTTAGAACTAAACTTAAATGTTGTCTCAAATCCGCATAAAAGATGTATTCTATGGTTCAACTAAATTTAAGGGGTTGACCTATCGATCTAAGATCCCAAGGGAGCTGGAAAGTAGGTTCTGTGGAACGGGGGCATATGGGTACTTAGAAAATATGAAATTATATCACCAATCTAAAAATGCAGCAAGTTTAATGATTTGTCTAAATTTTGAGTCAGGATATAATGGCACTATGAAACAAAAAATTGGGCTCTATGACAACATTTGGGAAATGTGGGTGCTCAAAAATAATGGTATTTCCCCACGCATCTTAATTTAGCATTAATTTTTACGATTTGGCTGTATTTGAGACATTGGCCCTTGTTCCATTGGACCCCAATATTTAGATCCTTTCAAACTTTGGTCAATCACCAATACTGACAATGTCATACAGGACAGAAATCCATGGTGCTGAGCATAAAATTTTTGGATTTGTCCACTTGTTTAATAGTGTTCTGACGAATAAAAGAAATTCTTGGGTATGATCTGAATCCCCCTTCAAAACTAAACACAGCATGTAGCTCTGACAACTACTCCACAGCCTACGTACTCGTATTTGCATTGTTGGCCGCCACTTCGTAACGAGTACTTGACTGATATTCTTCTTTTGGTATTTCTGAAGTTTTTTTCCTGCCTTGCATCTTTAAAAAATAATGAACACTTGAAATTGCTGAGATATTGTGGAAGTTGTACGCGGTGTGGCATGTACAAAATGCACTGCTCGTTTTCAAAAGCGAAAATATTTACGAACGTTGCGAGCAAGAATCAAGCAAGGCGTTGCAATCATAATTTAAATACAACAACAACAAACAATCAACAAAATCAACTTAGCCATGGACCATGGAGCTGCTTCTACAGTTGTTCGGTTATTCGAATCTTTCTTGGATGTGAAATGAGGTATTTCGTCTTCTGGTTTTTCTTTTCTACGAGTACGTTTCCATTAAAACTTATATAAATTTTCTAAAGTTTGTGTTCGATGCAATGCTGTAATTGTTGCATAGTTTTGATCAACGCTATGCTGTGGGGTTTTCGTACCACGTAGTTGTAATATGCACTTCCATTCATTTCATCCTGAGTTGAATGAATGACCATCGGCCAAGCCAACCGATCATTTACTGGCCAGCCACCGAAACTCTTCCTATGCTAGTCTATTATTAACATTTTCTGCAATCGATTGCAGGTTTTATTCAGTGTGAATTGGTTGTAATTATTTGTGCTGTGAAAATAATTGAAGACGTAATCAGCAGAAGGAGGAGGAGATAAAATATGTAATATCGCATCGTTTTATTGAAATTTTCATCTTTTTATAGAAATACATTTGTAAAGGAATGGAATTTGTGAATGAGTTACTATATTATATACTTATATATGTATATAAATTATATCCTGCAGTTCCTTGGAGGAAATAAGGAACACATGAAACTCTTTCATTCGGTCCTTTTTGATGCAATTTATTCAATTTCTCTCCAACTTCGACCGGGTTGCATGTTGATTGCATGTTATATTCCAGGACTCACAACCATAGAGGAGGACTGTTTTGACGCAGGAATTGAGTAAGCTGATCTAAGACAATTTCGAGTCGACCTCCGCACAGGTCGAAAAATATCGAAAGATTAATTTGGCTTGGAAACTCGAAATATTATATCATTTTTAAGGCAACCAGTTTTTGTAAGGAAGCTGCCAAAGTAGCAAAAATTACTTACTTCTTCTATCTCGATATTACATATTTTTAAAATGGTGTTTTTGAGGTTGTTGCCGCGCATTACCTACAATTATAAATATTGAATTTTAACCCCACTTTTGCAGTTTCACTTGTCAAAAGATTTCAGCTTAGTAGACATGTGACGATAGCTGTGTGATAAGAAGCAAATATCAACGGCGCATTCCAAACATTCCAAGTGTTGGTTAAGATCCTATTTATTCCTCTGAAGTTTGTTGTAGAAAGGCAAACGATAAAATCTAGAACTACATTGAATAGGAGCGGGGATAACATACTACATCCTTGTCGAAATCCTATTGTCACATAAAAGCTATTACACAGTGTGTGTCGTCTATATACACAGATTGAATTAGATTTACAATATTAATGGGCACACCAATACAAAGCTTGAGCGTTCCAAATCGCATGATGACTTAAGGTGTCAAAGGCCTTTTCGAAATCTAGAAATATCATGTGTCGACGAACTGTTTAATAATTATTCAAAGACTATGCAAAGGGCATTTTTTCAGACGTGTGGTTTTCAAGAAGAAATAAAACGCATATAATTCAATGTTATGGCCAAGAATTTAGCTTTATTTTAAAGAAAAGGGTTTGCCATTATGTTTTAAAAATGATGTCGGGCAAGTGATCGCCGCGACTGGCTCCTATAAATTTCAGACTCCCAATTTTCGACCACTTTTTGCAGCATTTGGGGGCCGTATGTCAGACGTCAATCGTGTCGGGCTTATCTGTCTAGACAAGCTACTTCACATAATTACTCAGAAATAGTCCAGTGGTGTTAAATCGCACGACCTTGAAGGCCACAACACAGGCCCACGACTCGAGACAATGCGCTCACCAACAGTTTCCTTCAATAAATTGAATGCTTCGTTGGCTGTATGGCATGTAGCGCCGTCATGTTGGAACCAAATGACGTCCACGTGAACATTGTCCAATTCAGACACAAAAAAGTTATTAATCATGGCTCTGTAGCATTATTGCTGGCTTAATTTTTGAAGAAATATGGACCAATGTTACCCTCTGCCCATAGAGCACACCAAACAGTGACTTTTAAAGGATGTAACGGCGTCTCAACAATCGCTTATGCACGCAGAAAAAAAGTATGGTTGTGGTGACAATATTCGAAGAGGATAATACTATTGTTGGGTATATGGTTGTGGTACAACAATATTATGATCCTCACAACAATAGTATGATTCAAATACAACCATACTATGATCCTCACAACAATAGTATGACTCACACATAACCATACTATGATCCCCACAATCATAGTATGATTCACACTCAACCATACTATAATCTCCACAACCATAGTATGATCCTCACAACCATAGTATGTTTCACATACAACCATAGTATGATCCTCACAGCCATAGTATGATTCACACGCAACCATGTTATGATTCCTACAACCAATGATCATTCCTACCCCAATATAATTTATTTGATTTTGTTTAAGTTGTCGAAAATAGATTTGATCCCCAACATTATTTATTAGAATTGGTTTAAGTTGGCAACAATAGATTTCAATTATGAAAATTATTCAAAAATACATTTAATGCAAAATAATAGGAGTGATTTATTTCAAAGTAGAAAAATAAGTTTAAATAAACGTAAGCCAAAGCAGCTTGTTTAAAAAATTTTAATTTCGATAAAAAAGTACTATTATTGCATTAGATCCGTACCAATAACATTTGTTCTAAAAAGCATATTTAAATGAAGAAAAATTGCAATCATACAGTATGATTGCCGTAATCATATCATTGTTAACATAAAACGCAAAACACAATACTTTTGTCGCACCAACTATATTTATATTGTTGCTTTAACCATATTTTCATTTTTAAATTTGGCTATAATACTATTGTTTCATTTCAACAATATTAATATTGCAGCAATTATACTATTGTCAAAACTAAATTCAGTTAACAATGCTATGGTTGCGATGAATATACTTTTATTGCGGAGAACATATTATTATTGCCGTGACCATGTAGTAACCATGTTTTTTCTCCGCGTGTGGATTTTCATTACTCCAAATGCGACAATTTCGGTTATAAACGTATCTATTCAATCAAAAGTTCTTGTAAAATCGGGATAGATGGCTATCTAAATCAAGAAATAGCTGTCAAAAGGACCAACTCCAAAAAAAGTGTGTCCAGATGGAAAACCACACGTCTAAAAAACACCCTTTACTTTCCCTCACATTCATTAAATTATTACAATATTTCTATTTGTGTCACTATTTGGGGTTTTTGATACAAAGTTATTGTTTTGGCCGAGAAAACAAGTGACATTTTAATAGCTTGTTTTTCGAGTTATTCATTAATCTTAACATCGTTTCAATTAATTAAATAAAACAATCCAATTAAATCGTAATCCCTCGAGCAAGTGTTGTGCTGTATTTCGAAAGCAAGACAGAAGTGCTGAGGTCAGAAAGACAAAAAATAAATCATCTATCAAACCATTTATTGAAATACCTCGATATGTCTGATGCATATCATCATCAATTCATTCAATCGGTAATCAAAGTGTAGTCTATAATGTTCAGCGTGGAGTGATGGATACTATGCCCGACTACAACATAAGTTAATCATGTTCAAAGCTAAGGTTTTCCGACTAAGTAGGAGACTATTCTCTAAGCCAAATAATAGCTTTTGCATAAAATGTATAAGCCAACTCTAAACAGTATTTTCCGGTCACATTAATAAAAAGAACACTAATTTCAGACAGGCCGACTCTAATAAATTATCCGCTAAGGATTAGAAATTGAAATGGACAAATATTGTATATAGAAACAGATGATTATTGTCCACCCCTTGGCCCAGAAAATTTTCAAAACAGCAATTACCCGACCTAAGTACAACAAAGATGCAGGAACCGGCGAAATACTGGCGTAGCTGTTACAAAAAACGCAAATCTCATAGAACCAATTATTGCAGACTTCTAGAACTCTTACTCACTACCATCCGACCTCTTGAAGCCACTTATTTTATCCAATGTTAATGAAATTTGGCACAAGTCAGTTCCTCTCGACAAAGGATGGAAGCTTCTGAAAGTGAAGAAAATTGGTTCAGATTTAGATATAGCTTCCTTACAATTGTTTAGATGATTTTATGTATTTAGCTCTAGATTACTCTAGGTGCCATATACAACTTTAAATCTTCGCACAAGTAAGTTTTTTGTGCCATGGACGGATGCTATTAAAATTGAAGAATATGATTTCAAATTTGGCTCCCTTACACATATGTTCAAACGATTTTATGTTTTCAGCTCTAAAAGCCATATATTACATCCAACCTTGGTCAAATTTGACATACGTTTGTTTTTTGAACCAAAGATGGGCGTTATTTATGTTGTAGAAAATGGGTTCTAATTTAGATACAGCTCCAACAAACATATGTTCATCCGATTTTATGTTTTTAGTTCTGGGATCCATATATTGCATCCGATCTTAATGAAATTAAAAAACAAGTCAGTTATTTGGACCAAGGAAGTACGTTATAGAAATTAAAGAATATTGGTGCAGAGTTTGATGTAGCTCCCACACATGCGATTATATGTTCATCATATTTTATATCTTTAGCTCGAGAAGCTACATTTAAAATCTAATCCTAATGAAATTCGATACAGGTTAGTTAGTAGTTAGTGGACAAAGGGCGGACGCTGGAAATAATCAGTTAAAATTAAGATATAGCTTTCATATATGTGACGCGCAAAATAGAAAGGGACCTAAGGGTAAAAACCAGTTTTGTTCAGGAGAGCCATTTTAAAGATTTAAATACGTGTATCTTTGGTGTACCATCACTTTCATAAAACGCGCATATCTCTGGGAGGGAACACTTTTGGGGCATGGGATCGGTCTCATTCGATGCTCAGATGTTGTCCACATAAAAAAAATGATATTTTTACCCTGAGGACCCTTTCTCTATGCGCTGTCACATATATGTTCAACCGGCTAACCAATAACATTTTTTTCACAAAATCAAATATGACATTTGTTTTAAAATCTGGGTAAATTTAGAGCCTGTCCAAGGAGGCCCCAAACCCTTTTTTCAGTTGGCTATTCTGAAAATCCAGAATTGCTATTTTAGCTTTATGACTAGCTTCTTATAAACTAAACTTTAAAGTTTATGTAATTGCTTTTTATCTTTATGCTGACGTCACATTTTGTTTCTACCAAATATAACATTTTGGTTGCAGTAAGTATTTTAAAAAATATCGTTTTAAAAAAATGTGGCTTTCTTGTTGTCTTTAAAAGCTGCAGTGCCAATTTGAAAATGTAAAAGGCTTCCCTATTATTTTTTTGGGGTTAACCTTTTCCCGCCGAAATTGTCCCCTAATATAGGGTACATATAAGCCAAAGGATACGTTTTCAGTTCTAAATGCGGATTGCACAAATCTTAATATTTATGAACAAATTTAAACATTTATGGCCTCTTTGACCCCAGTCTCAGCCTCGAAATACTGATGGGAGACCCCGTAAGTCACATACTCGTATAACCCGAATCGCTATAAGTTCTATGATGATCCATGTCTGTCTGTAAAAAGCAAACTACTCGTCGCAATGTTGATGTTAGAAATATGTGTTTGTGGACTAAAACGCTTGGAATTAAAAAAGGGCCAGGTCTTTAAACACACACGTACTGTATCAACCACTGGAAAAATAAAAACCCTGAACTTTAAATGTCAAATCTCACGTGTTATTAGAGATATGAAGATGATGTTTAAAACATATTATGTTGGAATGGCTCGAAACCCATCCTGAGATCGTGGCAATGCATTTTAAATCGCATTTTTGGACAAAGTAAGGAACCCATTTGTAAACTTTAAACAAAATGAAGTCAATGCCTAGAAATTACTATGAATAATGGTATGGAAAAGTTGGACGTGGGGCCGCTCACATAATCTTCAACTTAAAAAGATAATATCTTATGAACAAATAGAGATATGATTTTATTTGGAACATATAATGTTGGCATGGATCGAAACACATCCTGGCCTAATGAAGAGTTATTAAATTTAACAGAATCAAGTCAATGACTAAGATATTATTATAAAATTGGACAAGGGCTTGGGGCACAGCCCACATAACCCTGAACTTTGAAAGGCCATATCTAGTGAACTAATATCGAAATGACGAGAGTAGTTGACTTAGGCCGGCCGGACTTAATTTGTGCACTTGTTATATTTTGCAGTGTAAGGCCAACATAAATTACTGGATATGGAACGCTCTTACACATGGCTGTCCTTTTCTAGAACTTATGCCTTAATTAATTCTGTAATAACGAGATACGGTCCGATTGAAAGCATTTAATAAGATGAAAACATGTAAAGGACAACTGCAGCAGCTGTGAAGATTTGGAGCACCACATACAGCAGATTCTATGTGAGTGTACTTATATGGCCACCAGGCGGGGATCTATATTAGGTTCCTACCTCTATGGGGGTATAGCTGATCTGCCTAATAACGACATTGTCCAACTTAATAGCTTTTTATGGTATTCCAATCGATAATTTCCAGAAGAGCCTGCTTGAACAGACTATCACATCGACATAACCTAGCCCAAGATAAACAGAAGATACTGATACAGACGACTTTAACAGTCTCAACATATTTAGCATCATAAACTTTAATTGGAATCATAAACTTTAAGCGAAAAAAAGTTTAAATGAAGCAATTAACATTTATTTCCATACTCAGCTCAGCCCAATACACTTTGGCTTAAAAGAAACTGTATGCTTATTTTTTTTTGAAATATGAGTATTTACTTTGCTTGTGAATTCCATGTTCCCACTCTTTCATATAAAGGGTTGCCAACTAAAACGCACGATGTTAATTTTAAATAAAAAAAGGTTTTGGAGAATATTTGTTTTTATGATAAAAGGAACTATTACAATTATGCGTAAAACAAAATATTGCCCAAATGTCCACCACGGCTTCGGTGGAATATCTCTCTCCGATAGTCAAAATTTTTAATGCTTCTGATATATACGAGGGCGACCGCAAAAGTAACTGGCCTAACATAAAAAGAACCGTTTTTTTGGAATTATTATTATTTATTTTTCAACATAATCTCCTTCCAACTCAATGCACTTCATCAAACGTTTTTCAAGTTTTTTAATTCCATCCGAAAAATAAGATTTTTCAAGAACTTCAAAATATGCCTCAGTTTCAGCAATAACCTCGCTATTGGACGAACATTTTTTGCCAACGAGAAATTTTTTTTAAAGTGGAAAACAAGAAATAATCAGAAGGAGCTAAATCTGGACTATATGGTGGATGCGGAGCAATTTCAAATCGTAATTCGGCCAGTTTTTGTTGAGTTAAAAATGCAGTGTGTGAAGGAGCATTATCTTGATGAAAAATAACTTTTTTTCTAAATGCGTTCGTTTAATCTTGATTTCTTCACTCAACCGATCCAATAATGCACAATAATATTCACTATTTATAGTTTTTCCTCTCTCAAGATAATCAATAAATATTATATTCCTTGCATCCCAAAATACTGTGGCCATTACTTTTCCTGCTGACTTAACAGTTTTCACCTTCTTGGGACCACTTTTACCAGCTTCTATCCATTGTTTTGACTGTTCTTTGCATTCTGGGATGTAGTGATGGATCCATATTGCATCAACAGTTATGAATCGGAGCAAGAACTCTATTGGATTACGCTGATAAATCGCTAAAGCTCCTCGGAATTCGTCCAACGGACGATTTTTTGGGATTGCTTTTTCATGTGGAGTTCATCATGTAAAATATTCCAAATTTGTTTTTCGTGTATTTTAAAAATATTAGCAAGTTCTCTAAGTTTAATCCGTCTGTCTTTAGTCACTTCATTAAATATTTTTCTAATGTTTTCAATAGTAGTAGCAGTTTTCGGTCTTCCAGAGCGTTGTTCATCTTCCGTACTTGAACGACCCATTTTAAATTGTTGAACCCAGGATTTCACGGTGGAGTATGATGGTGCATTATCACCATGAACAGAATCCAATTCATCTTTGATCAATTGTGGCGTATAACCTTTCATATAATAGTGTTTAATTACCGCACAAAACTCTTTATTTTCCATTTTTCAAAAATCACCTGTAACAAAGAAAATAATCATTAAATATTTCAGAAATTTTGACAGATAGCTTATAAAAGATTGCTTTTAAAAAAAAATTGCTAGTAAAACAGAAAATGTGCCAGGCCAGTTAGTTTTGCGGTTGCCCTCGTAATTTAGCACATTAATTTTATTAATGTACCAAGTTATCTCATCCTTTGGTGATCAACGGTGTTATATCACATGATCGTGACGGCCAATTGACATCGCCATAACGTGAGATAACAATGGTAATTGAATTTCTCGCTCAAAAGAGCCTTGCTTAGTTAGCTGTGTTGGAAGCACATGTGGTCCAGGTCTATATCATAATTTCTGGCCACAAGAAGTCTGTTGTCATATCGCGACAGCGAACACTTGCTTGACTAATTTTCGCTTCTGCGAAAATTAGTCAAGCCCAGAAACTGCACCAAACAGTAATTTTTTGTGAATGCATCGGATTTTCATAAATCACTGCTGGATTATCATTTGCCCAAATGCAACACTTTTGCTTATTAACTAATCCACTGTGGACACTAAAGTCGATTATGCTGACCAAAAAAATCACGAAGTGCACAAAATGCATTTTGATTTGAACGCCCATTTTCGTAAAAGTCTTAAACAATCTTAACGCCTTGCTTGATTGTGTATCTTTCTATGGTTGAGTTTGTCAAACACTGAAACAAAGAAATGCCAAATCCAGTAGGGTAAAAAACTTGACTTTAACAAAAAAGTACGCTTTCCTGGAAAAAGAAAAAGTCAAGGAGAAGAAAACCCTGGTACCAACAAGTCTGACCGTTGCTTGTTATCCAACTATATATACGATTAGAAAAAGTTTTATTGTTTTTTAAAAAATTCTCCTTTAAGATCAATACACTTTTGCATGTGATTTTTGAACGCTTCAACAGATGCTTCGGGTGATGAAAAACGTTGACCACGCATTTTTTCTTGATGCTGGCGAATAAGAAGATGTCACTGGGTGGCCCATCGATTCGACATCTTGAGTGGTTAAATAGCTCATCGTTTAAGCTGATGTGTGAGAGCTCCCATTGTCATGGTGCACGTCTTCTCTTGTTCTTTTTTCGAATTTCTCCGAAGACTTCAGGCAAACAAATTGTGGTGTACCACTCAGAATGGAGAAGCGGAATAGTCGCCACATGACCAGTTTTTCCGAAGAAACAGGCGACAATTTGCTTCGAAGTGCTTCTTGCACGAACAACTTTTGTTGGATTATATCGTCTTCGAAGAAACAAAACGGTCGATTGCTGTTTTGTTTCGGGTTCATACGCATAGATCCATGATTCGTAACCTGTGACGATCTTCTAAACCGCGATCGTATTTTTTTTTCAAAATTTCTTTCCTTTTTTTGCTTTTCGAGCTTTTTTTTAACCGATTGTCAAATTGTGCGGTATCCAACGAGAACAACTTTTTTACGATCAGGTATTCATGCAATATTGAATGTATGCTGGTGGAAGAAATGTCCAAGGATGCCTCTATTTCACGGTATATCACATGCATTATCAGTTCACGCACGGCATCAATGTTCTCTGACACAACGGCCGTTTTTGGACGACCTTCGTCTTTGAGCGAGTGTCGGCCACGGTTGAATTCATTAAACCAGTTTTTCACAGTGCTATTGGATGGTGTTTCATCGCCATACAAAGATTTAAGTTCATCGATGCGCTCTTGTTGTGATAATCCACGACGAAAGTTGTGAAAAATGATCGCACAAAAATGTTCACGAGTTAATTCCATTTATTTGCCAAATTTGTTTTTTCAAGCCACTGTAAACAACACAAATGATGGTCGTACGTCAAAGCGTCTGAGTACGTTTATGCTTAAAAATGTCAAATTTTTCAATGGAAATGGCAGATGGCGCGAGGCAACACTTAGTGTTGTCTCGATAACCCACGTCGAAAATCGTAAAAAATTATCGCACGAAAATGTTTACGGGATAATTCCATTTTTTGACTGAGATGAATTTTTCAACACACAAAACAATTTGCCCTCAAATGACAAAACGTTCTGAGTGAAGTAATGCTAAAATAAATCAAAGTTTCCAATGGAAGTTTCAGTTTGCATCTGGGTACACTAGTATTTTCAGGACCCGAAATATAAATAACAGCCCATATAACCTAACTGAATACGACTTATCAATCGCACTGGTAAGAGACACCTTCGCCATTTATGTTTCAAACATTCTAATATTTACGTTTGCCAAATTGTTCCACGTTGCATAAACGTAAAGTAGGTCACTTTTTCCCGCAGAGCTATGACAAGTAATAGCTGAGCGCCAAAGATTTCAGTATAAGAATTGCAAAAGAAACGCAGATATCCATGTATTCAGAGCCCACAATACAAATTACACTTGTCATATTTACTTACACTTCCCTTCAAGCCTTTCATTTATTTTTTTTTTTTGGTCTGACAACCTAAACTATCTATAGTTTTTCCCTCGTCTAACAAGAATATTAATCTTTTTGTTTATGAAAAGTGCAAGAATCTAATTAAAATGCAAGTGACATTGTTAAATAATTTATGACTAACATACATTAACATACTTAGAAGACACGAAGCGGCTACATAACCACTTGAGATTCTGAAAAAAACACAAAACAAAATCATGCAACGGGTAAATAAAATGAAAACAATAGAGCCCCCTCCCCTCCTATTTCTCACCGGTATGCAGAACAAAACAGACACACACTCCCACCGAATCAGAAACGGCAAAACAAAGAATAACTCAACAAAACCAAGACTAAACTCATAACAATAACAACAACGTGGTGAAAAAAGAACAATAACAACATCACATGTGTTGTAAATTTGAGTTAATAAATAACATGTTACATTTTGATCGAGAATGGGGCATTTTTCAATCGCCTTTTATCGCCACGTCTTTGAAAAGGGGCCGACTAACCGCACTGCAACGATAGGAAAACAAAAGACCTAAGCAACAAACTTGAGGCACTGCGGCGAGATGACGTCGATGAATAGAACGCAACGAACTGCCCGTGTTTAGTGATGAGTTTTTCGTCTCTAACGGCTCTTGAAAGAGAAAAGAGAATAAACAAAAGACTTAAGATGAGAAAAGGTCGACTTCGGTGAAGAGTTGGCCGGAGATTTGTGATGATTTCTTCTTGATTTTGTTTTTTTTGGCAAATTCAAATCATTCATAATTTTAAAGCTACAATTTAGTACAAAACTTTAGTACTTCTTTGCTCAAATGAGAGCAAAGAGAGCTTATGAGAAATCTCATCTGACTTAGGTTTCTGGGCTGAAACTCGTTCTTACAAATGATCGCGAGAATTTTAACACCTGCTTTTGCTTAGCTCTGTTGGCTCCCTAAGCTCTTAGGCGAATGTGTGCAAAGCATTAAAGAAGAGAGCATTGTGCTCACTCAATCCCCAGGTGTGTGTGATACTAACTAAGCAAGAGTGCTCTAAATGATGCTTTGTGGTAAAGCCAACGTTTCAGTTGTCGAGCGACTGTGGTACGTGGAATACGTTGGCTTTTCTTTTGACGGATAAATGTTGGCTTTGGTGGTAGACCATTTGAGCTCTGTGGATTGTTTATAAAGTAAAGAGTTGTTGTTGCAGTCTGCTCGTTGTGGTGCACTTCTGTACAATAGACAGAAAGACAGACGGACAGGCCTAGTGGTTTGTCTGCATTTTTGTGACTTAAAACAATCAAGCCAACTTTCGTGGCGCGTCTGGTACTCGGTAATAGAAATTATCTTCTATACAATATACAGTTTTTCCTTCTCCCACCGCCCCTCATCAACGGTTGCAATTGTGAAAAAAAAGAAAAAAATCCAAAAGTATAAAAAAAGAAACCTTTAAATCTGGCCCCAGGGAGAAAAGTAGCATAAAAAAGAGTGGGAATTTAGTAGTTGTATTTATTGTGAAAGAATGAATTAAAGAAAAGAATAGTGGATTAAAAAAGAAAATGTGGAACAAAATTAAAATAAAATAAAAAAAGGCAATTGAAAATATAACCACAGCAAAGAAATATAACCACAAAAGTGGGCTGCCTTTGTAATAAAACAAAGTCGATTTTTGAATAAGAAATTTTAAGTGTTATTTATTCCAAATTGTTTAATTTTAGATTGTTTCTAAGTTGTTCACATCGAAGACATTGTCTAAAAACTCCAACATTTTCAAGGTGAGTTTAGAAACCAAAAAATACAAACAATTGTGTGTACAAATATTTAAATAAGTCAGCACCTTTAAAACTTGTTCTTTTCAAATAGTATTGCTATAAATAATAAACAAAAAGAACAAGACAAAGCACATTGGCAAAACATCCAAAAAAGCAGAGCAAACCAAAATGAGTCAAATTCTAGTTTTCGTCTACTTTATGGACAAAATATCGCAGCAGATTTTTTGTCTCTTTTAGAAAAAACCTGAAATTATGAAAAAATGTAGCCGAATCTATGTATCCTTTTGTAGTGTTAAAAACATAAAATCCCCAACTACTTAAACCTCTCAAAATTATGTTTTATTTTGGCACAAAATTCCAAAAGTTTCCTTTATTTGGCAAAAAATGATCAAACCCAAGCAACCCGTTTTACCAGCTTTCCATTTTTCCCTCCTTTAGTATTCTCATTGTGGTTGTTGTTATTTTCGTTATTGTGGCTGTTTTCATGTAACCCATTAAATGACCTTAAAAGTCTTGTATTCGCTTTTCAAGTTATTTCACTTCCCACTTCAACTAAACGCCTGTCTGTGATAGCCAAGGTTCGGTTTACAGCGTGGTGTTTTCTTTCAAAATCTACTTTACCACTTTACGATCTTCGATATCTCTGCCTTATTATTTCTTTTTTTTTTAATCAAAGATGAGTATCTGCCAATAAATGGTGTGTGTGGTCGGTTGGTCGATAGGCTGCTATTGTCCGCCTTGTAAAGGTTTTACAGCGTTTACGTTTTGCTATTGTTGCTGTTCATTTCATGTAAAACTTGTTGTCCAAGGTTGTAATTTAAGTTTGTTGTTTCTTTTTTTATTGAAAATCATCGTATGTCGTTGTTTAGGATGGAATGTTTGGGATGCGATTTTTATTTTGACTTCTATAGAAATATCCCAAACAAAAGCCCAACCAGAAGATGTTGAACAAAACAAAAGACTTAAGCAGCATGCTTGACACCAAGTGATCAGGCATATATTAACAGTCAACCAATGCCGCTCGCCTGGTACTTACCAAGGTTGACAGTACAACCTGTTGTTAGTCTCAGACTGTCTTCCAAACAGTTGTATTTCAGCGTGCCATTTTTAGTTCTTAATTCCAAGAATTGGCAAGTACAGTTTCACTTGTTTTCTCCACCAGTGACTTGGTCTAACGCAGTCCTCTAGTTTTGTTTTAAAATTGTGCAAATTTTAGGTGCGTATTAAATATTTTGAGCCAGATGTTCTTACCCGGATATATACCTGGTTTTACTTGTCTGACTGTTATGCACACTTATTATCTTACCAAGGCTGCCCAAATTGTTCATCAATGGCTGACCTGGGGTAGATAAGTTCGTCCACAACAATGAAGTTGCAACTGCCAGACTTAACAAAGACGCCCATCTTTATTTTTGCCGAATTTATTTCATTTCCAAGCATAAGAATTGTTTTCTACCTCTCTTCGCTGATATCCAAACCCACCTTGGGCGACTTTAAACTTATTATTTAAGTCAGTTTATACTCGTACCTTTAGCTTGATCTATTCAATGAAGAATTTCGCCTTGTGATAGTCCATTAGGACTATCTCAAACTTTTGCTCTTCTAAGAGTCCGAGCAGCCGGCTGATTTCAACCAAAAGTCGAGTTGAAGATGTAAAAACTTCGTTAAGTTCAGCGTGACCGAACCTTAAATACCCTACACATTCCGTAAGCTGAGAGAGCACAATAAAAAAAGGAAAGTTGTTGGGCCCTTTCGGCCCATGCGTCCATAATCTCAACCTTAAGATAAAAAGTACTCTTTATTTAAATAAACAGCAAAATTTCAGTACCCATATGTGACGCGCAAAATAAAAAAGGGACCAAAGGGTAAAAACCAGTTTTGTTCAGGTTAGCCATTTTAAAGATTTAAATACGTGTATCTTTGGTGTAGAATCGTCGACTTCACTATTAAAAAAATGCGCATATCTCTGGGAGGGAACACTTTTGGGGCATGGGATCGGTCTCATTCGAAGAAAAAAAAAATAAAATTGATTTTTTACCCTTAGGTCCCTTTCTCTATGCGCTGTCACATATGTTCATATTGTCTGCTGTTTGCCGTTTTTACCATGTGGGACGGTTTTTGGGCCACATGATCCAACAAATCCAGCAACTATGTCTTTTTTGAGGTAAATAGTTCTTACAAACTAACATTAAACATTTTAATCATTGTCCGTCCACAAAACATTCTGTTTTATTAAGAAAATACTCAAAAAGGTGTACTTTTTACCGAGGTAACTTTACTCCCTCAAAGGGAACTTTTTTCCCCTAGGACGATTTTGCCTATTTACAATCCCAAACAGTTTATTTTTATTGACCACCATCATGTAAAATGTATGGATCCTAGGTTGATTCGTTCGAAAACTATCTTGCTTTCAAAAGACAGACGGACGGTCAGCTAGGTCGGCTTTAAAGTTTACGAGCTTATTTCGTAGACCCAGTATGTACTATATATGGTCATGTGTTGCGTACAAAATGAAAAATTTAGTATACTCGTACTCATTAATTCTAATTTTTTGTCAATTATATGGGCAATTTATAAAAGGCTAACTAGAATTATTGATTTGGTAATTGAAAAGTCCTATGTGAAGATAAACATACTCGTATATTGCAATCTACCATGGAGGGTGTAAAAACTAGCTAAGACTTTAGTTACTAAACACAGCAAAAGTCTGCGACGGGGCGTTCCCATTTTACCAAGACAGAGTCAGTGATTGCAAGCGGTACCACTCAGATATTGTAGCCACATTTCTCGTCCAAACCTCAGATAAGATCTAACTCACTATCTAGGCACTTCTCTATGGTGGATATATTTTTGTATTTGGCAGGGGTTGTACGTGATTTTTGCAGCAAGTAATCAGATGATCCCATTTATGTCAAACCCCCCAATCAATAACAGCGTCCGTGCCTAGGAACAACCTTGTGCCGCTACTAATTCGAAGCACGCAATAGGGGCATTAGTTACCCCTTGGAAAGGATACGGGTCTCAGCACCCGGTTACAACGCATTTAGCTAACAGGCACCACGATACTCAAAGGCTAGCATTTATTAGTTAGACCAGAACAATAGTGTTGGAGGCACATGGCTTCCAGGTCCCTGATGTCGTCATTAAGGGGACAATCGCATAAGACATGCAGTAAATGATTGACTAGCGCACCACAATTAATTAATTATACATACAACTTTAATTGGTCACCCAATCTTATAAAAAACTACATTAGAAGACTCATGACCCAAATAAAGACTGAAGCCAACAGAGGATTACTTCAGTTAACACTAGCACTAACAACTTTAATTGGTCACCCATTCTTATAAAAAACAACATTAGAAGACTCATGGCCCAAATAAAGACTGAAGCCAACAAAGGACTACTTCAGTTAAAACTAACATTACTTCGACCAGTCCCACCAAAGTCCGACACACCTCCGTTCTTTGCGTTCCTGGTCGCTTGGGCTTTTCTACTCATTCCCTTACTCTAACTTACTATCGTAATTAAGGCAGGCTCCGCAACTTTTTATTGGTCCAAAACTACTCAATAAATGAATTTTAAGCATTTCGATCTTGGTCGTGCTTTCTCCAGATACTAATCCCAATGATGAGTCTCGGTCTTCCCTGTCTGCGCCTTCGGCGGTAGTCATGGTCTAACGCCTTTATGGCATGCAGCGTTTGTTTAGATTCGTCCTACATGTCCAAGCCAGCACAATCGTTCAAGTCGGGGTACATTTCATAAAACTTTCGGTTCGTCGCATATACTTTCCGCTAAAGCAGCTGGACCAGTAGATTTAACGAAGATATTTCTCTCAAAGATTTCCAAAACAATTTAATTTGCTTTTTTGATAGCACCCTGTTTTGGCGCCATGTAGAAGCACAGGTAATATCGGTGTATTGTAAGGTGTAATCTCTTTTTTTCGACAGAGGGAGCTCTGTTCTTAAGCTGTTTCCGATCCCGAAACAACATCTATATGCCAACACGATCCTTCGTTTTATTTCAGAGGTGACATCATTGGTTTGGTTTATGGCGGATCCGAGGTATAAAAATTACTCTACTACTTCGACATTGCAACTGCCGGCCAAAACAATCTCGAATTTCTTACGTCGCGGCGCATCTCTAGCAGTGGCCAACATCATTATGGTCTTACCATCAGATCCATCTTAGACGATTCTAATTCAATCTTTGAAAAAGCTTCAGTTACAACTCGCTTTGTTCGGTCGACAATGTCAATGTAGTCTGCATAAGCGAGAAGGAAGTGGCCCTTGGTGTAAATTGTGCCCGCTTTATTAACATAACGTGGGTCTTCACATGACCGGTTTGATCTTAACTTGCTTTGTTAATTTCGGAAAGATCATATGATGGTTGGAGAAATGCGGTCCAAGATAATCATTGCAATAATATTGAGGATGGTGTTAAAAACTATCTGTCAGTGTTACTATTGTGCCTTCTTCCTATTCATCATGCAGATTTCCCAGCATGATGTCTACGCTTTTCTTATGTGAGATCATATATGTATGGGAGCTATAGTTAATGCTGAACCAATTTCCTTTAACTTCAATAGCATTCTCCCTGGTCCAAAAAAATACCTGTACGAAATTGCATAAAGATTGGATAAAAAATGTGTCTTCTAAAGACAAAAATAAAAAATCGCATGAACATTTAAAGGGTTTAACATTTAGCACAAGAAAATTTTATTTATTGAAAAACACAGAATAGTATATTTATAGATATAGAGTTATATAGATATAGAGTTAAAATATAGATATAGAGTTAGTGAAAGTGAAAATGTTACATTTTAAGAATAAAATTAAATTTTGGTCATATGGCCACCACGAGTCCGTGTACAGCAATTTATTCTTTGGACCCAATTTTCCACCACTCTTGCACGCATTGCGACCAGAACGTTGGCACTTTCGCATTGGATGTTGTCTCTGAGCTCGTCTAAATTTGTTGGCTTCTTGGCATAGACCAATGACTTGATGTGGCCCCACAAAAAGAAAACCAATGGCGTTAAAGCGCGTGAACAAGTTGGCCATTCGTCCGTAACATTTCTCGATATAACACGTTCGCCAAATTTTCCTTTTAGTGTCGCTCGAGGTCAAGCTCATCCAACTCTGGCCATAAATAAAAAAAACTAACATAGCGCTCTCCATTAACGGTAAAACGACGATAGTTTTCATCGACGAAAAAATACGGCCCAATCACACCTCCGACATGAAAACCACACCACACAGATTTTTTTTTCGGATGCAATTGTGTCTTTTAAAGCACATGTGGGTTTGTTGCTGTTCTATAACGCATATTTTGTTTATTGACAAAACCGCTCAGCCAGAAATGAGCTCTATCGCTGAAGATGATTATTATGGCCGAAAATTGGAGTAAGCGCTCTTCAAGTTGCGACCACCGCCTCAAAATTTCGGTAGTATTTTTTAATGATTTCCCAACGTTACTCGTAAGTGAATTTTACCTCGTAAGTGAAAATTTTGACTTCGACTAACGTTTTAACAGTGAAAGATTATTAAAAATGATTGAGGGTGCGTTAACAAGAAGATACGAAATGTTATGTCCCTATTGTAAAACCCTGAACATGTGTTGAAGATCTCAGGTGGTATCATGTCGGGACGCTTTATTTACATCTTCGATGATCGGAGGTGATGTGGATATATTCCTTCTCGGATTTCTCCTGGCTTATTGCTGCAGAGGTGTAGAGGCTGTCGCTTATCTCGGTCTAAACTTTAAAATTACTTTTCTTTTGGGTTCGTAGCAAAATTTATTTTGATTTGAGTGCCCATAAGTTCATACTGACCATCAACAGCAAGTTTTTGGGGTCACATGAGCCAAAACGTCCGCTGTCGTGCTTTCTACTTTACAGAAACGCAGACGGACAAACTGACATGGCAAAATGTTGGGATGATCACTAATATATATACAAAGTATTGCAAACGAAAGGGCAACTTTAATATACCATCCAATTTCCGCTGGAAGATATAAAAACAATTCATACTCCGAAAATTCAATGCCCACCTAAACCTTGCCAATTGTGTGCCCTTAATCCAATATACTTAAATAATTTCGTGGAATCCATCAATCGCTGGCCAATTGAAAAAATCGAAAGAACGCCACCCCAAGTCATCAATTCACAAACATAATCAATACCTACGAACTGCTTAATGACGATCATTAACAAATGTTGCAGACGTTTTCGCTAAACGGATATAATAATGAGTTCTGAACATACAAAATTAAAAGCGAAGCAAAACCTAAACAAAAGAAGATGAAAAGCTAAGAAGGCAGAGCTGCTGATTTATCAGTTGATGTGAGAAAAGAGAAGAGATGATCTACAAAACAAAAGACTTAAGAAACGAACTTGAAAACGTAGACTCATACACATACGTATACGCTTTTGTCTGTTTACCCCCATGAAGACGTTGTACAAAGTTTAAGTGGCTGCTTTTTGGGTCATTTAAAATACCATTTAACCAAAGACTATCAATTTCATAGAGTTAAGTGGCAAATTTGTTTAAGACTTTGGACAAAAAGCGGCCTTTTGTGTTGAGTTATCTTTTAATATAATTACTGAAAATTAATCATATTAACAATCTCTCAATTATTGTTTCGAATCTCATAATGAGTTACTTCAAAGTGGATAAAGGCAAACACACATTTTATGGCGACGACAGTAAGCGAGAGTAGAGTCTACGAGGGCGACCGCAAAACTAACTGGCCTTTCACATTTTCTGTTTTACTAGCAACTTTTTGTTTTGTATTTTAAAAGCAATCTTTTATAAGCCATCTGTCAAAATTTCCGAAATATTTAATGATTATTTTCTTTGTTACAGGTGATTGAAGTAAACAAGTTTTATAATTTTTGAAAAATGGAAAACAAAGAGTTTCGTGCGGTAATTAAACACTTTTATATAAAAGGTTATACGCCACAATTAATCAAAGATGAATTGGATTCTGTTCATGGTGATAATGCACCATCATACTCCACCGTGAAATCCTGGGTTCAATAATTTAAAATGGGTCGTTCAAGTACGGAAGATGAACAACGCTCTGGAAGACCGAAAACTGCTACTACTATTGAAAACATTTGAAAAATATTTAATGAAGTGACTAAAGATAGACGAATAAAGCTCAGAGAACTTGCTGATATTGTTAAAACACACGAAAAACAAGTTTGGAGTATTTTACATGATGAACTCCACATGAAAAAGCTATCCGCAAGATTGGTGCCGCGTTTGTTGACTTTGCCCCAAAAAATCGTCCGTTGGACCAATTCCGAGGAGCTTTTAGCGATTTATCAGCGTAATCCAATAGAGTTCTTGCGCCGATTCATAACTCTTGAAGAAACATGGATCAAAATAATGGATAGAAGCTGGTAAAAGTGGTCCCAAGAAGGCGAAAACTGTTAAGTCAGCAGGAAAAGGAATGGCCACAGTATTTTGGGATTATCTTGAGAAAGGAAAAACTATAAAAAGTGAATTTTATTGTGGATTATTGGATCGGTTGAGTGAAGAAATCAAGATAAAATGACCGCATTTAGAAAAAAAAGTTCTTTTTAATCAAGATAATGCTCCTTCACACTGCATATTTAACTCAACAAAAACAGGCCGAATTACGATTTGAAATTGCTCCGCATCCACCAAATAATCCAGATTTAGCTCCTTCTGATAATTTCTTGTTTTCGTCCAATAGCAAGGTTATTGCTGAAACTGAGGCATATTTTGAAGGTCTTGAAAAATCGTATTTTTCGGATGGAATTAAAAAACATGAAAAACGTTTGATGAAGTGTATTGAGTTGGAAGGAGATTATGTTGAAAAATAAATAATAATAATTCCAAAAAAACTGTTCTTTTTATGTTAGGCCAGTTACTTTTGCGGTCGCCCTCGTAAAGCCTTCTCAATACTAGTCACCTGGGGAAACTATTTAACAGTAAGGCTTTTTTTAAAAGAAGAACCTTCTAATAGAATGTTGAGAAAAATTTATTGAGTTTCACTGATTCGATATTATCTATATTACTGTAGTACTTTCCCAAGCTAAAATTAGTACTCAAGACATCGCCAAGGTTAATAAAGTTCAGAAAACCTGCATTTAATGTTCGTCTCACTTCCAGTAATACTTTACATTAAAATTTGATATAAAACGCAATTACCAAATTACTTTTCTCTGTATCAAAACAATTATAAAATATTGTTTTGATGCAGCAGGTACAGTAAAATATAAAAATAAACTTCACCCATTATTTAAATCATTTTTAGAACTCGCAATTTACAAAGGTTTCTTAAGTATTTTTGCCACCCAAAGTCGCAAAATGTGTAAACAACATTTCACTTTCGAAATTCGCCAAAACCAGTTTTTTTTTTACTGAAGCATTTAAATATTTTATTTCAAATGTCTAGATATCTTCGTCATAAACTTCTGCATATTTTTGAATTGAGCACAAACAACATTTTTTAGCATGTGATTAGAATCATTAACTTTCATATGTTGATATCATCAGTCAGTCTTTCAGATGGACCATCAATTAAATTATAATTAAGATAAGTGATTAGCTTTTTATTAAATACAAGAAATAATGTGTTTAGGAAAAGACTCGTGTTACAATACATAATTCCCACGATATAAAGGAATTACTAGGGAACTTTTCTTATATCAGTGAGCCAGAAACGATGTGAATCTGGCGTAAGATCGATAGTGTCCGCCGATGGAATGATAGGTGAAATTTTGCATAGAAAAGCATTTGCCATTTGTAGTAAAGGGTAACTATATAGTAGCAATATTTAAAAGCCTCTATCGAAGGGTAATAATACAGAATATTGATCGGAGAACCAAGGCTGCTATATATATATTTCAGGCCTTATAATGAAAATGCAAACATTTATCACTAAAAATGGTTTTATTGTTTTTTAAAGTATTCTCCAGCGTGATTTATACAGTTTTGCATGCGCTCAAACTAATTGTCGAAACACTTTTCCACTCCGATTGAGACAAATCCAAAACATGGTTTTTGAATGCATCAACAGCATATTCTGCCGACGAAAAACGTTTACGACGCATTTTTTTTTTTTGATGTTCGTGAATAAAAAGAAATCATTGGGTGCCAAGTCAGGGCTGTACGGCGGATGACCCATCAATTCGACGTTTTGGCCTGTCAAAAAGGCGCTTCTTGAGCCGATGTGTAAGAGCTCGCATTGTGATGGTACACAATGACTCGTCTTCTCTTGTTCGTTTTTAGAATTTTTCGGAAGGCTAACAAATTGTGGCGTACCACTCAGAACAGACCGTCCTACGTTGTCGACACATGACCAGTTTTGCCGAAGAAAAAGGCGACCATTTGCTTTGAAGTGCTTCATCCACGAACAACTTTCGTTGGATTTGGCTCGCCTTCGAATGCCCACACGGTCGATGGCTGTTTTGTTTCGAGCTCATACGCATTTATCCATGAGATGTCACCTGTGACGATCTTATGAACGTCTTTTAAATAACCGCGATCGTATTTTTTCAAAATCTATTTGGACCAATCGACACGAACCTTTTTTTGAGAAATGCCCAAGGATGCCTCTCTCTCACGGTGTGTCACATGACGATCTTGCATTATCAGTTCACGCACGGTATCAATGTTCTCTGGCACAGCGGCCGTTTTTGGACGACCTTCACGATCTTCGTCTTTGAGCGAGCGTCGGCCGCGATTGAATTCATTAAACTAGTTTTTCACAGTGCTATGGGATGGTGCTTCATGGCCATTCAAATATCTAAGTTCATCGATGCACTCTTATCGTGCATCGTACGGCAAAACGTTCTGAGTACGTTTATGCTAAAAAAGGTCAACACTAAGTGTTGCCTAGGACAGTTTTAAGTACCCTCGAACTTAAAATTCTCCTCTCCATATGTATTGCTCATTCGTACCTACGCCAAATATTTAAAAACGTATTGCCCCTTAATACAACGGATGCCTCTATGGAACGCAATAAAGTGAGGAAGGCTGATACTTAACGCCTTAATTGAAAATAAAAGACTTAAGACCCAAACACAACATTTTCATATGCAATGCCCAACAACAACAACATAATTCACTTTCTTACTGTACAAAATCAATAGATTTAAGACACAAACTTCACTAGCAACCCGAACAAGCCGCTAACAAGCGATAACAAATCAAAACACCATCTCCGAACAACTTCCGACAAATCAACGGTGAACAAATCAATTATATAATTGTCAGCCACATAAAAACTATCACCAAATTAAAAATGTTTACACTCACACACATATGACCATAAATGTAATTATGATTACGAGTATATTTGGGAAATACATCAGAAATACGCGCACATACAACTCTTATCGCCCGAACATATATCTTAAAGACACAAAGAAAGACCCTTTCCGAAAATGAAAAAAAACAAAGCAAGCAAAACACCACACGCAACATTTCAATTCAGTAACACATGCATGTGAACATTTTATTTTCATTAATATTTTCCCGTATCAGTCAGCCACTAGCTATGAAAAAAGAAAGAAAAAAACCAAAGCCACCTTACGACTGTACATATCAGCAATTCAATTCAAAAGAAAGTTCGCCAACTTTGTGGAGTTACTTAATGAAGACAACAGAAGCGCCATGAAAATACAGCTCCCAAAACTCCCTTTTTCCCATGTTACCAACAATATTCACAAAGTCGCAGCGTTGTGGTTTGTCTCTACCGTAAAAAAAGACAGATTTTTTAATGTTACGCAAAATCAACATTCATTGCAAACAGAGTTAAGTCTTGCAAAGAATACTCGCACTCTAACTTACGAACCTAATTATTATTTTTTACCCTGTATCATTTTTAATGGCTCCCCATAAAAACAGGCAGTCATTTAGACTCCGATTCACAAACTAAAACTCAACTTAACAGAAAAATCCTATTAAGTTTGACATTAACTCTGTGACCAAGGTAAAATAAAAAAAACAAAGGCAAGGTAAGCTATATTGGTGGCTCTGTAGAAGAAATTGTTTTGTGGCGGCCTGAAATGGACTGCAAATGGCCTTTATGTGTTTGCGCTTCCATATGATTTTATGCTTCATTGGAGAGCCACATAAAAAGTTTTATTTTTTAATTAAGTTTTTCGCCTTCATCTGCTTTATCGTAGTCAGCAACATTTTTAATGATCGCTGTTGAGTGCGATTTAAAAGATGTTTTCATTAGGGCAACGTTGGCTTCATAAAAGGCTCCAAGGGATTTAATGGATATATGGAGGATAGGCATTTCTGTAGACAAATTATACAATGAGGCAATTATTTCGCAAAGAATTGCCTAGCAGGCTTGTATTATAAAAAAAAAACTAGTAAAAAAGTTAAAGTCCAGCATAGCTGACTTTATTATACCCTGTAACCTGGATGTTCAGTAAAGCCAAAAGTGCACGTATAGCCAACTGGAAAAGGGTTTATGGACCGACATGGGCGGGCTCTTAAAATTTACCCAGACTTTCAAACTAATGTAAAATTTGAAGTTGTGAGAAAATATTATCGTTTTTGGAAAAATCGTTTAAATAAAATTTCAAAATCTCAGTTTAGATTTGGATATAGCTCTTTCTTCAATTTCAAAAACATCCTTTTTTGGCTCAAAAAACTAACTCGCAAGATTGGAAGTAAGATGTGACTTCCTGAGCTAAAAACAGATATATCTGATGAACATATATGTGTGAGAGTTATATCTTTATCTCAACCGATTTTCTTCAATTTTAATAAAGTCTTTCCTTGGCCCATATTTAGATATAACATTTACACATATGTTTATCCGATTTTATGTTTTAGCTCTAGAAGCAACATGAAATTTAGCACAAGTTAGTTCCTTATTAAGCGTGATCCAATTAAAACGCTCGATGGTAATTGTAAATAAAAAAAAGTTTGCAGAGAATTATCTTAAGATTATTAATATATAATAGAAAGATCTATGACAATTATGTCCAAAATGGCTTTAATGGCGTACTTCTGTCCGATGTTACATATTTTCAATGAGTCTGAGACATAATCGATGTCATTAATGTATCGAACTAAATCATCCTTTATCTCTTCAATTGTTCTTCGATTTTTCTTTTAAATATCCCCAAAGGATAAAGTCCCATTAATGTCACCATGACGTGAGATAATACGGCCACGGAATATCTCACGCAAAAGAGGCATTGTCGTTAGCTTTTTGGCTTATTTTTTGACTTATTTTGACTTATTCTATATATTATTTTGAAGGTTACCATTAAGATTTATTAAAATGAATGCTAGGGATTCCGAAAAGAGGATTTATATAGGGCAGCGGTACCATGCTTTGCAGTCCTGCATTACCGTCCAAAGGTAATTTACGCGGAGTTTGTCGGAACTCCCCCGAGTAGATGGACTATAATGAGGCTTGTAAGCATTTTTGACTAATCTGGATCTGCCTATTCGAACGGAATCTTGCCCAAAAGTTGGCCGAAGAAGACAGCAGCTTTATCGTTTATTTGTTTTTATCTGATAATGTCCATTTCGATCTAAAGGGAAATGCATGAATAAAATTGTGAATATAATCCACAAACACTCCATAACATGGAACTGCATCCAGATCGATTTACTCTGTGGTACGAAGTTTCATCAAGCTGCATTGTGGGGCCATACATCTTTAAATAAAACAGTGTAACAGTGACTGTCAATGGAGATCGTTATTGAAAGATATCGTATTGAAGCAGCTTTTTATAACCAGAACTGCGCTAATGACGTATCCGATTCAATTCTGTTGGAGCCACATATCGTCAATTTCTGGCCACAAAAAGTCCGTTATCATCTCGCGATAAGGAACACTATTTACGGTAACAGCTTTTTGGCCAGCCCATAAACCGCACCAAACACTCATTCATGAGATAAGATCTAATCTGCCATCAACAAATAAAATGGTTAAAAGTGGTGAATAACAATTACCCTAATACCAAGAAATGTAAGGTTCTTGGTCATTTTCTAATTTTTCATGTGATGTGAATTTTTCAGCGTTGCCTTTTCTTCCTCGTTAAAGCGAAAAAAATCGTTTTGCTGTGTGAGCAATCGACTTATTCTTTATATTATTTTGTGGGTTACCATTAAGATTTTTTAAAATGAATGCTAGGGATTCCGAAAAGAGGATTTAAATAGGGCAGCGGTATCATGCTTTGCAGTCCTGCATTATCATCCAAAGGTAATTTAGGCGGGAGTTTGGCGGAACTCCCCCGAGTAGATGGACTATAATGAGGCTTGTAAGCATTTTTGACTAATCTGGATTTGCCTATTCGAACAGAATCTTGCCCAAAAGTTGGCCGAAGAAGACAGCAGCTTTATCGTTTATTTGTTTTTATCCCATTTTGATCTAAACGGAAATGCATGAATAAACAAGCAAAATTGCGAATCTAATCAACAAACACTCAATAAGAAGGAACTGCACCCAGAAAGAGTTACTCCGTGATGCGCAGTTTTATCAAGCTCCAATGTGGGGCTTCCTTCTTTGAATAAAACAGTGCAACAGTGACTGTCAATGGAGATCGTTATTGAAAGATATCGTATTGAAACAGCTTTTTATAACCAGAACTGCGCTAATGACGTATCTGATTCAATAGCATGTGGTTCCAGCAATATGGAGTAACTGCCCTTGTAGCCAGACCGACTAGGACAGAGCTCTAACGTTAACAAATTAATATCTGGAAATTCCACTTTCTGCTGTCCCCCAAGGTCACCGGGCCTGATTGCAACAGCCTGTTTGTTATGGGGTTATGCAATCAAGAGGTGTATAAAACGAAACCAAGTAATCTGACGGAATTAAAGGAGTCCATGAAGCGATCCCAATTTCAACCCTTCAGGCCGCAATGAATAAGTTTCTGTTTAGGTTTCGCATATGCATGGATAAACATTTACGGTTTATCATCTTTAAACACAATTAGTCACATAAAATTAAATTGAATTTTACAGAATTAGTGGAAATGATATTGCGCTATGAAGATTGCTCTACGCACAGTTTGAAGATTTTACTCAAAAGATAATTCTCAGTAATTCAAATGAGTCTCCCGTTTAAGTCATTCGCTTTGTAGCTAATGTAATCGTTGCCAAAGACAGCTAAAGAAAAACCTTAGCGGACTAAGAAACAGCTGTACAGTCTGCCTGGCAACCAAGTCAAAATATTTCAGCAATTTTTTACTTTGATTCTAAAAAACAAGCAATAAAGGTATCGAACGAACCATAATAAAAACTACTGTTCAGAACGAAATACATTGCTTAATAAAAAATTTATTTGAATTTCTGATTGTAGCATAATTGGTGCGCCACCCTATTTATAAATATTTACTCAATATTTACCACCGGTGCCATACCATACTTCAAAATTCATAGTAGACGTTCTCCCAGTAGTTATAACTTACAATATACGTACATACATGTGAAATCATAAATAAACAATTTATGTTGATACCAACACCCATAAATTACAAAAAAAAATCCAACAAAAATAATAGCTTTTGAAAATGTACAGAATTTCAGCAAATGCTCAACACTTCCTCTCTACATAAAACAAGAAAAACTTCCAAAGTCCAAAGACAAAATAACCAGACAAGCCATCTTCAAATTTCAGTTAGAAATTCTTCTCAAACCTCATGCACACAGAAAAAATGGGTCACAAGTAGTTTTTTGTTCTTCACTTCTAGGTTTTGTTTGTGGCTTAGCCACCAATGATCATCAGCACAGCTCAAAGAAGAAACTAAATCAGTTATTTCTCCTTTTTTCGTGTTTGTGGTAACAAACGAAAACCCCAGTAAAGAAAACATAAAGAAGCAGAAAAAGACGTCGACGAAGAAAGATCTCTAATAATAACAGCCAAAGGCTAAGTACATACAGGCGCGTACAGAATTCCAGACAAATTAATGAAAAAAAAATTAAAACTTCCAAAAAAATCTTTAGATTTCGTTGAAAAACCCTCCAGACTTAATGTGCCCAGTTTCGTAGCAGAGAAACAAAAACAACATTTAATGAGATTCATTTATTCTAATCACTAACATCACCGGCAAGACTTTTCAGACGCTACGTTTTTTCTTCATTTCTCTCGTCGATTCATGCTTAGGTTCGCTGAACTTCATGGAAGTTTGCTAGTCTCCTACTTTGGAGATTTATTTGTCATCTTGTTATTTATTTTGGCGGTTTTGTTTGGAGACCTATTGTTTTTTGTAAACAAAACAAAAATTAACTAACTATTGTGAAGGTAAGACTAATAGGAGCCTGTTAATATTTTTACTAATATTTGTCCAGCTAATGAAAAAACAAAAGACTTAAGCCACTGTCACGCTGTGGTAGCTTAAACGGGGAGTGTAAAAACGCTTTTTATATTCACAAATGACGCCATTTCATTTAAATAATTATGAATGCGTAATTATGCCATGCATGTTTTGTTAGGGTTTAACTGATGCTTAGGCACCGCATAAAAACAAAAGACTTAAGCAATAAACTCGGTGTAATTGCAGCGATTTAGTCATGCTTTTGCATTCAACGCATTTGCTACAAACTTGTAGACAGGCTGATTCATTCACGACTAGACAAATTTCACCAGCAAATTCCTTGGTTAATTTCATGAAAATATGTCCATCTACGACCATGCCCGAAAATGCAAGGGGGTGAAATGGCTGCGGTTTGAACATTTTCGGATTGGTGGTCGAAGGGTACTAGGGTAAAACTGCTAAGCTCTGAACCAGTGGTTAGACTGAAATGCAAACATTTGTTGTATGTTAATTTACAAAAACAAAAAACCGAGCGCTCTTATTTCGCTTCCAAAAAAAAAATTTGCATTTCATTCAAATAGTCAAAACATCGGAACGGTAGGACCTCTGTGCTTCATAATTTTGGAAAGGTAAGAGATAGGGCTATCTTTTAAGACACTGGTTTAGAACTTAGCAACCTCCGACCACCAATCCAAAAATTCCCAAACCGCTGCCTTTTCGCCCCTTGTATTTTCGGGCATGGTCGTAGATGGGCATATTTTCATGAAATGAGCCAAGGAATATCCTGGTGAAATGTATCCAGTCGGAAATGAATTACCCTGTATTATCAAACTGGAAGACATTATTTTTTACATGTGTACTTTAGTAAAGGGCAATTTATATCGTTTTTTTATTGCAAGTCAGGCATTTTAATCAGAATTGGATGTCGAAATCTGAATTATGATTAGTTCACAGTCAGATTTGAGACCAAGTTTCTTTTGAACATTTTGTTCAAAGAGAAGCCAAAAAGTTATTCTAAAGGCAGTCGATAAGACTTTTAGTAATTAGCAAGTTTCGGTGAGCGCTACCTCACCATCCTCAGACCCCAAGCAACGAATGTGCTTTAACAATTATCACAGGCTATACTCTTAAGTGCAGGCAGATTTCAATGCAATAAGAAATTGCCGTCAGTAGAGTATTCCACCAAACAAAATAAACACAATAAAAATCCCTCCCACTGACTTCTGATTGGGGTCTGAGGATAGTGAAGTAGCTCTCATGGAAACCGCAGTCAACACTGCTTGCAACTAAAAGTCTGTTAAATTACTTTTTTGTTACTCTTTAAACAAAATGTTCAAAATAAACCTAATCTCAAATCTGACTATGAACTAAGCAGAACAGTTTTCATACGATACATGCCAAAAAATAAGTTCTCTCTAATTTTAATTTTAAAACAAATTGCATTTTAATGTTAGATAAACAGTCTGTTTGCCGTCATAGTAAATAAGTTAGAGTACACAAAATCATACAAGTAAGCTCATTTTCAGTGACGGGTTACCGTTCTTCGAACATGCGCAACTTCGCGAATAAGTGTTTAATTCCTTAATCAATCGCTCTTCGAAGCCGGTACTAAAAAGCAGGTCACTGCCGGTAAGTAAAAGGATTATATCGTGCTCATCTCAAGGGTTTGAGAGAAGTTAGTTCCTAAACCGGATGTTGAGGGAATTATGAGGTCTATTCAATAGATCAAACTTGAGGGTTTCATTCAGTCACGCTAGACTTTAAACTATTCTTACTCATTTTCGTTGGGGGTATGTAGACTCACAAATCGTATTCAAAAAGCCAGCTAGGTTAGTAAGATACATTTGTATCGGGGCTATATCAGAACAATGGCACAGTACTTCTAATTTCTGGCACTTTTAAATCAATTCAGAACTAAATGTACCTCATTTAATATATTTTTAAATTGATCTATCACCCCATTTGCTTCTAGATATAACCAACATCAACACAAACTTATAATACCTCTGTAACATAGTATAGCTAGGGTATAACAACTCAGAGCTGTGATTTCACACACGATCTTGAAGGACAGTTACAAACCTGAGAAGCGAAATGAGGTGTGCACCAATATAATTTCTATATAAAGCGTAATATCGCACGGCATGTGTGCCCTAGCATTATTTTGCTGGAACCAAATAGCGTAATTAATTTTGCGTTATAAATTTGATTTCCTGAATAGATAACCTATCAAAAACAGACGACGAAATTTGCGATTATTCAGAGCAAAACCAACGAAGATTCAGCAGTCGCTTATATACGTTTTATTTCAAAATTGTTAAGTATTCAAAACGTTAAAGAGCTTGCTCACGTTCAATGTTCAAAACTCCCTTTTAAAGTTTTGAACACTAATTTTATGGACTAGCTAGCGCTGGAGAGTATTTTTTAAATGTCTTAATATTTTATTTTGGATTTTACAATATACGAGTACTTATACAAAAAAGCCAATTTTTTCAGAAAAGTTAAGGTTATCACACAGTGAACCACTTGAAAGAAAGTTTTTTAATCTTTAAAAAAACTATTCAAAAATCCCTACCAAGGTTAAAAGAGGAAATCTATTATCTAACGAACGAACTTTAATTTTAAGGTTTTAAATGAAATAGCTTCACGATATCAGGGCCGCCGCAATTCTACTCTTTTCCGAGACGCTTCAGAATAATTGCTGCCATTGCTGTATTTTTATACCCCGCAGCACCGCTTGCATAAGCTAGTTTCACGGCAAACCGATCGACGAACAATCAGACGTATCGATTTGTGGAAGTCTTTCTGATCGTCGGTCCTTCTGTTCGTCCCACTAAAGCTTAGTAAAAACTACAGGGCGCAACTGCTACGAGTATTTGCTCTTTATAAAATTTGACAGAAGTAAGTCTTTTTAGGCCAAGGAAGAGCGCTATTAAAATTGAAGAAAACAGTCTCATATTCAGATATATCTCCCACATATATATTCAACCGATGCAATAGCTTAAGCTCTAGCAAACACTTATTAAAACCAATTTTGATGAAATTTGGCACAGTTGATTACGACCGATGAAGTCATTTAAAAGTGGGTCATATTGGACCATGCTCTGATATAGCTCCAGCACAAAGGTTCATCCCGATTTTACGTAAAACTTTTGGACCACTTTTGGCATTGTGTGGGGTGATTAATTTTTAGGTTCCCTTATTTTTTAAAGAAAAAAACACAGAAATTTCTAATTGAATGGGGAATGTTTATTATCATTTGAAAAAACATTCTTTGCCATTTATTTTTTGAAGATTATGTCTATAAAATGTTGGCCGCGGCTACGTCTCAGATAGTTCATCCGTTGAGTCCAACTTTCGATGACTCGTTCGAGCATTTCTACAGGTATGGCGTTATTAACACCCACAACGTTGGCTTCCAAAAACTGAATCGTAGCTGATTTGTCAACATAGACTTTGGGCATTACGTTGCCTCAAAGAAAGAAGTCTAACGGTGTGATATCGCACGATCTTGGTGGCCAGTCGACCGGCCCAAAACGTGAAAATATCTGCTCACCGAAGTGTTTTCTTAATAAATCCATTGATTGATGCGATGTGTGGGAAGTAGCCGACTGATTGAAATCAAATGTCGCCGAGATCACGAGCTTTAATTTCAGGCATCAAATAGTCGGCTAACATGGCACGATAACGGTCGCCATTGACGGTTACGTTCTCACCGGCTCATCACAATTGTAAACAAAAATAACATGACAGCATGACACGACTCACACGTGTTCTGTCAAAAAAGGCTATTGAAAAAAGTATCTCTACTTGGATCACCCATTATATTACAATAACAAACCAACACTTTTTACCCATATAGGCCTATTTGTATACCGTCCGCCGAAGAGTGGAAGGTATAGTAAATTTTAAATTTCGATTGCAACACGACGATATATTGATTGGAGGCCCTATAAAGAATATATATTATTTATAGTCGTAAAATTCTAAAACGATCTAGTTATGTCCATCCGTCCGTCCGTGTGTCTGTTGAAAGCATGGTAGCGGTCAAACAAGTCAACCTTTCTTGAATGATGCATTAGGCTGTTTGAGATTGTGAATGGGCAAAATAGGCCCAGGTGAGAAAATATTCCTGTAATGGACTAAGGGCACAGAAGTACACTTTTTTGAGTATCATTATAAAATCATAATTCTTTGTAAATTGAATATAGTTATATCTCAGTAATATCTCAGAAAAGGGATTAGCTGCTAGACTTTTATCCTTATGTTGCACAAAACGTTCCGCAGGACAAAGCGGGAGATTAGTCAATATGGACTTGGGTCTCAAAATAAAGCAAATTTTGCCTTCAATCCAAATAGAAGGTGGTCCAACCAAAACGCACTTACTCTTTCTTCCCTCTATGACAATTAACAACAAACCTCATATATTTATGGCTTGTGAAGCAATTCCTCTTTTAAAAGTTAAACGCACAATATTAATTCTAAATAAAACAAAACATTTTCCGAGTATTATCTTAATATTTTTTATTATGATGAAGGGTTTATGACAATTATGTGTGAAACAACATATCGGCCAAATGCTTGCCACGGCTTTGGTGGCAGACCTCTATCCGATGGTTCTTTTTTCAATGACTCTTAGACATAATGAAGGTTCAATGTCGTTAACGTGCTGAATTATCTCATCCTTTAGCTCTTGAATTCTTCTTGGTGTATTAAGGTACTTTTCTGTGTTTAAATATCCTGAAAGAAAGAAATTCAACGGTGATAGAGGTCAATTAACACCGCTAAGACGTGAGATAACAAGGCCATTGAATCTTTCGCGCAAAAGAGCCATTGTTTCATTGGCTGTATTACAAGTGGCACCATCCTGTTGGAACAACATATAGTCGGGGTCCATATCCTCAATTTCTGGCCACAAGAAGTCCGTTATCATATCCCGATAGTGAACACCATTCACGGTGACTGCTTGGCCGACCACATTTTTGAAGAAGTACAGTCCGATGAAGGTGCCAGCCTATAAACTTCAGAAAACAGTCACTCTTTGTAGATTCAGCTGCTTTTCAACATTCACTCGTGGATTCGCATATGCATAAATGCGGCAATTCTGCTTATTAACGAATCCACTGAGGTAAAAGAGCTGTCCAAAAATATCACGAAGTGAATTTTGATTTGAACGCCCATTTTGTAAAAGGCTTCAGCAAATTGTGTACCTCTCCAAGGTTGAATTTGTCAAACACTGAAACAAAAAAAGTCAAATGAATATTGGACAAAAAAACGTCAAGGTGCGACTCACAATTAATAACGTGCATTATGGTATATGAAATCATTCTGAAGTTTTGGCTGAGTTTAGAGATGTACGCATGGACCGAAAGGGCCCAAAATGTACCATGTTTGCTTTTAAGTATAGGGTGATTAATTTTAAGGTTCCCTACTTTTTTAAAGAAAAAAACATAGAAAATTCAAATTGAATGGGGAATATTTATTATCATTTGAAAGAACATTCTTTGGCATTTACTTTTTGAAGATTATGTCTATCAAATGTTGGCCGCGGCTACGTCTAGATGGTCCATCCGTTGAGTCCAATTTTCGATGACTCGTTCTTGCATTTCGACTGGCAACGGGCGAATGGCATGTGTGATGTTTTGCTCCAAGGTCTGAATCGAAGCGGGTTTGTCCGTATAAACTTTAGACTTTACATATCCCCACAGGAAAAAGTCTAACGGTGTGATATCACACGATCTTGGTGGCCAATCGACCGGCCCAAAAAGTGAAATTATCTGCTCACCTAATTGTTCTCTCAATAAATCCATTGATTGAAGCGATGTGTGGGAAGTGGCGCTGTCTTGTTGAAACCAAATGTCGCCGAGATCACCAGCTTCAATTTAAAGAATCAAAAAGTCGGTTATCATGGTACGATAACGGTCGCCATTGACGGTTTCGTTCTCACCGGCATCATTTTTGAAGAAACATGGACCGACGGTTCCACCGGCCCACAAACCACACTAAACCGTTGTTTTTTTGGATGAAGTGGCAGCTCTTAAACCTTTTCTGGTTACTCTTCGTCCCAAATGCGGCAACTTTTCTTGTTTACATACCCATTGAGCCAGAAATGTTGGCCGACTATGTTGACCATAAGTTGAATGAATTGCACATTCCTCACAGAACGTGAATTTTCGTTTTAAATTTGAACGATTTGTAAAGGTTGTTCAGGCGTAAGTCTTTCCATGATGAAATGCCAAACAATACTAAACAAAAATAATATGACAGTATGACACGACTCACACGTGATCTGTTAAAAAAAAGGCTGTTGAAAAAAGTATTTTTACTTGGATCACCCTATAGTGTCGGACCGGCGGGGGGTATATAAGGGTCGGCCTAGCCGAACTTAATTGCGTTTTTACTAGTTTAATCTAAGTTTGATATAATTTTGAATTAATTCCAATGCAATCTACGTATAAAATTGAAACATATTTTTTTGTTTAAAAGTTTGGTTTTGATTTTAAACATGTTTTCGAAACATGGCCGAACCAAATAATTGGTTTTAGCTCAGCATGAAACTCCAATTAAAAACTACGAAACAAAAATTGGGTGTATCAAAAAAATTAAATCAATTTGATAATGACCTTGGCATGAAGTGAATAGTAATGTAGTTCATTGCTCAAATATTTACTTAACAGTGTTTGTTAGAAGGCCATATTGAATTCTTTGCATATTTCTCAAAGCACTTGCAGTGAATAGAGCATGCACGTACGTAGACATACGAGTATTTATTATGCAAGTGCCTGTGTTGGTGTTATCACTTCAAGTCGAATACATTTTCTGCCGAACCATATTTGCAGCTAAAGACCGAAACATTTTCTTATCATTTTAATATAGGGTGGGCGATTTAAAAATTTCAATATTAATCGGCTTCAAAAAATTAAGTACAGATAACACAGTGAGACAAATGACGAAGAACCTATACACAGTACAGGTTCGATTGTACTACCAAAGGGTACTATTTCCCTATACTTGGTGACCAATTTTTTATGAGCTTCAAAAGTTTTGAAAATCAGTGTGCCCCTCGAAAAAAGGTGTCATCAGTTTTTGTCCAACAGCTTACACATACTTCATGATAGCGCTAAACTATGTTCGGCAATAATGTAGCTGGGAGCTCTGTGCACAAATGTTGTAAACACTTTATACCAAAAAAGTAATTCATTCCTGACCTTTTTTTTTAAAAATAAAAAAATTAAAATTTTCATTTTTTTCAGTATAATTTTGAAAGTGCCTGAACGTTTTACCAACAATGTTCCACAAAATTGTAGCCACGGCCAAGCTAAACCCCTCTTGTGAACATCTCAAAACAATCCGAACGTGTCTAGGCACCCTAAATAGCTCACAAATACCAGTATGTTACATAAAAATTGTCGTTATTTAAAATTTTTAACACAAATACAAAAAGAAAAATAATATAATTTATCATCCTCTGAATCCTCGTAATCGTAAATTATAATTTTTCTACTGGTCAGAGCGAAAATGCATCGGATGGTGTTCCATTATTATATGACAAAGTTCAACCTTTCCAATAAACCCAGAAATTTGAAGAAAAAAACCGGTTTTTTTTACAGCCGATTCAAATTTTAAATGTTTAATCGCCCACCCTGCATATTAAAATGTAATGTTCGTTGCAAACAAATAACTTTAATATTATGTGGTGAACCTCTTTCTTTTTCAAAGAATCCGGAATATTTTATCTTGACTTTTCCTTTATTTCATTTGAAAAAAAGATTTTTTATATTTGAAAAAGTTTTTGGATTAACATTTTTTCGGGGCTCCTAAAAAGTTTGACTCAAGGCCATTGCCTATGTTGACTACACGTTTGTTCGGCCCTGCATACCGCATACAAACGAAACGCAACCATACATCCATTGTACACATACATTTTCTATGTACATCAAAAAAAATCCATTTTAGTTAAATCAACCCGTTTTGCAGCTAAACATTTAGCCTTAACAATAGCTGGTCAAACCACAAACACCAACAACAAGATTAACACTCCCATCAACATGGGCAGCAACTCAACGTTTACCAGTCACCAGCCATCAGAGGTGGAGTAGCTGATGCCAAAATCGGCAACAAAACCTACTAAACCACCTGCATGAGCAACTGCTGGTGTTGATGGTATTTATCGTATGGCTGTGGTTGGCGTCGTCGAAGAAATGCAACCGCCGAGATACACTTCTATGAAACTGCGGCGGCAGCAGCAAAACCAAATATATTTTAACACTCATTGCCCAACCATCGCCGCACGTCATTGTCATTGACCATAATAATGTTGGTAACTGCAGAAAAAACAAAAGACGTTTTAACTTAAATGAAAAATGGTGTAAACTAGTTTACTATTATTAACGGCTTCAAATTGGCTAAAATAGATTGACGACTATGGTGCGTGCGTGGGTGTTCGAAAGCTCACACTAACACACTTGCCTGCCAAATAAGAATTTGTACTCATTCATGCTACGATAAATAGATTTTGTTTGAGTGAATAACCAATTCGGGCTGGTTTAGCCAGTGGCAACACTGGCAGAGATATCAGAGATTTAGAAATATAAGATCAAACAATTTCACAAGCATTTCCTTCAAAATGTTTCCACACCTATTCTCATATCGCTTAAAAAAAGACTCAGCAGAAGAGTTTCTTTAAAGAGAGGGAGACCCTAAAACTTCAAACAAAAAGTAAAAAAGGCTGAAGTCAGACTTTAGCATTTCTGAAACACACAACATCACTCTGCCATTCAGAAGATTCAGCTCCTTTATCTTTAAATTGATTGGATGGACAATGTTGCCTTTAGATCGACAAAGCCACTTATCGGAAGGGAACTTTATGTGAGGACTATTCAAAACCATAGACCGATATGGTCCAATTTCATCAAAGATTGGTGTCGTAACGGTCAATGCGAATTTTGGTCGAAATCGGGGCAAGATGTGGCTTCTAAAGGTACAGTTTCTGAAATCGGGGTAGAGTTTCATATGGGGCTTACATAAAATGTGGAACGATATGAACAAATTTAATTAGATATGGGTTGGTTGGAATATTTGTGCAATGCGTGGCTTTAATAGTTGTAGGTTCCAGAAGGGCCTGTATTTGCGTATGCGTAGTATGTACTTAATATCTCCATATAATTAAACTCGTAAAGGGTTGTCCAAATACAACGCTCGATGTTAATTGTAAATAAAACAAAAACTTTTAAAAGAATTTTCTTAATATATTATTATTATAATAGAACGATCTACGGCAATTACGTGTGCAATAAAATCACTTGATCTCGGCATGTCCTGGATTTTTTCAGCCGATTCTTGAGGCAATGCAATAAGAGGATGCATGGTCCAACAGGATGGTGCCACTGCTCACACAGTGAGG
The DNA here is from genome assembly GCA_963513945.1 of Hydrotaea diabolus. NCBI lineage: Eukaryota > Metazoa > Arthropoda > Insecta > Diptera > Muscidae > Hydrotaea > Hydrotaea diabolus. Next base: position 240,265,301 of record OY740716.1, on the reverse strand, counting down.
GTTTACATAAATTGTTCAAGGAAATGCCAAGTGCAATCACTTGCTATTGGCATTTCCTGGATTTTTTCAGCCGATTCTTGAGGCAATGCAATAAGAGGATGCATGGTCCAACAGGATGGCGCCACTGCTCACACAGCGAGGGTTACCATGAATTGTTCAAGGCCGTCCAGGAACACGTCCGCGTGGGCGAACAGCGAATCGTAAACGAAAAGCACGCTGCACTGCAATGATCGAGTGCGCATTTGAAAAATACCCAAAATGACCTCTCCTCACGTATCTAATGCATGAAGGCAAATGGAAGGCAAACGAATACAAATCTCCCGTCAGCCACTCTCTTCGACCAACAGCTTGCTGTGTAAAAAAGCAAATAACCGCGCTCCACCCTGTATATATAATCAAGTATACTCGCAAAAAATGTCAGCGAAATCCGACAATTATTTAAAAATGTATTGCACTATAATTCAAAATTTTTAAAACATGCACTCGGTTTTGATCGCCAGTGTAAATGATCCATTTTCATCACAGTCAATTGGTGATCGCTCATAACGTACCATGCAAAATTTGAGCCAATCGGGTTTGAATTGTGTCTTCTTGAGCTGCAGGACATTAAGTCGGAAGGGACCTTTGGGTAGGAGCTATTCGAAAATAGGGTCCGATACATTCAAAATTTACCAGAGAAGGACGTTTGATCGCTTGTAATGCTCTATGTCAAATTTGATCAAAATCGGAGCAGTAGGTTCTGAAATCGGGAAAATCCTAAGTATCATATCAAAATATCGACCGATGTGGAACACCTTCAATAGGGTTTGTCAAAGCTATACGAAAATTTGGTCCAATACTTATATATTCAAAATCGCTTTGATCGCTTGAAATACTCTCAGAGAAATCTGGTCAAAATCGGAGAAGGGCGTTTGATAGCATGTAATGCTCAGAGTTAAATTTTGTCAATATCGGATATAATAAGTGGCTTTTAGAACTGTATGAAAATCATACGTTTATATCTAGATATGGACCGATGTGCAACAATTTCAATAGGATATGTCCTTGGCCGAAACTTGAAGAATATACATTGTTTCATTGAAATTGGTTCATAACTTCTACCTGTACTTTGACTACAACAACAGATGACCAGACTATCGAACGGTCAGGCGAAGGAAGGAAGGAAAGTAGGAAGGGACGTACGGTTGAACATCAATCATGCATGGACATATGTCTATAAAATAATTATAAATTTTTCTCACCAAGCCAAAAATAACATCAATAATTAATGAAATTTTATTAAAAAATTAAATGTGAATTTTGTTTTAATCTCGGTACATTAAGAGCGCGCTTTAGGGGTCCAAAAACCTATTTTCAATTGTCATTTTTATAGGGTATAATCTAGTCGTCCACGCCCGCTTTCTTACTATTCAAACCCTGCATTACTCTGTAGAAAAGGGTGCTATAAATTATTTCCTTTGCAAATGTTTGAAACTACCAAAACTATTTGAACTAGAACCACCTTTAAGTATACCGATCGACGTTCAATCACCAGCTGATTCCATTTAACGATGTTAAATGTCCATTTACCAGTCCGTTCATTTAAATATTATACAGGTCGCAGTTTGAAATTGAAGACAATCGGTTTAGATTATTATAAAGCAGATTAATATAAAGCCTTCCTGCCTTGATGAAATTTTCTTTTATCTTTTGCTATTACTTATTTTTTCGGCTTGAGGCCATGTAATAAAAAACTTGTTATGCTTTTTATATATAATTTTAATTCCCAATATTTCGACTGACTTCGTCAATCATCTTCAGTAGTTATCACTAGGAAATACAAAATATTTTTAACAATTAATGCACAAAACACTAACATAATATTTAACAATAATTACATTTTAAGCAAAGAAACAATGTCGTTTACCCGACTAACTTCTTGGTTTCAACTGATTTTTGTCTTAAGCTTACTTTTATGTTTATGCAACAGATTTCTGTAAATGTGTGCGATTCCATCTGTGTCTGTCTTATAGTTGATTCCACTCTCTTTCTTATTAAGATATAGCACCCACACAATCGATGTTATGTTTGTAGCTCTATCTTTAACAGATGTTATGTTCTGAGCTACAGAAGCTACTTAAAACTTCTGATCTTGATGAGAATTGGCACATGTCAGTTTTTTGCATCACGGAGGGAAGTTATTAAAACTAAAGCAAATCGGTTGCGATTTAGATATAGCTTCCACACATTTAATATCCATGTATCCATTGTCAAACGGGGCCATTTTCTGGGGCCCTAGGGCCTATGTAGCCCGTTTCGACTTCCGAATTTACCCAAATCTAAAGTAGAGGTACTTTATTTAGATTAGTGAGAAAATTTCACATTTTCTGAATACTAAGTATTAGGTGTTATTTTTGGCCCCTACAGCGTATAGGACCAATGACCACGCCTATTTCTTGGGCCTTTAAGACATCTACGGTTGACTTACGCACATCTGATAGTTGGGACAACCAATAGTTTTAAAAACATTTTGTTGCTGTAACCAATAATGGAATGGGATAAAAATAAGTTGGTTGTGGCAGCGAATTTGTTCTCTGTGTGTAGTAAAATAAAAACAGATTCGTTGCCACAACCGAATTTTTTACGAGTGGAAAATAGAAGCGGATTTTTTTTAGATATTTTGCATACCAACTAACGCACCATGGCGGTCCACAATTGCTCGATAATAAATGATACCAAAAGTGACATGTGCCGGACAAATTTAAAAAAAAAAATTCTGGTTTATCAGCTACTGAAACTGGTGAAGACAAAACTCGATGAGTACGACTATTGACTAAAAAAATCTAAACAATATTTGTATGACTTAACCACAGTTCCTATTTTAAATGTTATACAACACATTAAAACCTATTATAATCGCGATGTTAAATTTGTCTAAATTACTAGCGGGCTACTTTGATTTCCTTTCAAGAAGGCTTTTGTTTTGTGAACATTATACAAGAGTTGCACAATTATTTTAATTGGTTTTTGTTATATGCTTTGTTTTTCATAATACTCTTCAGTACTGAGAAAAGCAAAACTGGTCATTTATGTATAATTTAATTTTTAATATGAGTCTTCCTTTTGACAACAGGTCTCTTTGTTTTGTCTATTCAGTGTGAGGCTCCTACATGAACCACAGACAATTGTTATTTTTTCGCAATTATTATAAGTTGGAAATTATACATTTCGGCTTATTATATTTTCTGTTAATGCAGAGACGTAGAAAATATTGGGGGTGGCTAAAAATGGTCTAAATTTCAAACTAGTAAAAACGTCGTTAAGTTTGGCCAGAACGAATGTTGAATACCCTTCACCTTAGAAAAATTACTCAAAAAAGTGTTACCTTATCCAAGGTACCATATGCCACCATTTTGCTATTATGATTTTATTTGTAATCTATGTTATAAATGGTTTTTAAACAGTCGTGATTTACTTCATTAAGTAAACGATACCTAAAGCTATAGTACTTATGTGTATAATATTGCTTTAATTCAATGTATTTAAAGTTCTAAATGGCAAGTCCAAAACATGTTGTCTTTTGAGTCAATCTTATAGCATCAGTTTCATCAAGTAAACATATTGCAAGTCTATTTGGATGATTGCTAAGCCTTTCCAAATGTCGTTGTGTATAATGGCGAATTACCTCTTTGATGGTTGGTATTTGCTTGGTATTTTGTGAATGATAAAATTCTTAACAAACAACGGCGCATCCAAAATGGTTCACAATGTTTTTGAATGAAATCGTTGTAGAATTTCGATGTGTGAAGAGCTACAACATCCCAAGAGATAGATCAATAGGTCCAAATTGGTTTTAGTACCGCTTTATACATTCGTAGTTTGATATCTAGATTTAGGCCTCAGCATTCAACTTATTCGGGCCTCAATTTAGTCGACGCTCTATATGCAAAGCAACATATTAAATTCAACTGCTACTACAAGAGTTGTTATTTATATTTTGGGTCCGGCAATAAAAACACAATAATTTATCATTGGAAATGGTTTTATTGTTTTTCAAAATATTCTCCTTTAAGATCAATACACTTTTGCATGCGCACAAACCAATTTTCGAAGCACTTTTTCCACTCTGATTGAGACACCTTCAAAACAAGATTTTTGAACGCTTCAATAGCTGCTTCGGGCGATGAAAAACGTTGACCACGCATTTTTTTCTTGATGCTAGGGAATAAGAAGAGGTCATTGGGTGCCATATCAGGGATGTACGGTGGATGGCCCATTAACTCGACATCTTGAGTGGTCAAATAGCTCATCGCTTCAACTGATGTGTGAGAGCTCGCATTGTCGTGATTCAAAATGATCCGTCTTCTCTTATTATCTTTCCTCTTTTCTTCTCTTTTCTTGGTAAACAGATAGTTGTATACCACTCAGAATTGACCGTCCTAAGCTTCACTAAAGGCACTGTGGCAACATGACCGGTTATTCGGAAAAAAACGCAATCATTTGCTTCGATGCACTTCTTCCACGAACAACTTTAGTAGGATTTGGCTCGTCTTGAAAGACCCATACGCTCGATTGCTGTTTTGTTTCGGGTTCATATGCAGAGATCCTTGATTCATCACCTGTGACAATGTTGTCTTTGAGCTACCGCTGCTAAACTTTTTCAACATCTCCTTGCACTAATCCATAGGAGCCTTCTTTTGAGCATTCGTCAAATTATGTGGAATCCAACGAGAACAAATTTTTTTCACGGTCAAATGAACATGTAATATCTTATTGATGCCTGTTAACTAATGCCCAAAGATGCCTTCATCTCACGGTATGTCACATGTCGGTCTTGCGGTCTAACTAATGCCCAAGGATGCCTTAATCTCACGGTATGTCACATGTCGATCTTGCTTAATCCGTTCACGCACAGCATCGATGGTTTCTGGCAAAGTGACCGAAGTTGAACGTCCTTCACGAAATTCATCCTGGAGCCTGGAGCCTGAAGTCTTGGTACCAGCGATTAAAAGTGGTTTTTGATGGTGCTTCATCGCCACAACTCGAAATAACTTGATTTAAACACTCTTGTCTCGATAACCCATGCCGAAAATCTTAAAAAGTCATACCACGAAAATGTTCACGAGATAATTCCATTGACTGAGATGAATTTTTAAATACACTGTAAACAAAACAATTCGACCTCAAATGACAAAACGTTGTTAGTGAAGTTATTCTTAAAAATTTCAAAGTTACCAATGAAAATGGAAGTTTGCATCTAGGAACACTAGTATTGTTAGGACCCGAAATATAAATAGCAACCCTCGTATGTATTATTTCACCATCTTTTGCAACGGGGGACAGTTGCCCTCGTTCAATGTGAAAGTCATGTGGTTTGATTTTATGAAATTAACTTTAATGTTCCACTTTTGAAACCAGCTTTGAAGTTTAAGAAGTTGATTTTAAACTTTCAGGGAGGCAGCGCTTACCGAGACATTGGATGACAATATTGCTATAACTGGTAAGGGAAAGGGCCCAGTATACTTCCCTGGGGTACACTAGCACAGATTTTAGATATATGTCACTTAAAAGGCAAAATGTTCCCTATTGCCGATTTCGTGACTACAAGCCATCAACGTCTAAAAATTAAGGGACCTAGCTTAGATCGTTTGACTTCTTTAGTGGCTTTAACAAACTCACAGGCAGTTGACTGACAGAAAATGCTAGATCGAATTTAATATATAAGAGCAATGATAAATTGTTTATAAGATCTAAGAATTATACTCGTATGAGTACTTCGAGGTTTTGCGGAATATGAAATTTGGTAAAGGGTATACAAAGAAAGAATATAATTATTACTTTGCCTAGCAAAATGATCTGGAAGAATTTTGAAACCTGTAAATATTGAGGATTAATATATTTATTTAAATATAGATGCAAGAGGTCTCGAGCCGGCTAATTAGTTTTTACCTGACATTTTTCCCATCATCGCAATAAAACGCCTTTAAAACCAGAATTATTTTCTACGATCTTGAGCTATTAATTAAGCATTTCCGTTAAGGTTAGTCTTTCTCTTCATTCACTTTCGTAGCACCAGGTTTACAATAAAATAAATAAATGCTTACTTATGAACATCCTGCATGAGTTCCAATGCTTTAACATGAATCGCTACTGTCTGCAATTATACTTCAGGCACATGTGGATTTAAGAATTGCAGACATTGTTGCCATTCCCAGGAAGTGTTTATATCCGCTGCTAACAATTACATTCTACATTTGCTTAAGCAAATTACAAAGCAGGTGTTTAATTAACCAATTTCCATGGCTGGAGAATAAATTAAAATCAAATATTGAACTTAAATATTTACCACAAAAAATGTATTTTTTTCCAAATATACAAATTTGCAAATTAATTTATCAATGCGGTTTAAAGTACAAATAATTATGGTTATTCCGTAGAACATTACCAAAACATTAGCTAGCAAACTAAGTTGTTTGGTATTAGTCAAAAATGCATAAACACCTTCAGTTAATCAGTAGGAACACATGCAAATGATTGATTTGAAAATACAGAATATAAGACAAACCAAAAAAAAAGATATACTGTTCATGAATAATAATTATTATGACAATGCACAAATGGTTTTTGTTTGCGAAATAATACAAGTTATTAGGAAGTTAAGCAAAGTTATTTAAGAATTATTCTCTCACATTGTTTGCAGACCCAACAAGTTTGCTGCTTAAGTCTTTTGTTTTAGTTTGGTGTACGGTGGAAGGTTGGACAGGTGGAGAATGTGGTACCTGCTAGTTGATTAGAAAAAAGAACGCAAAGCATAAGAACAAACCACTAGCCATTGTTATTGATCTGCTGATCATGTATTCTGACCAACAATTCTACTTAGTAGGGACATACATATTGTTACAACATTGAACACACCCCTTCCAATAATAGAACTGAACATACCCCGTAAATGTCATATGGGTTTTGAAAGCTAACCTCAATAGCGTTAGTCTGTAACGGGATTTTAAAATTGTTGCAACTTTCACCATGGAGTGGTCAGATAATGAGAACCGTATCCCTGTAATAGCGCTTTTCAAGTGAGAAATAAAAAAAGCGATATTTTCAAAACGCTCCGGTCACTAGAGATTAGCCGTATGTTCGTCTACCGATGCATAAAACTGTTTGAGGAGACTGGAGATGTAAAAGACCGCCACCGATCGGGCAGCCCACGCTATGTTCGAACACCACATGCCATCAAAGCCGTTAAATCAAGGATTCACAGAAATCCGCTCCGAAAACAGAAAATCATGGCCCGTGAGATGAATATCACGCAAAAGTCCATGAGTCGAATCATTAAAAAAGACTTGGGACTTGGGGCTTTCAAACGACGTACCGGACATTTATTGACTGCAGCTTTAAAAAACAAAGGATTGAAAAATACAAACGTCTTTTGGTGAAGCATGCTGATAACTTGCACAGAAAAATTTAGTTTACCGATGAAAAATTTTTTACCGTTCAGGAACAATTTAACAAGCGAAATGATAGAGCGTAGGCGCGGTCATCTAAGGAAGCATCTGAACTGATCCCAAGGGTGGAAAAGGGTCATCACCCAGCTTGGTTTGGTGGGGTGTCTCTTACGATGGGGTCACTGACCTGCATTTCTGCGAACAAGGAGTCAAAACATCGGCCAAGGTTTACCACGAAACCGTTTTGGAAGCTGTTGTAAAGCCTCCTAATAATTTCCTGTTCCAAAACCAGCCATGGACTTTCCAGCAGGATTCTGCGCCGGCCCAAAAGGCTAAAACGTCCCAGGCCTGGCTTCGAAACAATTTGCCAGCGTTCATTTCCTCAGAAAAATAGCCCTCAGGCAGTCCAGATTTGAAGCCATTGGATTACAAATTGTGAACGGTTTTAGAGGACAAGGTTTGTCACAAAAGATACCCCAACATTGGATCTCTTAAGACTGCTTTGGTTCGAGCAGTCCAAAACCAGCCATGGACTTTCCAGCAGGATTCTGCGCCGGCCCATAAGGCTAAAACGTCCCAGGCCTGGCTTCGAAACAATTTGTCAGTGTTCATTTCCTCTAAAGAATGGCTCTCAGACAGTCCAGATTTGAACCCATTGGACTACAAATTGTGGACGGTTTTAGAGGACAAGGTTTGTCACAAAAGATACCCCAACATTGGATCTCTTAAGAGTGCTTTGGTTCGAGCTGTGGCCAATTTTCCAATGGACGAGGTTCGTGCAGCTATTGACGATTGGTCAGTGCGACTTTCTAATAAGTTGATTCTTTTTGGATACAAACAAATACATAAATAAATATATTAAAAAATATTTTGTCCAAAAACATTCAGTACTTTTTATTTTACAGCATAAATCGTGTGTAACAGTATTTATGAACCTACTAAGTAGTATTATGACTTAGTGCTGATGTTTGCAACACTTTAAAGGAATGGAGATAGAGAATATATGTTCAGTATACCGATAGACTCAGAACCACTTTCTGATTGCATCTTTTTTTTAATCATCCAAAGTACATGCCATAATTTTAAACGGATTCCGATGAAACTTGGTACATTCTTCAAGTTATATCTTGGCCAAGGACGAACCCTATTGAAATTTGTGTACTTCGGTCTATGTTTTAATATCGTAAATAGATTTTTTCCGATTTCAGAACCTTCAGCTCTAAAAGGCACAAATTATACCCGATTCCGACCAAATTTCACACAGAATACTACGAGTAACAGACACTCTACCGTTGTGGTTTAAATGTTTACTAACTTTTTTTTATTTATTGGTTAATTATTATTAATATTTTTTGCTATCTTCTTCTTTTATTTGCCCATCCGTTATTCGGATATAAGCGATCATACATTACATTGACCTTACATTACAAAAAATACGTATTTGTTTCGGATTACAGATTTAAATTTGAATTATAGATTTAAAAGTTCTCTATTTGTAGCAGCATTTAGTAGGTTCCATTTGTCAAGATAACCAGTTCAGTCTTGGATGTTCCTCAACCATGAAATTTCTTTTCTACCTTGCGGGTCTTCCCTCAATTTTCCCATTAAGTATTGCCTGTAGGAATTGGTATTTATCGTTTCTCATTATGTGTCCCATATATGCGGTTGTTTGATTTTTGATAGTTTTAATTAATTGTCGAACTAAATTCATTTTATTTAAGACTTCACTATTCGTAATTCGATCCGCCCATGGTATCTTTAATATTCGGCGATATATCCATATTTCAAAATCTTCTATCTTTTTGGCATCACTCGATTTAATTGTCCATACATCTGCCGTACGGACCATACATAGTATTTTATAAATCGGACTTTTGTTCGAAAACCGATGTCATGGCTGGTAAGTACTTTGTAGTACTTGAAAAAGGCTTCTCTCGCCATCTCTCGACAACGTATTTCTTTTGATGTGTCCCATTGGTAATTTATTAAAACTCCCAAATACCTAAAATTGGTTACTTTCTACAGTGTAGCATCACTTATATTTAGCGTTATGTTGTTGTATAAATGTTTCCTGCTAATAATCATGTACTTTGTCTTTTTAGTGTTAATCTTTAGTCCATATGATTCACTTACATTTGTAAGTTTGTCCATTGCTCTTTGTAGACCATATACTGCTTGGCAGTATTGTAGCGTCATCCGCATATTGTATGTTATTTATGAGAATTCTACTTGTCCGCATCCCAATTCTTTCTTTTCCAATTGATTCCATAAATATTCTCTGGGAGTAAATATTGAATAGTTATCCTTGCCTAACATCCCTCGAGATGATAATCCCTTCGATGAGTTCGCCTTTCACATCAATTCGCGCCTTTTGGTTCCAGTACAGATTTTAATACATCGTATTTCTTTTCCGTCTATTCCAATTGATTCTAAAATTTCCATTAGCTTGTTGTGCTGAACAGTATTAAAGGCTTTCTCATAGTCAATGAAGTCTATGGACAGAAAAACTTCTTTTTGTACATCTCGGCAGTTCTGGATCAGTTTTTGGATGCTAAGTAACGCTTCTCGAGTACTCATTCCTTCCTTGAAGCCAAATTGTAACTTTCCCTTTAAAGTTTTACATTTAGGTTATATTCTTCTATGAATTATTCTTAGAGTATTTATTTTAAAGAAAATTCATGATATTGTTTGCTGCTATGTACTTGTCACTATATATAAGTAGATAACTTTATTATCGAATTGTTGTAATTGAAAAAGATCGCAATATAATTTTAGTCGGACCTTGTATTTCAGTGGGATGGAAACCTTTCTATAGGGTTTATAATATTTCTATGAGCTCAGAAGACCAAAATATTTAAACTGCACAAATAATCTCTTATGTTGGCTATTCATTTTTAATTCAAACATGCACTAATGTGTTTTCTGCCATCCAGCATCAAATGTATTTTCTTCGCACGATTTGCAGCGGCTTTTTAAGATTTTCTTTTAAAAAGTTGTTAAATATTAAATAGAAGAAGCAGGCTAAGATGAAGAATCAACAAAATACCTAAAAATAAGTTTGTTGTTTAAGTCTTATGTTTTCTTAGACAGACATGAATAGCTGAATGTGATTTTAAATTTGATCGACCACAAACTTGAGTCCAACACCTTCTTTTTTCGAAAAAAAAAATACAAAGCAACGCACTCAATGGTGCTAATTAACTGTACAAAAATCGCATAACCTAATAGGAAACCCTAACAAAAAGCTATCGTTTATAAAATGTTTAAATACAACACACCTTGTTCCAAAGACACAAAGCGTTAGCTTAAACATTATCTTTCTATATAACAAAATCCGTCTATGAGAATAATAATAGAAGTATACCAAGTTCAAGTTCGTAAAAAGATATAACAACAGCTAAAACTCAAACGAATAAGCGTAAAACTTAATACGAAACGTCAAAGCGTTAAAACCGCCATGAATAATGTTATAGTCATATTTAGTTTTACATACACATAGACCGACATATCAACCAACTACAGCAATTACACAAAAAGAGTCATTTATCACATGAGTCAACATAATACGATAGAGGAAATAAAATGAAAAAAAAAACTAAGACTCGGATATCAGAGACAAATATAATATCCATAGTCTCATACATGTACAAGTGTCTAGTATGGCGCACATGAAAATAGCCGGCGACTATTTTTATATAAGCTAAGGAAGACATTTTAGAATTTAAAAAAAATGTGATTAGATTGATCATAAATACTTTTAGATACTTTAAGAGCGAACTCTAGCATAAAGGCTATGATTTCAAAAAGTTTAATTAAAATAACACATCTCTTCTTAAATATTAAAATAACACATCTCTTCTTAATTCTAAGATAATTTTGGCGTGGCGTGGCCACAAAAATCATGCGTTTTAACACAGCTGGACTATTTTTTGTGAGGCTATGTGAAGTCTTGTCTACGTGGATAAGCACAACACGATTGACGCCTTGAAAGAGAATATTCGGCGCGGTATTGCAGGCAAAAAGTGGTCAAAAATTGGGCCACTAGGCTGAATTTTATTCAAGCCAGTCGCGTCGGCCACTTGCCCAAAATCATTTAAAAAACAAATGGCAAACCCACACGAGGGTTTCTATATAGATTTCTGGCCTAGGCAATACGAAGTGTAGCCTGGATACATCTGACATATCCATAGGAAAGTTTGACATTTTTTAGCATAAACGTACTCAGAACGTTTTGACGTACGACCATCATTTGTGTTGTTTACAGCGACTTGAAAAAATCAAAAAATCATCGCCAGAAGATGCTGTTGAAGCGTTCAAAAACCATGTTTTGTAGGTGTCTCAATCGGAGTGGAAAAAGTGCTTCGACAATTGGTTTGAGCGCATGCAAAAGTGTATAAATCATTTTTGATTATAAATATTCGCATTTTCATTATTAGGCCAGAAAGAAATATCAGCCTACAGTACAGTAGCCTATCAGCCTACAGCCTTACTCTAATACTGTATACGAGTAACATTTATGCCCATGGCTATTTTTTTTCAAGGAAGAGAAAAATTGTTTTTGTAGTCATGGCATGGATGTTCCTTGGTAGACAAGGATTTAATACTTGACAAGAAAATTTTATTCGATGAGCATATTAGCTACACTATCAACAAACTCCATATCACGGTTAATATATGTGACAGCGCATAGAGAAAGGGAACTAAGGGTAAAAAAATCAATTTTCATTTTTTTTTCTTTTTTTGATGTGGACAACATCTGAGCATCGAATGAGACCGATCCTATGCACCAAAAGTGTTCCCTCCTAGAGATGTGCGCGTTTTATGAAAGTGAAGTCGACGATTCTAAGTGCAAATAGAAAGGGACCTAATTCTTAAAATGGCTCTCCTGAACAAAACTTTTCATCAACTTTTCACTTTTTTTTTGATGTGGACAACATCTGAGCATCGAACGAGACCGATCCCATGCCCCAAAAGTGTTCCCTCCCAGAGATATGCGCGTTTTATGAAAGTGAAGTCGACGATTCTAAGCGCAAATAGAAAGGGACCTAATCTTTAAAATGGCTCTTCTGAACAAAACTGGTTTTTAACCTTAGGCCCCTTTCTATTTTGCGCGTCACATATTATATCCCTTCATTAACAGGAAATCTAAGTTAAGCATTGAAAATAAGCTTATCATTTTTAAGGTAATATTTCACGCTATACTATTCTATATCGCACCAGTATGGCATGCTACATCAAATTGTCACCTAAAGCGTTTACAAATAAAGCAAAATAAAATATTACAAATGATATATAATTTGCCGTTTCATTTTTCGACATGACGTCTTCATTCACTTTGCAATGTATCACTAGTTAAAGATAAAGTAAGTAATCTAACAGAGAAATTCATTGATAAAATTCATTGAGAAATTCATTCATTATATTCGTCATATTATCATATACGTTCTTAATGAATTTTTGTTATACCATCCGACTTCTTAATTTTGTACAAGAAATTATTTTTCCTTAATCATTCTAATATATTAGAAATTTATGTGTTATATTGTTAAATTATATGTTTAAGTTAAAAAGGTAAAATTTATAACTTTACTCTTACATCCTAATATTAAAATACTGTGCACACTGAATTAAATTACTCAATAAACATACATATGAGTCATTCCATGCCAAACGGTACGATTTTGGGCAAAAATTTAACGCAATGATTCCGATTTTTATGAAAATTTGCAGATTTGGTCCTCTAGCAATTCTATTTAATCCGCGATTAGAAAAAAAAAATATAATTTTTTTTTTCAAAAGTTATGACCAATTGAACTTTGGTAAAATGGAGATTTTATCAAGGAGGTGTGTTCATTCAGTCGCATGTAACTCCGGAAATACTTGACCGATTTTACTCTGCTATACCTTATTTTGAAGGTAATTTTAAGCACTTCTAAAATAACGAAACGGTATGGCATAACGCCATAGAATTTTTTAAGTTTGTATCATTTTAATCCTTTTATTTCGATTTTGAAAATGATTACATCTTTTTTTATTTTTGAAATTTTGCAGGCGTATTCTTACAGGTCTGTTTTACCGACTGTGTAAGTTTTAAAGTGGTGAAATAATGCGTTCTATTTTTAAAATTTTTTTTTTACCTTATACCTTTTTCACTTCCATGAATATAGAAAATATAATATAGAAAAAAAAATACTTTTTAATAGTTTATTGACACAAGATATAACAACAACAAAAAAACAAAGAAAAAAAGAAATAAAAAAATGAGTAATGAAATAAATGTTATGCCTTGTATACCATCTTCATACAGTACTGCTCAGAAGATGATGTTGTCTGGACTTTCATTATTTTATCGGGTTGTGGAATGAATGCATGGTAGCCAAGAGTTCCAGAAATTGTTTTCGCTTTTTCAAAACGCTCCTTCAGGTGTTTCGCCCTATCTTGATATTGATAGTTATTGAAGAATTCTATATGAATATTCTTCACGTTTTTATTCACCCAATCATAAAATTTGACGGCACTATTAATGGGATTTATGAGGCTGGACAAGCTTGCACGTGCTGCTAGTCTTTTGACTGTTCCTCCCAGACCATCGCAGGGCCATTTGCCATGAGACGTTGCAAAAAAATGCCATTCCGCTGGTATTCCAAAATCTTCTACGTGGAACGTCAGATTTAAAAAGTTTTTCTTGTTTTTGTATTGTGCGCTTGCGCCATCAGAAAAGTAAAATATTTTACTTACAGGTCCTAAGGTTTTCTTTAAAAAATTTACAAGCCCCTCCTGGAATACGTGCACGGCTATTGTATCATGTTTTTATTTCTTTTTTTCTTTGTTTTTTTGTTGTTGTTATATCTTGTGTCAATAAACTATTAAAAAATATTTTTTTTCTATATTATATTTTCTATATTCATGGAAGTGAAAAAGGTATAAGGTAAAAATTTTTTTTTAAAAATAGAACGCATTATTTCACCACTTTAAAACTTACACAGTCGGTAAAACAGACCTGTAAGAATACGCCTGCAAAATTTCAAAAATAAAAAAAGATGTAATCATTTTCAAAATCGAAATAAAAGGATTAAAATGATACAAACTTAAAAAATTCTATGGCGTTATGCCATACCATTTCGTTATTTTAGAAGTGCTTAAAATTACCTTCAAAACAAGGTATAGCAGAGTAAAATCGGTCAAGTATTTCCGGAGTTACATGCGACTGAATGAACACACCTCTTTGATAAAATCTTCATTTCACCAAAGTTCAATTGGTCATAACATTTAAAAAAAAATTTTAAATTTTTTTTCTTGAAACACGTATATAATATTTTTAAGAGAAGAATGCATACACAAACTAGTTAAGCAATCCAAGCTTGTGATGTAAAAAATGCGTACCGTTTGGCATGGAATGACTCATATGTGACAGCGCATAGAGAAAGGGACCTAAGGGTAAAAAAATCAATTTTCATTTTTTTTTTCTTTTTTTGATGTGGACAACATCTGAGCATCGAATGAGACCGATCCCATGCCCCAAAAGTGTTCCCTCCCAGAGATATGCGCGTTTTATGAAAGTGAAGTCGACGATTCTACACCAAAGATACATGTATTTAAATCTTTAAAATGGCTCTCCTGAACAAAACTGGTTTTTACCCTTAGGTCCCTTTCTATTTTGCGAGTCACATATACTTTTCAAAGATTTCGCTGAGTTTGGGATTCTGCTCATAGGGAGCATAAATAAGACCACTTTTATTTCTACCACATCAAAAATACATTTTTTTATTAAATGTTTTACCGAAGACCATAAAAAAGTCCAGCCAATTTTTCCAGTTTTGAAATGCATAAACCTTTTACATGTTTTTAATCTACAATCTGTGGGATACAAAAACACCCAGTTAGATTCAGTGAAATATAAACCCAGACCTAAATAATTGATATGCAAATAAACGAGTTTCGCAATAATTGCCCAGTATATCTCAATCTTATCAAAATCATCATCAACATGAGACACATGGTCTACAGCAGCGCTGTCACCATATGAAATCTACATGGATATTTTCATAAAATTATGATAATTTTTAAAGCATGTCATTCATTGTCTCGCAGATATGAAATCTGAAACCAAAAAAACTAAAATCTCCCTGAACTCTCGTTTTTATTTTCATATTACAGCCAGTTAAAATTGTTGCATTTTTCTTTGTCTTTTTTTGAGAAACTGTCACTTTTCAACATATTGTAATGTCGGTGTAGCAAAAAAAAAGAAATAAAAATTAAACAAAGATGTGACATGATTTTATGTGAATTCAACATTCCTCCCTCCACTGTCAACTATCCACCACCCACAGTGCTCTAATAAAGCACGTGAGAAAACTGTGAAACCCGTAAAGCCAAGTCAAAGTGTAAGCCATTTCACAATGGCAAACGTCAGCTTAACTTACTAGCGATGATGAATAGCTTCACAAAACAAAAGCTAGACAAACGAAGAAGAAATACTACTCGTATTTATAATGAAACAAAGAAGGGGTTTTTGTGAACTAAGCCAGAGAAATAAAAAAACACACCCATTGAAAAGGTACTGAAGCAATTTGATAATGTCTGAAAAGCTACGCAAAATTATGTTGCCAAGTTTTGTTTAAGATCATAAATAATTTTGAATTTATTCAAAGTTTAACGAAACATGAGTAAAGTGTGACATTAAGTTAGGCCATGCCGAAACGTATATACCCTCCAACGTGGATTCGCTATAGAAGTTGGAAAGAAAATAATTTTATCTACGACTCTTGTCGTTTTTTTGGGCCAAAATAATGCATAAGATACAGTTACAGTAACTTTAATTTGTGTAGTCATTAGACCATAGGGACCGTTTTTTGGTACCACGAGTCTCTGCTCATTCAATTCGTAGTGGAATTTGCTTACTTTGCACTTACACGCAGAAAAAAAGTATGGTTGTGGTGACAATATTCGAAGAGGATAATACTATTGTTGGGTATGTGGTTGTGGTACAACAATATTATGATCCTCACAACAATAGTATGATTCAAATACAACCATACTATTATCCTCAAACAATAATATGATTCACACATAACCATACTATGATCCTCACAACCATAGTATGATTCACACTCAGCCATACTATGATCTCCACAACCATAGTCTGATCCTCACAACCATAATATGATTCACACGCAACCATGTTATGATCCCTACAACCACAGTATGATCACACACAATTGTATTTTGATCCCCAATATAATTTATAAGAATTTGTTTAAGTTTTCGACAATAGATTTGAATTATGAAAATTATTAAAAAATACATTAAATTCAAAATAATAGGAGTGCGTTTTTATTAAAAATATTTCAGTTAAACAAAGCCAAAGCAGCTTGTTTAAAAAAATTTAATTTCGATAAAAAAAAAGTACTATTAATGCATTAAATCCATACGAATAACATTTGTTCTTAAAAGCATATTTAAATGAAGAAAAATTACAATAGTATGATTGCCGTAATCATATTATTGTTAACATAAAACGCAAAACACAATACTTTTGTCGCACCAACAATATTTATATTATTGTTATAAGCATATTTTCATTTTTGAATTTGGCAATAATACTATTGTTACATTTCTACAATATTAATATTGCAGCAATTATACTTTTGTCAAAACTAAATTCAGTTAACAATGCTATGGTTGCGACGAACATACTTTTATTGCGGAGAACATATTATTATTGCCGTGACCATGTAGTAACCATGTTTTTTCTCTGCGTGTGAAAACAGATTTTTTGCCACAACTGTTTTTTTTCCAACCTAATGTTTGCATGCATCATCCATGTGTTCCATCGCTACAACCGAATGTTGATTGGGTACA
Organism: Hydrotaea diabolus; assembly: GCA_963513945.1. Classification (NCBI taxonomy): domain Eukaryota; kingdom Metazoa; phylum Arthropoda; class Insecta; order Diptera; family Muscidae; genus Hydrotaea; species Hydrotaea diabolus. The sequence continues at coordinate 240,248,016 of OY740716.1, read as the reverse complement.
CCACAAATTGAATTGGAGGAATCTGACATTTATCGGTTGAAGAGACAAAGTATCAGTAACCCTAACTTAATACGATGATTTTCGAAAGAATTTAGTTTAGTTTATATGTTCATATTTTTTTCATAATATTTCTTGTACAGATGTCTTAAGTACTAAGAGGTTAGATAGTTTATATCTTTTCTGCTTATTATATATTTATGATTTTTTATAATTAGTTTTGAGGCCTAAAATTTACGTTTAAAGGAAAATTTAAAAAACAAAAACCTTCTTTCAACAGACAAAAAGAAAAAAAAATAGAGTTTATTTAAAAGTTGCAAGTTAGTTAGTAAAAAACGGCTAATTTCCGAGATCATACAGATTACTTAATTCCGAAGATTGCCATTTATTAGCAAAAACTTCTTTTAATCTTCTTGTCCTGGCTAGTACAGTCTATATGTCGTCGAGGGCGTGCAATCTCCTGGTGGAAAAATCTCGAGGCAAATTGTATATCAATTTTAGAATTTTTGAAAGAGAAAATATATGTATTGGTTGTTTTATAGATTATTGGTTATAAGTACTCCTTTAATTCGGCTGTCATTTCCACGAGCATAAGCTGAACGAACTGCTAGTTATATTTTATGTATTTGGTTATCTGAATAAAATAAAAAATTATTTTTTTAATTCATTTTTATATTTATTAAACGTTTTTTGTATTATAAGTACGTTTTTTTAAAACTTGGTTTTTACTTTTGTTTCGATTCTAATAACGTTTGTACAAACAATTGAAACTTCTTCCGCCATCATTTGGTAAAGTGGGTTAAATAATTCAATTTTAGTTTTAAAGTCTCAAAATATTTTAAGACAAAGTTGATTATGAAATAATATTAAAGTGAATTAAGTGAAATTTTAAAGCTAAATTTTTCCGGCTACTTAAGGGTTAATTTAACACAAAATTCCTTTAGTTATTGCTTAAAGTCTTGGCTATAGATGGGATAAGAAATATATACTTTATATATGTCTTACTTTGTAAGTTATTTTGAAAAAAATCATATTCAAATAGACCCTCTGGGTCGATTAAGGGTTCCATTTAGAATCAATGTAAAAATTTGTAAAATGTATTAGCTGTTTCTCAGCCCGCACAATTTGTCCTTCAGCAGCCTTTGGTAACAATTCTTCGGCTACTAATCAAATTAAGTAAATCAGCCCCATTAATTGTTACCATGAACTGCTGATGAACACCTTGTCGGGTTAAGATACAGCTGTAGAGTCTACCTGACAACCTAGCCAATACATTTAGCCAATTTTTACGTTAATACTGAAAAAGAGTCAAGTTCAAGTCATAATAATGATAAAAGACCGAATAAATGTATACAAACTTATTTTTTTTGGAAAAAATAGGACGTAATGTTTATTTTGAAGATTTTCTGATTTCATTTCAGACGATCTATGCAAAAATGATCCATGCTTAAATGGTTACATATTGAATCGACGTAAAATTCTAAGGTGTTCATGCCATGTCCGTCTATCATGTTGAAGACAAACTATTCAAGCTACACGCAGAAAAAAAGTATGGTTGGTGTAACAATATTCGAAGAGCATCATACTATTGTTGGTTATGGTTCAATAATATGGTTCACACATAACCATACTATGATTCTCATAACAATATTATGGTCCTCACAACAATAGAATTATTTACACACAACCATACTATGATCCCCACAACCATTTTATAATTCACATTCAACCATAATATGATTCCCACAACAATATTATGATCCTCATAACCATAGTATGTTAAACGTACAACTATAGTATGATCCCCACAACCATAGTATGATCCCCAAATTTTTTTGTAAAGATTGAACTAAGTTGTTATTTAACAAAAGAGAAGTTTATTAAGTAAATTATGTAATTAAACAGTAAAAAAAATATGTATTAAAAATATTTCAGTTAGACTAATTCGTAGTTTTGTTTCGAAAAAATTTAATTACTTTACTATTATTGCGTAAGATTCGTAAAAATAACAATGTCAAATTAAAAAAATACGGTTTTGCCGGTATGATTGCCGTAATCATGTTATTGTTAACATAAAACAGATGAAAACAATACTTTTATCCCACCAACCATATTTATATTGTTGCTACAACCATATTTTCATTTTTAAATTTGGCAATAATACTATTGTTACATTTTAACAATATTAATATTGCCGTTATCATACTATTGTCAAATTGCAATTCAAAAAACAATACTATGTTGCGACGACCATACTTTTATTGCAGAGAACATACTATTGTTGACGTGAGCATATAGTAACCATATATTTTCTCTGCGTGTAGGTGGCTGAAATTTTGCAAATATGTTTTGATTAACTGAAACGGTTGGTATAGAAAATGTGCCACATCGGTTCACAGAAAAAACATTTTATCAACACAAGCCTAATTTAACCTCAGCAAATATCACTATATTTGTAGTATTTTTACGCCTGGCACCACACTGTGGAACGGAGTCTTATAAGTTAGTTTCATGACAAATGATTGTAACTACCAAAAATATTTGAGCTAGACCTTCCTAAGTATAGCGATCGACGTATAATCACCAGCTGATTCCATTTAATGCTATTTGTCTATCCGTCCGTCCGTCCATCTTCAGCTTTTAATCAATCTACAGAGTACGCATTCAATAAGGAAGGTTTCGGAATTGGGATTTGCAAATAGGGCTCAAGTTTCAATATTAACATTAGCAGTACCGATAAATGGAATAATTATTGAGAAATTTTGACGCTCTTGATATTCTGGACATGCAAACTCAGTGTAATGTTCCCTAAACCAAACGCATTTTTGAAGTGCCGATCGGAACATTCAAGTGTCTGGAATATTTGCAGCGATGCAAGAAGTTCTTTACTCCTTCTGACCTCCTCGTTTGGCCTTCATTTGGTCGAAAATGAAGTACAACTACCAATCTGGGTAGGAGCTTCAAGGTCTTCTTTGCAGTTTCTCAACCGGATACAAGATAAAGTTACTAAGGTGTTTCCGGGATAACAGGTTGTATCGAACTCGGTTGTTTCTCTCGATTATCGCCAAAATGTTAGTTACGTATCGCTATTATACTTTAGGTATTTCAATGCGGTAAGCTCTTCTGAGATAAGTGACTTCATCATGAAGGTCAGAGTGTTTGCCCTTAACACCCACTTGTCTAGAAGTTCATATCAATTCATTATTGATTGGCCTACTGATTGTACGACTTAATACAGCGAGAGTTGATAGGGTACCTCTCAATGTTTCGAGGTGTTGCAAACGGAATAATAAATTTTATATACTCTCCATCTTAAGGTGTATAATATAAAACTGTATTGCAATTGAATACTGAGCTTAACTCCCCTTCTGAAACTCAACCAAGCAATTGAAATTTATATTTTTTTCCAATTCAAATCTCAAATCTTACGATCATCCTCTTTACCAACGTCATGTGGCTGTTCATCATCGTTGACCATCACTTTGATCGTCATAGCTTCATACTTTCTTAACTCGTCTGGAATTTTTGTTATGCTTCGTTTTGCTTCAATTATGTGAGTGGATGGATGGATGGTGGTCTCCGCTCTAGACATACAATTACTTTGGGCTGCCAAGCGCGAAATCAAAAACCGGCTAAGTAATATGCATACCCCGTATACCCGTTTTCGCCTCCCATTGAATAACTAATGAAAATAACTGTATTGAGAAGGAGGGGGTAGAAAAGGGGCAATACCCACGTCCATGGAGAACTTGCTGCTGGGAACCTGGTGATGTTGTAAATAAAATTGTATAGTAGCAAAACCCCAAATCGACACCTTTGGCGTACGAAAAGTCATTAACACACAAAAAAATGTTAATCAAATATTGAAATGCGGGAATGAATGCAAAATTCATTCTTAAACTTTAATGAAACGTTCATCCATGATGATTCTGTGAAAATCGAAATTAATTAATCAAAAATTATAAATCTATTAATTAGGAGCGAAAAAATGTGCTTACAAATTAAACTTACGTTTCGTACGTAGGTAGTAAGCAGCAGAAATTTTAAGCGAAATAAAAACTAGCAAAAGATGAAATAGTCAGTAGTGGTAGACTATACTTCACCTAGAACAAGTGCAAATAATTATAAATATTTTTTATCGCCATTAAATTATTAACGATCCAGACATGCCTGTCTATTGAAAGGACAGTTCAGTCCAAACGAAAAGATCTAGAGTCCTTAACCAAACCAGATACAATTGTTATAGTCGGCGATCTGTTGATACTACATCGGGTAACTTTTCCTCTCTAAGGGAACAATAAATTTTTATTTTTTTAAAATTTGTTCAATGTAGTTTTAATTATGAATTTTTCAATCGAATTATTTTGGAAGTGGTACGCATAAATTCTTTAGCCTTACCACAAACAGGCATGGTCATTGGAACTTGGAGCCCAAAAGCCTTCCCCTAATGTTCGAGGTTACATGGTTATCCAAAAACTGAGAAATCTTCTCACAAATCGAAATATAGTAAGGATTACGACCAATTTGAGATGCGGACCATTAAGGACCAAGCGGTCCGAAAATTTGCCTTTTTTAACTACAGGTCGTAATAAAAAACAGTACAATTTCGAATCAGAATATCACATTAATTTTAATATTCGAAGAAATTTGAGTCTGACTGTTTTACTTTTTGGGTGAATTGGAGGCCTTGACCAAAATGTACATATGTGACGCGCAAAATAGAAAAGGACCTAAGGTTAAAAAACAGTTTTGTTCAGAAGAGCCATTTTAAAGATTAGGTCCCTTTCTATTTGCGCTTAGAATCGTCGACTTTACTTTAATAAAACGCGCATATCTCTGGGAGGGAACACTTTTGGGGCATGGGATCGGTCTCATTCGATGCTCAGATGTTGTCCACATCAAAAAAAAAGTGAAAAGTTAATGAAAAGTTTTGTTCAGGAGAGCCATTTTAAAGATTAGGTCCCTTTCTATTTGCGCTTAGAATCGTCGACTTCACTTGCATAAATCGCGCATATCTCTGGGAGGGAACACTTTTGGGGCATGGGATCGGTCTCATTCGATGCTTAGATGTTGTCCACATCAAACAAAGAAAAAAAAATACCCTTAGGTCTCTTTCTCTATGCACTGTCACATATGGGTATTAAAAACCAATAACCTTTCGTCACGAATCCAAACATCACATTCATTTTAGGAATTTTAGAATTTTAAGTTCTTCAGTCTAGTGTGCCGAACAATAGGTTTTTGCGAACATTGACATATGAGTACTCAAAAACTGTAGGACATTCTGCAGAATCTGAATACTCGTATAACAATAATTTTACGATTTAGCTGAACTGGAGGTATTCACCTATTTGCTTGGTCTATGTGCACAGGAACCTTAAACCATCTTGTAATGTTTGGAGACATAAGGGTATCCAGAAACAGTGAAATTTTCCCACAAATCCAAATATATGACTCGAACTGACCTTGTTGAAATATGAACATAAGTGGATTGAAAAACCTGAAAAATTTCTTCACGAATCTAAATATTATATTAATTTTACGTTTCGACTAATTTAAAGTCCTTGACACATGGGACTAAGGTCCCTAAGGTGCTGAAAAGTTGGTCCTTTCTTACAAGGACTTGTGGGTACTCAGAAACAGTGGAATTTTCTAAAGCAATTGACTATGACAATAATATAGGATGATCCATCTAGAGGTATTTTTTCAGAACAAACAATATATAAAAATTCATATCAAGTGTGGAATCTATTGGTAATTTGAAAGGACATTTTATGGCATTTATTTTTGAATTTAATTTCTTCAAATGTTGGCCGCAACTACGCCTCAGGGTTACCATTCTGAGGGTCCAATTTTGGATGAGTCGTTCGAGCATTTCGACCGGTATGGCTTTAATGACACGCGTAATGTTGGCTTCCTAAACCTAAATCATAGCTGGTTTGTCAGCATAGACTTTGGACTTTACGTAACCCCAAAGAAAAATGTCTAAAGGTGTGATATCACTCGATCTAGGCGGCCAACTCATCTGACCAAAACGTGAAATTAGCTGCTTTTCGAAATGACCTCTCAATAGATCCATTGTTTAAGCAGCTGTAAGGCAAGTGGCACCGTCCTGTTGAAACCAAGTGTCGTCAAGATTAGGGGCTTCAATTTCAGTAAGCATTAAGATCGGTATCATGGCGCGATAGCGAGCACCATTCACGGTTACGTTCCGGCCATTATCATTTTTGAAAAAATATGCATTGATGATTCCACCAGCTTATAAACCACAGCATACCGTGGTTTTCTCTAGGTATAATGCCACCTCTTGAACCTCTTCCTGTTGCTCTTCAGCCCAAATGCGGCAATTTTGTTTATTGACTTTGCTGTTGAGCCATAAATGGGCCTGATCATTGAACAAAATTTTGGTCGAAAGCAGCGGATCTTCCCGTTTCTCACCGAACGCTCATTTCCATAATACAGTTGCCAATATTTTAAGGTAATTATTTTCAAAATGCCATAAAATGTCCTTTCAAATTACCAATAAAGATTCCACACTTGATTTGAATTTTTATATTTTTTGTTTGTTTTGAAAAAAGACCTCTAAGTGGACCACCTTATAGTATTTCTTCAATATTTTTTTTTAAATTACAAATTTTATAATCAAATGGTTTATGATGCATTAAGCCAATTAGTTCTTGTACACAAACACATTAAAAAACATCTCGTAACGTTTTCTAGTTATTGTCATAACGAGAAACAATAATCGAATATTAAAGCCCTGGAAGCCGGTTTATATCTTAATCACCTAGTCAGTAAAAAAGTACAGAAATTACATCGTGTACTGCTCAATGACTTTTTGGCAAATTTCTTGTCTGATTTTAATGGATGGTATGGGAACACAAATAATCAAAACCTTTAAAAATTCTTCAGCTATGGCCTTTCCAAACAATAAGTTGCGGCAATGGCAAATCTATTTTATGAAACCATAAGGATTTCCCTTTTTCCTCCATCCTTGGTTTGTCTCTAACAAGCTCCTGTCGGTTTAAACGTTTGAGTAGCCTTCTAAGCCAGATTTGTAGATTTTGGGAAGGCTGAACTGTCCACTTTGGGCCCTCAGATGATTCTATGAAACTTGCGGGAAAAATTCTTCCTTGCCGGCTTTTGTTAAAAAGTCATTGATGTGTTGTCACTGAATAGTGACCAAGTTCACTACCAACTAAAGCAGGTGGGGTAGATTTGGTCTGTCTGTTGTATACGCAGCTTTACGATTTCCAATGTTTATCTTGATGTTATTGTGTAGAGTACCTAAACTGACTTTTATCGAAATAATGGAACTCATATTACTATTGTTTTCAAAAGTTGCTGTCAAACAGTGCGAGTATGGTATTTTTGCAGACCCTGTTACAAGATTCCATCGTTTATTGGTTAGAAAATATCTGAAAATCTCAAATGATTGCAATTACACAAACAAAAGATTGCTTAGACAAAAGACCTTCATACAAATGCTGCTAACAAGATTTCTTTGATTTATCTGCAATAATTTCCAACATTCTTAGTACGTAACAAGTTTTGGATTTATACGATATTTCTTTAAAAGAATTTAAAATTATAATTTATTTAATATTTTCTTATCTTTTGTCTCGCCCCTGCAGATGTTCTACCGCCACCAGCGTCAGCACATACAACGAATACGACACTTATTCTTGCTGTTGTTACTCTATTTGTCACAAATCAAGGCCTGGCGACCATGTCCAGAATTAAGTCCAGCTTTGCGTTTACCCTGCAGGTGTGTATAATCGATGGACCAGACTCGACCACTGACCGACAACCAAACGCCAACAGAACAGCCGACCGTCAAATCAACTAAACCGTCTAACTGTCACCGTCACAGCATCGCACACACTCAAACACACATACGTAGCGCATTACTAACTAACAGACTCTAACTATGCTAATAGAAGCAATAAAAATTCTAAAGAATCCGAAGAACAGCAAAATAAAAACTTGAATGAATGAAAACAGCCAACAAAAAGAAACAATTTCCGCCTATGGCAGATTGATTTTCAATAGATTGAAGTTTTTGTTTTGTCGTGTTTCTTTTTTTTTGTTCTAAGCCAATGACTACGAATTTTCATTGGTTTATGCTTTTTTCATCATCTTCTCCGTTTTTTTGTTTGTTTCGTTTTGTTTGATTCTTAAACAGATGCAATGTTGTTGCCTTTGGCTCAACGGGACAACTTGGCGCTGTGGCCATGGATTGTGATCGTGCGGTATTTCATGGCGAAGCTCCACAGTTGCCATACGGTGCTCCCATCGTATCGTATTCTCAGCGTTTCAGTGGCCAGCAAGTTTTACCAACACAGGTAAGATTCTTTCGTTTTCTTTTCTTTTCTTCTTTAGCATTGTCTTTGGGACTTTTGGATTATGAAATTTGATTAAAATAAAAAAAAATGTTTACAGAATTGGTGAAAATAGTAATTTACAATACAATAAATGGAAATATATATTGAATATGTGTCACCCATAACACTTTGCTCAGTCGGTTTAAGGAATTTCTAAAAATATCATATAGATTTTCTTTATGAAAATCAAAAGACTTAAGCAACGAACTTGATCTTTAAATAATTCATTGGGAGCTTCTTTAGTTAAATTAAATGGTAAATTATGTAGAATGGTTTTATTTTTTTCTGCCTATCATAACTAGTAGGTTTTAGTAAGAATTCAAATGTTTGTAGTGAACAATTTTACAAACAAAAGACTTAGGAACCGAACTCGGATTTTGAACAGTTGGAGTGTACAAAAGTTTGAGACAGTCCCTATTTACAAGTTTCTTTGTTTTAATATTTGTATAGTTGACCTTTTGTTGTTTATTAACAGTTATTGTTAGGCTTGAGGTCATAAGCAAAAAGCAGATGTTTATTTAATTTTAAATATTAAATTTTAAATAATTTATTTAATTTTAAATAACCCAATATTTCGAACTGACTTCGTCGTTCATCATCGGGGGTAATCACTTAAAACAAAACCGAGAACATAAAATTACAACAATACACAATTTTCTATCACGACTAATATAATTTTTGTTAATAATTACATTTAAATAATTGTTTTACTTCTGTCCTGTTGTTCTTCTAATATTCAACTAATTTATGTCTTTCCGTCGGTACTTATTAGCAACATGTCTGTATGTATGTGCACATCTATCCGTGTCAGTTTTAAAGTTCATTCTCTTAGATGTAGGAACTTCGTTGATGTAAAGCATCTTCAAAGTGTATCTTCTCTTATAATTCCTCTCTTGTGCTAAAATTTCTACGTCGTTAAAGGTTGGCTTGTGTCCAGTCAAAGTACAGTGGTTCGCAAGGGCAGTCTTCTGCTCGATTGGTCTATCAACAGCTTTTAGGTCAGATTTGTGAGAAGAAAGTCTAGTCTTTAGTTTTGTCCCAGTACCTTTTGGCATACGTTGGACTTATACCTTTTGGCATACGTTGGACCTGTCACCATCACATTTAATCTTATAAACTAAATTGGACTTTTCTTTACTGTCCACCTTCGATTTTGTCTTACTAAATAATTCGTTAACTGTCCTTAACGTTCGGGGCGCTAATAAAAATTTGTCATTATTATAAACGTCCGATTTGTTGAACCTTTCGGAGAAACCAGGTATGTACGTCATTGCTTTATAAGTTATAAATCTTTTTTCTTTAACTGTTTGGTCATAATTGGTTTTCGTCCGTCTAATTAAGCCCTCTATGGTTTTAATTGAAAAGTCATTTTTCTTTAATACGTTCTTAATCCGTCTTTCATTGTCACTATGGAAACTTTTGTCACTTATGTTGAAAACTCTGTTAATAAAGTTTGTCGCTGTATTAATTATAATTCGTCGGGGATGTTTGGAGTGAAAGTTTATTAAACTTCCGGAAGATGTTGGTTTTTGATACCAACCAAACCAATACCAATGATTATGTTTGCAAATAAAGCACACGATGGGGAAGTCAAAATATCATTCAAATTATTCGAGCCATATATAAATTCCATTAGCCCTATAAAGGTAATAAAGCAAAATTTGGCAATATTTTTCTCTACACCACACTGTGGTACAGTTTGTTATGAATTATTACCTTTTCTTTAATTTTTATTATACCCATCGATTTAGATTTGGTTGAGCGATGTCCATTCGCCTATCGTTATATGAAGCTACGGGTCACAAATATTGGCCGATTTCGGCGAATCTTGGTATTGCCGTATTGTTTAGATATGGGATAAGACGAATTAATATTGGCCCAGGTTTTGATATAATACAGATGACTTTACTGATTTAAGAGACTGCAGCTGTAGAAGTCTAATGACGCATTCAGCGTAACAAGCGACCAGTATCCAACTCTTGTAAAATTGGACCTTCGCAATCCATGTTTTTACACTTGGTCCTGCCGTTTTTGAAGCCTCATATTAACTGTGATTGTGCTTAAATTTCTCTTTAGCATATCGGTCTATATTAACGAATATCACTCACACAAAGGTTCACAACAACTTCAGGTCCTGTACCTCAAGAAGCCGCAAATCACTTCCGATTGTGCTCAAATTTCGCGTTGTACGTTTTAAGCCACCAATTACTAATGCTGAAAAAAATGAACTAGAACGATCTATATTTTCATGAAGCCCCATACAAATGTACTATTCGATTTGAGGTTCTTCTGCTTTGAAGTGGCACTTTATATGCGATCTTGCTCAAACTAATCGTAGTGTGTAATTCTGATGGGGTAATTGGACCATATCAGTTTATGTTTTAGACTAAACCCCACTAATGTGCCGACGGGGTCTGCCTCCCTAGAAAACACAATTTAACTTCGATCATGCCTGAATGTAGCTTAGTGCGTTATAAGAGACTTAAAGCCAATCCTACCGAAACTCAACCTAATTAGTCCATGTTCTTTGAATAAAGGCTAAATACTTTATTCAAAAGAACTTTTCAATTTAAAGACCTGATGCTATGCGGGATGTAGTTTAAAATCGATATTGCTCAAATAAAGCACCAAGGGTTTAATACGATCAATATCACTCTACGTTTTTATATATTTCCAACAAGAAATACCCAATGAAATCGGTTCAAAGTTTGAAAGAAATCGCTTCAAACCTGCGGAAGCCAACATTACGCGTGTCTTTAAAGCCATACCGGTCGAAATGCTCGAACGAGTCATCCAAAATTGGACCCTCAGAATGGAAACCCTGAGGCGTTGTTGCGGCCAACATTTGAAGGAAATTATATTCAAAAAATAAATGCCATAAAATGTCTTTTCAAATTACCAATAAAGATTCCACACTTGATTTGAATTTTTATATTTTTTGTTCTGAAAAAATACCTCTAGATGGATCACCCTATATTTAACATCTGGGTAAATTTAGAGCCTGTTCAAGGGTACAACCACTTCATTTCTGACTCGGAAAATATTTCCACTTTTAGCAAAAGGCTATACTAAGAATGTCGCTTTTTAATTTAAAAAAACACGACAGTCAATTTTTTTAAATCACGGTTTAAAAAAAATCTGACAACCCCGGTTTTTTGAGCACTGCTAGAACCTCTAGTTCTTTCTTTTCTGGCTGATACTATATTTGGTATCTTTTTAATATTGCCCTAAAAGGCGTATGCTTTATTATTCTCCCTTAGAATTTCGTTTGCTGACCTTCACTGTGAGAGTGGATCACAATCCCGACCACCAGTTACCATTAAGCTTTCAAAGCATGTCACTGCTAACTGTGACGAGCATTAGTGGGAGGGAGGTTCTCAATTCGCTCGTCAGCAGCACTTGGGGCACTAACAAAGAAACTTTGTTGGCCTATTTTGAAGCAGTAGATCGGACAATGATAAACTAGGCAGCGCAAGTGGGCGAGATGATTTGGAAGAATATCCAAACCTGCCACAATGCCGCCCTGAGAACTGCTACTAGGTGTCTCCTACTGTCCACGGAGGACTACTTACATGAGGAGACTACAATATTGCCTGTGCGTCGATATAAAGAAGCAGTACCTGTTGGTGCCTTTCATTTGATACTCCACCTTACGGAGAGGCATCGCCCAAGCCGGTGTAAGCGATATTTATAATCTTAAGATAGAAGTCTAGCCCTAAAAGCAGGACCCTTAATTTAAGAGAATTTCATGTACTAGGTGACAAGTTATGTAGGTTATACTTATATAATTTCAGCGGAGCAGGTTCCGTTCTGTAGAGGTACCAGATTGGGAGTGCTTATAAGTCCAATTAACTGTCACCAAGTTTACCTTGTGTCTTTATTCTTAAGTATCGATTTTTAATGAGATCATGCAAATAATAGTAAAGTAAATAAAACAAATACCAAAAGTGGACGAAATGGTACATTTATGTGAAAGGTTCCAAAAGTGATGTGGCAACAATACCCTTTTTAATCAGATAGGCAGTTTTGGAAAAATATAACGTCATGCAAAATTTAAAAACGATTGGTAGCTTCTTTTAGGAGTTATCGCGCAAACCAGCCGCACAGACGAACTTGGTTCAAATGACATAAAAAATAATGAAATGGATTTGTTCAAAACATATGTAGGGTCTTCAATTCTTTTTCGTAACACTTTTTCCGTACCAAATTATATATTTAGTAGGGACATAAATACTGTTACAACATTGAACACACCCCTTTCAATAATAGAACTGAACATACCCCGTCAATGTCAGGGTTTTGAAAGCTAACCTCAATAGTGTTAGTCTGTAATGGGATTTTAAAATTGTTTCAACTTTCATCATGCAGTGTCAGATAATGAGAACCGTATCGCTGTAACAGCGATTTTCAAGTGAGAAATGAAAAAAGCGATATTTTCAAAACGCTCCGGCCACTAGGGATTAGCCGCATGTTCGTCTAACGATGCATAAAACTGTTTGAGGAGACTGGAGATGCAAAAGACCGCAACTGGTCGACCCGCCCACGCTCTGTTCGAACACCGCATATCATCAAAGCCCTTAAATCAAGAATTCACAGAAATCCGCTCCGAAAACAGAAAATCATGACCCGTGAGATGAATATAACGCAAAAGTCCATGAGTCGAATCATCAAAAAAGACTTGGGACCGGAAATTTATTGACTGCAGCTTTAAAAAAAAATAGAATTGAAAAATGCAAACGTCTTTTGGTGAAGCACGCTGATAACTTGCACAGAAAAATTTTGTTCACCGATGAAAAAATGTTTACCGTTCAGGAAAAATTTAACAAGCAAGGAAGCATCATCTAAGGAAGCATCTGAACTGATCCCAAGGGTGGAAAAGGGTCATCACCCAGCTTCAGTCATGGTTTGGTAAGGTATCTCTTACGATGGGGTCACTGACCTGCATTTCTGCGAACAAGGAGTCAAAACATCGGTAAAAGTTTACCATGAAACCATTTTGGAAGCTGCTGTGAAGCTTCTAAACAATTCCCTGTTCCAAAACCAGACATGGACTTTCTAGCTGGATTTTGCGCCGGCCCATAAGGCTAAAACTTCCCAGGCCTGGCTTCGAAACAATTTGCCAGTGTTCATTTCCTCTGAAGAATGGCCTTTAGGCAGTCCAGATTTAAACCCATTGGATTACAAATTGTGAACGGTTTTAGAGGACAAGGTTTGTCACAAAAGATACCCCAACATTGGATCTCTTAAGACTGCTTTGGTTCGAGCTGTGGCCAATTTTCCAATGGACGAGGTTCGTGCAGCTATTGACGATTGCGACTTAAGGCGCGTGTAAAGGCAACAGGCGGACATTTTGAATAAGTAGATTCTTTTTGGATACAATATACATCAATAAATATACTTTAAAAAAAAATTTTGGTCCCAACAACATTCAGTACTTTTTATTTTACAGCATAAAACGTGTGTAACATTATTTATGTCCCTGCTAAGTATACCCAGTATAAAAAATAAAAGTATTAAAGATATATTTTGGACCCAATAGTCCGTAAACAGACCACCCTATAAATATTGACTCTTCCTGCTTCTGAGGCCGCTAGGAGCCAAAAAATATTTTCAAAACATATTGATTTTAAAAATACCATAATTGGAGCTTAATATCAGAGACAATAATGTTGCTATGGGCCTACGCCATGGACCATTGAAAACCACATTCTACTTTAATAAACTGACAGTGCCACCTAAGGGCCAGCATCATTTTGAATATTGTATACGTTTTGGACAACTCGAACTGAAGCACAATTTTACAGACACATTATCCACTCGTTTTCATATTTTCCATTTACTTAATAATACCTATAAACATGGAATATCAAATAAATAATTTTTTATTCGCCACCATGAATACCGTAGCGGATCTCTGCAGCTATTAACTGAGACAATTTGGCCACCACCATACAGGCATACAGACAAACCGCTTCAAATGTTCGAATAAAGTCAAGGTTATTTAAATAACAACGTCAAAATGTAAAAAGCAACCACCAAGAAAAACATGTTCACACTGACAGCGATTACAATATGCAACAATAATTTAATTAAACAAAACCCCTAAGAGCTTGAAAAGAAACTCCACTAGATAGCGACATTGTTAGCACTGATAGGAGAAGTAGAAAAAAACTAAAGCCAATTTCCCTTGACATTGTGACAACGGAAAGTGGTGAGCCTGAAATTAATTAATTTACAAAGAGTCGGTAGACGCGATTAAGCAGCAACAAGAGCAACGTGTGGCAGGTACAACAACATGACGGAGTTATAAACTTTTACTTTAAGCTTAGTCATTCTGCAGTTTCGTTTTGTTCATATTTTTATTACAACCCGCCGTTCATCTGCCCGTCCTCCCGCCCGCCCGTTTGTAAATATGTTTTTTTTTCTCCGTATTTGTTGTTTTAAGCGGTATCTCCGTAAATACCCTGTTTGCTGTCTTTCCACTCTGCTCTGAAAACAACCAACAAGTACTTTAAATGATTTTTGTTTATTTTTAACTTAAAGAAGCCGCAGAGAAGCATAGCAAAGAAAACAACAGAAATATGAATGAAAGTAAACACAAACCGAAACACTTTCACTTGGTCTAAATACATCTGAAAGTGAAAAGCGAGAAACAAATCATATGTTTTGCTCAGTTGCCCGAGAATATTAACACTTCACCAGCCGAAGTAGTTTAAACAGACAGACAGTAAAAATACGCAGCTCAATGTGTGATTGAGCTTAAATCATTTCGACATTACCAGAGGGGTAATTAGTAGTTCTTTGCGGCCTTACAACATGTGAAGGGAAATGGACTTTCTTTGCAAAATGTTAAAAAGAAAACAAAAGACTCAAAAAGTAAACTTACCTAGTAATAAAAGTTATTTAAAAGTTCTGGTTCGTTTATAAAATCGAAAGACTTAAGCAACAAACTTTGCGGGTAACGATCGTTATTTAAAAATTCCGCTTCGTTTGGCCTCACAAAAGAAGAGTATGCAACACCACGAAATACTGATCGGAGACCCCATAAAGTGTATGTTTTATTGAGCTCGAAAAATTCTTGGACCGTCTAGCCATGTCCATCTGTTTGTCCGTCCGTCCATCCGTGTTAAAAGCACGATAGCGGTCAAACCAATTATCTTATGATCCTAAAAACGCATGATGGGCTGCTATATATATTTCTGGCCTAATAATGGTTTTATTGTTTTTTAAAGTATTGTCCAGCATGATTTATACACTTTTGCATGCGCTAAAACCAATTGTCGAATCACTTTTTCTACTCCGATTGAGACACCTCCAAAACGTGGTTCTTGAACGCTTAAACAGCATCTTCTGGCGACGAAAATCGTTGACCACGCATTTTTTTCTTGATGTGCAGGAATAAAAAGAAGTCATTGGGTGCCGGCTGGGCTGTACGGCGGATGACCCATAAATTCGATGTGTGAGAGCTCGCGTTGTCATGGTAATACCCTGTTGAACAGGGAAATATTTTTTTACTTACAAATAAATGACTTATTTTTTAATTTCCACAACATCCTATTAAGAAACAAGTAAAAAATGTTAAGTTTGGCTGTGCCGAACTTTGGATACCCTCCAACAGATTCCCAAATAAAAAACTATTTTTTTAATTTTTGTAATTTAGGTCACGATAGGTCAAGTTAGTGATGAGTTATAGTCATATTATTTCCCAAGGCCCTTAAGACAGTTTGTATGGGAGGTATCAAAAGAGGCTACCCAATATCAACTCAATTTGGTGCAGAAGTGTGCTCTATATATAAATCTTTATGTAGAAAATTTCACATCGATAGGTCAAGTTTGTGGTGTGTTATCGTCATAGTATTTCTCAAGGCCCATAAGACCGTTTGTATGGGAGGTATCAGAAGGGACAACCCAATCAAAACTCAAATTGGTCCAGAAGTGTGCTCTATATAGAATTGTTTATGTGTAAAATTTCATTTCGATAGGTCAAGTTAGTGATGAGTTATCGTCATATTATTTCTCAAGGCCCTTAAGACCGTTTGTATGAGAGGTATCAAAAGAGGCTACCCAATATCACCTCAATTTGGTGCAGAAGTGTGTTCTATATATAAATCTTTATGTGGAAAATTCCATATCGATAGGTCAAGTTTGTGGTGAGTTATCGTCATAGTATTTCTCAGGGCCCATAAGACCGTTTGTGTGGGAGGGACCAGTAGGGCCTTTTCGATCTTAGCCAAATTAAGCGCAAAAGTCTGTTCTACATATTAATCTTTATGTCGAAAATTTCGTCTTGATAGGTCAAGTGTGTGGTGAGTCTTTGTCATATTATTTGTTAAGGCCCATGAGACCGTAAGTGTGGGAGGTACCAGTAGGACTCTTCCGATCTCAACCGAATTCAGTGTAGAAGTGTGTTGTATATAGAAATCTTGATGTGTAAAATTTCATTTCGATAGGACAAGTTTGTGGTGAGTTATAGTCATATTATTTCTCAAGGCCCATTAGGCCGTTTGCATGGGAGGTACAAGAAATGTTAGCCCAATCTAAACCATATTTACATAGAAGATTATTATTTGCAAAATTTCAGTGATTTTGCTCAAGAAACTGGACAGATATTATTAAATAAAAAACTAATTTTTATGAGGTAGTGTCGGTTGAGGGTCTCCAACACCAACTTTCCGTAGAGCTATATAGCCCATTTTCAATACCATCCATGCTAGGTTAACTACACATGTTTGTGCCAAATTTCGGCTCCCTAGCTGTTTTCATGCAGGCTCTATCCTTTTTTCAACAGACGGACAGCCGGACAAGATGGCTAGATCGTCTTAGAATTTTACGAGGATCAAGAATATATATATATATATACTTTGTTGGGTCTCCGATGATTATTTCAAGGTGTTACAGACAGAATGACAAAACTAATATACCCTCCATTGTATGGTGGAGGGTACAAAAACGGATAATTTCTTTTAAATCAGTAAGTTGTGCAGTAAGTGAAAAGGAAAAGGACGTTCATGTATCGTCCATGTATCAAAATAAAGGGTATTATTTTTAGACGTGTGGTTTACAATCTTGCCACACTTTTTTCTGAGTTGGTCTTTTTGATAGCTGTCACCTGATTTATTCTCAGTTTGGTTTACCATTTCAAAATGAACAGACTTACTCCGGAATAACGTTTGCAAATCTTATTGAATGGGCCCAAAACGAGATGGCCGATCCTTACAAGAAAATGTTGTTCAGCGATGAAGCTTACTTTTGGTTGAATGCGTACATAAATAAATAACCGAAATTGTCGCTTTTGTTGTAATGAAAATCCACAAGCCATTATTGAGATGCCGTTACATCCTCAAAAAGTCACTGTTCGGTGTGTTCTATGGGCAGAAGGAATATTTCTTCCAAATTAAGCCGGCCATAATGTAACAGTCAATGGAAAACGCCATATAGCAATTATTTATGACTTTTTCGTGCCTGAATTGGAGAATGTTGATGTGGACGATCTTTGGTTTCAACAAGACGGCGCTACATGCCATACAGCCAACGAAACAATCAATTTATTGAAGGAAACTTTTGGTGAGCGCATTATCTCGCGTCGTAGGCCTGTGGCTTGGCCTTTAAGTTAGTGCGATTCAACACCGCTGGAGAATTTATTGTGGGGTATGTGAAGTCGCTGGTCTACGCAGATTATCTTGACCCGATTGACGCCTTGGAAGAGAATACTCGGCGCGTTATTGCTGATATACGGCCTCAAATGCTGCAAAAAGTTTGTTCCCAGCTGGAATTCATTCGAGCTAGCCGCGGCGGCCACTTGCCCGAAATCATTTCTAAAACATAATGGTCAAAACATTAAATTGAATGCGTTTTATTTCTTCTTGAAAACCACACGTCTAAAAAAACACCCTTAACTATCACCCATTTCTCAAAAAGAACGATTTTCTTAAGAAATTGTATAGAAGCACATCTTTGTTTTTGTTTTTTATACTCTTTGGAGTATATATAGGTTTGTCATTCCGTTTGTAACATATCGTTTTAAACGATGTTTGTAATATTTTTTTAATCGATCAGCCATATCTGTCTGTCGGTTCTTCGCCAGTTTATCTATTAAAAGTACTGTGAATTCCAAACAAATAGAGCTAGAATCTGCTTAGTTCCGCCATCTGGCGGAGTGTTTCTAAGTTTGTCATTCCGTTTGTAACATTTCGTCTTAAAAAATATCTGTAGCATCTTTTAAGACGATCAACCATATTTTTACTTTCATCTGTCTATCAGTTTATCTGTCTATTAGTAAGAAGCAGTTCAAAGAAAAATAGGCAATCCTTTAATTTACCAGATATGTTTCTTATAGTTGTAGATCGGTTGATACTGAAAATCTACAAAATCTTATAAAAGAAAATATTAGTGAGGAAATCTTGAAACTGACTTTGCTTGGAAGTTGCAGATAGAGACCTATTAACCCATAAATGGCCATTGTCATTGGGCCTAGGGCCCCAAATTCTAACTCAGTGTTCGGAGACATATGAGTATCCAGAATTAGTGAAACATTCTCACTATTTGTCGTTAAGGCGCCGAAAAAATGTCCTTTCAAACATGGACATATCAATACTTGGAAACAATGGAATTTCGTGATGTTTTAATTCTTAGGAATTTCTCAATTTCGGATCAGGACTAACCCCAATCCCTTCACCTCTGAATATACATTTATCATGAATCGAAATATGTCATATGTTGTAGGATTTGGTTAAATTTGGTTTGGTTTAATTTTATTTAAGGCTCCGAGGGAAAAAAACTTCTTCGAGCATGGATTGTTTGTGTACAAAAATCCAATTATGCACCTACTTTTTAAGATTAGACATATTTTGTACCACGGATCCTAAGAACCCTAGTTGCGCAAACACCAGACCGTTATATATTTATAAATCAGAAACAATAAAATATGGTCTAGTTGTATTCATATTCAGGTTCTTCGGATTTATGCAAGAGAACAAAATATCTTGACCAAAGCATGAACAGATTTCCTCAATATATTAAAAGGTTAACAAAAAAAAAAATTCCTTACGACTCTAATAATGAACATATTTTTAAGATTTGGTCAAATTTCCCAGTTCATAGGGGCAGAGATAGAGTCCTCCAGTATGGA
Organism: Hydrotaea diabolus; assembly: GCA_963513945.1. NCBI lineage: Eukaryota > Metazoa > Arthropoda > Insecta > Diptera > Muscidae > Hydrotaea > Hydrotaea diabolus. Next base: position 240,228,507 of record OY740716.1, on the reverse strand, counting down.
CTCGAATTTAAGTACGTACCTAATATAAAAAGTGTACTTTGATTAGTTCCTCACTACTGACATTCTCAGCTAAAAAAAAAGAGTTTAGATACATTTGTTCCAATAAAAGTACCACATTGCCAAAGCCCTACAAAGGTTATATTGGAATACAATCTCTGGCGGAGAGTTTAAAAAGATACGGCCAGGCCGAACATATTGAATTGTCTACGTGGTTGTTATGGCAAAATTGTTTTAATAGCAAAGCGTAATAAGAGAATATGCATAATATTTATTCATATCAAAACTTCCAACTTACAGCATAACAAAACTTTCAAAAAATTAAAAAACACACATCGTAGTAAAAATACTTTTTACGATAAATACTCGTATACTTTTGTTTCATTTATTTAATTGCATGTCTGTATCTTCGCTTTTCACTTCTTTTTGCAGCACTTTGGTACTCTGAGCTTGCCCATTGAAGACTTGGATTTATCGAATAATCTTATAAGACGCCTACCCGAGAAAGCATTCGAAGGTCTGAAAGAGACTTTAACCGGACTGCGTTTGGCCAACAACCTTTTGGGCGATAGTTTAAATCCAATTTTCTCAACGGCAGAATTTCATCCATTGAGTAATTTGAAAATATTGGATTTATCGGCGAATAAAATCAAATCGATAGAGGAAGGTCTGCTGAAAGGTTGCGGTGATTTAAAGGTCAGTATCAATCAAAGTTGTGGTTAAACGTATGAGAATTACAGTGGTACGAAAATAAACAAAGGTGTGAAACTTTTGTCTTTTATAAAAATAGAGAATATTTTAAAAGATTTGAAATGTAAAGTGCCAAAACCGTTTGACACAGACTTATTTAAGCTAGAAAATTCTAATTTAAATTAGACAACTTTGGTTAAGAGGTAAAAATTTCCCCCACGCAAGGACTGAATCGACCTCTGAAAAAAATGAATATTTCTTAAGAACACAATATATCATGAAATATTTGATGTATGACGATAAAATTTAAAACATATGAAGCTAGCATTGATTGAAACACATTCTGTAGGAAAAGTGGGCGGTGTCACGCCTCTTTTAATAATGTTACATTTAAGCCCAAACTAATAAACTGATCGTTTCAAAATTTTAACAGAGGGAAATTAAAGACTATGAACTTATTATAGACTATGTTACGTTAAAATTGGATAAGAGGCGTGACGCCGATACAAGATAAGAAGCGTGACGCCTGAACTTAAAAAGACAATATCTCATGAACTATTAGAAAATGAAGGATATACTTGGATCAATTGATGTTAGCTTTGGTCGAAACACTTTAGAGGGAAAATGAAATTCTCGAATTTACGGCAAAAGTAAAAAACCAATCGCTATAAATTTTTAACAGGATAAAACCAATGACTAGGCGGTTATTCTAGGCTTTGTTGTGGTAAAATTAGATAAGGGGGCGTGGCACCACCAACACAACCCTGAACTTAAAAAGGCTATATTTCATGACCTAATAAAGATATGACGATGATATTTGGAACATATGATGTTAGCATGGATCGAAACACACCTTGGTAGAAAAGAAGCCAAGGCCCCGTCCCTTAAAATATTAACATTGAACCATAATACATGGTGGATGCTAAATATATATATAAGCTTTATTAGTGTAATTTTTTAATTTGAAAATTTCAAATCCTGGTAGAAATATCCAACAATTTGTTTTTTAGCACATGTGAATTTTTGGGACCAAGGAAAGACTTTTTTAAAATTGAAAAGAATCGGTTTAGATATAGCTCCCATACATATGTGTTCATCCGATTTTATACCTTTAGAAGCCACATATTACATCTTGTTGACATTAGGCAAGGGCGGACGTTAATGAAATTAAAGAACTCCGGATCAGATTTAGATATAGCTTTCACATACGAGGGCGACCGCAAAAGTAACTGGCCTAACATAAAAATAACCGTTTTTTGGAATTATTATTATTTATTTTTCAACATAATCTCCTTCCAACTCAATACACTTCATCAAACGTTTTTCAAGTTTTTTAATTTCATCCGAAAAATAAGATTTTTCAAGACCTTCAAAATATGCCTCAGTTTCAGCAATAACCTCGCTATTGGACGAAATTTTTTTGCCACCGAGATTTTTTTTAAATTTGGAAACAAGAAATAATCAGAATGAGCTATATCTGGACTATATGGTGGATGCGGAGCAATTTCAAATCGTAATTCGGCCAGTTTTTGTTAAGTTAAAAATGCAGTGTGTGAAGGAGCATTATCTTGATGAAAAAGAACTTTTTTTCTAAATGCGGTCGTTTTATCTTGATTTCTTCACTCAACCGATCCAATAATGCACAATAATATTCACTATTTATAGTTTTTCCTTTCTCAAGATAATCAATAAATATTATACCCCTTGCATCCCAAAATACTGTGGCCATTACTTTTCCTGCTGACTTAACAGTTTTCGCCTTCTTGGGACCACTTTTACCAGCTTCTATCGGATGTAGTAATGGATCCATTTTTCATCAACAGTTATGAATCGGCGCAAGAACTCTATTGGATTACGCTGATAAATAGCTAAAAGCTCCTCGAATTGGTCCAACGGACGATTTTTTGGGGAAAAGTCAGCAAACGCGGCACCCATCTTGCGGATAGCTTTTTCATGTGGAGTTCATCATGTAAAATACTCCAAACTTGTTTTTCGTGTATTTTAACAATATCAGCAAGTTCTCTGAGCTTTATTCGTCTATCTTTAGTCACTTCATTAAATATTTTTCTAATGTTTTCAATAGTAGTAGCAGTTTTCGGTCTTCCAGAGCGCTGTTCATCTTCCGTACTTGAACGACCCAATTTGAAATTGTTGAACTCAGGATTTCACGGTGGAGTATGATGGTGCATTATCTCCATGAACAGAATCCAATTCATCTTTGGTTAATTGTGGCGTATAACCTTTCATATAAAAGTGTTTAATTACCGCACGAAACTCTTTATTTTCCATTTTTCAAAAATTATAAAACTTGTTTACTTCAATCACCTGTAACAAAGAAAATAATCATTAAATATTTCGGAAATTTTGACAGATGGCTTATAAAAGATTGCCTTTAAAAAACAAAAAAAAGTTGCTTGTAAAACAGAAAATGTGCCAGTCCAGTTAGTTTTGCGGTCGCCCTCGTATATGTTGATCCGATTTGTAAGCTCTAGAAGCCACATCTTACATCCAATATTGATGAAGTTTGGTCAAAAGTAACTTCCTCGTACCAAGGGCGGGCGCTGTTGAAAATCGGTTCAGATTAAGAAATTCCTCATACAAATGTGTTTAACCGATTTTATCAAAACCAATGAAATTTTCTCACAAATTCAAATATGAGACAATTCAAATTCATATATTGGGTCCAAAAACATATTTTCAGTTGGCTTTTCTGAACATCCAGGAGAGCAGACCATAATATAGTCGACACGCCCGACTTAAGCTCATTTTACTAGTTCATTGCTCGGTAAGTATGCGACTAAGAATACGCTAATGCGATAACTTCACACTAATGTACGAAATTATAAAAATGGTTTTGCGTACTAAAAATAATTAATAATTCGCGTCATAAATAGTTTGTTTTGAAAATTTTACGGTTTTAGGAAAGAGGTTTTTTAACAATATCTTTAGCGAGCTCAGTTATTACTCGCTTAAAGTATTTCTTGAATAACTTTTATCTATAAACTCCAAGCATTTAATTTAAAGGCTTCAAGGCTCTGAGACTTCTTTTATACAAAGAAATTGTCTTAATTTTTTTTTTTAAGTTTTAAAATTATCGTCTTAGCGTTCATTTACTCGCCTAATAACCGAGTTTTAAAAAAAACGGCTATTGAGTGCAATCTTAACCGAGTAGGATTAATATTTTTAAAACTTGGATAACGGTTGTAACAATCAAATAAATTTTGAACATTTTTGCTCATCTTTTACTTACCAAACAACGAACATTGAACCAGTGCAACGCCACGGCTGTCGCAACTAAGACGACACAATAGGCTTGTTCTATTGGTACACGCTTATTTAACGAGTAAGAGGTTGCTAAGGCAATACCTTTAAAAGTATACGAGAAATTTTTAGAAATTTCTTTGCAAACTGATTGGCTTTATTCATCATAAACCGCTTGTTTTAAAAATTTGTAGAAAAAAAGTTAATCAAAAAATACAGGGTGGGCCAAAAGTTACCATGAGGTTAACAACTTTTTCTTTTATTAATTTTTTTTTATTTTTTTTTCTCAGATTACATATTATACAAAATGGAAATTTTTTTACACTAACTATGAAAAGTAATTTCACTTAAATGACTCCCGTTTTGAGCTTTGCAATGGTGGGCTCGTTTTAAAGCATTTACCATAACATCTTTCAAAATTTATCGCTGTAGCGTTCGAATTTCTGAAACAATTTTGGTCTTGAGTTGAAGGATTGTCATGGGCTTGTTCACCTATAGTGGTTTCTTCAAATAATCCCCAAAAAAATAGTCGGGTGCTGACAAATTTGGCGATCGCACTGGCCAAATAATTTCCGAATTTCTGGAAATTATTCGCACTCCAAAAATTTGACTTAAAAGTGCCATTGTGTCTCGGGCAAGGTGGACAGTGGCTTCGTTCTGCTGAAACCATATCTCAGGTCTGTTTTCAAGAACAGGACGTAACAATGTTCTATCAAAAACCGATACCGCTCTCCATTTTCTGTTACAGCACTTCCATCTTCATTCTCGAAGAAGTAAGGCCCAATGATATTTGCAGATGTGATCCCACACCATACTGTACACCAATTATCAGAGGGATAGTGAGGAAACGTTTAGTTTTTGAGCCAATGAACAATTTAGGGATGTGTTCAACCTTTGATGAATGGATTTTGGATTTTCAGAACCCCAGAACCTACAGTTCTGCTTATTAACAAAGCCATTCAATGAAATAAGCTTCATCAATCATGCGTTAAAATAATTGATTGCTGATTTAAATTATAAAATTCTATTATTCTGGTTCTTTGTTTAGTTGTGAATCTCTCCATTATTTATTCTCCAAGTGTTATTTATATATTCTTATTATTTATTCTCCAAGTGTTATTTATATATTCTAAAAAAAAATATATAAACAAAAAAGTTATTAAATTTTTAAACCACATGGTAACTTTTGGCCCACTCTGTACTATTAGCGAGCAATAACCTTAAACTCGCCAAAGGTTATTATTGATTAATTTCATCCCAAAAGTTTTAATTATTTACAAAAGGGTTTTAATGCAAATTATTTTATATATTCTTGTTCGCGTATCGTAAGCGCCTCCTAAACGAGTTACTAATAGAACATGGTCAATATTACGTTGGTTTAGGGAGCGTAGTCTTTCTGTCCAATAAAACTTAATCGCTGACGAATTTACACCTATTAACATCAGTTGAGTTTAATAGCCTTTTAAATACTACCAAATACCGGTTTGGTGCCACTGTGCCTCATTAGGAGAACTCATACTTAATATTAAACTTTATTTTTCATTCAGGTTTCTGTTTCGCCACTTAAAGGTCTTTTGCTTAATGTGTAAAATCCAATGCTACCCATGCCTGCCACTCCATACCGACAGACCGACCGTCCATTCAGCCGACCATAAACGTATCGTATCAATTCACGCCAATAGCACGATAGCAAACACAAAATATGCAGTTAGTTTCAGAGTTAACATTACTTTTGTACCGTGTACTTATAGTTGCATGTTGTTAACCCGTTCTCTTAGCCAGCGTTTTTTTTTTTAATTTGTTTATTATTACACATTTGTTACTGGCGGTTTGTGGTTTTTGCTTTTTGCCTTTTGATATCGTTTTGAATGAATGCCACCTCAAACAGCAGAGCGTGTTGTTGTAATTACATTTGTTAGCTCGCCTGTCTAGCTGCTAGTGTTTTCTTAAAGCGTAAAGCGTCTGTTCGATTAGAGACTAATGGTCGAAACCAAACCTAAGCCACCGCTGCACCGCTCATATTTGTCTTGGCTCACACGCAGCCCAGCGTCGAATCGGACCGCATTAACGCATACACATATTTTTCCTAGACATGCCAAGCTACATATGCTACCATGTTACCAGTAGTGTGCATATGCTTCGACAATGCTAGTGCTGTTGGACCTGATTACGTTTTAGTAATCTTCACCGTATTGGGCGAGTACTCGGTGCAATGGATTGGATTCTGGAAATGTTCCTTGGCATGTATTTCGGAAATATTAAAACTTTCAAACGTAGAAGAACCCTATGGAGCATCACAAGGACATGGGAACATGACTTACAATTACATACTTATAATAGATTCAAGAGCTAACTAAAGTTAGATTGAATAAATTTACTATTTTTTGCAGTATACGCCACTTTCACGTGACAAAGATTTAAATCTGTGTAAGAACATCTGAAATTTTCAAAAACGCCATTCGCTTAGAAAAACAAACCTGCGATAAGTTCGATGGTGCATATCAAATTAACCATTTCATGGAAAATGTTTGTACCTACCAAAAATATTTGAGCTGCCTTTAAGTACGAGTATACCGATCTATTAATGCTTTTCTTTTTTAATGTCAGGCATTAAGTTGTGGAGCGCCAGTCAAGGACCAACAGCATGTCTTATGCGAATGCCCTCTTCATAAAGACATACGGGACATAGACTCCATGGACCTTGTTTCTTCTGATTGCCAGTGGAACGCCTGTAGGGTGCTCTCCACTACCGCATATCAAGCTAGGATCAATCAGTTAGCCTGTCGGACCTTATCTAGGCGTCGTGTTCTCGTTGACTGATTGCTTTCCGCTGTAACCGACGGTATGAGCGCTGAGGAACATATGCCCATGTACAGCATGTTTTTAGACCGTAACACCTATATTTAGGCACTTGTGTCTGCATATATACTACGAGGGTGGTTCGGAAAGTTCTTAGCCTATCAATGAAAGAGAATAGTTAGTTTTTCAAAAATATTTTTATTTTTCAATATAATCTCCTGAAACTTCAATACACTTAGTCCAACGCTTATCTAGCAATTCTATCCCTTGATTAAAAAAGTTTTCCTCAAGGTCTTCAAAATAGTGGTTTACAACTGAATTTGCATCTTCATTTGAGGTAAAACGCTTGCCAGCAAGGATTTTTTTTAGATTTGGGAACAGGTAAAAGTCACTGGGAGCTTAATCAGGAGAATAAGGTGGGTGGTCAAGCAACTCGTACTTTAATTCGTTGTCTTGATGAAAAATTTGTACGTAAGCCAGGACGTTTTTCTCGAATTTGTACATTTAATTGATCTAAAAGGTTGCAATAGTACTCTGAATTTATTGTTTTACCCTTTTGCAGAGAGTCAATCAATAAAATACCTTTGAAGTCCCAAAAAACCGTTGCCATAACCTTACCAGCCGATTGAATTGTTTTTGCCTTCTTTGGGGCACTTCCTCCAGCTTCAGTCCATTGTTTGGATTGTTCTTTTGTCTCTGTATGAAACGACGCTTAAAATCCATTTTATTTCGCTGAAAACGATCCAAACAAGCTTGAGAAATGTTCATTCTTATGCGTTTTTGGTCGACTGTTAACAAGTCCGGCACCCATCTTGCAGAAAGCTTTTTCATCTGCAGTTCTTCATGCAAAATTAAATGGACTCGATCATTTGAGATGCCCATGATATTAGCTATTTCACGCACTTTTATTCGTCGATCATATAATACCATATCATGCACATTGGCTACAATTTCTGTTGTTGTTGCTGTTTTTGGACGTCCACTACGTGGTTCATCTTCAATGCTTGTACGACCACGTTTAAATTCAGCAACCCAATTTTTTACTGTTGCATATGAAGGAGCACTTTCACCTAACACATTCACCATATCATTATGAATTTCTTGTCCCGATAAACCTTTTTTATGTAAATATTAATGACACCACGCATTTCTAATTTTTCCATTGTAAAAAAATCGCGGATGCGTCTTTTGTGAACACCTGTTTCTATATGAAGAAGTTGCCAGATCGAAACAAAATTTAACATGTGCTCATAGCAGAGATGGAAGTTTCCAAAACACTTAACTTTTTTCTGTTTATACCGCGCTTTTTGTACTAGGCTAAGACGTTTCCGAACCGCCCTCGTATATCACGACCGATGCCTTTAACTTTGGGTGACCAGTCCCGCGTTGTATGGTCCGCAAAATCTTAGATGTACGGCTACGATGTCTGACCGAATACTATAGTCTGGTAGCACGGGTAGCCTGGAGTCCCCACAACAGTTGTTCCGGCCTTTCCGGGAGTATTGTGGTGGTTGTTGTTTAAACCTAAATTTTGGGGAAAGTTTCGACTCAGCGTGGAGTTGTGTTACAACGGGTGCTGTGACCAATAGATCAGCAGAGGTTTAGATAGGCCTTGCCCCTGACCAAGGGGAAAGTTGTGTCCATATAGCACACTTCGAATAGGTACCGGCAGGTTTGGCCTTAAGGGTTGGTGGCCGCCGCTCGGTAATGGATCCTGTGCGATGCCGCACCATGGTTGAAGCTATCACAGCGAGAATCATGTAAGACACTTTGACGCTCTCCGTCCGATTATGTCAAGCTTTCAATCAAACTACAGGTCGCAATTGTTGTCCAATTTTCATGAAATTTGGCAAAGGCACGTTACGAGTAATTAGTCCAAAAACTGACTTTATTGAATTTGAAATATATTTTAAACATCCAGAAGTGCAGGGTATAATACAGGCGGCCACTACTGACTTTAGCTTTATTACTAGTTATACACTACACAACGCTGTGGTACAGGGTATTATGACTTTGTTCTGATGTTTGCAACACCTTATTAAGTCATCTGAATCGATTGAGCGAATTCCGTCCGTATGTCCATCTATCGTTTTAAGTTTAAGCTTTGAACATTCTTCAAGTTTGGGCCAATGACGAACCATATTGAAATTAGTCCACTTCGGTACATATTCCCGATTTCAAAACTTACATCTTTAAAAGTCACATATTACATCTGATATCAACAAAATTTCGCACAACACATAACGAGTGACCAACATTGATCTCTGTTGAATTTTGTCCATATCGTTCCAAGTTTTCGAATAGCTTCCTCACGAATGACCCTCCCAATTGAGGTCCTGCAGCTCTAAAGGCCACGAATTACACCCGATCACGTTTGTTAACTCTAGTAAAACAGAGGTCCATATTTTTCTGTAGCCCCCACATAGAGGTTCATCCAGATTTTAGTATCTGCAGCTTTAAAAGTCACATTTTACATCCGATAACTACCAAATTTGCCATGAAGCATAAAAAGCAACTAACACCCGTGTCCTGTAACATTGGACCATACCGGTTCAAGTTTTGAAATAGCCCCCTACACAAAGGTTCCTCACAAATTTTACCCCAACACGTTTCAACACGTTCAAACTCTACGTTGAGTCCGACCTTACTCACGCTCCAGATGGAGGTGCTTAATGCTCGGAATAATATAATGGTGAATAGTATCTCATAGTCGGCCACGCCCTATTTTAACTTTTTTACTTGTTAACAACTGTGTTTACAAATGCAATAATATTATAGTACACTGAGATAAAATTACAAATTTAAAACAAGTGATTTTAAAAGGTTTAATTTGTATTTTTAAAATATGTACTTATATACATATATTATTTACTGTTATATGTTTTTAGTAGCAAATAAAATCGTTATGGATTATAAATAAGGATAAATTAACTTAAATAAAGAGAAAAAAACCCCAGCTGCATGCAAATTAAATGGTAATGGTACGATGGTGGTTCGGAAACTTCTTAGCCTAGCACAAAAAGCACGGTACAAACAGAAAAAATTAAGTGTTTTGGAAACTTCCATCTCTGCTATGAACACATGTTAAATTTTGTTTCGATCTGGCAACTCCTTCATATAGAAACAGGTGTTCACAAAAGACGCATCCGCGATTTTTTTACAATGGAAAAATTAGAAATGCGTGGTGTCATTAAATATTTACATAAAAAAGGTTTATCGGGACAAGAAATTCATAATGATATGGTGAATGTGTTAGGTGAAAGTGCTCCTTCATATGCAACAGTAAATAATTGGGTTGCTGAATTTAAACGCATTGAAGATGAACCACGTAGTGGACGTCCAAAAACAGCAACAACAACAGAAATTGTAACCAAAGTGCATGATATGGTATTAAATGATCGACGAATAAAAGTGCGTGAAATAGCTTTTATCATGGGCATCTCAAATGATCGAGTCCATTTAATTTTGCATGAAGAACTACAGATGAAAAAGCTTTCTGGGTGCCGCACTTGTTAACAGTCGACCAAAAACGCATAAGAATGAACATTTCTCAAGCTTGTTTGGATCATTTTCAGCGAAATAAAATGGATTTTAGCGTCGTTTCACAACTGTTGATGAGACATGGATCCACCACTATACTCCAGAGACAAAAGAATAATCCAAAACAATGGACTGAAGCTGGAGGAAGTGCCCCAAAGAAGGCAAAAACAATTCAATCGGCTGGTAAGGTTATGGCAACGGTTTTTGGGACTTCAAAGGTATTTTATTGATTGACTATCTGCAAAAGGGTAAAACAATAAATTCAGAGTACTATTGCAACCTTTTAGATCAATTAAATGTACAAATTCGAGAAAAACGTCCTGGCTTACAACACAAAAAAATAATTTTTCATCAAGACAACGCACCAGCGCACAAGAGTGTTTTTACAATGGCTAAAATCAACGAATTAAAGTTCGAGTTGCTTGACCTTCCACCTTTTTCTCCTGATTTAGCTCCCAGTGACTTTTACCTGTTCCCAAATCTAAAAAAATTCCTTGCTGGCAAGCGTTTTACCTCAAATGAAGATGCAATTACAGTTGTAAACCACTATTTTGAAGACCTTGAGGAAAACTATTTTAATCAAGGGATAGAATTGCTAGATAAGCGTTGGACTAAGTGTATTGAAGTTTCAGGAGATTATATTGAAAAATAAAAATATTTTTGAAAAACTAACTATTCTCTTTCGAACCGCCCTCGTAGTTGTCCTTCTACAGACAAATGGATTCAAAATATGACGGAAGAAAAACCTTGGCAGGGTTTAGAAACAGCTCTACAGTCTGCCAGGCAACCAAGCCAAACATTTCACCAATTTCTTACGTTGATTCTACAAATGAAACAACAAAAAGGTCTTGAACCAGAATAAAAACCGTTCAAGTCATAATAATGATAAAATACCAAATAAATATAAGCAAAAAGAAAAAACTATTCAAAATAGATATATAGGGTGATCCATCTATTTTTGCAGAACAAAAAAATATAAAAATTCAAATCAAGTGTGGAGTCTTTATTGGTTATTTGAAAGGAAATTTTATGGCACTTATTTTTTGAAAAGAATTACCTTCAAATATTGGCAACTGTATTATGCAAATGAGCGTTCGTTGAGAAACGAGAAGATACGCTGTTTTCGAACAAAATGTTGTTCAGTGATGAAGCCCATTCCTGGCTCAATGGCAATGACAATAAACAAAATTGCCGCATTTGGGCTGAAGAGCAACAAGAAGTGGTTCAAGAGGTGGCATTATACCCAGAGAAAACCACGGTTTGGTGCGGTGTACTAGCTGGTGGAATCATCGGTGCATATTTTTTCAAAAATGATGATGGCCGGAACATAACCGTGAATGGTGCTCGCTATCGCGCCATGATATCAATCTTTATGTTACCTGAAATTGAAGCCCGTAATCTTGACGACACTTGGTTTCAACAGGACGGTGCCACTTGCTATACAACCACTTGCCGGCAGGTAATTTCGAAAAGCAGCTAATTTCACGTTTTGGACACGTGAGTTGGCCGCCTAGATCGAGTGATACGTAATGTTATACGGTTACGTAATGTCCAAATTCTATGCTGACAAACCAGCAACGATTCAGGATTTGGAAGCCAACATTACGCGTATCATTAAAGCCATACCGGTCGAAATGCTCACACGAGTCATCTAATATTGGACCCTCGGACTGGAAACCCTGAGGCGTAGTTGCGGCCAATATTTGAATGAAATTATATTCAAAAAATAAATGCCACAAAATGTCCTTTCAAATTACCAATAAAGATTCCACACTTGATTAGAATATTAATATTTTTTTTGTTCTAAAAAAATTTCTCTAAATGGATCACCCAATACTTTATGGTCCCTTCAACCAGGATTTCGAGTTGTTCCAAACAAAATGACAAAGTGAAAAAGGTAAAACAAATTTGGCCTAGAAGAACCTTTAAAAGAGTTTACTTGTTATACCCTCCACCATAGAATGGAGTTATATAAAACTTCTCATACAGTCTCCAAAACTTGAAATATTCATTGGAAACCCTTCACAGTTTATACTCGTATAACCTTGTCGGCATTATAGAGTATCTAGCCATGTCCGTACGTTCGTACGTCCGGCAGTGCGTTTCGAGAAATGAGGATGCCTCGTTAATGGGAATACGGGGTTTGCGCTTAGAATTAGGCCAAGTCGGCACAGATGTAAACAAGTTTCATTTTATGGCACCAAGAGTCTGCGAACGATGTTATTCTTATACTCGTACTCAGTGACCGAACTAAAATATTCCATACATCTAATAGGTTTTATTCGTAATCAGACCCAAACACCATAGGGATCTTGTATTAAATATCTACAGTGAAACCTAGTTAAAGGACATGTACCGAACTCAACGCCGTTTTTACTTGATCTTTGACTTATTTTCTCGCAAAGAGAAAGGGACCTAAGGGTAAGAAAATCAATTTTTACTTTTTTTTTGATGTGAACATCTGAGCATCGAATGAGACCGATTCCATGCCCCAAAAGTGTTCCCTCCCAGAGATATGCGCGTTTTATGAAAGTGATGGTACACCAAAGATACACGTATTTAAATCTTTAAAACGGCTCTCCTGAACAAAACTGGGTTTTAGCCTTAGGTCCCTTTCTATTTTGCGCGTCACATATCTTGTTTTATATCTTCTAAACCTTAATGCAATTGCATGCCAGAACTTCAAACCCCAAAAGTTTTGGTAAATATCTTGCGAGATATCCAACCTCTCAGAATACTGTGAGTTAGTTTCAAATGCATGGAATTGCAATGCGGCTATTGGCCCTATTCTTTTAAGGTAACTAGCTTAGTTACTTAGTTAGATTGCAATATGGTAATCTGGCAACATTGAAAATTGTGAACAATGTGGCTACATTGTTCCTCTTTGTTTACACCAAACAGAAATTAAAAGCAAGAGTGTTTTTCGCCGAATTCGTCGAAAGCAGGCAATATAAATCTATAAATCATAATAAAATAGGCCGAGAAATAAAATTATTCAATTAATTGCTACTGTAAGAATGTGTAAAATTTTCTTGAACTATCACTTCGAGTTGATTTTTAGTTTCACTTATTCCATCATGTACAAATGAACCCAATACGAATTTGCCGATTAGACCTCTTTTTGTTTAATTATTTTTTAGTATACATAACAAAAAACATATGTTTTTTTTATAGCTGGGTGTGTCGCTGTTGATTTTTTATAGGAATAATCAATGTGGCAACTCCAACTCCTTTCTTTAGCGAGTTGAGGTCACTTCGCTTGCTAACCGAGTAACTTCCATACAAATGCCAGTGCAGTAACTAGAAAAGAACACAGCTATTGAAGTCAAGTACTCGAGTTACATTTTAAAATTCCCTGGGGTACTCGATACCCAATACATTGGCAACACTATCACTTACTCGCCATTTATGCGTTAAAATTACATTAATCAGTGTGTCGACCATAAATCATAAAATATGCTCATAAACTTGTTGTAGTTTTCATTTTTTTTTCAATTCCAAATCGTGACTATAAAACTATTGCGTGTATTTGGCTGTTATCTATTTGTTGTTGCATTATTTATTTCTCTTCTTCTTCTTTAGTTGTTGTTTGTTTATTTATCGATTTCGAGTTCATTGATTTATTAACGGGTAACAATCGAATGGTGTGATGGTCTTACATATTTACATTAGATGGACGCTCGAAGCTAGACTATTTGGTAAGGCACTCATGTAGGTGCCTTAAGTTGAGTACTAACTTGATTAATTCGAAATTGATTAACGAAGCGCTCGCTGTAAATTTTTTTTCTCTGATTTATGAAAGTTTCTAAGCGATGCTTGAAAACAATAGACTGTTATCTAAGGTCAGTTTTCAAACGTTGTAGCGAACGCTGTTGATACGTTCGGCTAATCTAAGTTGAATGAACTTTTTACATCATTAGATCGACTTGAGTTAAAAAATATAAACACTACCTGTATTTAACATTAACGAACGTTTAAATGTTTTACGGTTTTACAAATAATAAAATTAGTCTAAAAATTTTCTAAATTAATATTTAGCAGAACCCGATCAATTCTCCCAAAATTGAATATGCACAGTAGGGCGGGTCAATTTGTGTGGATGAAAAAAACGCGACAAAGCGTACACCTCACGCGATTTCAGGAACTTTTGAAAGCTTATTTGCCAAAGAAACCATGATTTTCGAGCTTTACAATTTTGAGAACAAAGAAGAATTAGGGCGAATGAAATATCCAATTATTTTTTTGAAACATTTTTTGGAATTGCAAGAAAAAGTTGAAGGATGGTGCATATGGGTACTTAAATAAAAGCTTATTTCACTAACAGGCCAAATATGGATTAGCCTAAAAGATTTAGCTGAGTTTTGGTTCAGACTCATGCACCCAAGAGGCCCAAAATAATGGTGTAAAAAGGTCATAATATGATCATTTATACAAGCAAGTTTCGCACCGATTACAAATATTTAAAGATTTCAAAGCCAATATGGCTCATAACCTTGGATACTTAGGATCCTTATAAAAGCTGGCGACTAATGGATGATCAATCAAGAGGTTTTTTTTCGAAAGGGGTTTTACAGATTACGCGTGAGTTGTGTTAAAATGACATTTTTCTTTTGAGCATTGTTAGGCATTTCATCATGGAAAGGCTCACACCGCAACTACGTCTCCAAATTGTGCAACTGTATTATGGAAATGAGAAATTTAGATCCGCTGTTTTCGACCAAAGTTTTGTTCAGCGTTCAGTTTTGTCCATTTCTGGCTCAACGGCAACGTAAATAAACAAACTTGCCGTATTTGGGCCGAAGAGCAACCACAAAAGGTTCAAGAGGTGCCATGTTTTTTCAAAAATGACGATGGCCGGAATGTAAACGTGGATGGTGCTCGCTATCGCCCCATAATATCGTATCGGACTTTTTGCTACCAAAAATTGAAGCCCGCAATCTAAACGACATTTGGTTTCAACAGGACGGTGTCACTTTCCATACAGCTGCTTAAACAATGGATCTATTGAAAGGTCATTTCGAAGAGCAGCTTATTTCACGTTGTCGACCGGTGAGTTGGCCGCCTGGATCGTGTGATACTACACCATTAAAATTTTTTTTGGGGGCTACGTGAAGTCCAAGGTCTATGCTGGCAGCTACGATTCAGCTTTCGGAAGCCAACATTACGCGTGTCATTAACGTGATAGCGGTCGAAATGCTCGAAGGAGTCATCCAAAATAGGACCCTTAGAATGCACACCAGAAACGTAGTTGCGGCCAACATTTGAAGGAAATTATATTCAAAAAATAAATAAAATGTCCTTTCGAATAAACAATAAAGATTCCACACTTGTTTTGAACTTTGTTTTTTTTTAATCTGAAAAAATACCTCTAGATTGATCACCCGATATATGGACTACAAAAAGATTAATTGCTATTTCGGAATGATTTATTGGTGATGGGTATATAAGGTTCGGTCAGTAAGAACTTATCAACTTTTTACTTGTTGTATACCCCTTACCACACTGAGGTAGTGGGTATTATGACATACAGCTAATGTATGAAACGCCTTTAAGGTACGGAGATAGACCCATTGTAAGTATATCGACAGATTCCGAATCACTATCCGAATCCATGGAATGATGTCCGTCCGTCTATCTAACCGTCTGTTCATCTATCTAACGTTGTAGTCAAAGTATTGGTCAGAATTATGGATGAAACTTGGTAGATTCTTCAAGTTTGGGCCCAAGATGAACCCTTTTGTAATTGGTCCACATCGGTATATATTTTGATATCATTTATGGGTTTTTCCGATTTAAGAATCTACAGTTGAAAATGTCACATCCCAAATTTCGCACAGAGTATTTTGAGCAAGCAACACACATCTCTGTTGAAATTGGATCATATCGGTCTAAGTTTTCGAATAGCTCCCACACAAATGTTCCTCCCGATTTCAGGTTCAATTGCACCAGAACATGACCAAATTATACTACTGTATTACACACAAAGAACAAATTCGTTGCCACAACCGAATGCTGTTGTCAATCAAATGCTGGAGGTTACATGCACCTAGAGAATTTCATCAGTACAACCGAATGTTAGTTGGTGCTCTGTTATATTTAATTACTGAAACTGCACTAACGGTGAAGAGTTTTTGGATCTAAAAATTCACTTGTTCAAAAAAAATATTACATTTTTGGTCAGTGACAAAAATCTGTTTGCTTACACAATTGCAGTACTCATGGCGAGGAGAAAGTTAAAAAGATGATGGATGATTTTTTACTGAAAACAAAATTGGTTAATCGATTGGCTTAAAGTCAGTATTATTTTCAGAATTATTTTATTTTTAAAAATTAACCATAAAACATCCCTTTTTGGTTAGGATGAAGTTTTAGTTAACATCACTAATAATTGGTTACTACAACAAATGTTTGCAAAACTATTGGTTGCCACAACCACCAGTGCCACAAGTAAATACCATTTTCGAGATTCATCGATATAACCGTTTGATAAGTTGTTAGTACGATGATCATATTAATTATCTTGTAGTACTTAGAACCGAATATCCATTGCATTCATTACATCCATAAAAAACATTCAGTGATTTCGACCGAAATTCTTCTCTTGCAACCGAATCATTGTAGTTCCAACCGATGTTCAACTAATTTGTTCTCTGTGAGTATATATGTCCCGCATACAAAAGGTCCTTTCTGATTTCAGAATATGCATCTGTTGAAGTCACATATTACATATTTTCAAATCGATCCCACAGAAAGGTCCTACCCGATTTGGGGTCCTGCAGGACCATAAGACACAACGTATATCCGATCACTCTCATTTTGCATGGTATGTTATAAGCGAAAATTAATTAACTCTAACATATTGAGTCCAACCTTGCTCAGGCTCCATATAGAGGCGCTTAATCCTATGAATAGTAGAGTGGTGTATTTATCTTAAAGTCGGCCACGCCCGTCTTTAAAATGTTGTCATTGTCAATATTATCTTTATACCCTGAACTACGCTGTGGAACAGGGTATTATAAGCCAGTTTCATGGTAAATGTTTGTAACTATCAAAAATAATTTAGCTGGACCCATCATTAAGTATACCATTCGACGGATAATCACCAGCTGATTATATTTAACGATGTCTGTCCTTCCAAAGCTTGTAATCAAACACAGGTCGCCATTTTTGTTTGATCTTCATGAAATTTGACACTGGTTAGTGTTTTGGAAAAGGGCGGATTCTATTGAAATTGAAGAAAATTAGATCAGAATTAGATAAAGCTTCCACAGATATGTTCATCCGATTCTATGTTTTTAGTTCTACATTCATTCTTGATGATATTTGGTGCAAGAATGTTTTATCTACCAACGACGAACTCTTTTTAAATTGGTTTAGATTTCGATATAGCCAATAAAACTAGAAATTCGAAAAATTGTCATTACTAATGGCGCATCCTTTAGAATACTATGGGCTTTTTTACCGTCGAATGTTTTCAAAGCCAAAGAAACACGGAAAAAGGCATTTTTAAAAGAATATCAATTTCTTTATTAAAATTTTTACTAATAAGGCTATTTATTTTAAAGCAGAAAATAGGTAAATTTGACTAAAAAGGTATAAAGTATTTTTAATACTTCCATGTTCCCTGATTTTGTTAGTTCCGTTTAACAATCCTTGCGAATATCAGCGACTTTTAATCACAACCACTTTATTTCTTTTTTCTTAAATGAGAACCCTCAAATGAAGATCTACGCGGTGAAATTCGTTGGCCCTGCAATGCAGCTGCTTTGTCCTTAGATTCCGTAGTAGAAGACTGAAAAGAAATAAACAAAATAAAGAAAATTACTACTATAATTTACTAAGGAAATATAAATGATTAAATGTGCATTCTCATGTTTTTTGCAGGAGTTCTACATGGACCGCAATAGTTTAACCGCCGTTCCCTCACATTCTCTCAATGGACCCACCTCCTTGAGGCATTTGTCCTTAAGGCATAATCACATAAGTATGAAACTTGTAATTTTCTTTAAATGGTCAATCCTTATTTACATCATCATTTCTTGCCGATCTTTTTTCATTCACAGCTGTTCTAAGCCCGGATTCGTTCATTGCCCAACCGGAACTGGAAACTATCGATTTGCGTTACAATGAAATTCAAACGATTATCGGTGGCTGCTTCCACGGTCTACGCAAGATACGTGAAATAAAATTATCGGGTAATCGTGTGGTATTCTTGAACAGCGATGTTTTCGAAGATTTGCCCACTTTGCAAAAATTGGATTTATCGGAAAATTTCATACAGAAATTCCCCAATGTGGCCTTGTCGGCTATAGAGCATTTGAAGGCATTAAATTTGTCCTCAAATATGTTGCAGGTAAGTGAATATAGACGATTTTCCATTGTGCAGATCTCTTCATACTTGTTTCTATTTTATGTCTTTAGCGTTTTGATAGCACCCATACAGAAGTCTTAACTTCTTTGGAAACTTTGGATCTGAGCCGTAACAGCATTAATGTCATACCGTCGGGCACATTCCGGGAATTGAGTGCATTGAAATATTTGGATTTAAGTTTAAATTCATTGAGGACGGTAAGTTTTTGCGATATTTATGGCTATACATTACGGTAGGTCGATTTTTGAATTGATATTGGGCCATCGCTTTTCGATAGCTTTTGGCAAAGACGATAAATTATACAAGATGGTCAATTTGAGATATATCGAAAAACAAAGTCGAGTAAAATCATTTTTAGTCAAATTTAGTGTTTTTTGTTTTTAAATTTTAATTTTTAAGCGTTCTGGCAATTGTGTTCAAACGAATGTGGAAAAATAAACGCCGAGAACTTGTTACTGAGTGCTGTTCTTCTGAATTATTGCAAAGAAGAAGCACATCGCTCATCTTGTATAATTTATCGTCTTTGGCTTTTGCCATTACGAAAAAAAAGTTCCACTACGAAATATCAAAAAAATCATTTACCAAAATTTAAATTTGTTGACTTTTTCTAAACTTTAAGGTTTTTTAGTAGTTATAAAATAAATGTTTTTTTTTAGAAATATTACCATTTCAAGATCATATAAAATACATACAAATATACTTTGCCACATACATTACAATATAACATAAGAGCGCGTGAGAATATAAATACAACCGAGAGAATTAAATCAGTCGACATCTAGTTTGGGCGCCTTGAAAATGATTTTTTGATACGAGGGTTGCTATATACATTTCTGGCCAAGGCAACACTATGTGTTGCCTGGCGCCAACTGGCATTTCCATTGAAAAGTTAGATATTTTTTAGCATAAATGACTCAGATGGTTTTGACGTACGACCATTATTTGTGTTGCTTACAGTGACTTGAAAAAATCGATTTAGCAAAAGAATGGAATTATCTCGTTAACATTTTCGTGCGATCATTTCTCACAACTTTTGACGTGGATTATCACGACAAGAGTGCGTCGATGAACTTAAATCTTTGTATGGCGATGACGCACGATCCTATAGCACTGTGAAAAACTGGTTTAATTAATTCATTCGTGGCCAACGCTCGCTTAAAGACGAAGGTCGTCCAAAAACGGCCGTTGTGCCAGAGAACATTGATGCCGTGGGTGAACTGATAACGTAAGATAGAGACATGCTTGGGCATTTCTTCCACCAGCATACATTCGCTATTGCATGAACACCTGGCCGTAAAAAAGGTTTGTTCTCGTTGGATCCCGCACAATTTGACAATTGCTAAAAAAAAAGGCAATTGGTGCAAAGAAATTTTGAAAAAATACGATTGCAGGCTTCAAAAGACGTTTATAAGATCGTCACAGGTGACGAATCATGGATCTATGCGTATGAGCCCGAAACAATACAGCAATTGACCGTGTGGGTCTTCGAAGACGAACCAAATCCAAAGAAAGTTGTTCGTGAAAGAAGCACTTCGAAGCAAATGGTCGCATGTTTCTGGTCATGTGGCGATTGTTCCGCTTGAGCAACGTAGGACGGTCAATACTGAGTGGTACACCACAATTTGTTTTCCTGACGTCTTCGGAGAGATTCGACAAACGAACAACGATTTTCGTCGCCAGAAGATACTGTTGAATCATTAAAAAAATTATGTTTTGGAGGTGTCTCAACCGGAGTGGAAAAAGTGTTTCGACTATTGGTTTGAGCGCATGCAAAAGTGTATAAATTATGCTGGAGAATACTTTCAAAAAACAATAAAACCATTTTTGATGATAAAAATTCGCATTTTCATTATTAGGCCAGAAATATATATAGCAGTCCTCATACAAGCGTTCTTCGGGTAAGGGTGTATGTAATTCGGATTATAAACCGATCGTTATAGACTTTTAAAGGTATGACCTCATACGGTCTATGAAAATTATCGAATACATGGTAATTTTCATAGACCGTATAAGATCACGGTTTGACTAAGAGGCGTGACATGTAGACATTTTAATTCTTCTTTATGGAACGATTAGTATAAACCGCAATCCACGATGGAGGGTATATCAAATTTAGAAAGACTGAGCATAATTAGTCTGCAATTTTCATAAGAAATATAGCTGAAAAACTGCGAAATGTCAACACTGTTTGCCATATGTATAGGGTTTCACGGTAAATTGACTTATGTGCAATTTCGTGATATGTAGAAACAATTTTTTTGGATTAGCCTAAGATAATTTCAAAGTTTTATACTCCTACAAAAGGAATTAGGTTGCCTGCCCTTAATGCCGTGATTGCCATAAATTAACACTTCATCCGTTTATTTCGATTTCGCCCCTTTTAGAATCTTAAAAAATGATTATGATAAATATCGGCATTATTTTGGACGATGCACATTGTTTGAGAATCTCTACTATTAAAATATACGAGTATAAACAAAAGTAAAAAAGAGTTTTGTTCAAAAATATTTTTTTAGAACACTTATTGGGAGTATTCTACTCGTACCAACAACAAACTAGCGAAGGTTTTGAAAACGTTAAGATTTAGCAGTTGTTTATTCCCACTGAACTATTTCAACAGTCGAACTATAACGAAAAAATGTATCTACCTTAGCATCCCTGGTATATTTAGAGACTAAAGTAGTACTACTGAAGTAGTTGATGCTGAATTTAGATTACAAAATAAAATCTAAATTACAACTGTCAATTTGCAGTTTGACAGCTATTAGTGTATTTTCACAATTAAATCAATCGCAATAAAACGTCAATCGGGAATAAAATTCTAATGAGAATATAACCAAAAATTAAGTGTTTTTAAATCGAAAACTCATCCGTCCACTTAAAGTACGAAATGGAAATCAGATTAACCCTAAATAATATTCCTTGCTTTTTTTCTTCCCCCCTACAGATCGAAGACGATGCCTTGGAGGGTTTAGACAGCCTACAAACGCTCATCATACGTGACAACAACATTCTCCTAATACCCGGCAATGCCTTGGGACGCTTGTCAAACCTTAACGTTCTCCATTTGGACTTCAATCGAGTGGCCGCCTTGTCGGACGAAATTCTTGGCTCCATTCAGGCATCCGACATAACCACGCTCACCCTGTCGCGCAATGTCATACGCGAATTGCCCTCTGGCAGTTTCCAAATGTTCAGCAACCTACGTTCACTAGATCTATCGGGCAACTCGTTGGCCATTATAACAGCCGATATTTTTCAAGGCCTAGAGTCATCCTTAAATGAACTGAAGCTGGCGCAAAATCGTATTACCAGCATGGGCACTGTACCCTGGGCTTTGACTGAGCTGCGCAGCTTGGATTTGAGCTACAACAATTTAGCCGAGATGCCGAAAAATATTCTGGAAGGCTTGGAGAACTTGCAGTATTTGAATTTGAGTGGTAATCATCATTTGGCGCCCATACCATCGGCCCTAATACGTCCGCTTTCGCGTCTACAAATAGTGGACTTTAGTTTTTGTTCCATGAAACAGCTGTCGGGCGATCTCTTTGCCACCCTGCAGGACTTGAAGCACATTTACTTGAATGACAACAGCATACAGGAGATCAACGATGGCTCCTTTGTGGATCTGTGGAATATAAGCTCCATAGATTTGTCCAATAATCAAATAACCTCCATAAGACCGGGAGCCCTGGTGAATGTTATGCATTTGAGAAAGTTGAACTTAAGAGGCAATCAGTTGTCGGCCTTTAAGGGGGAGTTCTTCAATACCGGCACCGGTCTGGAGGAACTTGACATATCCAATAACCATTTAAGTTATCTCTTCCCCTCGTCCTTTCGCATACATCCTCGCCTACGAGTGATATTGGCGGCCAACAATAAGTTTAGTTTCTTCCCGGCTGAATTGATTTCTTCGCTGCAGTATTTGGAACATGTGGACTTGTCGCAGAACCAGCTAAAGACCATCGAAGAGTTGGACTTTGCCCGTCTGCCCCAGTTGCGGGTGCTGAAGGTGGCCCACAACCAGCTGGATATGTTGAGTGAAATGGCCTTCCACAATTCCACACAGTTGCAGGTGTTGGATTTCTCACACAACAGTTTGGATCGCATTGGCGAACGGACCTTCGAGGGTCTAATCCGTTTGGAATCGCTGAACTTGGAGAATAATAAATTGAACGAACTCTCCGATGGCATATTCGAGAGATCTAAACTTCAGCTGTTGGAGAGCATAAATCTGGCGGGAAATGCATTTGAATATGCCCCGCTGAAAGCTCTGCAGAGGCAGTACTTCTTTGTGTCCTCGGTGGATTTGAGCCACAACAAAATAAAGGTCATACCCAGTGACGACAGCATCATGGTCAACATAAAGAATCTCGATTTATCCTTTAACCCGCTGTCCAAGGAAGCCGTTCGACATATATTGAACGAACCAAAGACCGTGAGAGAACTTAACCTGGCCGGCACAGGCATTGAGGAACTGGAAGCTTTGGAGACCCCTTTTCTGCAGTATTTGAACTTATCGCACAATAATCTCAAGACTATTGAGCCCAAAATATTTGAACGCACCACGTTGCTGGAAACTTTGGATTTGGCCAGCAATCAATTGGAAAATCTTACCGATCTGTCAACGGCCTGGCCTAAACTGCTGGTCTTGCAAAATCTCGACTTGTCCAATAATAGTTTTGAGCTTGTTTCACAGGGAGATTTTGAAAAATTGCATGTCCTGCGCTCCCTCAAGCTAAACGATCTGTCGAAATGTACGCGCATAGAGAAGAATGCCTTTAAGGACATACCCGGTTTGTCCTCCTTGGAGGCTTATAACCTTCCATTTGTAGGCTATCTAGATTTGCAGGGCATTCTGGAACTCTTGCCTGGCCTGGAAATGTTAGATGTTGAAGTGAAGGATACCGCCATTGGAACCGAACAAATTCAACCGGCCCAGCATCCTCGTCTGCGTTCAATAGGAATTAGGGGAGATCGCTTGAAGTCCATATCATCGGGCA
Source organism: Hydrotaea diabolus (assembly GCA_963513945.1). NCBI lineage: Eukaryota > Metazoa > Arthropoda > Insecta > Diptera > Muscidae > Hydrotaea > Hydrotaea diabolus. The sequence goes on along the minus strand of OY740716.1, from coordinate 240,204,846 downwards.
CCTTGGCGGGCCTCAAGAGTAGCGATTTAACCATTAAACTGCAAAATACTTCCCTATCCGCCCTACCACCGGCCCTGTTATTCCCGGTGCCACGTTCTTCCCACCTGACTTTGGATATAGAGGGTTCCAAGGTGGCTGTGTTGGTGCCACAATTCCTTAACGCTTTGGAAGATCGTCGTTCCAGTTTGCGCCTGAAGGGTCTGTCCTCCAATCCCATTCACTGTGATTGTAATGCCCGCGCCTTGAGGAGGTGGCTGCCCAACTCTCACATGACCGATGTCGCCTGTCACTCACCCGACTATTTGGCCGGCAAAAAGCTCATCGAAGTGGGCGATGATGAATTGACTTGCGATCCGCGTCGAATGACCTCCACTACAGCCCGCACCTCTTCTACGAATATGCTGAAATCTTCATCGAGACTGGTAACACGTCCCGCCACCACTACCACCGAGGAGCCACCCATGATTATTTGGAGCATGGAGCCCACCCAACCGCCACCGATGAAAATTAAAACTAAAGCGCCCCTCATGAAGGCGCCCATAATGACAAACGATGATACTCTCATCATAGGCATCGTAGGAGGTGTGGTGGCCTTCATTGCCATTTTGATAATAATCATCTGCATTGTGCGTCTGCGCATGAGCAGTGTCGATTATCACAACACCCCCGCCATGATAGGTATACCACCGATGCCCATGGGACCGGGCAGTGTACCGCTAAGCTATAAGGGCGCACAGGCAGCAGCTGCCTTGTATGCCGTGCCACCGTATGCCGCTCAGAACTATGCGACACTGCCACACAAAACCGCCTCCATACATCAGTCCACTCAAAGTCTGTCACAACGCCAGCAGCAACAACAACAGCTCCAGCAGCAACAACAACAGCTCCAGCAGCAACAACAACAACAACATCCCACCTATTCATCGAGAATGTCTTATTTCGGTGGGTCTACGCCGCAGCACCAGCAGACAGCATCGAATATTTCGAATAATCAACCCTATATAATATATTCAGACGATAAAGCTTATAGATAAGCTTAAGGCAGGCGAAGTTCGCAAAGATGTAGTGTAAAATGTAAAATACTTAGCGGAGATATTCCTGTGACCATGCTTTAAAGGGAAGCTTTCGAAAAGCTTTTCTGTTTTTGGGAAATAACCAGAGAAGGCAAAGCGTTTTTTTTCATAGCACATCAATTGATAGGTATAGCTTTTAAATTTTGTATATAGCTATATTGTGAATAAAGCTTTTTTAATTGAAAAGTTATATTAATGACAAAAGTATCATTAAAAAGCTCTAATATTATGATATGGCATATGAAGGCAAAAACTGTATTCTTTTGATAGCAAACCTATGCTGTTTTTAACTTTCGCCTTCATACTCTTCATAACACCATAGCATTTTAATGGTAATAACTTCTTCGAGTGAAGCTTTTTAAAAAATAAAAAAAGCTTAATCACAATAAAGGTAAATAAAAGCAGGGAAGTTCAATAAAGCGGCTTAAGTGTTTTACCGTAGCGTTATAAGGCAACAGCTTAAACTATGTTTTGGTTTGCTACGGAAAGAAAAAAAATTATCTTTAAACACCACGCCATTCTTCTCTCTATAATACAACATCTTGGAGTAAAGCTTTTTTAAAAAACACAAAAAATTAAAAAAAATACTTTATTCACAATATTTGTATATTAAAGCAGAAAAATACTAATAAAAATCTTTGGTATTATATCGTGGCGTATGAAGGCAAAAGCTAAAAATATTAATTGGTTTGTTATGGGAAGAAAACAGATTTTGCTTTAAAATAAAAAGCCACAACATCAGAGCTTTAAATAGTACTTCTCTTTGATTTTGTTATAGAGTGATGTACTAATAAAAACATCTGGTGTTTAAGAGTGGAAAAAATATTTCTTCTCGAGGTATATCGTAGAGAGAAGTACCATGCAAAGCACTGGTAGTATAGCGTTCTTCACATATCTGATAGTTAAGAGCTTTTGTCTACATATGATACGCCCTATAACCAGAGATTTTATACGACACTTCCCTCTATTATATAATTTCTCTGTTTTAAAAGCAACTTTGCATAAAGCAAAATAATCATGTGCTTAAAGCTTAACCTTAAATTTGAACTGCTAAAGCTTTTAGTTTCCAGACCATTCGACATTCATATTTGGTCTTACCTAGCTTCTACCACAAATCTTTTCACCTAACCTATAATTTATCTAACTCAAATTTATAGTAAAGTATTTTTAAGCTTCAACATATGCAAGCAAATGTTTTCACCGGATGGCGCTCAATAAAAGTTTAGCGGTTGTTTTCTTTTTTTAAAACCGTTAACTCAATCAGTCAGTCAGTATGCGTAACATTTACGCTTTTGACATTTCCCTAAGCAAAACAAAACAAAAATGTATGTAAAAAATCTAAATAGTGTTTCAAAATTTTTCTAGAAATTTAAAGGACTCAGTCGTTTTTTCTTTGTTTGTATATAAAATAAGCTTTAGTAAATTAATATAAAATCCATAGCACTTAATAGAACTTTCAATATACGCACTTTTGCCACTTTATATGTATTGTTTTGTCAATGCTAAAGTCAATATTTAAGAAACTGAGAATATTTAAAAAATAGAAATAAGTTGAGAGATAGACAAATTTTTTGAAAACCATTTCAAAAACATATGAAACCGTATTAATGTAAATGTTTTCACTTCCACTTACGAAAACTTCCAATATATATTTTCTAGCACAATTATTAAAAATGATTTTCACAATTTGTTACCATATTATCAAGATAAAGGATTTATTACAACGAATTAACTTACAACGAATTTCCAAAATGATTTTGGATTTTTGAGAAAAATATCACAACTGTAATAGTATGACCGATTTTAGTTAGTGATGCAAGTTATTTTAACATCTTAAGTTTATTTTAAGTTGAACGATTTTCAAAAGAAAATACCATAAAATCAGCGAGTATATTGTAAAAAGAAAATGTTTTTACATTTATGGATTTATGTGCAAATAATTAAGTACAATGAATATTTAATAAAATTAAATATAAATACAATAATGGCTTGTTTCATTTAAACTATTTCGGTTCCCGTACAAGGATGGCAGTTATGATCCAACAATTACAAAAGATACAAACACAAAAAAGACCCCTCGGCTAGATATCAAAAAGACCTCAAGGGAACCTTTGCCCGAGGGCTATAAGCACTCTGTATAAGCAAAAAAAGCACCCAAATCAGGATACAAATTACGCATAATTATTATGATCAAAAGCGAGTCGAGAGTATAAGACTTCGTTGGTTAGATACGAGATTTCCTAACGACATTCCATTTTTTCGTACCCACAGTAATGTTTGAAGGTACTTGTTTTTTTTTGCCCTTGAGTCTAAATAAATTGCCAAATCTCAAGTACTCAAAAAGTGTAAACTTTACTGAGGTACCTTTAGTCTCTTACAGGAAAACATCTCCCCTTAGCCGATTTCGACTATTTACAATCACAAACAGCTGATGAGGATAAGGGATTATCATTTAAAATTTCTGGATCCTAGGTTGATTCATTCGAACGCCTTTAACAGACACACGGACTGGCATTGGAAGCTCGTCTTAGAATTTGACCGCCCTTCGGTTGATGGTTTAACAACAAATGGTTCAGCTCATATACCCTTGATCCATGTAGATGGTATATCCGGACCAATATGAACATTTTGAAAAAATGGGCGTGGTACCGTCCCCTTTTGTAGCATGGTGTGTTCTCTCCCTGCCAACTGTTATCGTTATATCGGTATTAGTCCACGAGACATGATCTTTTAATGTTCAGAGTTGTATTGGCGGTGCCACGCTTTTTTGTCCAATTTTAACACAATATAATCTATATTAATATGCTAATCATTGATTTTATTCTTTTAAAATTTTGTAACGATACTAAAATTCAAATCTAGTGTGGTATCTTTATTGTTCATACGAAAGGACATTTTATGCCATATATTTTTTGAATATCATTTCCTTCAAATGTTGGCTACAAATGTTGGCGTTCGGCGAAAAGCAAGAAGATCCGCTTTTCGACTAAAATTGTGTTTAGTGATGAGGTCCAGTTTTGGCGCAATGGCAACGTCAATATACAAAATTACCACATTTAGGCTGAAGAAGAACCAGAAGAGGTTCAAGAGGTGCCGGTGGAATCATCGGTGCATATTTTTTCAAAAATGATGATAGCCGGAACGTAACCGTGAATGGTGCTCGCTATGGCCATGGTATCGATCTTTATGCTACCTGAATTGAAGCCCGTAACCTTGACGACACTTTGTTTCAACAGGACGGTGCTACTTGCCATACAGCTGCTCAAACAATGGATCTTTTGAGAGGCCATTTCGAAAAGCAGCTAATTTCACGTTTTGGACAGGTGAGTTGGCAGCCTAGATCGAGTGATATTACACCTTTATACATTTTTCTTTGCGGTTACGTAAAGTCCAATGTTGACAAACCATCAACGATTCAGGTTTTGGAAGCCAACATTACGCATGTCATTAAAGCCATACCGGTCGAAATGCTCGAACGAGTCATCCAAAATTAAACCCTCAATGATTGCGACCGGACATGACTAGATCATCTTAGAATTCAACGAGGATTCAGAATACATTTACTGGTGAACAGTATTCTGATAACTACGCCTAAGATCAAATATTTTTGGTAGTTTATGAAACTATAAGGTGGGCCATATACAATTTTAAATTTTAATTGACTGTAAAAAAAGTACTGATTATTTTTTTCTATTTCCTGGTTTTATTGGAAAGGTTGAACTTTTCATTCAATAATGGAGCAGGGTTACATGTCACGTAACCATCGGTATTTTACGCACTGTTGTGAAAACAATTGTGAAAATGTGGACCATCGGATAGTTAGAGAAGAGAATTTGGCCGATATTTTGTTTCACATATAATTGTCATAGATCCTTCTATAATAATAAAAAATTCCCTGAAGAAAAGAAATACTCCTACGATAACACTGTGGAACAAATTCATGCTAGCAAAAGTTAGGTCGATTCTGAGTGTGAGGGTGATAATATAGGCTAAATTAGAAGACCCGTATCAAGGCGTTTGTTTTTGTTAGTTCGATTTTTTTTTAATCGACCTTCGAACTCTGCAGTCAACTGCCGCTTTTCAGAGAGAAGAGAATTTGGCCGATCCCAAGGGTCATCACCCACCTCCAGTCATGGTTTGGTGGGGTGTCTCTTATGATGGGGTCACTGACCTGCATTTCTGCGAGCAAGGAGTCAAAACATCGGCCAAAGTTTACCAAGAAACCATTTTGGAAACTGTTGTGAAGCCTCTTAACAATTCCCTGTTCCAAAACCAGCTATGGACTTTACAGCAGGATTCAGCTTCGACCCAAGCCTGGCTTCGAAACAATTTCCCAGCGTTCATTTCCTCTGAAGAATGACCCTAAGGCAGTCCAGATTTAAACCCATTGGATTACAAATTCTGGACGGTTTTAGAGGACAAGGTTTGCCACAAATGATGCCCCAACATTAGATCTCTTAAGACTGTTTTGGTTCGAGCTGTGGCCAATTTTCGGAGGTTCATGCAGCTATTCACGATTGGCCAGTGCGACTTAAGGCGTATGTAAAGGCTAAAGGCGGACATTTCGAATAAGTAGATTCTTTTTGGATACAATATATCTCAATATATTAAAAAATATTTGGTCCAAAAACATTTAGTACTTTTTATTTTACAGCATAAAACGTGTCCTGTTATGTCCCTACTAAGTGCAATCCCACAGTTCCTTTTACAGAAATCAAAAATTTATTTGATTTGTTGTTGTTTCATTCGACCTTGAACTCAAAAAAGTTTACTAGATCAAAAGTTATAGACATTTGGTCGATGGAACGAACGGAAAGTCATCGCTCTATTGATCAGATAGTGATTTTGAATATTCAGAAAGCGGCGCTTAATCGATAAGTATAATACACATAAGGTCTATCGATTTTTCCTTTACGTGTTAGTAACAATCACAATGTGCTGGTTTGTAAATGATATATTTTGAAATGATTAATCAATGGCGTGCTAATTTAGAATGATTGAAAATGGAGACAATCATAGTCTGTATGAGCCTACAAAGCCCTGACGTCGGCCTCTAACGACATAAAAACTGTCCGTTGTAAATCTTATGAAGAAACATCTGGGTTAATGTATATATATTATATTACAAAACTAATACAGCTATACACCCCGACTCTTATATTAAATTCATGACAGCATTCAACTAAATTCCAATTAAAACAAGGGTTCGATTGATGTGTTTTCTTTTTTTAATTAAATATAATATATATTTTTTGATAATTAAAATGTTTTCAATATTTATATATTTGGATTTGTTCCTGTTTTCACGGTTGTTTTGGTTTTTTCTTCAATTTATTTAAAAATTTTGTTAATAACTATAATTATATGATGTAGGTACGATTAAAAATTGCATTTAAACAAAAAATCAACTTATCAACGAAGAAGAAAACAAGGCAGCAGTAAAGGAAACAAAACAAAACGTAAGTAAGTATGTCTTAAATCAAAATTTTCTAAATGTAATGAAATAAATTTCGTTTCCTTAAGAAACAATACAATAATGCCAATTTACATTTTAATATTTAATTATACACATTTATACGAATATTAAAAGAAAAACACACACATACACATATTGATAAATATCTTTTAGAAAAAAGTGATACTGTAACAAACAAATGCATATTTCCTAAAGGACAACACTATTCAATTTAAATATAATTTGAGAATCACAAAACAAACGAAGGCAATATCAACATTAAACATATGCATTCGTTTGATTTTTGTTGTAAATAATTATAATCTATCGACCTTTCTTCCTGAATTTGTAATTGTATAAATTTTAAATTTTGTTTACTTCTCTTCTATTTACTATATTGAAAATGTGAATCACAATGTATGTAAATGACTTGATTTCCTTCTCAATGTTAGGTATTTTTTAATTATTTTATTTTTTTTTTGAAATGATACTCTTAAACTTAGTTGAAGAAATTGGTCTGCTTTTCTTTCCTTTTCTAAGCAGACTTGTAAATAAATGTTTTCGCGTTTTTTGTGTCTTTTTCATAAATGCAACAATTACTTATAACAAATTGCAATAATAACTAAAACAAATAATGTGTATCTCTATAAACTATTGACAACAAACCAAAAACAAAAAAAGAATCAAAGTAAACATATGAGAATCAAATGAGAAAATGCTGGATTTTTGCAGTGCTTGAGATTTGTTTGCTTGTTAGACTGACTTTCAGTGATTTTAGGCATCCAATTTATGTGGCTAGTTTTAGTTTTCCAGAATTTAACGAAAATGTTTGAAAAAAGACAATAAAGAATTTGTTATTCAATGGTTTCGAAAGCAAGAGAAAATGAAATTTAGAAGAAAAGAAATTTTAAGCCACCTGTGAGTAGGGAAAATAGTTTTTGTAACTGCGTCGTCTGTAGTAAACCATGACCACATAGGACAGAAAGAGCATTATCGTGATGATGGCAACTAGAATACCTGGAAAATAGAAACAAAATATAATATTAATAAAGACATATGTGACAGCGCATAGAGAAGGGGACCTAAGGGTAAAAAAAATCAATTTTCACTTTTTTTTGATTTGGACAACATCTGAGCATCGAAAGAGACCGATCCCATGTCCCAAAAGTGTTCCCTCCAGAGATATGCGCGTTTTATGAAAGTGATGGTACACCAAAGATACACGTATTTAAATCTTTAAAATTGCTCCCTGAACAAAACCGTTATAATGAAACAAGTTTGATTATAGCTTCACATATTGTTTTAACTCGAAACACTCATTCGTTTTGACAAACAAAGATCGATCATTCATTAGCCCTATTCCCTTTGTCGTCTGCTGTGATTTGGTACTCCCTTTGTCGTTACTATATTTTTATCGATAACTGTTGGTTTCCTTAAACTAATGTGACTCGGTATTGTGTAGTGTACATGGCTACGAGTAGTATACTTAGTAGGGACATAAATACTGTTACAACATTGAACACACCCGTTTCAATAGTAGAACTGAAAATACCCCGTTAATGTCATATGGGCTTTAAAAGCTAACCACAATAGCGTTTGTATGTAACGGGATTTTAAAATTGTTTCAACTTTCATCATGGATTCAGATAATGAGAACCGTATCGCTGTAATAGCGCTTTTCAAGTGTGAAATGAAAAAAGCGATATTTTCAAAACGCTCCGGCCACTAGGGATTAGCCGCATGTTCGTCTACCGATGCATAAAACTGTTTGAGGAGACTGATGATGTAAAAGACCGCCACCGGTCGGGCCGTCCTCGCTCTGTTCGAAGACCGCATGTCATCAAAGCCGTTAAATCAAGATTTCACAGAAATCCGCTCCGAAAACACAAAATCATGGCCCGTGAGATAAATATCACGCAAAAGTCCATGAGTCGAATCATTAAAAAAAAAACTTGGGACTTTCAAATGACGTACCGGACATTTATTGACTGCAGCTTTAAAAAAAAATAGGATTGAAAAATGCACACCTCTTTTGGTGAAGCACTCTGTGGACGGTTTTAGAGGACAAGGTTTGTCACAAAAGATACCCCAACATTAGATCTCTTAAGACTGCTTTGTTTCGAGTTGTGGCCAATTTTCCAATGGACGAGGTTCGTGCAGCTTTTGACGATTGGCCAGTGCGACTTAAGGCGTGTGTAAAGGCAAAAGGCGGACATTTCGAATAAGTAGATTCTTTTTGGATACAATATACTTCAATAAATATATTAAAAAATATTTGGTCCAAAAACATTTAGTACTTTTTATTTTACAGCATAAAACCTGTGAAACAGTATTTATGTCCCTACTAAGTAAAAGTAATCCTAGATTAAAATCCGGGTTAGAACATATATTTCTTAATTCTTTGAGTTTTTTGGTTTTTTGTGATCATTTGTTGTTATTAATTTTGAACAAGTAAATTACTCCACAAGCTAATAAGATCAGGTTTATTCCCTCTATGACAAAAAGCAACAAACCTGATTCTATTCTTTTAGTTCCTGGTTTTTCCAACTCGTCAATGCTGAAGACTACACGAGTAGAAGATTCGTCTTTTAGCTTTGATAAAGATTCTATGTGCATAAAACTTTCGGACTTTACGAATTAAATGCAACACTGCTCGCTGATTTGAGATAAAATCCTAGCTTGTTCCTTACTGACATGTTAAGGGAATTTAGTAAGAAGTAACATAACATACGAGTATTTACTATTTGTGAAATTACTTTTTTATAGACCTTTCTTGTAACAATTCAAAAAAAATTGTTATGCCAAGTTCGAGGTTTTGGTGTTTTTAAAAAAAAAATTGTTTATTGATGTATTGTATTTTTTAATACACTTAGTGTTGCCTGGCACCATCTGACATTTCCATTAACTCGTGAACATTTTTGTGCGATAATTTTTCACAACTTTCGACGTGGATTTGTATCTTTTGTATGGCGAAGAAGCACCATCCTATAGCACTGTGAAGAACTGGTTTAATGAATTCAATCGCGGGCGACGCTCGCTCAAAGACAAAGGTCGTGAAGGTCGTCCAAAAACGGCCGTTGTGCCAGAGAACATTGAAGCCGTGAGTGAACTGATAATGCAAGATCGTCATGTGACATACCATGAGATAGACGCATCCTTGGGCTTTACTTTCACCAGCATACATTCGGTATGGCATGAACACCTGGCCGTAAAAAAGTTTGTTCACGTTGGTTCCCGCACAATTTGACAATCGCTCAAAAAAAAGGCTCGTGTCGATTGGTGCAAAGAAATTTTGAAAAAATACGATCGCGGTGCTTTAAACGACGTTTATAAGATCGTCACAGGTGACAAATCATGGATCGATGCATATGAGCCCGAAACAGAACATCAATCGACCATGTGGGTCTTCGAAGACAAGCCAAATCCAACGAAAGTTGTTCGTGGAAGAAGCACTTTGAAGCAAATGATCGCCTGTTTCTTCGGCAAAACTGGTCATGCGGCTACTGTTCCACTTGAGCAACATAGGACGGTCATATCTGAGTGGTACACCACAATTTGTTTGTCTGAAGTCTTCGGAGAAATTCGAAAAACGAACAAGAGAAGACGTATCATTGTGCGCCATGACAATGTGAGCTCAAACCAGCCTCTTTTTCACCGGCCAAAAAGTCGAATTGATGGGTCATCCGCCGTACAGCCCTGACTTGACACCCAATGACTTCTTTTTATTCCTGCACATCAAGAAAAAAATGCGTGGTCAACGATTTTCGTCGCCAGAAGATCGGAGGGGAAAAAGTGCTTCGACAATTGGTTTGAGCGCATGCAAAAGTGTACAAATCGTGCTGGAGAATACTTTGAAAAAAAATAAAACCATTTTTGATGATAAATATTCGCATTTTCATTATTAGGCCAGAAATATATATAGCAGCCCTCGTAATTTCTCCTTATATTTTTAAATATTTTATGCAAAATAGTTGCAAATTGATTGTTATTTATCATACAGAGTTGGCTGATGAAAGCCGCTACCAAAGAAAATTTAACAATTTTTTTCTATTTAATGAATCTGGTAATTTTTTTTTTTATTTTGCAGATGGATTTTTAGATTTAACAAAAATTGATAACTGGGACACTGAAACAAGAATTTGAATTGTCCGCCGCTTTCACTGGAGTCCGTAGTTTCGATTCAAAGAGAGTATAGGCGCACATTTAGCGGCAATGCTCCGAGCAGAAGGACCTTAATGAGACTTGTTAACAATTTTGGCGAGCATGGGACAATCAACAGAAGACCTTACCATCGAAACCCTTCAGTTCGGAAGGAGGAAATAATCGCTGTTGCCATACAAAAACCATTCAAGAGTTTCGACAAGAAGCTTATCTGCTCAAATGGGTATAAGCAGACAGTCATTGCAGTCAATTATACACAAAGATTTGAAGTTATTCCCCTAATATATTCAAATGGCAGTTTCATCACGCTGTATTTTCGGGCTCTACTTCTTCGAAGTAATGGTCACACAGTTACTGGAGACCTTACTTGAGCATGTTGAGAGTTTTTCTATCCAAAATTTCGCCTAATGAGAATTTCTTTCAAGACTGTGTGGTTTCAGCAAGATGGTGCAACTCCTCACATTGCCCGCCCTGTTATGCCAGAATTGCGACGAAAATTTCCCAATAAGCTGCTATCCAGAAGCACCACATTCCGTTGGCCACCCAGGTTGCCAGACGTTACTGCACCTGACTTTTTCTCGTGGGGTTATTGCAAACAGTAAGTCTATAAAGCAAAACCAACAAATTTGAATAAACTAAGGCAAATCCTGTCTCAACTCTCCAAGCAGTAATGAACATCTTTTTGGTAAGATGCCGCACATGCATCAACGAGCAGGGGTGGTATTTAAATTCCATAAAAAACAATAAAGTCCATACTCTGAAAAAAGTTATTTCAGTTTCTTTATGTAGCAATATTCATTTGAACTACAAAGTAGAAAAGGAAGTTGCAGTCCTAACTCTCTAGTTTGTAAAGTAATTTCTAAGCCATTATGTCAAAAACAATAATACAAACTAAATTATTCAATATTTCGTCATAACAATGTTACAACAAATAAAAACAAAAATAAATCTAAAAACTGACGGCTGTCTTCGTCGTTTAGTGTGATACTGCGAGTAACAAAATAAAAAAAAACACTTCTTTAAAAACACCAACCCCTCGAGCTCGGCATAAAATATTTATTTTTATAAATTAGTAGCTGAAACCGGCCCACGTTGCTGATCCTAAAGCTACGATATTAGGTATTTCTCTCCGATTTACAATTTTTTTCTCTTTTCAACCCCATAGAAAATAAGGGGTGGTGCAACCATAATGTACGATGTTTATTGTAAGTCAAACCATATAGGCAAGTTTTGCCCAACTAAGTGTTTGATAAATTCAACCATAGAGAGGTAAACAATTAAGCAGCGCTTTAAGATTGTTGAAGCCTTTTAATAAAAGGCCTTCGCGATTTGTTTGGTCAGAAAAAGCGACGAAATGTGTGCACAATCGGGAGAATTTGCGAAAATTTCAGCAAACCGGGTCGTTGTAAATGTGAAAACACCTGTGCATGTTCGTCCTGTTCGTGCGGAAAATATTGATGCTGTTTGCGATGTGTGGCAGACGAACTTTCAACCTCGGCTCGACTGGCCAGAAATTGAGGATATGGACCTGGACGATATGTGGCACCAACACTTGCCACACAGTCGACGAAACAAGCGATCTATTGCGCGAGAAATTCAATGTCCTTGTTATCTCAGGTCGTGGCGATGTTAATTAGCCACCACGATGATGTGACTTAACACCATTGGACTTCTTTCTTTGGGATTATTTAAAAGAAAAAGTGTATGTCCAAAATCCAAGAACAACTCAATGTTCTGCGTTTTAGTTGGACCACTCTTTACATTAATTTTTAAAACTTGCCGACTTTTTTCCAAGCGTCATAAACAAATTTATATTTAATTTAGACATTTTTTATTGTGAATTCGATTTAAATCGTACCATAAATACAAAAAACGTAAATATAAAGAGGGCAGAGTCACCTATCGGGACCAATATGTAACAATAACAATAGTGAAAGCTGCAGCTGGCGACTATAATGGCTCTACAAGCACATTCAGAAAAAAGAACCCAAGAAACTATTAAGGCGATCCCACGACAACCGGTTCTACGCACCGGATGGACCCGAAAGAGAAATTCCTTGGTCAAGGGATGTCACCTCGGCACGAAGTGCCGCTACAAAAACAAAAACCAAACGTAATCAGCCTAAGGGTTCTCGGGTTTTTTTTTTATATCAACCCAAGTTGGTTGGAAACAGAACATTCTAGTCTTTAAAAAATTGCGTTGGTGTCGTAAATCTGTCATTGTGAAATCATGTTCCTTCAATGCTTCTTCTTGTTTTAGTTTCTAGCTATTTTGGGGAATTTTCGGACAATTTGCCGTTTAAAATTCAGTGGCAGTGTCAGCAGTTTGCCGTTCTTCTACTATTGTAGCGGAAATTTCGCACGAATCAAACCATTTACAATAGGCAACGAAAATCCGAAATTTATGTAGAATTTTGCCTTAATCTTAAACAATTCTTATCCGAAAAAAATAGCGGTGATTGTGAATATCAGCTTAACAAGAGCGAATCTGGAAAATCGAAAGGCAGATCCGCGATCAGCAGCCCCAAATCAACTAAAGTTGACTACCAAGCATTCAGCCGCAAATTTTGTGTTTACCAGTGTAATCAATGAAACAAAAAACTTTAAAATAAAAATTAGTAGCCGTTGTTGCTCATTCTAATCACTCTCTATGAAATCTTGTACTAAACCTTACTCTGAATTTAACAAATTACTTGTTGAATTGTGTGAAAACAGAGACCTAGGCTCCGTGGTTACTGTGACCAGGACTTTATAAGACCCAGTCGCTTTCGCAAGTATTTTTTAATTGCTAAAAATCTCATTAAATACAATGAGCCCCTCCACCAATGAGCCCTTACACCAAAACTCACCCATGGCCGTACCAATATTTGCCTCCTCATAGGTCATCATTAGAGTCGAAAGTTTACACTCGCTTTCCCAGTCCTGCGGTAATATGTCACTGTATATATTAAACAGTTTATTCAGAGGACACTCGGTGCCACAATCTGGTATGTACATAGGCTCTGGTTCGGCTGTGGTACTTTTGTAAAAAATGGAAACAAAAGGTTCCTTCTTAGCATCTAGGCGCAGCTCCAGCATAATACAAGCGGCATAAGGAGGACTATGGACCTGAAACGGAAGTCAATAGGTTTAACTAATTTTTTTGTACATTTTGGTCTTCATTGCAGGACTGACTTCGAATAGTTTCAAGGTATTTAAAGTAGCCGATACCGTTGTATCGTGAGCTGAATAAATCCAAAGCGAACGATCAGGGCTCAATTTTCCCTTGGATTTGTCAACAAATCTCTGTAGCATTTCCTTGATTAGAGGGCCCATTTTTAAACGAGCCAACTGGCGGGTATATGTGCTAATAGCAAATGTGAAATCAGACACATACGACATATCAGCACTGGGATATATTTTCTTGGTCCATTCAGGTAGGGTTTTGTTGTAAAGATTCTCGATGAAAAAAGTGTTATTCAGACGCTGTATACCATCCAAAGAATCGACGGTACTTCCGGTGTACTTGGTCAGATAATTGTAAAGATAAGCATAGCGGTCGTTCAACTGTTGGAATTCCACAGAATCGAGCAAAGCAGAATAAGCGTACTCGTAGGCAGGACAAGGGGCTTTGCCGGCCAGAACCTGGAACAGAATAGGTAGGCAATTTAGAATATGGAAAACTTTTAAGGAAAATAACTATATTTCCTACCGGATCCATTTTTTCGGGTGTTGTGTGCACCGGTATGGGTTGCCAATCTATGGCCGAATCCCATATATCTTTGCCGGCCGGTTCATACAGGCCGGCCAAATTCGATAAAGCACTCATCAATGTGCGATCAACATCAGTGGAGCGTACGTAGATCTCATCTTTGTTATAGGTCTTACTCAGCAAACTTGAATAACGCTGACGCAGCCACTTGCCCAAGTGATAATGCTGTTGTTTGCCGATCTGAAATTAGATTTGAGCATTGTAACATTATTTAATAAATAAGAAAGATTAAGTTGATTTTCTTAACAAAGAAAGAATGGCTTTAGCTAATAATAACAACCGACTATTTTTAAAAATGCAACATGACATGATATGATACAATCACTGCTGACGAATATTCACTTTTCTAGTTGATATTAATCACTTCAGCAGTGGGGCATAGTCAAGTGAGTGTGCTATACAGTTTCAAAGAAGTTTAGAATTGGTGCTTTCAAACTGATTATTCAGCACTCATGGTATTAAGTGCTTTTGTATGATTCATTAATGCTCGTTATGTGCAATAGACTTTCACCTACTACTACGTCGTAGACAAAGCCCGTCGCGTCCTGTTGTAATAAATCAATGTCAATGAACCTTTCGCGGCGACTTATTGATTCAAAACGCCACCCAAAAACAAAAACTGAAAAGCAATCAATTGTTTCAAAATAACAATTACTTCTTAAATAAATTATGTATGTGCTGATTACTGAATGGGCTTTTCATTAAGAACAAGTGAAACAAAAATCCACACGCGTTGCGTTTTCTTTTTTGATACTTAGGACTTAACGAGACGACATTCATCATAGAGAATGTTCCAATTTTTAGCGATAGCAAGTTTACTTTCTGCAAGTAAAGCATTAGGGTAAGGTTAGAAGGACGTGTGCCGTTGTCTTACCCTGAAATGTTGATACGCTGTACACGATGACCTATGGAAGGTCCATTTTAATTGTCCTATGTCTACAAAACTAATTAAACTACAAGTTCTGCATAGGGTTTGGAAATTACCAAATTTTTTATTCCGGGAATCGGAAACAATATTTTCAATATCAGAATTTCTGCACAGGCTACTTACAAAAATTAAAACAAATCCTTTTATTTAAAAAAAAAATGTATCGTTACCTTAATATAAAAAGGCCCCAATTCATTTTTGTTGTCCATGAAATGTCTGTACAAAAAACACTAATTCATACAAAATCTTAAATTTTATTTAAAAAAAAATGTATAACTCTTAATTGCACATTATTTTTTTATAAAATGAGAGTTTATAAAGATTTTTTCTTCTACTGCAAAGCTTTTTTTTATGAAAAAGGGCCTTTTTATATTAAGGTAACGATATATTATTAAAAGATGGGATGTTGTGAAAAATGGGATGTTGTGAAAAATAAGTAGGTTAAAGAATATGCAATTACCCAGTGTTTATTTTAATTTAATATAATTTTTAATTTAATATTCTGAGTTTTTTTTTTAATTTTATCCATGTTTTTAAATTCATATTTAGCCCGATTCTAAATATTCCCCGGGTGAAAACTCCTGTACAAAGAGTGACTGTTGGGTGCGGTTTATGGACTGGCGGAGTCATTGGGCCTGTCAAGCAGTTACCGTGAATGGTGTTCGCTATAGCGAGATGATAACGGACTTCTTGTGACCAGAAATTGAGGATATGGACGATATGTGGTTCCAACAGAATGATGCCACACAGCCAACGAAACAATGGCGATGTTAATTTTCCGCAACGATCATGATTGTCACCGTTGGACTTCTTTCTTTGTATAGGATGATCCATCTAGAGGTATTTTTTCAAAATAAAAAATACTTAATTTCAAATCAAGTGTGGGATCTTTTTTATTCATTCGAAGGAAATTTTATGCCATTTATTTTGATAATATAGTTTTCTTCAAATGTTGGCCGCAACTACGCCTCAGGGTTTCCATTCTGAGGGTCCAATTTAGGATGACTCGTACGAGCATTTCGACCGGTATGGCTTTAATGACACGCGTAATGTTGGCTACCAAAACCTGAATCGTAGCTGGTTTGTCAGCATAGACTTTGGACTTTACGTAACCCCAAAAAAATGTCTAAAGGTATGATATCACTCGATCTAGGCAGCCAACTCACCTGTCCAAAACGTGAAATTAGCTGCTTTTCGAAATGACATCTTAATAGATCCATTATTTGAGCAGCCGTATGGCAAGTGGCGCCGTCCTGTTGGAACCAAGTGTCGTCAAGATTACGGGCTTCAATTTCAGGTAGCATAAAGATCGATAACATGGCGCGATAGCGAACACCATTCAATGTTACGTTCCGGCCATCATCATTTTTAAAAAAATATGCGCCGATAATTCCACCAGCTTATAAACCGCAACAAACCGTGGTTTTCTTTGGGTATAATGGCACCTCTTGAACCTCTTCTTGTTGCTCTTCACCCCAAATGCGGCAATTTTGTTTGCCGTTGAGCCAGAAATGGACCTCATCACTGAACAAAATTTTTGTCGAAAACAGCGGATCTTCCCGTTTCTCACCGAACGCTCATTACCATAATACAGTTGCCAACATTTGAAGGTAATTATTTTCAAAAAATAAATGCCATAAAATGTCCTTTCAAATTACCAATAAAGATTGCACACTTGATTTGGATTTTTATATTTTTTTGTTTTGAAAAAATACCTCTAGATGGATCACCCTATGCAATCGCTTTAGATTGTTCCGATTTCAATCAAATTTGGTACCTAAAAATTACATTTTCCCAAAAAATAAATTCTTTTTTTGCTCGGTCATTAGGCAAGTAAAAGGTCGCTAATGCGATAACTTCGCACCATTGTAAAGAAATAAAAAAAATTTGGCTTTGTTTACCGAAAACTATTCACAACTTGCGTCATAAACAGTTTGTGTTGAAAATTTTAAGTTTTTAGGAAAACAATTATTTACGAATAACCTTAAGCGTGCTTTATTATAACTCGCTTATAGCATTTCTTGAATAACTTTTTTCTATAAACTCCATGCTTTCATATTAAGAGGTCAATAATACATAAAGTTTATCATGTGTTGTATGCACAGAAACTTCTATTATTTTTAAGTAACAGGTTTTCCAATTGGGACATAGCAATTTCGTATCTTTTTGTCAACGCACCCTGAAACATTTTTAATGATCTTCAACATTTGTATCATGGTAAAGTTCACTCACTTACGAGCAACTTTTGGAAATCATATGAAATTACTACCGAAATTCTGAGTCGGTGGTCGCAACTTTAAAAGCGCTTACTACAATTGTCTTTATCTTTAGCGATGAAGCTCATTTCTGGCTGAGTAGTTTTGTCACTAAACAAAATATGCGTTATTGGTCAGCATGGGGCCACATCAAGTCATTGGTCTATGCCAACAAGCCAACAACTTTAGACGAGCTCAGAGACAACATCCAACGCGAAATTGACAACGTTCCGGTCGAAATGTGTGCAAAAGTAGTGAAAAATTAGGTCTAAAGAATAGAATGCTGTACACGGGCTCGTAGTGGTCATATGGCCGAAATGGAATTTCATTCTTAAAATGTTACATTTGCACTGCACCTGGAATAAATATGAACTCTATATCTTCAATATTATTAATATATAAAGTTGTTATGTCCTGAATGGAAAACCCTGTATAAACATGTTTTAGTTTTATTCAGCGTCAATTCAAGTCAATCTCGTTGACGTGTACCATTTGATAAACATAAAATATCCCGAGTTCATTGCTCGCTAATTTAACATAGGAAATTTAAATGAAATAGTCTACGTATGCACTTTGAAAAAATCTATTTTTGCAAATTACATTTTTTATTTATAGCCACAGCAGAGCGTTAGAAAATCCAACAAAGAATGATTTGTTTGATCTAACAGCACAGACTGTCGCCGGGTTATAAAATTTGCAGAAAAAGTATTTATCAAAAACCATTCTCTATACCCAACCTACTGAATATGATGAGGCGCGTTTATAATTTCTTTTGTTATCAATGAATGACATACAATGAATCCCAAAGTATTTGCTGACGAAGTTCTTTTGTCGCACGTACATATTTTTGTACTTATAAATAAAAGCAAATAAATAACTTCTTCCATGTTGCAAAAACAAATGCGAGTTGTTATCAAGTTGAATCCCCCCTAGCGTTCTATTTGATAGTCTAGAACCAATGAACAATCTGTCGTCGTATGTGTAGTTGGTCATTTGGTACAGTATTTTCATAGCTGCAAAGATCTTTGGAACAGAGACAATAAATTATTTTTAGAATTTAATGTAGATGCATTAAGTAAATATGTACCTAAGTGTGTTCCGTCGAAAAATAGGTAAAAAATAAAATTTGTGTAATCATTAAAATTGGTGAAAATAGAAGTTCTAAAACGAATTTTTTATTTATTAATTTAAAAAATAATAATTGATTCCATTTATCGGTATCTCTCTGTTCGTATGTCCATCTAAATTATCAAACTGAAGGTCATAACTGTTATCTGATCTTCATGAAATTGGGCTGAAGTACATTTTTCTGACCAACGACGCACGCTTTTAAAATTGAAGAAAATCAGTACAGATTTAGATATAGCTCCTATACATCCGATTTTGATATTTTTACCAATTTTGATATAACTCGGCACAAGACATGTTTTTGGACCAAGATAAATTGAAGCTAATTGGGTAAAATTTCATCTTGATGAACTTTGGCACAACCAAGTTTTTTTTGGCAAAGGTCGGGTGATATTGAAATTAAAGAAAATCGGTTCAGTTTTAGATAATGCTTCCCCAACTATGTTCATCCGATGTTATGTATTTCGCTCTATAAAAGGATAATTTCTTAAACGTTGATGGAATTTGGTCCTTGTGCTGATGACGGACGCGATAGAAATAAGGAAAGATTTATTCAGTTTTTGATATAGCTTCGACGTATGTTTTTAACTGACTTTAACAATGAAAGTGAAATGTTCTCATCAATTCAAATATGACATTAGTTTAAAAATCTGGTTAAATTTAAAGTCTGTCCAAGTCCATTTTTTTGTTGTTTTTTCTAAACATACAGAAGTGCAGAGTATAATATAGTCGGCCACGCCCGAAGTTAGCTTTTGTACAAGTTTTTTTTGAAAATGCTTATATAGGGTGATCCATCTAGAGGTATTTTTTTTAAAATAAAAAAATACTCAAATTCAAATCAAGTGTGGAATCTTAATTGTTCATACGAAAGGAAATTTTATGGCATGTATTTTTTGAATATAATTTCCTTTAAATGTTGGCAACTGTAATATGGAAATGAGCGTTCGGCGAAAAACAAGAAGATCCGCTGTTTTCGACTAAAATTGTGTTCAGTGATGAGGCCCATTTGGGCTGAAGAGGAACCAGAAGAGGTTCAGGAGGTGACATTATATCCAGAGAAAATCACGGTTTGGTGCGGTTTATGGGCTGGTGGAATTATCGGTCCATATTTTTTTTCAAAAATGATGATGGTCGAAACGTTACTTTCAATGGTGCTCGCTATTGCTCTATCATATCGGACTTTTTACAACCTGAAATTGAAGCCCGTATTGTTAACGACATTTTGTTTCAACAGGACGGTGCCACTTGCCATGCAGCTGGTCTATGCTAACAAACCAGCTATGATTCAGGTTTTGGAAGCCAACATTACGCGTGTCGTTCACGCCATACCGGTCGAAATGCTCGAATGAGTCATCCAAAATTGCACCCTCAGAATGGACATCCTGAGGCGTAAAAAAGATTCCACACTTGATTTGGATTTAAGCATTTTTTTTTTATTTTGAAAAAAATACCTCTAGATGGATCACCCTTTAAAATCTAATGTTATCGCTTTAAGTTATTTTGGTCAGTTAGGCATTTTGACAGCTTCAATGACTAACAATTTCATTAAATCTAGTGGGGTCTATTTGAATTGTATTTTAGTGGTCGAAGTTGTCTACGGCTTAAAATCTTGACAGAGTCACTATTAAACCTCTTAAGTACAAACGTATTTCCCAAGTCAAAGGCGTGTACATCAAACAGTGCGATTATTAAAGAGGTTAAGTCTATATAGGTCATATACCATGCCTGATGTTCGCAGAAGGTTCGAGGGACTGGCAACTCACTCACTGGAACCGTCGTCGTACAATGCACAGTGATGATAATGTGGCTACCGTAGCCAGGAGTTCTGGAACATCGACTTTAACAACACAAAGTTTCACGCTCCAGCTTCCTGCAGAAAGACCTCACATCATTCGCTTACAAGTTCTAATCTCAGTTTATTTCTCGGAAAGAACAACGATTATGCTCGTAAAATAATCTTTTTTAGACGAAGCAATTTTTATCTTAGTGGCTGAGGTATTTGGGAGACAGTGAATAATTTAGTGCGGATTTTGAAGCATTAGCATCATTGGCCCATTTTTATTTAAAAATGCTGGTGGAAATGGTTTTTTAGTTTAAGGTTATCGCCATGAATCATATTTTAATGGCGTAAGATTGAATACATTTTGGTTTCACAGCAGGATAGCCCGCATTGCCACACAGGTAACGCCATAGACGACCTTCTGCGATTATCATTTGTCTTGGCTATGTCAATTTTGTGAGGCACCGTGAGGGATCAATGTTAGGTGAACAATCTATTTACGGTTAAGGCGCTCATATTGAATATCGAACAAGCCATTTGTAGATAGAAACTGTCGTGATGAAGTGTTTGTCCCTAAACCAATAAAAAGCCAAATAATGAACTTTTGTTCACCAAGAAACTTGGTGACCATCCTGTATTTCCGCGTATAGAAGTTGTAATCCACAAAAATGTGTTATCCTTATTCTTTAGTCGATCGTATATCTCAATGGCTTCCGATAATCTACAATAAAATGTTTAATACTTAAAGCGACATTATTTTGAAATATTCTAAAAATGACGTTTTACGGGACACGCTTATGCTTACAGACGGGACACGCTAATGCTTACAGAGACACAATTTTGAATTTTTAAATATAAACTTTATTTTTACCATTTTGTAATTTCATATATCAATATCACGTTTTACGGGACACGCTAATATGCTTGCATTGTAAATATAATTATATTTTGTATTTGTTCCGCAGTCACGCTCTTTGGCTATCAAATGTGAATGGCTCTTAAGTATTCGTTTAATTTAATGTGATAGCAAATTAAATATGTGAATAAACTCATTTTGATATGATTAAAGTCACGTGTGGAGTTAAACAATGGCCCTGTAATCCACATTACAACGAGGAACTAGGGATGCCAAACGAGGCAGGTTGTTAAAAATACCGGGAATTTAAAATCAACTGTCGTTGTATGACTGCTAGTATAAACGACTATCACGCAGGTATTCCATGTTCAAATCGAGTTAGAAACTTGTAATTATTTTTAGACCACCGTGCCGTAATAGAAGTGTCCACGACAATTATACCATTTAACCCAGGTTTAACCACAGGTAAAAACATCTATAAGTTTTTTAGCATCGGGCTTTCACCTCGTAAATGCCGAAGACTTTACGAGTAAGAGATTTATCTCTAAGCCTTGAACAAATTTCTCTATAATTGCAAAGCCATCCGGAGTCGGCGTTAAACAGTAAGATAGTTGCTACGTATATTTCTGGCCTAGGCAACACTAAGAGCTGCATAGCGCCATCTGGCATTTCCATTGAAAGTTTGACATTTTTTAGCATAAACGTACTCAGAACGTTTTGACGTATGACCGTCATATGTTGTTTAGTGACTTGAAAAAATGAATTTGGCAAAAAAATGGAATCAACTCGTGAACATTTTCGTGTGATCATTTTTCACAACTTTCGACGTGGATAATCACGACAAAAGTGCATCGATAAACTTAAATCTTTGTATGGCGATGAAGCATCATCCTAAAGCACTGTGAAAAAACTGGAAAAGACGAAGGTCGTCCAAAAACGGCCGTTGTGCCATAAAACATTGATGCCGTGCGTAAACTGATAATGCAAGGTCGTCATGTGCTATACCCTGAGATAGAGGCACCCTTGGGTATTTCTTCCACCAGCATACATTCGATATAGCATGAACACCTGTCCGTAAAAATGGGTTGTTCTCGTTGAATCCCGCACAATTTGACAATCGCTCAAAAAAGGCTCGTGTCGATTGGTGAAAAAAAATTTTGAAAAAATACGATCGTGATGCTTCAGAAGACGTTTATAAGATCTTCACAGGTGACGAATCATGGATCTAGGCGCATGAGCCCGAAACAAAACAGCAATCGACCGTGTGGGTCTTCGAGCCAAATCCAACGAAATTTGTTTGTGGAAGAAGCACTTCGAAGCCAATGCTCACCTCTTTCTTCGGCAAAACTGGTCATGTGGCGACTGTTCCGCTTGAGCAACGTAGGACGGTTAATTCTGAGTGGTACACCAAAATTTGTTTACTGAAGTCTTCGGAGAAATTCGAAAAACGAAGAAGAGAAGAATCATTGTGCACCATGACAATACGAGCTCTCCCACATCGGCTCAAACCAGACCCTTTTTGACCGACCAAAACGTCGAATTGATGGGTCATCCGCAGTACAGCCCTGACTTGGCACCCAATGAATCAAGAAAAAAAAACGTGGTCAACGATTTCCGTCGCCAGAAGATGCTGTTGAAACGTTCAAAAACCATGTTTTGGAGGTGTCTCAATCGAAGTGGAAAAAGTGTTTCGGCAATTGGTTGGAGCGCATGCAAAAGTGTATTAATCATGCTGGAGAATACTTTGAAAAACAATAAAACCATTTTTGATGATAAATATTCGCATTTTCATTATAAGGCCAGAAATACATAAAGCAGCCCTCGTGGATCCTGGTCATTAAGTATACGAATTAATTCATACACAGCTCAATAATTTAAGAGAAGATCCCCCTTGTTGCTTAATGGGATGTCGTAGGAATTTAAGTGAGTTCGTTTTTTAAGTGGCGATTTTCCAACTTCGAAAATGTCGGCGACATAGCGATTAAAGATTAATGTCCGGGCCAAAGTAAAAATAAAATAGTCAAAAATAAAAAATAGTCAAATTTCGATTTTTTTTTAAATATATTAAAAGTCGACTTCTGACGAAAATTATTCGATTAATCGACTTGTTTTCGACTTTTCTTTATTAAATTTTAGGAACTTTTTTTAGCTGTAATCATGTAAAATTTCAGGATTGTAGGTTGATTCGGTTGAACGCTAACGTGCTTTGCTTGGGTATGGCTAAGCAAATTTTAAAAAAAATTGCGGCGATCAGGAAAATATGTATATGTGACGCGCAAAATAGAAAGGAACCTAAGGTTAAAAACCAGTTTTGTTCAGGAGAGCCATTTAAAAGATTAGGTCCCTTTCTACTTGCGCTTAGAATCGTCGACTTCACTTTCATAAAACGCGCATATCTCTGGGAGGAAACACTTTTGGGGCATGGGATCGGTCTCATTCGATGCTCAGTTGTTGTCCACATCAAAAAAAAGTGAAAAGTTGATGAAAAGTTTTGTGTTCAGGAGAGCCATTTTGAAGATTAGGTCCCTTTCTATTTGCGCTTAGAATCGTCGACTTCACTTTCATAAAACGCGCATATCTCTGGGAGGGAACACTTTTGGAGCATGGGATCGGTCTCATTCGATGCTCAATAAAAGAAAAAGAAAAATTGAAAATGGATTTTTTTAACCTTAGGTCCCTTTCTCTATGCGCTGTCACATATGTGCTTTTTTACGCATTTGGGCATATTTAAATGAGCAGAATATTCCGTCGTCAAATTAAGCCAAATTTAAGAAAATACGATTATTTCGACCTCGTTCGAAATTGTTTTTTCTCATTAAAAACCAACCCTCTCTTATGTCCATGTGGCCGTTTTCGGGCCCTAAAACCATTTGTATGGTAAAAAAAATGAGTCATATGGCCCAGTTTCAAACTGGTCCAATTAAAACTGGTGTTCTAGACCGGTTGTGTGTAAAATCGGAAGGGACCTTTGCACTGGAGCTTCATCAAAACGGTAGCAAAAAGACGATTGTTCGATTAAAACCGAACGCAAAAGTAACAACCCTAACCGTCATATCACCCTAACCGTCAGGACTACACGGTAAACATCCGAAGCAGTGGGCCAGGCCAAGTGGAGTAAAACTGCATTTACAGTTTTTCATTAAGTCATCAAGTTTCCTTTTTAAAGAACTTTTAAGTTTCAAAGGATTACAATAACATTTTTGAAAGAATATTTGAAAATGAATCTGTTTATTATGATGTTCAAATTGGTGTCATATGAAAGGGGAGTCTCGGGGCTTTTTTATATTTTTATTTTATTATTGCAAAGGAAAAAGGATGCAAATAATATCCTTCTAAAAATATATCTTTCATTATACTTTGGAATTTCTATTCACATTTTTTGAAACAAAATATTTTGGTGACCCACATATTATGTAACACAGAAGAAATGTAATAAATTTTACACTCCTAACAAAAGATGTTAAATAATATAAATTTTGGAAAACAACACGTGAATTTTAAAAGTGTTTTCTTTTTGTTTATTTAGATGTTTTTAAGAAAATGGTGTGCTTTTGCTTTGTCGTTTACGTGGACCAGCAGAGTCCCGACAAATTGACCAACAGTATTCCGCCAGCATATGGGCGGTATTTTTTCCACGGAACAGTTTCTCCATTATGGCGATATCTTGATGAAACCTTTCACCATGTTTATCACAAAATTCCCTAAACTCTTATGAAAAGAAATCCAAATGGCTGACTAAGAAGTTTACTTTTAGCGACATGTTTAAACCCATTGGTTTTAGAACAATATTTTCATAGTTCTCTGATTTGGTACAGGGTGGCTAATAAAAGACGCTACAAAAAAAATTATAACTTTTTTCTATGTAGTGAATCTGGTTAATTTTTGTGTTATTTTGTTGATTGATTTTTAGATTTGAGAAAAATGGATAACTGGAACACTGAAACAAGAATTTGGATAATCCGCCGCTATCACGCACTGGAGTCCGTAGATTCGGTGCAACGAGAGTATAGGCGCACGTTTGGCGGCACTCCTCCGAGCTGATGGACCGTAATGAGACTTTTTAAAAATGTTGTCGAGCATGCGACAGTCAAGAGAAGACCTTACCATCGAAAGCCTTCAGTTCGGATGGCGAAAACAATCGCTGCAGTAAATGCTGCCATACAAAACAATCCAAGAGTTTCGACAAGAAGCTTATCTGCTCAAATGGTTATACGAGTATGCAGACAGTCATTGCAGTCAATTATGCACAAAGATTTGGACTAATTCCCATATAAAATTCAAATGTTCAACAAACTGAACGCAGCAGACTTCCCGCTTAGATTGGAATTTTGCCAGAAGATGCTTCAAATGGTGGAAGAGGGCGGAAACATGCTGAACTATTTTTTCATGTCTGACGAGGCCCATTTCGACTTAAACGGCAATATAAACAAACAAAATTCTCGAATATGGAATGCTTCCAACCCACAGATTTTCCATGAGACGTAATCGCATCCACTTCGTGTCACGGTGTGGTGGCAGTCTCATCACGCTACTTTGTCGGGCCCTACTTCTTCGAAAAAAAACGGTCATACCTTTTCGGTTACTGGATACCGTTACCTGAGCATGTTAAGAGATTTTTTCTATCCAGAATAACACTGAATGAGAATTTCTTTCAACTCTGTGTGGTTTCAGCAAGATGGTGCAACTTTTCACATAGCTCGACCTGTTATGACAGAATTGCGACGAAAATTTCCCAATAAGCTGATATCCAGAAACTCCACATTTCCTTGGGCCGCCCAGGTCGCCTGACCTTACTGCACCTGACGTTTTCTTGTGGGGTTATTGCATACAGGAAGTCTACAAAGCAAACCTAACAAATTTGAATGAACTTTAGCAATCTATTCGAAAAACAATTGCGGCTATTCCTGTCTCAACCCTCCAAGCAGTAATGAACAACTTTTTGGTAAGATGACGCACATGCATTAACGAGTAGAGAGGGGGACATTTAAATTCCATTATTTGTAAAACTAAAGAAGCTATATTTAATAAAAATTAAATGAGCTTTAACATACTCGTATATAAAAGAAAAATTAAGTTTATTCACTGAAAATAAAGTTATTTGAGTTTCTTAATGTAGCAAAATTCATCAGCCACCCTGTATTATATTTTGAACTCCTTACAAAAACTGAGTTTTCAGAAAATAAATAGTATGAATTTGATAATACATAAATGAGGGTTTTCTGTCCATGAAGATGTTCTTATGAATATTGTATGATTTTGCTTTGTCGGTTGTGTAGAGCAGCTAAGTCCCGACAATTTGAATAATAACATTTCGCCGAAATATGAAGTCAAATATTTCGATAATGCACTTTTAACAAATCTATTTTTCAATATTCTTCGGAATTTCTATCATCTACTTAAATGGGTGTTTGTTAGTGACTTATTATCGTAGGTAACACATCAAAATTTCAGATCCGCCTGACTTACAAAACACAATTATTAAATTCCGCCCATCGAAGGAAAATACTTAATTTATGGTAATGAAAGGTCTGTTATCAACACATTACTGTCGTATGCGACGAAATAAGTATAATTTGCGATAGAAATGAAAAGTAAATTAAATTTATTTAGAAGCATTATAATTTGCCTTTTACAAATACTTAAACAAAAACAGTTAACCTTAGAAAAAAACGTGACCATGGAGTGTCCATACCGCAATAAGTTCGATCAATGTTTTGAGATAGATGAAGATAATATAACATACGCAACAGATATACAAAAACTTTTCGATACAATTGGTTGCTCTTATTAGCCTAGCAAGTAGATGTAGAAGGTTCCGTCAAAAGCCTTAAATGAGTGCTGCTTCATAATGGTAATGCGTATCCGTCGGTGACCATTATTAAGGTTCCGACATTAAATAAATTTATGACAATATGAAAACAATTCTAAAGTTAATAAATTGCGATGATAAGGTGGTTTGGAATAGTGCATAAGGTGGTTTGGAATAGTTTCGAAGACGTACTAAACAATTTCTTAGGGAATATAGGGTGGCTGATGAATATTGCTACATTAAGAAATAACTTTTTTTTGCAGTGTATGGAATTCATTTTTTTGTTCATGTTAAAGCTCATTCATTTTTATTAAATATAGCTTAATTACTTTTAAAAATAATGGAATTTAAATGCTCCCTTCCCCTGTTCGTTGATGCATGTGCGTCATCTTACCAAAAAGTTGGTTGTTACTGCTTGGAGAGTTGAGACAGGAATAGCCGCAATTGCTTCTCGAATGGTTGCTATATACTTATAATACTTATAAGTACATTTCAGGCCTAGGCAACACTGACATTTCCATTGGAAAGTTTGACATTTTTTAGCATAGACGTACTCAGAACGTTTTGACGTACGACCATCATTTGTGTTGTTTACTTTCAGTGACTTGAAAAAATTAATTTGGCAAAAATATGGAATTAACTCGTGAACATTTTCGTGCGATCATTTTTCAAAACTTTCGACGTCGATTATCACGACAAGAGTGCATCGATAAACTTAAATCTTTGTATGGCAAAGAAGCACCATCCTACAGCACTGTGAAAAACTGATTTAATGAATGCAATCGTGGCCGAAACTCTCTCAACGACGAAGGTCGTCCAAAAACGGCCGTTGTGCCAGAGAACATTTATGCCGTGCGTGAACTTATAATGCCAGATCATCATGTGACATACCGTGAGGTAGAGGCATCCTTGGGCATTTCTTCCACCAGCATACATTCGATATTGCATAAACACCTGGCCGTAAAAAAGGTTTGTTCTCGTTGGATCCCGCACAATTTGTCAAGCGCTCAAAAAAAGACTACTGTCGATTGGTGCAAAGAAATTTTGAAAAAATACGGGGTGCCTCAAAATACGTTTATAAGATCGTGACAGGTGACGAATCATGAATCTATGCGTATGGGTCCGAAACAAAAACAGCAATCGACCGTGTGGGTCTTCGAAGACGAGCCAAATCCAACGTCGAAGCAAATGGTCGCCTGTTTCATCGGCAAAACTGGTCATGTGGCGACAATTCCGCTTGAGCAACGTAGGAGGTCAATTCTGAGTGGTACACCACAGTTTGTTTACCTGAAGCCTTCGGAAAAATTCGAAAAACGAACAAGAGAAGACGAATTATTGTGCACCATGACAATGCGAGCTCTTACACATCGGCTCAAACCAGCGCCTTTTCGACCGGCCAAAACATCGAATTGATGGGTCATCCGCAGTACAGCGCTGACTTGGCACCCAATGACTTCTCTTTATTCCCGCACATCAAGAAAAAAATACGTGTTCAATGATTTTCGTCGCCAGAAGATGCTGTTGAAACGTTCAAAAGCCATGTTTTGGAGGTGTCTTAATCGGAGTGGAAAGAGTGCTTCGACAATTGGTCTGAGCGCATGCAAAAGTGTATAAATCATGCTGGAGAATACTTTGAAAAACATTAAACCATTTTTGATGATAAAAATTCGCAGTTTCATTATTAGGCCATAAATATTTATAGCAGCCCTCGTAGTTCATTTAAAGTTGCTTGTTTTGCTTTGTAGACTTCCTGTTTGCAATAACCCCACAAGAAAACTGCACCTGAATGTGGAGTTTCCAGATATCAGCTTATTGGGAAATTTTCATCGCAATTCTGTAATAACTGCACACCACACTGTGGCACGGAGTTGATGCAATTCCGTGTCATGGAGTATCTGTGGGTTGGAAGCACTCCATATTCGACAATTTTGTTTGTTTATGTTGCCGTTTAAATCGAAATGAGCCTCGTCAGACAAGAAAAGACAGTTCAACATGTTTCCGTCCACTCCCAAATTTGAAGCATCTTCTGGAAAAATTCCAATCGAATCGGAAGGCTGCTGCGTTTAGTTTGTTGACCATGTGATTTTATATGGGAATATGTCCAATTCTTTGTGCACAATTGACTGCAATGACTGTTTGCTTATACCCATTTGAGCAGATAGCTTCTTGTCGAAACTCTTGTATAGTTTTGTATGGCAGCAGTTACAGCAGCGATTGTAATCTCCGACAGCTGGCACTTGATTTTTGCTCAGTTTGGTTTGCCATTTCATAATGAATAGACTTACTCCGAAAAAGTTTGCAAATCGTGGTGAATGTTCACAAAACGAGATGGCCACCAATCCTGATTTTTACAAAAACATTGTTCAGCGATGAAGCTCACTTTTGGTTGAATGGGTACGTTAGTAACCAAAATTGTCGCATTTGGAGTAATAAAAATTCACAAGCTATCGGGCCTGGAACTCATCGAGCCAGCCACCTCGGCCACTTGACCAAAATTATTTGTAAAACATAATGGTAAACCCTTATCTTTTTAATGAAGCTAAATACTTGGCCATAATATTAAATTAGATGCGGTTTATTTCTTCTTGAAACCACACGTCTGAAAAAACACCATTTAGAAAGCCATCATTAAACCCGTTTGACGTCTGATTTCCAACTATGGGGAACAGCAAGCAGGTCAAACATAGATAACGTCGAAAGGTTTCAAACGAAAACCCCAAGGATTTGGGATTGCAAATGCTTCATGGTTTGTTAGAAACCAATCCATTATGAGAGACTTGGATATACCAACAGTCAGAGAAGAAATCAAAAGATTTTGTGAAATCTATCTTCTTTTGGATGACAGCAATCAGACAAGAAGAGGTCAGATATTAGATTTACCATTTAGAAATTAGTCTTATAAATAATGAATTTTCGTTTAAATTGAAATAAAAATTTGCTTAACACTTTTTCCTCTTGTTTATAGTAATTGAGTCCAGCGGGGCAACATAACTTATGCTATTTATATAATGTTAAAGCTTTTGCTTATTGTCGAATGATAGATCGCAAAATAAAATAAACAAAAATAATGAAATAAATATAAAAAAATGCTATTGTACTCTAATTTAGGTCGATTGTAGCTACGAAATAAAAATAAATTTAAACATTTTTACCCAAAACGAGTTAATACCTTCTTATCATTTAAAAAGAATATATCGAACAACAAATCTATAACACTAGCAATAAGCAATGAGGCAGACCTTAAGTGACGACTTCAGTAACTTCAAAACAATGGTGGCAAAACTTTTTCGATATCACTCAACTGTTCAAATATTGATAGAGTCGGTTCATTGGATGATGGTGTTCAATTAAAACCCGTTTGTTTTAATAACAATTGCGACAAGAACGTCATAACTCAAAAGACGTCATATTCGAACTGTGTTTTAGAAACACTTGACAATGGACGTAAGTAATCCCTAGCGAAAGCAGCAATCGTTTACAGTTTATATTGGTTACATTCCGATTTGGTTACAAACCGAAACAGAATGTGTATGTGTGTATTTTTTAGGAGCACTTTTAGTTTGTCGTTTTGCATGATACAGGAAGTCCCAGGTTTAACTTCGTGTACAAAGTAGGGTTCTAAGATGGATGAAAAAATCATTTTTTTTAATCAAAAATTATATTAAAAGTCGACGGACTAATTAAAATTTTTGTAGTAAAAAGTTGATTAATCGACTTTTAATCGACTTTTTCCAATTCGAGATTTTTGTTACTATTACATTTATTCGATCCACCG
Organism: Hydrotaea diabolus; assembly: GCA_963513945.1. Lineage (NCBI taxonomy): Eukaryota > Metazoa > Arthropoda > Insecta > Diptera > Muscidae > Hydrotaea > Hydrotaea diabolus. Next base: position 240,173,875 of record OY740716.1, on the reverse strand, counting down.
AAGGGTGGATGGATGGACATTCCGTTTATAACACCACAAAATATTGATCGACTACCCTTAAACGTAAAATTTTAAGACGATCTAGTCCTTGTGTCTGTTAAAAGCACGATCCCGGGCAAACGAATGAAGAAAGGATTCTTAAATTTTGTCTGATGATGGCTTATGATCATTAGCTGTTAGGGATTGTGAATGGACAAACCCGAAAAAATGCTTTCCTTTAATAGACTTTAGAAACCTCGAACAATAGTTATAATATAACGAACAATGGTAAAAATGGTTACTGTTTGTTCCGACGTTCTTAATTAATAAGAAAAAGCATAGTGCGGGACGTTTTGGCTAATATACGAGGGCGACCGCAAAACTAACTACCTGGCACATTTTCTGTTTTACTAGCAATTTTATTTTTTTAAAAGCAATCTTTTATAAGCCATCTGTCAAAATTTCCGAATTATTTAATGATTATTTTCTTTGTTACAGGTGATTGGAGTAAACAAGTTTTATAATTTTTGAAAAATGGAAAATAAAGAGTTTCGTGCGGTAATTAAACACTTTTATATGAAAGGTTATACGCCACAATTAATCAAAGATGAATTGGATTCTGTTCATGGTGATAATGCACCATCATACTCCACCGTGAAATCCTGGGTTCAACAATTTAAAATGGGTCGTTCAAGTAGATGAACAATGCTCTGGAAGACCGAAAACTGCTACTACTATTGAAAACATTAGAAAAATATTTAATGAAGTGACTAAAGATAGACGAATAAAGCTCAGAGAACTTGCTGATATTGTTAAAATACACGAAAAACAAGTTTGGAGTATTTTACATGATGAACTCCACATGAAAAAGCTATCCGCAAGATGGGTGCCGCGTTTGTTGACTTTGCCCGAAAAATCGTCCGTTGGACCAATTTCAAGGAGCTTTTAGCGATTTATCAGCGTAATCCAATAGAGTTCTTGCATCGATTCATAACTGTTGATGAAACATGGATCCATCACTACATCCCAGAATGCAAAGAAAGTCAAAACAATAGAAGCTGGTAAAAGTGGTCCCAAGAAGGCGAAAACTGTTAACTCAGCAGGAAAAGTAATGGCCACAGTATTTTGGGATGCAAGGGGTATAATATTTATTGATTATCTTGAGAAAGGAAAAACTATAAATAGTGAATATTATTGTGCATTATTGGATCGGTTGAGTGAACAAATCAAGATAAAACGACCGCATTTAGAAAAAAAAAATCCTTTTCATCAAGATAATGCTCCTTCACACACACTGCATTTTTAACTCAACAAAAACGGGCCGAATTACGATTTGAAATTGCTCCGCATCCACCATATAGTCCAGATTAAGCTCCTTTTGATTATTTCTTGTTTCCAAATTTAAAAAAAGTTCTCGGTGGCAAAAAATTTTCGTCCAATAGCGAGATTATTGCTGAAACTGAGGCATATTTTGAAGGTCTTGAAAAATCTTATTTTTCGGATGGAATTAAAAAACTTGAAAAACGTTTGAAGAAGTGTATTGAGTTGGAATGAGATTATGTTGAAAAATAAATAATAATTCCAAAAAAAAACGGTTCTTTTCATGTTAGGCCAGTTACCTTTGCGGTCGCCCTCGTAATAATTGACGTTTTGATACTGTTTTGGTACTGATCTCTGTTTTGTTTGACAAATTTTTCGAATATTAAACAAAATTATTTAAACTTGATCAATCATATTCATAATAAACTGATTATTCATAGTTAAGATTAATCAGAAATTTCCCTTATTAGTTTAATAAATTAATCACATTATTGATTAACCCAAATTTTGACTAACAAATATCAACTACATAATTACATTCAAAAATAAAAATATATAAAAAAAAATACAAAACACACAGCAAAAACAGTGCCGATTCAGCGCCGATTTCAGCATTCACTCTGCCATCCCCAAATTTCATATATGTAAGCATGAAATACGTTCGGCTCGGCTCCGCTTTGAGCGCGCACTCTTCCATCAGCCTTAGGGAAGGGCCGGACGTATGACAAGGACAGATAAAAAGGATTTCGTCAGGCGTTGGCGACTATATTATACCCTGAACGACTCGATGTGTAGAAAAGCTAATTGAAAGCAGACTTTTAAACCGTCCAAGGGGCACAAAATTTATACAGATTTTTTAAATAATGATACATTCGAATTTGTAAGAAAACTTTATTATTTGTTGGCACCCATATGTCCACGGTTAAATGGACCTGATTTTTGGCATTGGAGTCCGGCAACTAAATCTAGCCAAATTGCATAAATAAATTTCTGTGTGGCTTCGTAAGAAAATTTTACGGTTATCTAATAACCCATAAGGTTATCAAGCCGTGTTGTAGCCCTACATCAGTTGTATGTTGCTATATTAAAAAATGGATGCTTGTCCATCATAATATATACGAAATTTGATCAAAATCTGTACCAATAAGTGTTCTAGAACGTTTATACCAAATGGCGGGATAGACCTTTGTACTGGGCTGGTAACCTATCGATCGTAATGAACTGTCCCAAATTTCAACAGGATTGTATGCAATATATGGTTTCTTGAGAAATCATCGGCGTTGAACATATGTGTTGGGGCTATATCTAAAATTAAACGAATTTCCTTTATTTCAATAACCACGGGAGTGGTGAATGGGCCCAAACGGGATGGTCACGGATCCTGATTTTTACAAAAAAAAAATTCACCGATTTTGTTGTTCCAACAAGACGGCGCTACATGCCATACAGCTAATGAAACAATCAATTTAACCAAGAAAACTTTTGGTGAGCGCATTATCTCGCGTCATGGCCTCCAAGATCGTGCGATTTAACACCGCTAGACTATTTTTTGTAGGGTAATGTGAAGTCGCATGTCTAACCAGATAAGCCTGACAGGATTGACGTCTTGGAAGAGACTATTCGGCACGTTATTGCTGACGTACGGTCCCAAATGCTGCAGAAAGTGGTCGAAAATTGTTTTTGATCCAAAAACTTTTAATTTTTGCTTTTGAGTCGATTAGTCGAATTATCGGTAATTGACTTTTAGAACCCTAGTACGAGACGGATTCTACACCATCGCTTGTTAAATATGCTTTTGCCATTCGGAGCTGATTTTAGAAATGTTCGCCTTTTGTTCTCGAACGGTATGCCAAGCGAATCAAGTTAGTATTGCCCAACATTAAAGCCTTTTTGAGTTATGGCAGTCTTCTTTCAAATGCGCGATATAATGATGTTTGTATGAATGTATGTTACCACCGCTTAAAACAGACACTGCCAAGAAACATTTGAGCGCACACAAAAAAGCCAAAAATTCATTTAAAACCGAGCTTGTGTTCACATGCCGGGCCAACGTGTATGGATATTGTTCTCATTTCAGACACACTTGTGGAATTTTTATGAAGTGGGTGATTTTCTTTTTTTGTAAAACTTACAAGTTATTGTCATTAATCTTATTGTTTGTTTGATAATGATTTTAAACAAACCAACACAGAGGCATTTTTTGTGACGCCACGATAAAATCTGACTTCTGTCTAGAGGTTCGTGGCAAAAAAACAATCACAATATTAATTGCAATACATGTGCAGGGTGTCCACCGGGAAGGTACACTACTTTGCTTTGCCGCCATTTTGGTAAACATTATTCTTGACAGTTCATATTTGGCAGTCGTAAAGTGGAAACGTGGCAAATTTATTATGGAAAAATATTCGATAAGCCAATCAACGTATTTTATCAAAATCAATCATCGATTACTGTGGCGATGAGAAAAAAGTTACGTGAAATTATTGGGAGAAACAACGTGCCAACAAAACGCTCTATTTATCGTGTAGTGAATGATTTCGAAGAAAGAGGGTCTGTAGCTGATAGGCACAAGCATGGACCACAACGTACTGCAAGATCGGCTAAAAACATTACTGCTGCTCAAGAAGGTGTTCAAAACAATCCATCAACCTCAATTCGACGCCGTGCTGAATGTAATGAAAAATGTGCTCAAAAGGGTTCGCATTTGTGAGGCTAACAGAGGCGGACATTTGTCTGATATTGTATTTCATACATAATTGCCGACATTAAATAAAACATTTATTTAAATAAGATCCATTCTCTTTCATTTAATCAAAAATTATAAAAAAAACAAACAAAATAGTACACCATCCCGACGGACACCCTGTAGAAATGTTGTTAATATTCGAATATACTTACGAGGGCGGTTCGGAAAGTTCTTAGCCTATCAATGAAAGAGAATAGTTGGTTTTTCAAAAATATTTATATTTTTCAATATAATCTCCTGAAACTTCAGAACACTTAGTCCAACGCTTATCTAGCAATTCTATCCCTTGATTAAAATAGTTTTCCTCAAGGTCTTCAAAATAGTGGTTTACAACTGTAATTGCATCTTCATTTGAAGTAAAACGCTTGATAGCAAGGATTTTTTTTTAGATTTGGGAACAGGTAAAAGTCACTGGGAGCTAAATCAGGAGAATAAGGGGGGTGTTCAAGCAACTCGTACTTTAATTCCTTGATTTTAGCCATTGTTAAAACACTCTTGTGCGCTGGTGCGCTGTCTTGATGAAAATTATTTTTTTGTGTTGTAAGCCAGGACGTTTTTCTCGAATTTGTACATTTAATTGATCTAAAAGGTTGCAATAGTACTCTGAATTTATTGTTTTACCCTTTTGCAATAAAATACATTTGAAGTCCCAAAAAACCGTTGCCATAACCTTACCAGCCGATTGAATTGTTTTTGCCTTCTTTGGGGGCACTTCCTCCAGCTTCAGTCCATTGTTTGGATTGTTCTTTTGTCTCTGGAGTATAGTGGTGGATCCATGTCTCATCAACAGTTATGAAACGATGCTTAAAATCCATTTTACTTCGCTGAAAACGATCCAAACAAGCTTGAGAAATGTTCATTCTTATGCGTTTTTGGTCGACTGTTAACAAGTCCGGCACCCATTTTGCAGAAAGCTTTTTCATCTGTAGTTCTTCATGCAAAATTAAATGGACTCGATCATTTGAGATGCCCATGATATTAGCTATTTCACGCACTCTTATTCGTCGATCATTTAATACCATATCACGCACTTTGGCTACAATTTCTGTTGTTGTTGCTGTTTTTGGACGTCCACTACGTGGTTCATTTTCAATGCTTGTACGACCACGTTTAAATTCAGCAACCCAATTTTTTACTGTTGCATATGAAGGAGCACTTTCACCTAACACATTCACCATATCATTATGAATTTCTTGTCCCGATAAACCTTTTTTATGTAAATACTTTATGACACCACGCATTTCTAATTTTTCCATTGTAAAAAAATCGCGGATGCGTCTTTTGTGAACACCTGTTTCTATATGAAGGAGTTGCCAGATCGAAACAAAATTTATCATGTGTTCAAAGCAGAGATGGACGTTTCCAAAACACTTAACTTTTTTCTGTTTATACCGCGCTTTTTGTGCTAGGCTAAGAAGTTTCCGAACCGCCCTCGTAATGTGTATATCAGACAATATCCAAATTAAAGTATCCAAAAAAAAACAGGGGCTTTCAGAAAACCGACATTACGGATTTTTTGTAAACCGTGTGTTGAAAAAACCGGCTTTAGGGTTTTTTAAAAGTAAAAAACCGACATTAACCGACTTTCCGGTTTTAGCCTTTTGCCAAAGAATTGAAAATATTTTCAAAATAAGAAGTTAAATAATACTTATTATGGACATAAATACTGTTACACACGTTTTATGCTGTAAATTAAAAATTACTGAATGTTTTTGAACCAAATATTTTTTAATAAATTTATTGATGTATATTGTATCCAAAAAGAATCTACTTATCCGAAATGTCCGCCTTTTGCCATTACACACGCCTTAAGTCCCACTGGCCAATCGTCAATAGCTGCACGAACCTCGTCCATTGGAAAATTGGCCACTGCTAGAACCAACGCAGTCTTAAGAGATCCAATGTTGCGGTATCTTTTGTGACAAACCTTGTCCTCTGAAACCGTCCCCAATTTGTAATCCAATGGGTTCAAATCCGGACTGCCTGAGGGCCATTCTTCTGAGGAAATGAACGCTGGAAAATTGTTTCGAAGCCAGGCCTGGGACGTTTTAGCCTTATGGGCCGGTGCAGTATCCTTTTGGAAAGTCCATGGCTGGTTTTGGAACATGGAATTGTTAAGAGGCTTCACAACAGCTTCCTTGGTAAACTTTGGCCGATGTTAAAAGGAGGAGTTAAAAAATCCTTGTTCGCAGAAATGCAGGTCAGTGACCCAATCGTAAGAGACCAAACAATGACTGAAGCTGGGTGATGACCCTTTTCCACCCTTGGGATCAGTTTTAGATGCTTCCTTAGATGACCGCGCATACACTATCATTTTGCTTGTTAAATTTTTCCTAAACGTTAAAAATTTATTTCATCGGCGAACAAAATTTTTCTGTTCAAATTATCAGCGTGCTTCACCTAAAGACGTTTGCATTTTTCAATCCTATTTTTTTAAAGCTGTAGTCAATAAATGTCCGGTAAGTCGTTTGAAAGCCCCAACAAAATGTTAATATTCAAAGCAGTATTTCAACCACTAATTTTCTACGGTGCACCAGTATGGTCTTCGATGGCGGCATGTCACACTAAAAAACTGCAGATAGCTCAAAATAAACTTTTAAAACTCATATTAAAGCTTCCATGGAATTACTCAACTCGAGGCGTACATACATTAGCTGGCGTAGATCTCGTGGGTGCTAAAATGCTAAAATTTAAAGCAAAATTCAAACTTCGATGTCAACAGTCACAGTACACACATGTCAATGAAATAGTTTCAGTATAATTTTACCTTAGATTTTCCCTTAGTTTTTAGTAGTTTTAATAAAATTGTTTCAAAAAGGTTTTGAAAATTTTCCTTCTATTATCTATTAGCAACATAAATTTGCATATATTATATTAAGAAATAGATTAAAATTACAAAGTAGAAAAGGAATGCAATTCCTAAACTCTTTAATTCTTAAGTCAAATGTAAACATTGTTATATTACATGAAATAAAATTGAATTGAATTGAAATTCGAATCGGATTTCTGTGAATTATTGATTTTACGGCTTTGATGACTTGCGGTGTTCGAACAGAGCGTGGGAGGCCCGACCGGTGGCGGTCTTTTACATCTCCAGTCTCCTCAAACAGTTTTATGCATCGGTAGACGAACATGCGGCTAATCCCTAGTGGGCGGAGCGTTTTGAAAATATCGCTTTTTTCCATTTCTCACTTGAAAAGCGCTATTACAGCGATACGGTTCTCATTATCAGACTCCATGATGAAAGTTGAAACAATTTTAAAATCCCGTTACAGACTAACGCAATTGAGGTTAGCTTTCAAAACCCATATGACATTAACGGGGTATTTTCAGTTTTAAAGCAAACGTCTTTTGGTAAAGCACGCTGATAACTTGCACAGAAAAATTTTGTTGGAATCATCTAAGGAAGCATCTGAACTGACCCCAAGTGTGGAAAAGGCTCATCACCCAGTTTCAGCCATGGTTTGGTGGGGTGTCTCTTACGATGGGGTCACTGACCTGCATTTCTGCGAACAAGGAGTCAAAACATCGGCCAAAGTTGACCAAGAAACCGGCTTCTGTGAAGCCTCTTAACAATTCCCTGTTCCAAAACCAGCCATGGACTTTCCAGCAGGATTCTGCGCCGGCCCATTACGCTAAAACGTCCCAGACCTGGCTTCGAAACAATTTGCCAGCGTTCATTTTCTCTAAAAATAGCCCTCAGGCAGTCCAGATTTGAACCCATTCGATTACAAATTGTGGACGGTTTTAGAGGACAAGGTATGTCACAAAAGGTACTCCAACATTGGATCTCTTAAGACTGCTTTGGTTCGAGCTGTGGCCAATTTTTCAATGGACGAGGTTCGTGCAGCTATTGAAGATTGGCCAGTGCGACTTAAGGCGTGTATAAAGGCAAAAGGCGGACATTTCGAATAAAAAGATTCTTTTTGGAAACAATACACATCAATAAATATATTAAAAAATATTTGGTCCAAATACATTCAGTACTTTTTATTTTACAGCATAAAACGTGTGTAACAGTATTTATGTCCCTACTAAGTATGTTTGAGAGATATAATTATATCTAAATTTAACCTGATTTTCTCCAAAGTCAACAGCTTTTGTTTTTGATTTTAAAATTCTTTGACTTAACGAACAAATGATTATTTTCCAATCCACGTTAAAAATGTTTTTTATAAAAATACATTAGCTTTTCGGAACCAGTTAATATGAGAAAGGTCCCCTTTTTTCTACTTATAATGGGATGTTAAGGGAATTAAGTACATACAAATAATACATTTAATGATTTAAAATCACATGTGAAGAGTGTGGTAAAATAATATAGGATGCTGACAACAGTCCAAACATTAGAGACACTTTTATTGATTTAACATCACATATGAGGAATGTAGCGAAATAATTTGAAATCCTGACAACACTCCTCACTAGAGACGTCAGCACGATTTCTTAGGGACTTTTTAAACAATCCATCTAATTTTGAAACGATTTTAAGCAAAATGTATAGAAATCATTCCGCACATACTCCGAAATACTATAACTCATTTTATAAATATGTTATAAAATTAAAAGTAATAAATGTTTTCAATCTAATTTTTGTACACCCTCCGTTTCTTAGTTTGTCGTAATACAAAACTGTTTATTAAATTGCAAATATGTCATATTGCCACACCCCTTCTGGAACCTCCCACGCAAATGAACCATATATATACACACGATCTAACCAAAACTCAATACTTTAGAACTTAGTTAAAAGTAAACTTGGATACGAAAAATTAGATTTCTAGCCACGACCCTTATGGTATATCCTATTCAAAGGATGCTTTTCCAGTGTAGATAAGAATCCACATATTTTTTGTCGCGTTGTGAATGAATAAGAATGAATTTAATTTGGAACTCAATAATATTTTTATAGCGGCTTAATACGCGCCTACGAAGAAAGTAATTGGCATACCTTGATCTGGTACGTCTCGTTTAAAGTCACTGTTCCGCCCGCTTTTGGTATTCGCATACGAGGACATCTATATATATCGATAGAGTCGCGACTTCTTACATATTTAGCTTTATATCGAAGGAAAGATACAGTATGTACAGAGTCGAATTTTAATAATCTTAATGTGATAAATTTTAAACTTAAATTTAGTATCTGCTATTAAGGCCTTTAAAGTAATATCACACTATGTATTCGTAACCTACCAGGAAATAAAAATAAACATTTTATCTACACAAACAATTCTATCCATACATTTGTTGTTTATTTTTCTCTACTTAGACTACAAATTCTCGAGATAAAAAATACAGATAAGATATGGTCAAAATAACGTAATAATAAGCCTATTGTTTTGATATATCCGTATTTATATGTATATTTATGAATTTTTTGGCAATAAAATTATTTTATTTTTTAATATCTTTTGAGTTTTGTCCACGCCATATTTTGAAACGTTTTTTGTTGTTGTTGTTGTTAGCAATATTCTTACAGGTTGGTGCCACTTGCCGCGCAGCCAACGACACAATGGCTTCAATGGCCGTGTTATCTCACGTCGGTGCGATGTTAATTGACACCGTTGGACTTCTTTCTTTGATGCTATTTAAAAAAGTGCTCGTCAATAAGCCATGAACAATTGAAAAGCTAAAGGATGAGATTATTCGGCACATTCACGACATTGGGCCTCCATTATGTCTCAGAGTCATTGAAAATATGGACCATCGAATAGAGGTATGCCACCGAAGTCGTGGCAAGCATTTGGCCGATATTTTTCTTTAGACATAATTGTCTATCATAATAAAAAATATTAAGATAATTCTCGTCACTTTTTCCTATTTCCAAACCTAAAGAAATGTCTCGGGCGAAAGAGATTCAGCTACAACAATGAAATTATTGATCAAACAAATGCCTATTTTATGGACCTCGAAAGATCCTATTTTTGAAAGCAGAAACGTTGGACTACGTGTATTGAGCTAAAAGGAGGTCATGTTTAAAATTGTTTTTTTTGCAAAAAAAAACTGCGTTTTATTTGAAAAGTCAGGGAACTATTGATATGCCCTCATGGTATGAAGATAATAAGGTTGTCGAGCATTGATCCCACAAGTTTGGTTGTCTAACTTGACTAAATTATCGTCCATTTTGCCAAAAAGAGTTTTTAACCAATGTTTCAAGCTAATAAGGCGAGTCATAATCCCTATTCAAGATAGAAGCTCTTTAGTGATGTTTTTAGAATATGTAAAGTAGTGTACACCAAGTACTTCCTAGGGTTATGGGACGTTTGCTCTGGGTCATTATTTTGCTGGAAATAAAAATTGTCCGACAACCGCAATTTTTTGCACTTAACTTCAAATATCTTCATAGAAAATTCTTGTATGCAAGGTGATCCATCATCCCTTATATTATATCTTAATGTCTAACACCACTGGCTGTCGTACTACCCCATACCAATACGTCACCAGCACCGTGATCTAAAGTTGTTATTAGGAGTTTGTAATTGAAGGCTACTCCCGGCGTTTTTCACACGCTAATTCTGTTGTATTTGGGGGTATGACGGTTTTCCAGGCCTTGAGGAAGTCCAAACGCACTTAACGAACCACTGAAATTAAAACTCTTTTACTTCGTGTTGTTGTTCAATATCTTGCATTAATCACTACTGCTCTTGTTATTGCATTGCGATTAACAACTTTTTGGTTCGATTTAAGCAGTTTTGTGTTAATAATCTAGGCGCTGATTAGTAGATCCGTCTCAATCATACGCTTGTTTTGCAGCCGATTTCTGTAATTTAGAATCTTAGATCGTCCCGATTTGGATTATTTTTAACACGACCTTCATATTAAAAGTGTCAGAATGCTGTATCGACATTAAAAAGGCTAGGGGATACCAGTTGAGCTATTTCCGAGTAGGGCATTTTATCCTTAATATTAAAATTTAAAAGGAGCTTGCGCCACCGATAAACATTTTCTAGTAATTTGTTACCTAATCTTTAACAAAACCGATGATAATTTGCTCTTGCCGTTTTAAAAATCTGTGCCAGACTTTTTCGTTACTTACATTCAGAAGAAACCACTATGGGCCAACAACAACAATCAGTAAATTAGCGAAAAACAAAAGCGTTAGCTGAAGTGTACGAAAACTTTATTGGAAGCAATTAAGCGAATTTGTGTAGCATTTAGTTAATAACTTTGAACTTAATTTCCATGTGTTGTTTTGTCTAGCTGAAGAAATGTTCTATAAAGACAGCTGCATTAACACATTTAAAATAAATTCCCCACGTGCCACTGTTTTTCTAAAATGAAGTTGTTATTAGCTGCTGTACGAAGACATTTTTGGTTCACTGTAATTGTGATCCATAGTTATACGTCACCGGAAAGGTGTTCCGATCGGAAAGCAATAACAAAAATATGTAAACTGTGCCGCTGACAAACAAATGTTATTTTCATTCTTAGATCAAAAAGTTTTACTAATTCAGTGAGTTTGCAATAAACCAGAGCAATTATGTTGCCTCGCTTCTGTCGTATGGTGTAATAAAACATATTCAATGCTTCTACTAATTGGGCAAAACAGAAGGTGGCGATGATAAATAGTCATAGGAAGAAGACTAGATTTGCAAACACTGCAGCAGTGTCGTCGATAAGAGACCGAAATCACATTTCTTTGTTTTGAAGGTCGAGACGCAACCGCTGTTAACCAATACGGGCACGTACAAACATGCATACATAAATATACACAGTATACCTATACAATATAAATAAACGTACAAATCTTCACAAAACAAACTCGTTTGTTCAAAATAATAAAAAGTTCGGCGGCTGGATTTCTCCGCAAAGTCAATAATTGCAGTAAAACCAAGCCACGTTCATTAAAGACGAACGAAAACTCGTTTTAAGAGACAATGGCATTTTTTGTTTGTTGTTCTTTTTCGATCCACTTACATTTGTTAGTTGACCCCAACCGGTGGTCCAATATTCCGGGCTCTTCCAGGGATCTGTGGGGTACGGTTCAATTGGCGTGCGGTCACCATGACGATAAATCTTGAAAGAAAAACAGAATAGAATTCTAAGTGACAACTCATCCCACACCACCAACGCCAGAGTATTGACCCAAGTGTACCACTACTGAGCAATGTACGACCCGCGACCCTCCCGCTCCTACTTACCACATGTGCAAAAACTAATTTCCCCTTTAGGTTTGTAGCAGCTGTTGCTTGTTGTGCGTCTTGCTTTCCAGATGCCGTTCGATATCCTTCATCGTCCGTCGAGGGGGGCACTACTGCTGAAGCATATAATTCTGCAGCATTAACCCCCACCAACAGATTTGCATTAAATATTGTGACTAAAAATACCAGCAGTAGAGCATATGCAAATTTTCGTTGACACCAACAACTTTGACATTTTAGTGCTGTTGTTGTTGTTTTTGCTTCTGTTGTTAAATAAACAAGATTTTGCATAATTCTTCTTCTTGCCTAATACTTTTGATTTTATACGAAATATATGAGATTCTCAATTTTGGTTATGTTAGAGCACAGCACCTTTAATTTTTTATTGTATGTCGAAATTGTTAGTTTTTGTTCTTAGTTGTTTTTTTTTTGTTACTTCATTTCGTTGTATTTTTGTTCACTTCGTTTTTTTTTGTATTCCTATTAACGAACGGAGAATTCAAGACAACGACCGAGGCACATCGAAAAAAATGTTACCGCTAGCCCGCTCTACACACAAACAACTGACAACAGCCGCTTCTCGCTGCTACTACTCCATTTTTTGCGAATTTATATGTTTGGATTTCAGCGTTGCCAGAAAATATTTTTGACAAATCGCAAAAAATTGAAAAATCGTCAAGATATACACTGAGGGAAAAATCGCAGTAGTTGGCAGTTTATGAGACATAAATTTTAAAGAATACAATGTTTTAAAAAAGCAGTGTTTTGCTTCTTTAAGGAATTAGAATTGAAGTAGTACTAACTATGTTTCAATTTCAATTTCTGCCAGAAACTTGTATTGGTTATTAAGATATTAGATGTTGATTTGTTGTGACATTTGCTTATTGTCACTCCTATTACCTGAAGATGCTATCCGAAGAATAGCAAAATATCGAAACAAATAATTAAAAAAAACATAACCGACCTTAAGATTGAATAAGAATAAAGAGAATTAAGATATTAATGAAGATATTTAACGAAATCTATATGAATCAAAAAAATGGCACCTCAATAAAGTATTTTGCTCTTTAAAACCAGCTGGTTAAATCGAAAATGCTTTCGAAATGTGCTTACTTTTTAACAACAAATGTTTTTTTTCTAAAATAAGATCAGTTAATTCATGGATTTTAATTGGAATTAATATCAAAACTATAAAAATGCCAAAAAAAAGTGAATCGAATTTTTTTCAATGAAATATTATTTATTTCCGTCCTAAACAGGGTAATCGTAAATATAAAATATTTATGTGAAATATTTGGTAGCTGTCGTCAAGCAGTTCAAAATATTAATAACCGAATAAAACGTGAATATATAAGTATTGGGTAAAAAGCAACAACTGAACCAAGCTAGATACATCATACATCATATTTATAAAAAAACGCAAAAACAGTAATTTATCTTCTGCCTATAAATGGATGCAGGAACTTGTGTCGGTCATAAAAGTGTTCGTAAGGTGCTCAGAGCGGTCTTGCAGCAAAGAAAAAGTTACTCTTTTTGACAATTAATATAAACTCGTAGAATCGTCTTAAGAATTGGTCGAGTATGGGCGCCAGATTGACACAAAACAAATACTCTTCGGCCAGGGCAATCTATATGTATTTTTACTCTGCACCACTCTAAGTATACCGATCGATGTATACTCTGCTGATTTCATGCATTCTAAAGCTTGTAGTCAAACTACAGGTCGCAATTATCGTTCTGCCTCTATCTCTCTAGATCATGAAGATCGTACCTGATCCGCCTGGACGGAGGCATACTGTTCAAGAGATGGTGGTTAGGATGACTGCTGCGAAAACACCCTAGCATGTATTACTTAGAAATCAGGAAATTGTGTTCTTTCAGTCATATTCACGTTCGCCGACCACACCGACTGCGTATTTTAACCTCCGGCGATCTTATGACAATTGAAGTTAACTTTGAAAACATTGAAATATTTATGACTGGGCTTTTTTTATCATTAACAGTTGCACAATTTAACAGAAGTATATTTTACTGTGTAGAAAATTCAAATAAAATTTTTGATTTGATTTTTTAGTAGTGCGCAAGAAAACGCTACAAAAAATATACGTTGTGCAAGACAACACTCTCACAAAATATTCACCCTTATTCTGATTGTCGTCGTCAAGACAAAACAACATCTTGCGACGACTGTTGATACTTGGTATTCGCGTAGTCGTTTTTCGATAACTATTGACACAATTGGTATTCTCTAAATGATATTGACGTTGTTATTGAATTGATACGACTCTGTTTTTGTCGTCGCAGAAGTTTGCTGTTAAAATAAAAAAAAAACCAAAAGCAAAAGTAAAAGTGCAAATATGAAAATTACAAATAATGAACAGTTCCAAAAACTTGTTGAAGAGTTGGAGAAAAATCCATCCTTAGCAAAAGGTTTCAAAAGAGGAACAGTGCCAACAAATTTTAACCAGCAATGGGAGAACATTGCAAGTGTTTTGAATGCTTCCGGACCACCGAGTAGAGATGGTGATGGCTGGCAGAAGGTTACTAACTTATATCCCTGGTTTTTTGTAGATTAATAAAATTAAATATTTTCGTTAAGGTTTGGAGAGACTTAAAGTTCAAAGTCAAAAGGAAAATGGTTGAAAACAAATCGGAGATGAGAGCAACAGGTGGCGGTGTAAATAAATATATTACACTGAGCCCGTTAGAAGAAGCTGTTGCAAACCTGCTGCAGCTTCAAAAACAGATAAATCCTAAAGGATCAGCTCATGGTGTTGCTGCAGCAAATTATGAGGAACTTGTCACTGAAGTGCTCGGTGTTGACCCAATTATAGAGATGGAAACAACTTATCACTCTGAAGAAATTTTACTGGAACAGGAGGAGCCTTCAACATCAAGGGAGCAGTTCAAGAGCCACTCCATCCGGGTCAAAGTCCACAAATATACTACCTGCTGCAACTCCAGTCAATCGAAAAAAACCAACTGACCGTCAAAACCTCTTAGAAAACCATAGCAACATGCAAGAAAAGGTGCTGACAGAGATATCAAACACTTTGGTTTCTATTAAGCGCACTATAAAGGACACCTGCAGTTACCAAAAGAAACTATTTGAGTTGGAACAAAAATTACATTTTTTTTTATAAGAATACTTACAACCATAGCATTCAAACTAAAAAATCCTTTGCGATTATAGTACATATGCTGGTCGTCTTTGTTTGGAGCCAAAATTTTAATGTGGGTTCCATCCACACAGCCAATCACACCAGGAAATCCATTTTTTCAAAAAAAATCTCTTTGGCTTCTGATTTTTCTTCATCGCTCATTTCAAGTTTAATCCAAAGTGGGCAAATAACCTTTTCCAACGCACTTAGAGTTTCCGACAGTATTCTGCAAACAACCGTCTGCGATAGTCCGAGGTTAAAATCGTTACCAACACTGATAGGATCCTTGTCCCAAAAATAATAAGGTGGCAGCTAACTTTATTCTGTTGGATACACAATTTGACCTGGCACCAATTTCCATCTCAGGAGCAATTTCCTCCAACACATAATTAAACACATTTTTGTTTAAACGAAAGTATTTCTGAAATCTTGAATGAAAGAAAACTTTGTGATTGCCAATGGAAATTAATTAAACCTTAAACTTACTTGTTGTCTGGTAGTTTCATGACATCAGACCTATATCGCAGCGTCTTTCTCTGTAAAATAAGTTTCTTTTTATTTTCTTCATCACTTGAATCAGAGTTTGAATCAGAAACAAAAAACATTTTTCAACAATTGGATGAATAGATACAAAATCTGATGCAAAAATGTTAGGTATGTGATTTTTTTTATTGAAGTTATCGATAAACAGTCAACGTCAAGACAATAATGATACGGAATACCAAAAATGCGTTGATGTGATATTCACCCTTATTCTGATTGTCGTCGTCAACGTCGTCGTCAATTTAATATCAATATCACTTCGTTTCAATATTTATATATAAACCTTGGTTTTTTGCTCATGCTCACAAAATCAAAGCAAATGTACACATGTGGCTGCCACATCACTTCATAAAAAAGCGTTTAAACGGATACAAAAACGCTGTCAAAAACTACATCTTATTTATGGCTATGAAAAACCGTAAACCACTTTTCACATTGTTTTTACATTTTAACAAATTTCATAAACTGCTAGCATGTGACAACGAACGTATCTTCATATAGTATATTTCTTTTTGAGATGATATAAACACATCACAACTGGTTGACTATTTTGGTATTATGAAAGCCGTCGGTAAAGCCGCATTCGAAAAATTCGTATTATGTATACCGCAAGTGATTCACTTCTCATACAAATGGATCCGATAAATATCCGACAGAAAATTGTTGTGGATTAGCTGCGGATCAAGTATTTTGTTGAACTTGCTTGCGAGTGGTCGATTTTTTTGGCGAATACAAACATTTTTTGTATCTTACTATGGAAGCTAAAAGGTAAGATGAGAAACCAGTGAAAATAATTACAATTTACACAATGCATCGGCTTATTTTAAAACACTAACAGCCCTCTTTCAAACTTCTTTTAGTTTACAACGATTCACACAAAAAGGCAGTTGATGAGCTCATTTAGAGCTCTCATCTTTTGTTTTGCAAAATGACTGCCAAAATGGTAATTTGACAGGTTTCTGCATGCACCTACTGCATGTCGATAATAGTCATCCGACGGTTTGCAAAATACCATTTTCCTTAGGAGTCTATCCGTTCCGCGGTAAATCCGTCGGCGTGCATAATAGACACAAAGATTAGATTTTCTCGACATCGTATTCTTCGATGATCGATGCAATTACTGTCAATGAAAAGCATCCGCTGATAGTTTCATATGAACACAGACTTATAGAACTGTCGTAACGGCATAGACGACGACATTCTGGAGCCGATTAAATTAACTGCGTTAAGTAAAAACTAACGTTAATCGCCAATTTGAATCTCTTCGGCTTTATACTGTGGTGACGTACGTCCGGAGTTGCCAACGTGATCGGAAAAAATTAAAATTATGTAGTAATTATTAGTAGTTTTTGGTTAAGCCGTGATATACAGCATTATCAGATTAAATGAAGCCTTTTCAAATTAAAAAACCTTTTTTAAATTAAATGTTTAAGCAAATGAAACTTTTTAACAATCAAATGAACATTTTTTAAAATAAAATGAAATCTTTTGCAAATGCAATGAAACTTTTTTCAATGGAGTGGAATGAATTAATGAAACCTTTACCGTAAACAAACAATCAATCGTTCTTAAACTTATAAAAATAGAATAGTTTCACCTTGTTTTGTCGCAGTCAGTTTGACAGTTACTAGTGTATTTCAGTGAATAATTCAATCACAGATGGGTGATAATCTGGATAAATTTCTAATTCACAAAGTAGGTCCCGCGGCAAAGAAAAAAAATTTAAATTAACGGTTTAAATGATCAGATCTTCACTAGTTTTTGCCAACTATAAAGTGTGTCAGTAGGTCATATACGATAATAAATACTTAGTAGGGACATAAATACTGTTACAGGCGTTTATGCTGAAAATAAAAAGTACTGAATGTGTTTGGACAGAATATTTTTTAATATATTTATTGATGTATATTGTATCCGAAAAAAAATCTACTTATTGGAAATGTACGCCTTTTGCCTTTACACACGCCTTAAGTCGCACTGGCCAATCGTCAATAGCTGCACGATCCTCGTCCATTGGAAAATTGGCCACAGCTCGAACCAAAGCAGTCTTAAAAGATCCAATTTTGGGGTATCTTTTGTGACAAACCTTGTCCTCTAAAACCGTTCACAATTTGTAATACAATGGGTGCAAATCTGGACTGCCTGAGGTCCATTCTTCAGAGAAAATGAACGCTGACAAATTGTTTCGAAGCCAGGCCTGGGACTATTTAGCTTATGGGCCGGTGCAGAATCCTGCTGGAAAGTCCATGGTTGGTTTTGGAACAGGGAATTGTTAAGAGGCTTCACAACAGCTTCCGAAACGGTTTCTTGGTAAACTTTGGCCGATGATTTGATCATGACTGAAGCTGGGTGATGACCCTTTCCCACCATTGGGATCAGTTCAAATGCTTCCTTAGACTCTATCATTTTGCTTGTTACATTTTTCCTGAACGGTAAAAATTTGTTCATTGGTGAACAAAATTTTTCTGTGCAAGTTATCAGCGTGCTTCATCAAAAGGCGTTTGCATTTTTCAATTCAATTTTTTTTTAAGCTGCAGTCAATAAATGTCCTTTACGTTGTTTGAAAGCCCCAAGTCCCAAGCCTTTTTTCATGATTCGACTCATAGACTTTTGCGTGATATTCATCTCACGGGCCATGATTTTCTGTTTTCGGAGCGTATTTCTGTGAATCTTGATTTAACGGGTTTGATGACATGCGGTGTTCGAACAGAGCGCGGGCGGCCCGACCGGTGGCGATCTTTTACATCTCCAGTCTCCTCAAACAATTTTATGCATCGGTAGACGAACATGCGCTTTTTTCATTTCACAATTGAAAAGCGATGTTACAGCGATACGGTTTTCATTATCTGACCACTCCATGATGAAAGTTAAAACAATTTTAAAATCCCGTTACAGACTAACGCTATTCAAAACTCATATGACATTAACGGGGTATGTTCAGTTCTACTATTGTAATGGGTGTGTTCAATGTTGTAACAGTATGTATGTCCCTACTAAGTACAATAAATTTAAAAAAAAATAATAACTTTTTAACGTCTGATGAAGAAGACAAAAGTGTGCCGGATAACTTACACGCTCGACGATCCTTTGCAGGAACTCCTACCTATAACTATATTTTTGAAATAAAAAGTATTACATTTGTAGTACACCCTTCATAAAAATGTATAATAAATGTGTTAAAAATTTTGTTTATATTTCATTAAAACTACTTACATTATTATTGATTTGTATACTTATTCATGTAATACTTTAGAAATGGAACAGTCTTTTAAAAACATTGAATTACACAAACTAAAACATTGGACAATTCAATCATTTACATGCCTCTATTAAGAATATAAGAAAGGAATTTGGATTCTAAAAAAGAGACACACACACACGCGTTAAAAAGGCACCTGTTTGGATGGATATCTTTCTATTTGAGTAGATTAGGAAGAGACGAATTCAAATATTAAAAACGATTCCTGTAAATAAAAGTTTCAAAAAATATATTAGTAGTTTATATTGGCCGATCTTTGTATAACTCTGAGTAATAAACTGATACGGCTGTTGAAAGCCAGCATCGCTATTCGTAACGAAAAGCTAAAACACTGACTAACCATATCGAGCCCTTAGACGTAAGTCCCACTCGCTTTTAAATACAATTCGATAGAAAATTGTAAAACGTTCTTAAGCTTAAATATTAAAAATTAAATAATAAAATTAACAAAGCTATAGCATCGGAATCCTCCAGATGAGTTGGACAAAATAATAAAAAAACCCCATCTGTAAAATTTTCTTTTTGGCGCTTACATCTTTTTCGCGGGCTCGATATCTTGAACAATTTTCATAGCCATAAAAAAAGCTGGGCATTGAATAAATACATAAAATTTAACATAGGACTTTCGGAGGCGAAAAGTATTGTTCCAGATAGTTGGTCAACCAGTGTCTAACATTTCGTAATGAATAACATGATTGCAGATATTTACTAGAATGTATATATATATAAACAGGGTGATTCATTTACGACTGGGAAAATTTGACCAGCGTATTCGTTGGCTCATTTCATGAAAATATGTCTATCTACGGCAAGGCGGGCGAAACGGCAGCGGTTCGAAAATTTTCGGATTGGTGGTCGGAGGGTACTAGGGCAAAATTGCTATGTTCTGAACCAGTGGTCGGTTCTTTTTTCTCTTAGATACATTTCCAAAATTACCTTAACGAAGCCCAGAGGTCCTACAAAGTTGACTGTAATGCATAAATTGTAAATTAACGCATTTTTTTGCATTCAGTCACTTAGTCATAACTTTGGAACACTCGAAAATTTTCAAACCGCTGCCATTTCGCCCCCTTGCATTTTCGGGGCATGGTCGTACATGGACATATTTTCACGAAATGAGCCAAGGAATACGCTGGTGAAATTTGTCCAGTCGTGAATGAATCACACTGTATACGAGTATGTATACAGAAAATTTTTAGACAATGTTAGATAATTTAAGACTTTATTCCGTCTGCTGGTGCGAATATATATACATATGTATTTATCGATTTGACCGATTTGCCACGAACAATGATCTGGACATTCACATTTTTTTAAAGAAAGGGTTATTACTTAAAAATATTAATTAAAAAGTCGGTCAGTATCTACTAATAACACCATATACCACTGTGGTATACAGAAGACTCATCGCTTTTGTACGATAAATTAACAAATATCTGAAGTATGGCTTGTAGAGCGGCAGGGCCTTCAAATTTGGAAGGACTTTTTCTATGGGAGCTATATGTAAACATGGACTTTTTAACAGAATTAGTTATAGAACTCGTAAAACGCAATAATACCAATATACCTATGTATGTAACGGGTGGCCCAAACAAGACCAGATGATGTGAAACACAAATAACTTCTATATTTTTTAACATAATTTATTTTTTCTTTTTGCAGGTTATAACTGAACTCTTGGAAATTTAAAATGAATACGTACGTTCAATCCACAACAACGCATTAAAATGATCGATTTTTATTATTCTTTCAACGATCAATTGTTCTGACACAGCGAAATTGTCGCCGTTTTTTAACGTAAGATCAGCGCTGACATCTTCCATGATTACAAGTTTAGTTCGCCGTTTTGAGGAACTAGGTTCAGTTGCCGACCGTCCAGGAAGAGGTGCTTATCGAAATATTCGTACTGAAAAGAACGTGGAAGCTGTGCAGCAGCTTGGCGCTAAAAAGAGCCAATGCCTGTATCGAGCAAAATGGTGGTCATTTGTCTGATGTCATATTTCACACATAGTCACGTTAAATTTCCATAAAATGTATTTAACATATAAAAATAAATCATTTAAAACCGTAATTACAAGAGTTATACGTGTTTAACATCACTAGGTCTCATTTGGGCCACCCGTTACCTCAATATCACAAGAATTATTTATTGGTCGCTCAAAAGTTACGTTGCAAAAATTGAGCAGGGTTTATATATGACTTTAAGTGCGACCGGTCTTCAAATCTGGAGGCTATTCGAAAACACGGATTGATAAGGTCCAATTTCACCAGAGTTGGTCGCTAGAGTTTTTCCGGACTTTTTCGTATTCCGGGAAGGCGAGAGCAAAAAATACGTTGAACCATTTTCATTATTAGATCTAGTAACATTTTAGAGTAGGAGCTTGGGTTACAATGTTCATCACCATAAACTTCCTCTGTCGACCCTCTTAAAGTCCAAAGCCATTTTAACATGATGTTAACTATTAAAGAACCATGATGTTAACTATTAAAGAGCTTAACAATGTGAATTTGCAGATTTTAAATGTTAAATCGTTTTTCATAAAATCATTTAAAAGAAAATAAATCGCTAAGTATGAACATTTTCGTACCTTTTTGTTTAGACTATATTTGCTATTTATATTTAGGGTCCTGACAATACTAGTGTTCCCAGATGCAAACTTCATTGGAAACTTTGACATTTTTAGCATAACTTCAATCAGAACGTTTTGTCATTTGAGGCCGAAGTATTTTGTTTACAGTGTGTTGAAAAATTCATCTTAGTCAAAAAATGGAAGTATCCCGCAAACATTTTCGTGCGATAATTTTTTACGATTTTCGGCGTGTTTCGACTTTTGGCGATGAAGCACCATCAAAAACCACTGTTAATCGCTGGTACCAAGAGTTCAGTCTCGGACGCCGTTCGCTCAAGAATGAATTTCGTGAAGGACGTCTAACCTCGGTAATTTTGCCAGAAACAATCGATGCTGTGCGTGAACTGATTAAGCAAGACCGACATGCGCATACCGTGAGATTAAGGCATCCTTTGATATTAGTATGACATGCATCAATAAGATATTGCATGTTTATTTGGCCGTGAAAACAATTTGTTCTTGTTGGATCTCACATAATTTGACGAATGGTTAAAAAAAGGCTAGTATGTATTGGCGCAGAGATGTTGAAAAAGTATAACTGCGTTAGCTAAAAGGCAGTGTATAACATTGTCACAGGTGACGAATCATGGATCTATGCATATGAACCCGTATGGTCTTTCAAGACGAGCCAAATCCAACAAAAGTTGTTCGTGGAAGAAGTACATCGAAGCAAAAGATTGCTTTTTTTTAGTATAACCGGTCATGTTGCCACAGAACCTTAAGTGGAACGTAGGACGGCCAATCAAAATCTGAGGAAAGATAATAGGAGCAGACGGATCATTTTGGATCACGACAATAAAACGATAAGCTATTTGACCACTCAAGATGTAGAATTGATGGGCTGTACAGCCCTTATTTGGCACCCAATGACTTCTTCTTATTCCCTAGCATCAAGAAAAAATGCGTGGTCAACGTTTTTAATCACCGGAAGCAGCTGTTGAAGCGTTCAAAAATCATGTTTTGGAGATGTCTTAATAGAAGTGGAAAATTGATCTTAAAGGAGAATATTTTGAAAAATAATAAAACAAAACCAATGATAAATTATTGTGTTTTTATTGCCGGACCCGAAATACAAATAGCAACCTCGTACATTAAACGTTTACATTAAATGTTTCAGTTAGAATTCTTTTTCTTAATTTTAATTTCGACCAAGGCAAGAATTGAAGTTTTGTGGTGAAATAACAAATTTCTACGAAGCGAATATGGTCCGGTCGTAGTCGTGCAATCTATTTATTCGGTAACTGAAAAGTCAGTTGACTCTTTAATCAAAAGACTGTATTTCAAGTCACCCATGGTATTCCTTAACTCTAATTTTAAGTGCGACCATAAAACGAGTCTGATAACATTGGCGCACTTACTAGAAGCTTTATATTAAGGGTGTTCTTTAGACATTTCTTCCATGTCTCTGTGAGGTAAGCTAGTAGTTAGTATTGAAAAATCCACAATTTAGAAAACGTTTTCGTTATTGTTAGAAAGCCGCTTCCGCTCTTAAAAAAATATTTACCCATCCGAAATACTTTTTGAAAAGATAAAATTGAATACAGCGACTTCTACAAAAAAGTGGTAAACGAAAAACTTACGGCTAGATTCAATTTCGCCATTTTTAAATGGCTTTATTAAAAAAAACGCTAAATCTAGAAAATTTTTATTCCCTTTGAGATGGCGTAGCTGACGAACAATAGCTGGTTCTGATTTCTGGCCAAATATAACACAATCACACTATTACGTTTGATTTTCACTTCGAATTTCTTTCGTTCTATAAAACTTGGATGCACATGCTTTTGGTAGAGAAAACAATATGAAAAGCTGTTCTTGGTATGAATTTGACATAGCTGACATTATCGGTTTGCCATTATTGCCAATGTAAATTAGGTAACACTTAAATCGCCTAGTCCTGTAACGGGTGATCAGCCTAGATGTATTTTTTTCAATGGTTTTTTCACAGATTATGCGTGAGTTGTGTTAAACTTTATTTTTTTTTTTCAGTATTGGTTGCCATTTCATCATGGAGAGACTTACACCGCAAAAACCACGGTTTGGTGCGGTTTATCGGCTGGTGGAATTGTCGGTCCATATTTTTTAAAATTTATAACGGGTGATCAAACTAGAGGTATATTTCAATAGGGTTTTTTCACAGATTAAGTGTGAGTTGTGTTAAATTTTTTCTTTTCAGTATTGTACTTATAAAGACTTAAATCGAGAAAACCACGGCTTTCGAGCGAACGAGTCATCCGAAATTGGACTCTTAGAATGGACACCCAGAGGCGTAGTTGCGGCCAACATTTAAGGGAAATCATTCCTTTCGAATGAACAATAAAGATTCCACACTTGATTTGAGTTTTTGTATTTTTTTAATTTGAAAAAAAATACCTCTATATCGATCACCCGATATATACTTAATAGGGTTTCCGAACAGCATTTCGAGGCATTGCAAACGGAATGACAAAGTGAATATAGCCTCTATCCTATGATGGAGGGTATAGAAATGCAAAGACAATTTTTTGACAGTGGCGAACATTATCAATTTCTTTACATTCGAGGCTGGAGGTCTACAAGTGTTCCTGTAAACTCGAATGCATTTTACCTCAAGCTGTGCGAAATTTCATCGATATTCTTTCTTGAATATTTTAATCATACATAGCCTGTCTCAAAGCAGGCTATGATTAAAAAAGTAGTGCTGCGTGTTTCTCCACTACAGGATACGCAAAAGTTCTATGGACTGGATTGACCCGAAGAGCATTTCTTCGGCCAAGGGCTGTCACCCCGACACAAACTTGCCGCTACAACAACAACAACTTAGTCCCTGATAGGGGTAAGTTTTAACAACAATTTGTAATCTGCTTGACTGCCAATTTTTCGCTTTTCGTTGTTTTATGTTTTTTTTTATAAAGAAATTGACATTGTACTCTTGAAATATTGGTTCCCTAATTAATTATCAAGCGTATTTATTAGTCGCTTTTATCTTCTTGAGCTAATATTAATTAATATATGAAAAAAATAGTTTGTACTTACGAAACGATTGTTGGTTTTTCTTTTCTACACGAGTAGACCGCAAATGTTTTACTAAACTCTCCTCAAAGTGATAACATTTCGTTACTATCCATTGACAACGCCTAAGTGTATGATGGAGGCAAAGGACTAAGCCTTTCGTTGAACAGGATTATTGAGGAGTTATAATTAAAACTTCTTTTCTGGGTATTTTTTTATTTTTGTTTTTGTAGATTTGTATTAATACATATATTTTAAAAACGCATTTATTATTTCTTGGTTTTATAAGTTTGTGGTGAAGTCAATGAGTTTTTACAATATTTCATCTGTTGTCATTTTTTTTAAAAAAAAAAGTTTATAATTATAGCTTGGATTGGTGGATTGAGTCTCCAAAAATTAAGAAGGAGAAACAAAAATTAACTAAATAATATATAATTTAAGGGCAACCCTAAAAAGATTGCAAATTACTTAAAAGAATGGAGGAATAAACTTAAGAGGTTAACCTATACTTGTATTACAAACGTCAAGACGCTGTTTTCTTTTTGTATGGTCGGTGGTAGTCAGAATGGACAAAACGTAACGTAGTGAAATGTTGTATACAAAAATGTTTAGAATTTGTTGTCATTTAATTTAAGTGATTTGAATTTATTTTTACGATCTATCGATATCTACTATTTTTGGGGGTAATACTTGTCTCACATTGCATTTTCGATTGAAACGTTTTCAATGCGGAGTTGTGAATTCCAATACCGCTTATGAGTGACTGCCACTTAATGGTACGTTACGTTATATTTTTTTTTCGTGGCAGACCTAAGATGAATCGCTTAAACGGAAACATTTTTTATAAGTATTAATGTTAAAATTAGTGTATGTACTATTTTGTTCTTAAGAAAAATATTTTTGTTTTGTAATTTCTTAGTTTTCGCTTTGTTTTCTTTCTTGTTTTATGCTCCATCATTTCGCAAATTATGTTTGCATTTTCATTTTAAGTATTACGATTGTTTTATTAAATTAAAACTGTCTTTCGTTTTAATAGCGACGATTTGGCATATTTTGTCGTGGCCCATTGCTGTTTAAAAGAATATATAAAATTTTTTAAATTAGTTCGTTTGTTTAGAATTAATAGATAAAGGATGTTGTTCTTAAATTATAATTATAATTAGTAGCTAATCCTGACATCGCCTTGAAACATGCTTAAGGTTAAGCATGTACGTACGTAGTGGGAAAAGTTGAAAAAAAACTAGAAAAGTTTTAGATCCCTTTTGAAAATTGTCGCTTGAAATTGATCTACGTTTGACGGCAGTAAAATCGCTCTACAGTACAATCGTTTAGTGTTGTTAATATTTCGCACTTTTTGAAAATTACATTAGTATAATTTCAATTTCAACACTTTCGAGTATCGTCGCAACTACTCTTAGAATAACGCATCATTTCGATTTCAATGATAGTAACTGCCGTGACTAATTAAAAATTAATTTGAGTAATATACAACTTTTTGTATACGTAGAATCATTAGAAATGTTTACAATTTTTCTATCTTCTTGGCTAACTAATTCTCGGAATTAGTTTTTTTTTTGAAAAATAGTTTAGATTTCTAGTAAAATCGTGTTTTGCATTTGAACTAATTTCTTTTTTATGTATTTACTTCTAATTCTCGGAACTAGATTGGTTTGTTTGGAAATAGTTTTGATTTTTAGAGAAATCATTTTAGTTTCCATAAATGTTCGCATTTTCCGCTTAACGCAAATAAATTAATTCACACAATATGGGTGGGGATGGCAAAAAGGACATACTCGTAATTTCGATCGAAGCCTCTTTCTTTAGATTGTGTTGTCAATTTTCTAGCTTAATTAATTATAATGATTTTAGAAGATTTTGACTTAATTAAAAACATAGTAAAAAATAAACACTCGCGAGGTGATTATTTTCACATCGTTTTAAACAAAAAAGAAATAAAAATTTGCCCTCTTTGGGCAATTTTCCATAATACTATACGTCAAGTAATCACAAAAGGTGTTTTACATAAACTTACCGATTCATATTACCACCGCCGCCACCACCACCTCCGAAACCACCTCGACCTCCAGCTCCGCCACCGCCGCGACCCATGCCGCCACCGCGGTTAAAACCTCCAAAGCCACCGCCACCGCCACGGCCAAAGCCGCCGCCGCGGTTATTGCCAAAATCAACTTGGTCATCAATGTCACCGCCGCCACCTCCACCACCGCCTAGAGGTGGGAATTGCTGTTGGTAATTATCATTACCAGAGTTCATGTTATTACCTCCAGAGAAGTTCCGTTTGAAGCCTCCTTGCTGAGGTGGGCCACCGGCGCCGGCTCCTCCACGGTTGTTGTTACCGAAACCACCGCGGCCGCCTCGATTGCCACCGCGATTGAAATTTCCGCCACCAACATTTCCACCAGCAGGACCGCCACTGAAAAACATGCAGAGTTATTAGAAATGTGCTTCATAAAAGGCGTGTTTTACTCTACAAAAAAGAATCCGCTCTAGACACCCACCAAAGGAGACAATCAAAAATCTTAAAATATTTATTTCTCTATACTCGTATTTTCATATATGTACGAGTAAAGGTACATATTTGTAACGTTGCGTTACTGATAGACTGATTACTGCCCATGCTAAACGGCTACAGAAGAAGGGATTTTGCAAAATTTGCAATAACAAATAAATTATCTATACGAGGGTTGCTATATATATTTCTGGCCTAGGCAACATTAAGTGTTGTCTGCCGCCATCACAGATTTCCATTGGAAAGTTTGACAGTTTTTAGCCTAAGCGTACTCAGAACGTTTTGACGTACGACCATAATTTGTGTGGTTTACAGTGACTTGAAAAAATCAATTTGACAAAAAATGGAATTAACTCGTGAACATTTTCGTGCGATCATTTTTCACAACTTTCAACGTGTATTATCACGACATTCAATAGTGGCCGACGCTCGCTCAAAGACGAAGGTCTTCCAAAAACGGACGTTGTACCAGAGAACATTGATGCCGTGCGTGAACTGATCTCGTTGGATCCCGCACAATTTGACAATCGCTCAAAAAAAGGCTCGTGTCATTGGTGCAGAGAGATTTTGAAAAATTACGATCGCGGTGCTTCAAAAGACGTTTAAAATATCGTCACAGGTGAGGAATCATGGATCTATTCGTATGAGCCCGAAACGATTGGAACTAAAATCTCCAAATTCAGAGAATGAGCGTCCCTTGGATTCGAAGTATGGATTCGAAGTATAAAGGGATTTTTCGAAATTTAAATCCTAAAGGTACGATTAGGGATACAATTTGTACCATCTTATCAAGTGCATTGTGACAGGGACAAATTTGGAGCTAAAAAGTGTAAATGCGGGTAAAATAGGAAATTTTTTTGTACTTTTTAAAATCCTTGAGTTAGAATGTAAAATTTGGGTGGTATGAATATTGACGACGCAAATAATGAAAAATTGGGAAAAAAATTTTAGCGACGAATCATTTTTTTGTGGTGTCAAAACGGGTAAAACGTATACTAATTTTCGTCATCAATTTTGAAACTTGGGTTATTTGAATATTGATGACGCAAGAAACGAAAAGTAGGGATTTTTTTAGCGATAAATCAAATTTGTGAGTTAAAACAGGTAAAATATATACCCCCAAAAGTCAAACATTTAAAAAATTGTGAATTTTGTAGAACAAATGGGGATATTGTTAATTGTTACAAAATATAAATTGTGAGCAAATTTAAAATAGGAAAATACAGTGAAGGTAAGAAGAACTATATCAAATCGTCAGGATGACATATATTGGGTGATCCATCTAGAGGTATTTTTTCAGAACAAACTATCAAGTGTGGAATCTTTATCGGTAATTTGAAAGGACATTTTATGGCATTTATTTTTTGAATATAATTTCCTTCAAATGTTGGCCGCAACTACGCCTCAGGGTTTCCATTCTGAGGGTCCAATTTGGATGACTCGTTCGAGCATTTCGACCGGTATTGCTTTAATGACACGCGTAAAGTTGGCTTCCAAAACCTGAATCGTAGCTGGTTTGTCAGCATAGACTTTGAACTTTAGGTAACCCAAAGAAAAATGTCTAAAGGTGTGATATCACTCGATCTAGACGGCCAACTCACCTGTCCAAAACGTGAAATTAGCTGCTTTTCGAAATGACCTCTCAATAGAACCATAGTTTGAGCAGCTGTATGGCAAGTGGCACCGTCCTGTTAAAACCAAGTGTCCTCAAGATTACGGGCTTCAATTTCAGATAGCATAAAGATCGATCCTCAAGATTACGGGCTTCAATTTCAGATAGCATAAAGATCGATTTAATGACGCGATAGCGAGCACCATTCATGGTTACGATGCGACCATCATCATTTTTGAAAAAATATGCACCGATGATTCAACCAGCTTATAAAACGCACCAAACCGTGGTTTTCTCTGGGTATAATGGCACCTCTTGAACCCCTTCTTGTTGCTCTTCAGCCCAAATGCGGCAATTTTGTTTATTGACTTTGCCGTGTTGCCAGAAATGGGCCTCATCACTGAACAAAATTTAGGTCGAAAACAGTAGATCTTCCCGTTTCTTACCAAACGCTTATTTCCAACATTTAAAGGTAATTATTTTCAAAAAATAAATGTCATAAAATGTCCTTTCAAATTACCAATAAAGATGTCACACTTGATTTGAATTATTATATTTTTTTCTGAAAAAATACCTCTAGATGTATATAAAACTGTAATAAAACTGAATAAAAAGGTCCAAAAGGGTCCACGACTATCACGTCAGTAAATCCAGGTTCAAATCTGAACAAGAACTTCTAGCAATTTTTCAACGGCGGGTTTCCACCACTTAAATGCCGGCGACTTTACGAGTAAGCGATATATCTCTATGCCATGTATAAGCTTCTCTTTAAAATGCATTAGCTGTCGTAGGCGGCGTTAAACAGTGGGTCCCCGTCAGTGAGTATACAAATTATATAGTGTACAGCACACTAATTCGAGAGAAGTTTTTCCTTAATGGAATGTTGTGGGAATAAAGCAAGATTTTTAGAAACCCGCTTAATGTTTTTTCTTATAATATTTACAAGTTTATAGAGTTTACAGCGCAGTCATCGATGCTGATGTTGAAGCACTTAGATATACCGAAAATAGAGCACATAATGAAAGTCCTTAATCTGTCATCTTGTTCCTAAAGGCCACACAAAGACGCAAGCAAAGGTGAATCTTACAGGCCGATCTCCTTGCTTTCGCCACTAGCAAAGATGCTTGAAGCACTACTCTTCTTGGAGCCTGATTGAACGCCTTCCATGTGCTGATTACCAGAAAGGGTTTCGCAAGCGGAACTGCTTTACATGCCATCAGCACACAGCACACAGAACGCTTATCGTGGCTTTTGACCTCACTAATGCCTTTGGCACGGTCAATCATGCCACTCTCATCCAGGACTTTGCAAACTATATGTGAGGGCGCCATTCGTATGAAGAGCTAACAGACAGGATGCTGAAGCATCGTAAGAAGTGTCGATACAATCGTTGCAGGCCTGTGAAACGTTAAATCTATTATCATATAGATATGTCTTGCTTATTTGAAAATCTTTCATTTAAAAACCAGATGTTGCGTTACTCTTATCTTTAACCAAATAAAACTCTACGAAATGCTATCGGAGAGATTGGCCTTAAGTGGCGCTGTCCGTCGCTCGGTAGTGGCTCCTGTGGGTTGGCGCACTATGGTTGAAGGTTATACAGCGTGAATCATGTAAAATTCACGGAAGCTGTCGTCTTTGTCGCATACCAGAAATTGTTCTCATAAATCTAACACATAACTGCCAGGAAAGAGAACTGTTGACATTTTTTGTTAATTCAACCATTTTTATCAGGCTTGCTGACCCTTTAGATGAAGAAATATCTAACGATCTTAGTAACCAAGGGACTGCGATCAGAAACCTGTATCTATGAGTCTCGCTATCCCCATTGTTTGATAACTGGCATCGATTCAAAATTTAAAATTTTATCTAGGGCTGCATGCGGCGTGCCTCTTCTAATTGCTTCCGTCAGTTGATAATTGTGAAGCTTGGGTATTGGGCTGAAGTCCGAATCTGATTCGACCGTTATATACTAATGTCTAACCAACGATCGCAAATTTTTGCTAATTTAACGGATTTTAAATCACGTATTGCTCTTACAAATAAAGCGTTTTATTAAAAAATCAATATAAAAATATAAACTTTTTACTACTTACACATTTGGTCCGTTGTTATTTCTTCTTTGGAAGATCATATCGTCATTAGCAAAACCGCCATCACCACCTCCTGCACCAAAGCCACCGCCGCCTTGGTTGCCACCACCGTACTTAGGCGGTTGATTTGTAGGCAATGTAAAACCGCGACGATCCTGCTGACCGCCGAAATTTCCACCCGATGAGTTATTCATGTTGCCACTGAATCCACCAGAGAAATTGTTATCATTGAAACCTCCGCCTCGTCGTCCTTCTTGATTCTGATTTTGAAAACCACCGCCGCGATTTTGACCGCGATTGGGTCCTCCCCCATTATTCCAGTTGCCATTCTCGCCAGCGTTATTGCCTTGGTTGGAGTTAAAATTAGATCCGCCACGGTTCTGACCGAAATTGCCACCAGGGCCCCCTCCGCCGCCTCCACCCATGCCGCCTCTGTTGGGATTATTAAATTTGCCTCCAGGGCCACCACCTTGGGGAGGACCACCCATATTCATGTTTTGCTGAGGATATGGCGCTGACCGATCGGGTTTGAAGCCTTGATTGCGCATGGGGCCAGGACCATTCATATTTTGATGGCCCCCACGTCCGCCTTGGAAATTTCCGCCACCACGACCCATGCCACCGCCGCCGCGACCACCACCTCCACCGCCCATGGGACCTCCTCCATTGCCGCCACTTCCGCTGCCAATGAGGAATCCACCTCCGCCGCCACCTGCAATATTTTGGGTTTCGTTTTGGTCATTTAGCAATTCCAAAATGACACCGGCCAATTGCAAAGTGGCCGCTTGCTTCGCTTTATTCGAATGTTGTATGTTGCCGGGGAAGCCAACTTTACATTAATGAAATGGACAATGAAAAGGGAATAGAATTTGTTTATCAAATTATCAATGCTTGGTGATGTTGTTGCTGTTGGCTTCCCTCAGAGCCACGAAATTAGTACTGATCTTAACAAACAATAAAACCATTCCAACTTACCGTTTCCACCACCACGGCCTCCGCGCTGAGGACGACCGCCACCGCCTTGATTAGGACCACCACCGGGGGCCGAACGCTCTTTGGGCCGGCCATGTTCGACCACAATGGACTGTCCCTTGAAATCTGTAGCATTCAGGGCCTGTATGGCCTGGTCCGCCATTGCTGCATTTTTCATGTGTACAAATCCACATCGATTCATGACATCACATTCCACAACAATGCCATAACTCTCAAATAAATGGCGAAGTTCTTCTGGTTTAGTGCCGGGAGGTAGACTACCAACAAATACTTTGGTAGGTTGCTAATTATACACACAAAAAAGAAAGGTGAAAATTTTCACTCAATTGCCAAGCCTAATTTTTCTAACAAAAACATGCTTGCAAAACCATGCTCACTGCCTTATATTTTGAGAAAAATTATAAATTAACAAGTTATTTACTTACAGCCATTTTGTTTTCTCGGGTATGCGGTATACTTTAGAAGAGATGTACACTTTTCTTTTCGCGGTACAGGCTATAAAAATGCTAAATTGTAACTAATTTTCTTCTCTATTACCTATTGACGCGGCTTTTTTTCACGATGGCTAGCGATTGGTAACACCATTTCGATGTGAGAATAAATCGGCTTAATGTTTTAAAAGCGATTTTTCGATAATCGATATAAAGAAGAGTGAATCGGTTTTCGGTGCAAGATTTTTCGCTGTGTTTATGAATAAAGCCTAGTACAAATCTCAAACGAAATATTCGCTACCATAAGATATACACGTGACAAAGCAAACAAAAATTAACATTGGTAACTTCCGTTTAGCTAAATCCTAGTATTCACCTAAAACGAAATAAAGCAAAGCAAACGAAATTTACCAATTGTAAATTCTCGTTAGCTATTTTCGTTTGGTGATACTCAGCTAAAACGATAAGATGGCGGAGTTTGTAACTGTTACAGGGATAATTATAAGAGCAGTGTTGACTTTTTTTCACCATCTGCGAACGAAAATAAATGTTCTGATAATTGTTTGGTCAAGGAATTTTGAAATTTACAAAAAAATAAATAAGCAAATGTTGTAAAGTCGTTTTCGTGGGTATTTAAATGAATATGATTAAAATTATTTTTTTTGAAAATGAATAACGGCTGCTTTCTCTACACTACAAATCTTTCGTGTAGAGATAAATGAAAAATTCTAAGCGAAAATTTCGTTTTAGGTGAATACAAGGCTTTGCAGGGAAGTTTAGAAGTGTCGACTTTTTCCCCATCTGCAAACGAAACACTAAATTAATGTTCTGATAATTGTTCAGTCAAGAAATTTTTGACATTTGCGCAAAAAAATATTAAATGTTGTGAAGTCATTTTTGAGGGTATTTAAATAAATATGATTAAAAAATTTTATTTAAAATTTAATAGCTTTTGCTTATTTTACACTGATCTAAACTACACTTTTTCCTTGTAGAGATAGATGGTACTAAGATAAAACGAAAAGGTGGTGGAATTTGCAACTGTTACAGGAAAGTTTAGGAGTGTAGATTTTTTCCCCCATCTGCAACCGAAACGCAAAATTATTATTCTGATAATTGTTGGGCAAGAAATTTTTGACATTTGAAAAAAAAATATCAAATGTTGTGAATACATTTTTGAGGGTATTTAAATAAATATGATTAAAATTATTTATTTAAAAATAAATAACGGCGGCTTCTTTTACACTGATCTACACTACAATTTTTCCTTGTTGAAATGCAAAACTCCTAAGCGAAAACTTTGTTTAAGGTTAATACTAGGCTTGATGCAGGAAATTTCGCAAGCGGGTCTACAGCAAAAAAAATTTAATCGCAGTGAATTTCATTTAATGAAACTGTAGTTTTTCATAAAAGGAAATGCAAGGAATTGATATTTGGCAATATCAACAAATTCCCAAAAAATTCTACACGGAAAAAATTGCATGATGATTATTGATCAAGTACATAAAATATGTATATTACATAGAACAACACATGATTTCGGGACTCAATTCTGATAATTGTTTGTTTCACAAGCCCCAAATAGGAGAACTTCTGCATCATTCGTTTGGTCAAGGTACATCAAATAAAAATTTAATAATTAATTTAAAGTTAGTAAATGTCACGTTTTAGGCTCTTTTGTTTGTCATAACTCGAGAACCACTTTTCCTAATAAGCTGAATTTTATTTAAAATTAAAAATTAATTTTAAATAAAAAATTACAATTCCTTTAATCTGTTCATACAACGTTTCGCTACATAAGCAACAGTTCCGCAGTTATAAATAAATGTATGAAGAAAAAAATATTTTTTGCCTAAAAAATTAAAGTTTTTTTTAATTCATAAAAAATACAAAGCGGTAAAAAGTGTCAAGTCCTATTACATTCTCGTAAAGTCACATAACGTATGAACGAAATGAGAATTAGATCATAAAAATCGATTTACGTGTTTCGCTTTTATGTACAATTAAGTGAAGGTATGAACATCAAAAATTTGCTCGAGACATGCAAAAAATTCTTTGAAAAAAACATTGATGACTTTGTTTACTGATTCTTTATTTTGAATGAAAATAAACATTCCGATTCATATTACAGCTATTCTTACACAGAAAATATGATATTTTTACATGTTATCTATGCATGGAAATACAATTTAGAACATATCAATTATTGTCACTATCCATCCTCGTTTAAGTTAATGCTTGTGGTTCTGATGACCTTATTTTCTTCGTAGGTTGTTCATATTCATGTTCTAAGCCTGCATCATCCGAGATAGACCTAATATTCAAGTGCACGTTTTGTTCAGTGTGTCCACAAATTTCAGTGTCATCTGTATCTTCGGTGCTTTCATCGTCAAACTGCATAATTTTAGTTTTCTTTTATGAAGCCAGTTATTTGGGTGGAAGACCTCACTGGACATGATGAATCTAGGTGCTACTCATGCATAAATTCTCGTCATGGATTAAATAGAAAACAATTGAAAACAAAAGTATACATTGCTGCTTTTACTGCCACACTTTCAGTTAAACGCGTTGCTGATACCGATACACCAATACCTGCGAGTCTGGATACTGTGTCCCTGCAATCCGAAACCGTTTTCACCAATCCGACCAATTTGATTTGACCCTATATTGAAAACAAGCTGATTTTCAGAAAGCTGATTTTCAGAAATTTTATTCCGTTGACGAAGCAAATACTCGTACGTTCACCTACTCCCATGATATCCCAGGTTTAGTAAAAAAATTGGGAATGAATTATATCGCTGGCGACTGGCGTTTATTCCTCGATGGTTCAGTTTCAAATTTAAAGGCTGTGCTTTGCACAAAACGAAAAAAAACCATCCATTCCATTGGGATTCAGCACAACTATAAAGGAAACGTATGAAACATTGGGCGAAATTTTGGAGAAAATCAACTACAATGTACACAAATGGAAAATTTGTTGTGATCTAAAGGTTGTCAACATAATACAAGGCATTGTATTAAAGGGCGGTTTTCCAAAATACTTCTGCTTCCTTTGTAATTGGGATTCACAATACACAGGAAATCAATGTAAAGATTGGAAAGCAAGAACTCCCGAGCTCGAAAAACAATTCAAATAACGGAATAAACCTTTGATAAATGATCTAGATTATATTTTGTTGCCATCGCTCCACATGAAATTAGGAATAGCTGAGAAATTCGTCGAAGTGGAAGTCAAAGATATTGATGACGCCTATGACTGTTTGAAATCCATCTTTCCAAAACGCAGTGAAGTTAAATTAGAAAAGGTACGTATCGTTGTCAGGTTTTTAATATTGTCATAACTAAATTTGTTCACATATATATTCGCATTACCAATAATTTTTTCGTAAATGTTTTTTTTATATTTCAAACAGGTAAAAACAGGAAAAGCGAATCTTTCACAAATATGCTCATTCCGAAAGACTTGGTCGGAATGAAACCACTTTTGATTGTGTGATCGGAATTGATATATATATATATATATATATATATATATATATATATATATATATATATATATATATATATATATATATATATATATATATATATATATATATATATATATATATATATATATATATATATATATATATATATATATATATATATATATATATATATATATATATATATATATATATATATATATATACTTTTTCTGAATAAAGATTAAGGCAATCTTTAATTACGTTAAATTTTTGCTTAGTTAACATTTATTTTAATAAATCTTTTATATTTTTAATAGTACTTAGACAACAATACAAGCCAATTTAATTGCCGTGAACGAAATAAACTAAAATCAAAAAAAACGTTGGAAAATTAATTTGAATTGTTTGTGATCGTCTTTTGTTGTGGTGTGTAATATTCTGGCTGACGAAAATAAAACAAATAAGAAATGTGGGTATTTTATAAGTTTGTTCCCAATATTTTCATTTACAAATAAATATTTTAGGAGAAAGCATAGAAACGGTGCTCAAGATAAAATTTTTGTCGAGTTCATGGAGTGCCACAATGATATAGCCAGATGATTCTTGATGCGAGATCGTGTGGTTGTAGAAGCGCTTTGGATAGAATTAACAGAAAAAATGAATTCTTCTGGACCCCACGCAAAGATTGTCATGGATGGAAGAAAACCTGGACGGACTGGAAAAAATATGTGAAAAGAAACTGTGCCACAACAAAAACGGTGGTGGCCCATATAACAAATATGTATTGTCCGAGCTTGAGGAAGCTGTTGTTAGAGTCTCCGGAATGCAGAGATGTGTAGAAGTCGTTGCTGGCGCCAAAAGATTTGGAGAAGCGGATCTGAAGATCTTGATTTTACTCCCTCAACATCTGATATTGCTAGGGAAAAAGAAAATGATTTAGCAAGAAAGCGAAGTGTAACACCACTAGCTTCAAAGAGGCGTATTTCCCGCACACCATCTGCTACTCCTTAGCGCCACGTACTCCACATGTATCCAACTCAGAATTGAGCAGCCTTTTAGTAGAAGAAAAAAAAACACTTGGGAAAAATTGGTCGACAACAAAGTGAAAAATATAGTCCACCCTATGAAATGAAAAATTATATAGGCTGTGCCATATTTTGAAAACCCATTATAAAGTTGAGGAACTATTGTTAAACAATGTTTGTAAAACTATTTTTTCTTAAAACATATGGTTTTTGTTTTCTCATAGACATAGAGTTGCCATAGCAAATTAGAATAACCAGGGTTTTTAAAATTTTCGGAATTACCTAAATCGAAAACCGTCCGGAATGGTTAGTACGGAATTAAAATCAATCCGATCGATTTCTGTGACAGGCCTGTATAAATTTCCTTTTGGAATTCGCAAGGCTGTCAATATGTAAACAACAACATTTTAACAATAGGTGGCAATAAAAACACTGTCATGACATAACTAACTGAAAAAATTGTAATCAGCTGTTCCCATGACTATCAGGTTGAGTGTATTCTCAGTGTTGTTAAGAGCAGGGATGTAAATGTTGTTACAATTGTACTTTTTTGGTACATTTTTATCATCAAAACTACCGTGGTACTACCATGGCTCATTTTGGTTCTTTTTCCCAGTTTTATTTATTTCTCCCATTACTAAAATCTAATTGTTTTGTATGAAATCAATTTATGTACAAACATGAGACAGTATACAGCAGTCTCATTTGACAGACCACTTTCGCAGTAGCGCAATTTCGAAAGAGGGAAATTTAGTCTTTATTGCATGTTTATTTATAACTTTGGTTTATTGTTGTGATTTGGTTCACACTTTATGAACACCTGAATATTTCAGTACCTTGTTTTGTTTGTTTTTGTTTCATTACTATTAAAATAATTTCTAAATAAATGGTACCGTCGGCTTGCAAAAAGTACTTTTTTGATCTCATATGTTTTTACACCATCTCAATGTATGAAGAAAACAATTTGATTTTCCCTAAAACAATTATCTCTCAAAAACCCCTCGGCTCGAAAATCCAATTATAACAAAAACTAACTACGTTACTTATCGTTTAACTCTCCAAAGTAAACATACCATAAATTGTAGCATCGTCTGCCACTACCCTTCGAACAAACATATGTTCAGCATATGGCATCTTTTTGCAATCGAGTGCTGCCGGATCATCTAAAAGATGACGTCACAGTATACATAAAAATAAAAAACTGACATTTCGTTTGTCATTTTTATAACAGAAGGCGAATACGCAGTTTTCAGTTTTCTTACTGAAGATTTTTAATTAGTTGTAAAATTTAACGAAACACACAACACAAACGAAGTAACAAAAATTACACAAAAATAATGCAAGGCACAAAAGAATCGAGGAATTAAAACGAAAGCAGGCGAGCGCAAGTGTATCAATGAATTTCGGTGGAAAAACGTACATACGACGAAAATTGTTGAGCATAAAAGTGGATTCTTAGGTTACCGGCCCCCCAAAAGTAACCAGCCAGTTACCACCTCAACAGTTCTAAAGCCCGATACATCACGGAAAATACACAATTTGGAATCTTAGCCATAAACATACGATAGAATTGGTGCAATGAATAGCCTAAGCGCCAACAGCACTGGTAATTGCAGTGGTAACACGGGTGTACTACGCCCATCTTCGGCCAGTGACGAGGCTGGAGGTGGTGGACTAGCATCAGGCGATGCTGATGCCAATTCGAGGCGACAAGCAACGCGAGTCTTCAAGAAAAGTTCATCGAATGGCAAAATAACCGTGTATCTGGGAAAACGTGACTTTGTGGATCACAGCACCCATGTCGATCCCATTGACGGGGTGGTCTTCATCGATCCCGAATATGTAAAAGACCGCAAAGTCTTTGGCCAGGTGCTGGCTGCATTTCGAT
The DNA here is from genome assembly GCA_963513945.1 of Hydrotaea diabolus. Classification (NCBI taxonomy): domain Eukaryota; kingdom Metazoa; phylum Arthropoda; class Insecta; order Diptera; family Muscidae; genus Hydrotaea; species Hydrotaea diabolus. The sequence continues at coordinate 240,135,066 of OY740716.1, read as the reverse complement.
ATGGACGAGAGGATTTGGACGTTTTGGGGCTGACATTTCGCAAGGATTTGTATCTGGCCAACGAACAAATCTATCCACCGACACAAAACGAAAGACCACTGACAAGGCTGCAAGAGAGGCTGATAAAAAAGCTTGGTCCCAATGCATATCCTTTTTACTTCGAAGTTCCTCCATATTGTCCAGCTTCGGTATCATTGCAGCCGGCGCCCGGTGACACTGGCAAATCCTGCGGTGTGGACTATGAGCTAAAAGCATTTGTGGGTAAGTAGACCTGAGAATGAATCTATTGTTTATTCGCTTGATATACACTTTCAATAGAATATTTTAGATATGTAACAGGCTGGCTGGCTGGCTGCCTGAGCTGAGCTGTGCTAGCTTTGTTCAATCAAGGTCACGCCACATAAAGTCATAAGATCACTATGGGGCAAGCAACACAAAAAAAAACCTTAATTAATCAATCATCGCCGAGCGCACCAATATAGAAAGATACACATAGTTAGTAAAGCGCTTGCCAGATAGCCAGATGAATGTACGTACGTTCGTACGTATACACTGGCACATATCATCAGTGCCTGTGTGTCATCACATGCGAGAAATAAGGCAGGCATCAGTTTTTGTGTTTTTGGTGCCCTCTTCTCCAAAAATGTACATCATGCCACAGCAGCAGCTTCAAGTATATTTGGCGAGTTCATAAACATAGTTCTGTTTTCGTTTTTCCAACTAAATTATGCGCTTACTCATGCCGATCGACAGCCACAGAGTAACAACAACAGCAACAACTCAAGCACATACACCACCATCAGCAGCGGCAGCAGCGGCAGCAGCCTCTAAATGCGCCAGTGTTGGTGTACGAGTTGACGCAGCAACTAAAATTATCATTACTGGTGGTGCTGTGGGACTGGTGCCTTGGTGCTGCTGCGGCTGTTGTTTAAATTCTTAATTGTTTTCTCAATGAATTGTTATTCTTCTTGATCTTTTTGGAATCCTCCAATTAACATCGGGCGCACTATACTATAAAGTAGAGAACACACACAACAACAAAACCAATAAACGCAAACATTATTTGTTTGCGGAATTTGCTTACGTCTGCTGCTGCTGGGCTTATAAACAAATTTGTTTTATGCATATTATCGAGAAGTGTTTTAGCCTGTTCCGTTAATTTAGTACGTCACAAATGGGTTTTTTTGTTTGTTAGCGTTCGCTCGTTGTCAGTCTATCGTTGTCAGTCTATTAATACCCCAATGGGATTTCTATGACAAATTGATAGCTTTTGCAATTTACATGAAGCAAGAGACATCTTTAGCATTATTTAGAAATTCCATGTAAAATGAAATCATGGATGTGTTAGTGTTGTAGTTTTATTTGAATTTAAAAATGTGAGCAAGAAAGGGTACATTGAAAACAATTACGTTTATTTCATTCATTTGAGCTGTATCGTTGGATGCTTCTTGTTCAGATGTATCGTTGGATTATTCTTGCTCAAATGCATATTTCAATGATGAACTATCTCTTCATGGAGTATATACTAAATTTGTTGTTGTAGCGGCACACCTAGTGCCGGGATGACATCCCTTGGACTGATTCGGGTCCATCCGGTACATAGAATCGGCTGACCTGGGATTCAACTTTTTAGTCATTCAATTAGGAACACCTCATAGTATTGATCGGGTCTCTGATCATTATTGATCGTTATAAAGTTCTTAGATGATCAAGGCCTGACCATGCATCTGTGTGTCTGTTGAAAGAATATAATAGCGGTCAAAGAAAATTAGGCAGGACTATGGGCAAAAGGGAAACATGTGGTCCTTTAAGGGACATACCTTTAAGATTGCTGGCTGAAGGTTTTATAAGAATCGCCTAGTCAAACTAATGGCTTTTATACTTGTTATATCATACATGAGGTATGATCATAGAATGAGGTATGCAAGTAAAATTAGAAGAACAGTAACAAATGTTTACTACGCTTAACCGATTACTTTAATAAAACGTTGTTGCGTTGCCACTATCATTTGGTTTTTTTAATTACATGTGTTTAATACGTTCCTTTATTCTATTTTTTCCTTTAAATATATCTCTTTGGAACATAGGTCTTGTAAAAGGTGGTTAAATTTTAAGGCCCGATGTTAACTAGTCGCACAAATGAGCCATTGTTTCGTTAGCTGTGTGGCAATTGGCTCCGTCCTGTTGAAACCACATATCGTCCACATCCGTATCTTTGAATTCGGACCATAAAAAGTTACAATAGACAAATTACATATGTGACAGCGCATAGAAAAAGGGACCTAAGGGTAAAAAAAAAATCAATTTTCACTCTTTTTTTTGATGTGGACAACATCTGAGCATCGAATGAGACCGATCCCATGCCCCAAAAGTGTTTCCTCCCAGTGTTTTATGAAAGTGTTGGTACACCAAAGATACACGTATTTAAATCTTTAAAATAGCTCTCCTGAACAAAACTGGTTTTTACCCTTAGGTCCCTTTCTATTTGAGCGTCACATATGGACTTGGAAAAAGTGCCTGTAGTTTGATGTTATCTTATTTATGTGGTAGAAAGCAGTTTGTTCGTGTCAATGGAGTCTCGTAGTCCGTTTTGTCTGATAGGAGTGGGGTCCTTCAGCGCTCAGTTCTTGGTCCAGTTTTGTTTGTGCTGTTTAATAATGACCTTTTCAAAATTCTGGGCGATTGGTGTACGCCATTCTCTTTTGCTGATGATGTTCAGCTATTATTCAGCGGAGAAATCCAGTATTTGAATGTTTTACAAGCCAAAACTAATTATGTTTTAAAATTATTGAGCGTATGGATGTCCTTCAATAAGCTTAGTATTAACGGCAATACTGTTTTCATCAACATCTTCTATCAACCTAGATTTGCAATACAATAGTACGTCTATCGAATTCGTTCAGAGTATTACGTGTTTCGAAATAGTGCTGGATAACAAATGTTGCTTTTAGCAGCATATTCGCAGTATTGCTTCGCGTATTAGTTTCACACTTCGTCAACTATACAACACCAATTTAGTTTTACCTCGTTGGTTGAAAACAAAACTGGTTAATGGTAATTATTCGAAATATTTTGTACTGCCTAGAGGTATACACAGGAACTACTTAAAGTAATATGAATATAAAAAGGCAGTGTAGCATAGAGTTATGCACTGTTTATATTCTGTTAAGCCGTATGCTTACATATCGCCGTTTGTAAATGACTTGTTTGGCTGTTCCTTTGTGGAATTTGTGCATCTTCGGTTGCTATATTTTTTTTACATGATATACAAAATGCAATCTCCTTTGTTCCTAACAAATTTATTTGTCTTTAGTCATTTAATTCGCAACCGACAGTTAATTATTCCAAAGGTAACACCGCTTATGGATCGATCATTCCTCGTAAGAGTAGCCCGACTATTTAACATTTTACCAAGCAATTTAAAAACGTTTAGTTTGTCTTCTATAACATTTTGTAAACATTTAATGGAACATTTTCGTTCAAGTACAGAGTAATGCTTTTCTTTATGTGTTTTCCATGGTTTCTTGATTATCAGGTTTTTTTCTCTTTTATTAGGAAAAATTAGGATTATTTTAATTTATATTATTGTTTTATTTTATAATGAATTTTTTTCTAGTAGTTTATGATGTTCTATTTAACATTTTGATGCATATTGTAATTTAGCTTTAATAGGCCCCAATGGGCTTCGAATTACATATCAATAAAGAAATGAAATGGCGAACGCCATTCACAGTAACTGCCTGACCGGCCTCATTGGGGAAAAAAATACTGCCCGATGATGCCGCCAGCCCATAAACCGCACCAAACAGTCACTCTTTGTGGGTGCATTGTTTTTTCGACTATCACTCTTGGATTATCATTCGCCCAAATGCGGCAATTCTGCTTATTGACGAATCGACTTGAATTGTGCCTCATCACTAAGGATGATTTTCTTCGAAAATTGATTTAAATTTTCATAATAAGTCTGAATAACTTTAACGCGTTGCTCGCTTGAGTATCTTTCCATGGTTCAAATTGAGTTAGTCTGAAATTGAGAAATATCAAATGAAATGCAAAAAAAAACTTAACGTTTAAGTGTGGTTCACATTCAACATGAAAATGTGCCTAATCACAGAAGATTTTCTTTGAAAATAAATTTTTCATTTTCATAATAAGCCTGAATAACTTTAACGCGTTGCTCGCTTGGGTATCTTTCCATGGTTCAAATTGAGTTAGTCTGAAATTGAGAAATATCAAATGAAATGCAGAAAAAAACTTAACTTAGGTATGGTTCACATTCAACATCGGCCTTAAACTTAACCACCCTTTACAAGGTTTTTCCAACTTTTTCCAAAAAGGTGGTCCAATTAAAAAGCACGATTTTAATTGTTAATAACACAAAAACTTTTCAGAGAATTGTCTTAATATTTTTTATTATGAAACAAGGATATGGCACCTATGTGCGAAACAATATATCGGCCAAATGCTCTTTACGGTTTCGATGGCATAACTCTATCTGATGATTCATATTTTCAATGACTGTAAGACACAATAGAGGTTCAATGTTGTTAATGTTACTTGTTATCTCATCCTTGTTATCTCATCCTTGAGCTCTTAAATTGATCTTGGCTTATTGACTTACACTTTTTCATTAAAATAACCCTAAAGAAAGAAGTCAAACGGTGTCAAATCACATGATCGTGGCGGCCAATTAACATCGCCACGACGTAAGATATCATGACCATTGAATGTATCGCGCAAAAGAGCGCTGCTCAATTGTGTACATCTCTCAATGGTTGAATTTGTCAAACACTGAAACAGAGAAATGTCAAATTAAGTTGGGCAAACAACTTGACGTAAAGGCGTGGCTCATAATTAACATCGTGCAATATGTTTAGACCAACCATTATTATTACTTATCTTATTATACTCGTATCATATATAAATTTATTTAATTTCCTTAAGAATTGGCCTGCTGCAAGTATTACTCAGTCGGCAGGCTTGGACGTTCCAATCGAAAGAAATTTTTCTAATTTCGCTTGTGTTTGTGGTAGATCCATGAAATTTTACGATGCGGTAGCTAAGGTGCATTCGAGTTTAAAGGAACATTACAAGACCTCAAGCCAGAACGGATGTCTCTTAGCCCAGCGCTGAAGTAGAAAACTCATAACACTTATAAAGCCAAACCAACGTTTTTATCCGGGTTGGATGACAATCGACTTTTTGGAATGCGCAAGTGACTTCCTACGGGCATATGGATACCATTCCAAATATAGATAATTTGAAAGTTTTGGTTGAGATAAGAAAGGACGCATAGACCGAAAGAACCCAAAACAACGGACCATTTTTGCATAGGGACGGTGGAGGATATATAAGGATATTTTTTCTTGTTTTACCTTTTTCGTTTCAAAAAAATAATTTGGTGCCGTCGTGATAGAAAAAGTACGTTTTGAAAGAGCGAAAAGTACAAGACGAAAAAGAAAACCATTTTACATTCCTGCTGTGTAGGGTTTGGCTTGGCCGAAATTAACAACGTCTTTACTTGTTGAATTTGGAATGGCGTAATTTTTTTCCCCAAAACTGGCAATAGCATTGACTATTGTCACACCCCTTTTGGAACCTCCCACAAAAATGAACACCAACTTTTAATATTCTTGAAATATCTTTAATGCTTTTCAAACGATCTAAGTCAAAATCAATACTTAAGAAGAGAGTCACCCAGTGTCATCGCTTAAAACTTGAACACCATATATATATAGGTTTGGTAAAAATGACTTGTACCCGGTTTTCAACCTGGAATAGTCGACACGGTGTACATCATCGGTGAACCATAAAGGGTCCTTTGGCATTGTCCTTTATTTATCTGGCATAGCGCTACAAGTTTTGTAGGAAACAGCTTTTGAGGCACGGCAAACCTTATATAAAACTCGGCAGATTAACCATCTTGCAGCAGAATAGCTCTTGCAGGTCTTAAAGAAATTAGTTATCCAGGCAACTATGCCGTCTTTTCGGAGGTATGGACATCTACACAAAATATATTCCACTGTCTCAATCTCATCATCACACATGCCAAAAGGCCCTAGCCGATATGAGAAGAGTTCCACGTAGAGCTCTGACAGGTGGTGTTGAGATTCTTAACAGCGTCTGTTATATTATACACTCCCTATTGGGTAAGAGCGTACGCAAAAAAAATCTAAAAAACATTTTACACAACACATGTTTTAGTCATATGTCTGTGTAAGCGGCTGTTTCGCACAATAACTAGCGAACTAGCAATCGTTTTTAAATTTTGCACGTCGTAATATTCTTACAAATGAAAATAGCCCATAAAGCCAAACCCCTTCTGGTACCTTCCACACATATGCAACATTACGCCTCCTTTTGGTATTCTTGAAATATCAAATTATATTCATACTCGTATGGTCGGTCTAAAATCAAATATTTAAGATCAGAGTTATAATCTTAACTAGGTGACAAATAACACTGTGGAACATTTTTGGGGTTATTGTCTGGGGGGTGAGAAATTCAAAGTCAGGGTGATGGTACTAGGTCAGTATATTAAAACCCTCAAAGGGTTTTGCGTTCAAAATGTAATTATGAATTTTTTTCTATTTATTTCAGCAAAATCGAACTAGTCGTTCTCGAGTTATGTCAAACTACGTTTTTGCCAACATTTAACAACTAAGCAAAAAAACATCAAGATAAGGAAAAAATGTAAAAGGTCATAAAAAAAACTGGCACATACGAACGCAAAACCCTTTGATGGTTTTAATATACTGACCTAGTACCATCACCCTGACTTGGAATTTCTCACCCCCCAGATTGGCTGTTGTACTGTGTAATTGGAATCCAAGTACGCCATTTTAAAGTACCTCTCCCACAATTGATCCAGTTCCACTGAAGATTAGAACACACATAACTTGTCACCTAGTGCATGAAATTCGCTTAAATTGTCACCACCGTAATATCGTAATAACGGATTTGTACCTGCATATCAAAACAGGGATTGATTCGCCCCATTTTGGTACCTCCTATACAAAATTCATTATTTCGCCAAATTTTTTATTCTTAAAGTATGTTTTATGCAACTCATACGATCGAACTTAGAATCAAAACTTAAGAACAGAGTTACTAGCTTTATTTGGTGCCGAGTAAGTAATTTCGTAGCCACGCCCCTATTGGTACCTCCCATACAAATGACACTGTTTTAGTGCATAATAGAAACCGCATGTTACCCAGTGTGTGAAATTCGATTGAATTGTGGACTTCATTCTATTTTTATAACTGCGTTATACACCTGTTTGAAAAGAGTGGAAAACACGCCCCATTCAGGTACTTTCAGAGCAAATTTCGCACAATTTTGGTATTTGCATAATAATTCTGCTGTAAATTAGTAATTAGAAAATCGAACATATATACTTATAAGTATAAGACTAGCGGACAAATGCGTATAAGATAATAGATGCCAGGGCCCATTCTAGCACCTTCCACTCCAATCGTGCCTTCACGAAATTCCCATAAAATCGGTACTCAGCAATGAAGGACGTAATGAAAAAAAATTAAATCCATATATGGGTGAGGGTGTACGAGTATGTAGGTCGGATCAATCGACTGCGACTTTTTTTTACTTGTTTTCTGTTTTAAGTGGAATGTTTACATTGAAATTGTTTCTTATGTGAAGTTTATAATATTGCCAGTTTGTCTTTTTATTAAGTTATTCAAGGGGTTTTCCAGAAGAGTTTATATCTGAGTACAAATATAGAGGGATAGAAGAGTAGTATGAGGATAAATCGTGGCATGTGTGTGTTATATTTTTGGATATTTTTTGAGGTGCAAAGTTAAATCTGAAATTTGTTGAGGTCTCTTGGCTAATATGTGGGTGTATTCGGAAAAGTTATTGTGAGAATGAAATTTAGTATTGTTGAGTACAATTGTCTATCATTCAGAGTGGTTAACCGAGAGCTCCTGTTGATATGTTATTATTATAGTCTCCACATGCTAAAAATTTATTACCGAGAGATGTGAAAAAAGATTAGTATTGTTCTTTTTAATAGAGTGTCTAGGTGGACTGTATACTGACAAAATGATAAGAGGTCCATCGGCGTCATCAACAATTATGTTTGAAGCATAAAGTTGTGATTTGTTTAGCAAATATTAAAAACAAATACTTTTTTCTGATTTTGTCATCATCGTGCAAAATTTTGTGTCCTCGCACTGTTTGTTTGGTAGTCTTTAAATTGATTGACGATAAATAATAATAATAGGATCTCCGATCAATAACTCGAAGTGTTGCAATCTGGATGACAAATTAAGTATGCACTTCATCCTTCGGATAAGGGTATACAAAATTGATATTATTTGATTGGATTTATGCACCATAAACCGATTGATTTGAAAATTTGTTATTTGTAGTAAAAGTAAGAAAGTTCTTCAAGAAATGATATAGGCGAGTAAAAACTCGCTCAACTTTCTTTTTAAAAATTTTAATTATTCAAATTCAAACGGGGTTTAACACAAATTATCTATAGATTATGTACTTATAAACAATTTTTTTGTATTTTTAAATTCTTTTACAATGGTTTTAAGTTTTTACGTTAGCTACCTCCTAAGCGAGTTGCCAATGGAACACGGCCAATAATTTATTTACAGACATAAGAAAGGGAAAAGAAGAACAGAAATTGAAAATGTTCCCGCTGTTTGCACGCATTCTATATGTCTTGCCAGCGAGCACCGACGAATTCTAAGCGGAAATGGCAGTTAAAGTAAAAAAGAAGTTACAACGACACAAATTTCATATCTTTCTGCCTTTTATTATCAAAATGTTTTTTTTTATTAAAAAGTTTTTAGTCAACTTTTACTTTATTGGAATTTCTACGATAAATTGATTGCTTTTACACTTTACATAAGGCAACTGATAGCGTTCTCAATACTTTGTAAAATGATATTCGACGTGTTTTTTGGCAAGTGAAAACATTAAACCGGTTCCAAAAAAAAACCTAAAAAATTTGTATTTAAAGAAAACAAGTGAGCTTGCCTTCTCGATAATCTTTTGTTTTGAAAATATTTGATTTATATAAAAAAAGTTATTGAAGAACAAGTAAAAATGCTTCAGTCAGTTGATCTGACTTACATATACCCTAATCCATATATGTGAAAGCGCATAGAGAAAGGGACCTAAGGGTAAAAAAATCCATTTTAATTTTTTTTCTTTTTTCGATCGAATGAGACCGATCCCATGCCCCAAAAGTGTTCCCTTCCAGAGATATGCGCGTTTTATGAAAGTGAAGTCGACGATTCCAAGCGCAAATAGAAAGGGACCTAATCTTTAAAATGGCTCTCCTGAACAAAACTGGTTTTTAACCTTAGGTCCCTTTCTATTTTGCGCGTCACATATGGATTTATATTTTCCTACGTTTCGTCCTCCATTGCCTAAAGCGTATCGGTTATATTGAAATCTCGTAAACCGTTTTTTGTGTCGGAGGTACTAGAATGGGCGTGGCACCCACTTTTATCTTATGAGCGTACATGAATGTAATAAACATACGAGGGCGGTTCGGAAACTTCTTAGCCTAGCAAAAAAAGCGCGGTATAAACAGTTAAGTGTTTTGGAAACTTCCATCTCTGCTATGAACACATGCTAAATTTTGTTTCGATCTGGCAACTCCTTCATATAGAAACAGGTGTTTACAAAAGACGCATCAGCGATTTTTTTACAATGGAAAAATTAGAAATGCGTGGTGTTATTAAATATTTACATAAAAAAGGTTTATCGGGACAAGAAATTCATAATGATATGGTGAATGTGTTAGGTGAAAGTGCTCCTTCATATGCAACAGTAAAAAATTGGGTTGCTGAATTTAAACGTGGTCGTACAAGCATTGAAGATGAACCACGAGTGGACGTCCAAAAACAGCAACAACAACAGAAATTGTAGCCAAAGTGCATGATATGGTATTAAATGATCGACGAATAAAAGTGCGTGAAATAGCTAATATCATGGGCATCTCAAATGATTGAGTCCATTTAATTTTGCATGAAGAACTACAGATGAAAAAGCTTTCTGCAAGATGGGTGCCGCACTTGTTAACAGTCGACCAAAAACGCATAAGAATGAACATTTCTCAAGCTTGTTTGGATCGTTTTCAGCGAAATAAAATGGATTTTAAGCGTCGTTTCATAACTATTGATGAGACATGGATCCACCACTATACTCCAGAGACAAAAGAACAATCCAAACAATGGACTGAAGCTGGAGGAAGTGACCCATAGAAGGCAAAAACAATTCAATCGGCTGTTAAGGTTATGGCAACGGTTTTTTGGGACTTCAAAGGTATTTTATTGACTGACTATCTGCAAAGGGTAAAACAATAAATTCAGAGTACTATTGCAACCTTTTAGATCAATTAAATGTACAAATTCGAGAAAAACGTCCTGGCTTACGCACAAGAGTGTTTTAACAATGGCTAAAATCAACGAATTAAAGTACGAGTTGCATGACCACCCACCTTATTCTCCTGATTTAGCTCCCAGTGACTTTTACCTGTTCCCAAATCTAAAAAAACTCCTTGCTGGCAAGCGTTTTACCTCAAATGAAGATGCAATTACAGTTGTAAACCACTATTTTGAAGACCTTGATGAAAACTATTAATCAAGAGATAGAATTGCTAGATAAGCGTTGGACTAAGTGTATTGAAGTTTCAGGAGATTATATTGAAAAATAAAAATATTTTGGAAAAACTAACTATTCTTTTTCATTGATAGGCTAAGAACTTTCCGAACCGCCCTCGTATGGCAGAATACAAAATGCAAGAAAAAATTTATGCATTAGAGAACAAATTATGTGGGTCATGTGGGGGTATTTTGTGTGGGAGGTACAGGAAGGGGCGTGGCAGAGGCTCCATTAATCCATCTAATTACTCCATTCATTTTCATCTAATTTGTAGCAACATCGTATGAATAGTATTAAAATTATTATGCAAATACCAAACGTTAGCGGAATGGTTATTTGAATTGAAGGTATCAAAGTAGGGTGTGTCATCCACTCTTTTGTCGTACGCGTGTATAAAGCCGTTATAAAAATATTATAAAGTTTGCAATATAAACACATTTCATCCACTAGGACCCAAGTTATGTGAGTTCTAATCTACACTAAAACAGGGTCATTTGTGTGGGAGTTAAATCCTATAAATAGCGTTCAATATATTACACGAAAACCAACAGTGGGCGGATTGGTGCGTTGCATGGGAGGTACCAGAATGGGGAGTGTAAATCATTTCTTTTATACGTGAGTACAAAGCTATTTTTAAGATATTACGATGTTCACGATTTCAGCAAATTTCATGCACTAGGTGACAACCCATCTAACCAAACGTTCGGAATTCGGTCAGAATTCGGTACGAAAATTGGCGAAACTTTCCGATTTCGGATCAGAATTCTTACCGAGTTCGTAACGACAAACATATGAGAGAGTTGACACGAATTCTGAACTACTTCTCTGAGGGAATTCTGATGTTTTTGTCGACATTTCGAACCGATTTATGACCGAATTCTGAACTGTAGTCTTGGTAAATTCGAAAGGAAATCTAGATTTCTCGGATCGAACTCTGAATTCTCAACGACTTCGGTAAGAATTCGTTCAGATATTTCGGAACATAATAAATAAAAAATCCTCAGACATAACGAACTGAATTCGTATCGATTTCGCTAAGAATTCTCGATAGAGTTCAGATATTGTTCAAAAATGTCTGATATCAGACATTGTCGGCAAATTTGGTTTACTGAAAAGTTATGTCTTTAGTGGAACAGGGTCATTTGCGTGGAAGGTACCAGAAGGGCGTTTCTCGAAGTCCAATTCACCGCCACCAAGTTGATATATATATGTGACGCGCAAAATAGAAAGGGAACTAAGGTTAAAAACCAGTTTTGTTCAGGAGAGCCATTTTAAAGATTGGACCCTTTCTATTTGCGCTTAGAATCGTCCACTTCACTTTCATAAAATGGGCATATCTCTGGGAGGGAACACTTTTGGGGCATGGGATCGGTCTCATTCGATGCTCAGATGTTGTCCACATCAAAAAAGAAAAAAAAATGAAAATTGTTTTTTTTACCCATAGGTCCCTTTCTCATTGCGCTGTACATATATATTTTTGGTCTAGGCGCCCTCTGACATTTCTATTGGAAAGTTGACATTTTTAGCATAAACGTACTCAGAACGTTTTGACGAACGACCATCATTTGTGTTGTTTACAGTGACTTGAAAAAATCAATTTGGCAAAAAAATGGAATTAACTCGTGAACATTTTCGTGTGATAATTTTTCATAACTTTCGACGTGGATTATAACGACAAGTGTGCATCGATGAACTTAAATCATTGTATGGCGATGTATGACGATGTATGGTACTGTGAAAAACTGGTTTAATGAATTCAATTGTGGCCGACGCTCGCTCAAAGGCGAAGGTCGTGAAGGTCGCCCAAATACGGCCGTTGTGCCAGAAAACATTGATGCCGTGCGTGAACTGATAATGCAAGATCGTCATGTGATATACCGTGAGATTGAGGCATCCTTGGGCATTTCTTACACCAGCATACATTCGATATTGCATGAACACCTGGCCGTAAAAAATGTTTGTTCTCGTTGGATCCCGCACAATTTGACAATCACTCAAAAAAAGGCTCGTGTCGATTGGTGCAAAGAAATTTAAAAAAAAAATACTGTCGCAATGCTTCAAAATACTTTTATATAATCGTCACTGGTGTCGAATCATGGATCTATGCGTATGAACCCGAAACAAAACAGCAATCGACCGTGTGGGTCTTCGAAGACGAGCGAAATCCAACGAAAGTTTTTCGTGGAAGAAGCACTTCGAAGCAAATGGTCGCCTGTCTCTTCGACAAAACTGGTCATGTGGCGACTGTTCCGCTTGAGCAACGTAGGATGGTCAATTCTGAGTGGTACACCACAATTTGTTTGCTGAAGTCTTCGGACAAATTCGAAAAACGAACAAGAGAAGACGAATCATTGTGCACCATAACAATGCGAGCTCTAAGACATCGGCTCAAACCAGCGCCTTTTTGACCGGCTAAAACGTCGAATTGATGGGTCATCCGCCGTACAGCCCTGGCTTGGCACCCAATGACATCTTTATATTCCCGTACATCAAGCAAAAAATCCGTGGTCAACGATTTTCGTCGCCAGAAGATGCTGTTGAAGCGTACAAAAACGATGTTTTGGAGCTGTTTCAATCGGAGTGGAAAAAGTGCTTCGACAATTCGCTTGAGCGCATGCAAAAGTGTATAAATCAAGCTGGAGAATACTTTGAAAAACAATAAAACCATTTTGGATAATAAACATTCGCATTTTCATTAATAGGCCAGAAATATAACGAATTTGAAACGAATTTGGTCAAAACTAAATTTTTTTTCGATGTGTTACCCTGTTTCTTCTTTTAAACAAATTTTAAGATGGCTTCAAAGAATTTAGTGAATCCGCATAGTGTTTTTGTTGAATATCTTTTTTTTTCTTTAAATTTAAAATTTTCAAATAAATTTTTGTTCGAAGCTTTTTACCAAGCACAACAAATTTTAAGGTTATTTGATAATGGTTTGAATTTATTTCATTAGCGGAATATAAAGAGAATTTGTTCCTCCTTTTTTTAATAATAAAACACGACTATTGTTTAATTAATTAAACTTAAGATAAAGAATAATGTGTGTAAGATACAATGTTGTATCCAATTACGAGTTGAATCTTTGTGAGATAAGATTTCTATGGATATTCGAGAACTGCTCAATAGATAGTCAACATGAAAAACAAGAAAACACATCCCCCTCCCGAAAATTAATGAATACTCATATTTCTCAACACAAAACCAAATTAATTAGTCCAGAACAAGGCAATATTTACCATTGTAGTCGCAAATCCAATGTCATAGACAACCACAACGCTGTGATACAAAGTGGCGAAAAATAAATTGTTCAATTTTGCTTTTGGAAAAAAATGGTGGCGCAAAATTTATCATCCAATTTTGTTTATTAAAAAACAAAAATGAAAAACTTGTTTACTAAATAAAAAAGTTCAAAATATTTTCGGTGATAACTGTTCCTGTCGAATATTCTCCTTAATGTTTGCGATTGTCTGAGGCTTGCCCGCAAAAACCCGCGATTTCAAGTAGCGCCAAAAATAGAAGTCTAGGATGGTAAATCGGACCATCTTGGTGGTGGTCATGACAGAACACGCTTCCCTCACACCTTAGCACTACATGTTCTCCATGTCCCGCTCATCCAATTCCAACAGAACGAAATCGTTTATCATGACTAGATAGCGGAATTTAATGAAACCGCATATTTTTACTGGATGGTCGACAAGTTTGTTTCATCGAAAAACAATTGGAATTACATAAACTTTTTTTGTATATTTTATATAAAATGCATATTTGCATAAAACTTGCATATTCCAAATTTTAATGCTTGTATACCACAGTAAAATGTTTGTTTTTTCCAGCAGAAGTCCTTTGTGTTTTTCCGATACTTTACAGCAGAGCCAAAAAATTGTTGCGTTTATTTATTCAATTCGCAGGAATTTTAGAAATTAGTAATTGCAGTCGATTCGCTTACAGATTTGCCACGTTTTTACAAAAAAAAATTACAAAAATGTCAAATGGGCAATTTTAGTTAGTATTGACTTTTCTGTATTAAAATAAAAAAATGATAATTTTCCACATAGAAATTTTATAAGTATATTATCCACCATGGTATAATGGTGGATCAAATTTGGGATTTCGTTTGGTACACCTATTAATATTGATCTGATACCCTATAAAGTATATGTGACAGCGCATAGAGAAAGGGACCTAAGGGTAAAAAAATCAATTTTCACTTATTTTTTTTGATGTGGACAACATCTGAGCATCGAATGAGACCGATCCCATGCCCCAAAAGTGTTCCCTCCCAGAGATATGCGCGTTTTATGAAAGTGAAGTCGACGATTCTACACCAAAAATACAAGTATTTAAATCTTTAAAATCGATCTCCTGAACAAAACTGGTTTTTACCCTTAGGTCCCTTTCTATTTTGCGCGTCACAAATATGTTTTTGATCAGCGTACAATTCTAAGATGCTCTAGCGATCTCCGACCGTCCGGCCGTCAGTGTGTCTGTTGAAAGCACGATAGCTGTAACAATAATCAGCGAAAAAGGTTCTGTATACAATATTTGAGAATATTTTGTATAAAAGTCGGTACCATGTGATTAACCTACGCTGCTAAAACAAGGCATGAAACTGTCCTTTGCACAAGAACTATTTGGGATTGAATATGGGCCAGATCGATAAATGCTTTGAAATAGATCCCATACCCCATACCTTCCTGAGTTCAGGTATCGGCGAAACTTCATTTATAGTCTGATCGCGACGGAATTTGACACGAAGTAGTTTCATGGCATGGAAATTAACTGTTTATAATTAAAAACATAATAATTTTATACATGCCACATACAATGATCCCTCCAGATTTTAGGTCCTGACGCTCTGGAAGCCACATCTTCTTTTCAGATGTGCCAAATTTTTAATATCTTCCGATTGTACAAGGGGGCACAAATCACCCTTATCGTGCGCCACCTTGTACAATCTGAGCCGTATGTATAGTCAGAGTTTCGAAAACTTGGCCGGAGTAGGAGCAGATGTCCACAAAAGGTGCACGACTCTGAATTCCAATAAAAGAGAAACTTCGAGTAAAATGTAATTTTAATGATATTGAACTTATATTTTTATTTTACACATAAAGTTCAGACAATGTAGCAATACATCGTCACGTAGATTCCAGAATTATTTTTTATCCTCGACAAGGGATGCAGATTCAAAATAACATTATTTTTTGACCAATGGGCTCTTGTGGTCAAGAAAACAACGGCCAATAGAGCCATAATAAACCATTACCTGCTAACATGAACGTTCATAAAAGGCATTTCGAAAACTTATCAAGAGTAAAGTATATCCAATAGTATAATGTTTCTAATTCCTGCCAATATTTCAAAAAAAACTAGTAAAATATTAAAGTCGGGCGTAGCCGGCACTTCAAGATTTGCAAAAAACCAATTGAAAACAGGTTATGAAACCCTTGGATGAGCTCTTAATTTACCGAGATTTGAAATATAATGTCACTTTCGAATTAGGGAGCAAACTTCATTATTTTTGCTACCCATATGTTCATGTTTAAATGGGCCGGACTTGCGCTCTTGGGCTCGTCACTCAAATTAAGCGAAATTTAAAAATAATTTGTTTTGGCTTTGTCAGGAATTTTTAACTTTATTTGCTTGATTTCATTCCATTATTCAGTCATCCTTGGGCCCGTCACTCAAATAAAGCGAAATTTAAAAATAATTTGTTTTGGCTTTGTCAGAAATTTCTAACGTTATTTGCTTGATTTCATTCCATCATTCAGCCATCTTTTGTCTCTCATAAAGGGTGGTCCAACTTAAACGCACGATGTTAATTGTAAATAAAACAAAAAGATTTTATAAAGCTATTTAAATATTTTTAATAATGATAGAAGGATCAATAACAATAAAGCTTCGGTGCCATGCCTCTATCTGACGGTCCATATTTTCAATGACTCTGAGACATAATGGACGTTCAATGTCGTCGATGGGCCGAATTATCTCATACTTAAGCTCTTAAATTATTCTTGGCTTATTGGCGTACACCTTTTCTTTTTAATATCCCCAAAGAAAGAAGTCCAACGGAGTCAAATCACGTGATCGTGGCGGCCTATTAACATCGCCAAAGCCTGAAATAACACGGTCATTGAATTTCGCCTGCAAGAAGCCATTGTTTCTTCTATTTGATTATGTCGTTTTGTTGGTTGTGGGGCAGTGGTGTAAATTAATGTTGGAACCACATATCGTAAAGATATATATCCTAAACTTCGAGCCACTAGAAATCCTTTCTCATCTCGCAAACGCGAAACCATTCACAATAACTGCTTGGCAGATCTTATTTTCGAAGAAGTACGGTCCGATAAAACAACGATGGCAGAATGATTTGGCCGAGCAGGTACAGGCGTTTTCAGATCTCCGCACAATTCTCCTGATTGTGGTCGTTTTTGGTCGACTATGCTTACCGAAAAAAAAAATCACAGCACATAAACCGCACCCAACAGTCCCTCTTTGTGGATGCATCGGCTTTTTAACAATCACTCGTGGATTCTCATTTGCCTAAATGCGGCACTTCTGCTTGTTAATAAATTCACTGTGGACACATTTGGTCCATTATGCTGATCAAAAAAAATCAAAAAATGAATTTTAATTTAATGAATTTTAATGAAATGAATTTTGTTTTGAACGCCCATTTTTGTAAAACTCTTTAACAATCCTGCTCAATTGTGTTTCTCTCCATGGTTGAAGGTTTGTCAAATTAAGATGGGCAAAAAACGACGTTTAGGTGTGACTCGCATTTAACATCGTGCATTATGGTTGGACCACCCTTAAGATTAAGCTCATTTCTGGTTACAATGCAGTTTCGCCTCCTCAAATTTATTACACAAATCGAAGAAAGTGGGAGGAAATATTTACGCATATACTCAAGTAGACGATATAAATATGGCAAGGGAAATCTATTCCGGGGCAATTTGTATTCGTGATGGCGTGAGTATATTTTTATGGTGGGGTTAGGGAAATGCTCTGAAGTGAAGAAATTACTCAGTTTATTTTGTACTTAATAAAATATCTGTGCTTTTGAACTGCTGTAATAAATTAATAAACAAATCATTGATTGCATAAACAATTTCCAATATGTAAACATTTGCGATATCTGAAATACATTTACTTTTACGATGAACTGAAAGAAAAAATTTAAAAATAATTTTCTTCGACCACAAAGAAAGAATGCATACGATTTGAGTTCTTTTTTTTTTAAATGTATGGAGTTGTGGTTTATTGCAAATGAGTCCAATTAGTAAGGTAATAATGTACACAGAAATCTTACCCTATTGGGTATAAGAATTAATATCATTTCAATTTCAATTTATTTTTAAAAACTTATGATTCGAAGGCCATTGGGTTAATTGAAATAAATCACAATATGCATAAAAAATATAAATACACATAACTTTTAATTTATGTTGTTCTTTGGCCGATTTATTTAATACACAAAAAATAAAAACCCTTTTTTTAGTGCGAGGTTTCGGTTTTTAATATTACAATTGTATTCCCAATATTTCGCAATTTCATTGAATTGCATCTTGAAGGTTTCTATCTATAACGAATAATTAAAAAACACAATACAAACGATTTACATGGGCTTGTTTTGTAAATTTTTTTATAAGTTTCACTTACATTTTTAATGGAAAACAACATGACAGGCGGCGACATTAACTTTAACACCGAGACCTCGAGAAAAAAGAGTTTTTATTTTTTGAATATTAAATACACATACGAGGGTTGCTATTTATATTTTGGGTCCTGGCAATACTAGTGTTCCCAGATGCAAACTGGAACTTAGACTGGAAACTTTGTCATTTTTTAGCATAACTTCACTTAGAACGTTTTCTCATTTGAGGGCGACTAGTTTTGTTTACATTGGAATGGAATTATCTCGTGAACATTTTTGTGCGATGATTTTTGACGATTTTCGGTGTGGGTTATCGAGACAAGAGTGTTTAAATCAACTTGTTTCGACTTTTAGCCATAAAGCACCATCAAAATCCACTGTTGATCGCTGGTACCAAGAGTTCTGTCTTGGACGCTGTTAGCTCCAGGCTGAATTTCGTGAAGGACGTCCAACTTCGGTCACTTTGTCACAAACCATCGATGATGTGCGTGAACTGATTAAGCCAGACCGACATGTGACATACCGTGAGATTGAAGCATCCTTGGGCATTAGTATGACAAGCATCAATAAGACACTGCATGTTTATTTGGCCGTGAAAAAAATTGTTCTCGTTGGATCCCACATAATTTGAAGAATGCTCAAAAACAGGCTCATATGGGTTGGTGCAAAGAGATGTTGAAAAAAAATAACTGCGGTAGCTCAATGACAGTGTATACCATTGTCACAGGTTACGAACCATGGATCTATGCATATGAACCCGAAACAAAACAGCAATCGACCCTACGGGTCTTTCAAGATGAGCCAAATCCAACAAATGTTGTTCGACGAAGAAGTACATCGAAGCAAATGATTGCTTTTTTCCGGTATAACCGGCCATGTTGCCACAGTGTCTTTAGTGGAACGTAGGACGGTCAATTCTGAGTGGTATACAACATTCTGTTTGCCATCAGTGTTCGAAGAAATGAGAAAAGATAATAAGAGAAGACGAATCATTTTGCATCACGACAATGCGAGCTCTCACACATCAGCTGAAACGATGAGCTATTTGACCACTCAAGATGTCGAATTGATGGTCCATCCACCGTAAAGCCCAGATTTGGCACCCAATGACTTTTTCTTAGCCCCAGCATAAAGAAAAAAATGCATGGTCAACGTTTGTCATTGCCCCAAGCAGCTGTTGAAGCGTTCAAAAATCATGTTTTGGAGGTGTCTCAATTTGGAGTGGAAAAAGTGCTTCAAAAATTGGTTTGTGCGCATGCAAAAGAGTATTGATCTTAAAGGAGAATATTTTGAAAAACAATAAAACCATTTCCAATGATTAATTATTGTGTTTTAATTGCCTGAACCGAAATATAAATAGCAATACCAGAGCAAAATTATTTTTTAATAGAAATAAACATACATACCACACCGTATCAATGCTTGCGCAATTAATCACATACTTATATGAAGAAAAATAGTTTTTAGGGTACTCAGAAAAATAATAATCAGTTTAATCTAATCGAAAAATAATAACATCGACAGACAATATTCAATTCAATAATAATTTTAATTCAATTTTATTTTTTGTACGATTACAATGTTTCTATTTGACTCAAGAATCAAAGAGTTTAGGAATTGTATTCCTTTTTTATTTTGTAATTTCAAGCTATGTCTTAATATAATATAGGCTGGGTCATTTTCAATTTCAATCGGCTGTAAAAAAATGTACAGATAATTTTTTTCAAATTTCTGTTTTATTGGAAAGTTTGAGCTTTGTCGGTTAATAATGTATCACCATCTGATGCGATTTTGCTTCGCCCAATGGGTTGAAGATTGTGTGGCAGAAAATCGAGAATTTTTCTGAAATGTCGTGTTTTCAGATAAAGCTCATTTTCATCCCGGTGGCTATGTTAATAAGCAAAATTGCCGGATATAACTACATTCCCCGTCACATGAATAGGACCCCCACGATGGGTTTTTTAAAACTTAATATTTTCAGCAGAAAAACGGTATGAATTAAATCTATATTTATTTGTATGAAAAGTGCATTACTTCTGAAAGGAATGGGGAATAAATGGTTTAGATATGTATACTGGTAAATTTTATAAAATCGTTTTATTAAAACAACTGAAAAACAGAGCTTCGGTTTTTGCGCCACATGAATAGGACCCCCTCATCAAATAATAGCTTTTGTAAAGTTTGAAAGCAAAATTATACATTTTATTATGTTTTAAATAAGTAATTATGAATTTTATGCATTTTAAAGAAAGTTCACTAGTGTGTAGAGCCTCCTTTGTTAAGGATAGCTTCGAAAAGTCTACGGGGAATCGAATCATACAATGTTTTAATGTAGTCAAGTGAAATCGTAGACCAGGCTTCCTTAATTGCTTCAATTAGTTCGTCTTTGTTGCTGTATTGCTTACCAGAAGCTTAAACTTTGCGGACGAGCCATCCCCAAACATTTTCTATAATGTTCAAATCTGGCGAATAGGGAGGCCAGTGAAGAACTTTGACATTTTGATCCTGAATCCATGCCTTCACCACTCGAGCAGTGTGAACCGGTGCATTATCGTGCTGAAATGTCCATTGTAAGTATCCGAATAGATTGTTGAAGTAGAGAAAAGCTTGCTGAAGTACGCCATTATAGCAACTTGCGTTCATTGTGGTGGACAAAAATTGTAATCGCAGGTACCATAATAGGATATGGTCCCCCACACCATGACACCAGCCACTCGGCTATGTAAGCGATCCAGATGGTGCTCCCCTTTGCGAAGATCATGGAAATAATAGTTAAATCCATCTGGGCCCTCGAAATTAATTTTTGTTTCGTCTGAGAAAACGACGCGATGCCACTCGTTATTCCATGTCATGTGACTGCGGCAAAACCCCAAGCGCATCTTCGGTCATCGTATGGGGTGGTTTTTTCTTTAGTTTTAGACGCTTTAAATGCTTAGCTTTAGAAATAACGCGTTAGACCGTTCTTACACTAGCTTTAACGCTAGTTTTAGCCTTAATTTGTGATGATGAATCGTGCGAATTTGATGCTGATCTTAGTATATCTCGCTTATCAGTAGCAGAAAGCACACTTTTTGTTCGTCCTTTCATACTCTTGCCATAGCTTGACTCATTTCGCAAAAACGTAGACACGATATTTCGGCTTCTTCCGATTTTATCAGCGATTTTATGGATTGAGTGCCCGGATTCTTTATAAGTTTTAATTTTCAACTTTTCCTCGTTAGATAAAGATTTTCCTCGACCCATTTTAATTTAATTTTGGTTGAAATCGATTAAATTGCAACAGAAAATATTTTAATTTACTACACGCAGCCACTTCCATAAGAAAACTAAAGATTATGATGGGGGTCCTATTCATGTGTCGTAAGAAATTTTACAAATTTAGGTTATGGCAAATTAGGAAAAAAAACTTATAACGGTACATTTTCAGTACACAATTTTTTTCTCATATAGAGTGAATATGAAGATCTCAAAAACAAACAAAAATATCCCGCTCAATGATCTCAAATATTTAAGAGAATCACAAATAAGGTAAATCGTAAAGGGGGTCCTATTCATGTGGCGGGAAGTGTATATAAATATTATAAGGTAAATTTTCAAATCCATTTTAAAACAATTTTATTGAAACAACTAAAAAATAAAGGAAAATCGAAGGTAAAATTATACTAAAACTATTGCATTGACATGCGTGTACTGTGCCTGTTGACATCAATGTGAGCATTTTGATTTAAATTTTTACCACCCCCAATGTCCACATCGACTAGAGTAATGTCAAGGAAGCTTCAGTATAACTTTAAGAAATTTATTTTGAGCTATCAGCAGTTTTTAGTGTGGCATGCCGCCACCAAAGACCATACTGGTGCACCGTAGAATGTAAGTAGTTGAAATATTGATTTGAACACCAACATTTTATTGCGCGTGTTCAGGGCAGAGTTTCTGTTTATAAGAGTGTACCTCAATCTAATGACCTTGTTGATTTTTATCGATCTTCGGATGTATAATAAACTTTTAAATTTAAATTTGGAATTTTTCTACGGTACATCATAATTTAAAAAATGATGTGGTGCTCGCGGCAGAACTCTGGCTTGCGCCTTTCTGCATTCACTTGTATATTCCATTTAGTAAACAATTTGAGCAACTCGTCTAAGGCAGATGCAAGACTGCCGATAACGACAGACGACTGGTTGTTGAAACTTAGTACCGATGCGTCATCTGCAAATATATACATTTTACATTCGGCTTGGTTTGGGATATTAGACGTGGAAATGTTAGGTGATAAGCACGATCCTTTTGGGCAGCCATACGTTATGTGTACATGCTCCGAGGACGATAACCCAGAAAGACACTGAAAGATATATCGGTAAAGAAACTCTTAACGATTTTAATTAATTCAATTGGAAATTTTGTCTATTCAACTTAAAAATGGTGGTCCAACTATTATGTATGTGTGAAACAAAAAAAAAAACGACCAAATGCTCTTTACGGCTTCGGTGGCATACTTCTATCCGATGGTTCTGAGACATATTGGAGATTCAATGTCAATGTGCCTAATTGTCTCACCCCTTAGGTCTTGGATTGTCTTGGCTTATCGACTTTTTCTGTTAAATATCCTCAAAGAAAGAAGTCCAACGGTGTCAAACCACATGATCGTGAGGTAACACGTTCATTGGTTTTTTAGCTCAAAAGAGCGTTTGTTTCGTTGGCTGTGTGGCAAGTGGCACCATCCTGTTGGATCCTCATATCGTCCAGGTCCATATCCACAATTTCTGATCAGAAAAAAGTCCGTTATATTCTATAATATTATTTACATAACTGCTAAGCCGACCTCATTTTTAAATAAGTACGGCCTGATGGCGCCGCCGGCACATAGACCGCACCAAACAGAGAGTGACTTTGTGGATGCATCGGATATTCAACAATCACTCGTAAAATCCCATTTGCCCAAATGCGCCAATTGTTACGAATCCACTATCCACCAAAAAAATTACGAAGTGCATATTTATTTTAACGCCCATTTTCGCAAAAGACTAAGCAATCCTAACGCGCTGCTGAATTGTGTACCTTTCCATGGTTAAATTTGTCAAAGAAATGTCAATTTAAGTTGGACAAAAAACTTGACGTTGAGGTGTAACTCAAATTAACATCGTGCTATATGGTTGGGCCACCCCACCCTTAGGATCATTTAATGTGGGCCCCTTCTGATTTGAGGTCTTCCTATACAAGCAAAATTTCACTTTCGATCCCTCAATTGTATAGTAAACCGTCAATAAACCAGGTTCAAATAAGGATGAAACATCAAACAGTTTTTCGGCGGCGGGTTTTCACTTCGTAAATGCCGGAGACTTTTGGCCTTGTCCTTGCTCTCATATTCAAAATCAAAGAAATGTTGTTTGATAACTGAGTACAGAGGCAGGTCGGCAGCATCAAGAATGGTATTAATTAGTCGTCTCCCACTAACGAGGAAACGCGCCTATCAGTTGGTGTCTTACTTTCTCTCGTTTACAAACAAAAACAAAACAGATCTAATTAGCTTGGGGATTAATTTTCTTATTCAAATATTCCATAATAAGTCGTCTCCCACTAACGACGAAACGCGCCTACCAATTGATGTCTTTCTTTCCCTCCTTTACAAACAAAAACAGATATAATTAGCTTGCGGATTAATTTACTTATTCAAATAATATTGGTCCCATATCCCCTTATGCAAAGCTCGTTCCCGATTTTAGGTTCGTTACTCCACAAGTCACATTTTACTTACTATCTGGCTAAAATTTAGTTAAGTTCATAATGCGAGGCTTGTAATAAGGACTGGTGGAATCAGATTACATGGGTTCATGTTTTTGCTGCTTCACTCGGAGTCTCCGATTCGATGTAAAGGCATCAAATGCGATCTTACTCATATTAAGCATTCAGTTTTTTTGATAAATGATTTATACCAAACCATACCGAAGCTAGGCTTTCATGGTTCTACTTTTGACGTAGCCCCCTTACTATAGTCAGTATAGGTTTTCATATAACCCCAAAGATATACGTCCCTTCCGCCTAGCGATCTTGCTCATACTAAACATAGAGCTTTATAATTTATGACTTATATCGAACCCTACTGCAGCTGGGCTTTATTGGTTCTACTTTTGATATAGTTCCCTAACAGTGGTCAGTATAGGTTTTCATATTACTCCTAAGATACATGTGCCTCTCGAGCTAGTGACCTGCTCTAATTTTGGTTAGAGACGCGGAATTTTCTGAATATCAGAGTGGTATATGGTGTCAGATAGTCGACCCGCCCGGCTTGTTATAATATTGGGTGGATAAACTCTTTTGGGATATCGTTTGGGTCTTTTCAGGTTTTGGTGCCTGAAATTGTTAAATAGATTTTGGATATGCCATTCTAGACCATGTTCTCTTTTATTATTTATTCTGAATTTGTGTAAATAACATTTTCTAAATATCGGAGTAGTATATGTGACAGCGCATAGAGAAAGGGACCTAAGGGTAAAAAAATCAAATTTCACTTTTTTTAAATGTGGACAACATTTGAGCATGCACCAAAAGTGTTCCCTCCCAGAGATATGCGCGTTTTATGAAAGTGATGGTACACCAAAGATACATGTATTTAAATCTTTAAAATGGCTCTCCTGAACAAAACTGGTTTTTACCATTAGGTCCCTTTCTATTTTGCGCGTCACATATGGTTTATTTTAATCGGCCCTCCCGACTTGTTGAAATAATGTTTGGATAAACTCTTGGGATACCGTTTGTGTTTTTTTTCGGGTGCCTGAAATTGTTGAATAGATTTTGAAAATGACATGTTCTACTACGTTCTCTTTATATTTGTAATGCTAATTTTTTTTAAAGTAAATTACATTTTAATTTATTTATTTATTTAATTTATTGCAGGCGAACATATCGATGATAAACCACATAAACGCAATTCCGTACGTTTAACGATACGCAAAGTAATGTACGCACCATCCAAAGCGGGCGAACAGCCATCCATTGAGGTTAGCAAAGAGTTTATGATGAAACCAAACAAAATCCACTTGGAGGCCAGCCTCGACAAAGAGCTCTATCACCACGGCGAAAAGATATCAGTTAACGTGCACGTAGCGAATAATTCAAATCGAACTGTTAAGAAAATAAAAGTGTGTGTGCGACAGTTTGCCGATATCTGTCTATTTTCGACGGCGCAATACAAGTCGGTGGTGGCCGAAACGGAATCAGAAGATGGCGTCCAAGTCCTGCCTGGATTCACGTTATCCAAGGTCTTTGAACTATGTCCACTGCTTGCCAACAACAAAGACAAGTGGGGTCTTGCCTTGGATGGTCAATTGAAACACGAAGACACAAACTTGGCGTCAAGTACGCTCATAACAAATCCAGCACAACGCGAAAGTCTAGGGATCATTGTCCACTACAAAGTGAAAGTAAAATTACTAATCAGTGGACCCCTGATGGGCGGCGACCTAGTAGCCGAATTGCCATTTACATTAATGCATCCAAAGCCGGAGGAGGAAGAACCACCAATACTAAGCGACAAGTCACCGCGTCAAAGTATACGCGGCGGCGATGCTCAATTGGTGCTGGTAGGCGCTGACGATGCCAGCTCCAATAACAATGCTGGCGTCCAAGAAGTACCAACAACAACAAACTTGATACAGCTGGACGATGAGGACGCCCAAGACGATGACATAATATTTGAAGACTTTGCCCGTCTTCGATTAAAAGGCGCCGAAACGGAGGCCTAAATGTCCAACCAGCCATATGCCATTTAGAAATGAATACGTGTATTATCATAGATTATATTCTCACGAACATTCTTTGTTACGACATTTTTACCACAAGAAAAATTGGTGTTAGAGGACTACTAGATGAAGTGAATTATAGACAAAACAAAAGATGAAGAAAAACAAACAAAAAGAAAAAAATCATTGAATGTATCGTATCGTATGTTTTTCGTAATCGGATAAGCTAGATAAAGAAAAAAAGTACTAACAATAATCACAGCAACCATGCGAGTTCGAAGTTGATGTTGATGTACCTTACAGTAGTTGTATGTACGTACGTATGTCGCATTCAAATCAATTCAATTCTTTTAATATTGTATGTACATGTGTCTTCGTCCTAGACTTTATGTTATAATTTATATAGTATATTCCAATTGTTTCTGTTTTCTGTTATCCCTACCCCCTCTTCCTATCACTATCTGTCTTTTTTCATAATGCTATATATACATACTTATACATATTATATATATACCATTATATATATATATACAAAATTCTATAAAAGGAAATATCTGCCGCTTAACGCTGTAAATTCTATGTAAATTATTGAAATGTTTTGTTTGTTATATATATGCAAATATGCATACACCTTTAATCTACATAACTAACACACATAAAGAATATACATACGAGAAGAAGAAGAAAAGGAGCAAGAGCACAATAAAAAAATCCCAACACATTCAGACCATGTACCCACCCCCTATAGAAACGACCCGATCCTTCAAGTAATGCCATTTTAAATGAATTCGTAGTTCCCCTAAATTCTGTATATTTTTTCTGTCTTCTAGTATTGTTAGCATAACCATAACCAAGATTACGCATAGTAAACTCACCACCCTACCATACCTACAACAATTTCAAAGTAAAAAGAGCTTTAATAATATATTTAAAATAAATGAAAATCGTATCGTTATATGTTGTATATTTTTTCAAAATTTTTTATACACACTATTTGTAATATTTTTTTATATTTAGTTTGTTCTCTTAAACGATACATACATATACATAAATAAAAAAAATGTCCGACTACACATTTAACGAAACAAATACATACACAACAAATATAAAAAAATGATATTCAGCGAAGGAATTTTTATGTTATATATACATTAAATTTTTTTTAATTAGATAAGTCAAACGTTTGATGTAAAGGTCATCGCTTCAGAAGACACAGCAATACATAGGCATTTATTTATTTAATTACGAGTCGATAATTGAAAATGTTTAAGCCCACCATAATATCGAAGAGAAGAGTCGAAATAAAAATATAAAAACAAAAACAAAAACGTCGTTAAGTTCGTATTGGCCGCCTCTTAACATTCCCTCCTCAAAGGATTGCATTAGAGCGTTTTATTAGCACTTCTTAGAGCTGCCACATTCCACTTTAATGCAAAAACTTCTATAGAAACCTGATAGAAAATAGCAAGCGTTTGTAGACTGTTCCAAGCAAATCGACACGACAGACTTTAACTCCCTCGTAGATAAAAATCTATTTTGAAAGACCCTCTCAACAATGCCTCAAAGCCGTACTTGTTACTAAGAATGCAAAAAAATTCAGAATGTAAAAAACCCCTTATATTAATCCAACAACATAAGGTTAATCAAACCTTCTATTCATTATGTTAATACTATGTGCCAAGACGAAAAGGAAAACATATAAATAGAATTACTAAATTGTACAAAACTGCATGATATTGTGTCCCCGGAGTTTCTGTAACACATAGGTCACGCTTTTTTCGGTCGGATTTTTTTTTTGTATTCCCCCTACCACGATATAAGACTATATACTCTGACACAGTGCGTAATTGCGTACAAAAGTGAAATTCATTTCGATATCCTTTCACGGAATACCAAAACTCAAGTCAATTGCGATTCCTTCATTTTCATGAAACAAAATTGCATAATTATTGCATATGCTTTTAGTTGGTAAAACTAGCGCGGTAAAAGTCGCATTCGATTGGCACTCGCTTGTTTAACGAGTAAGTGGTCGCTATGTCAAAAACTTCAAAACTTTACGAGAAATTCGTGAAATTTCATTGTTTACAAGAGCTGATTGGCTTTTGCAACATAAAACATTTGAAAATTTGTAATTAGTAGCAAAAAGTTGTTCATTAACAACCGATTTTAATTATTTCAAACAAAGTAAATTGTCTATATTTTCCTGTAAATAAAATTACTTTAATAATCATTCAGTTGGAGTTATAGCATTAGCGACCTGTTGTCAATCGAACACGGCCGATGTAAAGGAAAGACGCGTTTTTCAGAAATTCCACTTAAACTTTAGGATACATCAATTGACGGGGTTTAACGCAAAACACATCAATTGAAATTCTGAAGATTGTCAGCAATTCAGAATATTCCATTTGATATTCCCAGTGAACTTCAAAAGAGACAGATTGAAATTCAAAGGGATGTTTTAAATTTCAAATGGATCAACCTAGAGGCATTTGGTTTTAAAATAAATAAAAATACAAAAATTCAAATCAAGTGTGCAATCTTAATTGTTCATTCGAAAGGACATTTTATGCCAATTATTTATTGAATACAATTTCCTAAGGGGTTCAATTTTGGATGATTCCCTCGAGCATTTCGGCCGGTATGGCGTTAGTGACACGCCTAATGTTGGCTTCCATAACGTGAATCGTAGCTGGCTTTACAGCATAGACTTTGGAGTTGACGTAGCCAAGAAAAAAGTCTTAAGGTGTGATATCACACCGGTCTTAAATGAGAAAATAGCTTCTCTTCGAAATGACTTCAAAATAGATCTACTGTTTGAGCAGCATCGTCCTGTTAAAATCAAATGTCGTCAAGATTACGGGATTCAATTTCAGATAGCAAAAAGTCCGATATCACGGCGCGATAGCGAGCGTCATTCACGGTTATGTTCCGGCCGGCATCAGTTTTGAAAAAAAATGGACCGATGATTCCACCAGCCCATAAACCGCACCAAACCGTGGTTTTCTCTGGCTATAATGGCACCAAATGGAGCTATTTTGTTGTTTTAACAACAACATATTTATTTTGAGGTCTTGTTCGTCTATGGGGGATCTGCTTCGATATCCAGGTTGAGGAAACGCGCCATTTGAACTGGATGCGTCTACAGAGACCTAGGGGTAAGCTGAGTGGGCTTGGCCGGACAATTGAAGAGGTGCAGCACGTCATGTGGTCCCTGATGGCAGGCGGGACAGATGTCCCGAACGTTAGCATCAATTCGTGCCCAGTAAGAATTGAGGCGGCTGCACCATCCAAATCTCAGCTGCGCCAGAACCACGCGCGCCTGTCGAGGTAGTACTTTTTCCTCAGGTGAAATCTCCGGGGGATGCTCCCCTAGCACTACATTCACACGGTAGCTGGATACTGCTGCTGTGACTTCATCGGCGTGAATGTTGTTCAGACCTGCCTGATAGTTTCGATGATCTTATGGTTCTCTTATACCGCTGGACCTCTCTCTAGGAAAAAAATCCAGGGAATTGTCATTCAGAATCGGGCTGTATGACTTAGTCCTGATGTTTGTATTTCCTAAAAGAAACTGAGATGAAACCCATGAAAATAATACCGAATTCAAAGTTACCATCTGTCTATTCTAGACGCCAAATACCATCAGGTAAAAATAGTACATTAGGTCGTCCCTCATTTGTCACAAATTAAATCCCATTGTGCCCGGATTTAGCATAGTACGTTACCTTTAACCAATTTTACAGAAACTCGACCGTGTTAGTCCATCTTTTGATATAGCCCCAATACATATGAATTTTCCGATTTGAAGTCCGACTGTTGTACACGATAAATTGTAAATACGATCTTGCTTAAATGAGTCGCAGAACGTTCAGTGCGTTCTATAACTATTCGGCCACTTATGTTTGATTTTGCTTAAACACCAGACAGAGGTGCAAAATCTTTTGACTAAGAGTGTGGTAATTTGAATCGGCTAAGTTTTGCAATTTTTTTGTTCAAATTTCTGGTTTTTTCGGAAAGATTGAACTTTGCCATGTAATAATGGAACACAATATTATTCATAAGATCTCCACAACTGAGTCGGCAGTACCTCATCCGATCAACCCAATTTTACAGTACATTGTTTCGGGTGGAATCTCTTCAATCGCAACTTCGATTTCATGTTTCAACGCTCCAATTATCTCTGGAAGCTTTGCGTAACATTTATCCTTAATAGTTCCCCACTGAAAATAATCCAAACTTCAATTTCTGCAACATGTTAAGCTGTTGAAGAAATAAGATGTAAACTTTTTTCGTGTACAGACAAGGCTTTTCTGTCTACCCTGAAAAAAGCCAAACTGATTTAAATTCTTAAGAAGCCACTTAAGTACCCTAACAATGCGGACTGTTATGCTCTGTTGGGTTTATGGACAGAGCAATGTTTAAGGGAATAAAGATAAACTGGCGCGTCTTGGCTCGTCTAAGGGTGCTGCAAATAAGGCTTCTATACCATTTGCAGTAGAAAACGATAAAATTTAAGTTTAATTAGGGAAAATATAAGTATATATGAATATTGAAAAAGCATTTTTCATGTTGAGAAAAAGCAAACTGAAATTGGAAAAAATAATTTAAAATTAATAAAATACAAATTAAAACTGAGAAATTAAACTTGAAATTAAGAAAATAAATTTAAATAGAAATGGAGAAAATACAAATTGATGTGTATTGAAAAAAAAAATTTTTATTGAAAAATGAATAATTGACATGGAAACGTATAAAGTTAATATATGAAATTGAGAGAAAATAAATACAAATTGATGTGTAATAAGCATATAAAAAAATCGATATTGAAAATGGATAATTGATACGGAGACGTATAAAGTTAATATTGAGAAAATAAACAGTAATTTTTAATTTTAGCCTTTATTATAAATTTTACTAAATAATTATTATATCGAGCTCGAGGCCAAGGTTATTATTTTTTTTTGTTATATTTTTCTCTTTATTCGATATTTTGTTCCTCTCTGAAGAACATGATCAGGAATAACTAAATTAAACAAAATAATTCCGTAGCGAGTACCTCAGCTTCTTAGTGTTAAGAAATTTAATTTAGTTATTCCTGATGATGTTCTTCAGAGAGGAACGAAATATCGAATATAGAGTAAAATATAAAAAAAATAATAACCTTGTCCTCGAGCTCAATATAATAATTATTTAGTTAAATTGAGAAAACTAATATATTAAACTTTGTTGTGTAACAATATAAAACACACAATCAAAAAACCTCTTCATCAAAAGGTAATCCTCCAAATCACACGATATTTGGTCACAGTTCGTTTTATGTTATGGGAAATTGTCCGAAAACTCGTAAGAGTATAAATTTTCCCAATATAAATTTCAATTTTCGCAATATCAATGTATTTTTCTCAATATCAATATGTATGTATACTAGGGCAGGTTAATTTTTTTGTTAAATCGTATAGCAAAAACGTAAACTACAGAAAATTCTGCGAAGAAACCATTTATCTAAAATATAATCCAAATCAGAGGAGATGCAAATTGGGGTTCAACTGCTTTTTTGATAATTGAATATTTTGATTAGCCTCAAAACAAAACCTGTATTGCATAAACTATAATATAATAAAACATAATATATTTAAAAAAAAAAGTAAATAATTTTAGCGAAAGAAGAGGAAAAAATGTTCAAGTCGAGAGGCGCGGATTAGGATTTTATTTTAGATACACGGTTTCTTCGGAGAATTTTCTTAGAATTTTATGTACTTATAGATTACATTTTTGCTATACGATTTTTATTTATTTTTTTTCATCCATACAAATCAACCCGCCCTAATGTACAAGTATACTCTCAATATCATTTGGGTTTTCTTAATTTTAGTTTTCGGGTTGTTTATTTCCTGTGGAAATGGTGTAGAAAGCGTTTAGCTTCAATAACTAAGATTCGATGGCAAAACCGCCCCCAATGTTTAAGTCATTTGTTAACACAAAGTGTTAATTTTGAACAACTATATGTGACGCGCAAAATAGAAAGGGACCTAAGGCTAAAAACCAGTTTTGTTCAGGAGAGCCATTTTAAAGATAAGGTCCCTTTCTATTTGCGCTTAGAATCGTTGACTTCACTTTCATAAAACGCGCATATCTCTGGGAGGGAACACTTTTGGGGCATGGGATCGGTCTCATTCGATGCTCAGATGTTGTCCACATCAAAAAAAGGTAAAAGTTGATGAAAAGTTTTGTTCAGGAGAGCCATTTTAAAGATTTGGTCCCTTTCTATTTGCGCTTAGAATCGTCGACTTCACTTTCATAAAACGCGCATATCTTTGGGAGGGAACACTTTTGGGGCATGGGATCGGTCTCATTCGATGCTCAGATGTTGTCCACATCAAAAAAAAAAAATGAAAATTGATTTTTTTTACCCTTAGGTCCCTTTCTCTGTGCGCTGTCACATATAGAAAAACCAGAGGAAAACTGGGTTCAGGAAAAAAATAGATTTTTTTTTTTTAAATACTAAGCCTTTTTTATTTGCATTAGCCTGTAAGCTTATACTCAAAAGTTAACCAGGATAAGTACTAAAATTAATTTTACTACTTTTTTAATTTTTTTTGAAGACTAGTATTTCTGGCCCATTCCTTTATCCACAAACAGAGTGAGCACCTTTGTTAACAAATGGTTTAGCTATTGCGGTGTTGCAATCCAGCCATATCTAACGAGGCTTTACCTTAAACATCACTAATGTATCAAAAACCGAAACATTCAATCGTGGATTTCTCGAAAAACAGTAAGATGCAACTGCAAAAACTAAAACTAAACCAATATGGTCGAGCTTCGATGGGATTAGTTACAAAGCCCTCTTTCGTTTCTCAAATAAATTTTAACTTTTATTGTTGAAAAAAGGCCCCGCAAAAAGGAGTTACTGCAAACAATCGAAAAGAAGAAGAAAAACAATTTAATAAACTCATTTCTAAAAAAGTAGGAAGATGCCAACGAAACGTCGGATTAAAAAAATAAAATAAACTTTTATTTACATTTGAATATAATACAAATTTCTTTAAATTTAAAATTACAAAAACAAAAGTTTTTTTGTTTTCTTTTAGTAAATGAGAAACTTTAAAATTAACAATTTAAAATAATCTAATGGTTTTAAGAGATTTATGTTTGATTATTGGGTAAATTACTTCTATTATTAGCAATAAAATAAAACAAGAAAAAACGACTTTTGAAATTAATATTAAACTTAAGTTCTATCAACATTGTTTGATATTAAATATTCATTATTTAAATTATTAATTTACTGCGCTGCATACGGCAGTTGCAGAATCTGTAAGAGGTGAATATCAGCTCTTTTTCATCGAACTATCGGTAAAGCAGGAAATTTAAATGTTAAACATTTTGTAATTTATTATAAATACAATGGTAAATAATTATAAATAAAAAAGAACTCGTCCAAAAAAGATATGTGAGATTTTTAAGGGTCAAAATAAATTTGTATTTCGATTAAATGGGTATTTAAACCGGGGTATTTATGTTGCTTAATTGGCGTCTTATACAACCAAATAGGTTTTTAAATAACTATAATGGGCCTTACATGTTCCCAAAATAGTTTTTATGTAAAGTTCAAAGGATAACATTAACAATAGACTTAGTGGCTGTTGCATTCACATGACATCTGCAGTTTTGATCAAAGAATAGGTCACAGTTATAAAACGATTTTGAAAAAATTTTGGACATTGTGCTAATTTGCGTAAGGACGAACTTTATTGAATTTGGTCTCTACCGGATTATGTTTTGAAATAGGCTCCATACAAACGTGCCGAGCGAAGGTTTCGTTTTTTTAAACCCTCATATTAAATCAAAATTTAAAAATAAAATTTAAATTTTGCGTAATGGCTAACAATGGTCAACTGTGGTTCAACTGGGCTGTAATGTTACAGTCGATGTCTAAAGCCCTATTAACGGTTTCTTCCGATTGTTTACTTTGTCGGTATGACTTTATATCAGATCACTAGGGTTTGCATACCACGATATTTCTTGCGGATAATACCGGCATATTTTTACAATTTTATTTTCCTTGTCCGGGAAATTTTCGACGGGATATCCTGGGAATTTTATTGAACACTTTTTATCCTAAAAACTGAATCCAGATTTATTTAATCCTATACGACTAAATTACATCTACTGCCTTAAAATTTTCCCTTTTTTACCGTTTTTGGTCAACAACTTGGCTAAAAGTGCGCAAATATGTTCTTTTCTTAATTTTAATTTCGTGTTAGTTCATTCGACCTGTTATTAACAAACTTTTTTTATTTTTATTCTGACCTTAAGTTTGAATAAAAATAAAGAGCTTTTTAATTCTTTATTTTATTTTGAATCAAACAAATGTTTTTCGATATGTGTGTATGAACAAATCTTGGAGGATTTTTCTATGTACAGTGTTGGAAAAAATAATAAGAACAATGCATTTTTTAGTCTTTTATTAAATATTTTCTTACAAAGAAATATTTTCAGTAGCGTTTAATTTCCTTATAAAAACTTATATAAAGTATTAAGATTAACTAAGAATCTTTTAAAAACGTGCAAAAATTTAAATAAGAAAATCTCATGAACACGTAGGAAAAAATAACAAGAACGTTCATGTTAGTTGCAAACATGATAACCTAAAAATAATTGTAAGTTCTTATTATTAATATTAAGTGGTTGACCCATTTACTTTAATTACTTCTTTCCATTTACGTGGTACAGATTCCACAAGCTTTGAACACATTTCAGGGGAAATGGAATTTCACGAAATTTTGACTTTTTCCAACAATTATTTTTTATTTTTAGATTTATGCAGCTTATTTTTTTTAATTTTTGAGGTCCGGGGATTGACCAACTATTCTCAAAGAACGTTTTAGAACTTTTTTTCCTAAATAAACTCCCATCTAAGCGGCATTTCCTCCCTTGCGAATGGAAGCATTTGATTATGCAATATACGAGGCTGCTATATATATTTCTGGCCTAATAATGAAAATGCGAATATTTATCATCAAAAATGGTTTTATTGTTTTTCAAAGTTATCTCCAGCATGATTTATACACTTTTGCATGCGCTCAAATTGTCGAAGCACTTTACCACTCCGATTGAGACAACTCCAAAACATGGTTTTTGAACACTTCAACAGCATCATCTGGCGGGAATAAAAAGAAGTCATTGGGTGCCAAGTCAGGGCTGTAAGGCGTATGACCCATCAATTCGACGTTTTGGCCGGTGAAAAAGGCGCTGGTTTGAGCCGATGTGTGAGAGCTCGCATTGTCATGGTGCAAAATGATTCGTCTTCTCTTGTTCGTGTTTCAAATTTCTCCGAAGACTTCAGGCAAACAAGTTGTGGTTGGTGTACCACTCAGAATTGACCGTCCTATGTTGCTCATGCGGAACAGTCGCCACATGAACAGTTTTGCCGAAAATGGTTTTATTGTTTTTCAAAGTTATCTCCAGCATGATTTATACACTTTTGCATGCGCTCAAATTGTCGAAGCACTTTACCACTCCGATTGAGACAACTCCAAAACATGGTTTTTGAACACTTCAACAGCATCATCTGGCGGGAATAAAAAGAAGTCATTGGGTGCCAGGTCAGGGCTGTAAGGCGTATGACCCATCAATTCGACGTTTTGGCCGGTGAAAAAGGCGCTGGTTTGAGCCGATGTGTGAGAGCTCGCATTGTCATGGTGCAAAATGATTCGTCTTCTCTTGTTCGTGTTTCAAATTTCTCCGAAGACTTCAGGCAAACAAGTTGTGGTGTACCACTCAGAATTGACCGTCCTATGTTGCTCATGCGGAACAGTCGCCACATGAACAGTTTTGCCGAAGACACAGGCGACCATTGGCTTAGAAGTGCTTCTTCCTCTAACAACTTTCGTTGGATTTGGCTCGTCTTCGAAGACCCACACGGTCTATTGCTGTTTTGTTTCGGGACATACGCATAGATCTATGATTCGTCACCTATGACGATCTTATAAACGTCTTGATAATTTTTTTTTGAAAAAATACTATCGCGGTGCTTCAACCGCGATCGTATTTTTTCAAAATTTCTTTGCACCAATCGACACGATGCTTCTTTGAGCTATAGTTGTGCGGGATCCAACGAGAACAAACCTTTTTTTTTTTAACGGGCAGGTGCTCATGCAATATCGAATGTATGCTGGTGGAAGAAATGCCCAAGGCTGCCTCTATCTCACGGTATGTCACATGACTATCTTGCATTATCAGTTCACGCACGGCATCAATGTTCTCTGGCACAACGGCCGTTTTTGGACGACCTTTGACTTTGAGCGAGCGTCGGACACGATTGAATTCATTAAACCAGTTTTTCACAGTGCTATAGGATGGTGCTTCATCGCCATATAAAGATATAAATTCATCGATGCACTCTTATCGTTATCCACGTCGAAAGTTGTGAAAAATGATCGCACGAAAATGTTCACGAGTTAATTCCATTTTTTTTTGCCAAATTGACTTTTTTCAAGTCACTGTAAACAACACAAATGATGGTCGTACGTCAAATGATGGTGAGTACGTTTGGCAACACTAGGACAGAAATATATATAGCAATCCTCGTATGCCATAAAATGTTCTTTTAGTCAAAAAATGTTGCACTGTGTTATTTTTTTTTGGGCGGTTTGGCAAATTTATGACACACATCGATAAGTAAAGTTAATGCTAGTCGTAAAACATACAATGCAGTCCACGTACTATAGATTATAAATTGCAGATGCTGTTCTGTGCTTAGAGTTTCTCTTTTTCGGAATTTTTTATTTCCCGGCAAAAATGACAGAAAAAAATTGCTGTTCAATTAAAAAATTCAAATAATCAACCAAAAAATTGATTAGAAATCAAGTGACAAAACATTTCACATATTTGCTAAAATGTTCGTATGCTGTTTATCAAAAATATTTCCGATTTAATGCGATAAAAAAAATTACATATCTATTTACAAAAATAATTATATGCTGGTTATTGAATATACTTTTGTTACGAGGCGATGATAAAATTCACATATTTACAAAAAAAAAAAATCGAAAATCATCTACCGAAAATAGTTTCGTATCCGGCGATGTAAAACTTGAAAATATTTTAGTCGATGGATGAAAAAATTCATAAATTGACAAAAAAAGTTGTACTCGTACAATTGTATCAGAAAGCAATCGGAAAATTTTTTATTTACAAACAGGTGCGGGTGCAGTTTCAGTAAAGGCCACTTCACCATCAAAAAACGCCAAGCGGCTATACACTTAAGGGCAGGCAGTTTCGCAATTAACGAGAATTGCCGGCATTAATGTATTGCAGCGCAATTTAGATTCCTCATACTGCATACATACTCAAACACATACGCTCACACGATACAGTGCATAAAGTTTATGAGTTTTTTAGTCGTTCTCCTTCATTAAAAATCACTACAGTCCCTAATAAATAAAGGGTGGGCCATTTAAAATTTGAATTGGCTGTAAAAATTGATATTTTTTTTAATTTCTGGTTTTATTGGAAAGGTAGAAATTTGTTATTTAATAATGGAACACCATCCGATGCGTTTTCGCCTCGCCTAATGGGTTGAAGATTGTTTGGCAGGAGATAAAGAATTTTACCGAAAAATCGTATTTTCACATGAAGCTCATTTTCATCTCGGTAACTACAGGGTGTCCGCCGGGAAGGTATACTACTTTGTTTCGCCGCCATTTTAGTAAACATTAGTCTTGACAGTTCATATTTGGCAGTCATGAAGTACAGACGTGGCAAATTTAATATGGAAAAATATTTGATAAACAAACGTGTTTTAATCGTTAAAACCAAGCATCGATTACTGTGACGATGAAAAAGTAACGTAAAATTTTTGGGAGAAACAAATTGCCAACAAAACTCACTTTTTATCGTGTAGTGAATGATTTTGAAGAAAGAGGGTCTGTAGGCCCAAGCATGGATCACAACGTACAGCAAGATCGGCTGAAAACATTGCTGCTGCTCAAGAAAGTGTTCAAAACAATCCATCAACCTCAATTCAACGTCGTGCTGAATGTAATGAAAAATGTTCTCAAAAGGGCTCGCATTTGTGAGGCTAACAGAGGCGGATATTTATCTGATATTGTATTCCATACATAACTGCTGACATGAAATAAAACATTTATCAATATAAGATCCATCTATTTAATCAAAAATTATAAACAAACAAAGTAGTATACCGTCCCGACGGACGCCCTGTATTTCAATAAGTAAAATTGCCGCATATGGCGTTCAGAGAACCCACTCGTGACTATTGATGCATCCACAACGAGTCACTGTTTTGTGTGGATTTTGGGCTGTCGACATTTTTGGGATATTTTTTATTTAAAATGAGCAAGGAGCCTACATTACCGTCAACCGTGAGAGTTACCGCACCAAGCTCAACGAATTTTTGTTTTCAAAAATTCAAGAGAATGACATGGATTTGGTTTCAACTAGACGGGGCCATATGT
The DNA here is from genome assembly GCA_963513945.1 of Hydrotaea diabolus. Classification (NCBI taxonomy): domain Eukaryota; kingdom Metazoa; phylum Arthropoda; class Insecta; order Diptera; family Muscidae; genus Hydrotaea; species Hydrotaea diabolus. Next base: position 240,096,546 of record OY740716.1, on the reverse strand, counting down.
CACACAGCCAACTCAACCATCGTTATTTTACGCACGGTTTTTGAAAATCTAATAATCAGCCGAAATTGTGATGTCAATTAGCCGCCTTTGAGCTGTGATTTGAGCCCTTTGGATTATTTTCTGTGGTAACCATTAAGGATAATTGTTACACAACGCATCCAAAGACGATTGAAGCGTTTAAACATGAAATTAAAGTTGCCATTGAAGAGATTCGACCCGAAACAATTGAAAATGTACTGAAAAATTGGGTTGGATCGGATGAGCTACTGCCGAGTCAATTGTGGTAGTCTTATGAATGATATTGTGCTCCATTACACAGTGTAACAAAATAGAATGTAGTCAAAGCACTTGGAAAATGATATTATTTTTCCTGTAGATCTTGCTCAGTACAACAAGAAACCGGTTTTGAAATTTCCCAAACACCTCCAAAATCTGGAGTTACGGGTAAAAAAACGGGTTTTCGGATCTTACGCACTTATATGCCAGTAACTTGGTTAAATATCAATCGATTTTAAGATTTTCGGCCTTTTGAATGGTGTATACACTATTAAAATTACACTGAAAAAAATCTGTGTATTTTTCCTATAAACTCATTTTTTAAAATTTTTTTTGTAATTTTTTAACTTTGGATGCGTTTTTACACAGAATTTTTTAAAAGGAAGCGAACAATTTTTGAACTGAATAATAAAGAGAGTGTTCTTACGTAATCGGTATCATTTTTAAAAATCCTTTAGAAACTGATTGAGTTATTCAACTTTTATTTAAACAACATTTTTTGAAAAAAATACAATTATTGGCACTACTACATACTTAGAAATGTTTGTTTGACCGTTTTCTTTTGAAGTAAACATCATCAGTATCCCGTTTAAGTGGCCAGCAATATTCGGAAATCATTTTTATTTTATCTTTTATCTTCAAAACGTTTTTCCATTGCAATTATTTCTTGATGAAAGTGTTCGCCTTGTTCATCACTGAACTGGCCCAGGTTTTCTGGGAAGAAGTCTAGATGTGAATGAAGGAAATGAATTTTAATTGATATGTTGCAGCCCATTTTACCATACGCACTCAAAAATTCATCAACAATCGCGGCATAGTTGTCGCTTCTGTGATTACCAAGAAAGTTATTACATAGTGCAACAAAACTCTTCCATGCGCGTTTTTTAACGGAACTGAGCTTGTTGTAAGTGTATATACCATTCGAAAGGCCACAGCTTCTTCTTTCCAAAATCTTTCTTAAAATCGGTTGATATTCAACGAAGTTACTGGCATATAAGTGCGTAAGATCCGAAAAACCGGGTTTTTAACCGTAATTCCAGATTTTGGAGGTGTTTGGGAGTGCTTAAGATCCGAAGAACCGGTTTTTTACCCGTAACTCCAGATTTTGGAGGTGTTTGGTTTATTGTTGTACTCAGCAAGATCTACAAGAAAAATAATATCATTTCCCAGGTATTTATTCTCTGTCACACTGTTATTAAATAACAAAGTTTAACCTTTCCAATAAGACCAGAAATTTTTTTCAGCTGATTCAAATTTTAAATGGCCCACCCTGTGGGTTAGCTTATTTACGAAAATTTTAATTGAGTGGTAATAAAATGCACATTTGTTTGTTTGACGTTTAGCACCAAACGAAAATTTCAATACGGAATTTACAAAACGGAAACTTCGGAAAACCATTAAAAATCAAAAATAGATTTTGTGGCCTGTCACTCAGAAAAACATAGTTTCCAATTCGGATGGGAAAACACGGTCGACATTCAACACGGTCGCGTGCCAAAGTTTCTCTACAAAAATAATTTAGCCGTTCGGGAACGTCTTCCAATAAATTATATGTATTACATTGGGAATAGCTCAGTGATTAGTGGCAAGTTTCGACGTTCGGGAACGTCTTCCAATAAATTATATGTATGTGGCAAATTTCGCGTTTATTATTTAAGGAGATGTTAAGAGAACCATGAATGTATTAATTTTAAAATCGTTTATGAATTACAGAACCGACGGAACCGGAAATGAAAAGAAATTACTGTACATCCCTACTTGCCTATATCCTACTCAATATTTTTGTATAAAACACATACTCGAATACAATTTCAAAATCACTAGCACGCGTTTGGTAATTAAAATAAAAAAGAACAAGGCAATATTCTTCACGATGTATGCACGGTATAGAAAAACATAAAATTCAAAGACTTGTTGAACACCAAAAAAAAAATAAATAAAAAATTCTAAAATATATAACAAAATAATAACGAAAAATACAATGCATAAAACAAAAACCGAGAACTCACAATTTGTATATCCCTCAAGTGGAAATGTAGATTATGAATATTTAGTATACAAAAAAAAAAATACCGAATACAAAATAAAGTGTACCTATTGCCGTAAATTGTTGTATAAGCATAAAATTCAAAAAAAAAAATAAAATAATATGCAACATAAGAGGCATTTTTAATGAAGCAACAATTGTTTAATATCCTTGGAATTTTTGTTTGTCAATCCGTACAAAAAGAAAACCCAGAAAACAAAAAAAAAACCAACAACCACCTTTATACAAAATACAAATAAAATAAATAAATGAAGAATAAATAAACTGAAAAACAAACACAACTGCATGGCTATATAAATATGTATTTAATTAAATACATTTTATGTATTCATATTACAATATACATTTACTAGTAATAACTCATTATTTTTATGACAATGTTTGATAACCAAGCAAGCAAGCAACCAACAACCAAACCACTAAAACAATATTATTGAAAAGAGTATTGTTAGCATTTACTACAAGTTATAATAAAAAAAAAAAACAAAAAATAAATAAAATAAAACCGCAACAAGAGTTATTAATTACAAAGTATAAATAAAGGAATGAAACATTTTTTTGTATGTATGTAAGTAAACTATATCATTGTATATGTATTGTAATACAAGATCTTTAAAAAGTAACTAAGGATTATTTACATAAATTTATGAACGAATAATGAATGACACAGTGTAACAAAATGCGACTATTATTTTGGAGCCTCATTTAAAATTAGATCCAGCGGGATTTCATTGCACGAACTTGTTTGTTTTCCTGAAATTTGAAGTCGTTCAAAAAATACTTTAATTCAAAAAATGTTGATTTAAATAAAGGTGTGACAAAAATGGATACCTTTTATATGAGGGCGACCGCAAAAGTAACTGGCCTAATATAAAAAGAACCGTTTTTTGGAATTATTATTATTTAGGTTTCAACATAATCTCCTTCCAACTCAATACACTTCATCAAACATTTTTCAAGTTTTTTAATTCCATCCGAAAAATAAGATTTTTCAAGACCTTCAAAATATGCCTCAGTTTCAGCAATAATCTCGCTATTGGACGAACATTTTTTTTCACCGTGAAATTTTTTTAAATTTGAAAACAAGAAATAATCAGGAGCTAAATCTGGACTGTATGGTGGATGCGGAGCAATTTCAAATAGTAATTCGGCCAGTTTTTGTTGAGTTAAAAATGCAGTGTTTTTCATCAAGATGAAAAAGAACTTTTTTTTTCTAAATGCGGTCGTTTTATCTTGATTTCTTCACTCAACCGATCCAATAACGCACAATAATATTCACTATTTATAGTTTTTCCTTTCTCAAGATAATCAATAAATATTATACCCCTTGCATCCCAAAATACTGTGGCCATTCCTTTTCCTGCTGACTTAACAGTTTTCGCCTTCTTGGGACCACTTTTACCAGCTTCTATCCATTGTTTTGACTGTTCTTTGCATTCTGGGATGTAGTGATGGATCCATGTTTCATCAACAGTTATGAATCGCTGATAAATCGCTAAAAGCTCCTCGGAATTGGTCCAACGGGCGATTTTTTGGAGCAAAGTCAACAAACGCGGCAAACATCTTGCGGATAGCTTTTTCATGTGGAGTTCATCATGTAAAATACTCCAAACTTGTTTTTCGTGTATTTTAACAATATCAGCAAGTTCTCTGAGCTTTATTCGTCTATCTTTAGTCACTTCATTAAATATTTTTCTAATGTTTTCAATAGTAGTTGCAGTTTTCGGTCTTCCAGAGCGTTGTTCATCTTCCGTACTTGAACGACCCATTTTAAATTGTTGAACCCAGAATTTCACGGTGGAGTATGATGGTACATTATCACCATGAACAGAATCCAAGTCATCTTTGATTAATTGTGGCGTATAACCTTTCATATAAAAGTGTTTAATTACCTCACGAAACTCTTTATTTTCCATTTTTCAAAAATTATAAAACTTGTTTACTTCAATCACCTGTAACAAAGAAAATCATCATTAACTATTTTGGAAATTTTGACAGATGGCTTATAAAAGATTGCTTTTAAAAAACAAAACAAAAAAGTTGCTAGTAAAACAGAAAATGTGCCAGGCCAGTTAGTTTTGCGGTCGCCCTCGTAATACAAAAAAGTTTCTAATCAAAAAAATTCTCTAAAAACAGTTTGAGCAAGCGTGATATTATGTGGTTAGTTATATAGGATGATCCATCTAGAGATATTTTTTCAGAACAAAAAAAAACAATATAAAAATTTAAATTAATTGTGGAATCTTTATTGGTAATTTAAAAGGATATTTTATGGCATTTATTTTTGAGCATAATTTCCTTTAAATGTTGGCCGCAACTACGCCTCAGGGTTTCCATTCTGATATTGCAATTTTGGATGACTCGTTTGAGCATTTATGGCTTTAATGACACGCGTAATGTTTGCTTCCAAAACCTAAATCGTAACTGGTTTGTCAGCATAGATTTAGGACTTTACGTAACCCCAAAAAAAATGTCTAAAGGTGTGATACCACCCGATCTAGGCGGCCAACTCACCTGTCTTAAACGTGAATATAGCTGCTTTTAGAAATGACCTCTCAATAAATCCATTGTTTGAGCAGCTGTATGGCAAGTGGCACCGTCCTGTGTAAACCAAGTGTCGTCAAGATTACGGGCTTTATTTTCAGGTAGCACAACGATCAATATCAGATTCAGATTCAATTTATTATTCCATTATCTTAAACTTATACATCTTTCGACTAATACTAATTCTTAATTTCTAGCGTATATGTACTTACATACTTATCTAAAATTATCTAAATAATACAAATTTAGAAGTTGCAGTGGGCTGCAACTTATCATTAGTACATACACGCAGAAAAAAGTATGGTTGGGGTGACAATATTCGAAGAGGATCATACTATTGTTGGCTTAATGGTTATGACACAACAATATTATGATCCCCACAACCATAGTATGATTCACACTCAACCATACTATGATCTCCACAACCATACTTTGATCCTCACAACCATAGTATGTTTCTCATACAACCATAGTATGATCCTCACAACCATAGTATTATTCGCAACCATACTATGATCCACACAACCATAGTATGATTCACACTCAACCATACTATAATCCCCAAAATTATTTATTAGGATTGGTTATTATAAAAATCTCTATTTTTGGATAACAACAAAAATAGAGATTTTTATTAAGTATGTTATTTTAAATTGCATTACTATTAGTTCATAGCCAGATTTAAGGCCATGTTTTTATTAAACATTTCATTCAAGAAACAAAAATGTATATTCCAACGGTCAAAAATACTTTTAGTTGCCAGCAGGTGTGAATGCTACTTCACCATCCGTAGACACCAAGTAACGAATGTGATTTTACCATGATCAATGGCTATATACTTAAGTGCAGGCAGATTTTCAATAAACGAGAACCAGTCGGTATTAGAGTATTTCACCGAACAAAAAAACACAATAAAAATCCCTTGAACTACCATTCGATTGTTGTTGTTTTTTTAATAGACAGCAACCACCTAACAAACCAGTCCCTAAGCGTAATATAACTAAATTGGAGAATAAACTTACTACTAACAAATTTCTACAACTTTTCTTAAACATACATCATTTGAACCCATAGATTTCGTAACAAAGAAAAATAAACACAAAGTCGTCAACTATACGCTGCTTGCTTCACACATAAAGTACAACGAAAAACGGTTTCGTAAGAAACAAAAAAACCCAAAGTCGCTGCGACGTATATGATGTGCCGTTATTTGTACACGTGCATTTTGTTTTCTTTGTTAAAGTTCTCAGTTGTCTTGTTCATGCTTGTTCAAAGCTGACATATCCAAGCCTGTTTAAAGCTTATATTTCTATGCTTGTTCAAAGCTTACATTTGTAAGCTTCTTCAAAGCTTACATTTCTAAGCTTATTGTATATTATAGACTAGCAAGCTTATAACAGGGTTCAATTTTGTTTATTATATAATTGTTACCAAGCGTATTACTATAGTTTTCACTAACGTTTTCTAAGCTTAAGGCTTATGATAGTAAGTTTGTTACAAGTTATTTCTTAAGGGTTTTGGTTTGTTGGGCATTCACTGTATCGTTTGTATGTGTTATTTGTATATCAAAAAAACATACACACACATATACATGTATGCTCTATAAAACCTGTATTGTTATGTTCACTGTCGCAACCATACTGTATGATTGCCGTAATCAAATTATTGTTAACGTAAATTTTAAACAACAATACTTTTGTTGCACCAACCATGTTTATATGGTTGCTACAACCATATTTTCATTTCTAAATTTGGCAATAATACTATTGTTACATTTCAACAATAGCAATATTGTCGCAATCATACTATTGTCAAAATGAAATTCTAAAAACAATACTATGGTTGCGGCGAACATGCTTTTATTGTAGAGAACATATTATTGTTACGGTGACCATGGTGTAACCATATCTTTTCTCTGCGTGTACTTAAACTATATTTCTAAATTTCCCCCTAAAAAGGAATTACAAAAAAGGGAATTCTTAACAACGATCGATATCATGGCGCGATAGCAAGCACCATTCACGGTTACGTTCCGGCCATCATAATTTTTAAAATAATATGCACCGATGATTCCACCAGTTTATAAACCGCACCAAACCGTGGTTTTCTCTGGGTATAATCACACCTCTTGAAACTCTTCTTGTTGCTCTTCAGCCCAAATGCGGCAATTTTGTTTATTGACTTTGCCGTTGAGCCAGAAATGGGCCTCCTCACTGAAGAAAATTTTGGTCGAAAACAGCGGATCTTCCTGTCTCTCACCGAACGCTCATTACCATAATACAGTTGCCAACATTTGAAGGTAATTATTTTCAAAAAATAAATGCCATAAAATGTCCTTTCAAATTACCAATAAAGATTCCACACTTGATTTGAATTTTTATATATCTTTTTTGTTCTGAAAAAAAACCTCTAGATGAATCACCCTATAGTATGAAAAAATGCACAGGGAAACTAAATAACTATTACATTTTAAAAAATCCTTCGCGCTACAAAATATGTATATACGTATATTATACGAAATTGTTCAGGACTCTTTAGCGGATACGCCACTTATGTGATTAAAAAGCGATATTCCTTAAAGTAACGAAATGCGAGGGCTGGCCTAGTAATGAAAATGCTAATATTTATCTTCAAAAATGGTTTTATTGTTTTTCAAAGTATTCTCCAGCATGATTTATACACTTTTGAATGCGCTCAAACCAATTGTCGAAGCACTTTTTCCACTCCGATTGAGACACCTCCAAAGCATGGTTTTTGAACGATTCAACAGTATTTTCTGGCGACGAAAATTGTTGACCACGCATTTTTTTCATGATGTGCGGGAATAAAAAAAAGTCAGGGCTAACGGCGTATGGCCCATCAATTCGAAGTTTTGGCCGTTCAAAAAGGCGCTGGTTTGAGCCGATGTGTGAGAGCTCGCATTGTTATGGTGCACAATGATTCGTCTTCTTTTGTTCGTTTTTCGAATTACTCCGAAGACTTCAGACAAACAAATTGTGGTGTACCACTCAGAATTGATCGTCCTACGTTGCTCAAGCCGAACAGTCGCTACATGACCAGTTTTGCAGAAGAAACAAGCGGCCAATTGCTTCGAGATGCTTCTTCCACGAACAACTTTCGTTAGATTTGGCTCGTCTTCGAAGACCCACAGGTCGATTGCCGTTTTGTTTCGGGTTCATACGCATATATCCATGATTCGTCACCTGTGACGATCTTATAAAGGTCTTTTGAAGCACCGCGATCGTATATTTTTCAAAATTTCTTTGCACCAAACGACACGAGCTTTTTTTGAACGATTGTCAAATTGTGCGGGACCCAACGAGAACAAACCTTTTTTAACGGCCAGGTGTTCATACAATATCGAATGTATGCAGGTGAAAGAAATGCCCAAGGATGCCTCTATCTCAGGGTATGTCACATGACGATCTTGTATTATCAGTTCATGCACGGCATCAATGTTCTCTGGCACAACGGCCGTTTTTAGACGACCTTCACGAACTTTGTCGTTGAGCGAGCGTCGCCACGATTGAAACCAGTTTTTCACAGTGCTATAGGATGGTGCTCCATCGCCATGCAAAGATTTAAGTTCATCGATGCAATTTTGTAGTGATAATCCACGTCGAAAGTTGTGAAAAATGATCGCACGAAAATGTTCACGAGTTAATTCCATTTTTTTTTGCCAAATTGATTTTTTCGAGTCAAATAACACAAATCATGGTCGTACGTCAAAACGTTCTGAGTGCGTTTATGCTAAAAAATGTCAAAGTTTCCAATGAAAATGTCAGATGGCGCCAGGCAACACTTAGTTTTGCCTAGGCCAGAAATATATATATATAAATAAATATATATATATATATATATATATATATATATATATATATATATATATATATATATATATATATATATATATATATATATATATATATATATATATAGTAGGGATCCCAACATGATTGAGTGTAAATCATACTATGATTGTGAGGAGATCATGCTTTGGTTTTCTGTGAAACATGCTATGCTTGTGACAATGATAATGTGGTGAAAGATTATAGTATGATTTGGAGTGAATAATAATATGGTTGTGGGGATCATAGTATGCTTGTGTGTAAATCATGCTAATGTTATGACGATCGTAATATTGTACCTCTTAAGTAGTTGCTGTTAAATATGATTCCCTTCGAATATTATCACCCAAACTTACGATTCGTAGTTGTAGAGGTCAAACCCAAAACACCATAAGGAAGAAGAGTTTAGAGGAAATGATGCCTGCGTAAAGCAGAAGATGTTTAAGTTCTTTTGGAAGTCGCATAGGCTTTCACTTTGTTTTCGCAATGTGAAAGCAGGACCAAGACTTTAAAAGTATAAAACACTTAGTCGCTCTCATGTTATTTTGAACATAACGCCAATTTTTGTTATTGAAAAAATTCAAATTAAAAAGGAACAATTGTGTCACTTTACCGATGCAATTTAATGGGTTTTGTTATTTTATTTTTCGCAAAATCTCTAGTTTCTTTATGTGAAATTTCAAGGAATATCTGTAAAAAATAAGTAAACCTCAGATTTGTGAAATTTTAAAATTAAAAATTACTTGGCGTTTGTAATGTTTGGTTGGGGCCCAAAAAATATATTTTGCTACACTATGTTCTCATGAAAGATCATCACCAATCACACAAAAAGCAAAGCCTAATAGTTAAACCAATTTTTTGCAATTAAACAGCTTTACTCTCTGAAAAATTCAAAAAAAAAACTAAGAACTAAAGAAATAATAATGAAAAGAAAAACAAATAATAATAATAGAAAATATTAATAAATACAAATTATAACGAAAACTATTCTTATGTACTTTTCTGCATTCTAGATCAGATTTTTAATCGGATTTTTTAACGTATAATTTGAGTATTTTTTTTTGTTGTGTTTTTAATAAATTTTATATATGGACCTAAACGCAATTTTTTATATTAAGGGATTTATTTTCAATATGTTTAATGCGAGTTGAAATTCGGTAACGGATACTGGCAGATATAAAAAATAACCTACGTTGTAAGTCTACACATTTGGATATCGGTCTTATCCAGGTTATGGTATTCTCTTCGACGGCTACAATTTTGTGCTGTATCCATTTTGTAATATCAAGTACTTATAACTATATATTAGGGCGTACCTCAAAAAAAAAGTTCGCCGTACACCTTCGAATATGAAGTATTATTGAAAGGTAGTTTCAAAAAATTTTTTTTTATTTTTTTATGCCGAACGTAGGGGTCGCGCTTTTACATTTTTCTATATAACTTCTGCATTTATAAACAGATTTTAAAGTGTGATACATCGATGTTTTTGTCTCGACGAGGCCAATTTTTTTGTCTTTGAAGTCATTGAGCTCAAGCACCCCCTTCTGGTACTTACCCATCATATCGAGCCATAAGCGCTAACCTATCGTAAGTGAAAAAATGCAAATTTTACAGGAGACGGTTTTTATTATTTATTTCAAACAACTTTATTAAAAATGCAAATGTTTTAATGCAAAAATTTAAGATTTCTACCTACTCATATAACTGTATCAAAAAACAAAAAAAAAATCTGAACACATTTGCGATTGCTGCAGCAATTTGATGTGTGACTTACGATAAAATTACTACACAATAAAATTTAAACAATCATTTACAATAAAATGCAAAAGCTTTTTTTTTGATGTTTTACTAACAATTTTGTCATTTTAAAAATACAAAACGATGAGGCTTGTCCTAACGATTATTTTTCAGCAATAAAATTTTTTTTCCAAAAATTTGACTTACGATAGGTTAGCGCTTATGGCTCGATATCTCAGTTGCTACTACCCTAATGTACCACTCTAATATCAGAAAATTAAAGCTCGCGCGGGGTGCTTGAGCTCAATGACTTCAAAGACAAAAAAAATCGGCCTCGTCGAGACAAAAACATCGATGTATCACACTTTAAAATCCGTTTATAAATGCAGAAGTTATATAGAAAAATGTAAAAGCGCGACCCCTACGTTCGGCATAAAAAAATAAAAATTTTTTTTTTGAAACTACCTTTCAATAATACTTCATATTCGAAGGTGTACGGCGAACTTTTTTTTTTTTACTTGTAACCTGGTACGCTCTACTATATATAAGTATATACAGGTCTCGTTTTGTGAAAGACCTCACATCTAAAAATTATTCCGATATGATGATATTTATATTTCGATGATGCTATTTATATATCGGATCCTGACAACACGTTTGCTGTATATATTTCTGGCCTGGGCAACACTAAGTATTGCCTGGCGCCATCTGCCACTTCCATTGGAAAGTTTGAACTTTTTTTTAGCATAAACGTACTCAGAAGTTTTGACGTACGACCATCATTTGTGTTGTTTACAGCGACGTGAAATAATCAATTTGGCCAAAAAAATGGTATTAACTCGTGAACATTTTCTTGCGATCATTTTTCACAACTTTCGACGTGGGTTATCACGACAAGAGTGCATCGATGAACTTAAATCTTTGTATGGCGATGAAACACCATCCTAAAGCACTGTGAAAAACTGTTTTAATGAATTCAACCGTGGCCGACGCTCGCTCAAAGACGAACGTCGTACAAAAACGGCCGTTGTGCCAGAGAACATTGATGCCGTGTATGAACTAAAAAAGCAAGATTGACATGTGACATACCGTGAGGTAGAGGCATCCTTGGGCATTTCTTCCACCAGCATACATTCGATATTGCATGAACACCTGGCCGTAAAAAAGGTTTGTTCTCGTTGGATCCCGAACAATTTGACAATCGCTCAAAAAAAGTCTTGTGTCGACTGGTGCAAAGAAATTTTGAAAAAATACGATCGCGGTACTTCAAAAGACGTTTATAAGATCATCACAGGTGACGAATCATGGATCTATGCATATTAGCCTGACGAAGACGAGCCGAATCCAACGAAAGTTGTTCGTGGAAAAATCATAATGGTCACCGCCAAAAATGGTCATGTGGCGAGTGTTCCGCTTAAGCAACGTAGGACGATCAATTCTGAGTGGTGCACCACAATTTGTTTACCTGAAGTCTTCGGAGAAATTCGAAAAACGAACAAGAGAAGTCGAATCATTGTGCACCTTGACAATGCGAGCACTCACACATCGGCTCAAACAAGCGTCTTTTTGACCGGCCAAAACTTCGCATTAGTGGGCCATTCGCCGTACAGCCCTGACTTGGCACCCAATGACTTCTTTTTATTCCCGCACATCAAGAAAAAAATGCGTGGTCAACGATTCTTGTCGCCCGAAGCACCTGTTGAAGCGTTTAAAAACCATGTTTTGGAGGTGTCTCAATCGGAGTGGAAAAAGTGCTTCGTCAATTGGTTGGAGCGCAAGCAAAAGTCTATAAATCAAGCTGGAGAATACTTTGAAAAACAATAAAACCATTTTTGATAACAAATAGTCGCATTTTCATTATTTAGCCAGAAATATATATAGCAGCCCGTACCAGTGTTCGCAGATGCAAACTGAAACTTCTATTGTAAACTTTAACATTTTTTATCATAACTTAACTCAGAACGTTTTGTCATTTGAGGGCGAATTGTTGTTGAAAAATTCATCTCATCACATTTTCGTGCGATGATTTTTTTACGATTTTCGGCGCGGGTAAGCGAGACAAGAGTGTTTAAATCAACTTTTTTCGACTTTTGGCAATGAATCACCAAAAAAATTCCACTGTTAATCGCTGGTATCAAGAGTTTTGTCTCGGACGCCGTTCGCTCCAGGATGAATTTCGTAAAGGACGTCCTACATTCACTTTGCCTGAAACCATCGATGTTGTGTGTGAACTGATCAAGCAAGACCGACATGTGACATGCCGTGAGGTTGAGGAATCGTTGGACATTAGTAGGACAATCATCAATAAGATACGAGTATTGCATGTTTATTTGGCCGTGAAAAAATGTGCTCTCGTTGGATCACACTTAATTTGACGAATGCTCAAAAAAGGCTCGTACATCAGCTGAAACGATGATCTATTTGACCACTCAAGTTGTCGAATTGATGGGCCATCCACCGCACAGCCCTGATTTGGCACCCAATGACTTCTTCTTATTACCTAGCATCAAGAACAAAATGCGTGGTCAACGTTTTTCATCGCCCGAAGCAGCTGTTAAAGCGCTCAAATATCATGTTTTGGAGGGGTCTCAATCGGAGTGGAAAAAGTTCTTCGAAAATTGTATTGGTCTTAAAAGAGAATATTTTGAAAAACAATACAACCATTTCCAATGATATATTATTGTGTTTTTATTGCCGGACCCGAAATATAAATAGCAACCCTCGTGTGGTATTAGTACTACAAATTAAATTATCTTATAGAAAATTATACCATAGACGTATCAAGATTTCCTTTATTAGGCATTTAATCATTTTAAATTTGGAGTTTCGCATTGAACAAATACGAAATTAAAAGTAAAAAGTCGTTTTAATCAAAACATTTTCTTTTGGCTAGTAATACCGACACTATCAAGAGATAAGCGGTTTATAAGAGTTTGTTTTGTTTATTAAGTGGGTAGAATACCTGACTATCAGCTGCTGGGTCCATTGCTCGATTATATCTTTAGACAACAACCTTAGCACCACGTTCAATACACTTCTACTTGAAGAATAATCTATAAGTATTACTTATAAAGTCTGGTGATAGATAAAACAATTATTAATAATCAATTCGGCTAGGCCAAATCTTATAAAGGATGATTCATTCACGACTGGACAAATTTCACTATCGTGTTCCTTGGATTATTTCATGAAAATATGTCAATCTACGACCAAAAATGTAAAGGGGTGAAATGGCAGCAGTTTGAAAATATTTAGATTGGTGGTCGGAGGGTACTAGGGTAAATAGCTAAGTTCTGAACCAGTGGTCGGATTTTTCCAAAATTACCTAAACGAAGCCCAGAGTTCCAATTATTCCAAAATTATGACAATTTGACTGAAATGCAAACTTTTTTTGTGTTAATTTACAAAGACAAATAAATTTGTGCTGTTATTTACCTCTGGGCTTCTTTTAGGTAATTTTAGTAAGGAAAGAGGTAGGGCTATCTTTTAAGAGAAAAAACCATTCGACTCTGGTTCAGAACTTAGCAATTTTACCCTAGTACGTACCCTCCGACCACCAATCTAAAATTTTTCAAACTGCTGCCATTTCGCCCCATTGCATTTTTGGGCATGGTCGTAGATTGACATATTTTCATGAAATAATCCAAGGAATACGCTGGTGAAATTTGTCCAGTCGCGAATGAATCACCCTGTGTATGCTTTATAGGTTCGCAAATAAGTATTTCGAGACATTAAAAACGGAATGACATACTTGTATTCATATACTCCCATCCTATGGTGGAGAGTATAAAAAGACAACATCTCATGAAGTATGAGAAAGTATTATATGACGTTGATATTTGAAACATGTGGCGTTGGCATGGATCGAAAAGGAAAGTCCGCGGTGCCACGGTTCTTTTGAAAAATCATTTATGGCCAAAGTAATGGACCGACGGACCCTTGGCAAAATGTTCATATTAGACCGCAATCCATGATGAAAGAAGAAATTTGTCCACATGTATTATCTCTAGAAGCCACATTTTAATCTCAGCCTTGATAAAACTTGTCACAAGTTATTTTTTTTTTGAAGAAGGGCAGATTCTGTTGAAATTGAAGAAATTCGAATGAGATTTTTAAACGGGTATTTCAATAGGGACATAACAATTTCGTATCTTAATTTCAACGCACCCTCAAACTTTTTTAATGATTAATGTTAGTCAAAGTCAACATTTTCATCATGGTAGAGTTCACTTACGAGCTACGTTTGGAAATCATTACAAATTAATACCGAAATTCTCAATCCGTGGCTCTGGCAAAGTTCCAGAATTTCATCGAAAAATCATTTTCAGCGATGAAGCTCATTTTTGGCTGAGTGGTTTTGTCAATAATAACATATGTGACGCGCAAAATAGAAAGGGACCTAAGGGTAAAAACCAGTTTTGTTCAGCAGAGCCATTTTAAAGATTTAAATACGTGTATCTTCGGTGTAGAATCGTCGACTTCACTTTCATAAAACGCGCATATCTCTGGGAGGGAACACTTTTGGGACATCGGATCGGTCTCATTCGATGCTCAGATGTTGTCCACATCAAAAAAAGAAAAAAAAATTAAAATTGATTTTTTTACCCTTAGGTCCCTTTCTCTATGCGCTGTCACATATGCGTTTTTGGACAGCAACAAATTCACATGTGCTACAAAAGAGACAATTGCATCCGCAACAAATTACTGTGTGGTGTGGTTTTCATGCCGGAGGTGTGATTGGGCCGTATTTTTTCACCGATGAAAACAATTGTCATGTTACCGTCAAAGGAAACCGCTATAGAGTTATGTTAGAAAATTATTTTTGGCCAGAATTGGATGAATTTGACATCAGCGATATGAGGTTTCAACAAGATGTTGCTACTAGCTATACAGCACGCGCTACAATCGATTTACTGAAAGGCAAATTCGATGAACGTGTTATCTCGAGAAGTGGTTCATTGGAATGATTACATCGTTCATGCGATTTAACGCCATTAGATGTCTTTTTAAGGGACCACATCAAGTCATTGGTCTATGCCAACAAGCCAACAACTTTAGACGTGCTCAGAGACAACATTTAACGCGAAATTGTCAACGTTCCGGTCGAAAGGTGTGCAATAGTGGTAGAAAATTGGGTCCAAAGAAAAGATCACTGTACACGGGCTCGTGGTGGTCATATGACGGAAATCGAATTTCATTCTTAGAATGTTACATTTGCACTACAACTGGAATAAATTTGAACTCTATATCTAAAATATTCTGTGTTTTATTAATATATAAAATTGTTATGTCCTTAATGGAAAACCCTTTATATATAAGTTTAGCCGAAATTATGTTTTTAGCTCTAGAAGCCACATATTAAGTCCCATATTAATAAAATTTGGCACATGTTAGTGTTTTAGACCCAGACAGGATGTTATTGAAATCAAAGAAAATCGGTTCAGATTTGGATATAGCTCCCAGCCAGTATAAGTTCTGTCGATTTTATGTTTTTAGCTGTAAAATCCACACATTGCACCTTATCTTGATGAAATTTAGCACACTTTAGTTTTTTTGGAAATTGAACGAAACTAGTTCAGATTTAGTTATAGATCCCACACACATATGTTTATGTTATAAGCTCTAGAAGCCAAATACGAGTACAATCTTCAAAATGGTTCTATATACTCGTATTGATAAATGATTTATTTAATGTTGGCAATTATGTATGGAATATAATATCAGATAAATATCCGCCTCTGTTAGCCTCACAAATGCGAGCACATTTTTCATTACATTCAGCACGGCGACGAATTGAGGATGATCGATTATTTTGAACACTTTCTTGAGTAGCAGTAATGTTTTCAGCCGATCTTGCAGTACGTTGTGATCCATGCTTAGGCCTATAAGCTAAAGATTCTCTTTCTTCGAAATCAATCACTACACGATAAATAGTGCGTTTTGACGGCACGTTGTTTCTCCAAAAAATTTCACGTAACTTTCTCTTACGTTACGATGATTTATTTTGATAAAATGTTTAACGATTACCGAATATTTTTCCATAATAAATTTGCCACGTGTCTACAAGTCGAAAAAACTAACACGAAATTAAAAAAACTATGTTTAACATTTGAAGGGCTTATTGCAAAAACATGATAAGCCACAAAATGAAAATACTGAGAAAATCGCCTTTGAAGTTTTAAATAAATGCAGAAAATAGGGGTTTGATGAAATCATGATTTAAATACTTGTAATTAGTGTTTAAGGAAGACTACTATCACATACCAGTCCATGAATACCTAGAAAACTTCGGAAACCGCTATTTTCAAAAAAAAGTGTGGCTTATCGAGTTATTGCATACATTTTATTTAATTTTTTTTTTATTTTGAATATAAAAAGTTTTGTTATTTTGGTTGAAATAAAGTGGCTTATCGTGTTTTTGCAGTACAAAATTTTTTATTTTTCTTTTTTAAAAAAGTAAATGAAATAAATATTAAAATGTTAATTACATTAAATAATTTCTATAAGTTCTAATTCCGTTTCAGCGGAAGACGGCTCCAAAGCGTTGTAGAAGGAATGATAAATTGGTGAAATATATGGCAGTAAGGATTTTACGCTGTGTACTTTTTTTGCCGCTAGTTTTAGGAATTCTGTGTATTTGTTTTTCAATCCATTTAAGGTTGCATTTGCAGGTCTTCCCTTTTTTATAATACTTACTTCCTTCTAATCTCCTTGAATTGAATGGAGATTAGAAGGATCTCGTATTTTGAACTTTAAACTGAAATGAGTATACACCAGAGAAATCCGTTTTGCACCTATCGGTAGTAATTGCATTTTTATTAATGCCGTCCACAATAGGGCCGAAATTTAAAAAATCAGCTTGTTCCATAACTGTAACGACAAATGGAGTCTTTTTATTTGCTTCTTTAATAACACTGTGCCAACCTTCTGGGGAGTAGATTTGCGGAGCATATTTCTTATGTCTCTTTTCTATTAAAGCGAAGTCTCTATCAGATGACAAATGAGTGTGACCACTAACTAGGAAATGGTGCGTAATAGTTTTGAACCTTCCTTCTTTTACTAATTGCAACCACAAAGACATCACAAGCCAATTTTTGTTCTGCCCTGGGCAATTATCCGTAAAAACTACAAGATCATCAACGTCGGTTTTGGTGTTTAGATATTTAAGTAGCACGGAAGCAACTTCATCATTATTTTGTATTGCAGCTTGAATCTTGATGTTTGTCTCATCACACATCTTGCAGGTGTCAGATTTGGGGAACTTAAAACCTATATTATACTCGGTGCAAAATATTTTCCGATAGGCATTTTCTCTTACAGGAATAATTCCATTTTCTTCACACCAAGGAACATAGCTTTCTCTATACAAACTGGCAATGGTCATATCGTGGTTCAAATAAGTTCTATGGATGTTATTGGCTCTGCTGTAATGACTCTGGTATTTTGGTATCATATTTATATGATTTCTTACAGAATCAGTTTGTTCACGACTCAGTCTACTAGGTCTACTTGTATGCTTACCTCTACCATCTGTTTTAGAAATTGCAGCACCGTCTTTTTTAATTTTGATAATATTCTCAAGTCTTCCTCTTGAATCCTGAAGACCATGTAAGTTCATGGACTCTCTTTTGCAAATTTTAACATGGGCGCCATCAATTTCAACGAAATAATGAGCTGAGAATTTCCTTTTAGACTGTTGTCTTTTAATTTTCTTTTTATACGACCTCTTCTTCTTTCCTACATGAATGCAACCAAAGAGGTAGCTTTTTTGTAGATCATAAGATCCTAGTTTCCAAAACTGGTTAAATATGAGTTCTTCGGTGTTATTAAGCTTCTGTCTACAATTTTGTTCGCAACTACAAGGTGGTCCTAGTTTGCGTGCTTCAACAGATTTCATAGTTTTTGGACAAATATACTCATGACCAGAGTTGCACTTTCTTTTGTTCTTATTCCGATCATACTTATCTTTAGTTCGAGCTCTCCATCGAAATGCCACAAAAAATCAAATACCACAGCAGTTAAAATAAATCATACCTCGCTGGTTTCTGAAATTACTTCATCATCTGTCGGCAAAAAGTCTTTGTCTTTCACGCTGTCATCAGTATCTTCAAAAAAATAATCACTTCCACTGATATCTTCATCAGAATCCATAGTTTTGTACTACGGTCTTCTTAATTGCTGTGGTTTATCGAGTTTTTGACAAAAAATATTTATGAATAAAATCGAAATGCAAAAAGTGACACTTGCGGCTAGGCCATGAATTAAACGGAAAATAGCTAAAAAATTTTAGGAGATGTTGCAATGGTGTAAAGTAATTGAATGAACTGAAAAAAACACTTTTTGAAATCGTGTGGCTTATCGTGTTTTTACAATAAGCCCTTCATAAGTAATTTCATTAGATTTTTTTTGCAATAACAGGATAAGCCACACCAGATAAAATAAATCATACCTCGCTGGTTTCTGAAATTACTTCATACCCAGTCGGCAAAAAGCCTTTGTCTACCACGCTGTCTGTCATCAGTATCATCAATAAAATAGTCACTTTCGCTAATATCTTCACCAGAATCCATTGTTTTGTATTACGGTCTTCTTAATTGTTGTGGCTTATCGAGTTTTTGACAAAAAATATTTATGAATAAAATCGAAATGCAAAAAGTAACATTTGCTATAGGTCAGAAATTAAACGGACAATTGCTAAAATATTTTCAGTGAACGTTGCAATGGTTTAAAGTAATTGAATGAGCTGAAAAAAACACTTTTTGAAATCGTGTGGCTTATCGTGTTTTTGCAATAAGCCCTTCATTTGGATAACGGCTTCAAAAATGGGCCCACTTCAACATGGGTACCAAACCACAATGAAATGTTCTCACCAAATATGGCATTATTATAAAATTCTATGTACATTTAAAGACCGTCGAAAAATATCCGAAACCTAGTTTTCAAATGGCTGAATATACCGGGTGAAGCGCGATAATTTGCTTATTTGGGAATGAAATAAACAAATTAGAATTTTTTTTATATTTAAATTATATTGAACAGAAAGGGAATTTTTAAATTACATGGTTTTAAATAGTGTACCTGGCAAATGTCGACCTTCGCTATCCACACACTGCTGCATACGTTTTCTGAAGTTTTTATGAATTCTAACAAGCATGTCGATTAGTATTTTGCCAATTTTACCCTCAATATTGTTAATTAGGCCATCCAAGGTATTGGGAAGGTTGATATACACCTTTGACTTTAGGTAGCCATAGTGGAAAAAAACGCATGGGGCTAAGTTCATTCACATCACCCCTCAATGAGATAAGCCGCCCAGGAAACATTTGCCTCAAACAATTCATGGTAGCCCTTGCATGTGTGAGCAGTGTCACCATCCTGTTGAAACCATGTATCCTCTACGAGTAATTGCATTGCCTTAAGAGTCAGCTAAAAAAAATTCTGTATCATAGTCAAGTACCATTCGGAGTGCACAGTTACGGCAAGACGGTTAACCTGGAAGAAGTAAGGGCCAATGCTGCCTACTCGTGATATGGCGCACCACACAGTGACGCGGTCCTAATGACGAGGTCTCTGGGGTTTGTTTCACCCCAGTACCGCATATTTTGTTTGTTAACACACCCACTGAGGTAAAAATGTGCTCCTCAGAAAAGAACACAATTGCGTCACGGGGTATAGTCGCAAGAATGTCGAGTCAAATATTGGATTGTTGGACCACGCACATTTTATACGGGTAAAAATTCAGTTCATCATGAAGAATCCGGTGGAGAGAACGTCTAGAAATGCCAAGAGCAAGTGATTGCCTCCGAGCAGAGCGTTTTGGAGATTGCGTACTGCTGCTCTAACTCTCTTGATGTTTTGTGATTTTGTAATCTTTCTCTCAGGTCCCCTTCGTACACATGACACATTCCCTGTTGTTCTCAATGAAGTTACCCAATTAACAATTGATTGCCGTCTAGGAACACGTCCGCGTGGGAGAACAGAATCGTAAACGAAATGCAAGCTGCACTACAAGTATTGAGTGAGCATTTGAAAAATACGCTTGAACACAAAATTACCTCTTCTCACGTGTCCAATGCATGATGGAAACTGAAGGGCAGACGAACACAAATCTCTCGCCAGCCACGCACACTCTCTTCGACCAATAGTGCCACCACTGCCTGCAGTGCAAAAAAGCAAATTTTCGGGCTCCACCCTGTACATAATATCCAGAAGTCCGGGCTATACTTTAGTCAACCACGCCTGACTTAAGCTTTTTCACTAGATTTTCTTTATGATGTTTTAAAACGTCTTCAAAAATTATAAGGACGCAATGGAATGAAAAACCAGAAAATAATCATTTAGCATGGCCCCAGAGGTAAAGTTTTGGTAACCCTTTAAATTTTGGGCAAATTAAAAAGTTCCTACGACCACCATCAACATTAGCAACAGCAAAAACTGCGAAGTAACAATGAGTAAGTCTACATGCACACACACACACATCCATGTTAGCATGTGTCTGTATGTATGTGTGTAAAGGCGACCGGTACATTGGCAATAGTAACATAAAGTCTTCATTTCCGGTACGGCTTAAGAGCGTCCTTTCCTTTTGCAAAATGAACACACACACACACAAAAACCCTACAACAAAAGCTGGAGGGGGAAAACAACCGGAAAAAACTTGATAAACTCTCGTCAATGCAAATGTGGAAGTTGTCGTCGCCGCCATGGAGCAGAAGTGGTGGGTAAACAATTACTTACACAGGGACAATTGTACACACCCACTTAAATTGTAGTTGTGGTTTTGGGCGGTCATAAACTTATACACTGATAGGAACATACTCGTTCCACTTGCATGTAATTAAATTTGAGTGAACAATCTTCCCTCGTTCTTACGTTTAAATTTCATCTAAAATCGAACTTGCATTCAGGGACCATTCCATCTGTGTACAAACGCATGTGTATGCTGGCGCCTCCTTATTCGACTTAACCATTCATTTTAGTGCCTAAGCAACGCGGGGATGGGGCCAATGTATGGAGACTTTGTATTGTTTCCATTTTGACTACTTCTAAAAAAACAACCGGAAGAATTTCGTTTCCGGTTATATTACCTCTTTGCTTCGCTTCTGTTTTGCTTCCCAACTGTTTTTGGTAATACTTTCTTAAGCCGATTCCAGATAGCAGCGCCAGTCAGTCCTGCGAGAAATTGTTTTGCTCAAAGAGGCAAAAAGAAAAGGGCGATGTTCTCCAATCCTGGGAGTACAGCGAACTATGGGATGCATTATAGGTTTGTAAGTACATTTGGTATTTCCATTGAGTTTTAGCCGAAAAAGCTAAAGAAACTACGTTTCCTTATGGCAGAGGGTGGCTAAATTTTTTATCATAAAACGATTTTTTTTAATTTAAGTAAACTGTATCTTTTGGCACAAGCTAGCGAATATTTATGAATTGCTTTTGCTTACAAAAAAAAGCACTTCCAAAGCACTGGATGCCGTAGGTAAGTAAAAAAGATAAATCAACCCAGTAAAAAAGCCTAAAGTTCAATGGCGCCAACTGGGTTTACCCTGCACTTCTGCATGTGCCGAATGCCAATTAAAACCGTCGTTTTGGACCCCTAGGATGGACTTTTAATTTACCCGGATTATTAAAATTATGCTATTTTTGAACTTATGAGAATATGGAATTTCAGACGCGTCATAAAAATAAAGGCAAATTACATAATTAATTTTATTTTCGGATCAGGATCGTTGGTCATCACGTCATGGGCCCATTCACCGAACGTGCGACGAGTTTAATGGTCGTTCGGCTTTGATTCTTGCACGAGTTGCATTGTTCTAAGCCCGCAAATCAAGATCCTTCCGCTCGAACCGAACCACGATTTTGCTAAGAAATTTCCACGATTTGCAAACGTTGTTCCGGAGTAAGTCTATTCATTGTGAAATGGCAATCAAACCTAAGCATAAATCAAGTGAGAGCTGTCAAAAAGACCATTTCGAAAAAAGTGTGACCAGATTGAAAACCACACGTCTAAAACAAACACCCGTTATATTCCAAATCGTCGTTAAATTGTTAAATCGTCTGTCGGTCTGTTTCGGAAAAGTAACTTGCATTATTGAAGCTAAATGGCTGAAATTTCGCAGAAACATGTGCTGGTAGACTGAAACGGCAGGTATTGAAAATAGGCTTAATCGGTCAAGAGGTTAACATTATCTCACCACTAGGTCTGGGTCAACCTCTAGAAAAATCAATAATCCTAAACTTAACAATTCTTAACTTAAAAACTAAAACCGTCGTTAAGTTCGACCAGGCTCTCACCCAGGGATTGCGTTGTAGTACGGCTTTGACAGGATTTGGGTATTTGTTCGTTTGTGGTTGGTCCATGTTTTTCGGCAATACATGTTTGGGGCCAGATGAACCATTGTCCTATTTAGATTCGGAAGAAAATTTCAATATTTTTCGACAGCCAATATGACTATTGATAAAGAGGGCCGAAAGGGTCATAGGGTGACCATATATTTAGGCCATAAATTTACACAAATCTTTAAAGTTAATGCATATTGAGATAATTCCACTGTTCATGAGTAAAAAGGCACACACTGTGAACAGATTTGTTGCCACAACCGAATTTTTTGCCAACCGAATGTTGGTGGTTGCACTTACTATCCATGTATTCCATTGCTGCAACTGAATGTTGATTGTGTTCACGGCAATTTTCTTAAGAGGCAACTGCCCGCCCCTATCGGTTGAGCAGGCAAAGTATCGGTAACCCTAACTAGTTAAGGTGATTATTGGAACTGAATTTTTACATGTATTGGTTGTTCTTACAATTGGTTGGTTAGAAATACTCTGTGTCATAGCCACGAATGTTTGGTAACTGGAACAACTATTGGTAAAATTTTATGAATTTGGTTAATATGACCGAAATAACAAATCAAATTGAGTTTGTATGTATAAGTACATGTGGATCATTCTGGACCGAATTTGTGTAAAGGGTCATGAAATTTAGGTGTTACAATGTCCGAAGAAATTTGAAGAAAAAGCTGATTATGATTAATATACCTAAGTTGGAAGTTTTGACGAAATGCTTTTCCTATATAAAATGCTTATAATTTCTCTTAGTGTTTTTTTG
This sequence comes from Hydrotaea diabolus, assembly GCA_963513945.1. Classification (NCBI taxonomy): domain Eukaryota; kingdom Metazoa; phylum Arthropoda; class Insecta; order Diptera; family Muscidae; genus Hydrotaea; species Hydrotaea diabolus. The sequence goes on along the minus strand of OY740716.1, from coordinate 240,072,989 downwards.
TTTATCAATTTCCATTCTACACAATCTTATTATAATTTTCATAATTTTTCCATAACAAGAAATTCCAGTATTCTGTAAAAAATTTAATTTGTCAACAAATTTTTTGAAAATTATACTATTGCCAATTTTTTTTTTGTCTTCGGTCAAAAAATAGCATAGCTAATAAAATAGACGTTAATTTCAAATTTAAATGGTTCAGTTGAGCTAAAATCGCCTTTTTGTAATTTCCAGTTGTCTAAAAACAATTGAAATAAATGTTAAAAACTTACAAAGAGTTCATGTTATTGCAGTGTCTGCGTATAAAAGCCCTGTCATATATTGAGTGTAAGTTTTTAGCGCTTGTTTCAGAGGTGTTTAGACTACCGGAAGTAGAAAAATATGCAGCGTAAGAAAAAACGCCTCAGTGCGCCCGTAGCATAAATGTGTTTTTGTTTTAAATACAGATTTGGTCAAAATTATAAGCGATACATTTTTTTATAGAGATTATATTCTGATGTTGGGACCACGGATAATAACCTTGAACTAAACAGGGTTTGGTTGCTACACAAAAGTTTTCTGTTGTCACAACCAATTGTTGGCCAAAATACCATGAACTTTAGAATTGGATTAATGCCATAACCACCAATTGTGGCAACCAACAGTTTAACTGAATTCGGCTGTTATAACCGATTTTTTTGGCTGTGAGTACCGTAATACTGTTGTAGCGACCATATTTTTGTTATAAGAAACATGTAACCATCACTACCATGACATTGCAACAGAGGGTCTGTTTTTTCAACCGAATATATGTAGTTCGGTCTGATTGCCAACTGATTTTTTCTCTGTGTGCACCTTATTTTCGGTCCTACCGTTCCAAAGATATAACTATTTGACTGAAATGAAAACAATTTTTGCAGTTCAGTCATATAGTCATAAATTTGAAACGGTAGGACCTCTGGGCTTCGTTTAGGTAATTTTGGAAGGTTAAGAGGTAGGCTATTTTTAAGAAAAAAAAACAAAAAAATCCGACCACTGGTTTCAAACCGCTGCCATTTTCGAGCATGGTCGTTGACGAACATAGAGATCTGCTATATATATTTCTGGCCTAATAATGAAAATGCGAACATTTATAATCAAAAATGGTTTTATTGTTTTTCAAAATATTCTCCAGCATGATTTATACACTTTTTCAAGCCAAGTGTCGAAGCACTTTTTCCACTTCGATTGAGACACCTCCAACACATGGTTTTTGAACGCTTCAACAGCATCTTCTGGCGACGAAAATCTTTGACCACGCATTTTTTCTTGATGTGCGGGAATAAAAATAAGTCATTGGGTGCCAAGTCAGGGCTGTGCGGCGGAAAACCCATCAATTCGACGTTTTGGCCGTTCAAAAAGGCGCAGGTTTGAGCCGATGTGTAAGAGCTCGCATTGTCATGGTGCACAATGATTCGTCTTCTCTTGTTCGTTTTTCGAATTTCTCTGAAGACTTCAGGCAAACAAATTGTGGTGTGCCACTCAGAATTGACCGTCCTACGTTGCTCAAGTGGAACAGTCGCCACATGACCAGTTTTGCCGAAGAAAGAGGCGACCATTTGCTTCGAAGTGCTTCTTCCACAAACAACTTTCGTTGGATTTGGCTCGTCTTCGAAGACCCACACAGTCGATTGTTTCAGGCTCATATGCATAGATCCACGATTCGTTACCTGCGACGAAACGTCTTTTGAAGCACCGCGATAGCACTTTTTCAAAATTTCTTTGCGGGATCTAACGAGAACAAACTTTTTTACGGCCAGGTGTTTATGCATATCGAATGTATGCTGGTGGAAGAAATGTCCAAGGATAGCTCTTTCTCACGGTATGTCACATGAGCGAGCGAGCGTCGGCAACGATTGTGTTATAGTATGGTGCTTCCTCGCCATACAAAGATTTAAGTTAAGATTTAAGTTGTAAAAAATGATCGCACGAAAATGTTCACGAGTTAATTCCATTTTTTGCCAAATTGATTTTTTCAAGTCACTTTAAACAACACAAATGATGGTCGTACGTCAAAGCGTTCTGAGAACGTTTATGCTTAAAAATGTCAAACTTTCCAATGGAGATGTTAGATGGCGCTAGGCAACACTTAGTCGTGAATGATTCACCCTGTATATACTTTGTCGCAGGAAGGTATTTCTATGTGTTACAAACCGAATAACGAACTTATATATACTCCCATCATATGGTAAAGAGTAAAAAAAACATAGTTAAAACTTCAAATACCCTTTAGTGTGGAAATAAAGTCCACCTTTTGGGAGGGAAACATTTTAAAAAATCCATTTTTGCAACAATATAAATATGGTTGGTGGGACAAAAGTATTGTTTTAATAGGTTTTATGTTAACAATAACATAATTACGGCAATCATACCGGCAAAACCTTAATTTCTTTTAATTTGACAATGTTATTTTTACGATTCTTACGCAATAATAGTAATAAAAATTATATTTTAAAAAAAAACTACGAATTAGTATAACTAAAATATTTTTATTAAATGGTTTGTTTTACTGTTAAATAAATCATAACTTACTTAATAAAATTCCGTATTGTTTAATAACAACGTATTCCAGTCTTTACAAACAATTTTGGGGATCATTGTATGGTTGTGCGTAAGTCATACTATGGTTGTACGTTAAACAAACTGTGGTTTTGAAAATAATAATATGGTTGTGGAGATCAAAGTATGGTTGACTGTGAATAATAATATGGTTGTTTGTATCATAGTATGGTTGTGTGTGAACGATTCTATTGTTGTGAGGACCATACTATTGTTATGGGGATCATAGTATGGTTGTGTGTGAAGCATACTATTGTTGTGATGATCATAATATTGTTGTGCCTCAACCATATAACCAACAATAGTATGGTGCTCTTCGAATATTGTTACCCCACCATACTTTTTTTCTGCGTGTAGACAAATAATGTTGCCGTATTATTCACATTTTTGTTTAATGTTACCAGAATACCAAACTGCAAACTAAATAGGTAACTAAGCTAGTTAGCCCTAACGAGCACAGCTAATAAGAGGGCGGTCTAAGTCTAAAGGTCCATTTAGTCTTGACGGTTGACGATAGGCAATCAGCTACTTCAGTTGAGGGTTGCATTTTGCATGTGTTAGAGGGAGATAGCTACAGTTTGACGGTTGACGACGGTAGAATTCTGCAGGTTGCAGAATCAACCGTCCACCGTTAACCGTCAAGACTAATTGGGCCTTCATACAGACAGAGGTCTGTAATACATTTTTAACAAGACGCAAACTTGATCTGCATTTTTTTTTATTTTTTCAAATTAGTAGAAATTTTGACAATATTGTTTTGTAACTGTACCTAAAATGGTTGTTTAATCAAATGGATGTTCGTTGGGAATTACATTTTTCGATCGAAAATTAAGTTTTCTTACAAGGGCGCGCTTGTATCACTCATTTACATATTGCAATCGGCAGCATTCAATTCTTTAGCCATCTCAACAAAGAAATGTGTGGCTTCGGCCATGGACACGTCGCTCAACATGCTATTGAGGGAGGGCAAGAACAAGCTGGAATAGATATCATCCAGCTGCACTTGGATTTGTTGCGTTGCCATCAGAACAAATTCACGAGACCATTTGTTGACAAAGTTGTTGGCCGAGATGTCCCACAAGTTGTTCCAGTTATTGAATAGAGCATCAGCGAGATAGAAGTTAATATTCAAGTCGGTAATCTGCATACCCTGACGACCGTCAACTTCAATGGGTGTCACTGTAAGGCCAGCAACAATACGATAGTCGGTCATTTTCATATTTATCAAGCCAGACTTGGCCATATGGACGGGGAAACCGGCCAAGAAAGCCTTAACATCGAATTCGCATTCGCCCAAAATGGCAATTTCGGGATAGATGACATCGAAGGTCATGCGGTAGGTGGAAGCATTGTAGGAGGTAGCCAAAAAGGTGAAATCATTCAAGCCGCTCACCATGAGATTGGAAATACTACCCTCAGTGCTGAATGGAGATTACGAGAGAATTTTAATTACAACCATTGCCAGGGCTAGTCTCCCTCTTAAAACTTACCTAAAGTAACCGTTGGAGAAGTTGAAGCTATAATTGTCCAGAGTGAATGGAGCCATAACGGGCACCATCAACTTGGGGTAGCCACAGGGCATTATGCGCTGGAAGGCCAGGTAGTAATTCTTCAAAGCCATGCCAAAGTCTGCCGGGGTGACAGTGTCGTTGCCGCCTTCATGTTTGACAGCTAATGGGAGATAATAAAAGCTTGTAATTTGCTTGACAACATGTCTAACTGATAGAACGTACCTGCGCAATTCACTTGGCTAGCCAAAACAGCCAAGACTACGATTGTCACAAATGTAGAGTACTTCGTTTCCATGTTGCTAAATAATGGTAGCTTCTTGAACGCCTTCGCTGTGAAAACTGTTTTAAGTTTACCAATTCGGGAACTATTTATATGAAGCTATACGAAGTACAAAATTTCTTATCTAACTGCCACTAGATTATATTGTACTAAGACAATGTTTGTGATTGTATTTGATGGATAACTTTTAATGGGTATATTTTTTGGGGGGTTTTCTAGAAAAAAACAGCCATCAATGTCGAGCAGTTAATATCGTTAACAGATATGTACTTCAAGTAGGCATTATCTTTCGAAGAAAATGAAGAACAAAAAAAATGTTGCCCGTCGAACTTATCCGTCTCGGCTGATCAACTGTTCACCACTTGTGTTAAGAGGTTAGTCGATTAAAGATATCTTCAATTTTTCTTTAGAATTCGTTTGTAAACAGGTTTAGATTGCAACAGTTTCGAGATTGCGACATGCAATTTCCCTTGCCAATATTAAACAATTGCTGATTTTGTATGCCCATCCAAATGTTACACAGTGGTTGGAAAAGAAATATTTGCTAATAAGTCTCTAATTTCTATTGCATACATAGGTACACACAGATAAGAGATTTGTTACCACAACCGAATGTTGGTAGTATCCATGTATTTTACAGCCGAATGTCGATTGGGTACATGGCAATTTTCAGTAGATGAAACTGACCGTATCGACTGAGGAGACAAAGTATCCGTAATCCTACCTAAGTAGGATGATTATTAGATCTGACTTGAAACTGGTTGTGGTTTTAGATTATAACCACGAGCATTCGTTAACTGGATCAACAGATGATTACATTTTGTGTATTCGGTTAACAAACCGACATAAAAAATTTTTGTTTTTTTAAATTTTTATATTTAAAGATTTAAAAATTTTATTTTGTATTTCGATCGCCTACGACGATTATATCCTCAGGAAATAATTTAACTAACAAAGAAGTGAACCGGTACGCTTAATATTATTTCGATCGCCTTCGACGATTATCCTCAGGAAATAATTTAACTAACAAGGAAGTGAACCGGTACGCTAAAATATTATTTGCGACTCTTGAAGCGTACCGGTTCACTGTATTGTTAGTCATATTTTTTCGCGCTCTAAGGCGATCGAAATATCGGAAAATAAATATACGAGTAATAAACAAAATAAATTAGTAAAACCAATATATTTTTTTTATGCATGACCTCGAGCCAGACAATTCAGAAAAATATAAATAAATAAAATAAAGTCAACTATACTTTAATCGCCAAATATTTTGTCTGTTATTTGAATTTTGAACATTTTTTTTTTAAATTGGGTTTTTTTCGAATCTTATAATTATCAAATTGGTAAAATTGAACAAAAAATAAATTTTGGTTTAAAACTGTTAAAGAAATATAAGATAAATGTGATATGGGTTTTGAAAGCTAACCTCAATAGCGTTAGTCTGTAACAGGATCCTAAAATTGTTTCTACTTTCATCATGGAGTGGTCAGATAATGAGAACCGCATCGCTGTAACAGCGCTTTTCAAGTGTGAAATGATAAAAGCGATTTTTACGCACTTATATGCCAGTAACTTGGTTGAATATCAAATGATTTAAGTTTTTCGGCTGAATTTAAATGCGGTCTTTCGAATGGTGTAAGCACTTTTAAATCACACTGAAAAAGTCTGTGTAATTTTTCTGTAAACTAATTTTTTTTAATTTTTTAACTTTGGATATTTGTTTTAAAGGAACCGAACAATTTTTGATCTGAATAATAAAGAGAGTGTTCTTAAGAATAAAATTCCGTGTCATTTTTAAAAATCCGTTAGAAACTGATTGAGTAATTCAACTTTTATTAAAACAAAATTTTTTGAAAAAATAAAATTTTTGGCCAAACTACTCAGAAATATTTGTTTGACCATTTTTTTATTGAATATCTCAGTATACCATTAGTCATTTAAACTCTCCTTATTATTCAGTTTAAAAATTGTTCACTTCTTTTTAAAAACGAATCCAAATTTAAAAATTAAAAAAAAAATCCAAATTTAAAAATTACAAAAAATGAGTTTAAAAAAAAAATGAGTTTACAGGAAAAATACACGTATTTTTGTCAGTGTGATTTTAAAAGCGTTTACACCATTCAAAAAGCCGCAGTTTTTTTTCCAAATCAGCCGAAAAACTTAAAATCGGGTTTTATTCTACCTAGTTACTGGCATATAAGTGCGTAAGATTCGAAAACCCGGGTTTTTACCCGTTACTCCAGATTTTGGAGGTGTTTGGGAAATATAAAATCCGGTTTCTTGTTGTACTCAGCAAGATCTACAACAAAAATAATATCACGTCCTAGGTATTTGACTTCATTCTGTTTCGTTACACTGTTTTATTAAAGCATGCTATCTCTTAATTTGGTGTTTGCTTTTCTACCTTTTTCGAAAAAGTGAAAAAATAATTATTTATCCAGAGTTTGAGTATTTTTAAATTCTACAGAAATGTGTGTGCTTTTTTAAAGAAATTGTATAAATGTTTTTTAAATATGGTTGATTTAGTTAAAATGTTCTACTTAATTTCTACTATTATAATTTTGGTATAGACCGTCCAAAATTAAATCAAAATATTTTGAAAATAAAAGGGCGTTTAAAGAAAATATTATAAAACTCAATGAATAAGTTATGTTCGGAATCGAAACCAAAATCGACACAGAGAGGCGATAAGAATATCAACCTTTTTCCGCACATTTTTTTAAATAAACTACAAATTGTGATCGATATGAAATATATATTTTTAACACATCTTTAGCCACGACTTTAATCATTCAATTGAGGTATTTTGTGTCACATTTACTCTTAAGTTGTCGGAAATATTTAGGTTTTAATTCTTCTTTACTTAACATAACTTATATTTCATAGTAGCTTTATCTTAAAATTCACTTGTGCATACAAACTATATTAGAAACAAAAGTGAAACCCAAGTTTTAAAAAAAACTTGATCACAATTCAAATAGCAGAATAACTATTTTTAAATAATTGTTTTTTATTTCGGTCAGATAACCGGATACATAAAATTTAACCATAAGATGGTCTAGTTAACCAATGTTCGTGATATCGACGACCGGGTTCAAAGAGTACTTATAGCCAATAATCTATAACAATAAATAATTGTTTTTTATTTCGGTCAGATAACCGAATACATAAAATTTAACCATAAGTTGGTCAAGTTATCCAATGCTCGTGGTATCGACGACCAGGTTCAAAGAGTACTTATAGCCAATAATCTATAACAACAACCCAATAATCCTCCTAATAACTAGTTAGGGTTACCGATACTTTATCTCTTCAATCGATGCTGTCCCAATACTGAAAATTGTCGTGTACCGTATCATCATTCGGTTGTCGTGATGGAATGAATGGATAGTAGGTGCAACCACCAACATTCGGTTGGCAAAAAATTCGGATGTGACAACAAATCTGTTCTATGTTTAAATGTCGCATAAAATCCTAAGAAGATCCTGCATAACCGTCCTCCTCTCTCTTAAATGCACGATGTAGGACAATAAAAAAATGCCAGAGCGTTCTAATCAGACATATTTCTTATCGGTTGGTGTACATATAAAATTGGCAATATCGGGCAAAAGGGGGAAACGTTTAAAACACAGTGCCAAATTTCTTGTTTGTTATTTCCACTACACAACTTAAAGTATTAACTTTAAAATTAGCTTTATTAAAAGTTCTCGGCATAAGCACATTAAACGTAAATGGGCATGATCATTAGGCCCTAGGGGCCAAAGAAAACCTTCCATTTATATAGCTGCATTTCAGATTTGGGCCAATTTCGATTCTAGGGATACAGAAACCGGTTCCCTCCCTTAAACATTGATATATGGGTATCTAAAGAGATGAAAATTCGCCACGAATTCGAGCATAACATTAATTTTAGGATTTTCCTTAATTGAAGTCCTTGGGTCTTCGGCCAATGTGTCCCTATGCCCTAGGGCGGAGACAGGTATGGGCAGGGGGGCAGACCATACAAAATAATGTCAAAATTCTGGAAAATTATTAAATGTATCTATAAAGTAGAAAAAGAATCGTGACAGAAGTAGTGGAAGCGATAACAGCGACAATACTCATTTGCCACAATCATCTGCTCCCGAAGCGCCTTCTACAATCAATATAGAAATCAATGCAAATGATGGATGCCACATGAATAACGTGGGGCGTTATGTTGGACGAAATCATCAACTGTCAGCTGCAAAGAGAAAGGATATTCTGCTCCGACCATGGGTTTCTGAAGCTGAGTATGATTTTAAAAATGATGCAAAAAGTTTACAAAGAAAATTCAACTATGCTTGGCTAGACCAATATGTACCGTGGTCTATTCCAAGCGTTTAAAAGGTGCTCTTTGCAAGTACTGTGTACAGTTTCCACCAGTTCCTAGAACTGTCCGAGGAGTATTGGGTTCATTTATGATCCTGCCTTTTTTAGGATTTAAAATTATCAACTACGACTGCAAAAAGAATGCAGACACAAGCCTTCACCTGATTGCAACCGCTGCAGCAAAGGCTTTTGTTGAAGATGTGCCTATACGAGATGTGCAATTACAAAACAGTCGCGAGAAACTCGAAGAAGACAATAGAAATATAATGTCATCAATTATTTCATGTGTGATATTTTTCAGAACTTGCGATATACCACTCAGGGGCAAAAAAAAACAGGATGGCGGCGTGCTATTAGATTTAACAAACATGAGGATCGATTCGAGTGACACTAAATTAAAAAGCCATATAGAAAAATGCCTCCGGAACGCAATTTATACTTCACCACAGCACAGCAGGTTACAAACGGCCAATATTATTCGTGAGCCTCTAGTGCCGAAGGAGAAGATATTGCTGCCTCCACTGCATATTAAACTTGGAATTGTTAAGAATTTCATCAAAACTGTCGCCAAAAGAGATGTGTTTGAAACTAATTTACCCGAGACTCAGCGAAAGTAAAATTAAAGAAGGTAAATTATAATATCACATTCATTTCCCATGATTTTCCATCTTAACAACTTCATTTTTTCCAATCAGGAGTACTAAATGGTCCAGATATACGAAAGCTGATTAAAAGTGGCGCATTCAACAATATTTTGATTGACGCTGAATTGGACGCATGGCAGGCAATCAAAGAAGTAATAGAAGGATTGTTGGGAAAGCATCGTTCTACCAACTACGATGTTTCTGTCGCAAGGATGTTAAGATCGTTCTCGGAAATTGGTATCCACATGTCCTTGAAAATCCATTATTTACATCATCATCTGGACTACTTCAGCAAACAATTGGCTACCGAATCTGCTATGCCATTTGAAATGAGATATAGAGGGAAAAAGTCGCCGAGTGCAATACTTGCGGAAATATGCTGGTCTGGTGGAGTAAGCTTGTGTGCCAAGACAAGGATAATCCTGATGATAAAGAATTTTCAGGAGGTGCAGAAGGGCCAGCAGTGGAGTCACACATTGACATTATGAGTGGTTCAGAAACTGATGACAGCGATGAATGCGATGCTACTAGTCCCGAACAACCACCATCGAAAAAGTCTAGGCAATATTTATTAAAATAAATAAAAATAAATAAATAAAATAAAAATAAAAAATTATACAAATTTTTACTTTATTTTTTTAGTAGTTTATGGCCAGAAGTCTGGAGTTATTGGGGAAAATTTATAAAAAAGGCGATAAATGACACTTTGTGAATAAAACATATATCAATATTCTTGTCAAAATGGGATACCTTCACTTAATTGTAAATAAAAGCAGAACGCGTTAATCGATTTCTAAGATCAATGTCGCATTTTGTTTATAGGTTATGTGACTTTACGTGAAAGTTATAAGACTCTACACGTTTTTCCGTTTGGGATTTATATGTTTTAAAAAAAAAAATTTTTTTTTTGGCAAAATTTTCTTCATAAATTTATTTCTAATTGCAAACATGTTGATTTGGTAGAGAAACAGCATATTAATGGATTAAAGAAAATGTAATTATTAATTTTTCTCAATTTATTTCAGCAAAATCGAACTAGTCGTTCTCGAGTTATGTCAAACTACGTTTTTGCCAACATTTTACAACTAAGCGAAAAAACATCAAGATAAGGAAAGAATGTAAAAGGTCATAAAAAAAAACTGGCACATACGAACGCAAAACCCTTTGAGGGTTTTAATATACCATCACCCTGACTTGGAATTTCTCACCCCCCAGACGATAACCCCAAAAATGTTCCACTGTGTAATTATACCGTATCTGGATTCACTTACAACCTCTTTGCAACTACGATTTTCGAATGAAAATACCCAAGCTTTTTCGATATCTAGATTGCACCCATTGCATATGGTTAAATATTCTAGTGAAAAGGTACATAATAACTCGAAGCTTTTCCAACAGATTTATGTTCTAGATATCGGAAAGGAATTGATTCTTTGGTACAATCTGTGGAAGAAAAAGAAATTCTGCGAACAAGACTTGAAGGGTATTGAAGTTGTTGTCCTATTTAAAGACACAAACGAATTTCTACCTACGATACAAAAAATACATTTCTATTGTGAGTGCCTTACCGTAGCAATAGCGACTGTGGAGAATTCCTGTAGTACACTATGTAGAGTTAAAACGTGGTTGAGGAGCACAACAGGAGTGGAAAGGCTTTCCGGGCTATAACTCATAAGCGTACACAGAAAATTCATCAACAAAAACCGTATGATGATTGAGAAGGAAATAACTGAACAATTTGCAGAAAATCCAAGCCGTTTTATATTATTGTAGCATAAAACAACGATTAAAAATAAATACTTTTGCTACTGAAATACATGATTTTTAATTTTAATTTTAAATCTTAAAATTTTACCAATAAAATTTATTTATTTTTTTGTTTATCTTTATGAAAAATATTTTCAAAACAATGAGTATTCATTTTTCATTAGGTAAGTTTTTTTGTGCTTGTAGGGACATAAATACGCGTACTGTTACACACGTTTTATGCTGTAAAATAAAAAGTACTGAATATTTTTGGACCAAATATTTTTAAATATATTTACTGGTGTATATTGTATCCAAAAAGAATCTACTTATTCGAAATGTGCTCCCCTTGCCTTAACACACGCCTTAAGTCGCACTGGCCAATCTTCAATTGCTACACAAACCTCGTCCATTGAAAAATTGGCCACAGCTCGAACCAAAGCAGTCTTAAGAGATCCAATGTTGGGGTATCTTTTGTGACAAACCTTGTTTGCTAAAACCGTCCACAATTTGTAATTTGTTATGGGTTCAAATCTGGACTGCCTGAGGGCCATTCTTCAGAGGAAATGAACGCTGGCAAATTGTTTCGAAACCAGGCCTGGGACGTTTTAGCCTTATGGGCCGGCGCAGAGTCCTGCTGGAAAGTCCATGGCTGGTTTGGGAACAGGGAATCGTTAAGAGGATTCACAGCGGCTTCCAAAACGGTTTCGTGGTAAACTTTGGCCGATGTTTTGACTCTTTGTTCGCAGAAATGCAGGCCAGTGGCCTCGTCGTAAGAGACACCCCACCAAACCATGACTGAAGTTAGATGATGACACTTTTCCACCCTTGGGATCAGTTCAAATGCTGCCTTAGATGACCGCGCGTACACTCTATTATTTTGCATGTTACATTTTTCCTGAACGGTAAAAATTTTTTCATCGATGAACAAAATTTTTCTGTGCAAGTTATCAGCATGCTTCAACAAAAGACGTTTTAGTCCTATTTTTTTTGAAGCGGCAGTCAGTAAATGTCCGTTACGTCGTTTGAAAGCCCCAAGTCCCAAGTCTTTTTAATGATTCGACTCATGGACTTTTGCGTGTTATTCATCTTACGGGCCATGATTTAACGGCTTTGATGACATGCGGTGTTCGAACAGGGCATGGGCGGCCCGATCGGTGGCGGTCTTTTATATCTCCAGTCTCCTCAAACAGTTTTATGCATTGGTAGACGAACATGTGGCTAATCCCTAGTGGCCGGAGCGTTTTGAAAATATCACTTTTTTCATTTCACACTTGAAAGTTGAAACAATTTTAAAATCCCGTTACAGACTAACGTTATTGAGGTTAGCTTTCAAAACCCATATGACATTAACGGGGTATGTTCAGTTCTACTATCGAAATTGGTGTGTTCAATGTTGTAACAGTATTTATGTCCCTACTAAGTACGAGTATGTAAAAGTAATACATATGTGACAGCGCATAGAGAAAGGAAACTAAGGGTAATAAAATCAATTTTAATTTTTTTTCTTTTTTTGATGAGGACAACATCTGAGCATCGAATGAGACTGATCCCATGCCCCAAAAGTGTTCCCTCCCAGAGATATGCGCGTTTTATGACAGTAAGGTCGACGTTTCTAAGCGCAAATAGAAAGGGACCTAATCTTTAAAATGGCTCTCCTGAACAAAACTTTTCATTAACTTTTCACTTTTTTTTTGATGTGGACAACATCTGAGCATCGAATGAGACCGATCGCATGCCCCAAAAGTGTTCCCTCCCAGAGATATGCGCGTTTTATGACAGTGAAGTCGACGTTTCTAAGCGCAAATAGAAAGGGACCTAATCTTTAAAATGGCTCTCCTAAACAAAACATTTCATTAACTTTTCACTTTTTTTTTTTTGATGTGGACAACATCTGAGCATCGAATTTATTAAAGTGAAGTCGATGATTCTAAGCGCAAATAGAAAGGGACCTAATCTTTAAAATGGCTCTCCTGAACCAAACTGGTTTATAACCTTAGGTCCCTTTCTATTTTGCGCGTCACATATTAAGAAAAAAAAACAAGAACTTCGTCCCCCTAATTGAGATCCTGGCGTAGGGTGCCGAAAAAAGGCATATCTGACCATGGACACATCAGTTACAATAGAGTTTACTCATTTATCGAAATACCCAAACATCGACAAGAGACATGTTGTTACTTAAAAAAAAAACAAACAAATCAAATGTCAAATTAAGTTTGGCCGGCCAATGATTGTGTACCCTTCATCAATCCAATATGAAAATTATTTTCCAATCCAATATGAAAATTATGTGCAGAAAGTGTGGTGCCGGCCCAGTTAGTTTTCTTACCATGTAAACATTAAACATACCAGCTATTAGGTATAAGTAGGTTCGCAAAATAAGGTCTTAACAAGTTAAGGGTTGTACGGTCAGTACTACGACTCCTTGTCCAATTTTACAATAACATAGTCTTTTTTAATTTCCTAGTCGCTGATTATACCCTGCACCACTATGTGGAATAGGCTATTATAAGTTAGTTTAATTTCAAATTTTACTAAATGATTATTATATCGAACTCGAGGCCAAGAAAATACAAAAACAAATGAACATGTAAATTACGTAAAAACAACCAACATTTGTGCTTACACTTACAACAAAATTAAACAAAATAACTCCGTAGCGACTACCTTTCTTGATGTTAAGAAATTTACTGACCGTCGTTGATTTGTTGCACTTTTTTTGTTCTTTATTTGTTTTTCTTATAAGACTCCTTTGGCTTTGAGTTAAATTATCAACGTAAGTTTTAAAATTCACTCTCTGCTCATTTGGAGTACTCATAATGTGCAGCATTTCGAGTGTTAATCGTTTGTTGTAGTGGCTTTCACATTGTAATTCACTCACTCTCTTAAGCTCTGGCTGGTGTTTTTCACTTGCACAGTGGGCCACAAGTATTGTTTTCGGTGTCATCATCATATTATAATTTTTTAATTTTATGTCAGATTTGTGTCCTGAAAGTCGTGTTTTTAGTCTGTTTTTGGTGGTACCGATGTAGTATTTGTCGCATTGTGCCATTTCGTTACCCTTGCATTTTATTCGGTATATTAAGTTCGATTCGTCTATTATTTCAGTTTTAGATTTTATGTTTGTAAAAAGCTTGTTTAATGTGTTGTTTGACGTTGGCGCAATTCTGTAGTTCATTATGGCCGGCATCATTTTTGAAGAAATATAGACCAATGATTTCCTCTGCCCATAGAGCAAACCAAACAGAGTTTTTTTTTGAAGATGTAGCGCTGTCTCTTTAATGGCTTGTGGATTTTCTTTACTCCAAATGCTACAATTTTGGTTATTAACATATCCATTCAACCAAAAGTAAGCTTTATTCCTCGGTGGCCATCTCGTTTTGGGCCCATTCACCACGATTTGCAAACATTGCTCCGGAGTAAGTCTATTCATTATGAAATGGCAAACCAAACTGAGCATAAATCAAGTGTCAGCTGTAAAAAGGATCAACATCGAAAGTGTGGCCGATTAAAAACCACAGATAAAAAAACACCGTTTATAAGTAATGTTTGTTGATTTTTCCAGAGGTTCGCCCTGTTCTTGTGATGGGAAATTTTTTACCTATTAGCCGATTTGGCCAATTTTGAAAACCAACTGTTTTAGTCCATCAACACATGTTTTGCTCAACTGCAGCCACCTAGTTTCAATAGTGCGACCTGCAGTTTGTTTTGCACAGACAGACAGAAGGACATGGCTTGATCGTCTGAGAATTTTTCGACGATTTAGAAGTATATACTACGAGTATATACTTCATGGGGTCTCCAATCAATATTCCAATGTGTTGCACCGGCCGGTTTGGTCAAAAAAAGAAATATGAGTAAATTAAAGCAAATTTTTTATGCTATTTTAAAGAAGTATCCTGTCAACAGAATCAGCGTGTGGCTTTCTAACTGGCAATAAGAAACATGCTACCCTTCTTTTACTACAATTCTCACATATAGGTGGGTGCTCTCAGTCTTCCAATTCATTATATTTTTTTAAGGATTGCAAAAAGGCGCTATTGGTTGTCATATAAATGGCATTTTATGCCATTTATTTTTTTAAACTCCACCATACAATGGAGGGTATATTAGTTTTGTCATTCTGTCTGTAACACCTTGAAATAATCATCGGAGATGATCATATCAGGATCATATTCTTGATCCTCGTAAAATTATAAGACGATCTAGCCATGTTGTCCGGCTGTCCGTCTGTTAAAAACAAGATAGAGCCTGCATGAAAACATGTGGGGATCTGAAATTTGACACAAACATGTGTGTAGCATGGTTGGTATTGAAAATGGGCTATATAGCTCCACGGAAAGTTGGTGTTGAAGACCCTCAACCGACACTACCTCATAAAAATTAGGTTTTATTTGGAAATATCCGTCCAGTTCTTGAGCAAAATCACTGAAAATTTGCAAATAATAATCTCTATATAGGCGCAATCATCTATGTAAAAATGGTTTAGATTGGGCCACCATTTCTTGTACCTCCCATACGAACGGCCTTATGGGCCTTGAGAAATAATATAACTATAACTCACCACAAACTTGACCTATCGAAATGAAATTTTACATATCAAGATCTCTATATACAACACACTTCTGCGCCAAATTCTGTTGAGATCGGAAAAGTCCCACTGGTACCTCTCACACAAACTTGACCTATCGAAATGAAATTTTGCACATAAAGATTTCTATATAGAACACACTTTCACACCAAATTTGGTTTTATTTGGGAATCTGGTGGAGGGTATCCAAAGTTCGGCACAGCCAAACTTAATATTTTTTACTTGTTTGAATATAATTGCCTTAAAATGTGGGCCGCAAACTACGCCTCAGGGTGTCCATTCTGAGGGTAAAATTTTGGATGACTCGTTCGAGCATTTCGACCGGTATGGCGCGTAATATAGGCATCCAAAACCTGAATCGTAGCTGGTTTATCAGAATAGACTTTTGAATTATGAGCCCCAAAGAAAAAAGTCTAAAGGTGTGATATCGTATCATACGATCTAAAGGGTGGTTACATTTTAAAGGCCGATGTTGAATGTGAACCAAACCTAAACGTCAAGTTTTTTTTTGCATTTGATATTTCTCAATTTCAGACTATGAACCATCTGAACCGTGGTCGTCATCAATGGTCAGAATGGTGGCAAGAAAGGGCAACAGTGGATGATCAATTTTCAAAGAAAATCATCTTCAGTGATAAGGCACATTTTCACCTCAGTGGATTCGTCAATAAGCAGAATTGCAGCATTTTGGGCGAATGATAATCCAAGAGTGATTGTTAAGAAAACAATGCACCCACAAAGAGTGAGTGACTGTTTGGTGCGGTATATGGGCCTTGCGGCATCATCGGGCCATATTTTTTTCCCAAAATGAGGCCGGTTAGGCAGTTACTTGAATGGTGTTCGCTATCGTGAGATGATAACGAACTTTTTATGGCCCGAATTAGAAGATATGGATGTGGACGATATGTGGTTTCAACAGGACGGTGCCAATTGCCACACAGCTAATGAAACAATGGTTCTTTTGCGCTACAAATTCTTTGGCCGTGTTATCTCACGCCGTGGCGATGTTAATTGGCCGCCAAGATCATGTGATTTGACACCGTTAGACTTCTTTCCTTGGGGTTATTTGAGAGAAAAGGTCTACGTCGATAAGCGAGCAACAATTCAAGAGCTAAAGGATCAAATAATTCGGCACATTAACGGCACAGAACCTCAATTACGCCTCAGCGTCATCGAAAATTAGGATCATCGGATGTAGGTGTGTCGCAAAGGTAGCGGCGGCCATTTGGCCGATATTTTGTTCCAAACATAATTGAACCATACCTATATAATCATAATAAAAAAATGGCAATAATTTCCTAAATAATTTGTGTTATTTCAAAGCCAACATCGGCCCTTAAAATTAAACTTTAGATTTAGATGGCCAACACTCCGGCCCAAAACGTGAATTTAGGTACTCTTCGAAATGATCTCTCAATATGTACATCTGTTAAAACCAAATTTCGTCAAGATTACGGGCTTCAATTTCAGGTAGCAAAAAGTCCGATATCATGGGCCGATAGCGAGCACTATTTACTGCCACCATCTTTTTGAAAAAATATGGACCGATGATTCCACCAGCCTATAAACAGCACCAAACCGTAGCACTTCTTGAACCTCTTTGGGTTGCACTTCAGCCCAAATGTGGCAATTTTTGTTGACTTTGCCTTTGAGCCAGAAATGGGCCTCATCACTGAACAAAATTTTGGTCGAAGACAGTTTCTCACCGAACGCTCATTTGCATAATACAGTTGCACAATTTGGAGACGTGGTTGCGGTGTATGCCTTTCCATGATGTAATGGCAAACACTACTGAAAAGAAAAAAAAAAAAACAAAGTTTAAAATTACTCATGCGTAATCAGTTAAAAAAAATTCTATTGAAAAAAATACCACTAGATTGATCATCCGATAGAGTACACGCAGAGAAAAGATATGGTTACTATATAGTCACCGCAACAATAATATGTTCTCTACAATAAAAGCATGTTCGTCGCAACCATTGCATTGTTTTTTGAATTTCATTTTAACAACAGTATGATTGCGGCAATATAAATACGGTTGAAATGTAACAATAGTATTATTGCCAAATTAAGAAATGCAAATATGGTTGTAGCAACCATATAAACATGGTTGGTGCAACAAAAGTATTGTTGTTTAAAATTGACGTTAACAATAATATGATTGCGGCAATCATGCGGTATGGTTGCGAATATTTTTGTGTGCGCGTATGTTTTTTTCGTATACCAAAGAAAAACACATAAACGCGATACAGTACATGGTTGTTGTCCATTATTAAAAACAACAACAATCGGAAGGTAGTTCGAGGGATTTTTATTGTGTTAACTTTGTTCGGTGAAATACTCTACTACCGACTGGTTCTCGTTTATTTAAAATCTGCCTGCACTTAAGTATATAGCCATTGATCTTGGTTTAAGCATTCATGAAGTAGCATTCACCTCTGCTGGCAACTAAAAGTATTTTTGACTGCCGTTGGAATATATATTTTTGTTTCTTGAATAAAATGTTCAATAAAAACATGGCTTAAATTCTGGCTATTAACTTATTGTAATGCAATTTAATATAACTTGCTTGATAAAAATCTCTATTTTTGAATAACAACATAACCCAATCCTAATAAATAATTTTAGGGATCATAGTATGGTTGAGTGTGAATCATACTATGGTTGTGGGGATCATAGTATGGTTGCGTGTGAATCATACTATGGTCGTGAGGATCATACTATGGTTGTATGAGAAACATACTATGGCTGTGAGGATCATAATATGGTTGTTGAGATAATAGTATGCTTGAGTGTAAATCATCCTATTTTTGGGAGGATCATAGTATGCTTGTGGAGATCATAATATGGTTGTGGAGATCATAATATAGTGTGAATTTTTTTCTGCGAGTATAAATTACACAGGCTGATGAAAATTTATAGCAATAGCCAGGGCCCCTGTAGCAACTTCTATGCACACGGTACTATCTGAGCGTATATTGAAACCATTTGTCTGCTCGTAAGAATGCTACGCCCTATTCTTGCAACTTTAACTCTTAGAACCTTAACGAGGACAAAGGTAACAAAAATTTAAATTCCATATACGAGTGCGGGTATACATGTATGTCGGATCAACCGACTGAAACGTTTTTACTCGTTTTTATAAAAATTGTGCTCAGAAGATGATTACATTATTCCGCAGGAAAATTTTGGCACTGAATTTAATCACAATTTTGCTGCTCACAATTTAAGCACTTTTATTAATTTTTATTTAATATTATTTTTTTTATATTATTATTTTTAATCAGAGTATGAACATAATAGTTTATCGAAAGGATTAAAAAATAGATTGCAAAAATAGATTTTTCGACAACGAAATGTTAAAAATTCCAAACAATTTCCAACGTTTTTGTTTCTCTGCGTGATCTGACAGATAAGTTGAAATTTTAAGAAAATGAATGTTGCAGATCATTCCAAAGTGTCAGCTATGGAAGGAACAGTAGTTAACCCACTAAAGCGTGGTAGCAGAGATAATAAATACGCCTAGTACCGTAAACAATTTATTGTCCTTCTTATCAACTAAATTAAAACGCCAGAGTTAATGCTCCCCACGAACATTTAAGAGTTTTAGAGAAAGAAGTTTAAGATTCACTTAAGTATGCCACACCTGTGCCACTCTCTATCTTTTTACTTACCTTCGAATTTTACATATCGAAATCCAACCCTTAGCCATCTCTCTCCCTAGCCACCATATAACCAAAAGACCATGTCAGTTCTGCTTTAAAGTACACACAGAGAACAGATTTGTGGCCTCAACCGAATATTTTTCCAACCGAATGTTGGTGGTTGCACGTACCATCCATGTATTCTATCGTTACAACCGAATGTTGATTCGGTACACAGCAATTTTTCGAAGATGAAACTGTAACTTTCGGTTGAAGAAAACAAGTATCGTTAATCATATTATATTACGATGATAACTAGAGCTGAATTTGTATATGTATTGGTTGTTGTTATAGATTGTTGGCTATAATTACTTTTTGAAAAAAAAATATATTTTACCACCTTGCAATGGGTTCACTAGGTAAAATAAAGCATTGCCATGATTCCGTCATCTGAAAAGAATAAATTGGGTATACGAGGGTTGCAATATATATTTATGGCCTAGACAACACTAAGTGTTGCCTGGCGCCATCTGACAGTTCCATTGGAAAGTTGGACATTTTTTAGCGTAAACGTACTCAGAACGTTTTGACGTACGACCATCATTTGTGTTGTTAACAGTGACTCGAAAAAATCAATTTGGCAAAAAAATGGAATTAACTCGTGAACATTTTCGTGCGATCATTTTTAACAACTTTCGACGTGGATTATCACGACCAGAGTAAATCGATGAACTAAAATCTTTGTATCGCGATAAAGCACCATCCTATTGCACTGTGAAAAACTGGTTTAACGAATTCAATCGTGGCCGACGCTCGCTCAAAGACGAAGGTCGTGAAGGTCGTCCAAAAACGGGCGTTGTGCCAGAGAACATTGATGCCGTACGTGAACTGATAATGAAAGATCGTCATGTGACATACCGTGAGATATAAGCATCCCTGGGCATTTCTTCCACCAGCATACATTCGATATTGCAAGAACACCTGGTCGTAAGAAAGGTTTGTTCTCGTTGGATCCCACACAATTTGACAAACGCCCAAAAAAAGGATCGTGTCGATTGGTGCAAAGAAATTTTGAAAAAATACGAACGCGATGCTTCAAAACACGTTTGTAAAATCGTCACAGGTGACGAATCATGGATCTGTGGGTATGAGCCCGTAACAAAACAGCAATGGACCGTGAGGGTCTTCGAAGACGAGCCAAATCCAACGAAAGTTGTTCGTGGAAGAAGCAC
Source organism: Hydrotaea diabolus (assembly GCA_963513945.1). Classification (NCBI taxonomy): domain Eukaryota; kingdom Metazoa; phylum Arthropoda; class Insecta; order Diptera; family Muscidae; genus Hydrotaea; species Hydrotaea diabolus. The sequence goes on along the minus strand of OY740716.1, from coordinate 240,052,414 downwards.
TTCGAAGCAAATAATCGCCTGTTTCTTCGGCAAAACTGGTCATGTGGCGACTGTTTTGCTTGAGCAACGTAGGGCGGTCAATTCTAAGTGGTACACCACAATTTGTTTGCCTGAAGTCTTCCGAAAAATTCGAAAAACGAAAAAGAGAAGACGAATCATTGTGCACCATGACAATGCGAGCTCTCACATATCGGATGAAACTAGCGCCTTTTTGACTGGCCAAAACGTCAAATTGATGGGTCATCCGCCGTACAGCCCTGACTTGGCACCTAATGACTTCTTTTTATTTCCGCACATCAAGAAAAAATGAGTGGTCAACGATTTTCGTCGCCAGGAGATGCTGTTGAAGCATTTAAAAACCATGTTCTGGAGGTTTCTGAATCGGAGTGAAAAAAGTGCTTCGACAATTGGTTTGAGCGCATGCCAAAGTGTATAAATCATGCACTTTGAAAAACAATAAAACCATTTTTGATGATAAATATTAGCATTTTCCAGAAATATATATAGCAGCCCTCGTATAACAATATTTATTGTCATGCTTTGGGTGGCCGTAACCCGAAAAAAATATGTCGCCAGCAAAAAAATTGGTTGCAATTTTCAATATTAAGGAAGTCTATCTATGGGCCAATTCTGATCAAGTCTGAGTAATGTCCCTAAATAACATTTAAGCATGTTAATATATTATAGAGTTATAAAGTACATCTTCAACAACTACTATTAGAAAAATAATTACTGTGATATTTTATGTTTCGTAGTTTAATTAATTTGTGGTTTATGTTAGTGCTGTTCAGTACTGTATTAAAAGTTAAAGACAAATTAAGTGTAGATTGACGGAAGATTTTATATTTTATAAAATTCTCATCCCTGAAGAGTTGAAAAAATCCCAACGAAACGTCGGATTATAAGAATGAAATAATAATATTGTATTTGCATTGAAGCCCATTTAGGAAATCCTCGAAAGCCCATTTAGGCAAACCTAAGAAAAACCAAAAAAATATTCGTTTACATAGTTTTTTTTATTTATAGTTCGTTTATTTATGCGGCTATATCGCTTGGAAGCATTAACATTCTAATCCAAGGAACTTAAACTGTCCGACCATTTTCTCTTTATACATTTTTGAGGGATTTCGAAATATGTTTTCGTCGTAAACAAAGGTTTATTTGTAACTAGAAGCGATAAAATATTACAGGGTTTATCTGTTGATGTTGGAATTAACAATTTCATGTTGGAACAGCAAAATAAACAGGGTTTGGTCACTACAAAGAATTAATCTGTCGTTACCACCAATTATTGGCACCAAAGTAACATGTACATCACAAATGGTTGGTTGCCATAGCCGCCAGTTGTCGCAACCAGTAGTTAAACTGATTTTGGTTAGTATAACTGTGTTATTGGCTGTGAATACCGTGATATGGTTGTGGCAACCAACTCAAACCATGTTACCATTATAACTGTGGATTGTTGGTTATTTCTACAGAACGCCGTGTTTGTAGTTCGGACCGATTTCCAACTGATTTTTTCTCTGTGTGTAGTATGCATGGGCCCTAATGGTTGCGGTAAAGGGTATAAATGGCTTGGTCGGACTTAACGGCGTTTTTACTAGCTTCATTTAGAACCTAATACATTTTAATCTACCCTCACGGTGTCTTCCATTATGTTTATAGTTTAAACAAGAAACTTTTAAAACTTTAGTTGTAAGCCAAAAGGAAAAAAACGCTGCTACTTTGTGATGGCCATAAGCTTTGACACAACCTTCTGCTCTTGGCGGATAGATGATGATCATCTACTTTGTACATTATTAATATCACCTTTAGTTGGAGTTGCCACTTCCCGTTGCCATTTCTATTTGAAAGCCACATACCCTTATATATGTTCATACTCGTACATACATAAGTACGTTTGTATGTACTTTCACCGACTGGCTGACCACAATATTTTCCATTAGGTTTGTTTGGTTGGCATAAATCCAGTTCCGTTTTAGCTGGGCCTTTTTAATGAAATTTAGTTTCGTTCGGTTAATTAAATATTTAAGATATAAAAACCGCAGCAATGATGATTTCAACCTGTAGCGTTGGCAATGTTTTGTAAATTGTTAAAAAGTTTCTTCTTAACCTCTGTTAAAACTCTCCTCCCCCCGGCCAGCAACTACCCCCATTGTACGACATTAAAAATGTGCACAATAGCCGCAGAAAAGTTTATTTTGCATACATACTAACGTACATACCTGATCTACTTATATCTACAACTACACTCAGCTGCACAGTGGGAAAATGTGGCTTTTACGTTGGGGAGAAATTAAAGATGTTCAATCAAAAATTTTTCGTCAGTTTAGCACCGTTGGCACTTTACTGAAACCAAGACATTTTGCTAGTGGCAAACATTTGTCCAAAAAAATTACTACAGTTCTCACCTTAAGGTGGGTGCTCTTAGTTTTTCATTCCATTATTTTTATTTAAAGAGGGCAAAATGGCTCTACTGTTTGACATCTAATGTCAGCTCTCAAAAAGCGAACAACAGGTTTCGGAGCTAGAGGTGCGCATAACTTATCTTCATTTATCTTCGTCTTAGATTTCGTCGAATGGAGAAAATATTCATGAAAGAGAAAAAAATTTTTTTTTGTACCGTCCATCATATTCCTCCAGAAAAAAATCAGTTGGAAATCGGTCCGAATTACAAAAATTACCGATACTAGCCACTACCTTATCAAACAGTAGGTCTTGGTCAGTCCACACAGAGAACAGATTTGTTGCCACGACCGAATTTTTAGCCAACTAAATTTAAGTCTTTTTATAATAAAATGGCAAACCAAATCGAGTATAAATCTAGGGAAAGCTGTCAAAAAACCAACTCCAAAAAAAGTGTGGGCAGATTGAAAACAAAACGTCTAAAAAACAGCCTTTAGTTTACTATCGATTTTGGTTTCCATCCTAAAGAAACCTTATTCTTTAAATTTAAATATAAGAAAAATATTTTTACTAAAAGAACGAAGAGAGACTATTATTATTGAATAAAAATTTAATCGGATTGTAAAGTTTATTCGCTTGTTGGACACGGGTTTTAAGACGCTATAATGGAGTTATTATTGTTAAGAATCAAAAAAATATAGGCAGCTCAAAGGAATTTTTTGTAACGAAAATTCTAAATTTGAATATGTGACAGCGCAAAGAGAAAGGGACCTAAGGGTAAAAAAAAAATCAATTTTCACTTTTTACTGTGGACAACATCTGAGCATCGAATGAGATCGATCCCATGCCCCAAAAGTGTTCCCTCCCTCACTTATGAAAGTGATGGTATACTAAAGATACACGTATTTAAATCTTTAAAATGGCTTTCCTGAACAAAACTTGTTTTCACCCTTAGGTCCCTTTCTATTTTGCGCGTCATATATATACTATGAGTATACACTTGAGTGTTTCTTTCGAATACATCTCGGCCCAGAACATCAAAAGCAAACGATTGTTCAACATCCATACATTCATTTTCTCGATAGAAATTGACGATGCAAGCAGCACGGCGTCTTGTGCTCATTACATTCTACTCCATTCACTCGACCCCATTGGGAAATGGCCAGTGAGTCCCGATCAAGTGTCTCATCCATAATTCTCGTTTTGTCTTCAATATCATGAAGACTCGGCCCACGGTTGAATAAATATGAATGACATAGGTTGCTGCCATTCTCGAATGGGTAGATTCGGTCCAAGGCCCATTTAAATTCCATTATTTTTAAAACTAATTAAGCTATATTTAAAAAAATTAAATGAGTTTTAACATGAATAAAATAAAAATGAATAAAAGAAAAAAAATCCATACACTAAAAAAAGTTTTTGAGTTTCTTAATGTTGTAATCTTTATCAGCCACCCTGTACCATCCGTGCCCGGGGACTTACTTACATCGAGATTGGCAAGAAGCCTTATTTATACACACACACAGAAAAAAATTAGTTTAAAATTGGTTGGAACAACATTGATTAATGGTATTTTTTTAGAAATAAAATAATTCGACTATTACTGTTTTTATGCCAATCGATTAACTACATTTATTTCCAGAAAAAATCATCCATCATCTTTTACACTTATTTTATCGTCATGACCCTCCCCACGAGTTCTTCAAGTACTTCAATTGTGTAAGCAAACAGTTTTTGACTCTGACTAAAATTTTAAATTATTTTCGTTCAGCAAGTGTGGTATGTGGACTTTTAAATAAAAAAATTCTTCTGAAGTTTCGGATATTTTACCAATAGTATTTAACCGATAGTACTGTTCCAATAATTGAAAATTAGAGAGTACCAACTAACAATTGGTTGTACTGATGGAATACTCGAGGTGCATGTAATTTCAATTGTTCGGTTGGCAAAAATATAGGTTGGTGTAACGAATCGGTTCTATGTGTGAACACAGAGAACAGATTCGTTGCCACAAGCAAAATTGTTTGCTAACCGAATGATTGAGGTGGAATGCACCTCGAGAATTCCATCCGTACAGTGATAGTTGGTGCTCTGAAACATTTAGTAATTGTGACTGAAGCATAAATAGAAAGAACTTAGTAGGGACATAAATACTATTACACACGTTGTATGCTGTAAAATAAGAAGTACGGAATGTTTTTGGACCAAATATTTTTTTAATATATTTATTGATGTATATGGTATCCAAAAAGAATCTACTTATTCGAAATGCCCGCCTTTTGTCTTTACACACGCCTTAAGTCGCACTGGCCAATCGACAATAGCTGCACGAACCTCGTCCATTGGAATATTGGTCACAGCTCGAACCAAAGCAGTCTTAAGTGATCCAATGTTGGGGTATCTTTTGTGACAAACCTTGTCCTCTAAAACCGTCCACAATTTGTAATCCAATGGGTTCAAATGTGGACTGCCTGAGGGCTTTTCTTCAGAGGAAATAAACGCTGGCAAATTGTTTCGAAACCAGGCCTGGGACGTTTTAGCCTTATGGGCCGGTGCAAAATCCACAACAGCATTTAAAACGGTTTCTTGGTAAACTTTGGCCGATGTTTTGACTCCTTGTTCGCAGAAATGCAGGTCAGTAACTCCATCGTAAGAGACACCCCACCAAACCATGACTAAAGCTGGGTGATGACCCTTTTCCACCTTGGGATCAGTTCAGATGCTTCTTTAGATGACCGCGCATACACTCTATCATTTTGCTTGTTAAATTTTTCCTGAACGGTAAACATTTTTTCATCGGTGAACAAAATTTTTCTGTGCAAGTTATCAGCGTGATTCACCAAAAGACGTTTGCATTTTTCAATCTTATTTTTTTAAAGCTGCAGTCAATAAATGTCCGGTACGTCGTTTGAAAGCCCCAAGTCTTTTTTAATGATTCGACTCATGGACTTTTGCGTGATATTCATCTCACGGACCATGATTTTCTGTTTTCGGAGCGGATTTCTGTGAATTCTTGATTTAACGGCTTTGATGATATGCGGTGTTCGAACTGTGCGTGGGCGGCCCGACAGGTGGCGGTCTTTTACATCTCCAGTCTCCTCTAACGGCTAATCCCTAGAGGCCGGAGCGTTATGAAAATATCGCTTTTTTCATTTCACACTTGAAAAGCGCTATTACAGCGATACGGTTCTCATTATCTGACTCCATGATGAAAGTTGAAACAATTTTAAAATCCCGTTACATACAAAAGCTATTGTGGTTAGCTTTTAAAGCCCATATGACATTAACGAGGTATTTTCAGTTCTACTATTGAAATGGGTGTGTTCAATGTTGTAACAGTATTTATGTCCCTACTAAGTAAAAAGTATCCGAAACCCCAGAAAATAATTATTGGATCTTAAAGTACACATGCCGCACTTGTCTAACGAAAAAATTTTAAATTTTCAGTAGAGACAAAAAAGGGTTTCATTATATACAGGTTTTCAATAAAAGACATAATAATTTTACGAGAGCTGCTATATATATTTCTGGTCTAATAAAGAAAATGCGAATATTTATCATCAAAAAAGGTTTTATTGTTTTTCAACGTATTTTCCAGCATGACTTATATACTTTTGCATGCGCTCAAACCAATTGTCGAATCACCTTTTCCACTCCGATTCAGACACCTCCAAAGCATGGTTTTTGAACGCTTCAACAGCATCTTTTGGAGACGAAAATCGTTGACCACTCATTTTTTTTTCTTGATGTGCGGGAATAAAACGAAGTCATTGGGTGCCAAGTCACGGCGGATGACCCATCAATTCGACGTTTTGGCCGGTCAAAAAGGCGCTGGTTTGAGCCGATGTGTGAAAGCTCGCATTGTCGTGGCGCACAATGATTCGCCTTCTCTTGTTCGTTTTTCGAATTTCTTCAAAGACTTCAGGTAAACAAATTGTGGTGTACCATTCAGAATTGACCGTCCTACGTTGCTCAAGCGGAACAGTCGCCACATCACTAGTTTTGCCTAAGAAACAGGCTACCATTTACTTCGAAGTGCTTCTTCCACGAACAACTTTCGTTGGATTTGGCTCATCTTCGAAGACCCACATGGTCGATTGCTGTTTTGTTTTGGGCTCATACGCATAGATCCATGATTCGTCACCTGTGACGATTTTATAAACGTCTTTTGAAGCACCGCGATCGTATTTTTTGCAAAATTTCTTTGCACCAATCGACTCGAGCCCCTTTTTTTGAGCGATTGTCAAATTGTACGGGATCCAACGAAAATAAAGCTTTTTTACGGCCAGGTGTTCATGCAATATCGAATGTATACCAGTGGACGAAATACCCAAGGATGCCTCTATCTCACGGTATGTCACATGACGATCTTGCATTATCAGTTCATGCACGGCATCAATGTTCTCTGGCACAACGGCCGTTTTTGGACGACCTTCACGACCTTCGTTTGAGCGAGCGCCACGATTGAATTCAAGTAACCAGTTTTTCACAGTGCTATAGGATGGTGCTTCATAACCATACAAAGATTTAAGTTCATCTTGTCGTGATAATCCACGTCAAAAGTTGTGAAAAATGATCGCATGAAAATGTTCACGAGTTAATTCCCCTTTTTTTAGCCAAATTGATTTTTTCAAGTCACTGTAAACCACACAAATGATGGTCGTACGTCAAATCGTCCTGAGTACGTTTATGCAAAAAAATGTCAAACTTTCCAATGGAAATGTCAGATGGCGCCCGGCAACACTTAGGAAGGGTCATTTTGAGGAAAAATATGATGGAAGAGATTTATTGAATTAATTAGGTTAAACGATTTACTTAAAGCAGGAATAATAGGATTACTTTCGCTTTTGGTTATGATGATCGTTTAAATATTCGGTTACAACAAAAAAATGTTGGCAAAACTATTCGTTGGAACAACCGCCAGATATTGTAATAAAATACATTTTACGCGTTTTATTGGCTTGACCGATTAAATAGTTGCGTCCACAATACTATGACTATATTTATCATCTTGTGGTAGGTCGAACCAAATATCCGCTACGATTAAACACATTTGGTAATTGCAACCAAATTTGTTTTTTGCAACGGAATTTTTGTAGTTTTAACCGATTTCTGACTAATTTTTTCTCTGCGTGTGCCGATTTGACAGGAGGTTTGAAGGTGTACGGACTTTCATACTGTGAAATATAATTTCGTCATGGAGAGTGTATAAGATTTGGCCTGGTCGAACTCAGTGTCTTTTTAATTATCAAAAATTTCTTCCCACTGTGAGGACGTTGTAAAACCGACCACACTGTTGGCTGCTGGGACTTTTACACCGGAGGTAGATAATAAAATGTTTATTTTCCTCCATACGCTGCCGAGGCTGCCCGCATACAAAACACATCCAGCCAGGCTTCTTAGTTGTAAATAATACACGAGAAAGTTGCTTCATTGCTTCCTTGGTTGTAATGGTGGAAACTTTTTCCACATTTGGTTATGTTTATTTGGACAAAATAAATTAAGTTCTTAACAATTAACAAGTACAATGAAATGATTTTTAGGCGGGGGTGGTTGGTAAGCCAAGCCCACCCGAGTGTCAACGTGTGTGGGTGTGTATGAATGTGTTTATCTCGAATATCCAGATCACTACTCCTCTTGGCGACAGTGGCACACGGGCAGCCACCACAATGGACCGCAGCATTCAAATCCATTGTGAAAGGCGGGCACTTAAAAGGCTCGCGAGTACAATGACATTGCTCTTCTTAAAGTTTCACATTTGTAAGGAGATTTCAATTTTTATTCTTTGTTCGGAGATTAAGTGGAATTATTACGAAACTTAATTTAGTCTAAACAATGTTCAACCACTCGCCACTTAGTAACCTAGCCATCGAACCATTCATCCAAGCATCCATCCATCCATCCATCCAAGCATCCATCCATGCGTCCTTCCATCTACTCGCACACCACCCAACTCACATTGATCCGGGCACTGTACGTCAAGCGGATGTTTAAAATGTGATGCGGGCATTAGAGGTGGGATTAAAGTATCACTCGCTCTCTCGTTGGGGGGTGCGTGCGTGTGTGTTGGGACACATCAAAGACGCTGTTGCTCGGTTGACAAAACCAAAGAAAGTTCTCTTCCAATAGTTGTGGTTAATTAAAAGCTTTTGATGTTGCTGCGGATTGGGGATAAATGATTTTTCAAGTCCTACTCGTATTGGAAATGGTTTGCATTAGCAACGCTAGCACAGATTTCCAAAGCCAACTTAAATTTAAAACGCAGAACAATGCCAAAGGTCCTTCGTCCACAGTGGTCTGTGGGTGAGTGAAGGTGTGCGATTGTTAGTCCTGCTGTGTAATTGACTTCAATTAAATAAAGCTTTAACGTCTTCACTTGAATGGCCAATAGGGAGCGATATCGCAGTACACTGAAAAAAAATTATTTCGTACTTAACCCTCTAACGGGTAAGGCTGCCTCAAGGCAGCCTTCCGTTTTTTACTCTTTCTGCCGAACTTTTAACATTTTTTTGCAGTGTAACCTTTTCTATTATGTCACCTACTATTCTATTTACCGTTTTTTTTTGTTTGAAGTAAATCGTATCGTATTTGCTTATTCTGTCAATTGTTGTGTGCAACAAAAGTGTGCAAATTAAAAATAAATTATTTGTGAAAAATATAATTTTTTAAGTGACAAAATATAATATTTGGAAATATACAATCCTTGTGAATAATTTTTGGTAAGTAGATGTCGAATATTTATTGATTGTAATACCAAATTTCTCAGTAAAAAGTTAATATTGTGTGTGCTAAATCCAAAAAAACTGATGACTGCCTGTAAGCAGTCTTGCCCGTTTATGGGAACATTTGTAAGAATTTTTTTTTATTATGATTGAATTATTTGTGCAGATTTGTGGACTTCTACTTAAAATATGGAAGGAAAGAGTATATTCAATCGTAATAAGCGGTTAAATCTTGCTATTCTGACTGATGCGGAATTGGAAGAGTTTATGGATTCAGTAGAATCTGATGAAGAAGTTCCTGATTCCAGCAGTGAAGATGAATATGAGGGTGCAGATTTCGCTGATGACCACATTATTGAAAATATGGATCCAATAGATATTAATCCATTATCATTTGATATACAAGATGCTGCAGCTACTTCGAACATTATTCCAATCGTCGAAATATCTGATCCATGCACTTTATCTTGTAGAAAGAGAATGCGGTCCCCTCTACCAACGCTAGAAGAAACAGGTCCTTCTATCTTACCCTCAAGTGGAGGATTTATTGGTTCTGGTACTGTTGTTAAATTTTTTTACATATTCAAAAATTAATGTATCGTTCTCTTTCAGGTCCATCTGAAATTAAAAAGGACTCGAAGGAATTTTCAAATATAACTTGGAAAAAAACATCAATGCGTTTACATGTGAACGAAGTGGCATTTGCCGGAGATTCATCTTTGCCACCAAATATTAAAAGTTTGAAGAACCCAATAGATATATTTCTGTATTTCTTTTCAGATAATATATTAGAAAACTTCCTTTAGACAACCAAATTAAAGGTAAGGAAAGGGGACATTCCGTTGAATTTGTTGGCTCCGCATATGGAATTGAAATGAGTACAGTTCTCTGGAAGGATACTAAAAATGTCCGATTAGCCTCAACATATGTAGGTATTCAACCATTTAAAAGGAATAATCCAAAAGAGAACGCTTCTAAAGCACCTCGATATGATCGGAAACTGAAGAAAGTTGTGGAGGTCGACTGTCCCCAAGTGATCCACGAATATAACCGCCATATGGGAGGAGTGGACCTGATGGATGGTTTAATGGGGCGATATCACATAAGGACCAAAACTAGGAACATTATGACAAGAATATTTTACCACTTCATCGATATGGGAATAACAAATTCATACATTTTATATCGACGTATAAATGAGGAAAATAAAAGCGAAACAAATGAAACACAGAAACTACTCCAATTACCAATGTTCCGGGAGGAAGTTGCAACTGCGCTTGTCACTGCAAAACGTTCAGTTGGTCGTCCATCATTGCAAAGCCTTCAAACAGAAGTTTTAACATCAGGTAAAAAAGCCAAACATCCTTCTGAAGACCTGCGATATGATCAATTTGATCATTTTCCCATTTGGCTTTCTAAGGAAGATGGCGGTAAAAGAAAGTGCAAATTTTGCAAAAAGTCCGAAACTCAATGTTACTGCAAAAAGTGTAAACTTAATTTATGTTGTTCAAACTCAAAGAATTGCTTTTATGAATATCATAATAAAAATTAATATTTAGTTTTCTTTTTAAAATTTGCTCATTTTCTGAATATAATTCATGTATAAAACATAGTACTATTGTAATATTTGTGTTTACTTATTAAATATATCCATTTCCTGAATAAAAATCATAAAATGAATAAAATCTTTTTTTTAATATATTTTTGCCTTAAACGGGCAAGGCTGCCCTGAGGCAGCCATTCGTTTTTTCCTCGCAGGGACCTCAAAACACAAAATTTTTGAACTCGGTCTTCAAATTATTTATTTTTATGCAAATATATCTCCGCAAACAAATTCCCGACTTTCTAGTGGGAAAATTTAGCTTTTGCCCGTTAGAGGGTTAACTAGTGGCAGAACTAAACTAGTGGTTGAAGCAGCGCTACTGAGGAACAGTTGAGGAACTTATATAGCTGTGTCTGTCTTTTGACCCTTTAAAAAGCCAGCAAACACAACCGCCCACACAAATTTTGCAATTCTGACAATACTGATAAAAGTTTGTTGCTTAGAAAACTGGTCTCCGAAGCCCTATTAACCGGCAGACATTTGTACAAACTTTTCTACGAGGGTTCCTATATATATTTCTGCCCTAGGCAACGCTAAGTGTTGCCTGGCGCCATCTGACATTTCCATTCGAAAGTTTGACATTTTTTTAGCATAAACCTACTCAGAACGTTTTGACGTACGACCATCATTTGTGTTGTTTAAAGTGACTTGAAAAAATCAATTTGGCAAAAAAAATGGAATTAACTCGTGAACATTTTCGTGCGATCAATTTTCACAACTTTCGACGTGGATTATTACGACAAGAAAGCATCGATGAACTTAAATTTTTGTATGGCGATGAAACACCATCCAATAGCACTATGAAAAACTGGTTTAATGAATTCAATCGTGGCCGACCCTCGCTCAAAGACGAAGGTTGTCTAAAAACGGCCGTTGTGCCAGAGAACATTGATGCCGTGCGTGAACTGATAATGTAAGATCGTCATGTAACATACCGTGAGATAAAGGCATCCTTGGGCATTTATTCTACCAGCAGAATTCGATATTGCAGGAACACCTGGACGTAAAAAAGGTTTGTTCTCGTTGGATCCCGCACGCAGAGAAAAGATATGGTTACTACATGGTCACGACAACACTAATATGTGTTCTACAATGTTCGTCGCCACCATAGTATTGTTTTTTGAATTTCATTTTGACAACAGTATGATTGCGGCAATATTAATATTGTTGAAATGTAAAAATAGTATTATTGCAAAATTAAGAAATAAAAATATGGTTGTAGCAACCATATAAACATTACTGTTGTTTAAAATTTAAATTTAAACAATAACATGATTACGGCAATCATACAGTATGGTTGCGACTATGAACATAACAAAACAGGCTTTATAGAGCATACTTGTACTCGTATGTGTGTGCGTATGACTTTTGATATACCAAAAAAAACATACACACGTTACAGAACATGGTTTTCCATTATAAAAAAAGCAGCAATTGAAAGGTAGTTCCAGGGATTTTTATTGTGTTTACTTTGTTCGGTGAAATACTCTAAAACCGACTGGTTCTCGTTTATTTAAAATTTGCCTGCACTTAAGTATATGGCCATTGATCATAGTTTAATCACATAGCATTCACCCTGCTGGCAACTGAAAGTATTTTCGACTGCCGTTGGAATATATATTTTTGTTTCTTGAATGAAATATTCAATAAAAACATGCCCTCAAATCTGGCTATGAAATAATTGTAATGAATTTATAATAACTAGCTTGATAAATTTTTTGAATAACAACACCCAATCCTAATAAATAATTTTGGGAATCAAAGTAGGTTGATTGGATCATACTATCGTTGTACGGATATTTGCATGATTGCGTGTGAAATATACTATGGTTGTAAGAATCATACTATGGTTGTAAGTGAAAGATAATATGTTTGTGAGGATCATAATATGGTCCCGGAGATAATAGTATGTATGAGTGTTAATCATACTATTGCTATGAAGATCATAGTATTGTTGAGTGTGAATCATACTATTATTGTGAGGATCACGATATTGTTGTACCACAACCATATACCCAACATTAGTATGATCCTCTTCGAATATTGTCACCACAACCATACTTTTTTCTGCGTGCGCACAGTTTGACAATCGCTCAAAAAAAGGCTCGTGTCGGTGCAAAGAAATTTTGAAAAAATACGATCGCGGTGCTTCAAAAGACATTTATAAGATCGTCACAGGTGACGAATCATGGATCTATGCGTATGAGCCCAAAACAAAACAGCAATCTACCGTGTGTGTTGGTCTTCGATGACGAGCACAATCCAACGAGAGTTGTTCGTAGAAGAAACACTTCGAAACAAATGGTCTCCTTTTTCTTCGGCAAAACTGGTCATGTGGCGACTGTTCCGCTTGAGCAACGTAGGAGGTCAATTCTATGTGGTACACCACACTTTGTTTGCCTGAAGTCTTCGGAGAAATTCGAAAAATGAACAAGAGGTGACGAATCATTGTGCACCATGACAATGCGAGCTCTCACACATCGGCTCAAACCAGCGCCTGTTTGGCCGGCTAAAAAAAAATTGATGGTCCATCCGCCGTACAGCCCTGACTTGGCGCCCAATGACTTATTTTTATTCCCGCACATCAAGAAAAAAATGCGTGCTCAACGATTTTCGTCGCCAGAAGATGCTGTTGAAGCGTAAAAAAAACCATGTTTTGGAGATGTCTGAATCGGAGTGGAAAAAGTGCTTCGACAATTGGTTTGAGCGCATGCAAAATTGATTAAATCATGCTGGAGAATACTTTGAAAAACAATAAAACAATTTTTGATGATAAATATTCGCATTTTCTTTATTAGGCCAGAAATATATATAGCAGCGCTCGTATACCAAGAAACCGAACTTTAGAAATGAATTTTTGAATTAACCAAAAAACATATAAAATTCTAGTTAGGGGCAAACACTTTTAAACAATTGGACTTAAAATATTCACGGAGGTCATGACAACGAGAAAGTAGAAAAACGAAATTTGCAAGAAAGCATAAACGAAATTTGCAAGAAAACACACTCGGACGTAGCCTACATTTCTAGATGCATTAATTGAAAGCATGCCTTTGGACTTCTTGGATGGTCTCTTAATTTTCCTAGATTTAACAAGTGTGCAATTAAGGACCTTGGTCCTAACCTGAACAATGTAGTAGTATTTATCGAAATCGGTTGATAATTGCGAGCTGTATAAGGTTTACAACGATAGAAGGACAGTATACGGATGGACATTGCTCATTGGAATCAGATAGTGATTCCTGCAACATAAGATAAACTAATTATCATATCATCTAATAATTTAAGAAATACGATCCTGAGTTTTGTAAGCAGTTCCACTCGCACCCAAATATTTTTCGACCATCCTAACAGAAAGTGCAAATGTCGTAACGATCGATGTTCATAATGATTATGTAAAAAATCGGATATATATTGATTTTCCAGAAATTGACTCAGTCCTAATGCGGAAAAATTGTTCACCTCTTATTCATTCTTTCCCATTTTGAGCAATACATAGCTCGTTAAGTAAACTATTAAACTTCAAATTCGATTTGACAAAATCAAAACTACTGCACAAGCAATTCTTTCAGTGTCTGACTCCTGCACACGACCATCATCTTGGAATGGTTCCGGTTAATGTTTTCCATTTCACTTTAGTTTCGTTGTAATCATTGTGTAGGCGATGGCCAGAATCGTAATGCAACCGATGGTGGCGGAAGGTGGCACTTCGGTGCTCATTGGTGTTAATAATGTAATTTCTAGCTGGCGTTCGTCGGTTCGTCGTAGTGCCGTCATTGATGTTACCGGAGAAAAGAAATAAATGCCAAAGAAAGGACGTCGATGAGACGCAAAAGATGAAAGTGTCGGGGTGGGAGATGAATGGATGAAAGAAAGAAAAACCTACATTTAAGTGTGATAATAATACGGAAACGGAAGTCCAATTAGGATGAAGCTGTAGTTTCCGAGCTGAACATTGAATCGACATCAACAACAGCATTCAATCCGGCCAGCCATCCCACCAGCCGGGCGGCCACATTCACAAGCATCTTCAAGTAGTGTTCGCACCTTAATTGTACGGCCCAATGCTCACAGGGTGGTTGGTAATGGTGGTGGCAGTGGCGGTGGTGAATTGTTAAATTGTACTGCCGCCCATTGTCACCTCAAGATGGACGACAATGACTACCGGTTACTCAGTCAGCTGCCAAGCAGGCTGGCTGGCTGGCTAGCTAGCTTCCTACCTTGTTAGTGAAACTGTTACTATTCCTGCTGCCGCCATTGAGGCTGTCAATGGCAGGCACGATTATTGATATCGACCGTTGGCTCCTGTGTAAGGTTGCTGGAGTCCTTACAATCGATGCGATAAAAAGCCAACTCCAGCTGATACCGTACCAAGTCCTTTGCATGTCATAGCTTTACGGGGGGTGTTGGCGTCCGTAAGCGATACCTATAATTTTCATATCGAGGAACCATCATCATCGACATCAGCGTCATGACTAGGATACGAGTATGAATGGTGTGTATGATTTACATTATTTTATTCGATATTGTATTTATTTATGTGTCTTTGGGGATAATTGGATTGCTGCCTGGCTGTTGGATGTGTTATTTATTTATTTGTGTTGTTTTTTGTTTTGTTTTAATGCCGATTTGCATAAATATTTTCTTGAATATAGGATAGAAAAATAAGATATCTATCTAGTCTTGGTTTTAAGGAAGCCAGTAAGGAGTAACGCTATTGCCTAGTGCATCTGGCCAAAGTATTGTAGAAAATGTTATGCAAACGGTAGAGCGGGGTTTAGATGGCCATAATGGATTTGGGGAAGAAATAAAATTGTATAAATTATATTTGCTGTACACGGAGATAGATGTTAATATTATTATATTTACCTGTGCTTTTTATTTAAACAATTCTGCTACATCTTGTGAAAAATACTTTGGGAATGCTGAAGTATTAGGTACTTTGTTTCAATACAATCAATTTAATCAAAAGTTTTTTTTCAAAGATTTGCAATATTTTTCTTGTGAAAAAGATAGTTAGTAAATAAGTTTATGTGGGACGTGGCCGACTGTATTGAACCCTACATATCTAGATATGCTGAAAAGCCTATTAAATTTTTTTTTGATCTCTTGGTCCGGCTCTAAATTTACACAGGTTTAAAAAAATAAAGTCATACTTGAATTTGTTAAAAAAATGTATTTGTTTTTGGTGCCCATATGGCTATGGTTAATTAAGCGGATTTTCGTACCTGTCATTGATATTTAGCCAAATTGCCAAATTTATTTTATTTCTAGCTTTGTGAGAAGATTTTGGAACTTTTTGTGGTTTTATGTCCACACCCAGAGAATAGATTCTTTGCCAATTGTCCGTAAATGGAAATGAAAAGTATCGGTAGAAGTGACAACGTATCGGAACCTTTAAAATTGTTCTCTGGATATAAAAAAAAAACTTTTTAATTTTATCCTTCATGTTAACTAAACCATAAATACGATCATGTCGTTTTGTCAATAAAAAAAATAGATAAAATGGGGAAAGATTTTTTTAGTAACACACAAGTGATTTCTGTGCGTTTCCCAAAACGAGATGCAGTAAAAAGGAATATTTTTCCAACCTTTTTTCTGTATTTCAGAATTAGCCTGTGTGAGGGTGTACACAGGTATGCTTGGTACTATGGCGATCAATCGTAGGGTTCTTGGGATTTTGAGTGCATTATAAGTACGAGGGTTGCTATATATATTTCTGGCCTAGGCAACACTAAGTGTGGCCTGGTGCCATCTGACATTTCCATTGGAAAGTTTGACATTTTTTTAGCATAAACGTACTCAGAACGTTTTGACTTACGACCATCATTTGTGTTGTTTACAGTGACTTGAAAAAATCAATTTAGCAAAAAAAAATGGAATTAACTTGTGAACATTTTCGTGCGAACATTATTCCCAACTTTCGACGTGGATTATCACGACAAGAGTGCAACGATGAACTTAAATCTTTGTATGGCGATGAAGCACCATCCTATAGCACAGTAAAAAACTGGTTTAATGAATTCAATCGTGGCCGACGCTCGCTAAAAGACGAAGGTCGTGAAGGTCGCCCAAAAACGGCCGTTGTGCCAGAGAACATTGATGGCGTGCTTGAACTGATAATGCAAGATCTTCATGTGAAATACCGTAAGATAGAGGCATCCTTGGGTATTGCTTCCACCAGCATACATTCGATATTGCACCTGGCCGTAAACAAGGTTTGTTCTCATTGGATCCCTCAGAATTTGACAATGGCTCAAAATAAGGCTCGTGTCAATTGGTGCAAAGCAATTTTGAAAAAATACGATCGAGGTGCTTCAAAACACGTTTATAAGATCGTCACAGGTGACGAATCATGGATCTATGCGTATGAGCCCAAAACAAAACAGAAATCGACCGTGTGGGTTTCGAAGACGAGCCAAATCCAACGAAAGTTGTTAGTGGATGAATCACTTCGAAGCAAATGGTAACCTGTTTCTTCGGCAAAACTGGTCATGTGGCGACTGTTCCGCTTGAGCAACGTAGGACGGTCAATTCTTCTAAGTGGTACACCACAATTTGTTTGCCTGAAGTCTTTAGAGAAATTTGAAAAACGTACAAGAGAAGACGAATCATTGTGCACTATGAAAATTCGAGCACTCACACATCGGCTGAAACCAGTGACATTTTGGCCGGCCAAAACGTCGAATTGATGGGTCATCATAACTTGGCACCCAATGACTTCTTTTTATTCCTGCACATCAAGAAAAATGCGTGGTCAACGATTTTCATCACCAGAAGTTGCTTTTAAAGCGTTCAAAAACCACGTTTTGGAGTTGTCTCAATCGGAGTGGAAAAAGTGCTTCGACAATTGTTTTGAGCCCATGCAAATGTAATAAATCATGCTGGAGAATACTTTAAAAAACATTAAAACTATTTGTGATGATAAATATTCACATTTTCATTATTAGGCCAGAAATATATATAGCAGTCCTCGTAGTTCCAGGTATTTAGAACGGCTTAGTTACGAGTATCATACAAATCCGTTAGCGATTTTCTTATTAGACCAAAGTGATGAAACTAGAACTTTTAGAAGGCACCACGCACTAGACCTTCCATTTAGAATCATTAAAATAGATTGCAAATAAAAATTCTAGGAATAATATCTCTAATAAAGGGTAGTCCAACTAAATCGCTCTATGTAAATTGTAAAAAAAACTTTTCAGAAAATTATTTAAATATTTTTTTATTATCATATAAGGATCTATGACAATTATATGTAAATATAATATCGGTCAAATGTTCACCACGTCTTTGGTGGCGTACCTCAATCCGATGATATATATTTTTAATGACTCTGAGACATAAAAGAGATTCAATGTCGTTAGTGCGCAGTGTTATCTCATCATTTAGCTCTCGATTCTTTAATTATTAACGTCTACTTTTTCTTCTAAATATCCCCATGGAAAGAAGTCCAACGGTGTCAAATGACATGATCGTGGCACCCATTTAATATCGCCAGGACGTGATATAATACGGCCATTGAATTTCTCACTGTGTGACTAGTGACACCATCCTGTTGGAACCAGATAATGTCCAGGTTCATATCCTCAATTTCTTGCCACAAGAAGTTCGTTATCATCTCGCGATAGCGAACACCAGTTACAAGTCGATGTTGACGGCTCTTCTGTCCCACTATCGCGAACAACATCAATGTTTTCCGCAGAACGAACTGGGCGAGCATGCATAGGAGCTTCAAAATGTCCTAAAGACTCGGTTTGCTGAAATTTGCGAACAACTCTCCGGTTGTGGATACATTTGGTCGATTTATCTGACCAAAAAATCAGGAAGTGCACGAAACTCATTTTGATCGCCCATTTTTGTTTGCTTCAAAAAAAAATTTCAATATCAACCACTCCAGTCCATCAACAGGTATTTCTGAAATGTCAGCCACTTAGTTTCAATAGTGCGACCCGCGATGCGACCGGAATGACAAAGTGACTATACACTCTGCGGTTAACTGTGATGGAGGTTATAATAATAGTCGGGGCGTCGCTGTGCCAGCTTCAAGCCATACTACTCGAACCTTCGGGGCTAAGCCAACAGTTTGCATTCTACTGCCTGGGTTTCGGACATGATCCAGAACAGTGCTCACATTCAGACGCATTGCAGAAGTTTATGTATGACAATCTTTTTTTTTAGAAAGTCTTTAATACTCATTATATAATTTGTAAATCTAGAAAATGCCACGTGATTCCTGGAAATGATGCCTATAAATAAATTGGTGCGTACATATTCGATTAGAAACATTTGAGTTATGTCACTCATGTTACCGGCGGAAGCTGAGGTCCTGTAAGAGACAACAAATCTTTGCAAGCGTATTCAAAGCCTCTAGAAGGCAGGCTGGTGTCTGCCTCGGTTTATGCTGATGCCATCTAACACTGAGTACGAGACAGCATTTATCACGACTAGAATTCAATAAAGGATTTAAAGCTTAACGTGAGCGATTCTTTTTGTTACACGGATATTTTTACAGAGACGCAGCTACGGCGGAGATGCTGCTTGTTGCGTTCAGCTTCGCTGGTTGCTTTTGTCAAAAAGTCATGTCAAATTGGAAGGAAAACAATGAATGGCTTTTTGTAAGGAACGCTATGATGCGGGAGGGGTAGTGCATGTCGTTGATGCTGAGGGTGGGCTGGGTGTGTGTGTGTGTGCATGTATGGGTTTTCTGCGTGCGTATGAAGGAAGTGCGGGTGGTTACAATGCCATGTCGGGCTAAAATCAGGAAGCCAAACAATAACAACATCAAGCCACACACGCACACTTCCATACATGTTCGTCCTTTAGTGTGTGGGTACGCATGCATACACAGACATGCATAACTAATATTCAATTTTTCAATTTCTTTCATTTACCCGATTCAATATTTTACTCGAGGGCATAATAAGCTTTCTTCTCGTGTTGCCTTTATTTGTTGTAGAATCCCCCCTCTCCAGCCTACACCATTTCACTGCGCTTACTCATGTATGTGTGCGTGTCGGCGACGGCGGATGATGATGATTTTTTCACACATTTAAAAGAAAATATTTACTTTTCGTAAACGAAGACGACAGCCGACAACGACGACGACTTCTCGTAACGTCGTACATAGTGAACTGCGTCATTGTTCCTTTTGTTGTTTTTGTTGTTCATAAAG
Source organism: Hydrotaea diabolus (assembly GCA_963513945.1). Taxonomy (NCBI): domain Eukaryota; kingdom Metazoa; phylum Arthropoda; class Insecta; order Diptera; family Muscidae; genus Hydrotaea; species Hydrotaea diabolus. Next base: position 240,032,508 of record OY740716.1, on the reverse strand, counting down.
GCTGATGTAGGTATGGTAATGTGTGTGGCGTTTGCCACTACAGCTACTATCTATGTAAATACATATGTGTGTGTGTGTTTGTGAGTATGGTTATCAATAGCTGATGATATGAAAGAAGATGAAGAAGAAGCTCATTATTAACAGGCATCGCAGGCATCATAATAAAGTCGGCATCATTCGGTTCGTTCCCTTTTGCCCTTCCACCATTTACGATGGCAGCAGTCGGACAGATTGCGGTTGCCAGCCACCCACACTGACTGGTTGGGCTTGGGCTGGTCTGGGACTGACTGTGCGACTTGACTGCACGTTTCAATTCATTGCGGTGTTTGTTTCGTCATGTCAAACCGTAAGGCATAAAATCTAAATTGATACAAAATTGAATTGTTGCTGCCGTTGGTTGGTTGGTTGAATGGAATTGGAGTCGTAGACGTAGTAGTAGTTGTTTTTGTTACCAAACAAAATATTATGAATTTTCAATTTACACCGATGCCGCGACGCATATACATATATAGGTACGATGGAGGATTGAAAATTCTTGGAATAACGTCAAAGCTTGAGTGAAACCTGGATTATTATCTCTCAAAATGTAGCAGTTGTAAACAATGACAAGTGGACACATTTAATTATGTGCCCTTCATTGAAGATTCCGGTTCAATATGAGAGTTTTCAGAGCGCGAGGCACCCTAACTTTTTCATTATTGTGTATTTAATTAAAAACCAACATCATATGTATATATCAACTACTATCGTCGTAGCTGTATAAGCTAACGAGGTATGCCCTTTTAAAATTCATAGTTAAGTATACGGTGCACCTTCCATTTTTCCAATTTTAATAACTTGCTAATCTTTGATTTCATTCTGTTAACATTTTTGAACGATCTGGAAAGTGAACACACCCATTTCAATAGTTGAACTGAACATACCCCGTTAATGTCATATGAGGTTTGAAAGCAAACCTCAATAGCGTTAGTTTGTAACGGGATTTTAAAATTGTTTCAACTTTCATCATGGAGTGCTCAGATAATGACAACCGTATCGCTGTAATAGCGCTTTTCAAGTGTGAAATGAAAAAAAAGCGATATTTCCAAACGCTCCGACCACTAGGGATTAGCCGCATGTTCGTCTACCGATGCATAAAACTGTTTGAGGAGACTGGAGATGCAAAAGACCGCCACCGGTCGGGCCGCCCACGCTCTGTTTGAACACCGCATGTCATCAAAGCCGTTAAATCAAGAATTCACAGAAATCCGCTCCGAAAACAGAAAATCGTGGCCCGTGAGATGATTCACGCAAAAGTCCATGAGTCGAATCATTAGAAAAGACTTGGGACTTGGGGCTTTCAAACGATGTACCGGACATTTATTGACTGCAGCTTTAAAAAAAATAGGATTGAAAATTGCAAACGTCTTTTGGTGAAGCACGCTGATAACATGCACAGAAAAATTTTGTTCACCGATGAAAAAATTTTTACCGTTCAGGAAAAATTTAACAAGCAAAATGATAGAGTAATGCGCGGTCATCTAAGGAAGCATCTGAGCTGATCCCAAGGGTGGAAAAGGGTCATCACCCAGCTTCAGTCATGGTTTGGTGGGGTGTCTCTTACGGAGCGGTCACTGACCTGCATTTCTGCGAACAAAGAGTCAAAACATCGGCCAAAGTTTACCAAGAAACCGTTTTGGAAGCTGTTGTGAAGTCTCTTAACAAGTTCTGGCACCAGCCTTGGACTTTCCAGCAGGATTCTGCGCCAGCCCATAAGGCTAAAACGCCCCAGGCCTGGCTTCGAAACAATTTGCCAGCGTTCATTTCCTCTGAAGAATGGCCCTCAGGCAGTCCAGATTTAAACCCATTGGATTACAAATTGGGACGGTTTTAGAGGACAAGGTTTGTCACAAAAGATACACCCCAACATTGAATCTCTTAAGACTGTTTTGGTTCGAGCTGTGGCCAATTTTCTAATGGACGAGGTCCGTGCAGCTATTGACGATTGGCCAGTGCGACTTAAGGCGTGTGTAAAGGCAAAATGCGGACATTTCGAATAAGTAGATTCTTTTTGGATACAATATACATCAATAAATATATAAAATAAAATATTTGGTCCAAAAACATTCAGTACTTTTTATTTTACAGCATAAAACGTTTGTAACAGTATTTATGTCCCTACTAAGTACTTAATATATTTTATGTACTTGATTTCTAGGTGATTCTTTTACAACTTAGTGCCAACTTCAGAAAAATTGAGCTAAATCACGAAATTCCACATACTAGCCTAATCTAGCATCCTCTTAAAAAGCCCTTTACTAGCCTAGCAAAAGGAAGATACAACATCAACAATAAACAACAAATTTCATAGAAGACCCTATATTAAAATTCTCTATACCGACTCACAGAACTCTTCCTCTCACACACACATCTTTGTCTTTTTCTTACCCACAGAGAAATAACTATTCATGCAACCACTAAGTACTTGTTTCTCTAATATTGTGAAATTTTAGCTAAATTAGTGCACAAAATTAAATTATGCACATCTCTTTTCGTATAATTTCACGAATTTAGTCCATTAAATACCTTAAAAGTGTATCAACAAATCCTCAACAGTTGTAATACGAGGGCGACCGCAAAAGTAACTGGCCTAACATAAAAAGTATCTTTTTTTTGGAATTATTATTATTTATTTTTCAACATAATCTCCTTCCAACTCAATACACTTCATCAAACGTTTTTCAAGTTTTTTAATTCCATCCGAAAAATAAGATTTTTCAAGACCTTCAAAATATGCCTCAGTTTCAGCAATAACCTCGCCATTGGACGAACATTTTTTGCCACCGAGAATTTTTTTTAAATTTGGAAACAAGAAATAATCAGAAGTAGCTAAATCTGGACTATATGGTGGGTGCGGAGCAATTTCAAATCTAATTCGGCCAGTTTCTGTTGAGTTAAAAATGCAGTGTGTGAAGGAGCATTATCTTGATGAAAAAGAACTTTTTTTTTCTAAATGCGGTCGTTTTATCTTGATTTCTTCACTCAACCGATCCAATAATGCACAATAATATTCACTATTTATAGTTTTTCCTTTCTCAAGATAATCAATAAATATTATACCCCTTGCATCCCAAAATACTGTGGCCATTCCTTTTCCTGCTGACTTAACAGTTTTCGCCTTCTTGGGACCACTTTTACCAGCTTCTATCCATTGTTTTGACTATTCTTTGCATTCTGGGATGTAGTGATGGATCCATGTTTCATCAACAGTTATGAATCGGCGCAAGAACTCTATTGGATTACGGTGATAAATCGCTTAAAGCTCCTCGGAATTGGTCCAACAGACGATTTTTCGGGCAAAGTCAATAAACGCGGCACCCATCTTGCGGATAGCTTTTTTATGTGGAGTTCATTATGTAAAATACTCCAAACTTGTTTTTCGTGTATTTTAACAATATCAGCAAGTTCTCTGAGCTTTATTCGTCTATCTTTAGTCACTTCATTAAATATTTTTCTAATGTTTTCAATAGTAGTAGCAGTTTTCGGTCTTCCAGAGCGTTGTTCATCTTCCGTACTTGAACGACCCATTTTATATTGTTGAACCCAGGATTTCACGGTGGAGTATGATGGTGCATTATCACCATGAACAGAATCCAATTCATCTTTTATTAATTGTGGCGTATAACCTTTCATATAAGAGTGTTTAATTACCGCACGAAACTCTTTATTTTCCATTTTTCAAAAATTATAAAACTTGTTTACTTCAAGCACCTGTAACAAAGAAAATAATTATTAAATATTTCGGAAATTTTGACAGATGGCTTATAAAAGATTGCTTTTAAAAAACAAAAAAAAGTTGCTAGTAAAACAGAAAATGTGACAGGCCAGTTAGTTTTGCGGTCGCCCTCGTATGTATAATGATGATCTTTTAATCTCAAGGACACTATTTTGTTTGGAATAAGACATCGTTCAAAAGCATCTAAGTATCTCATGGTGCCACGGGTAATTTCTTTGTAAAATAATTTGATAACTCTTTATACTTGCGCACCGTAACACATTAAAGTGAACTTTTACAATGTCAGAAGAGCAAATGATTTTTTGCATCCTTTACAGCCAACGAATTATATCGCTGCACAAAATTTAAATTGAAAGAAAAAAGGGATCATTTTCAATCGGCCCTCGTATGCATTAACATACTCGTATATTGTATTCAATCGACTCCGCCTACCGACCATCCGATCCGATCCAAAACGAACCGAAACGACCCCTTCCTTTTCAATAATCGACCGTGCGTGAGTGCTAGTGTGTGCGAGTTCTTTTTTCTCGCTTCTCGTCCTCTGTGCACGTAACGATAATCTCGTTATGCTTATTTGTAACAACGAAACGGATTTTTATTTAGGTCTGTTTGTTTAGCATATGAATATGCGTGGTACGTGTGTGCTCAGGCCCTATAGTGAAGCGAGCTAGGGTCGGGGGTGTGCGGATAAATTGTATCCTTGCCGCGTAGAAGTCATCATATTCCAGAGGTATTTGTATAATTTTCATATTTGATTTTACACTTTTCAAACCATTTTTGTTTTTACATTCGAGCTAAGAGATGAGGGGGCGAAAAGGTAAATGGGATTTCAATTGATCATATTTTTGGGCCGAAGTGTCGGGAGTGGGTAATAACGTTTTACGCTCATGTGATGAATGCCTCCATTTGTTTATTTATTATGCGATATAATCTATAGGTAGATTTGGATGCTACAAAATCCAACTAGCTAAAATTTAATTTGGGCAGAAAAAAATGAAGCTACCTTAAAAGACCTTTTCAATCTTACTTATCGTGCAGGAGTCTTCCCAGCGTGTTGGAAGGTTGCGAACGTCCAGCCGATCCCTAAAAAGGGTGAAGTCAATAATCTTGCGAATTATCGGCCAATCGCGATCTGCTCTGCGCTCTCCAAGGTAATGGAGAGCGCAGAGCATGGTTAACCACCATCTTGTAGGGTATCTCGAGTCCAACGGCCTGCTTAGCGATCGACAGTATGGCTTCCGTAGAAATCGCTCTACGGGAGACCTGATGGCTTTCCTGTCGGAAAGCTAGAGTCGGTCTATCCACCAGTTTGGTGAGAGTAAGGTCGTGGCTCTGGATATACCCAAGGCATTTGATAGAGTCTGGCACGGTGCACTCTTATCAAAGCTGATCGCTTTTGGTGTCGGTAATACATTTGCTCGATTTTTATCGAGCTTTCTTAGAGATCGCACTATACGAGTTGTTGTAGATGGATTCTCATCCAATAAACATAGGCTGACCGCAGGTGTGCCACAAGGCTCTGTCCTTTCTCCCTCAATATTTCTCATTTTCATTGATGATCTTTTGGGTCAGACCGTGAATCCAATCTACTCTTTCGCGGATGACAGCAACCTATGTCATTCATATTCATTCGACCGTATTGAAGACAAAAGGCGAATAATGGAAGAGACACTTGGCCGGGATTTACTGGCCATTTCCGTCTGGGGTCGAGTGAATAGAGTAGATTTTAACGCGCGTAAGACACAGTGCTGCTTGTTGCCTCACAAGCGATTCACTGAGCCAACAGTGTCGTCATTATCTATCGATGGTATGGATGTCGACCAATCAGATGCTCTTTATGTTCTGGACATGAAAATACAATGTGACGCTCGTTGGGCGAGACATGTAATCGAGGTGTCGAAAGAAGCACTCAAGTGTTTAGGCTTCCTAAAGCGGTGCTAGAAATATTTAACTCCTTCTGATCTTTTCGATATCTATACAACCTACATCAGGCCAAAGATGGAATACAGCTCCCACTGGACCGTGTTCAAAGGAGAGCGATGGTGCTGATAGGAAACAGTAGGGTGTCCAACTCTATTGTTTCCCTGGAGCATCGTCGGAATGTGGGTTGTGTGTCGCTGTTCTATCGCTACTTCCATGGTGTGTGTTCTTCAGACATTCGTGGTCCTTCCAGACGTGAGGATGTTCGGCAGGGATAAACGACTTTCCAGAAATTCACACCCATTTGTTATCGATTGGCCGGTTGACCGCACTATGCACTACAGATCGAATTCGTTTTTCGCCCGTACTGTCCGTATGTGGAATCGACTTCCGGCAAATGTATTTCCCACCAATTACGACATCCAGAAATTCAAGACGAATGTCAATAAACATTACTCCCTCTTTCCCCCCTTCGATCCCTTGCTTTCCAACGACCAACGCAATGCATTGCATGTATAGGGGAAAACCCCTGAGTGTTGGCTAATTAAAAAAAATAAAATGTCCATTACAGTTTCCAAGAAGAGTTCATCTTCGGCTTTGTCGTAGATCTAAAATCTAAGAACTCAGAGTTTTTTAAACTGCCCGCTCTTCTTTTCCTGTTACTTACTCCAGTTTTCTGCTCCTTGTTCTGACTTTCTATATGGAGCGTTAACATTTTTGCTTTAACCTCTTTAGGGGCTTTCTTACTCAAGGGTTTTCTAACATTGACCTCTTTAGGGGGTTTCCTAACCCTTATTTGGTCTTTCTTTGTGAGCAAAAGCCTACCTTGGACCTTTTACAGCCTTAGATTTCCTCCATTTTTTGTTACTGTTCCATTTTCCATCCATCAATTATCAGCTCGTTTTCTTTTCTTTTTTTAAACTTGTCTATTAATTTACTCCGGTTTTAGTGACCGTCATTTTGACTTTCTGACTTGCTTTGCTATTTTTAGGTCAACTGGTTCGTTAGTCTGCTTAATTTGTGCCTGCGCATTCTTTAGGGGGGGGGGGTTTCTATCCGTTGATGTTTTTTTTTATCATTTTTTCCTCCGTCATTCCATGTGCAAATTGCCTCTTACCTTATGGTCATATATGCCTTCAGTATGTATGACCATCTATACTGCAAGCCTGAGATGTTCATATATACCGAAGGCATGAAGAGAGGTCCCCAAAGAGGAAACCCCAAAGCGGGACAAATAAACCACAACACGACGAAGGATAACAGGCCAAGTAGTCTCTCATCCTTGGAAAGACTCTTGGACCTTCATGTTAGAGAACTTTTAACACCCAACAATTTCAGGTGGGCACAACACGCCTATCTTAAAGGCAAGGCAGTGGAAAAAGCCCTCCACTAAGTGGTAAGCTTCCTAGAAGACTCTCTACACCGCAAGAAATACATGATGGCTGCATTTCTGGAACTCGAGGGCGCCTTTAACCACGTGGAAATATCCTCGACTCTTGATGATTTAAACTGCATTGGGGTACAACCAGCCATACATGCAAAATCATAAAGTCGACTATTTAGTAAATTTCTAGGATCTGTCGGAAATTTAAACCAGATCAATTTTACCATGTAACTTTAAGAGCAGGACGTACACATTTTTTGATCTAGATCGATTGTAAAATGTGTTCAGCGAAACACGTTCGTAAGGGGGGCTCTATTAAAAAGAGGACATTCGGTAGAGGGTTAAAAGACGCACGATCTGATTTGGTATGTGGATTCAACTGCGACATAGTCTTACAATAAGGAGGAGAAAGGCCTCAAATCAGAAGGGGCTTTCAAAAATATGGTTCGATTTCACCTGCGCTGGTTTTAAGTATTTGGTCAGAATCGGGCACAGTGTGTGGCTACTGTAGCTGCTGGTTTTGAAATCGGAAATAACATGGATCGATGTGGACCCACTCCAGCATAATGCGTCATCTTCGCCACCTGGACTTTGGTTACAACGATAGAAGATCAGAATTAGTTAACGATTCTCAATTGATCGGAATCGGCTTCTAGTTTGTTACCAGGGATAGTCCTAGGTCGCACTTAACGCACTGCTTTTTTTGAGCTGCATCGAAAAGATATGCGGCTTTTAGAATGGCAAGACTTAAAATTGGAAAGGATCTTATAATGACGCTTATATGAAAGTATCAAGTGATATATGCAAGTTTCAATTCATTAAATTATTGATCACTCGTAGCAGCGTTTGAGTAAGACCGAATTCAAAGAGAAGCTACAGACCTCAAGCGGGAAGGGCTCTGTGTGCGGGTCTATGCAAAAAACATGGGCCGATAATGGTAAATTTCCCCAAAGTATGGTAAATTTGTTCAGAAACGGATATGCGTCCTCTTCCCGGGTCATAATATGGTTGTGTGAAATGAATTTATAGTTATTTTTTATGGTAAATTTTTTCAGAAACGGATATGCGTGGCGTCCTCCCCCGGGTCATAATATGGTTGTGTGAAATTAATTTATAGTTCTTTTTTAATCACAATGTGGTTGTGGAAATCATATTATGGCTGTAGGATAACATTATTGCGCTGTAATCAAAACGCTGTTGGACGAAATCATAATATTGTTGTATGAGAATCATTGCATGGTTGTGGAAATCACACTTTTATTGGGAGTATAAACTATGGTTGTGACAATTATTATTGTTTTGGGGGGTCACACTATGGTTTCCAATATAATAATATGGTTGTGTGGGTTCAAAATATTGTTGTACTCGCACGAGTATACTCGTAGATTCATATACCTACCCGTATACAGTGGAAGTTAAGTACTCGTAGTTTGTTCGGAGAGACTTAACATTTTTAAATCCTTAACTTTTCCGTGATATGTAAAATTCATGTGATTATACGCGTATTTACAATGGGTATTTATTTATTTCTTAGTACGGACATAAATATTGTTACAACATTGAACACACCCATTTCAATAGTAGAACTGAACATACCCCGTTAATGTCATATGGGGTTTGAAAGCTAACCTCAATAGCGTAAGTCTGTAACGCGATTTTAAAATTGTTTCAACTTTCATCCTGGAGAGGTCAGATAATAAGAACCGTATCGCTGTAATAGCGCTTTTCAAGTGTGAATTGAAAAAAGCAATATTTTCAAAACGCTCCAGCCACTAGGGATTAGCCGCATGTTCATCTACCGATGCATAAAACTGTTTGAGGAGACTGGATGTGTAAGAGACCGCCACCGGACGGGCCGTCCACGCTCTGTTCGAACACCGCATGTCACCAAAGCCGTTAAATCAAGAATTCGCAGATATCCGCTCCAAAAACAGAAAATCATGGACCGTGAGATGAATATCACACAAAAGTCCATGAGTCGAATCATAAAAAAAGACTTGGGACTTGGGGATTTCAAACGACGTACCGGACATTAAGTGACTGCAGCTTTAATAAAAATGGGATTGAAAAATGCAAACGTGGTTTGGTGAAGCAGGCTGATAACTTGCACAGAAAAATTTTGTTCACCGATGAACAAATTTTTACCGTTCAGGAAAAACTAAACAAGAAAAAATAGAGCGTGTGCATCTGAAATGATCCCAACGGTGGAAAAGGGTCTTCAACCAGCTTCAGTCATGGTTTGGTGGGGTGTCTCTTACGATGGGGTCACTGACCTGCATTTCTGCGAACAAGGAGTCAAAACATCGTCCAAAGTTTACCAAGAAACCGTTTTGAAAGCTGTTGTGAAGCCTCTTAACAATTCCTTGTTCCAAAACCAGCGATGGACTTTCCAGCAGGATTCTGTGCTGGCCCATAAGGCCAAAACGTCCCAGGCCTGGCTTCGAAACAATTTGCCAGCGTTCATTTCCTCTTAAGAATGGCCCTCAGGCAGTCCAGATTTGAACCCATTGGATTAAAAATTGTGGACGGTTTTAGAGGACAAGGTTTGTCACAAAAGATCCCCAACATTGGATCTCTTAAGACCGCTTTGGTTCGAGCTGTGGCCAATTTTCAATTCGACGTTTTGGCTGGTCAAAAAGGCACTGGTTTGAGCCGATGTGTGTGAGCTAGCATTGTCACGGTGCCCAATGATTTGTCTTCTTTTGTTCGCTTTTAGAAAATCCCCGAAGACTTCAGGCAATCAAATTGTGGTGAACCATTCAGAATTGTGGTGTACGTTGCTCAAGCGGAACAGTCGCCACATGACCAGTTTTGCCAAAGAAACAGGCGACCATTTGCTTCGAAGTGCTTCTTTCACGAACAACTTTCGTTAGATTTGGCTCGTCTTCGAAGACCCACACGGTCTATTGCTGTTTTGTTTGGGGCTCATAAGAATAGATCCATGATTCGTCAGCTGTGACGATTTTATAAACGTCTTTTGAGGCACCGCGATCGTATTTTTTTCAAAATTTCTTTGCACCAATCGACACGAGCCTTTTTTGAGCGATTATCAAATTGTGCGGGTTCCAACGAGATCAAAGCTTTTTTTACGTATGTATGCTGGTGAAAGAAATGCCCAAGGATGCCTCTATTTCACGGTATGTCACATGACGATCTTGTATTATTAGTTTAAGCACGGTTTCAATGTTCTCTGGCACAACGGCCGTTTTTGGACGATCTTCCTCTTTCGTCGGCCACGATTGAATTAACTAAACCAGTTTTTCACAGTGCTATAGGATAATGCTTTATCGGCATCCAAAGAATTGAGTTCATCGATGCACTCTTGTCGTAATAATCCACGCCGAAAATTGTGAAAAATGATCGCACGAAAATGTTCCGAGCTAATTCCATTTTTTGCAAATTGATTTTTTCGAGTCACTGTAAACAACACAAATGATGGTCGTACGTCAAAACGTTCTGGGCACGTTTATGTTAAAAAATGTTAAACTTTCCAATGGAAATGTCAGATTGTGCCAGGCAATACTTAGTGTTGCCAGAAATATATATGTGACGCGCAAAATAGAAAGGAACCTAAGGGTAAAAACCAGTTTTGTTCAGGAGAGCCATTTTAAAGATTTAAATTCGTGTATCTTTGGTGTACCATCACTTTCATAAAACGCGCATATCTCTGGGAGGGAACACTTTTGGGGCATGGGATCGGTCTCATTCGATGCTCAGATGTTGTCCACATCAAAAAAAGTGAAAATTGATTTTTTTACCCTTAGGTCCCTTTCTCTATGCGATGTCACATACAGCAACCCTCGTACCTTACAAATTAATATTTACGCGCTTCGGTTTAAGAAAGAGAAATAGATTACTATAAAAAGAAAAGGGAAAGCCATTATCCAAAACAAAAAGTGCTAGAGATGTAAATGCATCAAGCCATCCCATCCTATCTACCTATCATCCGATATCAATTTGGCTGGTAGACCCACTGTTATCATCGCCATACCGGTCGAAATGCTCGTACGAATCATCCAAAATTGGACTCTCAGAATGGACACCCTGGGAGGTAGTTGAGACCAATATTTGAAGGAAATTATATTCAAAAATTTAATGGCATAAACTGCCATTTAAAATGAAAAATAGAGATTCCACACTTGATTTGAATTTTTATTTTCATTATTTTGAAAAAATATTGATCACACGATAAGATTCTGACTTTTTCTTGGACCAGATGTTGTGATGGACCAATTTTCCCAGTCGTTTGAAAAATTTGTTGTAGGCGTTTTTCAATAAATTCTTTTAACCATTTCTAATGCTTGCCTTTGGGGAAACCCATTCACCTCAATTGATGTTAATAACATACGCCCACGGGTGAAATAACTTCCGCCAAAAAAAGAAGAAAAATACAACGATTTTGCACACCATTCATGGCTTAGAAGAGGACGGGCGTCGAACGTGCAAAGAGTTAAATTAGATTTACGTAATCGTTTGAAAATATTTACATATAAATTCCTATTTGGGAACAGAGAGAAACTGGCAAACAAAAAAAGGGAATTGAATAGAGCGGAAAGCAAACACGAACGCAAGAACGTGAAAATGTGAAAAGCGAAAGGGGATCTGTTGAAGCGTAATTGAATTTATTACTTGACATTTAAAGTACACTTTAAGTCAATTATTGTAATTTTAGCGGTAACAAAAATTGTGCAAAAATGATTTGGCAAACAACAAACGAAAAAAATGGAAAATACAGGGTGCATACCTTGACACACGCACAAGGAGTGGTGTGATTTTGTGTGTGTGCAGGATATGGTTCAGTGGGCACGCATGCTATCAACGAGGTGTTTACACCGCTACGTGATTGTTCAGTTACTGGTAATACCTTCTGGGAGTATCTGTTGGGGGTATCCCTTAAAAGCTGGCTGGTGGGGTTGCGAAGTAGAGTCGGGGATTGGGGTTGGGATGCCAGTCCTTCGCTAATGGGGTGTAGCAGTTGATTCCTTTAATCGCTCGGCCGTTTCAAAGCATGTGTGTAAGTGTGTGTGTGTGTTTTTGTATACCTGTATTTGTATAAATTAGTTTTATTTTATGACGGTCATTTGTATAAAACAAAACAAAAAAACACAATCATAATCAGAATCAGAATAATACCTAATGGTCATCATTATGAAATGAAGCAGAATAAGTGCAAATTGCCGGAGGCTTTATTAAATACATAATGGCGATTTGAATATCCCAATCCATAAATGCTGATAATGGAAGTGGAAATTGAAACAATTGCATTGCTAATCGAGCGTGAAATTTGCAAATTAAACAATTGCGCGTTATCGATGCGCCTCGTATGGATGTGCATCTATGTATGTAGAGGCACTCTGCGGATGTACATTTGTTCATAATAAACCAATAGAGTGGGTCGCGGGCATAAACGGAGCCGGTCATCGGCTATTTGCAATAGTTTGCGTCAAAGCTATGAAATGTTAAAAATTTAACCATGGCTGAAAACACATAGAGCGGTTTGGGGCCTAATTTCATATTTTAACTGGGGTATAGATTTATAATGGAATTAGACCCCAAATGTTTGTATGATAATAGACTCCAACAATTTTTTGGGGCATATTTTCATAAAAATTTTTGGGCCGATGTTCGCATTTTGGGGTTCAATTTGATTTTGATATACTTTAGGACCACACTTAATATTTTTGGGTTCTAATTTCCTTCGAAGAAAAGAAAACATTGGTTTTTTATTGAAAATAATATAGTTTATTACCTCTTAACTTAATTATAAACTTGTGTAATATCCTCACGGAGGCAAATTCACGTAGAAACTATTAATAAAAACAAATGAGTAAGTGCAAAAAGAGAATATGTCAAATATTAATATTTACCCACAACCGAAACTGTACGCAAAAGATTTTCTACACATTTTGGGGCCTATTTTCGTATCTTGTTGTTACATTCATTTTGTAACACATAGAAGGATATTACACCCCAAACCTAAAAATAAAAATATACCCCAATTTCATACAGAAAACAACTACTCAATACTTTTGGGGCATATTTGCCTTTTTTGAGGTGTATTTGCATACCTTCAAATAATCACTACGAACGTTACCGTGGATGGTGCTTGCTATCGCGCTATTGGACTTTTTGCTAACAGTAAAAGAAGCCATAATCTTGATGACATTTGGATTCAACAGAACGGTGTCACTTGCCATACAGCTGCTCAAACAATGGATCTATTGAGAGGTAATTTCGAAGAGCAGCTTATTTTACGTTTTGGACCGGTGAGTTGGACGCCTAAGTCTGTGATATCACACCCTTTGACCTATTTTTTTGGGGCTACGTAAAGTTTAAAGTCTATGCTGACTAACCAGCTACGATTCAGGTTTTGAGCCAACATTAGGCTTGTCATTAACGACATACCGTTCGAAGTGCTCGAATGAGTCATCCAAAATTTGACCCTCCGAATGAACACCCTGAGGTGTAGTTGCGGCCAACATTTGTAGGAAATTGTATTCAAAAAATAAATGGCATAAACTGTACTTTCGAATGAACAATATTGATTTCACACTTGATTTGAGTTTTTGTATATTTTTTTATTTTGAAAAAAATACCATAAATATCACCCTTTATAACATCGAGGCTATATGAAAACATAGACCGAGATTTTCCAATTACCTGAAATAGTTATAGCTCGCAACTAATGTTCCTTGCTTTATTTAAGCTATATCAAATCTAACATGTTTTCTGTATAGCGTCAGAACTGAAGGGTGGTTCAACCATAATGCACGATGTTTATGGTGAGTTACATATTAACGTCAATTGTTTAGTCTAACTTAATTTGAAATTTCTTTGTTTCTTTGTTTGACAAATTCAGTTATGGAGTGATACACAGTTAAGAAGCCTTTTACGAAAATGTTACAAAAAAAGAGAAAGGCAGCAGAGTCACTGAGCCACCCCACAAATCAGTAGTTCATCTTTAGCAATAGTCCAAACTTTTTAATTCATCGTTGGTCATTGCAGACATCAGTACGCCACAGAGGAATTAGATATATTGTAAATAAGAGTACAATCCAAGCAAATAAAAATAAATTCAATTTATTTATATCAACAAAATATTCTCAAATTTTAAAAATCGCTGGCAATTGGAAAATCCCATTAGCCCAACCAGTGACATCATCTTCAGAAGTTCGTCATACAGGTAAAGAAAAGATCTTAATATATCTCTCGTGGGCTACATTTCAAATCAAATAGTCGGATCCAAAATACCAACAAGCTTTAAGGGTTTTTTATACTTACAATGAAGGCAATTATTGGGAGTCCCTAAAATCCCAACATCTACAGGAGAAGTCCAAGTGATGGCTGTTTACCAAGCAGTGCAGAAGTAGGATATAAACGAAAAAACTTGGGCTATCAACACACAGGTCGAGTAAATGGTGCCTGTACTAATCTAGCAAAGTTGTTCAATCGAGACCTGTTGTACCTCACCTGCCATCACCACATTTTCGATTCGCTAATGGACTAGTTTTCGACTCGCTGGTGGATGCAACTTCTGGTCCAGACATGACGCTTTTCAAAAGATTTAAAGGAAACTGGGAGAAATTCAATTAAAATGTTTACATAACTTATAGCATTGAAGTACCTGATGATGTACGCTCTACCATTCTTAAATTTATAAAACATCGCTATTCTACTTATACTCGTATAGAAAAGCATGATTACCGAGAACTGTTGGAGTTAACGATGATCTTTCCTGGAGGCATTCCGAACAAAGGAGTATCGTTTCGTATACCTGGAACTGTAAGCCATGCTAGGTGGATGACAAAAGCAATTTATGAATTATCGATTTCAGTTATCTCATAGGGAGAATATGTATTTTTCTTGCTCGAGTGTACGTTCGAGTCTGGTTTCTGTCCTCAGAAGCAATTTAACCTTATCATGGTTTCCTCTTCAAGCAAAAACTGATAAATTATCAGGACATTTGTCTAGAAATTAGTAAAGTTACTGCGAACAAATTTTCCAAACATCTTTAGTATTTAGTCCCAGAAACTGTGGTTCTATCCTTTTTCGATGTAATGTTCCTACAGTGGTGAAGGCACGTATGGTTCAAATTATAATTAGGCCTCAATAACATTTTTGGGGCCTGTTTTCATTTTATGTTTGGGTTATAATTTCCCCAATTTTGGGGCCTAATTTTCTTTTTGGCTTGGGGTGTATTTTCGTGGGGCCTAATGTCATACCGCCATAACATAGAGTACTCTATTGAAAACAGAAACACAATAGCCGGATAACCCAATTTTGCAGTACACCCTCGGATGTTTTTTTTTCAAAAAACGTATTTCACCTTATTTTAACTAAACATATTTTCGAGTTCTTTTAATACAAATTTAAATGCATTACAGAACATGACTTATGTTTTTACAAGGCCGACTATGATAAATCCTACATCACTCAGCTTTTCAGAAGATCTCTGTTTTGAACTTCAGCAAGGTCGGACTTAAAAAGTTACTCTAGATCAGGAAGGACATATTTCGTGTAGCTAAATGATACATTGGCCCACCCAATTTTAACGAGGATAATTATAGGTCGCACATAACGCAGGGACGGACGGACCTTCTCTAATCTCGACTAAAACTTTAATTTTACTCTATATTTCGATTCGTAGCAAAATTTGCTTTACTTTTAATACAAAAATGTCTGAATTGACTATATTTCGCCCACTTTTACCATGCGGTACGTTTTTTGGCCCAAACGAGCCAAAAAGTCCAGCAACTATGCCCTCTTTTGAGGTTTTTAGTGTGTCCCAACTAAAAGTAATCAGTAATATTTTTTTAAGCGGCAGGCTTTCAAATTGCGAGGGACCTTGTGTGCGGCTTTTTCAAAGCCTGAAACAATATGGTCCAATTTCACCAGAGATAGATGGGTCATATGACATTCCGGAACCGTCGTTTTTACATTTCTGTTATAGTACGTGTAAGCACCAAAAGCACTGAAGACACACCTTTACCTTGAGAGTCTTAGTATAGGGTGATCCATCTAGAGGTATTTTTTCAGATCAACAAAAAAATATAAAAATTCAAATCAAGTGTGGAATCTTTATTGGTAGTTTGAAAGGACATTTTATGGCATTTATTTTTTGAAAATAATTACCTTCAACTGTATTATGAAAATGAGCGTTCGGTGTGAAACGGGAAGATCCGCTGTTTCCGACCAAAATTGTGCTCAGTGAAGAGGCCCATTTCTGGCTCATCGGCAAAGTCAATAAACAAAATTGCCGTTTTTTGGGCTGAAGAGCAACAAGAAGAGGTACAAGAGGTGCCATTACTTAAATACACAGAGAAAACCACAGTTTGATGCGGTTTATAAGCTGGTGGAGTCATCGTTGCATATTTTTTCAAATATGATGATGGCCCGACCGTAACCGTGAATGGTGCTCGCTATCGCGCCATGATATCGATCCTGAAATTGAAGCACGTAATCTTGACGACACTTGGTTTTAACAGGACGGTGCCACTTGCCATAGAGCTGCTCAAACAATGGATCTATTGAGAGGTAATTTTGAAAAGCAGCTAATTTCACGATTTGCACAGGTGAGTCGGCCGCTTAGATCGAGTGATATCACACCTTTAGACATTTTTCTTTTGGGGTTACGTAAAGTCCAAAGTCTATGCTGACAAACCAGCTACGATTCAGGTTTTGGAAGCTTATATACCGGTAGAAATGCTCGAACGAGTTATCCAAAATTGGACCCTCAGAATGGAAACCCTAAGACGAAGTTGCGGCCAACATTTAAAGGAAATTATATTCAAAAAATAAATGTCATAAAATGTCCTTTCAAATTACCAAGAAAGATTCCACACTTGATTTGAGTTTTTATATTTTTTGTTGTTTTGAAAAAATACCTCTAGATGGATCACCCTATATATGACAGATAATATCAAATATTTTCAAACTATTAGTTTCATCAGCATAACCTCGAAAAAAGCATAAATTGAACGTGCACGCAGAGAAAAAACATGATTACTATATGGTCACGGCAATAATAATATGTTATTCGCAATAAAAATATGTTCGTAGCAACCATAGCCTTGTTAGCAGAATTTTATTTTGAAAATAGTATGATTGCCGCAATAATAATATTGTTGAAATGTCACAATGGTATAATTGCCAAATTTAAAAATGAAAATATGGTTATAGCCGCAATATAAATATGTGTTGTGCGACAATTGTTTTTTTGCGTTTTATGTTAACAATAATATGATTACGGCAATTTTTGCTTTTGAGAATAATATTATTGAGAATTAATATTAATGTTACGGATCTAATGCAATAAGAGTACTTCGTATATGGTAATTAAATTTTTTTAAAAAGCTGCTTTGGCTTTGTTTATCTGAAATATTTTTAATAAAAACGCTTATGTTTTGATAAACATATTTTTTCTATTTTTAAATAAAACACTTCTATTATTTGGAATTTAAAGTATTTTTAAATATTTTTTATAATTCAAATCTATTGTTGACAAATTAACCAAATTCTAATAAATAATATTGGGGATCATAGTATAATTGTGTGTGATCATTCTATGGTTGTAGGGCTTATACAATGGTGGCGTGTTAATCATACTATGGTTTTGAGAATCATACTATGGTTGTTTGTTAAACATACTATGGTTGTGAGGATCATAATATGGTTGTGGAGATCAATGTATGGTTGAGTGTGAATCATACTATGGTTGTGGGGATCATAGTATGGTTATGTGTGAATAATACTATTGATGTGAGGATCATAGTGTGGCTGTATTTGAATCAAAATATTGTTGTGAGGATCATAATATTGTTGTACCACAACCATATACCCAACAATAGTATTATCCTCTTTAAATAGAACCATAATAAATAACTTCATAACATTTTACCAGAACATTTTTTTTCAACAATATATTTATTTGCAATCTATTTTATATACAATAATAATAAGCAAATTTAGTATTAAATAAATTAATGACAGTATAGCTAAAACCCAGTGGCCTCAGCATTAATATATTTTACATTGTTAACTTATATTGTAGTAATATGTACATACATTTATTTTAAAAAAGGGAGATCTAGTATGTGATTTCTTTTTAGTCGTTTAATCTCGTCACTGTCATCTAAAAGAGATATAGCCAGAACATTAGAGTGATTACTTAGTCTGTCTTAGTAGTTGGCACTAAATCTTAGTCTGTCTAAGTAGTTGGCACTAAACCTAGCTATTTCGTCCTTTAAAAAATTAAAACCTAGATCGTTGTGAATACAGCTGTTATTCACAAACCATGGTGCATTAGAAATTAGTCGGAGAGTCTTGGACTGATACCTTTGTAAAATTTCCAAGTTGGTATTGCTGGATGTTCCCCATAGTTCGATTCCATAGGTTTCAAAATAGTTTAATAAAGGATGCCTTTTTTTCTAAGAATAGTTTTTTAAGAATAGCCGTAAGTGAATTTAAGCGAGCTTTTGAATAACTTTTTTTCTACAAATAATAAATTTTAAACGGTTTATGATGCATAAAGCCACTCACTTATTGTACGAGTATACAAATAAATTTCAGAAAGCCTTGGCTAGAACTCACTCGTTTAATAAGCGAGTACCAATCGAATACGCCTATTGTTGCATAATCGCTATTGCCATAGTTGACTGGACAGCTGACAACAGTTCAAATCAGATTAAAATGGATGCCTTAGGATTTAATCCTATTATTAAACTCAATACTATTCGACGAACATTATGCGGAAACCATTAAAATTAGTTGATGCATTAAAAGGATAATAACGTGAAACGATTTCTAGCCCATTCACGGCAAAAGCTGTTCGGTTATTGTCAAATGACTTGAATGTATTTTCCAGAAAATTTATTCCATTAACGGCGTAGCCGCTGCCACTGCTGCTGCAACAGTTGCTTCTGTCATTGTTGTTCTATTGCCTGCGCTTCGATAAAAAATCATCATCGTGATATTAGTTTATTTGAATTTCAAATATGAACGATTATGCGGGGTGCAGGGAACTGGCATTTTGTATTTCTTTTCCAGCTAAAAGGTGCAAGCCAAATGGTCGTTTGGTTGTTGCAAAAGCCACATATGGCCACCGCCATTTGCGGCCATTTGAGCGGAAGTAATGCATTTGCATATCACATGAGCGGAACGAGCATACGAAACTCAGGTATTAGGCAACTATGGGCCACATCATACAGGTCTCTATCGGTGTATTTTCATTCTTGCTGGGCTTCCCAATGTCAGCCAGTAGATTTGCTATTTTGGTTAGCCATACATACATACATATATTTGTAGTTGTATACTCGGCATGGCCATCGTCATAATTCTGCGGCTTTTGTTGTTGCTCCTGTAGCCCAAAATGCTCAATTAATTCCATTTAGAAAAGTCAACTACAATAGAGACGGCGTGCCTTGTCCGTCCTGAGGAACGGAGAGGAGGAGAAGCATGGGCAGGCAGTGTGAGCAACAGCTAAAAGCTGTTGGCCATTACCAACATTGTTGATCTTATCAGTGCATTTCCGTTTCCGTAATTGTAGCAAGCTTTTAAGTTCTAAGGAAAATTGTTCTCTTTAAGGCTAACAAGAATATCTAAGAATCTAGGATTTATGATGAAGTTGAAAGTTCCAATTTCAGAAAATAAATAAGCTAAAGATAGACATGTTTTAAAGAGAAGGAAGGAAGACCTCCTAAGTTAGCCAGAGGGAATCAAGAAAATGTAAATGTGTGATTCTAAAGAGTGATTCTTGTGTGATTCTAGTGTAGAATACAGATAGTTCAAAAAGGACGTCGCTGAAAAAAATGAAGTTAAGATCTAAATTTTTCAATTGAATAGTGGTTATGTGAACATTGATTGATCTTTTTTTGTGGCTTATTTAGAGTTAGGGTGCTCAATCTAAAAGTATTTTTTCAATAGACGTTTTTTTCACTGATTACTGGTGAATTGTGTTTAACTTTATATTTTTTTAGTATTGTTTGCCATTTCATCATGAAAAGACTTTCACCGCGAAAACCACGGTTTGCTGCGGCTTATGGGCTGGTAAAATCATTGGCCTATATTTTCTCAAGTTTGTAATAGATGATTTATCTAGAGGTATTTTTTCAATAAGGGGTTTTCCACAGCTTACGAGTGGGTTGTGTTGAATTTTATTTTCGTTTTTTTCAGTATTAATTGCTATTGCGGTGAAATCGTCGGGCCATCTTTTTTCAAATTTGTAACGGGTGATTAATCTAGAGGTATTTTTTCAATAGTTTTTCACAGATTACGAGTGAGTGGTGTTGAATTTTATTTCCGTTTCTTTTTAGTACTCGTATTAATTGCTATTTTATCATGAAAAGACTTACACCGGAAACACCACGTTTAAAGGATAGTGGAATCATCGGTCCATATTTTTCAAAAATGATGATGGCCGGAATGTAACCGTGAATGGTGCTCGCTATCACGCCATGATATCGCACTCTATGCTATCAAAAATTGAAGCCCGTAATCTTGACAACATTTGGTTTCAACCGGTGTTACTTGCCATACAGCTGCTCAAACAATGGATCTATTTAAAGGTCACTTCAAAGAGCAGGTAATTTAAAGTTTTGGACCGATGAGTTTGCCGCCTAGATCGTTTGATATCACACCCTTAGACTTTTATCTTTGGGGCTACGTAAAGTCCAACGTCAATGCTGACAAACCTGCTACTATTCAGGTTCGAAAGTCAACATTAGGCTTGTCATTAACGCCATACCGGTCGAAGTGCTCAAATGAGTCATCCAAAATTTGATATTCAGAATGAACACCCTGAGGTGTAGTTGCGGCCAACATTTGTAGGAAATTATATTCAAAAAATAAATGGCATAAACTGTACTTTCGAATGAACAATATTGATTTCACACTTGATTTGAGTTTTTGTATATTTTTTATTTTGGAAAAAATACCATAAATATCACCCTTTATATCATCGAGACTATATGAAAACATAGACCGAGATGGTCCAATTTCGCCAGAAATAGTTATAGCTCGCAACTATTGTTCCTTGCTTTATTTAAGCTACATCAAATCTAATATGTTTTCTGAATAGCGTCAGAACTGAAGGGTGGTTCAACCATAATGCACAATGTTTACTGTCTGTGAAGGTGAAGTATTTTTGCTTATTTAATTTGAAGTTTCTTTGTTTCAATGTGCAACAAATTTAAGCATGGGAAGTAAACAATTGAGCAGTCGTTCAAATCAAATCCATTTTCAGCCACAATCTGGAGAATTGTGAGCAAATATCAGCAAACCGAGTCGATGGGAAATGTTAAAATGCCTGTGCATGATCGCCCATTTGGTTTTGCGGAAAAAATTGATGGAGTTTGCGATAGTGTGGCAGATGAGGCGTCAACTTCGACTTGTGGTCGTGCTAAACAATTGAACATCACTGATGCTAATTTTAATTAATGGTTTGAATGTACACGCTTAACTGAAGAGCTGAATCATACTCCCCATTTCAAGCGTCATCAATACGCCGAATGATTGTTTGAAGCGACAGAAGTGAATGGTGACTTTGCAGTGAAAATCATCTTCAGCGACGAGGCACAATTTTACCTCAGTGGATTCGTTAACCAGCAGAATTGCAGTATTTGGGTACATAAGAATCCATGAGTCGATGCAACCAAAAAGAGTGACAAGAGTGACTTCTTCGTAAAAGGGGTCGGTCAAGCATTTACCCTGAATGGTGTCCGCTATCGCGAGATAATAACGGACTTCTTGTGGCCAGATATTAACGATATGGACCTGGATGATATGTGGTTCCTGTAGGATGACTCTTTTGCGCGAGAATTCCAATGGCCGTGGGATACTGGAAATAAAAAGTGTAGCCAAGAACAATTCAAGAGCTAAAGAAGGAGATTACGAGTATTTGGCACATCAACGATATTGAACCTCTATTATGTCCCATAGCCAATGAAAATATGGACCATCTGACAGGGGTATATCACCGAACCCGTGGCTAGCATTTGGAACATATTTTGTTTCGCGCATAATTGTCATAGATCTTTCTATCAGAATACCAGTAGAAAAAAATATTAAGATAGCTCTCCGAAAATTTTTGTTTTATTTGGAATATTTAAAATTTCTGTATTCGATAAAATTTGTTATAGTATATGACGATGATGTATCACTAGCAATTTCGGACCAATTTGAGCCATTTAAACCCATTATTGATATTGTCCCCATAATATTTATTTCGAGGGCCCGAAAAGTCATCAAGAATTATCCGTTGTAATGGTGGTCCGCTAACTGCAATTTGCGCCGTTAAGTTCTGAGCCGAAACGCTTGGATTTGCCTGAATTGACGATGCTACAGCCGATATGGTGTATTGAACCTGATCATAGGAATCTCGATGATAATGTCTTTGTGCGATGCTTCCAGATTCGGCAAACGTGTTCACCAGCTTCAAAATGTCCTATCTACTCGGGGTAGCCAAACCCCCGCCTCAATTCCTCAATTTAGACGAAAATGCAGGAATGCAAAGAGTGGTACCAATGCACTATTTAATAAATCTAAATACTAACCTTCCAAATAAAATAGAGAATAAGCCGAATGCTCAAACAGAGAAAAATATTATTAGTTTTTGCAGCACAATTTGTGCACCACCCTTTGTTTAAATATTAGATGAAATTAATATAAAGTCTCATACACATTTAAAAAGCAGCAATCGTGGTCCATACTTATCGTATTGCAGCTAGACAACCTCCTACCGTTTAGGCTATAAAATATTACCGAGTCTTCTTCAAGGACCCCCAAAGTTTCTTACACTGTAAGTTGTGAAATAATAAACCATTTTAATTTATTTTGTGTGTTTGTTTCAACATCCACCTACCGATTTGTTTTTGTTTGTTCTGCAATAGTTGAAGATAAATATGGGAACTTTCCTTTGGTTTTCCGGTAGAAGCAGGAAAACAATGCAAATCTCTTCAATTACTACGGCGCGCTAGGGTCGTATAAATCGATTCTCTACTAATCGATTCTTAGCTAAAAATTGGTGAAAAATTAAGTCATCTTTTGATTAAAAAAAGTCAAATTGATCGAATGTTTGGTATCGATTTTTTCGATTTTTTTCTGGTTTTAACTGCTACAAAAATTAATCATTTCATTTGCCTGTCTATCCTTAATAAATGCGTTCTAAAGGTCTTCTTGTAAAGCATGAACTTTAGAAGTCTACGGTTTCAGCAGCACTCGATTCAAAGAGGCAGCAAAAATCGTGAAAGTCCAGAAAGATGAAGTAGATTACATCATCTTCTTGGACAATAGAATTGCGATGCTATAGAAAGACTCCAACAGTAAGTCATAAATCAAATCCAAATCTGTCCAAATCGTTTTTAAATGGTGGGCTATCCATTTATAATATGGTGGACTATCCATTTATAATGTGGTGGTCTACTCATTTATAGTATGGTGGGCTATCTATTTATAATATATTGGAATATTCATTTATAATATGAAGGGCCATTTTTTTTAGAAGGTTGCCAAAAACGTATAAGACTTTGTTGCTGTATCAGTTTTTTTTTCGTCGTTAAAAATCGACGACTATCGAAACGTCGAAAAATCGGTTTTCTGTTTTTTTTAACAGACTTGGTAGTCGGTGTTGGCTTATGACTATACGAGTATAACCCTACGGCATGCTAGCAGATCACCGGGGCGTATGAGCGTTGCAAATCAATTATACGCCCAGGCGTTCGGTACATGCTGACAGACGGCGACGCAAAACGACACAGCACAACTTTTAGTTGGAAAACATAAACAAAAAGTATGATTTAAATTGTTTACTTTTATTATTTAAACATCTTTAGTTCAGTTTGTGCCAGCTGTGTCCCCTTTCGATTGTCGGCGTGTAAGTGTGAGTCTGTGTGTCCACGTTTGTATGTGTTGTGTTGTCTTAACAATAAACTAACAATTCTTCTTCTTGCTTGAGTGCTGAACATGAACGATTCCATTCGTTTTCATTCCACACCAGTAGCAGCACGTAGCTGGTAAACAGCACCAGCAGTGGCAGTGGCAGCAGAAGGACAAATTACAAACAATAGTCAGCATTTGGCGAAGTTTACGATTTAGAAAAATATTTAACTGCAAAGTAGCAACAGCTCCAGTGAGACAACAACACCAGCAAGTAGGGGAAGTAGAAGAAGTGTTGGTAGCAACAGTTTGCTGGGGCAGCCAGCAATGTACACAAGTCACCACTGTCAACAATAGAATCATGTGAAAATAAAACGTTTTGCTTATTTGTTTCAAGCTCTTACTTTATCACTTGCAACAATTATAAGAGGGGTGGGGTGGTTGAAACGAAAGTAAAACAACAACAGCAAAACTTTTGCCATAAAAGTGTAAACATTTTGCGAAACAAAAAGAAGCGGCACCGACGGCCACATGAAACACCAACACAAATAGCAGCACTCAAAAGCCTCATGCAACAAGAACGCCGACCGCAATTGTAGGTTTATGCTGTTGTGCCGCAACTTGTTGCTCTAAATTACACTCATTCGGTCTGGCATCATGAGGCAGAGATGGCATTGTCGCCATAAATTTGCATTTACATTTGGTGGGCTAGGCTTGTTCAAAATTAAGTTGCAAGTATTTCATTTGCTACAAGTAAATGAGGTTTAAAAACATCACATCTCCATTTAACTTCGCCCGGACAGCATCGTTTGTCTGTGGCAACTGTACATATCAATTTTGGTTTTATGGAAGCAGAACGGTTTTGGATAGACGTAAGTGGTAAGAAATATTCACACCCTACACCACACTACATAGTCCACGGTTTTATGACTTAGTGCTTATGATTGGTATACTGTTCAGGATTGGACTTTAGCCGAAGCCTATTGAAATTCGTCTATATTGGTCCATGTTTTGATATATCTTACCTCTCTGGGAATCACAAATGACAATCGATTCTACTTTAAATTTTGCAAAGAGAGTTGTACTCGTACGGGAGCCATTGCTTAGTGGTACAAAAAAAATGAACTTGAAATGTCTTGAAAGTGGTACTATTTTCCTTGTAGGTCTTGTCGAGTACAAAAAATCGGCTTAAGAAATTTCCCAATCGCCCCAAAATAATTAAACCTGGTTATAATCACTGCTTTAAAAATTATTCTAAAAAACATCGGTTAGCAAATGGCTAAAGAATTTTGCTCAAATCGAAAAATAATTAGGGGTTGCTCAAAAGACTTCGTTTTATTTAATTTTAAGATATAAATGTTCTACAAAAAAATAAATAAATAAATAAAAATAAATCTCCATACGATTACGCCAAAACACCTCATCACGAAAATTCGCTACAGAGAAAGAATATACTAATTTTTTATTATTTCATACGGTTCCGTGTTGCAAAAAAATGTCCTTGGCCCATAAAAAATAAGTGGGACCTACCAGGGCTGTCTTCTTGGGAATTAATTACTTAGTAGGGAAATAAATACGGTTACACACGTTTTCTGCTGTAAAATAAAAAGTACTGAATGTTTTTGGACCAAATATTTTTTAATATATTTATTGATGTACTCGTATATTGTATCCAAAAAAATCTACTTATTCAAAATGTCCACCTTTTGCCTTTACACACGCCTTAAGTCGCACTGGCCAATCGTCAATAGTTGCACGAACCTCGTCCTTTGTAAAATTGGCCACAGCTCGAACGAAAGCAGTCTTAAGAGATGTTGGGGTATCTTTTGTGACAAACCTTGTCCTCTAAAACCGTCCACAATTTGTAATCCAATGGGTTCAAATCTGGACTGCCTGAGAGCCATTCGTCAGAGGAAATGAACGCTGGAAAATTGTTTCGAAGCCAGGCCTGGGACGTTTTAGCCTTATGGGCCAGCACAGAATCCTGCTGGAAAGTCCATGGCTGGTTTGGAACAGGGAATTGTTAAGAGGCTTCACAACAGCTTCCAAACGGTTCGTTGTTCGCAGAAATGCAGGTCGGTGACCCCTTCGTAAGAGACACCCCACCAAACCATGACTGAAGCTGGGTGATGACCCTTTTGCTACCTTAGATGACCGCGCATACACTCTATCAGTTTCCTTGTTAAAATTTTCCTGAACGTTAAAAATTTTTTCACCGGTGAACAAAATTTTTCTGTGCAAGTTATCAGCGTGCTTCACCAAAACACGTTTGCATTTTTCAATCCTATTTTTTTTAAAGCTGCAGTCAATAAATATCCGGTACGTCGTTTGAAAGCCCCAAGTCCCAAGTTTTTTTTAATGATTCGACTCATGGACTTTTGCGTGATATTCATCTTACGGGCCATGATTTTCTGTTTTCGGAGCGGATTTCTGTGAATTCTTGATTTAACGGCTTTGATGAGCGTGGGCGGTCTGACCGGTGGCAGTCTCGCATCGGTAGACGAACATACGGCTAATGCCTAGTGGCCGGAGCGTTTTGAAAATATCGCATTTTTTCATTTCGCTTGAACAGCGCTATTACAGCGATACGGTTCTCATTATCTGACCACTCCATGATGAAAGTTGAAACAATTTTAAAATGTCGTTACACACTAACGCTATTGAGGTTAGCTTTTAAAACCCATATGACATTACCGGGGTATGTTCAGTTCTACTATTGAAATGGGTGTGTTCAATGTTGTTACAGTATTTATGTCCGTACTAAGTATAATCATTTCCAGAATGAAAGTCAGTCCTCGAGATATTCCGAATTGTTGTTGCATAGTGTATGTTATATGCTATAGTAGCGAACTAAACGGGGGTTGATTACTACAAAGAAATTATCTGTTGTCACCACCAATAATTAGAACCGATACAGCAGGTACTTCATAATTGATTGGTTCACATAACCAGCAGTTCTGGCAACCAATAGTTTTACTGAATTTGCTTGATATAACCATAGTTATATCAATCAAATTAGTTTCGTAATATTTTTGTAGCTAGTATCTTATGGTAAGTCGAACCATGTAACCACCAACAACATTGAATATGGATGACACAGAAAGTATGTTTATCCAACCAAATATTTGTAGTGCGAACTGATTGTCAACCGTTTTTTTTTCTTCTTCGCTTTTTAGCCGGGTTTCAAGATTTTAAGGGTATTTTATGGAATTTCCCTAACCGATTCTCTTTGTGCTCGACAAGACCTACAAGAACCTTATCAGTCTGTGTATTCGAAAAGCCACCATACTACGTTTCAATTTTTTTAATTGACTTCTTCAGTTATGTAAAATTCCTTGGTTTCGTTTTGAACACTTCTTGGTTGACATAACCCCATAAAAAGTTTGTTGAAATCAGGTTCAGTGACCTTGTGGGACCAGCAGAAAGTGAAATTTTTGGATATTAATTTGTCTGGAAATTTTCGTTGGAGCTCTGCCATAACCGGTCTGGCTATATGTTTAGTTGCTGTATCTTGCTGAAACTAAATGCTGTTAAGTCGGATACGTCTTCGGTGCAGTTTTGGGTGAAAAAAACTCCTTCAATATCTTTAAATAATGGTTCTCATTGAATGTCACTGTTACACTTGTGTGGGTCGAAAAAGAAGTTTTACCAGTCACCCCCTATATTTAAAGATTATTTAGAGACGATATCGGCAACATAAAACATTTTTTTCTGTGCACCCATATACCGGGTATTCAATCTAGAGGTATTTTTTTCAAAATAAAAAAAAATATAAAAATTCAAATCAAGCGTGGATTAAAAGAAATCTATTGATGGCTCTCAATGTGGAGTCTCTGTAGAGGTGGCAAGAGTGAGTTGTATTTTCGTGGGTAATTGTGTGAAGAAAACCTGAAAACTCAGGTTTACAACAGTAGTTCTCATTTGTTTGGGGAGAGCCTGGCCTTATAGAGTTCGGTTTTACTTTCAACAATTGCAGCAAAGCTTTCTCAAGAGGGTTGTCACGGACCCGAAATCAAGATAAAAGTAGTGTGCAGCCACGAAAGTTAATGTCACTTTGTCATTTTGTTAAAAACTTGTTTTCTCTTAAAATATATAAGTAGATGCAAGAGGTCTTGAGCTTGTCAATCCCTATTCAATATAATTTCCTTTAAATGTTGGCCCTAACTGCTCCTTGGGGTGTCCATTCTGAGGGTCCAATTTAGTATGACTCGCATCGGTATGGCGTTAATGACACGCGTCATATTGACTTCCAAACCCTGAATCGTAGCTGGTTTGTCAGCATAGACTTTGGACTTTACGTAGCCCCAAGGAAAAAGGTCTAAGCGTGTGAGATCACACGATCTAGACGGCCAACTCACCGATCCAAAACGTGAAATTAGCTGCCATTTGAAATGACCTCTTAATACATCCATTGTTTGAGCGGCTGTATGGCAAGTGGCACCGTGCTATTGAAACCATATGTCGTCAAGACAACGGACTTAGATTTCAGGTAACAGAAAGTCCGATATCATGGCGCGATAGCAAGCACCATTCACGGTTACGTTACGGTCATTATTATTTTTGAAAAAAGTACCCATGATTCCACCATTAACTGTATCAAACCGTGATTTTTTCTGGGTACAATGGCACCTCTTAAATTTCTTCTGGTTGCTCTTTGGCCCAAATGCGGCAATTTTGTTTATTGACTTTGCCATTGAGCCAAAAAGAAGCCTCATCGCTAAACAACATTTTGGTCGAAAACGTTGGGTCTGTATCGAGCTTCTGAAAAGCCCTTTCCATGATAAAATGACCGACCATACTGAAAAGAAAAACAAATAAAGTTTTACACAACTCACATGTAATCTGTGTAAAAACCCTATTGAAAAAATACCTTAAGATAGATCACCCGTTAGTTTTCTTATCATGCGTGGTCATTTAAAGTCCGGTCGTAACATGATGCATACCGTTGTTCAAGTTTTGGGAAGGTTAGTAAGTTAGTTACCTCTGTTATCTTGTTTTCAAACCCCAGGATTGTGACTTTTTTTGAAACGAAAATAGAAAATAGAATGGATGGGAAATCTATTGCATGGCTGAATAAATGCTATTTATCTAGTTAGGATAGTTTCATTCCAAAATTAAAACTTCGCTATAACAAAACTGATCTTATCTATCTTTGCAGGAATATTGACCCTAGTTCTTGACTAAAAACTTTAACACCAAGCATTGGAAGATTGCGGTATTAACATTACTTAACTTCTTTTAAATTTTAATTGTTATATTGTGGTTTTTAAATTTGTTAACTTATGTTACTTCATTCAAATTAATTATCCATGAAATCTTTGTCATTGTTACTTTTCTCTTTGGAAGCACACATGAGCGATTTTTCCATATAAGTCATTGCTAAAAATTCCACAAGTACGAGGGCCCTTGCACAACTACCCGGCCTAGCAAGGAAAACTGACGCAATGATTCTGGTGTTGTCCACAAGTTTACCTAACTGACTTTCGATAGAACAATAGGATCAAAGCTGCTTGACTCAAGTAGCCTCATCAAAACTAGGACTTGTATGCAAACAGACATTGACAAAATGTATAGTTCAAAGAAGAAAGTACCTCTCTGAAATAAGGAAGTACATACATTCTTTGCCTAGCTCTTGTATATTGTGCTCACCACGAAAAAGGTGACCGTTGGCATAAGTTGACCTCTCTCGAGTAGATGATTTTATGGTCTATATCCTTATTTTCAGTCTACATTTCCAGTGCCTAATTAGTGAACTCATGATAGCCACAGAAAAATTTGTCTTCATGGAATTCACGAAATATTTCATATAAATTACAATATTAGTCTTGTTTTTCAGCCATTTAGACTTTTCAGAAGAATTATGCACAAAAATCTTTAAAATTACGCAATCGGTTTGATGGTAAAAGTTAGTGATTTTAAAGAACTTTATGAAAGTTTTATTTTTATATTTTTAAGAACTTCTTTATATTTTTTAATACTATTTTGCAGACGTTTTATATTTGAAGGGCTTATTGCAAAAACACGATAAGCCACAAAATGAAAATACTGAGAAAATCGCCTTTGAAGTTTGAAATAAATGCAGAAAATAGGGGTTTGATGAAATCATGATTTAAATACTTGTAATTAGTGTTTAAGGAAGACTACTATCACATACCAGTCCATGAATACCTAGAAAACTTCGGAAACCGCTATTTTCAAAGAAAGTGTGGCTTATCGAGTTATTGCATACATTTTATTTAAATTTTTTTTTATTTTGAATATCAAAAGTTTTGTTATTTTGGTTGAAATAAAGTGGCTTATCGTGTTTTTGCAGTACAAAATTTTTTATTTTTCTTTTTTAAAAAAGTGAATGAAATAAATATTAAAATGTTAATTACATTAAATAATTTCTATAAGTTCTAATTCCGTTTCAGCGGAAGACGGCTCCAAAGCGTTGTAGAAGGAATGATAAATTGGTGGAATATACGGCAGTAAGGATTTTACGCTGTGTACTTTTTTTGCCGCTAGTTTAAGGAATTCTGTGTATTTGTTTTTCAATCCATTTAAGGTTGTATTTGCAGATCTTCCCTTTTTTATAATACTTACTTCCTTATAATCTCCTTGAATTGAATGCTTTACAAAAATTGATCTCTTATTTTGAACTTTAAAGTGAAATGAGTATACACCAGAGAAATCCGTTTTGCACCTATCGGTAGTAATTGCATTTTTATTAATGCCGTCCACAATAGGGCCGAAATTTAAAAAATCAGCTTGTTCCATAACTGTAACGACAAATGGAGTCTTTTTATTTGCTTCTTTAATAACACTGTACCAACCTTCTGGGGAGTAGATTTGAGGAGCATATTTCTTATGTCTCTTTTCTATTAAAGCGAAGTCTCTATCAGTTGGTAAATGAGTGTGACCACTAACTAGGAAATGGTGCGTAATAGTTTTGAACCTTCCTTCTTTTACTAATTGCATCCACAAAGACATCACAAGCCAATTTTTGTTCTGCCCTGGGCAATTATCCGTAAAAACTACAAGATCATCAACGTCGGTTTTGGTGTTTAGATATTTAAGTAGCACGGAAGCAACTTCATCAGCTCCACGTTTAGCCACATTTTCCGTCCAAACAAACATGTGTCCCTGTCCAGTCGTGCAATCGTGTATTCCAAGATTGTATAGGCCAATTTTGCTGCAGTAAAATGCAGGTCCGCTTGTTAGTTTTGGAATTGGCAAAACTTACTGCAAATCGAATAATATAACCAATTTCGTATGCATATGCTGAATTGAATATTCTGTCTCAGATTTAAGCAAATCTTGCATTGCTGCAGCGTTGTCTTTATGTTCATTTAGAATAATTGTCAGTTGTTTGGCTTCTTTGTCATCATTATTTTGTATTGCAGCTTGAATCTTGATGTTTGTCTCATCACACATCTTGCAGGTGTCAGATTTGGGGAACTTAAAACCTATATTATACTCGGTGCAAAATATTTTCCGATAGGCATTTTCTCTTACAGGAATAATTCCATTTTCTTCACACCAAGGAACATAGCTTTCTCTATACAAACTGGCAATGGTCATATCGTGGTTCAAATAAGTTCTATGGATGTTATTGGCTCTGCTGTAATGACTCTGGTATTTTGGTATCATATTTATATGATTTCTTACAGAATCAGTTTGTTCACGACTCCGTCTACTAGGTCTACTTGTATGCTTACCTCTACCATCTGTTTTAGAAATTGCAGCACCGTCTTTTTTAATTTTGATAATATTCTAAAGTCTTCCTCTTGAATCCTGAAGACCATGTAAGTTCATGAACTCTCTTTTGCAAATTTTAACATGGGCGCCATCAATTTCAACGAAATAACGAGCTGAGAATTTCCTTCTAGACTGTTGTCTTTTAATTTTCTTTTTATACGACCTCTTCTTCTTTCCTACATGAATGCAACCAAAGAGGTAGCTGTTTTGTAGATCATAAGATCCTAGTTTCCAAAACTGGTTAAATATGAGTTCTTCGGTGTTATTAAGCTTCTGTCTACAATTTTGTTCGCAACTACAAGGTGGTCCTAGTTTGCGTGCTTCAACAGATTTCATAGTTTTTGGACAAATATACTCATGACCAGAGTTGCGCTTTCTTTTGTTCTTATTCCGATCATACTTATCTTCATTTCGAGCTCTCCATCGAAATGCGGTATTATTTTCACGCGATTCGTCTTCGATTTGCAACACACAATTTTCCTGAATAACAAACACAATATAAGCCACAAAAATTCAAATACCACAGCAGTTAAAATAAATCATACCTCGCTGGTTTCTGAAATTACTTCATCATCTGTCGGCAAAAAGTCTTTGTCTTTCACGCTGTCATCAGTATCTTCAAAAATATAATCACTTCCACTGATTTCTTCATCAGAATCCATAGTTTTGAACTACGGTCTTCTTAATTGCTGTGGCTTATCGAGTTTTTGACAAAAAATATTTATGAATAAAATCGAAATGCAAAAAGTGACACTTGCGGCTAGGCCATAAATTAAACGGAAAATAGCTAAAAAATTTTAGGAGACGTTGCAATGGTGTAAAGTAATTGAATGAACTGAAAAAAAAAACACTTTTTGAAATCGTGTGGCTTATCGTGTTTTTACAATAAGCCCTTCATATGTAATTTCATTAGATTTTTTTGCAATAACAGGATAAGCCACACCAGATAAAATAAATCATACCTCGCTGGTTTCTGAAATTACTTCATACCCAGTCGGCAAAAAGCCTTTGTCTACCACGCTGTCATCAGTATCATCAATAAAATAGTCACTTTCGCTAATATCTTCACCAGAATCCATCGTTTTGTATTTCGGTCTTCTTAATTGTTGTGGCTTATCGAGTTTTTGACAAAAAATATTTATGAATAAAATCGAAATGCAAAAAGTAACATTTGCTATAGGTCAGAAATTAAACGGACAAATGCTAATATATTTTCAGTGAACGTTGCAATGGTGTAAAGTAATTGAATGAGCTGAAAAAAACACTTTTTGAAATCGTGTTTTTGCAATAAGCCCTTCATTTGTAATTTCATATATGTATGAAATGTTACTTATTTTTCATGAAATTATTTTATATTTTTCATAATTTTTATGACAATAGTTCACAATAATATTTTACAGCTTCTTTCTTTACAAATATAAAATTTTTCCATGACGTATATGAAAATATAAAAGTTTTTCAGACAATAGTTTTTGTTAAGTGAAATATATTGTTGAAAGGTGAAATGTACTACTGTTTGTAAGCCCGCCAAGGTAATTTTTCAGCAGTCTTTTGTAACGAAAACTTTGACCACGATTTTATTGAGTTAAGTCTGGGATTTACATTAAAAGAAATTTTAGCTACCATAAGAAATATAAGTAAGTGTAACAAAGGAAACGAAATTTATCGTTGTTAAATTCTGAGGTAACAGCGTCTTCTTTTAGGTAAAACGAAAATGTGGCGCAATGTTGACCACAAGCAGTGTATAGTTTTCCCGCCTAAAATAACAAATGTTGGGAAGTCATTTTTGAGGATATTCAAATGAATAAAACAATTTATTTGAAAATGAGTGTTTTTTCTACATTGCTTTGCATTGCAATTTTTCCGTCTAGAGATAAATGTAAAACTCCTAAGCGAAAATTTTATTTGAGGTGAATACAAGGCTTTACACAAAAGTCTCATTCGAATGAATGAGAATTACCCTTTTATCCATACCCCTTTTACGCTCAAGCACAAAAGTATGTTCTTAAAAAGGACGAATAATTTTCTTATGCAGTCGTTTCTTACAAACTAGGAATATTTTCGTAAAATATATGAAGCAGAATTTCGAAATTTCTACAAAAATAACGAAATTTCTACAAAAATAACGAAATTTCTACAAAAATTACGAAATTTCTACAAAAGTTAGGAAATTTATATAAAAATTAAGAAATGTCTACGAAAATGTTCCGAAGAATTACGAATAAAAATCTTACGGTATCCTTTCTTACAAAATAAGAAATTTTTCATTAAACTTATAAAGGTAAAATAGCGAACTTTTTTAAGAAGCCGGCTTGTAAATTCTTGAATCCGAAATGTACGAAAAACGTCGTCAATTATATAAAGAATGTACGAAGAACATAATAAGAAGAATGTATGGCGAATAGTACTAACATAAGTCTTTCATTGTAGTTTATGCTCTTTTGGCTTAGTTTATGCCACCCTTATTCACATGTGGTCCAAAATCTAGCAAACATATAAGTCAGGTAGGCTCTCCGGCTACATCAATTAAAGATGATCAGCATCAGTTGATATATTGCCTCCACTCTGCCCGGTTTTTGGTTTATGATTAAAATGAATCGCTTCCAAACTTTTCGACGATGCGAAATTGTCTGATTAATGCTGACATGATGATTGTTTCAGAGTGAATACTGGTCAAACCTACCAGATAGACACTTTGATCAAGAGGTTAACGATTGTAACGCTCGACCTCCCACTCGAGATCGTGAATATCGTTGTTGACACTACAGGTTGGGGATAACAAATGTAAGGTGGTGTGCCGCATGATTCATTCTATAACACCCTAGCCTTTACTGCTTTGTCGACATAAATACCGAGTCATGTTCAAAAGCTTTTGAAATTAGGAGAGACCACGGCACAGTTCTCAAGGCTTCGTTCTGCAGGTCTATTTGATCGTCTCAATCGCTGTCCACGCTGACACAGCATAGTTTAACATTTTTTAACGCTATCGTCTTATTAGAGGTAGCAGTGTCATACGCTGAGGACTTAAACTAGCTGTACAACGTGAAACCAAGAATTTTGGAGTAATTAACGTTCAGGTTCACGTTTAAAGGCCGCCTTACCTCAGCAGTCCATGTAGTGAACAATGAGGTGCATAAATCGGTTCCGAAAATGTTCAGGTTCCTAGCAGTGAAGCAAATGACATGCTCAGCACGGTAGGTATTAAGCCTTTTTCAGATATTATCGATTTTGGGGCCCAACGCCAGAGTCGTGCAGTCCTCGTATGGCAAGAATTCAGCGCTGAAAGGTGACTTTAGATAAAAATTGAACAGGGCTGAGAATATCAACCCTTTCAGAAGAACCCCCTGTTTCCACTACTGAATGGTATAGATAAAGATCCAATGCTTCAAACAGGATGCGAGGGATGTTTTGGCGATGTTTCCCAATAGAATGACATGGCTGATCGTATATACTCGTAAGTACTTCAGGGATAAGAGGACTGTCCTTATTTTGGTTGAGTTATTGAGGTTGAGTTGATTACTCGTATTTAAAGCTTCTACAGCAGTTGACTGTATAGATCGCGGAATCTCGGCTCTCGGAAAACAGAAATTGTAAATTTTCCAGTCTGGCTCGAGAGAAGGAGAGCCTTAATCGTCTTCGCTAATAGCGAGAGAAGGGAAATCGACCTGTACATTTCATACTCATATGCATCTTTGCCAGGAATAAGTAGATGGAGTGACCAAAGACAGCTTTAGAATAAAGGGCGAATACGCAGCACCCAAAAAATCAATTGATTTAGCATCAGCGTAAAATTTTCTTTCTAAGACGAGCAATTTGGATGACATATGTAATTTCACTTGCGGCAAATAGCGAGGGTAACTCCTCCGCCCGGAAAACGTCTTCATTACTTTGGTGTGGGACGGCTCTTCGGTACCATATACGTATGTTTCCAACCAATTCAAATTAAAATAACGCCCGCACCTCTTTGGGCCAGTAACTGTTATATGGCCGTAATTGACTGCAGTCCTGTCTTTGCGTTGTTGACAATTTACCTATACCTGTACTTAAGTCGCTTGTTTTAACACGACCATTTTACAAATCACGATATTTTCTCTCTCTCAAGCTGGAGCTGCAGGATATCAGAGGTCGTTATTCTCATCGTATTCTAAAAGCTCTATTGTCTGTCAGTTCTTGCAGCGAAGACCGTTGCAATTTAATTTCGTAAAATTTGCATTATCAGGAGCTGGGAAAACAATAAGGTTTGTAAGGAGCTGTGCTTGAAATCATTGTTGGATAAACAGCGTGAGCATCGCATAAGACCAGAGGAGCTCCTCAAATGCAAGAACTCCTGCCAGCGATTACAGATAACCGAGGTTGATCGGAGATTGCTGCGGTTCCGACAGCTATGGTGTTGGACTTTATTCGGTCCAGAAACGGACCAACAGGATACGCAGCAGACACCTCCGGTTGTGCCTCTTCTATGCATAACAACTGGCGGACAAACAAACAGGCTTGTTTTTCATAGTCTCGAGGTGTCAACCGCTGCATAGAATCGGCTGCCGTGGGATTGTATGGAAAGGATAACTTGGACCTCTGATAACATAAAACAATTAGAAACACTACTTTTATCATTACACAGTGCAACATTTTTCAGGTGATTGATTCGGGACTCAATTCTGATAATTTTTTGTAAAAGTAGCCCCAAAAGAACAACTTCTGCATCATTCAAATAATAATTCAATAATTATTTTAAAGTTAGTAAGTATCGTATAGGGGAATTTGTCACGTTTTCAGCTCTTTTGTTTGTCATAACTCGAAAACCACTACTTCGAATAAGCTGAAACAAATTTAAAAAAACTAAAAATTACAATTCCTTTTATACAACGTTTCGCTACATAAGCAACAGTTTCGCAGTTATAAATAAATGAATGAAGGAAAAAAATATTATTTGCCTAAAAAATTAAAGTTTTTTTTTTAATTCATAAAAATACAAAGCGGTAAAAAGTGTCAAGTCCTATTACTTTCACGTAAAGTCACATATCCTATGAACAAAATGAGACATAGATCATGAAAATCGATTTACGCGTTTCGCTTTTATGCACAATAAAGTGAAGGTATGAATTTCAAAAATTTGCTCGAGATATGCACAAAATTCTTTGGAAAAAACATTGATGACTTTTTTTTATTGATTCTTTATTTTATATGAAAATAAACATTCCGATTCATATTACAGCTATTCTTACACAGAAAATATGAGATTTCAATATGTTATCTATGCATGGAAACAAAATTTAGAACAATTTTAATTATTGTCACTATCCATCCTATTTGAAGTTGACGCTTGTGGTTCTGAAGACCTTATTTTCTTCGTAGGTTGTTCATATTCATGTTCTGAGTCTGCATCATCACCCGAGATAGACATAATATTCAAGGGCATGTTTTGTTCAGAGTGTCCACAAATTTCATTATCATCTTCATCTTCGGTGCTTTCATCTTCAAACTACATAATTTTAGAACTCCACCAACAAAACTCCGCAAGCAATACATCCAACTTTTTGCCTTTGAATCGCCTCTCCATTGGCATTGTCACCTGATGGAATCTCTCTCCTTGTTCGTCCGATTCCTGAGGTAATTGTGCCAAAGAGGTATCAAGATGGAAATGAGTGAAATGTAATTCTAACGTCATGGATGCATTGATTTTTTCAAAATAATACAGCAAGTTGTCCACTCGTGTCTGTATGTCATCTCGCTGTACACGGTTCTTTCCCAAAACGCATTCGATGACTTGTTTCAATGCGTCCCATGCAATGGTTCGAAAGCATATTTGTAAAAGATTCGCTTTTCAATAATTTTCGTATATCCGTTCCATTGAGAATACCTGTTTGAAATATAAAAAAAAACGTTTTCGAAAAAATTATTGGTAATGCGAATATATCGAAGTGAACAAATTTAGATATGACAATATTAAAATACTGACAACGATACGTACCTTTCCTAATTTCAGCTTCACTGAGTTTTGAAAAGATGGTTTTCAAACAGTCATAGGCGTCATCAATATCTTATTTTTTTATTTTTTTTTAAATTCTTAGAATCATAAAAGTCATCAACGTTTTTTCTAAAGAATTTTGTACATATCTCGAGCAAATTTTTGAAATTCATACCTTCACTTAATTGTGCATAAAAGCGAAACGTGTAAATCGATTTTCATGGTCTATGTCTCATTTTGTTCATAGGTTATGTGAAAGTGATAGGCCTTGACACTTTTTTCCGTTTTGTATTTTTTATGAATTAAAAAAAACACTTTAATTTTTTAGGCAAAAAATATTTTTTTCTTCATACATTTATTTATAACTGCGAAACTGTTGCTTATGCACGAAACGTTGTATGAACAGATTAAGGGAATTGTAATTTTAATTTTTTTAAATTTGATTCAGTTTATTCGGAATAGTGGTTATTGACTTATGACAAACAAAAGAGCCTAAAACGTGACAAAATCCCCTATACGATACTAACTAACTTTAAATTAATTATTAAATTATTATTTGATGTACCTTGACCAAACGAATGATGTAGAAGTTCTTCTTTTTAAGGCTACTTTCACAAATAATTATCAGAATTTAGTCCCGAAATCATGTATTGTACTGTGTTATATCCTGCAAAGATCTGTGGAACAGGGAATTACAAGTTAGTTTAATGGCAAATGTTTAACTTTACCCATCGACATATAATAACCTGCTGAATTCATTTAACGATGTCTGTCTCTTTGTCTGCCCTTCCGTCCGTCCGTCCGTCCTTCTATCCTATCGTCCGTTCATCTAAAGCATGTAATCAAACTACAGATCGATTCGATTTGATTTTATTGAATTGGTTTAAGTAAGTTTTTTGGAAGGAATTAAAGAAAATCTGTTCGGATTTAGATATAGCTGCCATCTATATGTGACGCGCAAAATAGAATGGGACCTAAGGTTAAAAACCAGTTTTGTTCAGGAGAGCCATTTTAAAGATAGGGTCCCTTTCTATTTGCGCTTAGAATCGTCGACTTCACTTTCATAAAACGCGCATATCTCTGGGAGGGAACACTTTTGGGGCATGGGATCGGTCTCATTCGATGCTCAGATGTTGTCCACATCAAAAAAAGAAAAAAAAATGAAAATTTATTTTTTACCCTGAGGTCCCTTTCTCTATGCGCTATCACATATGTTCATCCGATTTTTTATGTTTTTTGCTCTATAAGCCACATCTTACATTTAAACTTCGTGAAATTTGTCACACGTTAATGTTATGGACCAAGGAAAGATATTGTTAAAATTGAAGAAAATCGGTTCAGATTTAGATGAGCTCCCATACATCATCCGATTTTTCTATTTCTAGCTCTAGATGCATATTTTTACATTTAATCTTGACGAATCTTAGCATGCGTAAGTTTTTTTTGGCCAAGGAACAAGATTATTGAAGAAAATCGGTTCAGATTCAGATAAAGTTCCCATAAATATATATTCATCCGATTTTATATCTCACGCCATATATAACATCCAAGGGTGGACGTTATTAAAACTGAAGAACATCGGTTCACATTTAGATATATCTTTCATACATATGTGTTCATCCGATTTGTTGTCCTTACCTCTAGAAGCCACATATTGGATCTAATCTTGATGAAAATTGGCACATGTTTGTTTTTTGGGCCTCGGCGGACATTATTAACAATGAAGAAAATCGGTGTAGATTTTGATATAGCTGTCATATATATATTTTCACCCGATTTTATGTCTTTACTTCTAGAAGCCACATCTTAAGTCCAATCTTGATGAAATATTGCACACGTTGTTCTTTTGGATCAAGAAAGGATGTTCTTTAAATTAATTAAGGAAATCGGCTAAGACAAAGATAAATCTTCCACATATAGGTTCATACGATTTTTCTGTTTTTAGCTTTAGAAGCCACATCTTATAGCCAATCTTAATGAAATTTAACACGAGCATAAAACATTTTTTTGGGCCTAAGAAAACGCTACTGAAATTGAAGAAAATCGGTTGGAATTTGTATGTAGCCCCTACATATATGTCTAACCGATTTTACTAATGCAATAATATTTTTCACAAACTTAAATATGACATTAGTTTTAAAATGTGGGTTAATTGTGTCCAAAAACATATTTTCAGTTCGTGCAAAACAAAAACATATGGTCAGTTGGTCTAAAAATATATTCCAGGAGTGCAGGTTATAATAAATTCGGCCATGTCCGACTTTAGCTTTTTTTTACTAGTTTGTATTAGGCCACATTTTACCACCTTGCATTCTATATAAGTATATGAAGCTGAAACATAAATATTCTACGCGCAAATGAAGCCCTATAAGTAGCATTCGGTCCTATGATAGTTATAGAAGCTTGCACAAAAACTGAACTACAATTGGCACTTTTAACCCGCTGTCATGCTAATTTTCCTTACACGGAATCTAAGATATTTAATTTTCATCGTATTTTGGCTGTTAGTTTCCATGCAAATTATAGTAAACTTCGCCTCGAAATCCGATTACAGTAGGTTTCAAATGAGGCACCACACTAGATATATTTTCCTTACTGGGCCGATTAATCCAAGCACCGTCTTCCTAAGGAAAGGCTTTTTACTATCGTTGCTGCCTTTCCATACCAAATGTCTCATATATGCTCTGTCACGGCTTCTCAACTTCGCTGGTATTAAATGATGCGTGAACGCCTTTTTATGGTTTGGAAAACCATATTTTATTAAGTCATTCTAATAAGGATATGGATATGTGAGTACAGACAACCCATCCAAACAACCAGCCAAATCAACTTTGCCACATCCAGCTACCATTTAAGAAACTTCCCTTGGCAGCCATTTTCTATCTTCGCTGCCTTGTCATCCATGAAGGACAACTGAATGAGAGCGAGGAAAAATATTGGTTATCGCCATTGAGGACAATTTGTAATAACGAAAAACTCACCGATCAAATGAACTAAAAGGTACATGAATTAAATACTACTCGTGTATTAATCTTTTGGATTAAGTTTATCCAGCAAAAAAGGAAAAAAAAGATACGAAACTCCATTTCAGGCAATGTCATGTGTATGAAAACCATTCCATTCAACCACGCCATTTCCCCAAATAGCCCACCCACCCAAGCGGGGGCCACGCATGCATTCATCCATGGAGGCATCACAAAACCTTCATTTGTTTGCCGGGTTGTGAAAACTTAAATAAATTTCAGCTGCACAATAGAACTGCAGGGAAAGATAGATACTGTTTTGGGTATTGTTGTCCTTTAATGCCCCAGGAGGTGCATGCAGCAGCAGGAGCAGTGTGCATGTACGGTTGCTTGTACGTATGTGGAGTGGAATGGAGTGGAGCGAGCAGCCATTGTGTGTATCTTTTGTGTCGAAGGTGACCTAACAGCACGAAAGTATTCAGAATACACACACATACACACAATAACATGCATATGCATTAGACCGGTCCTTATATACGGGTGATTCATTCACGACTGGAAATATGTCACCAGCATATTCCTTGGCTCATTGCATGAAAATATGTCCATCTACGACCATGTCCGAAAATACAAGGGGCCTTTTTGGATTGGTTGTCGGAGGGTACTAGGGTAAAATTAATAAGTTCTGAACCAGCGGTCGGATTTTTCGTTTTTTTTCTCTTAAAAGATAGACCTACCTCTTACCTTTCCGAATGCGAGTGCTGTAATTTTGCTTCAGAAAAAAACCAAAAAAAAAAATTATTTTAGTCAAATAGTCATAATTTTGGGTTTCGTTTAGGTAATTTTGGTAAGGTAAGAGGTAGGTCTATCTTTTAAAAGAAAAAAAATTGCAAATCCAAATGCTTAGCAATTTGACATTTCGTTGTTTCAGTGTTTGACCAATTAAACCATGGAGGGGTACACACAACTGTGCAGCGCGGTAGGAAGTTTCATATAGGGTATCCATCTAAGTAGAGGTATTTTTTCAGAACAAAAAAAAATTCAAATCAAGTGAGGAAACTTTATTGGTTATTTGAAAGGCCATTTTATGGCATTTATTTTTTGAATATAATTTCCTTCAAATGTTGGCCGCAACTACGCCTCAAGGTTTTCATTCCGAGGGTCCAATTTTGGACAGAAAAAAATTTATAAAAATTCAAATCAAGTGAGGAAACTTTATTGGTTATTTGAAAGGACATTTAATGGCATTTATTTTTTGAAAATAATTACCTTCAAATGTTGGCAACTGTATGTTGGAAATGAGCGTTCGGTGGGAAACGGGAAGATCCGCTGTTTTCGACCAAAATTTTGTTCAGTGATTAGGCCCATTTCTAGCTCAACGGCAAAGTCAATAAACAAAATTCCGAATTTGTGCTGAGGAGCAACCAGAAGAGGGACAAGAGGTCCCATTATACTCAGAGAAAACCAGGGTTTGGTGCGATTTATAAGATGGTGGAACCCATGTTATCGATCGATGATATCAATGATACCTGTAATTAAAGCCCATATTCTTGACTACACTTGGTTTCAACAGGACGGTGCCACTTGCCATAGAGCTGCTCAAACAATGGACCTATTGAAAGGTCATTTCGAAAAGCAGCTATTTTCACGTTTTCGACAGGTGAGTTGGCCGCCTATATCGAGTGATATCATACTTTTAGACATTTTTCTTTGGGGTTACTTAAAGTCTAAAGTCTATGCTGACAAACCAGCTACGATTCAGGTTTTGGAAGCTAACATTACGCGTGTCATTAAAGCCATACCGGTCGAAATGCTCGAACGAGTCATCCAAAATTGGACACTCAGAATGAAAACCCTGAAATGTAGTTGT
Source organism: Hydrotaea diabolus (assembly GCA_963513945.1). Classification (NCBI taxonomy): domain Eukaryota; kingdom Metazoa; phylum Arthropoda; class Insecta; order Diptera; family Muscidae; genus Hydrotaea; species Hydrotaea diabolus. Next base: position 239,990,022 of record OY740716.1, on the reverse strand, counting down.
GGCCAACATATGAAGGAAATTATATTCAAAAAATAAATGCCATAAAATGTCCTTTCAAATTACCAATAAAGATTCCACTCTTGATCTGAATTTTTATATTTTTTTTGTTCTGAAAAATACTTCTTTATGGATCATCCATTATGAAAATGGGCTTTCAAATCAAAGTGCATTTCGTGCACTTCGTAATTTTTTGGTCAACCAAATGTGTCCACAATCGGAAGAATTGAGCGCAAATTTCAGCAAACCGGTTCTGTAGAAAAACAAAACACCTGTGCATGCTCGCCCGGTGCGTTCTGCGGAAAATATTGATGTCGTTCGCGATTGTGTGGTAGAAGAGCCGTCAACCTCGACTCATAAATAGTGTTCGCTATTGCGAAATCGCGATATGGAATTTTATGTGGAGATGTTACAATTCGGCACATCCACTCCCCGCTGTCTCATTGACTAATTAATGAAAGAGTATAAGGATTGTAACTAAATAAATGGATATTAAATAATTGACATTAAAAATAAAACCAATAAACGAGAGCATATGCATCAAGCAGTCAAATAAAAACAATCGTTCGGAAATTTTTTGTGTGCTCTTTTAAGACTGAAATGTTGTTAGTATTTGTCGTGACACAAATTCAAAGAAATAGAAATAGGGACCGGTCTAATATGCATGGGTGAATGGAGGGAATAGCATACACGCACACAACATATGTTGTTTTGCCATTTGTTGTTTTTGTAAGTACTTTGAAATAGTGTACCTTAAACCATATTCCAGCTGCACAGTGGGCCCAAAAACGAAAAATGGGGTAATACTAATATATGATATTTGGAAAATTCATATTATTCGAATAACAAGGTCAGATTAAGCTAATTAAAGCAGGAATCTCTTTTTCAGAAAGCCATTTTTACACCCTGCTCCACCCTGTGTTGTTATAAGTTAGTTTTATAAAAAATGTTTGAAACTACAAAAAATTATTTACTCTGGGTCTGCTTTGATTGAGGTAATGCCGCCTCAGAAGCTAAATTTATGTTCCACATTGGCGCATCTCTTGGCAAAAACCCTTGAGTAAAGGACCTTCCGATTTAAGATTTTGCCGTTTTGTAGGCCATTAAAATCCGATCTAGCTCTGTGCGTTATGTGCTACCCTGGTGAAATTGGACCATATTGATCTACATTTGTATATATACCCCAATAAATATGTCCTTCCCCCTATAGAAGGCACATTCTAAGTTCGACCGTACTCATAACAATAAATCTTCTGATTAACAGGTGTTTTCGTTTTTATACTGAAAAGATTGCTGAATGGACAATCTACTGCGGTGGTCTTTACAGAGCAAATATCAGAGAACATTATTTTGGGCTATAATAACGATGCCAACATACAATTTTAATTAAAAAAAAAAACAAGTAAAAACATGTTTTAGTTTGGCCGAGCCGAAACTTAATACCCTTGACTGTGACATCTATATACAATTCAATATAAAGATTCAAGGAAAAGTTCGCTTCAACTTAAGTCTATATTGTCAATATAAACATATGTGACAGCGCATAGAGACAGGGACCTAAGGGTGAAAAAAATCAATTTTCATTTTTTTTCTTTTTTTGATGTAAACAACATCTGAGCATCGAATGAGGCCGATCTTATGCCCCAAAAGTGTTCCCTCCCAGAGATATTCGCGTTTTATGAAAGTGAAGTCGACGATTCTAAGCGCAAATAGAAAGGGACCTAATCTTTAAAATGGCTCTCCTGAAAAAAACTGGTTTTTAACCATTCCCATTCTATTTTGCGCGTCACATATGAATTCTTAAAGGAAACAAATATTGCTAAGAATCCAAATATTAAGTAAGTTTTGGCAGAGATGGCGTATTAACGGTGGGGGAGTACATGTTTCGTTCTGACCGAACCTACCACCGTTTTAATATGTTTACATGATTCTTGGTGTTATTGCCTCAATTATGGTACGACATCGCACTAGGCCAAGTTACTATGCGACGGCTAGCACCCCTGTTAGGCTTATTTCTCAGGTATCAGTATCAGAAGTATGACATATATCATAACATCCCTTTTGGTGGGGCTCGAAGTCTATATTAAACCTCCGCTGATCTATGGGTCTTACCACCCGGTTGTAGTGCATATCCATATCCAGATGGGTATGGAGATGAGCGATACTCACCGATGGTCGCACCCAATAGTCCGGTCAGAACAAGTTGTGATGGATGCTGTCTACCCGTGGTAACGCTTAGAATTAAGTTTCCATTCAGACGACGTAACCAAGAGCTACTTCCAGTTTTTGTCTCAGACAACATGGGCCAGGTCACCCAACCAATATCATACATACGGAAACAGATTCGTTGCCACACCGAATTTGTTTGCCAACCGAATGATTGAGGTTGTATGCACCTCGAGTATTCTATTAGTACAAGCGAATGCTAGTTGGTGCTCTGTAATTTTCAGTTAAGGAAACTGTAGTATTGATGCAACATACCAAGTTTTTGAACCTTCAGAGGAGAATTTTTAAATTATCCAAAAAAATTTAAGTTTTAGTCAGAGGCAAAAACTGTTTGCTTATACAAGTAATGTTCTTATGGAGGGTCCTGACGTGGAAAACGTAAAAAAGATGATGGATGATTTTTAGGGAAAAAATTGATTAATCGATTGGCTTAAAATCAGTAAAAATCGAATTATTTTTTTAAGATAAATATCATTAAATAATTGGCTACAGCAGCAAAATGATAGCAAAACTATTGGATGCCTCAACTGGTGGTTGTTGTCGTGTTCTCGTTTCATTGGCATAAGTTATACCATCACTCAGGGCCTTCATGCACAATAATGCATTAAGCGACTCATGTCCAGTGAACAAAACCAAAACAAAGTCCAAAATCCGGCTTTGTCTTACAAGCTCTGTCATACTATTCTCCCACCTTGACTGTCCCATAATCTTCATACATTCATAGAGGTGAGCCTTTATGGCCTATGTAACCCATCATACCAATAACAAGTGGACAAACTTAGTTCGGCCAGGACGAAGTTTAATGCCCTCCATTATGGGTTACGGTCCAATATAAAAATGTTGTCAAACGGGGTAGTTGGTGCTCTGTAACGTTCAGTAATTAAAACTGATAAAACGGTAAAAATTCGAAAACGTCCAGACCGGTTAAAGAAAAAATTTAAATTTTCAGTAGAAAAAACTGGTTCCCTATGTAAAGTGTGATCAATATAGAGGTACTGTTTAAAACTACGAAATGCAAATCAAGTGTAAAATTTATATTGTTCATTCCAAAGAACATTTTATGCCATTTATTTTTTTAATGAGTATACGAGTAGCATAATTTCCTTCAAATGTTGGCAACTGTTTTTTCAAAAATGATTCCGTGAATGGTGCTGGCCATCGCGCCATGATATCGAACTTTTTGTTACCTGAAATTTAAGCCAGTAATCTTGACAACATTTGGTTCCAACAAGACCGAGCTGCGTGTCGTACAGCCAACGAAACAATCAATTTATTGAAGGAAACTCTCTGTGAGCGCGATATCTCGCTTCGTGGCCTCCAAGATCGTGCGATTTAACACAGCTGAACTATTTTTTGTGGAGTTATGTGAAGTGTGCAGATAAGCCCGACAAGATTGACGCGTTGGAAGAGAATATTCGACGCGTTATTGCTGACATACGGACCCAAATTCTAAAAAAGGTGGTCGAAAATTAGGCATCTCGGCTGGAATTTATTCGAGCCAGCCGCGGCGGCCACTTGGTTGAAATAATTTTTAAAACCCTTATCTTTATAATTAAGCTAAATTCTTGGCCATAACATTAAATTATATGCGGTTTATTTCTTCTTGAAAACCACACGTCTAGAAAAACACCCTATACATGAAGTAGTCTTAGGCCATGTCTCGGAAAAAGATGATGGATGATTTTTACTGATAAATTCTATTAAACGAATTTCTACGGCAATAGTAATTAATTATTTTCGATTTTGGTTAAGAGAAACGTTTATATAGCATCACCAAAAGTTGGTTCCAATAACAAAATGTTGGCAAAACTATCGGTGGCTACAACCACCAGTTATGTCAAGTAAATACATTCTATGCGTTGCATTGGTATAACCGATCAATTTGTTGCATCTACAATACGATAGTCATATTTATCATTATATGGTATTTCGAACCGAATATCCATTACAATTAAAAGCATTTGGTGATTGCAGCCGAATTTCCTCTCTTGCAACCGAATAACAGTAGTTCCAACCGATTTCCAACTATTTTTTTTCGAGTGTGTACCAACTATTATTCTCTCTTGCAACCGAAAAACAGTAGTTCCAACCGATTTACAACTAATTTTTTTCGAGTGTGTACCAACTATTATTCTCATATCGGTATTAGTTTAAGACCCATGGCTTCACAAGTTCAGAGTTTAATAGGCAGTGTCACGCCCATTTGTCCATTACGAGTATTAACATAACAATATGCTGATCTCATATTTCATTGTGTGAACATTTTATATCGACCATAAATAAGAGAAAAGAGGTCGTGGCACCGCCCACTTTTCCACCATGTTGTGATTCGTTCCTTACCAATATCATACGAGTTTTATAAGAATGGATTTTCAAAGTTCAGGATTGTTAATTTTTCAACAGGTGGACTCAGTCCTTGTGTGGAAAAATGGTGGACCGTCAAGGTGTGATGGTTAGTGTGCATAACTATGTGTCAGAAATTAATTAATATAAAAGCTTCTCTTTAAAAAGTATAAGTCTTTCGGAGCCGGCGTTAATCAGTAGGTCCCTCTCAGCACGTGCACATTTCAATGATTTGAGAGCTGGCCCTCGGTAGTACCTTTAAAAGATGTTGTGGGAATGAAGATTTTTATAAAGCATTTCCGCATGAATTTCTACGAGTGCTTGGGCAACAAGACCAGCTCAAATACTCTAAAACATTTATCACATATCTCCTACTCCGATCAGCTCTAAAATTTTATTCAAACTAAAAAATATTGCTACAATGGCGTAATTTTTTTCGCTGCTACCCACTGTGCTAGGTAAGCGTAGCGACTATGACTGTTTTATGCACTGTGGTCGTCATACACAACGGGGATCTGGCTGGCTTGGGTAACTATTGACCATCGACCAGCTCTTGGTCCTCGCATATCGTCCTTTCGGTTCGGTGTATGGCATGTGAACTTTATTATGGCTCAAAGTGCAATTACCAATCAGCGTAACAGGTGATCAATTGTAATAAAACTCCCAGGGTGATTTTCCTTTTCATTATTTTCGATTTTTGTTGTTATTGGGTATTGTCCCCCCGCTCAGTTTCTTTTGTTTCACTCTTCATGTGTATGTGCGTTTGTGCGAGGTGCTCTCCCGTGCTCTCTCTCTCTCTCTCATCCGTTGTGTATGTCTATGCGACTACTGTTTATGGCATTGTTACATGGAAGCTTTCATCTGTTTTATTGTCATCATTATGGAAAGGGATGCATCACACACACGGACAGGTGTACATATGCACATACACATGAGCGTAGGAGGACATCGTCTCTGTCACATTTCCGTGCCTCTGCTACTTATTTGTCGTTCCAACACCGGGGCTCAAGTCTACCGTAGAGTGATTATAGTCATTCAGTTGCAAATTATTTTTTGATGCAATCAACCATCGGTTGGTTGCTATCACACACTGACCTTCCTGTTTACGATGGAGTCCGTTTAAGAATCATCGGTCCTTTGCTCGCTCCCATTTTCATTGTTTGTCCAATCGAATGCGATGTGATAATTTCCGTAATTATGGAATTGTTCTAGTCCTTTTGCGCTGGAATACCTAAAACAGATGCTGTTACTCGTATTATGGTATCATATCGAAATTTTAAAAGTATTTAATATTTTATACACGATCAGGTGTTTTACTCACAAACAAAAGAAGAAGAACAAAAACCGAAACTGTTTTAGCACGAAGTGAATTTGAAAGGACACGCTACATCAAAAGGAAGAAATTGTCACATATACCTTAATTATATGTATGAGGACTTTCTGGATAAGAGTATTGAAAAACACCTGTTTCTCGGTACAAGAAAATAAAAGCTGGAAATGGGTTCACACTTCATTGCCTTAGTAGCAGATTCTATGTTAAATTGTCTACACTTTAGTTTACAATCTATTTGCAATGATTTGAAGTATTGATTCGAGACCCTATGAAGCACATATGTTACTGATCGTCGTAAATGTCTAAGACGATCTAGCCCTGGCTTAGCCGAAAAATGATAAATCCCGTCTATTTTGCAGAAGACATGACAATACTTATCAGGGGCTAATTTCCAAACATCCTCGGCCGAGGAAGACGAAATCCAACGTATGACTCTTCCAAGCAAGAGTCGTCAAGCTGACTGATAAAGTAAGATTTCTTGAGATAATTTTTGATTAAAAGTGATTATGGAAACCACATAGATAATAGAGTGATAAAAGCTTATATATGTTGGTCAATGTAGGCAAAGAGAACAACTTAGTTGGAAATCGGTTGGAACTACAATGATACGGTTGTAAAAGGGGTAGTTCTGTTGCAGTCACCAAATGTTTATAATCGTAATGGATATTCGGTTCGAAATACCACAAGATGATAAATATGATCATCGTACTGTATTGACAACTTATTAATCGGTCATACCAATGAAATGCAAAAAAAGGTATTTAATTGCCACAACTGTTGGATGTGGCAACCAATAGTTTACTTTGTTGCTGATACCATTCATTTAGAATTTTTTTAAAAATAAAAAAAATCGATAACTACTGACTTTAAGCCAATCGATTAACCAATGTTTTTCCAGTAAAAATCATACATCATATTTTCTACTTTATCTTCGTTACGATAATGTACTGAAAAATTGGGCTGATCGCATGAGGAACTGCCGAGCCTGTTGTGGTAACAGAGTTCAGGCTTTCCTATAAAACCAGAGATTTGAAAAATTATCTGTACTTCCTTTGACAGCCGATTAAAAGTTTAATTTACCCACCCTGTACTTCAATTGTGTAAGCAATCAGTTATTGCCTCTAAAACAAAAAGTTTAATTTTTTTGGCTTATTCAAAAATTCTCTTCTGATTGTTCGGATACATGGAATGTTGTTTCGATTCTACATTACCAATTAACATTCAGTTGTTCTGATAGAACAATCGAGGTGCATGTAAACAACCAAAAAACAATCATTCGGTTGTCTAAAAAATTCTTTAGTAGAAACGAATCTGTTCTCCATGTGTGCACACGCAGAAAAAAAGTATGGTTGTGGTGACAATATTCGAAGAGGATAATACTATTGTTGTGTATATGGTTGTGGTACAACAATATTATGATCCTCACAACAATAGTATGATTCACATAAAAACATACTATTATCCTCACAACAATAGTATGATTCACACATAACCATACTACGATCCTCACAACCATAGTATGATTCAAACTAAACCATACTAAGATCTCCGCAACCATATTATGATTCTCGCAACCAAAATATGTTTCACATACAACCATAGTATGATCCTCACAACCATAGTATGATTTACCCGCAATCATGTTATGATCCTTACAACCATAGTATGATCACACACTGTTATACTATGATCACCAATATAATTTATTAGAATTTTGTTAAGTTGTCAACAATAGATTTGAGTTATGAAAATTATTTAAAAATAAAGTAAAATCAAAATAAGAGGAGTGATTTATTTACCAGTAGAAAAAATAAGCTTAAAAAAACGTAAGCGTTTTTATTGAAAATATTTCAGTTAAACAAAGCCAAAGCAGTTTGTTTAAAACATTTTAATTTCCATATAAAAAGTATTATTATTGCATTATTTCCGTAACAATAACATTGTTCTAAGAAGCATATTCAAAAGAAGAAGAATTGCAATCATACAGTATTATTGCCGTAATTATTGTATTGTTAACATAAAATGCAAATAACAATAATTTTGTCGCACCAACCATATTTATATTGTTGCTATAACTATATTTTCATTTTTGAATTTGGCAATAATAGTATTGTTTCATTTCAACAATATTAATATTGTGGCAATCATACTATTGTCAAAGTAAAATTCAGTAAACAATGCTGTGGTTGCGACGAACATACTTTTATTGCGGAGAACATACTTTTATTGCCGTGACCTTATGGTAACCACATTTTTTTTCTGCGTGCAGTAGATCAATCGAATCTAAATTAGGCCTAAGACCTAAGATGACACACCGGCTCTATAAAAGCGTATACGCGGCAATAGTTTGGTGGTCTTCAATGGCTAAGAAGTACAGTATAAACAACAAGAAAAACACTTAAAGTCGAGTATGGCCGACTATATGATACCCTGCACTGTTAGATGCTCAAAACAGCAACTTAGTGAGGAAATTTCATTGTTTTTGGAAAATCTGTTAAACATATATTTGGGAGCTACGTATATCTTAATCTGATTTCCTTCAATTTTAACTGCGTCCGTCCTTGGCACAATCAATTAACTTGTGCCAAATTTCATCAAGATTGAAATTATTTGGATCGATTTCAATAGCGTCCGCCCTATGTACAAAAACTTACCAGAGCCAAATTTCATCTAGAGTGGATGTTAAATGTGGCTTCTAGAAAGAAAAACACTAAATCGCTATATATATGCTATATATATATTTCAGCCCTAATAATGAAAATGCTAATATTTATCATCAAAAATGGTTTTATTGTTTTTCAAAGTATTCTCCAGCATGATTTATACACTTTTGCATGCGCTCAGACCAATTGTCGAAGCACTCTTTCCACTCCGATTAAGACACCTCCAAAACATGGCTTTTGAACGCTTCAACAGCATCTTCTGGCGAAGAAAATCGTTGACCACGCATTTTTTTCTTGATGTGCGGGAATAAAAATAACTCATTGGGTGCCAAGTCAGGGCTGTACGGCGTTTTGGCCGGTCAAAAAGGCGCTGGTTTAGCCGATGTGTGAGAGCTCGCATTGCCATGGTGCACAATGATTCGTCTTCTCTTGTTCGTTTTTCGAACGATTTTCATCGCCAGAAGATGCTGTTGAAGCGTTCAAAAACCATGTTTTGGAGGTATCTCAATCGAAGAGGAATAAGTGCTTCGACAATTGGTTTGAGCGCATGCAATAGTGTATATAGAGGGCGGTTCGGAAACTTCTTAGCCTAGCACAAAAAGCGCGGTATAAACAGAAAAAAGTTAAGTGTTTTGGAAACTTCCATCTCTGCTATGAACACATGTTAAATTTTGTTTTGATCTGGCAACTCCTTCATATAGAAACAGGTGTTCACAAAAGACGCATCCGCGATTTTTTTACAATGGAAAAATTAGAAATGCGTGGTGTCATTAAATATTTACATAAAAAAGTTTAATCGGGACAAGAAATTCATAATGATATGGTGAATGTGTTAGGTAAAAGTGCTCCTTCATATGCAACAGTAAAAAATTGGGTCGCTGAATTTAAATGTGGTCGTACAAGCATTGAAGATGAACCACGTAGTGGACGTCCAAAAACAGCAACAACAACAGAAATTGTAGCCAAAGTGCATGATATGGTATTAAATGATCGACGAATAAAAGTGCGTGAAATAGCTAATATCATGGGTATCTCAAATGATCGAGTCCATTTAATTTTGCATGAAGAACTACAGATGAAAAAGCTTTCTGCAAGATGGGTGCCGCACTTGTTAACAGTCGACCAAAAAGGCATAAGAATGAACATTTCTCAAGCTTGTTTAGATCGTTTTCAGCGAAATATAATAGATTTTAAGCGTCGTTTCATAACTGTTGATGAGACATGGATCCACCACTATACTCCAGAGACAAAAGAACAATTCAAACAATGGACTGAAGCTGTAGGATGTGCCCCAAAGAATGCAAAAATATAGCAATCGGCTGGTAAGGTTATGGCAACGGTTTTTTGGGACTTCAAATGTATTTTATTGATTGACTATCTGCAAAAGGGTAAAACAATAAATTCAGAGTTCTACTGCAACCTTTTAGATCAATTAAATGTACAAATTCGAGAAAAACGTCCTGGCTTACAACACAAAAAAATAATTTTTCATCAAGACAACGCACCAGCACACAAGAGTGTTTTAACAGTGGCTAAAATCAACGAATTAAAGTACGAGTTGCTTGACCACCCTCCTTATTCTCCTGATTTAGCTCCCAGTGACTTTTACCTGTTCCCAAATCTAAAAAAATTCCTTGCTGGCAAGCGTTTTACCTCAAATGAAGATGCAATTGCAGTTGTAAACCACTATTTTGAAGACCTTGAGGAAAACTATTTTAATCAAGGGATAGAATTGCCAGATAAGCGTTGGACTAAGTGTATTGAAGTTTCAGGAGATTATATTGAAAAATAAAAATATTTTTGAAAAACTAACTATTCTCTTTCATTGATTGACTATCTGCAAAAGGGTAAAACAATAAATTCCGAGTTCTACTGCAACCTTTTAGATCAATTAAATGTACAAATTCGAGAAAAACGTCCTGGCTTACAACACAAAAAAATAATTTTTCATCAAGACAACGCACCAGCACACAAGAGTGTTTTAACAGTGGCTAAAATCAACGAATTAAAGTACGAGTTGCTTGACCACCCTCCTTATTCTCCTGATTTAGCTCCCAGTGACTTTTACCTGTTCCCAAATCTAAAAAAATTCCTTGCTGGCAAGCGTTTTACCTCAAATGAAGATGCAATTGCAGTTGTAAACCACTATTTTGAAGACCTTGAGGAAAACTATTTTAATCAAGGGATAGAATTGCCAGATAAGCGTTGGACTAAGTGTATTGAAGTTTCAGGAGATTATATTGAAAAATAAAAATATTTTTGAAAAACTAACTATTCTCCTTCATTGATAGGCTAAGAACTTTCCGAGCCGCCCTCGTATAAGTCATGCTGGAGAATACTTTGAAAAACAATAAAACCATTTTTGATGATAAAAATTCGCATTTTCATTATTAGGCCAGAAATATATATATCGCACTGTCATAAAAAGAAAAAATCTAGAAATTCATGCTTTACTCCCGCAGGACGAAAAGTAGAAAATTTTGTAATTTTTCAATAATTCCCACAAATCTATTATATGAAGGCAGATGCAAGCGTTAGATTTAATAATAAAATTCTGTTGAGTGTCCTGGCACGCCTAATGTACGGACTTTGTTCGCAAAATTAGCAAGCTCGAAAGTGATTTTAGACAAATGATTTCTTTAAAAAATAGGCCTAGAAATGTTCCTGAAATCGCGTAAGGGGCACGCTTCGTCGCCAATAAATTGTGTCCACTCTAATGAGCAATAAGGATAGATTATTATTACATTTTGGGTCGATTTATTCTGTTAAATTATAAAATTGTTGTTTAATATTGTTCTGATTTTTGTCAAAATTTTAAAAAAAAAAAACCTAATTTAAACAGCCTTCAGCTTTTCAAGCTTACACAGTTAGAAAAGTAAGAATACACACAAGGATACACTGAAATGGTGATGGTGAAATGGTACCATCCCCCTATAATTAAGAAATTCGAAACGAAAACTTTCATTACACCTGAGCCAACAAATTAAATTGTGTATTTCAATTTTGCCCAACTCCGACCACCTCAAAACTAAATCTCTACGTTTGGCTGTAAAATGTATGTGCATGAATTGAACTGAGCTAAAGTGAATTGAATCGAATTAAAAGAGACGGAACGAATGACTGACTTACGCTTACATACGAGTACGAATCTCACCCGGATATACCTACAGTTGGGTACATATGCTGGCTGCCTGGCTGCAGGTGGGTCGAAGGAAGGCAACATCTCACCTCATACGTTTAAAGTATGTATTTAAGGAGGTATAATTAATCGTGTAAGGTGAAATCTCATCCGAACTTAGTTAAACATCAATTAATCACAAACTTAATCAAAATATCAATTTTTCAATGCCACAGACAAAACCCTGCCGCCGGAAGTAACTAAAAGTGTAAACGTTATTTTCGCAGTGATTGTAAGATTGTAATTTTATTTTTAGTACAAGAGTAAACGGAAATGAATGCGGCACATCTGGTGGATGACCGTCTCCCGCCATTCCAAAGCTGTTAATGAGAAAGAATTAAATACCGAATTACACGTTGAATGTTAGAGTTTATTCATTATTTTTTGGAAAGCAAAGAACTGACTAAATTTAGAGAGTTTTAAAAAAAGTCATGCATACGAGTATTTATTCGCATTTACTGGGTGGCCCTAAAAAGACTGAAGGGTTAAAAGTATTTAAAACTTCTTGTTAATATTTTTTTTTCTATGCAGGTTATATAGTTTTTTAAGGAGATATCAACAAATCGAGCCCTAACAGTGAAAAAGACGTAATATCCAAAAAGAAAATTATCAGGAGAGGGTTTTTTCGGTTTTTTGCCAAACTCATCTGGAGGATTCCTATATAATTGAGGTTGCTATATATTTGTAAATAATGGGTGATCCATCTAGAGGTGTTTTTTCAGAACAAAAAACATATAAAAATTCAAATCACGTGTGGACTTTTTATCGATAATTTGAAAGGACATTTTATGGCATTTATTTTGTAGAATATAATTTCCTTCAAATATTGGCCGCAACTACGCCTTAGGGTTTCCATTCTGAGGGTCCAATTTTGGATGACTCGTTCGAGCATTTCGACAGGTATGGCTTTAATGACACGCGTAATTCTGGCTTCCAAAACCTGAATCGTAGCTGGTTTGTCAGCATAGACTTTGGACTTTACGTACCCAGAAAGAAAAAAGTCTAAAGGTGTGATATCACTCAATCTAAGCGGCTAACTCACCTGCCCAAAACATAAAATTAGCTGCTTTTCGAAACTACCTCTCAATAGATCCATTGTTTGAGCAGCTGTATGGCAAGTGACACCGTCCTGTTGAATCCAAGTGTCGTGAAGATTACGGACTTCAATTTCAGGTAGCATAATGATCGATATCATGGCGCGATAGCGAAAACCATTCACGGTTACGTTCCGGCCATCATCATTTTTGAAAAAATATGCACCGATGATTCCACCAGCTTATAAACCGCACCAAACCGTGGATCTCTCTGGGTATAGTGGCACCTCTTGAACCTCTTCTGGTTGCTCTTCAGCACAAATGCGGCAATTTTGTTTATTGACTTTGCGGTTGAGCCAAAAATGGCGCAATGAGCCAGTGGGTCTTCCCGTTTCTCACCGAACGCTCATTTCCACAATACAGTTGCCAACATTTGAAGAAAATTATTTCCTATTATGACTTGACTTCTGGTTCGAGACCTTTATGTTGTTTTCTTTCAGAATCAACGTAAAAAAAGAAATTGGTGAAATGTTTTTGCTACGGTTGCCAGGCAGACTGTACAGCTGTTTCCAAATCCCGCCAAGGTTTTTCTTCAGCAGTCTTTGGCAACGATTACTTCGGCCACAAATCACATGACTTATACGGGAGACTCATTTTTATTAATGAGAATTAACCTTTGCGTATAGTCTTCGAACTGTGCGTAGAGCAATCTCCAACGCGCAATATCATTTCCACCAATTCCGTTTCGCATGGGTCTTCGTTGAAAACCACAAATGCAAAAAGCACAACCAAAGTGTGCATGTTTTTTGTACGTACATATACTCATACATGCGTTGCACATTAGGGTGTACCAATCAGTTTTAATAGTTTTTTCTTTTTTTGTTATTTATTCGGTCTTTCATCATTATTATGACTTGAGCAGTTTTTTATTCTGGTGCGAGACCTTTATGTTGTTTCTTTTCAGAATCAACGTAAAAAAAGGAAGCTGGTGAAATGTATTTTCTATGGTTGCCAGGCAGACTGTACAGCTGTTTCTAAACCCGCCAAGGGTTTTCTTCAGCAGTCTTTGGCAAAGATTACTTCGGCCACAAATCACATGGCTTTTACGGAGACTCATTTTTATTAATGAGAATTACCCTTTGCGTATAGTCTTCGAACTGTCCTAAAAATAAATGTCTGTAAATGTCCTTTGAAATTACCAATAAAGATTTCACACTTGATATGATTTTTTTGTTCTTAAAAAACTTCCAGATGGATCACCCTTTATAATTGAAATTTTTTGCTTCTGCAAGGTAAAAAATAATATGTGGTTCCAGCGAAATGAAACAACACATATAGCAAGAGCTACAATGAAACTTCTTCGTAACATTTTTGGTGGACCCTTCAGTCTTTTTTTTGTCTGACCCAGTATTTTTGTTGCTTGGTGCCTTGGAGTTATTAACAAATAAATTTTTAAATTCCGTGGTTAACTGCCTTATGCGGGTCTAAATCTGTGCAAGAATGTAAAAAAATGTAAAGAATGTAGAAATAAAAATAGATGCCGATTATATTTTTCGTCAACAAAAAATAATTTAAATATATTTTCCAGCATATTATTTGTTTTTTCAAAAGAGCAAAGATTCGCACAATTTATATGCATGTGGTTGCCTTGGCTAGTTTTAAATTCTGTAAACCCAATTTTGCAAGACAATGGTGTAAGTTTTTAATTGCATCGGACAAATGGTTTGGTCAATTTTCATCAGGGCCTGAGTCGTTAATTGATTGTTCGCAAAACACCGTTGGTATCAAATTAAAGCGCTGACCTCCCTGATATGGCTGATACCATGATGTCTGGCATAGCGCGACATACTGCTTAAAACCAAAGGTCGTCCAAGTCCATGCTTTCAATATCAATGTTAAAAAAAGGGTTTATCGTACCTCTGTAGCGCCCACTGCTATTGAAAATGATGATTCCAGCAACATTTAAAAACAAGTACAAAATATAAAGTCGGTCTTGGCCGACTATATTTTACCGTACATCTGGATGTTCAAAAATGCTTCTTGGATAGGCTCTTAATTTTCTTGACGTAACCATTCTGTTAAAGCTTTGCCAAGTTGTCTGGTATTTGAGGATTTAACATGTAATCCACAATACATTGCATGGTTTTTAGTAGAAATGACGTAAGGCTTATTAAAAGGTATGCCTTAAAGTTACCAGTAATCATTAGTGATTAAGGCTTCGTGATGAGACGTCCTTCCTGACTGTTGTTCTACCGATCTTGAAACCGAGTCGCCAGTCAGGAAGTGGCTTTCCATCAGAAGCCTTAGCATCAGTACTTTTGTTTCCACCTTGGTCCCATTTGCGTCTACAAGTATTTCCGGCTGCGTGTGGGAGTCGATTTTTAATTTTGGAGACCTTGTGTACGCTGCCTGTTCGCAAAATAACCTCCAGGAGGTACGTTTCGCATTTCTTATGGTTTTGTTGTATTCAGTGGGATTTTAGTGGTATTATAAAGGGTGTCCCAAAAGAGCGCAATTTTTAAATGACTGATGCAGAAATTGAATTGTTTCTCTGGCTGTATGACATGTGGCGCCGTCTTGTTGGAACCACATGCCCTCCACATTCATTTCTTCAATTCATTTTCATAAAAAATAGGTCCAATGATTCCTCCAGCCCAAAAACCACACCACACAGTGACACGTTGAGGATGCATTTGCTTCTCGTGAATCACTCGAGGATTTTCCGCACCCCAAATGCGACAATTTTGCCTATTGACGAAGCCATCAAGATGAAAATGGGCCTCGTCACTGAAGATGATTTTATCGGCAAAATTGTTGTCTCTCCAATACCCAATTAACAAACTCCCTTCGCTGTCCATGGTCAGCTGGCTTCAGTTCCTGAGTCAATTGAATTTTGTATGCATGAAGATGCAAATCTTTCGTCAAAATTCGCTGCAAAGTGGATTTGGAGACACCAATTTGCTGAGCTCGGTGTCGAATTGAGGTGGATGGAGTTTGAGCGACATCATCACGTACAGCTGCGACATTTTCGGTCGATCGACCTGGTCGATGGCGCGTTGTTGTCTTTACATCACTAACAGACCCAGTTTCGGCAAATTTATCCATTAATCTCTTTGCAGTTGACTCTTTTGGAGCATTATTGTGACCCCAAATTGATCGCAATTTGCGAACTGTAGCCGCAAAACTTTCACCATTTTGGTAAAACAATTTCACAATGAGAATGCGTTGTTCATTCGTGTAGCGCTCCATTTTTACTAACCTCGTACCTTCTACTAACCAACAATAACAATTGTTCAAATGTCAAACAATGACACTTCGAATGTTGCCAGATTTAAAAATTGCGTTCTTCTTGGGACACCCTTTATATAATATTATACTCTTTTTGCTGTGTGCCCCTCTCATCCAATGTTTATCCTTGTCTGATGTCCTGACCCGGATTAGGAAACTTGCCTCAAAAGACCGCGTCTTAAAATAAAATGTTTCTACGAAATACCTACACTTAAAATAAAATGTTTCTACGAAATACCTACACTAAATGTAAGCATCACACTATTTCATTGATCTAAAATTGAATTCATTTATACATAAGAAATTATTCCGATCGCAGTACGTATTTCGTATGTAATTTCCGTATTATGTTACCATTACACAAACTAAATCAAAATAAAATATTTATAATAGCATATTCAATTTAAAGAACTCCGGGAGGAAATAATGCAATCGAACTCATTTCCGTTTTGACCGTATACAATTTTAGTTGCGTTTAGATTTAATGCCAAATAAATATTCCATAAATACATATATCTCATTGTTGTTAATGTTGTTGTTTTTGCTGGTGTTGTTGTTGTTGTTGTTGATTATTATTATTATGTTATTATCTCAACATACACAGTTTCTATTGTTTCACTTTTTCTTTTTAGTGGATGCTGAATGCGGAATAGAGATGTCGATCGGGCAACTATAAAGTTTTTGGAGGTATTTTTGGATTATATTTGTGGGCTAAATAATGTGCGCAACTGTTACATAATAAACTGAAATTCAAAGTTATAAACTTGTCTTCCAACATGGGTAGCCTATGTGATAGTAGCACACAGTAAGCCTCCCACGCAGCCCTTAAAAATAGCTAAAAATATTGCTGCAATATTAAAGTTGCCCAGATCGACATAATGACCAAGGTTGCCCCAATCTCTCGGTATGTCACATGTCATTCGAAGGTTTTCGGCAAATCGACCGAAATTGAACGACCTTTACGAAATTCATTCTTGTAAGAACGGCGTCCGAGACTGAACTCTTGGTACCAGTGATTAACATTGGTTTTTGATGATGCTTGATGATCAAAAGTCGAACGAATTAATTCAGACACTCTTGTCTCGATAATCCACGCCAAAAAAAGTAAAAGATCATCGCACGAAAATTTTTACGGTCCATTTTTTGTCTGAGATAAATTCTTCAACACACTGTAAACAAAAAAATTCGCGGTCTAATGACAAAACTTTTTGCAAGAAGTTTTGCTAAAAATGTTAAACATCCCAAAGTTCCTTTATGCAACATTATTATTGCCAGGACCTGAAATATAAATAGTAATCCTCGTACTATGAGGGTTTTGCATTTCTTTAAAGGAAAGAATACTCCGTGTTTATAATACCGATCGACTTAGAGCCTAAGAACATTCTACGTTTACCTAAGAAATACGTATCCCTTTCGATAAAACTTACATTGTTTAAGTTCGGGCCAAGTACAGACACTGTAGAAATTATTCTTTATGGTTCAATTTTTAATTTTAATTTGATCTTAGAACCTGCAGCCCAGGCGACCGCATATTTCATCCGAGTCTTACCAAATTGTATATGGAACGTCAAGAGCAACAAAACAATCCCTGGTGACATTAACAAACCCTGGTGACGCCACATGAAGGCCCTTCCCGAAAACTCTGGTGAAACTCGAGCACGTCAGTTCATGTTTTCATATAGCGCCATACAAAGTCTTTTTTTGATGAAAGCATCATGTTACTTCATTAGTTTGGGGTCAGTCAAATATATTTGCGCCAGGTATAATTTGATCACGTTTTTGTATAAAGTTTCAAAAACGTTTCAAGTAAAATGTGATAAAAAGAGTATATACGAGGGGTGACCACAAAAGTAACTGGCCTAACATAAAAAGAACCGTTTTTTTTGGAATTATTATTATTTATTTTTCAACATAATCTCCTACCAACTCAATACACTTCATCACACGTTTTTCAAGTTTTTTAATTCCATCCGAAAAATAAGATTTTTCAAGACCTTCAAAATATGCCTCAGTTTCAGCAATAACCTCGCTATTGGACGAACATTTTTTGCCTCCGAGAATTTTTTTTAAATTTGGAAACATGAAATAATCAGAAGGAGCTAAATCTGGACTATATGGTGGACCTGTAGAATT
Source organism: Hydrotaea diabolus (assembly GCA_963513945.1). Taxonomy (NCBI): domain Eukaryota; kingdom Metazoa; phylum Arthropoda; class Insecta; order Diptera; family Muscidae; genus Hydrotaea; species Hydrotaea diabolus. The sequence continues at coordinate 239,971,827 of OY740716.1, read as the reverse complement.
GGCTTTATTCGAGCCAGCCGCGGCGGCCACATGCCCGAAATCATATTTAAACATTAATGGCATAAAATTATCCTTCCAATAAAGCCAAATTGATGGACATTAAAACGATTTTCTTGTGTTTTATTTCAATTCGAAGTTCTATACCTCAATAAAAAACACCCTTTAGTAGCAGTTTTCGGTCTTCCAGAGCGTTGTTCATCTACCGTACTTGAACCACCCATTTTAAATTGTTGAACCCAGGATTTCACGGTGGAGTATAATGGTGCATTATCACCATGAACAGAATCCAATTCATCTTTGATTAATTGTGGCGTATAACCTTTCATATAAAAGTGTTTAATTACCGCACGAAACTCTTTATTTTCCATTTTTCAAAAATTATAAAACTTATTTACTTCAATCACCTGTAACAAAGAAAATAATCATTAAATATTTCGGAAATTTTGACAGATAGCTTATAACAGATTGCTTTTAAAAAACAAAAAAAAGTTGCTAGTAAAACAGAAAATGTGCCAGGCCAGTTAGTTTTGCGGTCGCCCTCGTAAAAAAGCTAAAGTCGGGTGTTCTGGATATTCAGAAAAGCCATATTCGAATTTGTGAGATCATTGTTTTTGGTAAAATTAGTTGAACATATATGTCAGTTGAGATCTTAATCTCAACTGATTTTCGATTTTAATAAAATCCATCCTAGCCCCAAAACACTAACTTGGATGTAACATGTATGTGGCTTCTAGTGTTAAAAAACATAATATCGGTTCAACATAAATGTATGGGAGCTATAGCTTTACCTCAAACGTTTTTCTTCAATTTTAATAATGTCACTGTGCGACAGCCACAATCGGTTTGGGATGAAACCACCGGGGAAAGTTATATCGGTCAAAAAAAGGTCATACGTGTCCCAGCGTTTCGTTGGGTCTCATCTAGGAATCGAGATATATCGATTTGAAGTTAGTAAGTATCGTATAGGGGAATTTGTCACGTTTTTGGCTCTTTTGCATCGATTTTCATGATTTATGTCTCATTTTGGTCATAGGTTATGTGACTTTACGTGAAAGTAATAGGACTTGACACTTTTTACCGTTTTGGATTTTTTATGAATTAAAAAAAAAAAAAATTTTAATTTTTAGGCAAAAATAATTTTTTTTTTCATACATTTATTTATAATTGCGAAACTGTTGCTTAAGTAGGAAAACGGTTTAAGAACAGATTAGAGGAATTGTAATTCTTAATTTTTCTAAATTTGTTTCAGCTAAATCGGACGAGTGGTTCTCGAGTTATGTCGATACTTACTAACTTCAAATCGATATATCTCGATTCCTAGATGAGACCCAGCGAAACGCTGGAACACGTATGACTTTTTTTTTACCAATATAACTTTCCCCGGTGGTTTCATTCCAAACCGATCACTGACCCTTACCATTTGTCGCAGAGTGTGTCCTTTCTTGGCCCAAAAAACTTACTTGTTCCAAATTTTATCAAGATTGGATGCAATATGTTGCTTCTTGAGCTAAAAACATAAAAGATGGAGAACCATGTATGTGACAGATATATCTTAATCAGAACTGATTATCTTTAATTCCAATAACTGCTTCCTTGTCCTAAAAAATATCTGCTGCTAAATTTCATCAAGATTGAAGAACGTATAAAATCGAACCCGAATTTCTTCAGTTTTAAAATTGATGTTGGCATCAATTAAAGCGGCATCGCCTAGAGTTGAGGTGATGTCGCTGTAGAAGTCGCAAATAAAATCCAATTTTGCTCCAATTTATAAGTAGTATAAAGTGGGTTATATGAAATCTATAACTAACTTTGGTTAAATAATATGAATTCGGTCCTTGTTTCTACAGGGTGGCTAAAGACTGAATAGTTAAAAATATTTATAACTTGTTTGTTTATATGTTTTTTTTTAACTTCTTGGCAGGTCATATAGTTTTTTTACGGAGATATATGATGTACAACTCGTCAAAATTGTAAAATTTTATTATTTTTCTGGCAAGTTTATTGTTTTATTACCTTTGGTGGCATTAAATTATCGTCGTCATTTTAATGTTAGAAGAGCACCCAGTAACAACATGATTTGGAACCTTAGTCTGCCGTTTTGAGGAGCAGGAATCAGTGTCAGAATTCTAGGGTTTAACATCAGCGGCAATTACAACGCTCCAGATGTACAGTTTGGTTATTGGAAAATAATTTTTATTAAAGATGTAGAAGGTCAGCAGGAAGCCATTTAAGGGACCCCGTAAAGAACTATGATTGATATTTTGTTTGCGTCCGCAAGTTGAGAATAATGCTACATATAGTTCCACCAATACGGGCGGTTCGGAAAGTTTTTAGCCTATCAATGAATGAGAATAGTTAGTTTTTCAAAAATATTTTTATTTTTCAGTCCAACGCTTATCTAGCAATTCTATCCCTTGATTAAAATAGTTTTCCTCAAGGTCTTCAAAATAATGGTTTACAACTGTAATTGCATCTTCATTTGAGGTAAAACGCTTGTCAGCAAGGATTTTTTGTAGATTTGGGAACAGGTAAAAGTCACTGGGAGCTAAATCAGGAGAATAAGGTGGGTGGTCAAGCAACTCGTCCTTTAATTCGTTGATTTTAGCCATTGTTAAAACACTCTTGCGCGCTGGTGCGTTGTCTTGATGAAAACTTATTTTTTTGTGTTGTAAGCCAGGACGTTTTTCTCGAATTTGTACATTTAATTGATCTAAAAGGTTGCAATAGTACCCTGAATTTATTGTTTTACCCCTTTGCAGATAGTCAATCAATAAAATACCTTTAAAGTCCCAAAAAAACCCGTTGCCATAACCTTACCAGCCGATTGAATTGTTTTTGCCTTCTTTGGGGCACTTCCTCCAGCTTCAGTCCATTGTTTGGATTGTTCTTTTGTCTCTGGAGTATAGTGGTGGATCCATGTCTCATCAACAGTTATGAGACGACGCTTAAAATCCATTTTATTTCGCTGAAAACGATCCAAACAAGCGTTTTTGGTCGACTGTTAACAAGTCCGGCACCCATCTTGCAGAAAGCTTTTTCATCTGTAGTTCTTCATGCAAAATTAAATGGACTCGATCATTTGAGATGTCCATGATAATAGCTATTTCACGCACTTTTATTCGTCGACCATTTAATACCATATCATGCACTTTGGCTACAATTTCTGTTGCTGTTTTTGGACGTCCACTACGTGGTTCATCTTCAATGCTTGTACGACCATGTTTAAATTCAGCAACCCAATTTTTTACTGTTACATATGAAGGTGCACTTTCACCTAACACATTCACCATATCATTATGAATTTCTTGTTCCGATAAACCTTTTTTATGTAAATTTTTATTGACACCACGCATTTCTAATTGTTCCATTGTAAAAAAATCGCGGATGCGTCTTTTGTGAACACCTGTTTCTATATGAAGGAGTTGCCAGATCAAAACAAAATTTAACATGTGTTGGAAGTTTCCAAAACACTTAACTTTTTTCTGTTTATACCGCGCTTTTTGTGCTAGGCTAAGAAGTTTCCGAACCGCCCGTATTAAGGCACAGCACATGCAGCAAGAGCCACAATGAAACTTCTGTGTAACCTTTTTGGTAAACCCTTTAGTCGTATTTGGGCCACCCAGTATGTACAAAGGTCCTTCCCAACTTAAAGTTCTGCCACTTGAGACGTCATAAATTAATCAAATCCAATTAAGAATAGTACGTTTTGGGCGATTTTTAATCAAATTTTTTGATGCAGCTCCCATACAAACCGCCTTTATTGTTCAAAGTCCTGCTGCTACATCGAAATATTTTTATTCGATTTAGCTCATATGAGGCATAGAACAGAAAGTGCGATCTATATCTATCCATGAAGAAATTGCATCATATCGATACAAATAACCCTAACGATAATCCCTATAGTCCGACATTGCTTAAACTTTAGACAGAAGCATGAAATCTTTTGAATAGCAGAGTTTTATAGGGTATCCTATATATTTGGTTTTATTGGCCTACTTTTGTTTTTTATTGTCTTAAATATGTGGTAGTACACCTTTTTAGTTTCCACTCTTAACAAACATACCAAAGTGATCTATTGGTGTAGATGCAAAACTACGGTTGCGATTTGTGATCCTGGTAGCTAAACCTACTGACTGTCGGGCCAAACTAGTACATTCTGCCTGATGGTTCATATTTTCAATGACTCAATGATGTTAATGGTCTGAATTATCTCATCCTGTAGCTCTTGAATTGTTCTTGGCTTATACTGGACGTACATTTTTTCTTTAAAATACCCCCAAAGAAATTTCGTCGGCAAGTGGCAGTATCCTGTTAAAACTACCTATCGTCCAGGTCCACATCCTTAATTTCTGGCCACTTGAAGTTCGTTGTCATCCGGCGACGGCGAACATCATTTACGGATACCGATTGGCCGACCTCATTTTCAAAGAAGTACGGTCCGATAAAGCCGCCAGCCCACAAACAGGACCAAAAAGTCAGTCTTTGTGAATGCACAGACTTTTCAACAATCACTTGTCTATCTAATTTCATTTGCCCAAATGCAGCTATACTGCTTGTTGACGAATCCAACGTGGACACATTTAGTCGATTATGCTGACCAAAAAAAAATCACAAAGTGCACGAAATGCGTTTTGATTTGAGCACCCATTTTTGTAAAAGACTTTAACAATCTGAACGCGCTGCTTCATTGTGTACCTCTCCATGGTTGAATTTGTCAAATACTGAAATGTCAGATTAAGTTGGGAAAAAAAACTTGACGTTAAGCTGTGATTCACCATAAAATCGTGCATTATGCTTGGAGCATCCTTTACTTCCATGATTACTACTTTCATAATTCCGAAAAATCCAGGAATTTCTTAATTGTCATCCCTAGTGCGGGTAAAAGATGCTGAGTAATTCATATTTTATTACATTACAACCAAATGAATACTCATAATTCGCATACATACACAGCCACACATGTATGTAGGCATGCATGGTGTCTGTGTAACACAATAAAATACACACATACTCATCTAACATGCATAGTGAAAGCAATACTTTTGCGCTTCAGTTGCTCTCACAAGATTTCACATGTAAAACATTTAGCGTATCGCCTTCTGCCACCCCACCGAACCAGCTAAAACCCCCGGTTTCATCAGTCTACCCATCCATCCACCCATCCATCCATTGGAACATTTGTTATCAACGAAATCCTTTCATATGCATATCCGCTGCTTCGGCTAAACACGCATTTGCGCCATATCCGCTGCTAGGCCAGCCAGTTTCACTGTACGCCACCACCAAGCATTCGAGAAGGACAATAAAAAACAAAAATGAAAAAGGCAACAATATGATGAACAATTTTTGGCTCCTTTACATTTATGTGAATACAGAGATCCAGGGGAATATGCGAAGGAGCAGGGAACAGAGTAGAGCCAAAACTGAACAGAAGAGATTACAAACGTCCATCATTATTTTAGCTCATTAGTGAAATTTTTGGCATTGTTATCGTTGTACATTTCGCTGGAGTTGGAGCTGGAGCTGATGGTGAACATTATACAGGATACGCTGTAACAACCACGTATCGTACGTACGTACACTGAACGTACGTGGAAGTGAATGACGGTGGTGTTGCTCGCGCTGTTGCTGCTCCGGCTGACATTGTAGCGGCTGCATGATGAGCAGGCATTAAGTTGTGTCAGAAAAACAACTGATGAAAAATAAATTATTAAAAATGTTCAGTTTGTGTATGGCACAAACATACACACACGCACACACACACACATACGTGCATATGTATATGTAAATCATACTTTAACATATCAAAGTTGAAATTACATTTGCATTGTGTTTCTTTGATATTCTGCGCCATTACTTGTAGTTCGCCATTCTGTTTGTAACACCTTGAAATATTCACTAGATTTATTAGCTCAGCCTTGTGCCACCAAGTATGTTTCCGGCACTAACGTTCAATACTTTACACCGAATTTATTTAAATGTGAAAAATAAATTGTACACTTTTCGCAATACAACTTGATGAAGTGGAATTAAGCTGTATACGAGAATTGATTAAGGACCGTCGTGGAGTGAAGGTAGTGTGCACTGCTATCACGCCAGTAAATCCAAGTTCAAACCGGATTATGCGGCTCCGTGAAGCTGTTGAAGTATGCGCAAGTATCATGCCAGTAACCCCAGGTTTAACCCCGGGTTAGAATATCAAACCATTTTTCAGCGGCGTGTTTTCACCTCGTAACTCGACGAGTAAGAGATTTTTCTCTATGTTTTTGTTTTGTTAACATTTATTCGGCCTTTTATATTTATTACTATGATTAAAACAGTTTTTTATTCTGGTTCGAGATCTTTTGTTGTTTCTTTTTCAGAATCAACTAAAAAATTGCTGAAATGTATTGGCTATGGTTGCCATGCAGACTGTCGAGCAGTTTCTAAACCCGCCAAGGTTTTTCTTCAGCAGTTTTTGGCAACGATTTCTTTGTCTCATTTGAATAACTAAGAATTACCCTTTGTGTATAGTCTTCGAACTGTGAGTAGAGCAATCTTCATAGCGCAATACCATTTCCACCAATTCTGTTTCGCAGGGCTTTCGTAGAAAGCCTCTCAGCCATGTAAAAACTACTCTATAAAAATGCAGTAGACATTCGGAGGTGGCTTTAAACAGTAAGTTTCGGTCAGTGCTTACCAGAATGGAATCGTGCCCGGTCCAATGATTTAAGAGAAGTTCCCACTTGTTCCTAATGGGATGTTGTGAGACCTATGTTAGTCATCTCGGTGTTGACTAAAAATTGTTCAGCAATTTTCGAAAATCTATCCCATTTTTAAGGTTTCCACGTCTTAAATGCCGGTGGCTTTACAAACAAGAGATTTATTTTTAAGCCATGTAAAAATTTTTGATTAAAAATAATTACCTTTATTCCTTAATGGGATGTTGTGGGAATTAAGCATGTGAACTAAAAGGAATCAACACTAGCATTTACATCTGGTAATAATAAAAAAATAGTTTCCTGAGTTTCACATCTACCTCCTTATTCATCGCGAATAGAGTGTCCAAAAAACCTGTGTTTTTTTGACGTTTGAGGGTTTTTTAGAATCGTGTATAGAAAAAAAAGACTGTCGGTGTTTTTTAAAAGTAGAAAACCGGTATTAACCGACATTCCTATTATTGCCCTTTGCCTCAGAATGGAAATTATTTTCCGAATCAGAAGTGCCCTGGAACAGCTCTAAATTTGCCCAGGTTTGAAAAATGTGGTCGTATTTGAATTTAAGGTTTTTGGTATCCATAGGTCCATGTTTAAATTGGTCAAATTTTCGAACATTGGGACATTCACTTATATTGAGCCAAACTGCAAAGATAAATTTATTTTAATATACCTTATAACTTTATATAGTTATTTTATATTTTTAAAAAAAAAATTACAAATCGGTCCAAAATTTATTGATTGCCAATAGGAATATACCACCATACAAAATTTGAATAATGGGTAGATCGAGCTTTAACATTTGTGATATTTACATATATCGTACTTAAATAGTTTATTTTTTTTTGCTTTTATATATAACAACCAATAAACCCAAAGCTGAAAATGCTGACATTAATGAAAAACGAGAGAAATAAAGCGAAATCAAAAGAACTAAATTGTGTGTTTTCAATCCATACCTTTTTTGGAGTTGGTCTTTTTGACAGCTGTCACTTGATTTATGCTCAGTTTGGTTTGCCATTTCATAATGAATACACTTACTACGGAACAACGTTGTGAAATCTTGTAAATAGGCCCAAAATAAGAAACAAGAAAAAATTTCAGCCATGAAGCTGACTTTTGGTTGAATGGGTACGTAAATAACCAAAATTGTCACATTTGGAGTATTGAATTGTTGAGACACTGTTTGGTGCCCTGTACTGGCACAATGAATTATTGGTCCAAATTTCTTTAAAAATAAAGACGGCCATAATATTGCAGTCAATGGTGAACGCTATAGAGCCACTAATAATGACTTTTTCGTGCCTGAATTGGAGGATGTTGATGGAGACGACCTTTGGTTCCAACAAGACGGCACTACATGCCACACAGCCAACAAAAAAATCAATTTATTGAAGGAAACTTTATCTTGCGTCTTGTGCCTGTGTCTTGACCCCCAATATCGTGCGATTTACCGCTGGACTACTTTTTGTGGGCTTATGTGAAGTCGCTTGTCTACACAGATAAACCCGACAAGATTGAAGCATTCAAGGAGAATATTTGGCCCCAAATGCTGCAAAAAGTGGTCGAAAATTGGGCCTCTTGGCTGGAATTTTTTGAGGCAGCCACTTTTTGAAACATAGGGCAAACCCTTATATTTACAATAAAGCTAAATTCTAGGCCTTAATATATAATTATATGTATTTTATTTCTTCTTGAAAACCACACGTCTTGAAAAAACACCCTTTATATGTATTAAGTAAACAGGAAGGCACAAAAAGACGCATAAATACTGTCGAATAAAAACTAATAGGTGGACAAATTAAGTTCCGCTGTGCCGAAGCTTATATACCATCCTTTATGAATTCTAGTTCAATAAGAAAATTGTGCCAAGAGGCACAATTTTAATCAGGATGTGTTTCTTTTCAAACCAACATTATATATAACTTCTATTGTCATATCGGCATTAGGTATAGCCTTACAAACTTCAGGTTTGAAAGGGTGGGGCCACGCCCTGGTGTTGTATTTAAACACAATATAATCTATAATAATACTTGTATGCTTATCATTCATACAATTCTGTTAACATTTTATAGTGATTGATTCTTTACTATGGCCATAAACGCAATTTTTTGAAGAGGCTTGGCACCGCTCACTTTTTCTTCTCGGGATGTATTTCGCTCTATGCTAGAATGATATGTGATATGATAGCATCACTATATCTCTATTGGTTCATGCGAACCATCTTTTCAAGATTAGAGTTGTGGGTAAATCCCACAAAAATCCCATTAGGGAACAAGGGGGAACTTCTCTCGAATCAGTAAGCTGCACACGGTTCAGTTCTTATACTCACTAACCGGACCTACTGTTTAACGCCGGCTCCGAACGGCTTATGTATTTTTCATACAAAAGTTCTTACGAGGGCGGTTCGGAAACTTCTTAGCCTAGCACAAAAAGCGCGGTACAAACAGAAAAAAGTTAAGCGTTTTGGAAACTTCCATCTCTGCTATGAACACATGTTAAATTTTTCGATCTGGCAACTCCTTCATATAGAAACAGGTGTTCACAAAAGAAGCATACGCGATTATTTTACAATGGAAAAATTAGAAATGCGTGGTGTCATTAATTAGAAATGCGTGGTGTCATTTATTTAAATATTTATTTATTTAAAAAAGGTTTATCGGGACAAGAAATTCATAATGATATGGTGAATGTGTTAGGTGAAAGTGCTCCTTCATATGCAACAGTAAAAAATTGGGTTGCTGAATTTAAACGTGGTCGTACAAGCATTGAAGATGAACCACGTAGTGGACGTCCAAAAACAGCAACAACAACAGAAATTGTAGCCAAAATGCATGATATGGTATTAAATGATCGACGAATAAAAGTGCGTGAAATAGCTAATATCATGGGCATCTCAAACGATCGAGTCCATTTAATTTTGCATGAAGAAAAAGCTTTCTGCAAGATGGGTGCCGCACTTGTTAACAGTCGACCAAAAACGCATAAGAATGAACATTTCTCAAGATTGTTTGGATCGTTTCCAGCGAAATAAAATGGATTTTAAGCATCGTTTCATAGCTGTTGATGAGACATGGATCCACCACTATACTCCAGAGACAAAAGAACAATCCAAACAATGGAGACAAATGAACACTCCAAACAATGGAGTGAAGCTGGAGGAAGTGCCCCAAAGATGGCAAAAACAATTCAATCGGCTGGTAAGGTTATGACAAGGGTTTTTTGGGACTTCAAAGGTATTTTATTGATTGACTATCTGCAAAAGGGTAAAACAATAAATTCAGAGTACTATTGCAACCTTTTAGATCAATTAAATGTACAAATTCGAGAAAAACGTCCTGGCTTACAACACAAAAAAATAATTTTTCATCAAGACAACGCACCAGCGCACAAGAGTGTTTTAACAATGGCTAAAATCAACGAATTAAAGTACGAGTTGCTTGACCACCCACCTTTTTCTCCTGATTTAGCTCCCAGTGACTTTTACCTGTTCCCAAATCTAAAAAAAATCCTTGCTGGCAAGCGTTTTACCTCAAATGAAGATGCAATTACAGTTGTAAACCACTATTTTGAAGACCTTGAGGAAAACTATTTTAATCAAGGGATAGAATTGCTAGATAAGCGTTGGACTAAATGTATTGAAGTTTCAGGAGATTATATTGAAAAACAAAAATATTTTTGAAAAACTAACTATTCTCTTTCATTGATAGGCTAAGAACTTTCCGAGCCGCCCTTGTACATGGCATAGAGATAAATCTCTGGAAAACCCACTGCTGAAAAATTGTTAGCCTGGGTTTACTGGTACGATAGTAGTGCATACTTCATTTATACATCGGCAGCCCCTTTAATAGTCTATAATAATGTCATTGTTTTCATTTTTCTAATCCTAATTTTTCTCTTGGATGTATTTCGATCCATTCCAGCATATGTTCCAAATATTATCATCAAATCTCTTTTAGTTAATAAGATATTGCCCTTGTAAATGCATGGTTGAGAGGACAGTGTCACTCTGTACTGATTTTTTCTAGAGGTTTAGTCCTTTTGTGGAAAAACTACACCTTGCCCATTTTATATTCCTATCTTGCCCATTTTCTATTCCAACTGTTTCAGTCCATCACCACATGTTTGTGCAAAATTATAGCCACCTAGCTACCGATTACTATACCATTACTATACCAACTTATAATTTTAAGTAAAGAATATACTAATTTGACTTTATGGGAACTACGACCACTATTTCAAGGTGTTGCAAATGGAATGACAAATAGAATATACCCCCTATTCTATGAATAAATAAAATGAAAAAAAATGAAAAGTTTGATGATAAAATTTAAATTCCTCCTTTCTTTTTGGATATAAAATCATAATAAGCTAATAATATCAGTGAGCAGATAGAAAATAGTAAGAAATCTTAAATGGGGCCGATTATATTATACCCTGCATTTCTGGATGCCAACTTAATATAGATTTTTGGACCCCCGGCTCTAAATTTACCTAGATATTTAAAATTATGTCATTTTTGAATTTGTAAGAGAACTTCATTGTTTTTGGTTAAGTCGTTTGAACATACATGTTGGAGCTAAATCCTAATCTGAACTGATTTCCCCCAATTTAACGGTGTCCGTCCTTGGCATAAGGAACTAGCTTGTGCCAAATTTCACCAACATTGAATGCAATATGTGGTTCCTAGAACTAAAAACATAAAATCAGATGAACATATGCGTGTGGGAGCTATCGAGTGATCAATCTAGAAATATTTTTTCAAAATAAAAAAGCTCAAAAATTCGAATTAAGTGTGGAATCTTTTATGATCATTGGAAAGGACATTTTATGCCATTTATTTTTTTGAATATAAAATCCCTCAAATGTTGACCGCAACTACGCCTTGGGGTGTCTATTCTGAGTGTCCAATTTTGGATGACTCGTTCGAGCATTTCGACCAGTAAAGCGTTAAAGACACGCGTTATGTTGCATCCAAAACCTGAATCGTAGCGGGTTTGTCAGCATAGACTTTAGACTTTAATTTAAAAATAGTCTTAAGGTGTGCATCTAGGCGCCCAACTCATCAGTCCAAAACGTGAAATTAGCTGCTATTTGAAATGACCTCTCAATAAATAAATTGTTTGAGCAGCTGTATGGCAAGTGACACTGTCCTGTGAAAACCAAATTTCATCAAGATTACGGGCTTCAATTTCAGGTAGCAAAGAGACCGATATTATAGCGCCACAGCGAGCATCATTCACAGTTACGTTCAGGCCATCATCATTTGTAAAGAAAATATGGACCGACGATTCCACCAGTCCATAAACCGCACCAAACCATGTTTTTCTCTGGCACCTCTTGAACTTCTTCTGGTTGCTCTTCAGCCCAAAACCGCCATTGTTTTTATTTTGACGAAAAATTTTGTTGACGAAAATTTTGGTCAAAAACAACAGATCTTCTTCGAGCATAGGAAGAGCCCAAGCACTGAAATATCGACGCGCATCATCTTTCAATGATGAAATGGCAAACAATACTAAAAAGAGAAAAAATAAAGTAAAAAAAGTAATCTGTGTAAAAAATACCTCTAGATCGAGCATCCGTTATATAAACCCCAGACCGATTTTCTTTAGTTTAAGTAACGTCCCTCCTTGCTGCATGAATGTAAATATAAAGATCGGACTACAATTGAGACCTATAGTTTGATGGTCATTAGATGGTCGGAGAGACTGATGGACAAACGGCCGGACTGACAGACATCATCAATAGAATTACCTAGTGTTTCTAAATTGATCGGTGAAAACATAGCCGATTTTGTTTAACTTTAGCGATTTCTCTTGCCAGCCTGAAGGACTATGAACTAGAGAAGTTTGTCCAAATCGTTTGCTAATGATTTGATCATTTTGTTTGACTTTTGTACTATCTTTGGTTAAAGAAGGACAAAGGGAATTTACAATTCGTAACAGCCGCGCATTATTCAATTTATATATTTTTTGATTTAAGCTATTTTCTTTTATTTGAATTATCTTTTCGGGTTATTTGCACAATTTAAAGTTCAAACGAAATTCCGATGCGCACAAACTGATGTGTAGCAACAACATGATATGCGAGCATGAAAATTCACTGGAACTGAACTTATCCAAATGCCAGCAGTTGTGGTCGAAATGATACTCTCGTTTTGGATTTTGTCATTAGTTAAACTTTACTGCGAATTAGATGTGAGTGGAGGTGATGGTGGGAATTCGCCAACTATGCGATACATCCTGGCTCGTATGGATGAGTGTAGCTGCTGTTTTGTAATTCGAATTTTCGTCGAAAATCTACGTTTACCAATTATATAGCCGTAACTATAACACGATATCCATCTATTTGTGAGCTGGCAGACAGTCATACGTAGGTGGTGTGTTCGTATGTTCGTGTGTCAGCGGCACAATGAGAGTTCTGGCAGGCCTTGGCTAGCAGGTATTTTGTAGGGAGAGCGATAAGGATTTTGTGCATAGAAAGGTTTGTCATTTTCCCCTTCTCGGTAGGGAGAACTTTTTCTAATGCAAGCTTAATATAGGTGCCCGTGCTTTAAAAGTGACTTTTGAGCATGCCTTCTTAGGAAAGGCAGCTTTGCGTTTTCATGTAAATCACTTTGAAGGCCTGTTGGCATCTTCATCTCTCTGCAGAATCTTTCAAGAAATCTGCCGCAGGTTGCTTGCATGTATGTACAGATGTGACACATGTGATGTATCCTGGATGGCATATCACTTTATAGTTTTAACTTAAACCCCTGGCATAATTATTCTGCATGGAGTGATGAAAGGTAATGAATTGTGTGTCTGTGTGGTTTTGTAATTGTAAATTGAGAACCGTATATAGGCGTTGCATAGTGGTCAGGCGCCCACATAATGGGAATTAATTACGCCGTGTCTGCATACCACCATTCAGGCAATAGATCAGAAAAGATTAAATGAAGGTTTAGTGGTATCTGAAATGGAGTACAAAATAACAGAAAGTTTCTTAAAAAACATTCAATTAGTAAATGTTTTTTTATATCGTCCACGGAAGAATATATGGTAAACTAAATTTGTTATTCCTTTTGTAACACCTTGAAAAATTGGTCGCTAATTCTATAGGGCAGTATTATTGGTTTTAAACGATCAAGACATGTCGGCGGATACATAAAAGACAATTGGAGAAAGGCGGAATATTTAGGCACACAAAACTAAACTCGATATAATAATTAATGCAGAGAAATACAAACAAGTTAACAATTGTCAGTCGGTTATAATTTACCCATATGTGACAGCGCATAGAGAAAGAGACCTAAGGGTAAAAAAAAATCAATTTTCACTTTTTTTGATGTGGACAACATCTGAGCATCGAATGAGACCGATCCCATGCCCCAAAAGCGTTCCCTCCCAGAGATATGCGCGTTTTATGAAAGTGATGGTATACCAAAGATACACGTATTTAAATCTTTAAAATAGCTCTCCTGAACAAAACTGGTTTTTACCCTTAGGTCCCTTTCTCTATGCGCTGTCACATATATGGATGTTTATAATGCGTGATCCATTTCGAGGTTCCCTACTATTTTAAAGAAAATAACACAGAAAATTCAAATTGAATGGGAAATGTTTATTATCATTTAAAAGAACATTCTTTGGCATTTATTTTTGGAAGATTATGTCTATCAAATGTTGGTCGTGGCTACGTCTTAGATGGTCCATCCGTTGAGTGCAATTTTCGATGACTCATTCGAGCATTTCGACTGGTAACTGGCAAATGACACGCGTCATGTTTTGCTTCAAGGCCGGAATCGAAGCGGGTTTGTCCGCATAAACGTTAGACTTTATATATCCCCACAGGAGAAAGTCAAACGGTGTGATATCACGCGATCTTGGTGGCCAATAGACCGGCCCAAAACGTGAAATTATCTGCTCACCGAAGTGTTCTCTTAATAAATCCATTGGTTGATGCGATGCGTAAGAAGTGTCGCCGTCTTGTTGAAACCAAATGTCGCCTAGATCTCGAACTTCAATTTCAGGCATCAATTAGTCAGTTATCATAGCACGATAACTGTCGCCATTAACTATTACGTTTTTACCGGCATTATTTTTCAAGAAATATGGACCGAAGATTCCACCGGCCCACAAACCACACCAAACCGTTGTTTTTCTGAATAAAGTGACAGCTCTTGAACCTCTTCTGGTTGCTCTTCATCCCAAATGCGGCAATTTTGCTTGTTTACATACTCATTGAGCCAAAAATGGGTCTCATCGCTGAACAAAATTTGGCTCGAAAACACCGGATCTTCTTGGAACTTTTCAAGTGCCCTTAGAGCGAAGCGATGTCGCTTGAAAACGTCGGGCGGCTTCAGTTCTTGCACAAGCTGTATTTTGTACGCTTTTAATTTCGGATATCGAAATAAAATGTGCCAAGTCGTTCCATGCGTCAGTCCGAGTTGCTGCGAACAGCGCCGAATCGACTCTCCACGGTCTTGGTGTACACTCTCAGCTACGGCCGCTACATTTTCTTCACTGCGTGCTGGAACTGGTCTATTCGGTCGAATATTATCCAATAATGAATGCTGGGTCTCATGATAGGTGATGGTGTTGCGAATAGTACGCTCAGTTGGCCGATTATGTTGACCATAAGTTAAACGAAGTGCACGAAACACATTCCTCACAGTACGTGAATTTTCGTAATATAGTTGAACGATTTGTAAACGTTGTTCGGGCGTTAGTCTTCCCATGATGAAATGCCAAACAATACTTAACAAAAATAACATGACAGCATGACACGACTCACACGTGATCTGTCAAAAAAGACTATTGAAAAAAGTATCTCTACTTGGATCACCCATTATTTATACGTTCCGTACTATATTGCCTAGGCATTCAGATTTTATAGAAATTTCGTAAACGGTCGCTGCGTTTAAGGTAAGAGTTATATCTTGTTTTTATGTGCGTACTAAGATGAATGAATATATTGCAGAATACAAAATTCAGTCGAAATGTATGCATTAGAGCAAAAGTTATGTGGGAAGTACCAAAAGGGAAGTGCCAGAGGCTCCATTAGTCCATCTTATAACTCCATTCATATCTATCAAATTACTAATTTGCAGCAGAATTTTATGAATAGTATTTAAATTATTATAAGTTATCAAAAGTGTGCGGAATGGTCATTTGCACTTGAGTTACCAGAATGGGGCGTTTCATCAACTCTTTTCATACCCACGTACAGAGTGTCCGCCGGTAAGGTAAACTACTTTGTTTTGTCGCCATTTTGGTAAACATTAGTCTTGACAGTTCATATTTGGCAGTCGTAAAGTAGAGACTGGACAAATTTATTATGGAAAAATATTTGATAAATCGTTAAACAGTTTATCAAAATCAATCATCGATTACTGTGACGATGAGAAAGTTACGTGAAATTTTTGGGAAAAACAACGTGCAACAAAACTCACTGTTTATCCTATAGTGAATGATTTCGAAGAAAGAGCGTCTGTAGCTGATAGGCCAATGATGGACACAACGATCGGCTGAAAACATTACTGCTGCTCAAGAAAGTGTTTAAAATAATCCATCAACCTCAATTCGACGCCTTGCTGAATATATTGAAAAATATGCTCAAGAGGACTCGCATTTGTGAGGCTTACAGAGGCGGACTTATATCTGATATTATATTTCATACATAATTGCCGACATTAAATAAAACATTTATAATATAAGATCCATCCCCTTTCATTTAATCAAAAATTATAAACCAACAAAGAAGTATACCTTCCCGGCGGACATCCTGTATAAAGCCTTTATTAAAATAATGTAAAGCTCGCAATATAAGCGAATTTCATCCACTAGGACACAAGTTATGTGGATTCTTTTCTACACTGAAACCGAGTCATTTGTGTGGTAGGTACCAAAAGAGGCGTGGCCAGGAATACAATTATTTTTCAACAACTTAACCGTATAACTTTGTTCTTAATTATGGATTTGTGTTAGATCTTATGAATAGCATCAAAAATATTACATGAGAACCAAAAGTGGGCGGAATGGTGCTTAGAGCGTGTCAACCATTTTTTTCATTTGCAAGTACAAAAACATTAGAAGGTTATTACGTTTTTCACAATTAGACCAAGTAAAAAGTTATGTGGATTTTAATAAAAGGGGCCAAAATACCAGCGGTTTCAAAAAACCGGCATGTCCGGTTTTAAAAAAAACCGACTGTTGCGCTTTTTAAAGTAAAAACCCAGCATTAAACGACATTCCGGTTTTAGGATTTTGCATACGAATGGAAGATTTGTTCCGATTCAGAAGTAAAGTAACAGTGTCCTGAAACAGTTCTAAATTTACCCAGATTTAAAAAAAAAGGTCATATTTGAATTTGTATTTTGGTACAATTGGTCAAATTTTCGGACATAGGGACCGTCACCCAAATTTAGCCAAACTGCATAAATAATTTTATTTACTATAAGTATATAATTATTTTAAAGCCTTATGTCCATGTATATGGGAGGCCATTTTTTGGGCCCCAGGCCATAATTGCAACAATATCAATATTTTTAAAATGTAACAATAGTAAGGGTGATCCAACTAGAGGTATTTTATTAGAACCACAAAAAAATATAAAAATTTAAATCAACTGTGGAATCTTTGTTGTTAATTTGAGAGAACATTTTATGGCATTTATTTTTTGAAAATTATTACCTTCAAACGTTGGCAACTGTATTATGGAAATGAGCGTTCGGTGAGAAACGGGAAGATCCGCTGTTTTCGACCAACATTTTGATCTGTGATGAGGTCCATTTCTGGGTCAACGGCAAAGTCAATAAACCGCTTTTGCCGCTTTTACGCTGAAGAGCAACAATACAAGGGTTCAAGAGGTGCCATTATACCCGGAGAAAACCACGGATTGGTACGGTTTATAACCTGGTGTAATCATCTTGACATATTTTTTCAAAAATGATGATGGCCGGAACGTTACCGTGAATGGTGCTCGCTATTGCGCCATGATATCGATCTTTATGCTACCTGAAATTGAAGCCCGTAACCTTGACTTGGTTTCAACAGGAGCCATACAGCGGCTCTAATAATGGATCTATTGAGAGGTCATTTCGAAAAGCAGCTGATTTCACGTTAAAGAGTTGGCCGCCTAGATCGTGTGATATCACAAGTTTAGACTTTTTGTCTGGAGGCTACATAAACGCCATACCGGTCGAAATGCTTGAAGGAGTCATCCAAAAGTAGACCCTCAGAATAGATAGCCTGAGATGTAGTTGCGGCCAACATTTGAAGGAAATTATATTCAAAAAATGAATGCAATATACTGTTGATTCGAATAAAGATTCCATACTTGATCTGAATTTTTGTATTTTTATTTATTTTGAAAAAAATACGTTTAGATAAATCACCCGATACAATTGGGAGAGTTGTGCGCAAATGTCAGCAAACCGGGTCTGTAGGAAATGTGAAATAAACTGTTCCCAGTTTCTTCTGCGGAAAACATTGATGTTGTTCGCGATAGTGTAGCGAAGATTCGTCAACATCGACTCGTCGTCGTGCCTAACAATTGACTCAAGAGCTGAGGCTATATGACCATTTAAGCGTCGTCAATACGCCGAAGGGTTGGTTGAAAAGAGAGAAGGAAATTGTGACTGCAAAGAAAATCATCTTTTAGCGACGAATACTCAGTAGATTTGTTAACAAGCAAAATTACCGCAATTGGGCAAATGAGAATTAATTGATCGTTTGGTTCGGTTTATGCCCTAGCAGTAACCGTACACGCAGAGAAAAGATATGGTTACTACATGGTTACGGCAACACTAATATGTTCTCTACAATAAAAGCATTTTCGTCGCAACCATAGTATTGTTTTTTTGAATTTCATTTTGACAACAGTATGATTGCGGCAATATTAATATTGTTGAAATGTAACAATTGTATTACTGCCAAATTTAGAAGTAAAAATATAATATAAAATAAAATATAAAATAAATATAAAATAAATGGTTGTAGCAATCATATAAACATGGTTGATGCAACAAAAGTATTGTTGTTTAAAATTTAAATTTAAACAATAACATGATTACGGCAATACAGTATGGTTGACACTATGAACATGACAAAACAGGTTTTATAGAGCATACATGTATGTGTGTGTGTATGATTTTTTTGATATACCAAAAAAACATACACACGTTACAGTGCATGGTTGTTGTCCATTGTAAAAAACAACAACAATTGAAAGGTAGTTCGAGGGTTTTTTGTTGTGTTTACTTTGTTCGGTGCAATACTAGAATACCGACTGGTTTTCGTCATTGATCATGGTTTAATCACATTCGTTACTTTGTGTCTACGGATGGTGAAGTAACATTCATCCCTGTTGGCAACTAAAAGTATTTTCGACTGCCGTTGGAATATATTTTTTTGTTTCTTTAATGAAATGTTCAATAAAAATATGGCCTCAAATCTGGCTATTAACTAATTGTAATGCAGTTTTAAATAAGTTGATCTCTATTTGTGAATAACAACATCCAATCCTAATAAATAATTTTGGGGATCATAGTAGTCAATTTTAATCTTTTTTTTTGGTGTGGACAACATTTCCCATCCCCCAAAGGTGTTCCCTCCCAGAGATATGCGCGTTTGAAGTCGACGATTCTAAGCGCAAATAGAAAGGGACCAAATCTTTAAAATGGCTCTCCTGAACAAAACTTTTCATCAACTTTTCACTTTGTTTTTTTTTTTTTTTGATGTGGAAATCTGAACATCGAATGAGATCGATTCCATGCCCCAAAAGTGTTCCCTCCCAGAGATATGCGCGTTTTATGAAAGTGAAGTCGACGATTCTAAGCGCAAATAGAAAGGGACCTAATCTTTAAAATGGCTCTTCTGAACAAAACTAGTTTTTAACCTTAGGTCCCTTTCTATTTTGCGCGTCACGTATATATAAGTATAAAATTCTCGTGTCACAATGTTAGTTAGTTACCTTACTCCTCCGAAACGGCTTTATCAATTTTTACCAAATTTTATACGCACATTCAGTAAGTCGGAGAATCGGCTACTATCTATTTTTCATGCCCCTAAGTGATATAGGATGTTCACCCTTAACATTTTTTTTTTAAATTTTGGACAACATTTTTTGTTTTTATTTTTCTATAATGTGTACATGCATCTTCGGAGATTTTCATCAAACGCTTCCCGTCATTCCGAAATCTACAGCTGCCGATAAACTTATTGCATGCCTGAAATCGTCGTCTTTGTGGTGGAAAGTCAATAAGTTGAAATTGACCCTGAACATGACAGTCGCGTTGCAGAACGACTAATCGACTCTGGAATTCTCGAGGCAACTGCTAGCAATGGCCAAGTTCCTGTTGATCTTTCCACAGTATTTATATCGTTCCCACAACATTTTTCACATCGTCGAAGGAGGAACTCATCACTGAAGTGTTCCCGGCATCGCACAAAACTGTAAAAATCTCGATTGCATTATTGAACGGGCTATAAAAGCAGCGTCACCTACGAGGGTGAAGCGACAAACTATCCGACGGAATTCCGGAATTTTTAAATTCAATTATTGTGCCGGGAATTCCGTCGCATAATTTACAGCTGAAGGGCGGATCGATCATAATCATGTTGTGATATCTGAATCATCCAAAATTGTGCAACGGCACGCAGTTGTCTGTCAAGAAACTGATGAACAATGTTATTCAAGCGACGATCATCAAGGGCAATTTCGATTATTCCAACAGATCTTCAATTTTAATTTAAATGGATTCAGTTCCCCGTTCAATTGGCTTTTGCGATGACAATCAATTAGTCGCAAGGTTAATCATTGGAAGTCCCTGGGATTAATCTCGAATTTCCCTGTTTTTTTGCACGATCAGCGATCAGTACGTTGCCTGTTCGCGTGTTGTTCAATTTTGCGGCAGAAAAAAATCAAAAAAACAATGGTTTTCATAAAGCTCTGTACTTATTTCGATTCCATTCAAATAAAACGCATTGAAATTTGAACTATCTGTGTTTTATTATCACTCCGGGGTTTATCTAAAGGAGTTAAAAGAGGCGAGCCGAAGATCGCCGGGTCCGTTATTAATTTACTAAATAAAAATCTATTGTTGAATTTGAACATAACCCAATCCTAACAATGCATTTTAGGGATCATAGTCTGGTTGGGTGGGATCGATCATACTACGGTTGTAGAGATCATAATATGGCTGCGTGTGAATTAAAATCTGGCTGTGGGGATCATACTATGGTTATGTGTGAACCATACTATTGCTGTGAGGATCATAGTAGAGTTGTGTGTAAATCATAATACGGTTTAATGGATCATAGTATGGTAGGATATGAATCATATTGTCGTTGTGAGGATCATAATATTGTTGTACCACAAACATATACCCAACAATAGAATGGTGTTCTTCTAATATTGTCACCCTAACCATACGTTCTCTTTGCGTGCACTTCCTCTCTCACCAGTATAGGCTTTTAAAATTCTCTAACAAATAGAAAATTTACCAAAAAAAATAGAACAATTTGAATGTTAGATCGAGTTTGCTAAATTAAAGAAAAACATTCAAAGTTGATAGATTTAACATCAATTGCTCGTGCAATTTACTTTTAAACTCTGTTGTTTCGCAGGCCACAAGCGAATATTGACAAACCTCCCTTGAAAATACCCCTTCTCTAAAGGTGTCATTACTTGCCACATTTCAGCTTTTTATACAATATTTTGTATTGCATTTTTCATTGAATTGCAAAAATGTTTGGTAACCGAACAATTTGCGGTTAATGCTCTATAATGTGTCATCCATCAACTGGATATCCTAGTATGTTCCTTCACCTTTTGACAGACACGTTCTGGGCAATTCATAATGGCATGAATATTTGTGGATTATCCAGGACCACAATTTCAATAGAGAATAATCACCATGAATACAAAATACTCGTTTGAATATTTAAAAAAAATAAATGATTAGACTAAAATATAAAGAAAGAAAGAAAGCAACGACAACAACAGCCTTTATTATTCTAATGGGGTACATAGAGATGTACTGCGAGAAAAAAAACTTACCCCTACATTATGGATATGTCATATGCCCGGCCAAGGGGAAAGGGGTTAAATCCCATTTATCTTTCAGTGTAAACACAGCATAATTTTCCGTTTTCATATATTCATATGTTGTGGTAGCTATTTAACAATATGACATTCATATTTTACCTTTGGCCTTCTATCGCACACACAGATAAAAGAGAAAAATGAAAAACCCCATAACGAGTATGTGGGAAAATGCTGTCATGAACCAATCGATTACGTGCATGCAGTCACCTGCATAACGTTCGTGTAACCATTATTCATTCCTTCTGGACACCGCTTCATAAATATGCACAGGGGTTTACTTGTTACATAGACTCGTACAGGCGGAAGAGTTCAGGTACACGTATGCCCTGTACCCCCACCTGAAAGGGTGCCGATTCTCTGTGGCATCCATGAAAATCATTTCCTTAATTTATGCATGAAGATAATCTATTCGACATGGATTAGCGTTAAAAGCCATGGCACAAAAACAGATGCCCCGCATAATTTGAATAATTCCCGCACACAATACTCGTTACTTACAGATACTACACATCCGATGTAGGTACATACGTTATATCTTATACGCTATAATTTAAATCCTTTTTCAATAGGTTAACAATTAATCATAAATAGAAAAATAGACGATTATGAACATCCACGGTTTGCTAAACTAGTCTGTAGGTATTTGTTAAAAGTGTCTAGATACACGATGAAAAAAAGTATGGTTGGGATGACAATACTCGAAGAGCATCATACTCGTACTATTGTTGGGTATGCGGTTGTGGCAAAACAATATTATGTTCCTTACAACAATAGTATGATTCACACACAACTATACTATGATCCCCACAACTGTATTATAATTCTCACAACAATAGTATGATTCACACTCTATGATATTATGATCTCCACAACCATGTTATGATTTACAGTCAACCATACTATGATCTCCACAACCATATTGTGATCCTTAGTATGTTTCACATACAAACTTAGTATGACTCTCTCAAACAAATTAAGATTCACACGCAACAATTCTTCTGTTAAGTCCCTTACAACCATAGTATGATCCCACTCACACATACTATGATCACCAAAATTATTAATTAGGATTGGGTTATTTTGTCAACAATAGAGATTTAATACAATTTAAATTTTTGCAAAAAATAATCAAATTAAAAATAACAGGAGTTACGAGGGCTGCTTTATATATTTCTGGCCTTATAATAAAAAGGCGAATATTTATCATCAAAAACGGTTTTATTGCTTTTCAAAGTAGTCTCCAGCATAATTTATACACTTTTGCATGCGCTCAAACCATTTGTCGAAGCACTTTTTCCACTCCGATTGAGACACCGCCAAATAATGTTTTTTTTTTATTCTTCAACAGCATCTTCTGGCGACGAAAATCGTTGACCACACACATCTTCTTGATGTGCGGGAATAAAAATAAGTCATTGGGTGTACGGGCTGTATGGCGGATGACCCATCAATTCGACGTTTTGGCCGGTCAAAAACGCGCTGGTTTGAGCCGATGTGTGAGAGCTCGCATTGTCATGGTGCACAATAATTCTTCTTCTCTTGCTCGTTTTTCGAATTTCTCCGAAGACTTCAGGCAAAAAAATTGCGGTGTACCACTCAGAATTGACCGTCCTACGTTGCTCAAGTGGAACAGTCGCCACATGACCAGTTTTGTCGAAGAAACAGGCGACCATTTTCTTTGAAGTGCTTCTTCCATGAACAACTTTCGTTGGGTTTGTTGGGATCATTCGCAAAGATTCATGATTCGTCACCTGATTCGTCCTTTTAATATTTCTTTGCACCAATCTACACGAGCTTTTTTTTGAGCGATTGTCAACTTGTGCGGGATCCAACGAGAAAAAACCTTTTTTACGGCCAGGTTCATGCAATATCGAATGTATGCTGGTGGAAGAAAAGCCAAAGAACGCCTTTATCTCACGGTATGTCACATGACGATCTTGCATTATCAGTTCACTTACGGCATCAATGTTCTCTGGCACTACGGCCGTTTTTGGACGACCTTCGTCTTTGAGCGAGCGTCGGCCACGTTTGAATTCATTAGACCAGTTTTTCACAGTGCTATAGAATGGTACTTCATCGCCATACAAAGATTTAAGTTCATCGATGCACTCTTGTAGTCCACGTCCATAACCTACGTAGAAAGCACGAAAATGTTCACGAGTTAATTCCATTTTTTGTGCCAAATTGATTTTTTCAAGTCACTGTAAACAACACAAATGATGGTCGTACGTCAAAACGTTCTGAGTACGTTTATGCTAAAAAAAATGTCAAACTTTCCAATGGAAATATCAGATAACGACAAGCAACACTTAGTGTTGCCTAGGCCAGAAATATATATATAGCAACCCTCGTATTTATTTAACCGCAGAAAAAATCCATTTTAAACGTAAGTGTTACATGTACAGGATGTCCGCCAGGAAGGTATACTACTTTGTTTTGCCGCCTTTATGGTAAACATTAGTCTTGACAGTTAATATTTGGCAGTCGTAAAGTAGAGAGTGGAAAATTTGTTATGGAAAAATAATCGAAAAACCAACGTGTTTTAATCGTTAAAACATTTAATCAAAATCAATCATCGATTCCTGTGATGATGCGAAAGTTACGTGAAATTTTTGGGAGAAACAACGTGCCAACAAAACGCACTGTTTATCGTGTAGTGAATGATTTCGAAGATATAGGGTATGTAGCTGATGAGGTCCAAGCATGAACCATGGAAGATCGGCTGAAAACATTACTGCCGCTCAAGAAACTGTTCAAACCAATCCATCAAACTCAATTTGACTCTGGCTAAAAGTAATGAAAAATGTGCTCAAGATAGCTTACATTTGTGAGCCTAACAGAGGCGGACTTATATCTGGTATTTTATTCCATACATAATTGCCGACATTAAATAAAACATTTATCAATATAAGATCCATTCCCTTTTATTTAATCAAAAATTATAAACAAACAAAGTATACCTTCCCGGCGAACACCCTGTAGTATATCTTCCCGGCGTACACCCTGTATATTAGAACTATTACAGTTATACAAATTCAAAGAAGTTTGTTTGAAATAGTATGATTGCCGTAATCATATTATTGTTAACAAAAAACCTGTGGGTAACCAGTCCCATGTTATATGGAACAAAAACTGGGAGTAGCCTTTTGGTTACGAGGTCTGACCGGAGACTTAAATCTGGTACCACGGGTAGTCAGGAGCCCCCAGAACTGTTGTTCTGGCCTGACTAGAAGGTACGGCCCCTTGGAGAGTATCGTGGTGGCTGTGGTTTAAACCCAAATCGCGGGGAGAGCTTCGGCTCGGTGTGGAGTTGCATTGCGACCGCCTGCTGTGAGCCATAGAACAGCAGAAGTTAAGATAGTCGTCGACCCCTAACCAAGAGGGAAGTTATGGCCCATATCTGTCATTCTTCAATTTGGTACAGACTGGATAAACCCAGTGGGGCGTTGGCCGTGGCATTGTAACGGCCCCAGTGTGACTGCGCACCGTGGTTCAGGCCATACTAGCGATAACCACGCTAAATCCGACATTTATCTGTTAACAAAAAACCCAAAAGCAATATCAGTGTCGCACTAATTATATTTATATTGTTGCTATAATCATATTTTCATTTTTAAAAATTGGCAAAAATACTATTGTGACATTTCAACAATATTAATATTGCCGCAATCATGCTATTGTCAAAATCAAAATTAAAAAACAATACTATGGTTGCCATGGAAATGCTTTTATTGCAGAGAAGATATTATGTTGCTGTGATCAAATCAGGTTTTCCAATAGGAACATAACAATTTCATATCATTATGTCAACGCACCCTCTAACATTTTTAATGATCACATTGAACAGGGATTAACCGGCTCAAGACCTCTTGCATCTATGTTTAAATAGAAGACACGTTTTTAATAAAATGGCAAAGTGACTTTGATTTTTGTAGCTGCACACTGTTTTTATCATGATTTCGGGTCCGTGACAACCCTCTTCAGAAAGCTTTGCTGCAATTGTTTAAAGTAAAACCGATCTTTCTGTGTCAAAACGTTCGTCGAAGTCAACATTTTCATCAGGGGAAAGTTCACTTACGAGCAACGTTTGGAAATCGTTGAAAATTACTACCAATATTCGGAGTCGGTGGTCGCAACTTTAAGAGCGCTTACTCCAATTTTCATCATCTTCAGCTGAATCTTATTTCTGGCTGAGTGGTTTTATCAATAAACAAAATATGCGTTATTGGACAGCAACAAAACCACCTGTGCTTTAAGAGACTCAATTGCATCCGCAAAATATTACTGTGTGGTGCGGTTTTCATGACGAAGGTGTGATTGGGCCGTATTTTTTCGTCGCTGAAAGCAATCATCATGTTTCCTTCACTTTTTATATGGGCTTTAAATAAATTAAAATTTTGTCACAAAGCCAAATTAAAATTTATTTAAATTAGACGGACATCTAGGGCCCAAAATTCTGTCAATTTAAACATGGCGTATGTTTGAAAACCTTCGTAAATTTAAAGTCTGTTCAAGGCGGCCCAAAAACCAATTCTCAGTTGGCTTTTCTGAGCATCCTTAAGTATTTTGCATTGTCGACTACGCCCGACTTTATCTGTTTTACTCGGGCGACCGCAAAACTAACTGGCCTGGCACATTTTCTGTTTTACTAGCAACTTTTTTTGTTTTTTTGTTTTTTAAAAGCAATCTTTTATAAGCCATCTGTCAAAATTTCCCAAATATTTAATGATTATGATTGAAGTTAAAAAGTTTTATAATTTTTGAAAAAAGGAAAATAAAGAGTTTCGTGCGGTAATTAAACACTTTTATATGAAAGGTTATACGCCACAATTAATCAAAGATGAATTGGATTCTGTTCATGGTGATAATGCACAATCATACTCCACCGTGAAATCCTGGGTTCAACAATTTAAAATGGGTCGTTCAAGTACGGAAGATGAACAACGCTCTGGAAGACCGAAAACTGCTACTACTATTGAAAACATTAAAAAATATTTAATGAAGTGACTAAAGATAGACGAATAAAGCTCAGAGAACTTGCTGATATTGTTAAAATACACGAAAAGCAAGTTTGGAGTATTTTACAAGACGAACTCCACATGAAAAAGCTATCCGCAAGATGGGTGCCGCGTTTGTTGACTTTGCCCCAAAAAATCGTCCCTTGGGCCAATTCCAAGGAGCTTTTAGCGATTTATCAGCGTAATCCAATAGAGTTCTTGCGCCGATTCATAACTGTTAATGAAACACGGATCCATCACTACATCCCAAAATGCAAAGAACAGTCAAAACAATGGATAGACGCTGGTAAAAGTGGTCCCAAGAAGGCGAAAACTGTTAAGTCAGCAGGAAAAGTAATGGCCACAGTATTTTGGAATGCAAGGGGTATAATATTTATTGATTATCTTGAGAAAGGAAAAACTATAAATAGTGAATATTATTGTGCATTATTGGATCGGTTGAGTGAAGAATTCAAGATAAAACGACCGCATTTAGAAAAAAAGTTTTTTTTCATCAAGATAATGCTCCTTCACACACTGCATTTTTTACTCAATAAAAACTGGCCGAATTATGATTTGAAATTGCTCCCCATCCACCATATAGTCCACATTTAGCTCCTACTGATTATTTCTTGTTTCCAAATTTAAAAAAATTTCTCGGTGGCAAAAAATTTTCGTCCAATAGCGAGGTTATTGCTGAAACTGAGGCATATTTTGAAGGTCTTGAAAAATTTTATTTTTCGAATGGAATTAAAAAACTTGAAAAACGTTTGATGAAGTGTATTGAGTTGGAAGGAGATTATGTTAAAAAAAAAATAATAATAATTCCAAAAAACGGTTCTTTTTATGTATAGGCCAGTTACTTTTGCGGTTGCCCGTAGTTATTAAATGCGAATTATGTTTTTTTTTTATTTTATGCCACTGTGCAGCGTTTTAATTGCAATTATCCTTTATGATTTTATCTTACCGCAGTACTCGCAGGCTCAACATCCTCTAGATCACAGAGTCCATAACAATTTTTGCTACGATTAAATTAAGGATTTCCCACCCGGTATCTCTTCGCACTTAAAGATTTTACGACAACTTAACCTAGTATACAAATATTCATTGCCAGCTTCCAGCTACTTATGCCTGAAACGATTAACTGACGGAAACAATAAAATACCTCGACAATTATCACTAGGCTGGTGTGTAAATCCACATAAAGGACAGAGGAGTCTATGACCATTTAAGGCAATTAGGGCGACGCTGAGCCACCTTTGAATATAACATAAATAAACATAATCACATGGAAGGACCACAATGGACCGACCAGTAGTGGGCAACACAAAAGAAATGCAAAATGACCAGCAATTAGGAGGACTATTCTTTTTGTAAAACAATGCGCTCGAATTGTCCCACTCCCGGGTACTTGCAACACACCAACTGCACCAACATTGGAATTATTTCGCGTTTACTGTGTCAGTGTGTGCGTGTGTGTGTAAGGACTTATGGGTGAGTGGGTGCGTGTAAATTGCCAAATAAAGCAGCCATTGTGGTCGTTTGGTCGATGGGCCAGAGTGCATCATCATCCATCGACAACGAGTCCTCATGTGAGTGTGTGCTCGTGTGCCTATATGGACGTGTACATTAAGCAACCAGTTGCTGGCCGATTCTGGCCTGCTCTTAGCCGTCTGCAGCACAGAGTATCATCTTCCCGGCAAAAGTAGGCTGTTGTCTGTCGAAGGCTATAACGACGTCGATGAAAAAAGGCAGTTTTTGTTTTTGGTTCGACCGAACAGAAATGGGGAAATGTGCCATTTTTATGGCATTGTTGAAGAGTTTTATTGTTATTACATGAAATGCATGCTCATGCCCAACAGTAGCCATTCAAACTAAAGAATATCCACTGAGTTTATGAATGGACAGAAACAACGACGACGACGTATTTTTTTTAACGCTCCGCCACCAACACTAACTACTGTCGTTGCCGGACAATTTAACGCGCGTAACGTGCCACAATTAACCTGTTACACTTCCATACTCGCACCCTGGCTACGAATGAAAGGCACTGACTAATTACAGTGTATGGACATGGAGCAATGGCTGTGCAATAGGGTGGAGTGAAAACATGCTTTTTTTATAATTTGAAAAAGTTAACCTCGGAAAGAGATGTAGTCTGGGGTCCTAAAAAGGGGAAAAATAAAGAAAAAAATTTAAAAAAATTTTTAGGGGTCGCGCCACTCCCTAGAAATTTGGAAATTATCGCTATTTTGGCGTTGATTTTAGAAAAATCCTAAAAATTAACGACTTAACTTATTCGAAATTTAAAAGTTTGAGCTTGTTCAGTGCCCAAACAAAAGTATTTGAGGCAAATATGAGGATAATCGACTAATATTTGTAGCTTTGGTGGCGATTTCATTGTTCAGTCAATTTTCTGAAGAAGGGACGATTTGACTTATTTTACTTTTTGAAATTTTTGAACAATGAGAAAAATTTTTTTAAATTTTGTCATGCCCTTTTTTCATTGTTTACGCTATTGCAAACATTTATTGACATAAAACTTTTTAGG
This sequence comes from Hydrotaea diabolus, assembly GCA_963513945.1. NCBI lineage: Eukaryota > Metazoa > Arthropoda > Insecta > Diptera > Muscidae > Hydrotaea > Hydrotaea diabolus. Next base: position 239,942,494 of record OY740716.1, on the reverse strand, counting down.
ATTTTTCTAAAATCAACGCCAAAATAGCGATAATTTGCAAATTTCGAGGGAGTGGCGCGACCCCTAAAAATTTTTTTAAATTTTTTTCTTTATTTTTCCCCTCTTTAGGACCCCAGACTACATCTCTTTCCGAGGTTAACTTTTTTTTTTTGAATTTCACTCCACCCTACTGTGCAATGCATAAATTGAGGATGTTGGACAATGTGGGACAATGCAATGTCGGTCGCAAAAGTATTCCGCACAATGGGAAATGTTGAAATTTAGACAAGTTTGGAGCGTAACCATTACGCTAAAATAATGCTCGTTTTGTTAATCAATTTCATTTTAACTATAGACCAATGGATACTCTCTGATAGCCAAAATGTCTATTTGGCTTTACTTTGGTTCGGCTTTACTTTGGTGCGGCTTTACTTTGGTAGCCTTCAAGAACACATGGGACTTTCAATAAAATCACTCCAGGTCCAATAGCTAGGGGACTGTAACATTTGGCAGTTGACGTCAACACCAGGAGGCTTGTACAAATCATCACGACATATCATGGTCAATGTTTGGTGAGCAGACCTAGACGGATTTTTTAGTAGCATTAAGGTCTATCCTCTCTGCTCTGGAATCTAGCCTTATGTTGTCCTGTTCTCTATCTTCTCTACTCTGGAATCTTGCCTTGATCAAAATTCTGTTCTCCATTTAGGTAGTTGAAGTTGAAGATAGCCATAAGAGGGAAATTTCGAATACTTCTCACTAAAGTCCCACAGCATCCCATTAAGGAACAAGGCGGAACTTCTCTCAAATCAGTGAGCTGTGCACGATTCAATTCTTATACCCACTGTTCGGGTCTTACTGTTTAGAGCCAGCTCCAAATGGCTTTTTATAGAGACGGTTTTGACATGGCTTAGAGATAAATCTCATACTCGTAAAGTCGCCGGCATTAACGTGGTGGAAACCCACAGCTGAAAAATTGTTAGATTTTCTTACCCGGGGTTAAACCTGGGATTGCTGCCGTTATAGTCGTAAACACTTCCATCGCACCACGACAGCCACGAATATACTTAGGGCAGTTTTCCAGAAGCCCTTTTCACTTTGACAAAGTGGGCAAAGTGAACCCAGAGACGGAAAACGGTCTCTGGGTAAATCTAATTAAAACTAAACTAATATTTTCTACCAGAATATGTGAGGCGCAAAATAGAAAGGGACCTTAGGTTAAAAACCAGTTTTGTTCAGGAGAGCCATTTTAAAGATTAGGTCCCTCTCTATTTGCGCATAGAATCGTCGACTTCACTTTCATAAAACGCGCATATCTCTGGGAGGGAACCCTTTTGGGGCATGGGATCGGTCTCATTCGATGCTCAGATGTTGTCCACATCAAAAAAAGAAAAAAAAAAACAAAATTAATTTTTTTACACTTAGGTCCCTTTCTCTATGCGCTGTCACATATGCAAGTAAAATTAAGAGAGCTCCCACAATATTCGATGGACGGTACTGGTCATAGTGTAATCTGAAATACTATGCCTTATATTCCAAGCCGAACTGATATTCGACAAGAAGTAACTTACACTTATATCAAACAGGGACGCTTTAAAAGGATGCATAGATATTCTTAGTTTTTCCTAAGTTTTTGGGCTAGAGATATCTCGAAGTTCACTGTAGTGCCTATGTAGTGGAGATCAGGGCCATAAGTAAGTGAAGGGTGGATGAGAAATAATTTTCTCACCACAGTCGGTATAAATATTTTCGCTGACATTTAGGATGCCATTAAATCTTTATCCGTCTTTCCGGACTCAACCTCAGCTCTTAAATGCCGCAAATCTCTAAACGAAATGGCTCAAAAGTTAAATATATTGATTTTTTGAATGCCGGGTCACATAAGCAAACTTGAGAACTATCCTACTGAGGGAATCAATGGAAGCTTGAATTCCTAGGTAAGCCCCTTGTCCAGCGAACCCATTCTCTGGGAGAGAGACAATAGGACACTAGTAATAGGTGCCTTTTTTGTCACAGACTGCGTTCAAGCCGGGCAAATCGGGCCCCATCTAGAAATGAAACGCTCTTGAAGAGCGATTGTATCTGCCAGAGGCACATTCTCTGTTAGCCGAAATGGCATTGGTCAACTCAAGAGCTTTTTAAGGAGACCAAAATGGTTCTACGGGAGGGAATAGGGATGTATGATGTGGCTTTTTGAGCTAAAAACAGAAAAATCGGATGAACATATGTGTGGGAACTATATCTACATTTTAACCAATTTTTCACTTGCTTCGGCATACTTCTATGAAGATCGGACAACAATTTGACCTGTAGTTTGATTGCAAGCTATAAATGGGCGGACGGACAGACAAACATACACTCAGAAAAAAAAGTATAGTTGGGGTGACAATATTCGAAGAGGATCATGCTATTGTTGGGTATATGGTTGTGGCACAACAATATTATGATCCTCACAAAACTAGTATGATTCACACATAACCATACTATGATCCACACAACTATAGTATGATTCACACTCAACCATACTATGCTCACTACAACCATACAATGATCCTCACATCAATAGTATGATTCACACTCAACCATACTATTATCTCCACAACCATATTATGATCCTCACTACCATAGTATGTTTTTCATACAACCATAGTATGATCCTCACAACCATAGTATGATTCACACTCAACCATACTATGATCCCCAAAATTATTAATTTAGCTTGGGTAAGTTTCTTATTCAAAAATAGAAATTTTTATCAAGTAAGTTATTTTAAATTGCATTCAAATTAGTTCAAAACCACATTTGAGGCCGTTTTATTAAACATTTTTACTCAAGAAACAAAAATATACATATATTCCAACGGCAGTCGAAAATACTTTTAGTTGCCAGCAGGCTATATACCTAACTGCAGGCAAATTTTAAATAAACGAGAACCAGTCGGTAGTAGAGTATTTCACCGAACAAAGTAAACACAATAAAAATCCCTCGAACTACTTTCCGATTCTTGTTGTTCTTTATAATAGACAACAACCATGCACTGCATCGTGGGTGTGTATGTTTTTTGTTATACCAAAAATAACACACACACAAAGTCTTTAAAACCTGTTATGCTTTGCTCATAGTATCAACCATACAGTATGATTGCCGTAATCATATTATTGTTAACGTAAATCTTTAACAACAATACTTTTGTCGCACCAATAATATTTGTATGGTTGCTTCAACCATATTTTCATTTCTAAATTTAGCAAAAATAGTATTGTTACATTTCAACAATATTATTATTGCCGCAATCATACTGTTGTCAGAATAAAATTCAGAAAATAATATTATGGTTGCGACGACAATGCTTTTATTGTAGAGAACATATTATTGCTGCGGTGACCATATAGTAACCATATATTTTCTCTGCGTGTAGTAAAATCGAATCAGCTTGTGATTCTGAGGCTACACTACACTAGCTCAAAAATTTTTTGTAGTTACAAACATTTGCCAGTTCAGAGTTCTTCTATAAAACTTAGTTTTTGGCTCATACGTTTTCTTTGCTGTCAAGGGACGAAATAATTATTATCTTAGCATTGCTTTTTTGGTCAGATCGTTTTTACGATATAACAGGAAAAACAAAAAGTGGTTAAGTTAGGTACAAGAAGGGTTGGTTCGCTTGAAAGAAAGTTATTCTTTCGAAATACTAACACATACAAACTCAACATGGCTCAGCTGACTTTACAAACTAAAAAACAGATTATGGCAAAATATATGTAGAGTCTAAAATGCTTTTTCCGTAACAAATGATATACTTATATACCCTCTTTCCCAGTAGGATGAGGTTATAAAAACAGGTATAACGAAATACGAGATTTTTTAATTGTTTCAGATTAGCCAACCACATACACATTTCCATCTTCAAGCGACCTAGATATCTAGAGCTAACCGCAAAAAAGCAGTAAGCGTCAAAAAAATGGTACCTGTGAGGATTTTTTTGTCTTATTCATCTGGAGGATTCCGATACAATTGTTTTATCATTTTAAATATAAATATGCACGAAGAATAAAAGCGCACGCAGAGAAAAAAATCAGCTGGAAATCGGTCCGAACTAGAAAAATTCGGTTGCATAAACCGACATTCTTTTGCAATAAACAACAATTCATAGTATTGATGGTAACATAGTTCAAGATATTGAATGATGTTTGTTACAGCCATACCACGGCATTCACAGCCAATAACACAGTTATACCAACCGAATTCAGTTGAACTGGATTCGTCAATTGGCATTTAAGGCAACCAACCAATTGTGATGTATGTACATATTACTTTGGTACCAATAACTGGTGGTGACAAAAGATAAGGTCTTTGTAGCTGTAGTAGCATAAACATGTTAATTCCAACATCAACATATAAACTCTATAATATTTAATCGGTTCTAGTCACAAAATAATCTTCGCTACCACGAAAATAATTTTTGAACTCGCCAAAAATTTAAAAAAAAAACAAAAACAAAAAGTCCAACCATTTAAGTTGGGCTAGACGGTTAATGCTTCCAAATGATACTGCCATATAAATAAACGAACAACAAAAAAAAAATATTTTTCAGAGTATACGAGTACTTAAGTACTTAGTAGGGACAAAAATACTGTTATACACGTTTTATGCTGTAAAATAAAATGTACTGAATGTTTTAGGACCAAATATTTTTTGATATATTTATTGAGGTATTGTATCCAAAAAGAATCTACTTATTCGAAATGTCCGCCTTTTGCCTTTACACACGCCTTAAGTCGCACTGGCCAATCGTCAATAGCTGCACGAACCTCGTCCATTGGAAAATTGGCCACAGCTCGAACCAAAGCAGTCTTAAGTGATCCAATGTTGGGGAATCTTTTGTGACAAACCTTGTCCTCTAAAACCGTCCATAATTTGTAATCCAATGGGTTCCAATCTGAACTGCCTGAGGGACATTCTTCAGAGGAAATGAACGCTGACAAATTGTTTCGAAGCCAGGCCTGGGACGTTTTAGCCTTATGGGCTGGCGCAGTATCCTGCTGGAAAGTCCATGGCTGGTTTTGGTACAGGGAATTGTTAAGAGACTTCACAACAGCTTTCAAAACGGTTTCTTGGTAAACTTTGGCCGATGTTTTGACTCCTTGTTCGCAGAAATGCAGGTCAGTGACCCCATCGTAAGAGACACCCCACCAAACCATCTCTGAAGCTGGGTCCACCCTTGGGATCAGTTCAGATGCTTCCTTAGATGACCGCGCATACACTCTACCATTTAGCTTGTTAAATTTTTCCTGAACGGTAAAAACTTTTTTATCGATGAACAAAATTTTTCTGTGCAAGTTATCAGCGCGCTTCACCAAAAGACGTTTGCATTTTTCAATTTTTTAAAGCTGCAGTCAATAAATGTATGGTACGTCATTTGAAAGCCCCAAGTCCCAAGTCTTTTTTAATGATTCGACTCATGGACTTTTGCGACTCATGGACGCTATTGAGGTTAGCCTTCAAAACCCATATGACATTAACGAGGTATGTTCAGTTATAGTATTGAAATGTGTGTTCAAGTATTTATGTCCCTACTAAGTATTATTTATAGTAAAATATAAAGTCGTTACAATCTGTAACAACAACCGATCCATATAAAATTCAGTTCCAATAATCATCTTTATCTGCTATGATTACCGATACTTGCTTTTTCCAACCGAAAGTATCGGTTCCTCTACTGAAAATTGCTGTGTACCCATTCAACATTCGGTTGTAACGATGAAATACATGAATAAAACGTGCAACTACAATCATTCGGTTGGCAACAAATCTGCTCTCTATGTGTGTGGTTGAGATAAAAATATTCGAAGAGCATCATACTTTTGTTGGGTATATGTGACAGCACATAGAGAAAGGGAACTAAGGGTAAAAAAATCAATTTTAATTTTTTTTCTTTTTTTGATGTGGACAACATCTGAGCTTCGAATGAAACCGATCCTATGCCGCAAAAGTGTTCCTTCTCAGAGATATGCGCGTTTTATGAAAGTGATGTCGACGATTCTAAGAGCAAATAGAAAGGGACCTAATCTTTAAAATGGCTCTCCTGAACAAAACTGGTTTTTAACCTTAGGTCCCTTTCTATTTTGCGCGTCACATATGGTTAAGGCACAACAACATCATGATCATCGCAACAATACTCACATACAACAATAGAATGATTCACACACAACAATACTATGATCCCCCCAACCATAGTATGATCCCCACAACCAGAGTATGTTGCACACTCAACCATACTATAATTCCTATAACCAGATTATGATCCTCACATCAATATTATGTTTCACATGCAACCATAGTATGATCCTCACAATCATAGTGTTATTTACAGGCAACCATGTTATAATTCCTACAACCATAGTATGATCCCACTCAATTATAATAGATCCCTAAAATTAATAACTAGCCAACAATAGAGATTTTTATAGAGTAAATTTTAAAGCCGAACAATTTTAATTTACATACAGGTTGATTTATTGCCAACTGGACAAATTTCACCAGCGTATTCCTTGGCTTATTTCATGAAAATATGTCTATCTACGACCATGCCTGAAAATGCAAGGGGGCGAAATGGCAGCGTTTTGAAAATTTTCGTATTGGTGATCGGAGAGTACTAGTTCTGAACCCATGGTCGGATTGTTTTGTTTTTGCAACACTGGTTCAGAACTTAGCAATTTTACCATATTGCGGTAAGGGCAATGTTCGCTAGTCGTATAGATTCGGAGAAGGATTTTTCTTGTAAGTTCCCTTATGCTTACCTTAGCATTTAAAGTGTGTTTTTTCAGACGTGTGGGTTTAAATAAGAAATACAAGGAATATAATTTAAAGAATTTAGCCTTATTACAAAGATACGAGTTTGCCATTATGCTTTAAAAATTATTTCAGCCAAGTTGTCGCAGCGGCTGGCTCGAATAAATTCCAGCCGAGAGCCCCAATTTTCGACCAATTTTTGCAGCATTTGGGCCGTAAGTCAGCAATAACGCTCCGAATATTCCGTTCCAAGGCGTCAATCGTGTCGGCATTATCTGCGTAGACAAGCGACTTCACAAAAAATAATCCCGTAGTGTTAAATCACACGATCTTGGAGGCCCCGCCACAGCCCATGACGAGAGATAATGCGCTCACTATAAGTTTTCTTCAACAAAACGATTGTTTCGTTGGTCGTAGAGCATGTCCTCATCATCCTCATCAATATCCTCCATTTCAGGCACGAAAAAGACATTTATCATGGCTCTATAGCGTTCTCCATTGACCGTAACATTATGAAGAAATATAGACCAATAATTCCCTCTTCTCATAGAGTACATCAATCAGTGACTTTTTAAGGATGTAACGGCGTCTCAACAATGACTTGTGCATTTGTATTACTCCAAATGCGACATTTAACGTACCCATTCAACCAAAAGTGAGCTTCATCGCTGAACAACATTTTATTGTAAAAATCTGGATCGGTGGCCATCTTCTTTGAAATGGCAAACCAAACTGAGCATAAATCAAGGGACACCTCTCAAAAAGCCCAACTCCTATAAAAGTGTGGCCAGAATGAAAACCACAAAGCGTTTATGTGATTCCCTTTACATTGACACAGTGACGGATATTTATGCGAGCCAGTGTGCATCCTGTTGCCGTTTATATCCACCGGATTAGAGAATGCATACATGCTCACTAAACTCAGAATTGTAATAATGTTGGCCATTTAATGGCACAAACGGCACAAATGAATGTGTTCATTAGAATTAAATGTTGCAGACATTAATATGGTGACATTTTAATGGTGTTGATTTTTTCCCACAAATAGTGGGCAATAATGACTTTCATATTTTAGAGCCTTTTAAGTACGAACGTATGTGAAACCTAAACTAAGCGAACATCACTTGTTACACATTTCAGGCACGATTACCAACCAGCAACCACAATCAGTACTGGCAACATTAGGTGCTGCTGCACATTGGGATTGGAAGGCCAACATTTGTAGAACATAGAAATTATAATGCAACTATTATCGCTGATTGTGAATTACTAAAGGCGATTTTGTAAAAGCTTCAAATGACGAATGTGGGTGCAGGGGATTGGAGGCTAATCAATATCTTTTCTTATTATATCCTTCTTTGAGCCTACAGCAGTTATTATTATTTGGAATACCTTTAACCCAACCATACTTTAACATTGGTCCATATTTCTTAAAAATGAAGCCAACCATAACGTTACAGCAATGGGGAGCGCTATAGAGGCCATATTTAATGACTTTTTCATGTGTGAATTGGAGGATGTTGATGTGGACGACCATTGGTTCTAACAAGACGGCGCTACACGCCGTCTTGTTAGAACCATGGTTGGGGTGACAATATTCGAAGAGGATCATACTATTGTTGGGTATATGGTTGTGAAACAACAATATTATGATACTCACAACAATAGTATGATTCACACAAACCCATACTATGATACCCACAACCATAGTATGATTCACACATAACCATACTATAATCCCCACAACCATAGTATGATTCACACTCAACCATACTATGATCTCCACAACCATATTATGATCCTCTCAACCATAGTATGTTTCTCATACAATCATAGTATGATCCTCACAACCATAGTATGATTCACACGCAACCATACTATGATCCCCACAACCATAGTATGATTCACACTCAACCATACTATGATCCCCAAATTATTTATTAGGATTGGTTATTGTTGTTATTCAAAAATAGAGATTTATATTAAGTATGTTATTTTAAATTGCATTACTATACGTTCATAGCCAGATTTGAGGCCATGTTTTTATTGAGCATTTCGTTTAAGAAACAAAAATATATATTCCAACGGTCAAAAATACTTTTAGTGGCCAGCAGGGGTGAATGCTACTTCACAATCCGTAGACACCAAGTAACGAATGTGATTAAACAATGATCAATGGCTATATACTTAAGTGCAGGCAGATTTTTAATAAACGAGAACCAGTCGGTAATAGTGTATTTCACCGAACAAAGTAAACACATTAAAAATCCCTCGAACTACCTTCCGATTGTTGTTGTTTTTTATAGACAGAAACCATTCACTGTATCGTGTGTATGTGTTTTTTTTTGTATATCAAAAAAACATACGCACACACATCCATGAATGCTCTAAAAAACCTGTTTTGTTTTGTTCATAGTCACAACCATACTGTATGATTGCCGTAATCATATTATTGTTAACGTAAATTCTAAACTACAATACTTTTGTTGCACCAACCATTTTTATATGGTTACTACAACCATATTTTCATTTCTAAATTTGACAATAATACTATTGTTACATTTCAACAATAGAAATATTGTCGCAATCATACTATTGTCAAAAAGCAATACTATGATTGCGACGAACATGCTTTTATTGTAGAGAACATATTATTGTTGCGGTGATCATAGTGTAACCATATCTTTTCTCTGCGTGTACATGCCATACAGCAAACGAAACAATTAATTTAGTGAAGGGAACTTTTTGTGAGTGCATTACGAGGGCTGCTATATATATTTCTGGCCTAATATTGAAAATGCGAATATTTATCATCATAAATGGTTTTATTGTTTTTCAAAGTATTCTCCAGCATGTTTTATACTCGTACACTTTTGCATGCGATCAAACCATTTTTTCCACTCCGACGGAGACACCTCCAAAACATGGTTTTTAAACGCTTCAAAAGCGTTTTCTGGCGACGAAAATCGTTGACCACCTATTTTTTTTTTATGTGCGGGAATAAAAAGAAGTCATTGGGTGCCAAGTCAGGGCTGTACGGCGGATGACCCATCAATTCGACGTTTTGGCCGGTCAAAAAGCGCTGGTTTGAGAAGATGTGTAAGAGCTCGCATTGTGCTTTTTTTTTGAGCGATTGTCAAATTGTGCGGGATCGAACGAGAACAACCCTTTTTTATGACCAGGTGTTCATATAATATTGAATGTATGGTGGTGGAATTTCCAGGGATGCCTCTATCTCACGGTATGTCACATGACGATCTTACATTATCAGTTCAAGCACGGCATCAATGTTCTCTGGCACAACGGCCTTTTTTATACGACATTCACGACATTCGTCTTTGAGTGATCGTCGGCCACACGCAGAAAAAAAGTATAGTTGTGGTGACAATATTCGAAGAGGATAATACTATTGTTGGATATATGGTTGTACTACAACAATATTATGATCCTCACTACAATAATATGATTCAAATACAACCAAATACTATGGTTCTCACAACAATAGTATGATTCGCACATAACCATACTATGATCCCTACAACCATAGTATGATTCACACTCAACCATACTATGATCTCCACAACCATAGTATGATCCTCACAACCATAGTTTGTTTCATATACAACCATAGTATGATCATCACAACCATAGTATGATTCACACGCAACCATGTTATGATCCCTACAACCATAGTTTGATCACACACAATAATACTATTATCCCCAATATTATTTATTAGAATTAGTTTTAGTTGTCTACAATAGGTTTGAATTATGAAAATTATTCAAAAATACATTAAATTCAAAATAATAAGAGTGATTTCACAGTAGAAAAAATAAGTTGAAATAAACGTAAGCGTTTTTATTAAAAATATCTCTGTTAAACAAAGCCAAAACAACTTTTTTAAAAAAAATTAATTTCGATAAAAAAGTACTATTATTGCATTAGATCCGTACCAATAACATTTGTTCTTAAAAGCATATTTAAACGAAGAAAAATTACAATAATACAGTATGATTGCCGTAATCATATTATTGTTAACACAAATTGCAAAACACAATACTTTTGTCGCACCAACCATATTTATATGGTTGCTATAACCATATTTTCATTTTTAAATTTGGCAATAATACTATTGTTACATTTCAACAATATTAATATTGCAGCAATTATACTATTGTCAATAATAAATTCAGTTAACAATGCTATGGTTGCGAAAAACATAATTTTATTGTGGAGAACATATTATTATTGCCGTGACCTGTAGTAACCATGTTTTTTCTCTGCGTGCACGATTGAATTCATTTAACCAGTTTTTTACAGTGCTATAGGATGGTGCTTTATCGCCATACATAGATTTGAGTTCATCGATGCACTCTTGTCGTGATAATCCACGTCGAAAGTTGTGAAAAATGATGGCACGAAAATGTTCACGAGTTAATTCCATTTTTTTTGCCAAATTGATTTTTTCAAGTCACTGTAAACAACATGATGGTCGTACGTCAAAACGTTCTGAGTACGTTTATGCTAACAAATGTCAAACTTTCCAATGGAAATGTCAGATGGCGCCAGGCAACACTTAGTGTTGCCTTGGCGAGAAATATATATAACAACCCTTGTATCTTGACCACTTGCCCGAAATCAGTTTCAAAACACAATGGCAAACTTTTATTTTTATAATAAAGCTAAATTGTTGGCCATAACAATTAATTATATAAGTTTTATTTTGTCATGAAAACCACACGTCTGAAAAAAACATCATTTATAAATATTTTGAAAATGTTTAAAAAAAAGTTTTTGTGTTAATAGATTCTACTAAATAACTACTGATATCATTTTAATATCGAACGTCTCAAATAAAATCAGAATATCCTTAAGCTATATTGGAGAGTTTCGTCTTTTTTTTCAAAAAAAATTTATTTTCAGAATGGAAACCAAAACACAGAGAGATGAATTATTAAATATTTTTTTTTCATCCCTATTTTTAAAATAACCAACAAAATGTGACCGATTAAAAAATATAGATTTGTTATCACATATAGCCAAAACCTAAAGAATTCATTTAAGGTATTTTATGTCACAGTACCCTTTAGAAATATTAGATTTAAAATTAAATAACACAGTGTGACTGAGAAAAAAAACCTGGGAAATGATATTATTTTTCTTGTAGATCTTGCCAAGTACAACAAGAAACCGGTTTTGAAATTTCCCAAACACCTCCAAAATATGGAGTTACGGATATAAACCCGGTTTTTCAGATCTTACGCACTTATATGCCAGTAACTTGGTTGAATATCAACCGGTTTTAAGTTTTTCAGCTGACATGGAAAGAGAAACTGCGGCCTGGCATTATTATCAAATTGCTGAATTTTTTATTAATACAGTTTCAAAGCGAACAAGATGTGATAAATCAAACAAAACAAATGAACAAAAACTAAAACGGTAGTTTTACATGACAAACGGGAAACTGAGATATTCCATAAAAGAACGGTCAAACAAAAAATTCTAAGTAGTATTGCCAATAATTGTATTTTTTCAAAAACTGTTGTTTTAATAAAAGTGGAATAACTTAATCAGTTCCTAACGGATTTCTAAAAATGACACCGAATTGTATTCGGAAGAATGCTCTCTGTATTATTCAGTTCAAAAATTGTTCCGTTCAGTTTGATATTCAACCAATTTACTGGCATATAAGTGCGTAAGATCCGAAAAACCGGGTTTTTACCCGTAACTCCAGATTTTGGAGGTGTTTGGAAAATTTCAAAACCGATTTCTTGTTGCACTCAGCAAGATCTACAAGAAAAATAATATCATTTCCCAGGTATTTTGACTTCATTCTTTTTTGCTACACTGTGTAATTAACCATCGGCTCTATGAAATAAAGCCCCAAGAAATAAGGCCCCAAACTGAAAATATAAAAAGCCCCAAAAATGTATACAGAAAACAACAAAAACGATATTTGGGGTGTTGTTTCATCTTTTTTAGGACGTTATTTCATTTTGGTGATTTGGGCATTATTTCATAATAAAATAAAGTCCTAAATTCTGAAATGAAATAAAGCCACATATATTATTTTTGGGGTGTTATTCGTTTTCTTCAAAAGCAAGATTCTGCAACACAAGTTGAATAACAGTCATGTATCGCAAATTTTTAATCTCAACCCCTCTTACACTTCGACAAATTAAAGTGGAATTTTTTTTTCCACACTATCAATCTTCATTTACCTAAAACTGAAATTCGAATTGTCTTTCTGCACCATGTATTTATTTGGTTTTGGAAAAAAAGCTATAATTTTCTCGAAGTGTAAAAGGTTTAGAAATTAAAAATTCGCGCGAATCAATCCACAAATTTACAATTTCTTAAAATTGAAATTCCAATTACTTTATATCAGCGGTCGGCACACCCATACAACGACAAATGTGTGATTGTATTAGTGAGCTGCAGATTTTCTCTCTCAATGTACTGAAAGAAATGTTCATGTCAATTTTTGTTTTTGGGTATTTGTGTTCGTCAATGTTTTTCCAGAACTCAATGCCAATACCAAGTGGTAAACTTAAATCTGTTCGCATTTTTATAAGCTCATCTCTTATATCAAATTTTTGGTTATCAATATTGCAAAACAACGGATTATCATGCAATTCAAAAAGGTTTTCAATTTTTAAAAAGTCGGAAAAGCGGCTGTGATAATTTGTTAAAATACCTTCGAGCAAATGAACATAATCAAAAAGCTTGTCATTATCTGAAGTTTCATTAAAAATTTCAGAAGTTCTTATTAAACTTGTTAAATTTTTATGTTTTAAGTTTGTTATCAATAGCTCAATTTTCATAACAAATTGCTTAACTGCAAAAACCAGTTCAAAAATGGTTTTATTTTTACCTTGTAAATGGAGGTTTAATTTATTAACAAATTCGGTAACATCTGTTAAAAAGGCGAAATTCATCATAAAACCATGATCTTTTAAAAATAACAGAAGTTCATTTGTTTCTTCTGATGGATTTTTTTCAAAAAACAAAATTATCTCTTCACGTAGACTGAATAGTCTTTGAAGGCATCGTCCCTTGCTGAGCCACCTGACTTCAGTGTACATTAGTAAATCTCCATACTCAGCATGTACTTCCTCGAGGAAACTTTTAAATTTTCGGTGGCTCAGAGCCACCCCGAATTTTGTTAACTATTTTCACTGCAATTTCCATAGTTTTCACCAAATTAAGACTTTTTGTGAATAAGGCCTGTTGATGAATAATGCAGTGGAAGGTATAAACTTCAAAATTATTTTGTATTAAAAATCCCACAAAACCCCCTTTTTTCCCGACCATTACTTTGGCACCATCAGTACATACAGAGCACAACTTGCTCTTATCGGAAAAAGAAAAAACCTCTTCATTCACTGCATCAAAAATATTTTTCCCTTGAACATTGCCATGAAATGCAATCATTGTTAGCATTTCTTCATGGGTTTCGAAGTTCCTGTCAACGGTTTTTACGCAAATAAGCAACTGTGCAATATCATTAATATCGGTGCATTCATCTAAACAAATTGAAAAATATTTACAATTTAGAATTCGTTTTTTAATATTTTCATGGATAAATGCACTAATATTTTCAGTTCGCCGGGAAATCGTGCGAGGGGACAGGGGAATATCATTAATTAATTCAAGCATTTCTCTGCCCTTTTCGCCAAAACATCCCAAAACATCATTGCTTAATTCCTTGTAAAATTGGCCATCCTGGAATGGGCGGCAATGTTTTGCAAGTGAAGCGGCTATGACAAATGATGCTTTTGTTATTAAAAAACATCCGTCTTCCTTTTTGGATTCTTCTGAATCAGCGACCATTTTTTCATAAAATGGTTTAATTAAGTCTAAAATTAGAGTTTTTCTTGCATCATTATTTATATTGTCATATTCACTATGACATAATAAATAATGTCTCTCCAAATAATATCTACTTGATCGTGACAACGTACGTTGACATACCAAGCATTCAGGTTTGCCAAAAAAATTTTCTGCAAACAAGAACTTATATTCGCATTCTTCATATGACATTTCGTTCACTGTATCGCTAGAAACATGCGTCGGTACCACCTCTTCGAACGAACGCTCAAGCGAGACTGAATGAATTTGTTTGTTTACGTTCTATATGTGAGCGCATGTAGGTGTGAGAGAGCCGCCCATGGGCGCTCTTTGCCGACCGCTGCTTTATATTCAGTTTAATGAAAGTGTAAATTGATTGTTAAAATAAATTATTTTTGTAGCTTTCATTATTGCCAAGCTATATGTGTAACCGAAAAGTATTGCTTGACTACGAGGGCGGTTCGGAAACTTCTTAGCCTAGCACAAAAAGCGCGGTATAAACAGAAAAAAGTTAAGAGTTTTGTTTCGATCTGGCAACTCCTTCATATAGAAACAGGTGTTCACAAAAGACGCATCCGCGATTTTTTTACAGTGGAAACATTAGAAATGCGTGGTGTCATTAAATATTTACATAAAAAAGGTTTATCGGGACAAGAAATTCATAATGATATGGTGAATGTGGTAGGCGAAAGTGCTCCTTCATATGCAACAGTAAAAAATTGGGTTGCTGAATTTAAACGTGGCATTAAAGATGAACCACGTAGTGGACGTCCAAAAACAGCAACAACAACAGAAATTGTAGCCAAAGTGCATGATATGGTATTAAATGATCGACGAATAAAAGTGCGTGAAATAGCTAATATCATGGACATCTCAAATGATCGAGTCCATTTAATTTTGCATGAAGAACTACAGATGAAAAAGCTTTCTGCAAGATGGGTGCCGCACTTGTTAGCAGTCGACCAAAAACGCATAAGAATGAACATTTCTCAAGCTTGTTTGGATCGTTTTCAGCGAAATAAAATGGATTTTAAGCGTCGTTTCATAACTGTTGATGAGACATGGATCCACCACTATACTCCAGAGACAAAAGAACAATCCAAACAATGGACTGAAGCTGGAGGAAGTGCCCCAAAGAAGGCAAAAACAATTCAATCGGTTGGTAAGGTTTTGGCAACGGTTTTTTGGGACTTCAAAGGTATTTTATTGATTGACTATCTGCAAAAGGGTAAAACAATAAATTCAGAGTACTATTGCAACCTTTTAGATCAATTAAATGTACAAATTCGAGAAAAACGTCCTGGCTTACAACACAAAAAAATAATTTTTCATCAAGACAACGCACCAGCGCACAAGAGTGTTTTAACAATGGCTAAAATCAACGAATTAAAGTACGAGTTGCTTGACCACCCACCTTATTCTCCTGATTTAGCTCCCAGTGACTTTAACCTGTTCCCAAATCTAAAAAAAAATCCTTGCTTGAAGATGCAATTACAGTTGTAAACCACTATTTTGAAGACCTTGAGGAAAACTATTTTAATCAAGGGATAGAATTGCTAGATAAGCGTTGGACTAAGTGTATTGAAGTTTCAGGAGATTATATTGAAAAATAAAAATATTTTTGAAAAACTAACTATTCTATTTCATTGATAGGCTAAAAACTTTCCGAACCGCCCTCGTATATCAAAGCTGCAAAATTTTAAATTGCAAGCAGATGCGACTTCCAAGGGATTAGAGCATTATAAATGTCCATATTGACGACAAATTGTTGAAGATATAATGCAGGTGTTTGTTTAATATTTGAATTACTTTTCAATTAAGAAACTATATTTCTTTTCAAAAAATTGGGCCTTTGTTCATTATAAAAAAAAAATAAGGTGTTGTTTCAATTTAAGTTTGGGGTCTCTTTTCACCTTTTATAACGCAATAAGGCCCCATTTTCGGGGCTTTATTTCATTTTCAGTTTGGGGCTTTATTTCATAGAGCCTTAATCATCACCAGCTTTATCTTAAATTTGTTTTTGACACCTTAAAACCAAAGTTGAATTTTTTGGCCCATTTTACCAATTCGATACATAAAATCATTTGTGATTTTATTTCCCTTAAACAAAATATAACTTTTGGTAAACTACTCGTTGGGCTATACTTATATAACCTTGTCGTCTGGCCCATTGTATGATAACGGAAACAATTATGTGGATTTTGCGATACCAGGATTTCAAATCCAAGTACGTGCATTGTGGCCAAACGTTTGAACATTTCTCTTTCTGACGGTGGCATACGTATGTAAACGTGTATGCTGTACAATGTTTATTTTGAAATATTGAAACTGCGACCTGAGAATTGTGTATTGTCATAATGTTGAAATTAAAAATATAACAAATACAAAATAAACGCCTGCGGGCCATGAAAAACATCGGTGTAATCTTTAACTAACTTTGCATCTGTACACGGTCCCAGGTAACGAACCTGTGCGACTATGGTGCCAGCCTGGCCAGCGAAAAGTGAAATGAATGGCAAAGCAAAATATTGCCGCCTGTAAAAGATTGCCGCAAATAAAGAAAATCAACATTTTCCCGGTTTTATACACTTCTGCCTTTGTAATGGGGTTGGTGGTGGGGACATCGGGTAGAGCGAGGACGGTTGGCGGCGGTTGGTTGCAAAGCAAAAGTTTGACACATTTTGGCATTTGAAAAAACATATTTTACTCTGTTTTTATTTCCAATTTGAATCTGGTGAATTTTGTGTGTATATGTGTGTGTTTGTATGTGGAATTTATTCAAATTCGCTGGGGTTGCTGGCTGGCTTAAGGTGATACATGCCTACTCTCCGGGTTGCTGAAAATGTCGTTTTAATTTATTTCCACCCAAGGTTTACGGAGCAGAAAAAGAATTAGATTAGCCAACTACTTTGCTGCGAGCGACTTTATTTCATTAATTTATTGTTTGTTTGTTTGTTCGTTCGCGTGGTTTTTTCTTTCTTTTTTTGCAGCGTCCACGTCCCTCAGCGTCCTTCCGTCCGCCGCCAAAGCCTTGCGGGATGTTCTCAACATGCAACAGCAGCCACAGCCGCAGCGACAACAAATAACGTTGTTCGGCATTATTAACAACATTTACATTTTAATCAAATAACAACAACAGCATCAGCGCTGGCAATGCCATAAACAACAATTGTTCCCAGCGACAGGGGCAATAATAACAAATTTCAATATCGGTGAGTTCATGATTCCTTTCCAAAGGATTTCAATTTGGCATTTCACTCATCGACTTGCAGAGTTTACTGTACGAGTACTACGTACAAGACAATACAATATTTGATATTTTTGCTCATTAGAAAAGTTGTCAGAAATGTGCACCTGTTGAGTTACACTATTCGACATGGTTTGGAGGTTTATTTTTTATAGCCAATAATATTGAGATTTTTCTTTTGGAGCATCTAATATTAGGCTTCGTACATATGGTTACTCAATCTGAGATAGGTGAGTTTATTGCTGTTAGATGTTTCAGTGTAGGATTAGAAGATTCCATGTTAGCACTTTTAAGCACATGTGGGGTTTCTACCCGCAATGGGTGTAAACAACTAAACCACTCTCGCAATTTTCTGTCGATTTGACATTACATAGTTTTCTTCTTAAAGGTGATTCCTTAGGCTTTTTCAGTCGTTTAGATTCAACTGCTGCAACGGTTGGCTGAAAATCGTCCTAAGGTTTACTTTGCTAGATATTAGTACTTTGTTTAGATATTTTTGCCGCCAGCAACGGTTGTCTTTTAGGCTCCAGCGGCTTCTCCCAGAGCAATGTCTATGATGCCTTGCTGGTAGAAATAACTTCCCGCCAGCGTTTAATCTCGACATATGGTTACTCAAATTGAAACAAACTTTGCTACGAATCCAAAAAATAGAGTAATTTGAAGGTCTGAGGGCTGAGATTAGAGAAAGTACCCCTACGAAGGCTTCAATATATATTTCTGGCCTAATAATGAAATTGCTAATATTTATCATAAAAAAATGGTTTTATTGTTTTTCAAAGTATTCTCCAGCATGATTTATACACTTTTGCTTGCGCTAAAACCAAAAAAAAGCGCTGGTTTGAGCCGATGTATGAGAGCTCGCATTGTCATAGTGAGCAATGATTCGAATACTCTTGTTCGTTTTTCTAATTTCTCCGAAGACTTCAGGCAAACAAATTGTGGTGAACCACTCAGAATTGACCGTCCTACGTTGCTCAAGCGTAACATTTAACCAGTTTTGCCGAAGAAACAGGCGACCATTTGCTTCGAAGTGCTTCTTCCACGAACAACTTTCGTTGGATTTGGCTCGTCTTCGAAGACCCATACGGTCGATTGCTGTTTTGTGTCGGGCTCATACGCATTGATCTATGATTCGTCACCTGTGACGATCTTATAAACGTTTTTCGAAGCCTTTTTTTGAGCGATTGTCAAATTGTGCGGGATCCAACGAGAACAGACCTTTTTTTACGGCCAGGTGTTCATGCAATACCGAATGTATGCTGGTGTAAGAAATGCCAAAGCATGCCTCTATCTGACGGTCTGTCACATGACGATCTTGCATTATCAATTAACGTACGGCATCAATATTCTCTGGCACAACGGCCGTTTTTGGACGACCTTCACGACCTTCGTCTTTGAACGAACGTCGGCCACGATTGAATTCATTAAACCAGTTTTTCACAGTGCCATAGGATGGTGCTTCATCGCCATACAAAGATTTAAGTTAATCGATGCACTCTTGTCGTGATAATCCACCTCGAAATTTGTGAAAAATAATCGCAAGAAAATGTTCACGAGTTAATTCCATTTTTCTGCCAAATTGTTTTTTTCAAGTCACTGCACGCAGAGAAAAGATATGGTTACACTATGGTCACCGCAACAATAATATTTTCTCTACGATAAAAGCATGTTCGTCGCAACCATAGTTTGTTTTTTGAATTTCATTTTGACAACAGTATGATTGCGACAAAATTACTATTGTTGAAACGTAACAATAGTATTATTGCCAAATTTAGAAATGAAAATATGGTTGTAGGAACCATTTATACATGGTTGGTGCAACAAAAGTATTGTTGTTTGAAATTTACGTTAACAATAATTTGATTACGGCAATCATACAGTATGATTGCGACTATGAACATAACAAAACAGGTTTTATAGAGCATACATGTATGTTTTTGATAAACAAAAAAAGCAGATACACACGATACAGTGAATGGTTGTGGTCCATTAAAAAAACAACAACAATCGGATGGTAGTTCGAGGGATTTTTATTTTGTTTACTTTGTTCTGTGAAATACTCTAAACCGACTGGTTCTCGTTTATTTAAAATCTACCTGCACTAAAGTACGAGTATACGAGTATAGCCATTGATCATGGTTTAATCACATTCGTTACTTGGTGTCTACGGATGGTGAAGTAGCATCCATCCCTACTTGCAACTAAAAGTATTTTCGACTGACGTTGGAATAGATGTATATTTTTGCTTATTGAATGAAATGTTCAATAAAAACATGACCCCAAATCTGGCTATGAACTAATTGTTATGCAATTTTAAATTACTTGTTTGATAAAATTCCCTATTTTTGAATAACAACACCCAATCCTAATAAATAATATTTTTAATCATACTATGGTTGTACGGATAATAGCATGGTTGAGTGTGAATCATACTATGGTTGTGAGGATCATACTATGGTTGTATAAGAAAAGTACTATGGTTGTGAGGATCATAATGTGGTTGTGGTAATAATAGTATGGTTGAGTGTGAATCATACTATTGTTATGAAGATCATATTATGGTTGAGTGTGAATCATACAATTGTTGTGGAGATCATAGTATGGTTGAGTGTGAGTCATACTATGGTTGTGGGGATCACAGTATGGTTATGTGTGAATTATACTATTGTTGTGAGGATCATGATATTGTTGTGCCACAACCATATACCCAACAATAGTATGATCCTCTTCGAATATTGTTACCCTAACCATACTTTTTTTCTGCGTGTGTAAACAACACAAATGATGGTCGTACGTCAAAACGTTCTGAGTACGTTTATGCTTAAAAATGTCAAACTTTCTAATGACATTTCACAATTTAATTAAATAAATTAACATTTAAAACATATTCTCTTGAAAGTAGTAGGCATAGATGCTTTAACCTTTCATTATTGTTCGGGGACATATGGGTATCCAGGATCAAATGTGTACCTATATTAATGATGTGTGCTAATTTAGAACTCGGGTGTGGTTTTAAAAATATTCCTCCTTGAATCATAATAAAATTTTCTCACAAATAACGGGTGATCAACCTGGAGGTATTATTTTTCAAAATAAAAAAAATTCAAATCAAATGTGGAATCTTTATTGTTCATTCGAAAAGACATAATTTGCCATTTAGTTTTTGAATATAATATCCTTTCAACGGTGGCCGCAACTACACCTAAGGGAGTCCATTCTGAGGGTCAAAGTTTGGATGACTCATTCGAGCATTTCGACCAGTATGGCGTTATTGTCACGCGGTTCATACTTACTTACTTACTTACGAATTCCTGTGATCGATTTAATTCTCATACTAACTGACCGGGACCTTTTGCTTAAATCCAACTCCGAACGGCTAATGCATTTTTTAAGAAATTTTTTCTAAATCTCTTACTTGTAAAGTCGGCATTTATAATTTGAAAACCGCCGCTGCGGTACGGCATCTCTTTGACGCCGGAACAATCCAAAGTGAAAATTTGCAGCCTGTCGGTGGGACGATTTTAACGACCGAAAATTGCAGTAATTGCTATTAAAGTTGCGACCACCGACTTCGAAAGTAATTTTTAATGATTTCCAAACGTTGCTCGTTAGTGAACTTCACCTTGATGAGAATGTTGGCATTGACTAACGTTTTGACACCGAAATATCATTAAAAATGTTTGAGGGTAAAGATACGAAAATGTTATGTTGCTATTGGAAAACCCGTTAAATAAACCTTCTCTAACGAATTCTGATGAAAGTTTTACCGAAAATTGAAAGAAAAAATATTTATTTTCAATTTGTTGGGTGCCAAATTTGAAACATAAAAACCTTAAAAAGGAACTCAAAAAAAAATAAAATTGGTAAAAATAAGTTAAAACAAAAATGATTATGTTTTAACATTATTAATGGTATGGATGTTCTGTTTTCATCATCCTCAGAGAAATGTTTTTCTTAATTTTTTATCTTGGTTTCTAGATTATAACTTATATGCTTTCATCAGATTTTTTTTTTACTTTTTAAGAACAAATTTGTCATTATTTTTATTTATATTTTTTATACTGCAATATTCCTAGTAGTTTATGATGTTGAATTTAACATTTGATGTACTTAATGTAATTTAGCTTTAATTGGCCCCCGATGGTCTTCAAATAACATGTCAGCATAATGGAGCTTGTCAATTGAAATAATTTTCAGTATAATGATGATAAAGCTTAATTTGGGCACAGAACTAGCAACTCTTTGGACCGAAAATTGTGCTCACATAAATTTTCGACAAATGAAATCAAAACTTTGTTCAACAGTATTAATTGGTTTAATCCTTGGTGAAACATCGTTTTTATAAACAAAAAGAACAGATAGTACGAGTAAATAAAAATTAAAAATAATTTCATACCGGCAGAGTAGTTCTAACAAAGAATGAGCTGTGACTACTCGTAGCTTCCTATACCCGACATATTCGAGCCATTACATAGTACATCACAAGGTCTCACACATGGTGGCAGGAAATCGATGTAATTCTCTAACACTCTATTAGATTTTAACTCAAAATTATCCATGGGTTGTTGGCCAGTGTTGTTGCAATTAATATCCTACATGCATATACTTACATATGAATACATCTCATCTGAATCCTGTGGATGGACTAATGAGTTTCCATAATGCATTCGCTACATATCGAACGATACCTCATATTTCAATCTTTTAATTAATGAGCTGAGCATGCTGATGGGTGGGTCATGTCAAATAATAAACTTCTATGACCTCTGCTCGCTACCAGATACGAGTACACAAGAAGTAATAAACCCAGAAAGTCATGCCAAATTATAATGAATGTGTGCCATGCATTCAATGCAGAAGTGGAAGACGTTGCTTGGTTGCTTCCAACTCATCTCAATTCAATGCAATTCAATTTCGTTACTGGGGCCTCTTAATGCAATTTGCGGCATAAAGGCGGCCACAACATACAATGGGATATTCGATACACCCATACACGTGTACACATTTGTATGTGTGCGGAAATTAGAGGAAATGCCTATCAATAACTAATTAAAGGTTTCTAATGACCAAATATCAATTTGATTTGAAAATCGTATATCAAATAACGCCACTTCTTCGAAACGTATACATTTGCATACAAAAACCAAAAAAACTTTAGTTCTGTTTACCCCGCTCCAGGGGGTGAAGTGTATACTAAACGTGTCACATAATTGAATTTATATATAGCTCCCACCTATATGTTCAACCGTTTTTTTTTAGCAAAAGCAACGACATTCAAAACGATATTAGTTCAAAACGATATTACTTGTAGTTTTAAAATCAAGGTAAATTTAGAGTCTTTCCATTGTGGTCCAAACCCCTATTTTTTTTTCTGAACATTCAGGGTATAATATAGTTGGCAACGCCTGACTTTAGCTTTTTTAAATTGTTTTTTTTATGAATTAGACCGTTAATTTGTACCAACCAGTTCTAAATTTGAGTAAGATCGAATGATGAACGTGGCTTGTACGAGTAATATTTTGTTAATATTTTTGAAATATTTTTAGTTTACAAAGATAAAAAAATCGATTTTGTTTTTGAATTTACAAGTTCAATTCTTAAGCCGGAATTACTCTTTTGTCGCTAAACTCAGTAATAAAAGGAATGTTTGCATCAAAAATAAGGAAACAAGTTTCAGTCGGTTGATCCGACTTAGAAACACCCTCACACATATATGGATTTAAAATTTTCCTTCGTGGCATCTTTATTCTTATGCTCATTAGTCGGGTAGTCTAATTTATGTTTGATATTCTTATTACTAATTTTCAGCAGAATAGTACTAAAATTTTATGCGAATAAGGCGGAATGGTGTGTTTGCAGTGGAGGTACCTGAATAGTATGTGCCATTCACTGTGGTACAGGGTATTACGACTTAATGCTGATGTTTAAACTCCTTAAATGAATGGAGTTAGACCCTTTGTTAAGTATACTGATAGACTCAGAATCACTATCTGATTCCATTGGCGATGTCCGACCGTCCCTCCCTCCGTCTGTCCATCTGTCGTTGTAATCAATGTCGCAATTATAAACCGACTTCGATGAAACTGGGCAGATTCTCTAACGACGATGGAAATTGGTCCAAAATTTATTATCATACATAGGGGTTTTCGGATTCTATAACCTACAGCTCTAGAAGCCACGTATTACATTCGATTTCGACCACATTAAGCTCAGAGAATTATGAATGATTAACACGTATCGCTGGAGAAACTTGTTCATATCGGTCCCTCGTGCTTTGAGGTCCCGCAGCTTCTTAAGCTACAAATTACACCCGATCGCTCCCAAATTTTTGCATGTTAAGTTATGAGCGATGATTTATTAGCTGGGGTAAAACTGGATCACATTAGTCCATATTTTCCTATAGCCCCCATACAGAGGTCCTCCACGATTTTTGAACCTACTGAAAAACCACATATTACTCACGATTCTGACCAAACTTCTCACATAGCATTTTGAGTGACCAACGCATATATTTGTTGAAAAAAGACCATATCGGGCCGTGTTTTGTAATAGGTCCCACACAAAGGTCCCTCCTGTTTTGTAGTCCTGTAACAGAAGTGATGAATTTTGCCACAACACGCTTAAATTTTGTATGGAATGTTATCAGCGACAAATAATTAACTCTACCATATCTAGTCTGACCATGCTCAAGCTCCAAGCAAAGGTGCTTAATCCTCTGAAAAGTAGAGTGCTGTAATGTATCGCATCATCGGCCACGCTCGAATTTAATTTTTTTTACTCGTTCGAGAATGAAAAAGTGGGAAGAATGGTGCATTTGTATGGGAGGTACCTGAATGCGTAGTGGCAACCCCATTTTTGATATGCAGGTACAAATAAGTTAAAAGTATATAATGAAGCTCAAAATTTATTATATTTTCATACAAATGGGGACAAGTTATGTGGGCTCTTATCGGCACTGAACAAGAGTCACTTGTGGAAGGTGCCAAAAGAGGCTTGGCTGGGAATCCAGTTATTTGTCACTAAGTTAAAACCCTGTTGGGGGTTAGTTCATATAAATGGGATTAGAGATGTTTCAAGAAAACCAAAGATAGACGAAATCGTACATTTGTGTGGGAGGTACCAGAAGAAGTGTGTTTTAAAATAGGCAGTTTTGAAATAATATTACGACATGCTAAATTAAAGAACGATTGTTAGCACCAGCCGCATAGACGGACAAAAGGAATGGCTTAAATGACTATAAAAGTCATGAAACGTATTTGGCATAAATACTTGTTTCGTTGCGTTACAATTTTCGTCCGTTCCAAATGATATAGGGTGAGGACACATAAGTTACAATTTTTGTTACAATTTTCGTCCGTTCCAAATGATATAGGGTGAGGATACATAAGTTTACGATTTAATTGCACATAGCCAAAATTTATTTGTGTTTAACAGATGAAAATTAATAAGGGTCAATAATTTCCTGTGAAGTTTCTGGTGCTAAACAGGACAATTTAAGTACCTATTTAAGAAGGTGTGTGTTTACTTCTTTTGTATAGTATTCTTCCTTTTTTCTAATAAAAAGTGGTTTAACGCCAAGTTTATTAATAATTGATATTTTTAAAATATCCCAGAATCCAGGGAATGAAAAAGACCGGAAAAAACTCTATTTCTATTAGACCTGCCCTCTCGTTTGATATAGACTAATTAGTTATGGTTACTTTGGTTTCAAATTCAGTTTTTAGAAAGTGTCGCAGGTGTTGTATAAGTGACGATTTTGAAGAGCCCCTGCATACCAACATTTTTGGACAGTTGTAATTTTTCACTCTATCGGGATCCTTATTATTCTTTAATTATTGCCACACGGAGCTGATGGTCAGTCATGACAAAAGCTATAAATCTAGAGAATGTGTACACCCAAACACTTTATTTTATTTAAGAAATTCCAATTTTTTTACAGCACTTCCTTCAAAAATATTCAGATTAGCTGCCTTATTGTTGTCCCCCATATACAGGGTGGAGCGCGGTAATTTGCTTATTTGGGAATGAAATAAAAAAAATATATACTTAAACAAAATTTAATTTAATATTTTAATTATATTGAATAAGGGAATTTTTAAATAATATGGTTTTACGAGGGCGACCGCAAAAGTAACTGGCCTAACATAAAAAGAACCATTTTTTTGGAATTATTATTATTTATTTTTCAACATAATCTCCTTCCAACTCAATACACTTCATCAAACGTTTTTCAAGTTTTTTAATTCCATCCGAAAAATAAGATTTTTCAAGACCTTCAAAATATGCCTCAGTTTCAGCAATAACCTCGCTATTGGACGAACATTTTTTGCCACCGAGAATTTTTTTTAAATTTGGAAACAAGAAATAATCAGAAGGAGCTTAATCTGGACTGTATGGTGGATGCGGAGCAATTTCAAATCGTAATTCGGCCAGTTTTTGTTGAGTTAAAAATGCAGTGTGTGAAGGAGCATTATCTTGATGAAAAAGAACTTTTTTTTCTAAATGCGGTCGTTTTATCTTGATTTCTTCACTCAACCGATCCAATAATGCACAATAATATTCACTATTTATAGTTTTTCCTTTCTCAAGATAATCAATAAATATTATACCCCTTGCATCCCAAAATACTGTGGCCATTACTTTTGCTGCTGACAGTTTTCAGTTTTCGCCTTCTTGGGACCACTTTTACCAGCTTCTATCCATTGTTTTGACTGTTCTTTGCATTCTGGGATGTAGTGATGGATCCATGTTTCATCAACAGTTATGAATCGACGCAAGAACTCTATTGGATTACGCTGATAAATCGCTAAAAGCTCCTCGGACTTGGTCCAACGGACGATTTTTTGGGGCAAAGCCAACAAACGCGGCACCCATCTTGCGGATAGCTTTTTCATGTGGAGTTCATCATGTTAAATACTCCAAACTTGTTTTTCGTGTATTTTAACAATATCAGAAAGTTCTCTGAGCTTTATTCGTCTATCTTTAGTCACTTCATTAAATATTTTTCTAATGTTTTCAATAGTAGTAGCAGTTTTCGGTCTTCCAGAGCGTTGTTCATCTTCCGTACTTGAACGACCCATTTTAAATTGTTGAACCCAGGGTTTCACGGTGGAGTATGATGGTGCATTATCACCATGAACAGAATCCAATTCATCTTTGATTAATTGTGGCGTATAACCTTTCATATAAAAGTGTTTAATTACCGCCCACGTATATAGCGTTTATTAGGAAATACAAATAATTAAGAGTTTTCCATATAAGCGAACAAGTTATGTGTGTTCTAATCTGCACTTGGACAAAATTTGGGTGAGGGGTGCCAGAATAGGCGACGTTAGGAATCCAATTTTCTAACACCCATTTTATATGAATATTTTCTATTTTAAGTACTGATTTTTAGCTAGCTCGTGTAAATCTCACTAAAGATTTAACAACAGATTTAACTTTCCATTCCTTGACATATCTCCAAAAATATATATAACAACAAGCCAAAACATGTAGGGTACAAATGCATTTTTCTATGCGGTACACTTTTTGTTCGTACTGAATGTTATAAATTCTTCTACCAGGGAGTCTAAGGTCTTGAAGAGGCGAGTTTAAATAACTTTAAAAGACTATAAGAACTAAAAAAATCCATCAGCTCTTATTGGACATCCCTTTAAAAATAGCAAGAACACAACATTTCATCTTTGTCTATTAACATTTTTCGTTTAATTAGCACTTCCTTTAGCAACATTTATAAATATTATTTTAATATGAATTTCAATTTGACAGTGTAAACACTTGAAAGACTTTTCTACTATTCCGTTCTCTACTGTTCGAAATATACGAAAAACCTCCAGCCATGGCAATGGTCCGACAGTAGCATCCAAGAGTGTTTTTGCTAATCAAGGTCATTTGTTGAAAACTCGCGTAGGAGTCTTCCACTTTGCCTCTTACGAGTACAATCATAGAGAAGGAAATTTGCTTTAAGGTGTCACATTTAATTAAAACTCTTAAGGGAAATGATGATGCTGATGCTGATGTCTTTGCCAAGATTTACTTATTAAGACGGGAGACGTTGGAGAGCCAGAGAAGTATGTAAGGAGGTGATGGGCCGGGTAGCAGTGAGAGTTATTTGCTGTCATTATCGCAAAAGTTAAGTGCTTTCTGTAAATCAAAATCGAACGACGAAAAAGAAAATCTCGAAATATGTTTGCCACTCAAAGCTGGATTTGACAAGAATCATCCCAAAACAACACAACGAAGCAAAACAAACAAAACAAGAACAAATCCAAAAACTGAGCAAGACAAACATCAATGAATAAATGAATTAGGATTTTACATTAGCCTTTAAAACTCTGTCACACACTCGGTCTCAAATTTGCAAAAATACAAAAAAAGACTAAACAAATGAAATTGAATATAAAACATTCTTGGCGTTTCGACACGCTGGGTAGGTGGACTGGGTGGGTTGGTTGTGGTGGATTTGGTTGTGGGTGTCGGATGATTGAGATGTCATTCATTCAGTCATCATCAACACCCATCCTGAGAATCTGCTAGCAGCAGTGCCAAGGAGAAATGGCACGACGACATTATGCATCCATTGTGACTGTTTGTTTTTTAATGAGTTACATTAGCATAAAACCTTTTAATCGCAAATTGAAGTTGTCAAAATTTATTAAGAACATTTGCATTTCGTACAGGTGGAAACAGATTTACGAGCACCATTTTGGGACTTTCCTAATGGCACACGGTTTGAAAAAAAGGTAAATGCAAAAATATCAGTGATTTCTCCGACTAGTCGCTTGTGCGCCCTCACTCTTAAACTGTGCAATGTAAAGTGCCCTTCTTCTTTGATTTTTGGATAATCATGCATATTTATGAACAATTAGCTTAATACACTTTTCCTTTGCATCAAGGATATGGCAACATGCACACACATACCAATCTACTATACCCATTTCAATTCAACATTGCACAGTGGTTTGAAAATAATTTTTTTTGTTAAAATTAAAAAAAATCACATATATTTAATCTCGCACCTCAACATAAGCCAAATCTTTGAAAATTATGTAGTATTTAAATATACTTTAATATAGGGTGGAACGATTTGAAAGGACAAAAATTTGTCGATTTTGTGCCATTGATTTTTCGATAGCTTTCGACATGATTTCCACTACGACATATCCAAAAAAACCTTTTGCAGGCGCGCAACTATTTTTAGGTTATTTTTAGTAGGTAATAAAAAAAAATAATTCGATTTTTTACAATTCTTAAGCGTATTTTGATTCTCACGCTCTTACCTTTTATATTTTATTGTATGTGGCAATGTAAAGGTAGTATTAAAAAAATATTTTTATTTCCTATTTTTTTAAAATAATTTAGACCTATTTGTATACCCACCATCATAAGAAGAAGGAGACTACATTTACATATGTGGCATAGAGAAAGGGACCTAAGGGTAAAAAAATCATTTTTCATTTTTTTTTCTTTTTTTTATGAGCGTTTTATGAAAGTGAAGTCGACGACTCTAAGCGCAAATAGAAAGGAACCTAATCTTTAAAATGGCTCTCCTGAACAAAACTGGTTTTTAACCTTAGGTCCCTTTCTATTTTGCGCGTCACATATATAAAAATTAAATGTGACTTGTGACACCGCTTAAAACATGAAAACGACTGGGACAAACTGGATACTTCATTCTGCCGGATTGTTCATAATTGGAACACGAAGGTTTAGACAAAAAAAATTTGGACTGTGGAAGTTTTTTTGATCTAGAAGGCTGACAATTGGTACACAATTTTAGGGTACGTTGGGGATAGTCTGCAGATGGATTATGTGCAGTTTGCATTAAATCGGCCCATTGGGCGTGGTACCTCCCATACAAATCAGAAATTAAAAATCCATTATTTCTGCCCCTGTTAACGGCATTTGAACAATAATTGGTATGTCGGTTCAGTGCACCTGTCATTATTCTTCGAAAAACCCAAGACTTTGCAACGGAACCAGACTTTCAGTGAAAATAAAAACAACGTTTGCTGGGTCAGCTAGTATGGCATATTTATAAAAATGTAAGATGAGCTAGCTATCGTATATCCTTCTTTGAAACGCAAAATAGAAACTACTAAATGTGGCGGGATCGAAAATGAAAAACAAAATGTTTCCCTTGCAAGGAATGAGTCAACCTCAGGTAAAATCAATGCTGTTGGGTAATTTAAATTTTTTTTTTGCATATATTGCGTGAACGATTTAACATTTAAAATTTAAATCAGCTGTAAAAAAAGTATTGAATTTTTTTTTCTAATTTCTAATTTTATTGGAAAGGTTGAACCTAATAATGGAAAACCATCCGATGCTTTTTTGCTTCGCTCTATGGTCCGAAGATTGTTTGCAGGAGAAGAAAAATTTTACTAGAAAATACTGTTTTTAGATAAAGCTCGTTTTCATCTCAATGAGCAAAATTGCCACATGTGGGGTGCAGAGAGTCCACACGTGAATATAGAGAAGCCATTGAATTCAGAACAAGTCACTGTTTGATGCGGATTTTGAGCTAACAGCATCATGGACCATTTTTCTTTAAAAATAAGAAGGACCGCCGTCAGCGTTACCGTTGGAAAATTTCAAAACGTGGCACAAACAGGGAATTTTTTTTAAAAAGGGGCACAGAAAGGGGATTTTTAAAAAAAAAAGTTAAAATTTTTTTTATTTATTTCAAAAAAACATTAAAGGTAAAAAAAAGAACGAAAAAACAGGTCATAAAAAATGGGCGTCAAAGTATACAAAAACTGTTGCATTTATTCATTTCCGAAAATTATTAATTGCAGTCGAATTACATATAGATTTGACACGTTGTTACTAAAAAAATTCCGGTTAAGGCGCCATTTCATGTGACACAACAATATATACAAAAATTTCACATAGTATTGTCTTTTCTGTATTAAAATAAAAAAATTGATAATATCTACATAGGGCTTTTATATCCTACACCATTGAATGGGGGGTACCAATTTGGCATGTGACACAACAATATATACAAAAATGTCACATAGGCCCTTTTAGTATTGTCTTTTCTGTATTAAAATAAAAAAAATTGATAATATCTACATAGGGTTTTTATATCCTACACCATTGAATGGGGGTACCAATTTGGCATTTCGTTTGGTAAATCTCAAAATATTCATCTGATACCCTACAAAGTAATATGCTGATCAGCGTCAAATTCTAAGACGCTCTATCGATGTTCGACCGTCTTTCTGTCAGTGTGTCCGTTGAAAGCACGATAGCGGTCACAATAATCAACCTAGAAAGTCCAAACTTTGCAGAAAGAAATTATTGCAAGTTGTTTGGAATTTATAATAGACTAAATCCATGCAAACGGAAAAAGGTTTACTATACAAGGACTCAAACAACATCTGCAAAAATCCACTATTTGGGGGTATTTTGTACTGCTTTTTGGACAAGGCCTATTTAGAATTGAATATATGCCAAATCGGTAAATGCTTTAAAATAGCCCTTACACAAAGTACCTTTCAGAGTTTAGGTACCGATGCTCTAGGAACTACATTTATGTAAGTAGTCTGATCTCAATGGAATTTAACACGAAGTAGTTTCATAGCATGGAAATTAACTGTTTATAATTTACACCTTATCGGTCCATGATTTCAATCAATCTCAGGTTTACTGATTATAAGACTATATTCGGACTGTAGGTCAAAAAAGTTTATGTCTTATGGCAAACAAATACTTCGATTTGTGAAAAGTAGCAAACATTTCAAAAAGGGGCAAAAAGGGGATTTTTCAAAAAATGTCAGTAAAAGCTGACGGCTTCGGCTTCAAAAAAGGGTCAAATTACCACTGTAGTCGCACAACGGTAACGCTGGCCGCCGTTACCGTGAGCGTTACCGAGCCATTCTCAACGAATTTTGTTTCCAAAAACTCAAGAGAATGACATGGACGACATTTGGTTTCACATCATGTCATACAGCTAACGCAAACTTCGGAATTTTACGCACTGTTTTTGAAAATCGAATAACCAGCTAAATTTGTGATATCAATTGGACGCCTCGGAGCTGTGATTTGTGCCGTTTGGATTATTTTTGTGGGATGCCATTAAGCATAAATGTCACGCAAAGCATCCAGAGACAATTAAATCGTTGAAACATGAAATCAAAGGTGCCATTGAAGAGATTCGACCCGAAACAATCAAAAATTAACTGAGAAATTACAATGATCTAAAGAGGTACTGCCGAGCCAGTTGTGATAGTCATATAAATGATATTGTGTTCCATTATTAAATGACAAAGTTCAACCTTGCCTATGAAATCAGAAATTTGAAAAAATTATCCGTACTTCTTTTACAGCCGATTCAAATTTAAAATGTTAAGACAGTGGGCGTCTTTTAAAATAATTTACGTTATAAAATTCTTTTTTTGTTGAATAAGAACAAAACCCAATCCGAATAAAAAATTTGGGGGGTTATGTGTGGTTGATAGGGATCATAACATGGATGCGTGTAAAACCTTCTATATTTGTGAGGATCATACTATGGTTGTATTTGAAAATACTGTGGTTGTGAGGATCATACTACGGTTGAGGGGATCATAGTATGGTGGAGTATGGTCTTGGGGAATATAGTATGGTTGATTGTGCATCATATTATGTTTGTGAGGACCATATTATGGTTGTGTGTGAATCATACCATTGTTGTAAGGATCATTATATGGTTGTAAGGATTACAACATGGATGTGGGGATCATCGTGCCACAACCATATACCGAACAAAAGTATGATGCTCTTTGAATATTCCTTTTCTTGGTGTGGCTATGCCAAAGTAACCCTGAACTTAGACTATATTTCATTAACTATTTGAGATACGAAGGTTATTTTTGGAACATATTGACATTGAACGAAACACAACCTGGCCACCTTTAGAAAAGTCGCATTTATGTCTAAACTAATGGAGCGATCGTTATACAATTTCAACAGAATTAAAAAAATGATTTAATTGATGACTAGCAAATTATTAAAGTCTATGCAATGCTAAAGTTGAAAAAGGGCGTGACAAATTATTACAGAATGTGTTGTGTTAAAATTTAACTCTCTTTTGGCT
Source organism: Hydrotaea diabolus (assembly GCA_963513945.1). NCBI lineage: Eukaryota > Metazoa > Arthropoda > Insecta > Diptera > Muscidae > Hydrotaea > Hydrotaea diabolus. The sequence continues at coordinate 239,909,540 of OY740716.1, read as the reverse complement.
GGACGTTTGCAACCTTAAAACGCGCTGGTAAGCAAGGTTGAAAAGGTTGCGTAATGGCCTGGCTAGCATCAAAGAACAGTTACAAAGGACAAATGCCGAAATACTCGTACTAGGGGGGACTTATTTACATCAATATTTGCAAGAATCCTTTTAACTCCACGTTTTCGAAAAAATATCTGAGGCATGGAATAGAATTTTTAAATCATGTTGGGTCATGGATTCAAAACATTGTAGTCATAGTCATTGTATACACGCAGAAAAAAAGTATGGTTGGGGTGACAATATTCGAAGAGGATCATACTATTGTTGGGTATATGGTTGTGACACAACAATATTATTATCCCAACAATAGTATGATTCACACATAACCATACTATGATCTCCACAACCATAGTATAATTCACACATAACCATACTATAATACCCACAACCATAGTATGATTCACACTCAACCATACTATGATCACCACAACCAAACTATGATCCTCACAACAATAGTATGATTCCCACTCAACCATACTATTACCTTCACGACCATATTATGATCCTCACAACCATAGTATGTTTCTCATACAACCATTGCATGATTTTCACAACCATAGTATGATTCACACGCAACCTTTCTATGATCGCCACAACCATAGTATGATTCACACTCAACCATACTATGATCCCCACAATTATTTATTAGGATTGGTTATTGGTGTTATTCAAAAATAAAGATTTTTATTAAGTATGTTATTTTAAACTGCATTACTATTAGTTCATAGCCAGATTTGAGGCCATGTTTTTATTAAACATTTCATTCAAGAAACAAAAATATATATTCCAACGGTCAAAAATACTTTTAGGTGCCAGCAGGGGTGAATGCTACGAGTACGAGTACTTCACCATCCATAGACACCAAGTAACGAATGTGAATAAACCATGATTATTGCCTATATACTTAAGTCCAGGCAGATTTTAAATAAACGAGAACCAGCTGGTATTAGAGTATTTCACCGAACAAAGTAAACACAATAAAAATCCCTCGAACTACCTTCCGATTGTTGTTGTTCTTTTAATGGACAGCAACCATTCACTTTATCGTGTGTATGTGATTTTTTTGTATATCACAAAAACATACGCACACACATACATGTATGCTCTATAAAAAATGTTTTGTTATGTTTATAGTCGCGACCATACTGTATTATTGCCGTAATCAATTTATTGTTAACGTAAATTTTAAACAACAATACTTTTGTTGCACTAACCATGTTTATATGGTTGCTACAACCATATTTTCATTTCTAAATTTGGCAATAATACTATTGTTACATTTCAACAAAAGCAATATTGTCGCAATCATACTATTGTCAAAATAAAATTCAAAAAACAATACTATGGTTGCGACGAACTTGCTTTTATTGTAGAGAAAATATTATTGTTGCGGTGACCATAGTGTAACCGTATTCTGAATCATAGTCACATTCTAAGATGATTAAGCCACGTCCGTTTATCAGGCTGAGGAAGGCAAAGTACAGGTCGCATTTTTCAAGCTGGTTAGACATATGTTGATGGACTGAAACGATCGATATCGAACATGTGCTAAATTGGTCAAGAGGAAATAATTTGTCCATACAACAACTGATTTAACAATGGCTGGAACATTTTGGGCGAATAAACCACATGTCTCCGACACCAACAATATTCCATGGCGAGTTACGTCTAATTCAAAATGACCTGATGAGCCTCGGTGACACCAAGGCGAATATAGCTGTACGTAAAATTCGCCTTGAACTGCTAAAGACTTGAATTGTCAAAGAAGGAATTATTATATTAAACGTTTACTTTTAGTTTTCTTAAATGACTCAAGTCGTTTGACCGCTATTGTGCTTTTAATAGATCGATGGACAAAAATAGTCGTAATTTATACCGTGTAGGTGGCGTGATCGTAAAAAATACAAATCACAACAATTATCCGCACATAAAATCATATCCAAATCACTGTGCCTTGGACGTTTCTTTTTTTCTGCTCCCGCAACAACAACAATAATAATACTACGCGTCCTAGCTGAAGCGGAGCAAACATAAATTTGAATACGATGAAAAGTCATCATTTGATTGGGCCGCAGGCTCACCCCTTTTTCAAAAGGCCACCGACGTCGACGACGACACACACTCACCCATACGTCACACACACTCTCTCGCAGGAGATAAAGCAGGACTCTCGCCAGTTAATGCTGTGCCCCTTCTGTTTGTTGTTCTTGTCCTCAGCATATGTATGCAAGAGTACATATGTCGGGTCATAGTAGCCTGGTCGGTTGGCATGCGGGGTGATTTGTAAAACCCTTATCAAAATATTTGTATGTGATTTTTAATACTCGCACACACTTACAAACGCGCGCACACACACACTCATGCATACACTCACGCGTTGATATACATTTACGCGTGCATATGTAATGTTCTTTTAGCTACAAAAATATATTAAAGAATAAAAGGTAATGGGTCGTAATCAGCTTAGCTTTTTTTTGCTGTTCCCTCCCGTTATTATTTTCAAAAAAAGGGAAAAAATGAAGGACTTAATACCGGATGGAAGAGGGTATTGTGGCGGGGCATTACTCGTATTTGGAGTTGGCCGGCCATCCATCCGGCAAGCATATGTTACTCTTGTCATCGGCGTGGGCTTCGGTAACTAAGGCTAGAGGTGATCTTTGCTGGGATGACCTCCGGTTATGTTACATACGTATTCTCGTATACTAGGCAGGAGCGAATTTGTTTCAAATTGACAGGATGATTTTATTTTTTGGTTGGTTTGGGTGAAAGTCCTTGCCATTCATTACAAGTGGTATAAGCTACAATGTTCAAATATAAGTAGTCCGGTTTTCCCCAGCGTTAAGTATTTTAGGAAGTAACGTAACGTAGGTTTAATAACAGGGCAAGAACATTAGAAACATACTTTTGCGTTGGTATGTTCTATACTGCTGGCGTCATTTTGGCAGTACGAGCATGTAAAATGAGCTCTTTAAATGCTTCGTCCACTTTGAAACGACTTTTAACTGTAGGACTTATTGTTTTTATAACCGCCATCATACGATAGATGGTAAAGTCAATATATAAGTAGGGTGGGCCTTTTAAACATTTAAACTTGAATCGGCTGTAAAAGAAAGAACTGATAATTTTCTTCAAATTTCTGGTTTTATCCGATGCGTTTCGCTATGCCCAATGGGCTGAAGACTGATTTTCCTTTGAAAATGAGCAAGGAACTGCTATTAGCGTCAACAGTAAGCGTTACAGTACAATGATGAACGAATTTAAGTTCCCAAAAATTTAAGAGAATGACATAGACGATATTTGGTTTCACACAGCCAACGCAACCACCGATAACTGGCTGAATCGGAGCTGTGATTTGAGCCCTTTGGATAACTTTTTATGGGAAGCCATTAGGGATTAATATTACGCAGAGCATCCAGAGGCAATTGAAGCATTGAAACATGAAATCTAAGTTTGCCATTGATGAGATTCGGCACGAAACAGTCGAAAATGTAATGAAAAATTTAGTTGCTCGGATAAGGTACTGCCGAGCAGGTTGTGGTACTCATATGAATGGTGAATGCTATTGTGTCGCCTTAGTAAATGACTAAGTTCAAACTTTGTAATAAAACAAGAAATTTGGAAAAATTTTCTTACTTTTTTGTTACAGCAGATTGAAATTTAAAATGTTAAATCGTCCACCCTGTATTATGTAGTTGCGGTGATAATATCAAGCCCAGATAGAGGATAATCTAGTGCCCACCCTCTCAGAGAGCAAAAATTAATTGAAATCATTTGAAACAACAATGATTCGGTTACAAAGGAGGAATTTTGGTTGCAATAACTAAATGCTTATAATCGTAATGGTTAGTTTGTTCGACATACCACATGATGATACATATGATCATCGTACTGTACTCACAACTTATTGATCGGTCATACCAATGAAAGTCTAAAAAGTTTTGTGTGGCAACCAATAGTTTTCCGATAATTTCGTTTTTATAACCAATTATTAGTGATGATCAGAACCAAATCAGAACCAGTAAGTCGTTCATCCTCTTTTCCACTTTTCCCTCCACCTCCTCACGAGGACTTCAAGGCCGTCAGTTGCTTAACCAAGCAGTTTTTTGCCTCTGGCATAAATTTTAATTTTGTTCGTTTAACAAGTGTGACATGTAAATTTTTAGTTCCAAAAATTCTCTTCTGAAAGTTCGGAGACTTGATATGAGCACCAACTAACATTCGGATATACTGATGAAATGCTCGAGGTGCATGTAACCTCAACCATTCGGTTGGCAAAAAATTCGGTGTCGACAACGATTCTGTTTTCTGTGTGGAGCTGTACACTGTCAGCGCAAAAGCTTTTTGAAAGGGTGGTCCAGCCATAATGCACTATAATAATTGTGAGTCACACCTTAACGTCAAGCTTCTTGCCCAACTTAAATTTATTGTTTTTGTGTTTGACAAATTTAACCATGGAGAGATACCCAATTGAGAATGATTGGTTGGTGCGGTTTAAGGGCTGGCGCCATCGGGCCGTACTTCTTCGAAATTGATATCGGCCAAGCAGTTACAGTGAATGGTGTTCGCTATCGCAAGATGTTAACGGATTTCTTGTTTCCAGAAATTGAGTATATAGACCTGGTCGATATAAGGTTCCAACAGAATCGTGCCATTTGCCACACAGCCAACGAAACAATAACTCTTTTGCTGGAAAATGACCGTGTTATCTCACTTCGTGGCGATGTCAATTGGCCGCCACCATAATGTGATTTGACACCGTTGATCTTTTTTCGTTGGGGATATTTATAAGAAACAGTACGAGGGTTGCTATTTATATTTCGAGTCTTAACAATACTAGTGTTCCCAGATGCAAACTGGAAACTTTGATATTTTTTAGCATAACTTCAATCAGAACGTTTTGTCCTTTGAGAGCGAATTGTATTCTTTACAGTGTGTTGACAAAATTCATCTCAGTCAAAAAATGGAATTACTCCGTGAACATTTTCGTCTGGTGATTTTTTTACGATTTTCAGCGTGGGTATCGAGACAAGAGTGTTTAAATCAACTTGTTTCGACTTTTGGCGATGAAGCACCATCAAAAACCACTGTTAATCGCTGGTACTTAGACTTCAGCCTCGGACGCAGTTCGCTCCAGGATGAATTTTGTGAAGGACGTCCAACTTCGGTCACTTTGTCAGAAACCATCGAGGCTGTGCGTGAACTGATTAAGCAAGACCGACATGTGATATACCATGAGATTGAGGCATCCTTGGGCATTAGTATGACAAGCATCAATAAGATATTGCATGTTCAGTGAACCGTGAACAAAAATTGTGCTCGTTGGATCCCACATAATTTGACATAATTTGGATTGGTGCAAAGAGATATTGAAAAAGTATAACTGCGATAGCTCAAAGGCAGTGTATACCATTGTTACTGGTGACGAATCATGGATCTATGCATATGAACCCGAAACATGATAGCAATTGACCGTATGCGTCTTTCAAGACGAGCGAAATCCAACAAAAGTTGTTCGTAGAAGAAGTACATCGAAGCAAATGATTGCGTTTTTTTTTGGTATAACTAGCCATGTTGCCACAGTGCCTTGAGTGTAACGTAGGACGGCCAATTCAGAGTGGTATACAACCTTCTGTTTGTCAAGGGTGTTCGAAGAAATAACGAAAGATAATAAAAGCAAACGGATCATTTTGCATCACGACAATGCGAGCTCTCACACATCAGCTGAAACGATGAGCTATTTGACCACTGAAGATGTTGAAGTGATGTGCCATCCACCGTACAGCCCTGATTTGGCACCCAATGACTTCTTCTTATTCCCGAGAATCAAGAAATGCGTGGTCAACGTTTTTCATCGCCCGAAGCAGCTGTTGAACCGTTCAGCAATCATGTTTTGGAGGTGTCTCAAACCGAAAAAGTGCTCGAAAAATTGGTTTGTGCGCATGCAAAAGTGTATTGATCTTAAAGGAGAATATTTTGAAAAACAACAAAACCATTTCCAATGATATATTATTGTGTTTTTATTGCCGGACCCGAAATAAAAAAGCAACCCTCGTATACGTCAATAAGCCAAGAACTATTCAAGAGCTAAAGGATATGATAATTCGGCACATTAACGACATTGAACCTCCATTAGGTCTCAGAGTCATTAAAAGTATGGACCATACTTAGAGGTATGCCACCAATGCTGTGGCGAGCATTTGCCTTGCATTTTATATCACACATAGATCCTTCTATCATAATGACAAATATTAAGATAATTCTGTGAAAACTTTTGGTTTGAGTTACAATTAATAATATGCGTTTTACATGGAAAACCCCTTACTATGAAGAAAGAAACTCGTACTTCTAGACTATGGTTCACATACTTGTTTTGTTTAATTTGTTTCAATACAACTTGATTTTGCAATATTCAATGCTGCATTTGCTTCAGCTGAATTTCTTTGGGCCTTTGCCTCTTTGATTGCTTTTTCTGAATTGTAACATACTCCTTATAACCAGGGCAGCCTCTATACTTGGTCTTTTTTGACTGCAATTAACGCAACGCTGCTCCTCCGAAAACAAAATGACATTTTCCAGATTCACAGTTCTGATCACACTCGCTTGATGCAAACAAATTGTCGAGAACAGTTTATTAAAAATATCACCATTTCGGACATCGCCGACATTGCGAAATCCTTTAATTAGACATAGGTCGTTCCTATGCCATTATCTGATGTAAAATGTCGCGTGTTCCAGTGATCTCTTCTGAAGGGCTTTTTTTAGACGTGTGGTTTTCGAGAAGAAATAAAACGCATATAATTTAATTTTATGGCCAAGAATTTAGATGCCGCAGCTGGCTTGAATAAATTCCACCGGATAGGCCCAATTTTGGACCACGTTTTGCAGCATTTGGGGCCATATTTAAGAAATAACGAGCCGAATATTATCTTTCAAGGTGTCAATCTGCGTAGACCAGCGACTTCACATAACTCCACAAAAAATAGTCCAGCAGTGTTAAATCGCACGATCTTGGAGACCACGGCATAGGCCCACGATGCGAGATAATGCGCTCATCAAAATTTGTCTACAATAAATTTATTGTTTCGTTGTCTGTATGGCATGTAGCGCCGTCTTGTTAGAACAAAGTTCGTCCACATCATAGTGTTCCCCATTGACTGTAACATTATGGTCGGCTTCATTTTTGAAGAAATATGTCATGATTTCCTCTGCCCACAGAGCACACCAAACATTGACGTTTTGAGTAAGTAACGACGCCGCGGCGTCTCAACAATGGCTAGTGGATTTTCATTGCTCCAAATGCGACAATTTTGGTTATTAACGTACCCGTTCAAACAATACGAGTAGTGAGCTTCAAAAAATTTTTTTGTAAAAATCGGGATCGCTGGCTATAACGTTGTTTCGGTGTAAGTCCATTCATCGCAAACCAAACCAAGTATAAATCAAGTGAAAGTTGTCAAAAAGACTAACTCCGAAAAAAATGATTGGTTAGATCGAAAACCACACGTCTAAAAAACACCTTATAAATTGGTCCCTGCACGCAGAGAAAAAACATGGTTACTACATGGTCACGGCAATAATAATATGTTCTCCGCAATAAAAGTATGTTCATCGTAACCATAGCATTGTTAACTGAATTTAGTTTTGACAATAGTATAATTGCTGCAACATTAATATTGTAGAAATGTAACAATAGTATTATTGCCAAATTTAAAAATGAAAATATGGTTATAGCAACAATATAAATATGGTTGGTACGACAAAAGTATTGTGTTTTGCGTTTTATGTTAACAATAATATGATTACGGCAATCATTCTGTATGATTGTAATTTTTCTTCATTTAAATGTGCTTTTAAGAACAAATGTTATTGGTACGGATCTAATGCAATAATAGTACTTTTTTATCGAAATTAAAATTTTTTAAACAAGCTGCTTTGGCTTTGTTTAACTGAAATATTTTAAATAAAAACGCTTACGTTTATTTAAACTTATTTTTTCTACTGTGAAATAAATCACTCCTATTATTTTGAATTTAATGTTTTTTTTTGAATAATTTTCTAATTCAAATCTATTCTCGACAAGTTAAACAAATTCTAATAAATAATATTGGTATGATCATACTATGGTTGTAGGGATCATAACATGGTTGCGTGTGAATAATACTATGGTTGTATGTGAAACATACTATGGTTGTGAGGATCATACTAAGGTTGTGGGGATCATAGTATGGATATGTGTGAATCATACTATTGTTGTGAGAATCATAGTATGGTTATATTTGAATCATACTATTGTTGTGAGGATCATAATATTGTTGTACCACAACCATATACCCAACAATAGTATTATCCTCTTCGAATATTGTCACCACAACCATACTTTTTTTCTGCGTGCTATTAGCGTAATTAAAAACCACCCAGACTCAATGCCGTTCTTCCTGGAAAAGTCCGCAATGAATTTGGAAACCGATTAGGAGAGGAATGAAAAGATGTTGTGAACTCAGCTGAAATAAGTACGTAATTATGGATTTAATCGGATTTAAAAAGTATCTTGTAGAGTGTCATCACCTATCGTTGGTTCTACTTTATGAGGTGCTATGCACTTAAGACAGAACAAACTGAATTATTAAGGCAACAGTTCGCAGAGCACACTCAAGTTCCATTACACATGTTTATATTTCCCGTACCTAATGGCCAGTCGATTAAATATTTATTAAAAATTTCGACCCAGTCTAATGCACATATATGTATTCTATATGTACGTCGGGTTTTTGTAGTATAGAACGTTATCAGTTTTATTAATTTCCAACACAACAAAAAAAGAATATTAATTTGCATGACGATGAAAACATCAAAAAAAGGCAATAGAAAGAAAAGTTGTAGTTGAAGGGAAAAAAGCATAACCGTATACAAAAGAGATTTGTTATTGTATCCAGTGCCGAATGCAATTAGAAAGGACCACAATTCTATTAAAAAATACCATTAAATATGTAGCTAAAGGATTGACCACAAATGCAAAGGAAAATGCGGTTGAGGGAAGGTTGTCCAGTTCACAACAAGGGACTCAAAGATACTCACGCATACACATACACGCATACACATACATACACGTTTGTGCGTATGTTATATAAGAAAAACGTGTACTTTTTTACTTCACAGCCAAGAATAAAATTTCAAAATTGGGTTATTGTAAAAAATGCCATTAATAAAAAAATAAAATATAAAAAAGCTAAACGACTTTAACCGAAATTGTCGATTCATTATCATTAAAAATTAACTTGTACTCCTAATAATCGCAAACAAAAGAGTTTGTCATAATTGAAAATCGATTAAGGCCGACGTTAAAATACTCTATTCTGTAAGTTTTTTTTAGGCTGGCTCCACAACCACACTCGTTGTCCCTGGCCAGTTTAAGAAATGCTTTATAAGTTAGCAGCCTAAACAACTTAACCCATCGTCTTGAAATTCACGTACAACATAGCTGTATGGCCGGTGGCTTCTTCAATTTTTGATATCTAAAGTGGGCGATGCCACGCCCACACTCCTAAAAGTTTAAAATGATCAAAACTCCAAAACTGTAAGAACAGCTAACATAAGGTTTAGTTTATAAGCTGTTGGTACGTAACAAAAAAATTTAGTGGGGGAAAGTAGGCGGTGCAATGTCGCTTTTTTTAAGCACTGTAGCTAATAATAGACCATTCGCCTTGAAATTTTAACAGTATGATACTGTGGACTAGGAGATTGCCACATACTATACACGGAGGCGACTTTAAAAGGGAGAGTAGCACCACCCATATGTCAAAAATTGCAAACTCATATAACTCAAAAACTATAAGAAATTCGAGATTAGGTGTTCGGTATATACACTACCGCTTATCTTGATAGGTGAAGTAATTTTTCTAAGCGCAGGAGTTATTATTTTGCAAGATAATATAAAAAATAGTTTATAAATATTACGTATAAACAACCAAATTGAGCATGTTTTTATAAACAAAAGCAAGATAATCCAATAAAAAATATACATTATTTTTTTTCTCATCAAAAAGGGATCAGGATTAAGTACACGACTTAAACATAAAAAAAAAATATTTATTCGCATTTTTACATGACTACAAGTCATAAATGCAACATTTTTAACACAATTAATAATGGTTAGTACTCTAATATAAATTTACTTCGTTAATTCGATTGGGAATCTAATCATAAACTTTTTCAATTAGTTGAAGGAAAATATCTGTCCAAACTTCATAACTATTTAAATATTGTTTGTCCTCAAATTGTTTGCTGGAGTTGTAAACTTTTCGTGGCAGCTGTCCCTCACGTTTTTAATAATCGGAGCACTGCAGTGGTCAGTCCAATAAAGGAACGTTTTGGCTTTTTGCCAATTATTTGACGATCCACGTGAATTGAAGCATTATCATAATGGTTAGTCCACGTAATTGGTCCGAAAATGTTTTAGAAGTGCTAGAAAGCCTCTTTAATAACTCCTTTAAAGCTAGTCACGTTCACAAAGGTGTTCACAAATACCATCGTACGAAATTGCTGCCCACACCTTCACTACTGTGATGACGAGCTCAATGATGTTCTTTATTTCGTAAGTCGTGGAAATTGCAGTTATATCCAACAGGACCATCCAAGTTGATTTTTACTTCATCAGAAAAGACTACTCACGCCCATTCCTGATTTCAAGTAACATCGCTTAATAGCAGCCCGTTTGGCTTTAACACCAGTTTTTTCATTTATTTTTGAGTCAGAGTCGCGAGATTTACTAGCAGTTTAAATGATTCTCAAAAAAAATAGTTGTAAAAGTTTCAACTACCCAGAACATATTCAAATGTGCGAAAGTGTATACCAACATTGTGTAGTGAAATATATTTGGGGGAAAAGTGGTCTGTGCCACTCACTTATTTCTAAAACGATTTAATGACATTAATTATGAGCTGATCGGTTTCAAATTTACACAGTATGCCATATGCGTTTTCACAGAGGGCGTGGCAACGCACTTATCCACAAAAGGTTTAGCGGCCAGAACTTATAAAGTATTTAAATAACAAACATTAAATTTGTAATGTAATCTACTAAAGTGTAAAGAAATACATACGATTGAGGGAAAAAGTGGGCTAAACAACGCCCCCTACTCGCAGATATACTGGGTGCCCCAAATAAGACTGCAGGGTTAAAAAATTCATTACTTTTTTGTTAATATTTGTTTTTTCTCCTTTGCAGGTTTTTAAGTTTTTCTATGGAGAAATATGATGGCTACATATGATGTACATCAACGCGTCAAAACTGTTGAATTTTAATATTCTTCAGACATGTCAATTATCTCAACTCAAGAAATTATCGTCGAACAGCATCCAGTAACAGCATGATTAGGAACTTAGGCTCCCGTTTTGAGGAACAAGGATCATTGTCAGAGTCCTAGGGTATTACATCAGCGTCAATTGCACCCCTTCAGATGTACTGTTTGGTGCGAAGATTTGGTTGCTAATATTATCGGTCTATATTTTTTGTAAAATGAGAAGACAACCAGAAACCATTAATGTGACTCTGTATATGACTCTTGAAAGTTTTTTGCGTTTGCATGTTGAGAATAGTCCTCACATATGGTTCCAGCAAGATGGAGCCACTGCCCAAGCAGCAAGGGCGTAACATTTTTGTTGAACCCTTTAGTCTTATTTGGGCCACCCTGTATTTAAACTAAAATTTATGTTTGTTTGTAGTTTATTGGAGCCTAAACTACTGAACCGAACTTCTGGAAATTTTTACAAAGGTAGGATAAATAGGATACATCGATTTTTGATATCGGGCTTTGCCACGCCAACACCCCTAAAAATTTAAATGATTGGTACTCAAAAACTGTAAGGGCTACATGAGGTTAAGTGTATAAACTGTTGGTATTTAGCCAAAAAAGTTATGGCGAAAGTGGACAAAATTAATTTCGGAGAAAAAGTGCGCGGTGTCACACCCCCTTTTTTATACACAATTTATACCGAATATATTACTTCCACATATATCTCGAAAGCATGTGTGAAGGAAGCGAAATGCGTCGATTTACGGCTAGTACAGATTTATAACTGATCATCGTAAATTTCTAAGACGATCTAGGCTTCTGCGCCCGTCCATGTGTTTCTTTAAAACACAATAGCCGGCAAATAAATTTTGCTAGAGCCCCGATAATAACATACACAGTACAACATTTTTCAGTTCGTTGATTGCCAACTCAATTCTGAGAACAGTATGTGAAATTATACCCAAAAAGAATAATTTCTGCATCATTCGTTTTGTCTTCTTACCTGCCGAAATATTTTTAATATCGATTTGATATTAGTACTATCGTATAGGGGAATTTATCACGTTTTAGGCCCTGTTGTTTGACATAGCTCGACAGGTCCGTTCAGAATACCTGTTTTAAATACATTTGCGAATAATGACCACCCCTAAATGTGAAAACCCCAAATAATTAAAAGTTACTTTGCTTACTATGGGTTTTTCAGTTGGCTACCTGTTTTTTACAGAAATTCAACCCACCCCTAAATGTGAAAACCCCAAATAATTAAAAATAACTTTGCTTACTATGGGTTTTTCAGTTGGCTACCTGTTTTTTACAGAAATTCAACGCACATTAAGGGGGTCGTCATTATTCGCAAATGTATTTAAAACAGGTATTCTGAACGGACCTGTCGAGCTATGTCAAACAACAGGGCCTAAAACGTGATAAATTCCCCTATACGATAGTACTAACTTCAAGTCGATATTAAAAATATTTCGGTAGGTAAGAAGACAAAACGAATGATGCAGAAATTATTCTTTTTGGGTATAATTTCACATACTGTTCTCAGAATTGAGTTGGCAAATCATGTGTTGTACTGTGATAGGTAAGTATAGAAAATTCTTAAATTTACAGGGTTCTGGTACACAAAAAAAGACAACAATTTAATTTCAACTAAAAAAATTATAAGTAGTAAGTAAATTTTATCACCACTCAATTAACTAACTAACCCATTTAACTTAACTAATTATCAGATATTGCAATGATTTTTTATGAATGAAAACGAAATAAATTCATAAAACGCATACACTGTATACTTATAAGTATTGTGTAAGTATGTGTAAATGTGTTTTAGTATGTACTCGTCTGCAAGGCTAGGCATTTTGGTCGTTAAATGTTAATTTTTTAAAAAAAAAAACCTGTCCCAGAACTTGTTCGGTATGGATATAATGGAGTCAATTACTTGAAATTTGAACATAAAACCGCGCACAAATGATTTTACAAATCCGCGGTTTTCAGCCATCTGTTAAACAAAATCCACTTTGAGCGGATTTTGTTTAGAAATCTATTCAAATTTGTATGAAAATTTACATTCAGATCAAATTTTTTTAAACAATCAGTCTAATTGTTAAAGTGCACTGATGTTATAGGATGGGTTCTGTAATGAGTTATTCTATGATGGATAAAATGACATTTTCGTTACCTGCCCTTTTTGATCAGTCCCGTGATATATCACATGGTATCTGGGTAGTGTCAATTTACTCCCTCTAATGACAAAGCCATGTAAAAGTTACCAGTTCTTTTCATATAGTCGGGTCGGTACTGGGACCAGTCAATTTTACAACTTTATAAAAAAAGTTGTAAATTTTTTTTAATAGCAGTCGGAACACTTTATTTGCAGAGGAGACTGCAGTTTCACTGAGCGCCACTTCATCATCATAAGACACCAGGCAACTAATGTGTTGTAACTACGTTCAGCGGCTATATACTTAAAGGGAGTTAAGGAGAACTGCCGGCAGTAGGGTTCTCCACCGAACATACACTAACACACACTATACAGTGAATGAATTTTATGAATTTTGTTGTTGTTTCCATTCATTAAATATCATTGCAATTGCTGATTTATTATTCAGCTTATTTATGAAATTTTAAATTGGGTGGTGATAAAACTCACATACCAGTTTTTTGGTTTATATTGAAGGGATTTTTTCTGTGTACTTATTGCTGTATTTTATATAGTTTTCGTAATGGGATGTCTTAAGTGAAATCGTATAAAAATAAATTTCAAAGAACATACCCAGCAAACCAAACCTTCAGAATTCTGTACGACAATCGGCAAAATGTTCCGATTTCTTACCGAGTTCGTAACGAAAAACATATGAGAGGGTTGACAAAAATTCTGAACTACTTCTCTGAAAAAAAATCCTCAGACAAATCGAACAGAATTCGTAACGATTTCGGTAAGAATTCTCGATAGAGTTCAGACATTGTTCATAATTGTCTGATATCAGACATTGTCGGCAAATTTGGTTTACTGGGTATTTACATTCTTTCTTTAATATTCGTGTGTCTTCATCGACTTTTTTGTTTGAGAAAAGTGAAAAAGGGGTATTTAATGCGATTTTGTCTCTGGAAATATTTTTTCAAAAGAAAAAAAAAATACAACAATTTAAATCAAGTGTCGAATCTTTAATGTTTATTCGAAAGGTCACTTTATGCCATTTATTTTTTGAATATAATGTCCTTCAAAGTATGGCCACAACAACGCCTCAGGGTGTGCGTGCTGAGGGTCAAATTTTGAATGAATCATTCGAGCATTTCGGCCGGTATGGCGTTAATGACACGCGTAATGTTGGCTTCCAAAACCAGAATCGTAGCTGGTTTGTCAGCACAGACTTTGGACTTTACATAGCCCCAAAGAAAAAAGTCTAAAGGTGTGATATCACACAACCTAGGCGGCCAACTCACCGGTCCAAAACAAGAATTAGCTAGTCCTCGAAATTACCTCACAATAGATTCATTGTTAGAGCAGCTGTATGGCAAGTGGCACTGTCATGTTGAAATCAAATTTCGTCAAGATTCGGGCTTCAATTTTAGGTAGCAAAAAGTCCGATATCATGGCGCGAGAGCGGACACCATTTACGGTTACGTTACGGCCATCATCTGTTTGGAAAAATATGGACCGATGATTCTACTAGGCCATAAACTGCACCAAACCATGGTTTTCTCTGGGTATAATGACACCTCTTGGATCTCTTCTGGTTGCTCTTTAGCATAAATGTGGCAATTTTGTTGATTGACGTTGCTGCTGAGCCAGAAATGGACCTCATCACTGAACAAAATTTTGGCCGAAGCCAGTTTCTTACCGATCGCTCATTTCAATTATACAGTCGCACACTTAGGAGACGTTGTTGCGGTGTAAGTCTTTCCATGATAAAATGTCAAACAGTACTGAAAACAAATAAAAAATAAAGTTTAATACAACTCACTCGTAAAGGCCCAATTAGTCTTGACGGTTGACGGTAGGCAATCAGCTATATCAGTTAGGGGTTGCATTTTGCATGTGTTAGAGGGAGATAACTACAGTTTGACGGTTGACGACGGTAGACTTCTGCAGGTTGCAGAAAACCGTCCACCGTCAAGACTAGTTGGGCCTTAAGGTCCATTTAGTCTTGACGGTTGACGGTGGACGGTAGGCAATCAGCTATTTCAGTAAGGGGTTGAATTTTGCATGTGTTAGAGGGAGATAACTACAGTTTGACGGTTGACGACGGTAGACTTCTGCAGGTTGCAGAATCAACCGTCCACCGTCAACCGTCAAGACTAATTGGGCCTTAATCTGTGAATAAAACCCTATTGAAAAAATACATCTAGATGGATCACCCTATATTTATGTTCTACAGAAATGTTGCCCAGTTAATTTATGACGGTTCACCTTACACAACAAATTAATATCTCTTATTTTGCATCATCTTTTGCTCCTTTAAAAGAAATTAAATTTAAAAATGTTCGTGAAGCTGGCTAAGATTTGGTCGAAATCATGGACCAAAATGGTCAATAAATGGCTCATTTCAATGCTTATTTATGGTGGAAGGCATATAAGATTCGTCCTGGCCAAACTTAAAAACGTTTTCACTTCTTTTGGAATTGAATTGTTAATTCCATATAAAATGTACTTGTGGGTAAAACAGATGTTCGACAGATCATTGGTAGTAATTTTGATTACTCTGCGTTCGTCATTTGACTAAAAGACCCTAGTGTGCACTTGCCAAGTCTTATCAATTTATTGGTGATTTGTATCTGTCGTAGGGCATCTGATCAAAACATGAAGCCATCACAAGTTTTTGTTTCACTTGCACGTCATATCCGACAAATCTTGTCGTTTTCAAAATTGCCAAAAAAATTATGCTTGTAACTACATTTGCTTCAATTTCCCCACCAAAAATTACCGAAAAAGCACTGAAAGAAAAAAATGCTCTTCGCACGCCCACCCACGCGTAAAAAGGCAAACGTCATGTACATGACTACGCGAAATTACAGCAACAGGAGAACGTCCGTCCGTACGAAACAATCTTTTTGTACGAAACTTACGTTGTAGCGAAACCGAAAAAAAACTGAACTAAAGACAGCCATTCGTGGCGGTATTCTATGGATGTTTGTACATCGGTGTGTGAGAGAGTGTGTGTGTGTGTATGTAGATATGGTATATGTGCAAAAATTGAAACAAAACAACAAGTTTGGAAACGTTTGGATTCGGAGTTGATTCTTTTTTTTGGTCTTCTTCCAGTTCTTTCTCATGCAATTCAACTGCTGAAAATTCCATTAAACTTGGCACAAATAACCGAAGGCTGTAACAGTCGTAGTCGTTTTTATAATTGAGTTAGAAATAACAGAAAAAGTTTTTCTTACATTAACTACAAGAATGAAGTACACGCAATACATCGTCCTCCATATGGTGGTGGAGGAAGCTGAGCTCCTTTCGCCAAAGCACTCGCCGGTGCTGTTCGTCTGCAAGGCGGGAATTGATGAGGTATCCGGAATTTGTTTAAATAAATCGCAACAATTCATCACAATTCACATCTGGAAACATTTACATTAGTTCGGTTCTAATGAGTTCAACGACGACGATTTAAATCAAATTTGAATTTAAAGCAACTGACTTAATTAATTCCGAGACGAAATAAAAACTAAATATTTATGGTTTATAAAAAGTAACCAGGAAGTGAGAAAGTAAGTTTTACTAATTGCTGTTAGAAGTTCCTTGAAGATGTCAAAATGTTCATTAGGGTTTGCCATTTAAGCAAGTATTGTTTGAGGAACGCTAAACTTATTGAAATTTTTAAAAAATATCAAAACTTTAGGTCAGTTGTCACGATGTCTGTCTTCAGCACGTCTTTAGTGTGCAGTAAATTCCGTGTACCACTAAAAAGTTATGACGTGAATCGCCAAATAGTTGAATTGTGCTTCGAACAGCGGTCCGCAATCTATTTACATCAGCCAAAAGTCTAAAACTGTTAATCTAGTCCTTTTTTTCTCAGTTCTGCAAAGAGGAAAAAATTTTAGGCAACGGCTCAAGGTTTATTAACTATTTTTTAAGGAACATTAAACTATACGAGTATCATGATAAAGTGAAGGAACTTTATATGCATTCCCAAGTTTCGAAGTTTCATACATACGAGGGCGACCGCAAAAGTAACTGGCCTAACATAAAAAGAACTGTTTTTTTGAAATTATTATTATTTATTTTTCAACATAATCTCCTTCCAACTCAATACACTTCATCAAACGTTTTTCAAGTTTTTTAATTCCATCCGAAAAATAAGATTTTTCAAGACCTTCAAAACATGCCTCAGTTTTAGCAATAACCTCGCAATTGGACGAACATTTTTTGCCACCGAGAAATTGGTTTAAATTTGGAAACAAGAAATAATCAGAAGGAATTAACTCTGGACTATATGGTGGATGCGGAGCTATTTTAAATCGTAATTCGGCCAGTTTTTGTTGAGTTAAAAATGCAGTGTGTGAAGGAGCATTATCTTGATGAAAAAGAATTTTTTTTCTAAATGCGGTCGTTTTATCTTGATTTCTTCACTCAACCGATCCAATAATGCACAATAATATTCACTATTTATAGTTTTTCCTTTCTCAAGATAAACAATAAATATTATACCCCTTGCATCCCAAAATACTGTGGCCATTACTTTTCCTGCTGACTTAACAGTTTTCGCCTTCTTGGGACCACTATTACCAGCTTCTATCCATTGTTTTGGCTGTTCTTTGCATTCTGGGATGTAGTGATGGATCCATGTTTCATCAACAGTAATGAATCGGCACAAGAACTCTTTTGGATTACGCTGATAAATCGCTAAAAGCTCCTCGGAATTGGTCCAACGGATAGCTTTTTCATGTGGAGTTCATTATGTAAAATACTCCAAACTTGTTTTTCGTGTATTTTAACAATATCAGCAAGTTCTCTGAGCATCATTCGTCTATCTTTAGTCACTTCATTAAATATTTTTCTAATGTTTTCAATAGTAGTAGCAGTTTTCGGTCTCTAGAGCGTTGTTCATCTTCCGTACTTGAACGACCCATTTTAAATTGTTGAACCCAGGATTTCACGGTGGAGTATGATGGTGCATTATCACCATGAACAGAATCCAGTTCATCTTTGATTAATTGTGGCGTATAACCTTTCATGTAAAAGTGTTTAATTACCGCACGAAACTCTTTATTTTCCATTTTTCAAAAATTATAAAACTTGTTTACTTCAATCACCTGTAACAAAGAAAATAATCATTAAATATTTTGGAAATTTTGACAGATGCCTTATAAAAGATTGCTTTTAAAAAAACAAAAAAAAAAGTTGCTAGTAAAACAGAAAATGTGCCAGGCCAGTTAGTTTTGCTGTCGCCCTCGTACATATTTTCCTCAACATTCTATTAAGGAAAAATATATTTCTTCGATGCATACTGTGCGATTGGCTGGAGATTACAACAAAGAAGTTTTGAAAAAGAATGTTGAATTCCTAATGTTGTTAACCGCCGGCTTTGACGACATGGTAACCACGACTCTCATAAATGTTTAAAGTTTTTAGTTGTACCTGGATTTTCAGGTATGATAGTCGTATGTACTTAGTAGGGGCATAAATACTGTTACAACATTGAACACACCCATTTCAATAGTACAAATAGTACAACATACCCCTTTAATGTCATATGGGGTTTGAAAGCTAACCTCAATAGCGTTAGTCTGTAACGGGATTTTAAAATTGTTCCAACTTTCATCATGGAGTGGTCAGATAATAAGAACCGTATCGCTGTAGTAGCGCTTTTCAAGTGTGAAATGAAAAAAGCGATATTTTCAAAACGCTCCGGCCACTAGGGGTTAGCCGCATGTTCGTCTACCTATGCATAAAACTGTTTGAGGAGACTGGAGATGTAAAAGACCGCTACCGGTCGGGGCGCCCACGCTCTGTTCGAACACCGCATGTCATCAAAGACGTTAATCAAGAATTCACAAAAATCCGCCCCGAAAACAGAAAATCATGGCCCGTGAGATGAATATCACACAAAAGCCCATCAGTCGAATCATTATAAAAGACTTGGGACTTGGGGCTTTCAAACGACGCACCGGACATTTATTGACTGCAGCTTTAAAAAAAATAGAATGGAAAAATGCAAACGTCTTTTGCTGAAGCACGCTGATAACTTGCACAGAAAAATTTTGTTCACCAATGAAAAAATGTTTACCGTTCAGGAACAATTTAACAAGCAAAATGATAGTGTGTATGCGCGGTCATCTAAGGAAGCATCTGAGCTGATCCCAAGGGTGGAGAAGGGTCATCACCCAGTTTCAGTTATGGTTTGGTGTGGTGTCTCTTACGATGGGGTCATAGACCTGCATTTCTGCGAACAAGGAGTCAAAACATCAGCCAAAGTTTACCAAGAAACCGCTTGGAAGCTGTTGTGAAGCCTCTTATCAATTCTCTGTTCCAAAACCAGCCATGGACTTTTCAGCAGGATTCTGCGCCGGTCCATAAAGCGAAAACGTCCCAGGCCTGGCAATTTGCCAGCGTTCATTTCCTCTTAAGAATGACCCTCAGACAGTCCAGATTTGAACCCATTGGATTACAAATTTTGGACGGTTTTAGAGGACAAGATTTGTCACAAAAGATACCCCAACATTGAATCTCTTAAGCCTGCTTTGGTTCGAACTGTGGCCAATTTTCCAATGGACGAGGTTTGTGCAGCTATTGGCGATTGGCCAGTGCGACTTAAGGCGTGTGTACAGGCAAAAGGCGGACATTTCGAATAAGTAGATTTTTTTTGGATACAATAAATATATTAAAAAATATTTTGTCCAAAAACATTCAGTACTTCTTATTTTACAGCATAAAACGTGTGTAACAGTATTTATGTCCCTACCAAGTACACACTAGAGCGCCCATGAATTCTTATACATAAAAAAAGTGTTATTCTTTCCGCACGCCGCTCATTTTCTATTTTATTGGGCATCAAAATTAATATCCGTGCAAAAAATGTTTGCCTGTATATTTGCAACACAAATGCTTAAGGTGTATTTTCCGAAAGTCGCCGGGCTTACGAGTTATAGCTCATCAAAGCTTCCAACTAGTTTTGCCTCCATTTTTAGGGCTAAACGTCCTGACGGGCTGGCCGGTTTCCCTCCGATTGAAAAAAATTTTGCACGGATATTATTTTTGATGCCCAATATACTAGAAAATGAGCTGGGAGCGGAAAAAATAACACTGTTTGTTTTATGGGCGCACACACTTACCATCACACGTCGGCAGGGAACAAAGTTTAAACTTTAGGTTCTTATGTCGATAAGAGAGTCCGTAAGCGTTTAGTACCATTAAATCGCCTTCGTTATCCTTAGTTAAATTTCGGAGCTTATATTAGGCGTGTTCTAGTGGTGCTCGCTTATTTCATTTCATTTCTTTATTGACATGTAATTCGAAGCCCATTGGGGCCTATTAAAACTAAATTACAATATGCATCAAAATGTTAAATAGAACATCATAAACTACTAGAGAAAATTCAGTATAAAATCAAATAAATAATATAAATTAAAAAAATCCTAATATTTCCTAATAAAAGAGAAAAAAAACCTGATGAAATCATATAAGTGAGTAGTAGCTCAGTCGGTAACTTCAAAGCCTTACGAACAATTTTGTAAATTTCTTGGTCTACAAGATCTGATTGGCTTCACACGTTTTAAAATGCTTGATATGAAAACTTTTAATATGTAAAAAAAATATTCAAGAAATACTATAAACGAGTAATAACGGAGCTCGCTTAAACTCGCTTAAGGATATTCTTAAATAACTTTATAATTTTAACTCAATCCGTCAACAGCTTTATTCTTCTACAATGGCGTAAAGTCCTAAGCGAGTTTCTTTATCGTGTTAACCTGAGATCGACTGACAACTTTCGACTGGCAAGTTTTTTGAGCCACCAACAGGACTCTAGGCATTAAGCAGATCACACGCCAAAGCACTGCCTTCCTGTAAACAAACATTTAAAACTTTCAACGGATCAATTGAAAAGTTAATTCCAATGACAAATAACACCTCTAAAATACGCGACATAGACTATGCGACCCTTCTGAATATAGAAGTCACCAAATCGGACAACGTTTATCAACACTGAAGTGAAAATAATAATACAAAACATGCCGTTTAAATTGTAAAACCTCAAACTGATGATGAAATTTCTTTTTTCATATGCCATTAAACATGCGTGTGGAAAAGCAGAAGGAAAATAATGTATGGTGTTTCAAAAATTTAAAATCACCCATAACCCTTTCAGAGTTCCCAAATTTCGTATATGAATATTACCCCACACAAACAAAGGGACGAACAAATACAAGATTGGTTTGTTTCCATCAAAAGGTTTCCACTCTTGGCTATTTTCCGAATTGGCAACATCAACAATATGAAACACCACCACAGGAGCAGCAACAAGAATGGCAACAGCAGCATAAAGGAAATAAAAAGCTTCCAAACCACATTCAAATAAAAAGCATTTTAAAGAAATCATGCCGAAAGCGCATTATGTGGCATGGCATTCAATTGAATTTCGGGCCATTGTTCGTTGTATTGTTGCGGTCAGTATTTGCCAGTGTTTTTAATTTGTTTATGAAACCGGGCCACCAACAGGACTCTTGTGTCAAAAACAGAGACTACATCTACTACCTACTTATACACATACATGCAGACACACACTCATACGCGTACACACCTGATGCTTCCGAAAGATGAATTGACTACACACAAAAACTGTAGTCAAGTCATCTTTGATATTCATTAGGGGCTGGGAGGGGATTTAAACCCGCAATTGGGCACTACAACCTACTGTTTATCCTTGAATAACTTGAAAGGACTTTTGTTTGTCTATAGAGGCTTGCCATAGGTACCAACAAAGTCAGGAAGCTGGAGAGAGTGAGTAAGCGGTAGAGATTCAAACAGAGACGCAAGAGGGGAAAATATGTTGGTTCACAAGATACAATAGACCATAGCCACACCGGGGTCAATTTTCCATAAAACAAAAGCAAATGTGATTTACTCATTTTCTATTTGTCCGTAGGTACGTTCGTGTACAATTTAAAATAGCAGTGGCCAAAATTATAGCGTCCTTTGTTAAATTTAAAAAAAAGGATTAAATAAAATGTGATTATTAAAAAAAAAAACAAGTGAATAGTTCGTAAATTTGGCCGGGCCTAAGCTTTTATACTCTCCATCGATACCATGGACAGAAAAATAAATTTTTTGGTTCAAGTAAAAACATCAAATATTCAAACAAAAATAGAATGCGGAATCCTGCAAACAAAATTTACATACTAACTAAAATATTCGTAATTTGTTTATCGAAAATATTTTCGATTTCAAGCAACAAAAAAAATTACATTTTTACACAAATATTGTATGACGTTTATCAAAAATATTTTCGTTATGAGGTGATGAAAAAATTCACATATTTACTAAAATAAATTGTAAGTGTTTTATCGAAAATGATTTCGTATCCGGCAATGTTAAATCTCACAAAAAAGTTAGCCTTTTATATAAAATATTTTTGTAATGAGGCAATGAAAAAAATTTACACATTTACAAAAAACTTGTAGTTTTTTTTTCAAAAAGCCATCGGAAATAAGTTTAGTTACAAGCACGGGAGTTTTTAGCTTTGGTGAACACCACTAAACCATCATAAGACTCCAAGCAACGAATATGCTTTAAGTATGTTTAGCTGCTATTTAATTAAGGGCAGGAAGTTTCAAATTTAACGAGAACTGCCGACACTAGAGTTTTTCATTGAACACAAAAACAATCCACCGCACTGCATACATACTCAAAAAACATACGCATGATACAGCGCATGTATTTTATGAATTTTGTTGTTGTTTCCATTCATTAAATATCATTGCAATATCTGATAAATAGTTTAGCTCATTAATGAAATTTTTAGTTGAGCGGTAATACAATTCAAATTTGTTTGTTAAAGGGTTGTCTTTTTTTCTGTGTATCGCATTGACAGTATTGTGAGATATGGTTGTTGCTAGTCTTTTTACGTTTGACAGAACTACATCTTTGGGGCCCTATGAACCGTTCGCCTGTTCAGGATTGTGAATTTCATTGTTTTGGAGAATCCATACGTCCATAGTTGAGGGGCCCAAGAAGTCCCTAGATAAGATCCTCAAATTTAAACATATCAAATAAATATGAGTCGATGTTCCAACGGACCTCATTTTCGTCATGCTATGAACCTTTGACCTATGGGCCAAGACATCAAATATAGTCGAATCGCATAATTTACGTTAGAGGGCGGTTCGGAAAGTTCTTAGCCTATCAATAAAAGAGAATAGTTAGTTTTTCAAAAATATTTTTATTTTTCAATATAATCTCCTGAAACTTCAATACACTTAGTCCAACGCTTATCTAGCAATTCTATCCCTTGATTAAAATAGTTTTCCTCAAGGTCTTCAAAATAGTGGTTTACAACTGTAATTGCATCTTCATTTGAGGTAAAACGCTTGCCAGCAAGGATTTTTTTTAGATTTGGGAACAGTTAAAAGTCACTGGGAGCTAAATCAGGAGAATAAGGTGGGTGGTCAAGCAACTCGTACTTTAATTCGTTGATTTTAGCCATTGTTAAAACACTCTTGTGCGCTGGTGCGTTGTCTTGATGAAAAAATATTTTTTTGTGTTGTAAGCCAGGACGTTTTTCTCGAATTTGTACATTTAATTGATCTAAAAGGTTGCAATAGTACTCTGAATTTATTGTTTTACCCTTTTGTAGATAGTCAATCGATAAAATATCTTTGAAGTCCCAAAAAACCGTTGCCATAACCTTACCAGCCGATTGAATTGTTTTTGCCTTCTTTGGGGCACTTCCTCCAGCTTCAGTCCATTGTTTGGATTGTTCTTTTGTCTCTGGTGGATCCATGTCTCATCAACAGTCATGAAACGACGCTTAAAATCCATTTTATTTCGCTGAAACGATCCAAACAAGCTTGAGAAATGTTCATTCTTATGCGTTTTTGGTCGACTGTTACCAAGGCCGGCACCCATCTTGCAGAAAGCTTTTTCATCTGTAGTTCTTCATGCAAAATTAAATGGAATCGATCATTTGAGATGCCCATGATATTAGCTATTTCACGCTCTTTTATTCGTCGATCATTTAATACCATATCATGCACTTTGGCTACAATTTCTGTTGTTGTTGCTGTTTTTGGACGTCCACACGTGGGTCATCTTCAATGCTTGTACGACCACGTTTAAATTCAGCAACCCAATTTTTTACTGTTGCATATGAAGGAGCACTTTCACCTAACACATTCACCATATCATTATGAATTTCTTGTCCCGATAAACCTTTTTTATGTAAATATTTAATGACATCACGCATTTCCATTGTAAAAAAATCGCGGATGCGTCTTTTGTGAACACCTGTTTCTATATGAAGGAGTTGCCAGATCGAAACAAAATTTAACATGTGTTCATAGAGAGATGGAAGTTTCCAAAACACTTAACTTTTTTCTGTTTATACCGCGCTTTTTGTGCTAGGCGAAGAAGTTTTTGTTGTTTTTCAATGCCTATATGTGACAGCACATAGAGAAAGGGACCAAAGGGTACAAAAATCAATTTTCACTTTTTTTATGTGGGCAGCATCTGAGCATCGAATGAGACCGATCCCATGCCCCAAAAGTGTTCCATCCCAGAGAAATGCGCGTTTTATGAAAGTGATTGTACACCAAAGATACACGTATTTAAATCTTTAAAATGGCTCTCCTGAACCAAACTGGTTTTTACCCTTAGGTCCCTTTCTATTTTGCGCGTCACATATGCCCATAGTTGAAGAGGTCTCCAATTCCGCCAAATGGAAAAATAAAAGTTTTATATTCAGATTCTTTATAACCTTTAGATTCTTCATAACCTGTTTCTAACTACCCATCTGCCCATGTTCAAAAGAACCAATTGTTCGGAATCTTGGTCAAGGACTTAAAATTAGTCGAATTATAAAAATAGTATGATATTCGGAGCCGTCGCAAAATTTTGTGTAGGAAGGATTTATACTTGAAGGAGTGGAACAGGGTATTGTACTTTCGACCGTCCATCAAAAGATTGTAATGAAACTGCAGGTCGCAATTGTACCCGATTTGCATCAAATTTGGCAAAAGTTCGCTTTTTGAATCAACGACGGACAATATTAAAATAAAGAAAATCACTCATATGTTCATCTGATTTTATATTTTTAGCTCTAGCTGTCACGGAAGGACTCTTTTTAATCGTTTCAGATTAAAATATATCTCACACACAAACGTTTATATGATTTTTGATTTTATCTCTACAAGCCAAATATGGCTTCCAATCTGTATGAAATGTAGCATTAGTGAGTTTTTTGGACCAAGAAAGGACGTTATAGTCCAATCCTGCTGAAAAATTTCACACGTTAGTTTCTTGGAACACAAAAGGACGCTTTTAAAATCGGTTCAGATATAGATATAGCTCCCACACACATATCTTCATTCGACATTGTATTTGTAGCTCTAGCTGTCACATTTTACATCTTATCGTAACGAAGTTTGGAAGACGTTAGTTTTTCGGACTAAGAAAGAAGTTTACTAAAATTGAGTTTTTCTGATTGAAAGAAAAATACAATATGAAATACAGGGTGATTCATTCACGACTGTACACATTTCACCAGCGTATTTTTTGGCTCGTTTCATGAAAATATGTCCATATACGACCGTGCCCGAAAATGCAAGGGGACGAAATGGCGGCGGTTTGAAAATTTTCGGATTGGTGGTCGGAGGGTTCTAGAGATAATTTGCTAAGTTCTAAACCAGTGGTCGGATGTTCTTTTCTCTAAGAAGATAACCCTCTTACGTTTCCAAAATTACCCAAACGAAGCGCAGAGGTCATACCGTTCCAAAGTATTTTGACTGAAATGCAATTTTTGTTTGTTTTGTTTTTTGAAGCGAAATAACAGCACACATTTATTTGTTTTTCTAAAAAAAAACACAAAAAAATTGTACATTACAGTTAAATCCGACCACTGGTTTAGAACTTAGCAATTAAACCCTAGTACCCTCCGACCACCAATCCGAAAAAATCGGTATACGAGTATATATGAACGAAAGATGAAATATCAAAATAATTTTGATAGGACTTTAAAGGGTGTTCAATTTTAAGGGCTGACGTTGAATGAAAACCACACCTAAACGTCAAGTTTTTTTAGTATTTCATTTGATATATATCAATTTCAGACTAGCTCAATTTGAAGCATGGAAAGATACACAAGCGAGCAATGCGTTAAAGTTATTCAGGCTTATTATAAAAATAGGAGTTCAAATCAAAATGCATATCGTGCACTTCATAATTGTTTCGTTCAATTTAATCGTCGAAATGTGCGTACAATCGGAAAAATCGTACAAAAATTGAAAAAACCGGGTCTGTAGGAGTTGTCAAAACACCAGTTCATGCTCGTACAGCTCGTGTTGCAGAAAATATTGCTGCTGTTCGCGATAGTGTGGCTGAAGAGCCGTCCACCTCAACTCGTCGTCGTGACCAGCAGTTGAACCTCTCACGCTCGTCGTTGATAAACATTATGCATAAACACTTGCATTTAC
Source organism: Hydrotaea diabolus (assembly GCA_963513945.1). Taxonomy (NCBI): domain Eukaryota; kingdom Metazoa; phylum Arthropoda; class Insecta; order Diptera; family Muscidae; genus Hydrotaea; species Hydrotaea diabolus. Next base: position 239,882,584 of record OY740716.1, on the reverse strand, counting down.
ATGATTACAAGGTGCAATTGACTCAAGAACTAAAAGCCTCTTGAACATTTCAAACGACATCAATGGTCAGAATGGTGGCAAGAAATGGCTTCGACCCTAAAAATTTTTTTATTGCGGTAAATATGAAAACTTAGAGCATATGTTGAGTCTTATTTGGCTAGATTTCTTAATGGATATACATAAGAAATCGATATACTTGTATTGCTACTTTTGATAGCTCTGCAACGTCTATAGGTGAACACACTCTTCATATACGAGTAGATGTAATATAGATTATGTTATGGATTATTTTCCAAGCTTTTGAGAGTCTTCTCGGACGCGGTTTTGAAACATTTTGTTTCTAAAACTTTTTTATAGCAAAATATGTTCAAAATCTGAACCTCTTATTAAAATACGTATGTAAAAAACATTTACTTTACATTTACTTTTAGTAAAATATGCAAAAATATGCACAAAGAAATCGATAGAAATTCAATACGACATCCTATATTCGCAATGCTATTCAGTCAAAGTAAGTGTTAAACTAACGACAACCAATTTGCTTTTGAGTAAAATTTCCAGCCCTATTTATAAGAGGGCGACCGCAAAAGTAACTGGCCTAACATAAAAAGAACCGTTTTTTGGAATTATTATTACTTACTTTTCAACATAATCTTCTTCCAACTCAATACACTGCATCAAACGTTTTTCAAGTTTTTTAATTCCATCCGAAAAATAAGATTTCTCAAGACCTTCAAAATAATAACCTCGCTATTGGACGGAAATTTTTTGCCACCGTGAAATTTTTTTAAATTTGGAAACAAGAAATAATCAGAAGGAGCTAAATCTGGACTATGTGGTGGATGCGGAGCAATTTCAAATCGTAATTCGGCCAGTTTTTGTTGAGTTAAAAATGTAGTGTGTGAAGGAGCGTTATCTTGATAAAAAAGAGCTTTTTTTCTAAATGCTGTCGTTTTATCTTGATTTCTTCACTCAACCGATCCAATAATGCACAATAATATTCACTATTTATAGTTTTTTCTTTCTCAAGATAATCAATAAATATTATACCCCTTGCATCCCAAAATACTGTGGCCATTACTTTTCCTGCTGACTTAACAGTTTTCGCCTTCTTGGGACCACTTTAACCAGCTTCTATCCATTGTTTTGACAGTTCTTTGCATTCTGGGATGTAGTGATTGATCCATGTTTCATCAACAGTTATGAATCGGCGCAAGAACTCTATTGGATTACGCTGATAAGTCGCTAAAAGCTCCTCGTCCTTGGTCCAACGGACGATATTTTGGGGCAAAGCCAACAAACGCGGCACATATCTTGCGGATAGCTTTTTCATGTGGAGTTCATCATGTAAAATACTCCAAACTTGTTTTCCGTGTATTTTAACAATATCAGCAAGTTCTCTGAGCTTTATTCGTCTATATTTCGTCACTTCATTAAATATTTTTCTAATGTTTTCAATAGTAGTAGCAGTTTTCGGTCTTCCAGAGCGTTGTTCATCTTCCGTACTTGAACGACCCATTTTAAATTGTTGAACCCAGGATTTCACGGTGGAGTATGATGGCGCATTATCACCGTGAACAGAATCCAATTCATCCTTGATTAATTGTGGCGTATAACCTTTCATATAAGAGTGTTTAATTACCGCACGAAACTCTTTATTTTCCATTTTTCAAAAATTATAAAACTTGTTTACTTCAATCACCTGTAACAAAGAAAATAATCATTAAATATTTCGGAAATTTTGACAGATGGCTTATAAAAGATTGCTTTTAAAAAACAAAAAAAAAGTTGCTAGTAAAACAGAAAATGTGCCAGGATAGTTAGTTTTGCGGTCGCCCTCGTAATTAAAGGACTTTTGAGTAACATGCTTTGCTCCTTTTATGACCAGCGCTGTACGATGGTACGTGCCAGTATAAATACTTTTTGTTATTGTTACACACAATGGGAACTTTATTTGAATGCAATTTCGAAAAAAAGGAAAAATTAAAACACACACGCACAGAGGAACACAGGCATGACCTGGAGCTAACTTATTGTTTTCACATTTGGTACACAAAGCTTACGCTCTCCACTGTGTTCGGTTGTTTTTACCTCTACAATACCAGTACAAAAAGATGGACATACAACTGCGCTTGTGTGTGTGTACCGACATACACGACATTTATGTAAATGTAAATATACATACATTCAAAAAATATACACCAAAAGCATTTAGAGGAATATCCTTAAACGCAAAACCATTGGCCGGCTGTCCCCCAGCATAGCAGCGACCATTCCGGCCATCAGCAGGACACCCACACTCGACTGGCGGTGCATTTTCTGTCGTTGTATAAAAAAAACAAAAACAGAAACACCTCTCCCACTTGCACTCTGACTGTACTAAAACAAAGGACATTAAAGTATTTAATTAAAGCGAAAAAATAGAATCCTTCGCTATAAGCGAGTATTGATTAAAATTTAAGTTATTATCGACGAAGATGATTGGATAAAATAAAAAATTGCCAAGCATCAACTAGAAATCACAATATTAAAAATTGATGCAAATATTCACAGGGACTTGCTGCGTGTCCTGCGAAAGTGTCCTCGCAGAAATTACCATGGACACACAGGAAAAATGTTTTCTTTGGCCATTTGTGCAGTGCACTGAAATGTTTGTGAATGGACGTTATAAAGCCGTTAAGTCAAGGATATCTTAGTCCTGTTATGCATTGTTGACAGGCAAAAAATGCAAACAAGTGCTAGCATGAAGGGGAAGGACTCTTTGTTATTCGATTTACACATACCTTTACATTTTTATGTAGGGTTTTTCTTCCGGGATTTCTCTGAAATTTCAGTAATTTACGTTTCCCGGGAATTGTATGCCTTAATTCCAGGAATCCTTTAAAGCTGATTTAATATAGTGAAAGAACATAAAATAAAGTGAATTTTATATAAGATACTCGTTGTAATTGGTCTTTAAATGGCCATCGGTGGATAATTTTCTAGTACTTCAAGAATATTACAGGGTTTCACTGATTGTTGGAAATAGAAATACGAGTATAATTTAAAAGGCTTTTTACACATTAAAAAAACTTTTAAATATATCTATTCATAAGTTAAATTTCTGCACTCTATTAAAGTCCGAAATAGTGTCCAAAACCGAAACCCAACATTCCGTTTTTTATGTTCAAACCCTACAGCCGGATTCTGAAACATAGCTAAAACCCGACATGTCGGTTTACCCGTTTAATTCAAGGATATCTTACTCCTGTTTGCTGTCGGGATTTCCGGTTTTCGGTTTTTATGGTCTTTGTATGTACGTAAAAGCAAAGAAAATTCATAACAATTTAGTACGAAATACGTAAATACCACAAACTTTTAAGCTACCCACCAGTTGAATCGAATAAACGATGTCTGTATATCCGTTCATCTGCCGTCTTTCTAATGCTTGTTTTTAAACTTCTGGTAGAAATTGGTGTCTGATCTTCACGAAATTTGCGAAAATAATTTTTTTGGATGAAGGCTGTAAAAAAAATTGACTAAAATTTGAATGAAGCTCCCACTCATATGTTCAACCGATTTTATGTCTTTCGCTGTGGAACCCACATAGTACGAGGGTTCCCATATATATATTTCTGGCCTAGGCAACACTAAGTGTTGCCTGGCGCCATCTGACATTTCCCTTGGAAAGTTTGACATTTTTTAGAATAAACGTACTCAGAACGTTTTGACGTACTACCATCATTTGTGTTGTTTACAGTGACTTGAAAAAATCAATTTGGCAAAAAATGGAATAAACTCGTGAACATGTTCGTGCGATCATTTTTTACAACTTTCGACGTGGATTATCACGACAATGAAACAATGAAGCACCATCCTACAGCACTGTTTTAATGAATAAAATCGTGGACGACGCTCGCTCAAAGACGTAGGTCGTGAAGGTCGTCCCAAAACGGCCGTTGTACCAGAGAACATTGATGCCGTGCGTGAACTGATAATGCAAAAGCAAAATGTCATGTAACATACCGTGAGTTAGAGTCGTCCTTGGGCATTTTTTCCACCAGCATACATTCGATATTGCGTGAACACCAGGCCGTAAAAAAGGTTCGTTTTCGTTGGATACCGAACAATTTGGCAGTTGCTCAAAAAAGGATCGTGTCTATTGGTGCAAAGAAATTTCGAAAAAATACGATGACGGAGCTTCAAAAGACGTTCATAAGATCGTCACAGGTGAGGAATCATGGATCTTTCGTATGAGCCCGAAACAAAACAGCAATCGACCGTGTGGGTCTTCGAAGACGAGCCAAATCCAACGAAAGTTGTTCGTGGAAGAAGCACTTCGAAGCAAATGGTCGTCTGTTTTTTTTGGCAAAACTGGTCATGTGGCGACTGTTCCGCTTAAGCAACGTAGGACGGTCAATTCTAAGTGGTACACCACAATTTGTTTGCCTAAAGTCTTCGGAGAAATTCGAAAAACGAACAAGAGAAGACTAATTGTGCACCATGACAATGCGAGCTCTCACACATCGGCTCAAACCAGCGCCTTTTTGATTGGATAACGCGTCGAATTGATGGGTCATCCGCCGTACAGCCCTGACTTGGTACCCAATTACTTCTTTTTATTCTCGCACATGAAGAAAAAAATCCATGGTCAACGATTTCGTCGCCAGAAGATGCTGTTGAAGCGTTCAAAACCCATGTTTTGGAGGTGTCTCAATCGGAGTGGAAAAGTGCCTCGACAATTGGCTTGAGCGCATGCAAAACTGTATAAATCACGCTGGAGAATACTTTGAAAAACAATAAAGCCATTTCTGATGATAAATATTTGCATTTTCCTTATTAGGCCAGAAATATATATAGCCCTAGTACATTCAAAATTTATGAAATTTTGTACAGTTCAAAACGATCGATCAGTAATAAGCTTTGATAAAAGAGGATCATACTGGTCCAAGTTTTGATATATATACACTATACGCTCGAGAACATCCATTTAAATTCCGATTTGCGATTGACAAACTACGAATTTTGGGCCGATTTATGTCAATCATGCTTATTTTTTGATATGGTTCCCTTAAAAAAAGTCTTCCCATGTACATGGATAAATGGCTTTAAAATAACCATGAATTCGATATGTACCACGAGATATATATGCCAGAATAAAGTTTATTTTTTAAAAATTATAAAAAGCTTTAACGATTTTAAAATATTTATTCTGTTGAATTATAAGCAGGTTTTTTACAACTTTGATTTTACTTTCGAATCTAATAAGGTATGTTTACACCTGAGGAACGAGTGTATGCATCAAATTGGTAAAGTGGATCAACAAAATTTAATTTTGGTTTTAAAGGGTCAACAATTTTAAGATAAAGCTGATTATGGTTATTTAAGTGAAGTAAAGTAAAATTTTAAACCTCAATATTTCCGGCTACTTAAGGGTAATGTGATACAAAATAACACACAAATAAATTCTTGAAGTCTAGGCTATATGTAATAAAAAATACATAAGGTTAACCGAATAACGATCATTATTAACAAGACTTTTACTAATTGAAATTAATTGGACAGCATTTTATTCAGCTTCTCTCTCTTTTTTAAAAAGAGGACGAAAGGGATTGGATGTTGAAAAGCTTAACGAAAAAAGCAGACATCACGAAAATTCGAAAAAAAGAAGAAATAAATGTTTTTTTGGCCCATAAAGAATATCTCGGACCTACTGATCGGATCACCTAAGTCTTTTATTTCTAGGAGAAATCATTCACTCCCGAGAGAGTGCGAACTTTTGTTGCATAGAGTAATATGTAACAATATCGAACTAAAAAAGGGTTTGGTTACTACAAAGAATTTATCTGTTGCATCACCAAATATTAGTACGAAAGTAACATGTACTTCATAATTGGTTGGTTGTTATAACCACCAGTTGTGATAACCAATAGCTTTACTGAATACGGTTGCCAAAACCGACTTATTGGTTGTAATAATCGTAATTTTACTGTAGCAACCACGTCATGGTAAATCGGACCTTGTAACCATTAATACCATAGAAGGTACACGAGGGAACACTTTTGGGGCATGGGATCGGTCTAATTCGATGCTCAGATGTTGTCCACATCATGAGATGGGATCGGTCTCATTCGATGCTAAGATATTGTCCACATCAAAAAAATAAAAAAAATAAAATTGATTTTTTTTACCCTTAGGTCCCTTTCTCTATGCGCTGTCACATATTTTCATTTTGAAATTTACGGGCTTAATTACTCGTATTATGCCAAAATTGCTGCTATGTCGCTAACGTCGGTACCAGAAGGAATGGAAACTTCAAAAAATATTTCAAATTTAACAGCGAATAGCTAACGTGTGATCAATCTAGAGGTATTTTGTTCAAAATAAAGAAATACAAAAATTCAAATCAAGTGTGGAACTTTTATTATTCATTCGAAAAAATATTTATGCCATTTATCTTTTAATATAAGTTCCTTCAAATGTTGGCCATAACTACGCCTCAGGGTGTCCATTATGAGAGTATAATTTTGGATGACTCGTTCGAGCGTTTTGACCGGTACGGCGGTAATGATACGCGTAATGTTGGCTTCCAAATCCTGTATCGTAGCGCAGCATAGACTTTGGACTTTACGTAGCCCCAAAGAAATTGTGTGATATCTCACCGTACACGGTCAACACACCGGTCCAAAACATGAAAATAGCTGATCTTCAAAATGACATCTCAATAGATCCATTGTTTGATCAGCTATATGACAAGTGCCACTATCCTGTTAAAACCAAATGTCGTCAAGATAACGGGCTTCAATTGCATTTAGCAAAAAAAAACGGATGTCATGGCGCGAAAGCGAGCACCATTCACGGTTACCTTCCGGCCATCATCATTTTTGAAAAAATGTGGACCGATGGTTTCAACAGCCCATAAACCGCACCAAACTGTGGTTTTTACGGTGGAACTATTTCCATTACGAAATGGCAAGCAATACTGAAAAGTTTAACAAAATGATCACCCGTTAGTAACTGATTTGTATTTAATTCGTGAAAATACATAAGTTAAAAACATACGGACAAGTTTATGTTGCTGAAGAGTCCACTTTAGGATCCAATTTTCTTCACTTTTTCTTGTTAAAATTGGTTGAAAGTCAAGCAAATACAAATGTACATTTCCTAGTTTATTCCCCGCTTTCCCGGGAAGAAAACTCTAACCACACACAACTGTAAGTACAGACATACCTAAAGGATTATAAGAAAAAATATTTGCTGGCACTGGCTGAAAGGTGTGGGAGTCTGCTTCGAGAGAGATGAAGCATAAATGCTTGCATACGTAATTATGTGATGATATTGTTTTTGTGCCAGGATAAATGGCTTTAAGGGTATTTCAATCTAAAAATCACCATATTACAAAGAAAAATAACTGTAATTCATACATATACACGCACGCATTACACCGACATGCATATGTAAATGCAAAGACATTTCTTCGGAACTGTCAAGATAGAAAAATCTGCAATTGGTCAATGTTCGCTATTATTTCGCTACGAGAGCGCAGAAATGAAGTAGGCAATATGTAAAGTTGAACGAGACCTTCTGTATGATATGACTACCAGACTCTCTACGTAAAGTATAGTATTTTAAAAATGCAATGAAATACAAGGTGGCTCAATATTAATCATCGAATTCGCTTATTGAATAACTTTTCTTTATTAAATAACAAGTAAAAACTTCTTTGAATTCGGCCGAACCTTATAATATAAGGCAATATTATAGCCTTCAACTTCTCTACGCTAATAAATTATAAAACAATGGTTCGTTTTTGAGACCTCTCGGTCCATGCGTCCTTTTCTCATCTCAGCCAAAACTTCAAAGTAGCGCTATATATTTACTCGTAGCAAAATTAGCTTAAGGTTAAAACCCAGTTTTGTTCAGGAGAGCCATTTTAAAGATGAGCTCCCACTTTTGGGGCATGGGATTGGTCTCATTCGATGCTCAAATGTTGTCCACATCAAAAAAAGAAAAAAAATTAAAATTGATTTTTTTTTTACCCTTAGGTCCCTTTCTCTATCCGCTGTCACATATTGACAATTGATGGCCCGTTTTGCCCAAGTGGGACGTTTTGGACCACATGAGCCAAAATATCTAGCAACTATGCCACCTGCTTCGCTAGATTTATATCGAGCTTTCTCAGAGATTTCACTATACGAGTTGTTGTAGAAGGGTTCTCATCCAATAAACATAGGCTGACCGCAGGTGTGCCGCAAGGCTCAGTTCTTTCTCCCTCTTTATTTCTTATTTTCATTGACGATCTTTTGGGTCAGACCGTGAATCCAATCTACTCTTTAGCGGATGACAGCAACCTATGTCATTCATATCGATTCGACCCTGGGCGAAGTGGGCGAGTGAATAGAGTAGTGCGCGTAAGACTCAGTGCTGCTTGTTGTCTCACCTGCGATTCACTGATGCAGCAGTGTCGTCATTATCTATAGATGGCATGGATATCGAACAATCAGATGCTCTTGATGCTCTGGGCATGAAAATACAGGTTGTCCGTCGGGAAGGTATACTACTTTGTTTGTTAATAATTTTGATTAAATGAAAGAGAACGGATCTTATATTGATAAATGTTTTATTTAATGTCGGCAAATTTGTATGGAATACATTATCAGATAAATGTCCGCCTCTGTTAGCCTCATAAATGCGAACCCTTTTGCGAGCACATTCTTCATTATATTCTCACACATTTCAAGCGGTATTTCATTAATTTCATCACGAATATTTTGTTTGAGTTGCTCAAGCGTTTTTGGTTTGTATGCATAAACCTTGTTTTTCTGATATCCCCACAAAAAGAAGTCCGGAGCAGTCAAAACAGGCGATCGTGGAGGCCAATCAACATCTCCATTTTTTGAAATAACTTGTTGTGGAAAGAGGTCTCGCAGTAATTCCATTGTAATCCTGGCTGTATGCGATGTTGCACGGTCTAGTTGATACCACATGTTAATCAAGCCAAAAACGTGCAGTTCTGGAATTAAAAAGTTTTCAATAATATCACGATATCGCTCCCCATTGACAGTTGCCGTTACATCGTTATCATTTTCATAGAAGTAAGGTCCAATGATTCCTACTAAATAAATTGCACACCAGACTGTTACTTTTAATGGATGCAAAGGTGACTAATGAATCATTTGAGGGGTTTCTATTGCCCAGGACCGAAAATGTGATTCGTTACTCAGTATGGTTTTTTCATGAAAATCGGGATTGTCATAGGCGAGCTGTAACATCCTATTGGCATATGTACGGCGGCGGAAATGGTTATGTGGAAAAAGCTCTTGTGTCAACTGAACGTCGCTAATTCACGACTGCCAAATATGAACTGTCAAGACTAATGTTTACAAAAATGGCGGCAAAACAAAGTAGTGGACCTTCCCGGCGGACACCCTGTACACGCCACATTTTTCAAATAAATCGGGTCATATAAAGATACAGCATTCACATGTTCATTAGATAATATATTATTAACTCTAGAAGCAACAAATTGTAACTAATCTTAATGATATTTGTCACTACTTAGTTCCACATGCCAAGGATGGACACGGTTAAAATTGAAGAACATCAGTTTAGATTAAGATAGAGTTCCTATATGTATGTTCAAGCGATTTTACTAAAAATAATGTAATAATCATAAATTCGAAAATGACATTAATTTAAAAGCATAGGTATATTTAAGCCCGTGTCCAAAAACCTAATTGAAGTTGGCTTTTCTGAACATCCAGAAGTACATAGCCTCCCGACTTAAGCTTTTTTTACTAGTTTTTGAACTGGGGTTGTGAGAGATGTGACTTTTTTGTACTGCCTCCCACCTTATGTTAGCTGTACGCATTTTGTGTACCATATTCAATGCATACCAAGAACAGATTTGTTACCACAACTGATAGTAGTTGCACGTACTATCTATGTATTTTATCGCTACAACCGAATGTTTATTGGGTACACGACAATTTTTAGTAGTGGGAACTGAAAGTTTCGGTTGAGGCAAAGTATAGGTAACCCTAACTAATTAGGATGACTATTTGGAACTGAATTTGTATATGATTTTGTTGTTGTTTTGGATTATTGGCTAGACGAGTAAGTACTCTTTGAATTCGGCTGTCATTACAACGATCATTTGTTAACTGGACCAACTGATTTTTTTTTAATTTTTTGTATTCGGTTATCTGACCGAAATAAAAAAGTTTTTATTTAATTTTTATGTTTAACGATTTAAAAATATTTATTCTGTTACTTGAATTGGGAGCTGCTTTTTTAAAAACTTGTTTTTCAATTTCGAATCTAATATAGTTTGTATTCAGAAGTGAATTTAAAGATAAGAAACTGAATACCATATATTATTTAAGTGAATAAAGTGGAATTTTAACATAAATGTGCCACAAAATACCTCAAATGAATGCTTGAAGTATTGGCTACAGATGTGTTAAAAAGAATTACTTCATACACAAAAAATACTGATTCGTTGCCACTACCCATTTTTTTTTACAACCGAATGATTGAAGTTGCATCCTTCGCGAGTATGCCATCAGTACAACCAAATGTTAGTTGGTGCATTGTAACTGAAGTATCGGAAGAAAATACGAAGATTCCGAACCTTGAGAAAAGAATTCTTGGATATTAAAGTCTACATGCCGCACTTGTTTAACGAAAAAATTAATTAAATAAATTTTTAATGGAGGCAAACAACTGTTCCTCATATACTTGAAGTACTCTAAGTATGGGGAGGGTCATGTCGAGAAAAAAGGAATTTTTTCGCATTTGGTTATGATGAAAGTTTAAATATCATCACCGATATTCGGTTATGACAACAAAATGTTGGCAGAATAATTTGTTGCCACAAACCACCAGCTATGGCAACTAAATATATTTTATGCGATTGATTGGTATGACCTATCAATTAGTTGCGTCTACAATACTTTGATCATATTTATCATCTTGTGGTATGTCGAACCGAATATATGTTATGATTATAAACATTTGGTGATATCAACCGAAATTCTTTTTTGGCAACGGAATTGTAGTAGTTCCAATTGATTTTCAAAGTTTTTCTCTGTGTGTGGCCAAAACCATTAGCATCCGAACATTTTTCTGCAGCCATAGAAGGCCGACTGCCTTCTTACAACATTGACCTATAGTCCTCTTTCAGGATTGCTCGAAGTCTAGGGTAATGCCTATGTACTTATTAGGGAGATAAATACTGTTACCACATTGAACACACTTATTTCAATAGCAGAAATGAACATACCCCGTTAATGTCATATGGGTTTTGAAAGCTAAGCTAGCGTTAGTCTGTAACGGGAGTTTTAAATTGTTTCAACTTTCATCATGGAGTGGTCAGATAATGAGAACCGTATCGCTGTAATAACGTTTTCAAGTGTGAAATGAAAAAAAGGTATTTTCAAAACGCTGCGGCCACTAGGGATTAGCCGCATGTTCGTCTACCGATGCATACAACTGTTTGAGGAGACTGGAGATTTAAAAGACCGCCACCGGTCGGGCCGTTCACGCTCTATTTGAACACCGCATGTCATCATAGCCGTTAAATCAAGAATTCACAGAAATCCGTTCCGAAAACAGAAAATCATGGTCCGTGAGATGAATACCACGCAAAAGTCCGTGAGGCGAATCATTAAAAAAACTTGGGACTTGGGGCTTTCAAACGACGTACCGGACATTTATTGAAAAAAAAATTATTAAAAAAAATAGGATCGAAAAATGCAAACGTCTTTTAGTAAAGCACGCTGACAACTTGCACAGAAAAATTTTGTTCACCGATGAAACAATTTTTAGGGTTCAGGAAAAATTTAACAAGCAAAATGATAGAGTGTACACTGAAAATAAAAACCAAGTAATCCGTACTTAAATCAATCCGGAGCGGTGTCAAAAGTACGGTAAGTGCGGATTTTCTTAAATTGAGTATGTTCAAAGTGAACACGTTTTATATTGTGTGTTGGGGTATGTTCGATTCCCAATGCATTTTCAAGTGCAGCGGGAAGACACGTCGAATTATCTTTTATTGTTATCAGTCGGCATTAAAATTCTATTTATGCTCGCACAATGTAATAAAATATACAATGCAACAAACGATCGATGAAATGCACGCACAGGGCGATAACGGTCTGCGATGCGTGCATTGATTTCTGCCTTAGAAATTGTAAGCCCAACGTGGTTCGCCTGATAAGAATTTTTGTATATATAGTCCTAAGCGAACACATTTCAAATTAGTATGAAACCATTACTAGACCGAAGAAGACCTTACAAATCTTCTTTAATCTTAAGTATAAATCATTACTCACCAGGAGAAGAAATTACAACTCTTCTCCAAAACTTGAGTCAGAATAAATCTACTCAACAGAACATTTATGTAAAAAACATTTTGTTTCATTTTACATAAAGTTGGTCCAATCGAACCGACAAAAAGAAAAAAAACACGAGTTTTCCCCCAACAGTGGTAAAAGACTCGGAGTAATAAATACTCACACCTTTGGAATAATAAATATTTCATAAAAAAACAACGAGTTTGCCCCTACCGGTGGTAAAAGACTCAGAGTATTAAATACTCACCACCAACACATATTCGAAACAGAAACAACAAGAGTTTTTTCGCGCAATCGCATTCTCTACTAAAAAGATGGAGATAATGAAGCAGCAAGAACTTAGACTGCAGTCAGATATGATATTTGAATCGGACAGGATACTGATAAAAGTCGATTCAGGTGTTCCCAAGGCTGAAGCAGAATTTTTAAAGAAATGGATGGATCGCACATTGGAGTCACTTGGTGAATGTAAACGAAGGATGACAACCAAAAGTTCAGTAGGCGATCTAGAAGTAAAGATGAACTGCCTGAAAAGAACGTGGGCAATAATGGAGGGTGAAAATGACAAACTTGCCAAACGTTACCCCACAAAACATAGTGCAGATAAAACATTTCTGGATTTGGAGTACGCAGTTAATGTGATGATACTGGATATGGCTGAAACGATAGAGACTAAATCGAAGACGAAGTGTGCCATACTCGAACCACAAAGACCGTCCATACCGAAATTCGATGGAGAAGGAAAAAGTTGGCAACATTTTATTGAAATGTTTAAGGAGATGGTCCATAATCGGGATGACCTCTCAGATACCATCAAGTTAAACTACCTGCAAATGAGCTTGGAAGGTGAAGCCAGAGCAGTGGTTTCCCACTTATTGTCCGGTGGACCGGGCAATTATCATGCAGCGTTTGAATTGCTTATTAAACGGTACGAAAATAAACGCAAGATTTTTAATGAGGCGCTAGACTTGCTGTTGGATCTTCCGACGTTTGTGGTAAATTCAGACACCGCTGTAAACAAGTTTATAGACAGCATAAACGAAGCAGTGCACATCATGAAAAACAAACTGGAAATTGTGGACGATTCGGAAATATCACCGATTTTCGCTCACATTATACTACGAAAATTTGAGAGGAAAGAGTTGCAGAAATACAACCTACAAATCAAAAAGGCTAAAGATATTCAACGGCTGTCAGATGTGCAAGATTATTTGGAACAAGTGCAAAGTTCCATATGCTACAAAGAACAGAAGAGTTACGTCAAGAACTTCAATAAAGTAAAAACTCAAAGTAAAACCTGGTCAATCAGGAAACCTAATAAAAATAAATGTGTATGCTGTGTAAATGAAAACCATGGCATATATAAATGTTCTAAATTTAAGAAAATGGATATTTCGTCACGTTGGAATTTGGTGAAACAGAAGCAGCTGTGTACGAAATGTTTAAGACGCCATCAAAGTATAAACTGCTACAAAAATTGGACTTGCCAGCAATGTGGAAAAGGCCACAATAGTCTGCTGCATTATGGAGGGAAAGTACCTTCCAAACAGATATACGCTGCAACAACAAAAATCGCTAAACCCAACAACATGGCTTTTCGTAATCAAAATCGTATTCGAAACATGAGTGGTGGTGGCGGCAGCTATGAAAATCCCTTGGCCAAACACGGCAAGAGAGACAGCAACATGATGTCGCCCTGGGAGAACCGGAATCCCGGTGGTAATTGTGGTGGCGGCGATATGAGGCAATGCGGTGGCTGCATTCGTAAGCAGAATACCGCTGATCGAGCGAAGAAACAGTTGACTAAAAATGCCAACACTAAAAAGAAGGATTTCTTATCTTACGATACTAAGGGTAAAGAGTCTTTCTATCTGAATGAAAGATTGAATGCATTCAACAAACAACCTACTGTCTGCGCCAAGCAGCCTGTTATGGGCGACAATACATCTAGAACGAAGCATGATGATTTTAAGCACCATCGTCAAAAGCTCAACAGGATCCGCCAGGAGTTTAAAATTATTGAAGAATTAAATTCAATTAATCTGCAATTACAGAAATTGCAATCCAAGTATGCAGAGTGTAGCAAGGAATTTGGTGCCCAAATTTATTTAGACACTCAATTGTGCCGATGTAGGCAGTCTCAAAAAATACCAAAGGCGGCAAATGAAAACGTCACCAGAAGAATTTAAGGATGTCCGACTACCCAACAAGAGAGGTAACCATCTGTGCTGGGATACACTGTGGAAATCAACACGGTGATTCGGAAGGCGACCAACTCTATTGAATTCAGTTCTATGAAGCAGCTACCATTCGTCACTAATATTAATTACTCATACATAGTATTGTAATAGTAAATGTAGTTTTTTATAGCTATTAACCATTGTAAAATACAGCGGCCGCTGGTAGATAGTTTAAGTAAGATACAGTCCACTTATACGAAGAATAGATTTAAGTTAAGAATACTCTATGTACTTTTTTCGCCTGGCAGAATGTTCAAAGTGAACACGTTTTATATTGTGTGTTGGGGTATGTTCGATTCCCAATGCATTTTCAAGTGCAGCGGGAAGACACGTCGAATTATCTTTTATTGTTATCAGCCGAAATTGTAATTCTATTTATGCTCGCACAATGTAATAAAACGTACAATGCAACCAACGCACGATGATATGCACGCACATGGTGATAACGTCCTGCTATGTGTGCATTGATTTATGCCTTAGAAATTGTAAGACCAACGTGGTTCGCCTGATAAGAATTTTTGTATATATAGTCCTAAGCGAACACATTTTAAATTAGTATGAAACCATTACTAGACCGAAGAAGACCTTACAAATCTTCTCTAATCTTAAGTATAAAATCATTACTCACCAGGAGAAGAAATTACAACTCTTCTCCAAAACTTGAGTCAGAATAAATCTACTCAACAGAACATTTATGTAAAAAACATTTTGTTTCATTTTACAGAGTACAAAATGCTTGTTGCAAGAACGGAAATATTAAGCGCTAAATTCTTGATGTTAGCGTCATTTCAGCCCGAAGGGCTTGGCTTGTAAGCCAAAAACAGTCTTATTTGTAGAAAAACAGGATTGAAAGAAGACTGAAAACGGGATTGAATTGAGTACAAACCCGGCTTGTATGTAGAATACTTGGATTGATTCAAGTAGGATTAGTACTTAATTTAAGCGTATAATAGGATTGACTTAAGAATAAAACTGACCCAAAAATTGGCTTGTTTCGAGAATTCTTAACTTGATTTTAGTTCGAATTCATTCTTGAATTAATCCCAAAATGTGTTTACCCCAAGAATTCTACGCTTGATTTAAGCATGAATTCCCACTTGATATAATATGAAACTAAGATAGATTTAAGATATATGTATTCATTTTTTAATTAAATTTTCCAGAAATTGTTTACATTTTATCATTTATAAAACTTATAATAAAAATTAAATAATTCAAACTTATATTTTATTTCATTTCGATTAATATAAGGATAACAAAATGTTGTGCACTTTTTCTAAATGTATTCGAAAATATGAGAAGTTGGTAAATGTCTGATTACACAAGTTTTGCATACAAAGAATCTTTAAAGATTTTCGAGTTAACAAATGACTAACTTTAAGATGTTTTATCAAAAGAGTTGGAGTTTGAAGTTTTTCACGACATTGGAAACATATATACATCGTGATTTTGTTAATTTTCCAAATAGTTAATTACTGATGCTACATTGGATGACTTACAATCAAATTCTGTATCAATTTTATAAAAATACTTTTGTATGAAAAGCCAAGACTGTTCGCAAGCTATTGGGTACTTTAAAGACAGGGTGTGAAAGATTTTGAAACAAATATCTAGGCTTTGAATGAAGGACTCAAATTTAAGTAAATTTTTATCGAAATATACAAAAAATCCCTTCACATCAGCTTCGTTGCCTTCTAAAATGAGGAATGGCTGCACCGTAAGTCCTTCGCAATAATATTTGTTAAATAATTGTTCAATTTTTCTTTCATAGTCATTCAGTGTTGTCAGGAGTAACACGAAGCTTTCCTGGGTGTCAGCAATTGTTGCCTTCTTTGTCTTTTTACCGTCTTTATTTTTAAAGCGGGCAGAAGATGGAAAGATTGCACTTAAAAGAATTGCAGTAAGATAGTCTTGAGCATCTACCAAAGAACAAAACACGTATTAGTTTTAATTAATCTTAAATATGTGAAAAATTAATATGTACCTTTATTCCTTGTTTCTTTTGCTTTGGACAGCTGCTGCCTGCATACTTCATATGTAATGTTGCTCTCGTAGTACGTCAAAATTTTGATTTGAAATTCTTCCCATTTGGAAAACAACATAAGACGTTTATTGGGATATAAAAGTTCAAAATCAATTTCTATCTGAAAATATTATATTCAATAAAAGTAAAATTTTTAGGAGCACTTGTATTTTTAAGCCTTACCAAGTCAGCAGCTTTTATGTGGGAAAGTTTGGACCAAGATTTAAAAAATTCTGCACTGCTTAGTTCTAATACATCCCGACGACGTACTTGAAAAGTTTTTTTCCATTTTTCGCAGACGTCGGTCCAGTCTGTGGAATCCCTGATCAAACAAGTTTTTAATGCTGAAGCAATCGATTCGTCAAATTCAATGGATTTCGTGGAATGCAAGAATTTTATTCTTGACTTTAGAATCTCTGCACTTGATTCGTATTTACCAACAAAGCACGTGTATCGTAATTGTTGTATATGTATGTATGTGTTTCTAAACATGAAGGCTGCGCATGTGTATGTTTTTGTGTATACATATTTTGTAGCCAGACAAGGCACGCGTCACTGCTGTATGTATGTATATAACTGTTTATTTATTAGATATGCAAGCTTGTGTTTATACATATGTTTATATTTTGGCGTCACGAAAACTATTTGCTTTGCTTTGTTAATGGAAATATTTTAACTTATATGTATTCACATGCCATTTTTCATTCACAAGTTTTACAATTAAAAATAGTCTACACACACATACACATGCACAATTACGATATTACTCTGATAATTTATCACTCACCTTTTAAATAATAAAACACTGATTCCAAATTAAATTCCTTTAGCAACTGGCGCAGACGAGTGTCGTCATCCTCTATAGGCGTTACTTCACTTTCACTCATTGTTCTTCTTTATTTAACAGACAACCGACTTACACGACGCACAAATCACACTAATGCAAATTTCCGAAAAATCTGCATTACAAGACCAGAAAATATCCGACCACGCGAGCCAAGCTCGGAGAGTACCTATTTCGCTCTCCGATTTTTCTCTCTCATAGATTATTATAAGATTTTTCTTCTAAATTCAAGTCAAATAAGGCTTAATTTTCACTCCAAGAATTCTTCACTTGATATAAGTACGAGCTGCTGCTTGAAACTACTTTTTTTTAATTAGTTCAAGAAATTAATTCGTATTGCAAGAATTTCTGCGCTTGATTCCTTGTATCTAACCCATTTTTTTCTTATTTTAAGTATAACTGAGTACGAATTGTACTTAAATATTTAAGTACGGCTATGGATAAAAATAAGAAATTTAAACTTAGTTTAGCATAGTATTTCTATTTTCAGTGTATGCGCGGTCATCTAAGGAAGCATCTGAACTGATCCCTAGGGCGGAAAAGTGTCATCACCTAGCTTCAGTCATGGTTTGGTGGGGTGTCTCTTACGATGGGGACACTGACCTGCATTTCTGCGAACAAGGAGTCAAAACATCGGCCAAAGTTTACCAAGAAACCGTTTTGGAAGCTGTTGTGAAGCCTCTTAACAATTCCCTGTTCCAAAACCAGCCATGGACTTTCCAGCAGGATTCTGCGCCGTCCCATAAGGCTAAAACGTCCCAGGCCAAGCTTCAAAACAATTTGCCAGCGTTCATTTCCTCTGAAGAATGGCCCTCAGGCAGTCCAGATTTGAACCCATTGTATTACAAATTGTGGACGGTTTTAGAGGACAAGGTTTGTCACAAAAGATACCCCAACATTGGATCTCTTAAAACTGCTTTGGTTCGAGCTGTTGCCAATTTTCCAATGGACGAGGTTCGTGCAGCTATTGACGATTATCCAGTGCGACTTAAGGCGTGTGTAAAGGCAAAAGGTGGGCATTCCAAATAAGTAGATTCTTTTTGGATACAACATACATCAATAAATATATTAAAAAATATTTGGTCCAAAAACATTCATTCCTTTTTATTTTACAGCGAAGAACGTGTGTAACAGTATTTATGTCCCTACTAAGTAGTTTTGTGGAGTTTTGTGAATTCAAACTTCGGAGTTTTATATATTTTCGTAAATAGGACTGTGTAGATTTGGTGTTGCTCCCCTAGCTTAACGTTAGTGGCTTTTCTAGTGAATTTGCTTCTGACCAGAAGTGCCATGCCATCCGCATTAGATGTGAACTTGACTGGTTACACAATCTCGGTAAGATCACATTATCTGGTGACTAGCTTTTTGCCGTACCGTTGCCCATAATTGAGTTTATGATTCTGTCTTGAAGGCCCCTTATTCGTCCAGAAAAGCTGCCTTCTTGTAGTCCTTAAAAAATCCTACTACTCGGTCATGTTCAGAGAAATACGAACGTAAAAGAATATATTTATTAAATCCTACTTCTAAAATAGTTTCAAGAAATTTTGGACTATTCTCAGTTGTGGTTCTGGAAAGTTCAGAAATACCATTCCACATATCTAAGTACATAACAACAACATATACACGTAAACAATAACATTTATTTTCTTGATATATTCTAAAAAAAATTACATGTTAAAATGCAAAAAAGGTTCCTGAGAAATGGAGACAGAGATGATGGCAAGCCCGTACAACAAAACTAAAGACGTATCCCAACAAACCAGTCCCTAAGCGTAATATAACTAAATTGGAGAATACACTTACTACTAACAAATTTCTACAACTTTTCTTAAACATACATCATTTGAACCCATAGATTTCGTAACAAAGAAAAATAAATACAAAGTCGTCAACTATACGCTGCTTGCTTCACACAAGAAACAAAAAACCCAAAGTCGCTGCGACGTATATGATGTGCCGTTATTTGTACACGTGCATTTTGTTTTCTTTGTTAAAGTTCTCAGTTGTCTTGTTCATGTTGAATTGTAAAGTTGGAGTAACAAAAAAGTGAAAATTAAAGAGAAGTAAAAAAGTGAATAAATTAAAGAGAAGTAAAAAAGTGAAGAAATAAAGTTTGTAAAAGTAAAATAAAATATATAGAACTATAAAAAAATGTCTTACAAAGCTGACATTTCCAAGCCTGTTTAAAGCTTATATTTGTAAGCTTGTTCAAAGCTTACATTTGTAAGCTTGTTCAAAGCTTACATTTGTAAGCTTGTTCAAAGCTTACATTTCTAAGCTTATTGTATATTATAGACTAGCAAGCTTATAACAGGGTTCAATTTTGTTTATTATATAATTGTTACCAAGCGTATTACTATAGTTTTCACTAACGTTTTCTAAGCTTAAGGCTTATGATAGTAAGTTTGTTACAAGTTATTTCTAAATGGTTTTGGTTTGTTGGGATGACACCTGAATGTATTCACGCACACAGATACAGGCACAACTACTTACAAGCATACACCTACATACACACAATTTTACATACGCCACCCTGTCAACTGTCGCTTGCATTGCCAGGGATCAGGCAGGCATTGGATGCAACAAGTAAAACAAAGTGAAATTCAACTCATGAAATATTTACGACCGAGTTCAATTTGTGTAGATGCCGGGCGTCGAGGTGGACCCCGGGGGAGAGGAAAGACAACGTATGACAATAAAAGAAATATACCAACGACAACAGCAAGAACAACTGCATGAATTACGGGCAAAATGAACAAAATGAAGTGGGTGTATACGCTTTACTACTTTTATCCGAGTATAACTTCTACTACTTTTATCCGGCGATGACAGCCAGAATTGAGATACCACTGCTAACAGGCAGACAGACAGAATACAACTTTTGTTACCCTATAGCATCGCGAAAGGTGTATTTTTTGAATGTGGCCAACACTCTGGATATGCTTTCTATACGTGCAGTGCATAGCGTTGGAGACTGGAATTTAGAGGTCAGAAGCGGGAAAGAGGGAATAGTTGTAATTGACCCATGCCTTGAACTTCAGCTTGTCCTAGCTACTTATAGTAGGAAATAAATTCGCCGGAAGACGACTCCACATACGGACTGTATAAGTATAAGGGAAAACGAACTCCATAACGAACTCCTATAACAGGCGGGTGTGAATTCTGAAAAAGTCGCATATTTCTGCCGAATATCCCTACTGATGTCTGATGAACACACATCTTCAAAGTAACGATAGAACAGAGTCTTGCAACTCACATTCCGACGGTGCTCAAGAGAAACTGTAGAGTTATATACCCTACGATCTCCCATCACACGCAGGAAAAAAGTATGGTTGTAGTGACAATATTCGATGAGGATAATACTATTGTTGGATATATGGTTGTGATGCAATAATATTATGATCCTCACAACAATAGTATGATTCAAATACAACCATACTATTATCCTCAAAACAATAGAATAATTCATACATAACCATACTATGATCCCCGCAACCATAGTATGATTCACACTCAACCATATTATGATTTCCACAACCATAGTATGATCCTCACAACCATAGTATGATTCACACGCATCCATTGTATGATCCCTACAACCATAATATGATCACACACAATTATATTATAATTCCCAATATAATTTATTAGAATTAGTTTAAGTTGTCAACAATAGATTTGAGCTATGAAAATTATTCAAAAATACATTAAATTCAAAGCAATAGGAGTGATTTATTTCACGGTAGAAAAAATAAGTTTAAATAAACGTAAGCGTTTTATTAAAAATATTTCACATAAACAAAGCCAAAGCAGCTTGTTAAAAAAATTTTTAATTTCAATAAAAAGTACTATTATTGAATTAGATCCGTACCAATAACATTTTTAAACATATTTAAATGAAGAAAAATTACAATCACACAGTATGATTGCCGTAATCATATTATTGTTAACATAAAACGCAAAACACTATACATTTGTCGCACCAACCATATTTATATTGTTGCTATAACCATATTTTCATTTTTAAATTTGGCAATAATACTATTGTTACATTTCAACAATATTAATATTGCAGCAATTACACTATTATCAAAACTAAATTCAGTAAACAATGGTATTGTTGCGACAAACATACTTTTATTGCGGAAAACATATTATTGTTGCCGTGACCATGTAGTAACCATGTTTTTTCTCTGCGTGCAGCTCCACAGCTCTTCTTTTGTTACGGTCAATTAGCTCCAAGGATGATTTTGGATCACCTGCCCATAGATGGGAGTTGTATGCCATTTTCACAGTATCAGTAAGCTAAATGTCGAGTTCAACATTTTAGACGGAGGCACAGTTTCACTAAATGTTTACAAGAATAATTGCGACGACCTAACTACCTCGTAAGTTAATCTATGTGAAATGTTCAATTGTTGGATGCAGGAATAGAAAGACCGAAAATGCGAAGTAGGGATAACGCCTGACGGGAGGACATTAAGAAGTCCAAATAATATAAGATTCTAGATATAATTGACGATGCTATGACTAGTCTTAATATCACGAGGACGCTGGATGCTTAATGAAATGCTACATATAATTCCCTAGATATGATAGAATAGTCGACTTTTCGACTTTTTTTAATAGCCACAACCATAATCAAAAGTCGACTAATATAAATAGACCCTTCGACTTCTGAGTATAAAAAAGTCGATTAAAATCGACTTTTCGACTACGAGGGTTGCTATATATATTTCTGGCCTAGGCAACACTAAGTGTTGCCTGGCGCCATCTGACATTCCCATTGGAAAGTTTGAATTTTTTTTTTTTGACGTACGACCATCATTTGTGTTGTTTACAGTGACTTGAAAAAATCAATGGAATTAACTCGTGAACATTTTCGTGCGATCATTTTTCACAACTTTCGACGTATATTATCACGACAAGAGTGCATCGATGAACTTAAATCTTTGTATGGCGATGAATCAACATCCTATAGCACATCCTATAAAACTGGTTTAAAGAATTTAATCGTGGCCGATGCTCGCTTAAAGACGAAGGTCGTCCAAAAACGACCGTTGTGCCAAAGAACATTGATGCCGTGCGTGAACTGATAATGCAAGATCGTCATGTGACATACCGTGAGAAAGAGGCATCCTTGGGCATTTCTTCCACCAGTATACTTATACATTCGATATTGCATGAAAACCTGGCCGTAAAAAGGTTTGTTCTCGTTGGATACCGCACAATTTGACAATCGCTCAAAAAAAGGCTTGTGATGATTGGTACAAAGAAATTTTAGGCAAATATGATCGCGGTTCTTCAAAAGACGCTTATAAGATCGTCACAGGTGACGAATCATGGATCTTTGCGTATGAGCCCGAAACAAAACAGCAATCGGCCGTGTGGGTCTTCGAAGACGAGCCAAATCCAACGAAAGTTGTTCGTGGAAGAAGCACTTCGAAGCAAATGGTCGCCTGTTTTTTCGGCAAAACTGGTCATGTGGCGACTGTTCCGCTTGAGCAACGTAGGACAGTCAATGCTAAGTGATACACCACAATTTGTTTGCCTGAAGTCTTCGGAGAAATTCGAAAAACGAACAAGAGAAGACGAATCATTGTGCAGCATGACAATGCGAGCTCTCACACATCGGCTCAAACCAGCGCTCTTTGACCGGCCAAAACGTCGACACTGACTTGGCACCCAATGACTTTTTTATATTCCTGCACATCAAGAAAATAATGCGTGGTCAACGATTTTCGTCGCCAAAAGATTCTGTTGAAGCGTTCAAAAGCCATGTTTTGGAGGTGTCTCAATCGGAGTTAAAAAAGTGCTTCGACAATTAGTTTGAGCGCATGCAAAAGTGTATAAATCATACTGGAGAATGCTATGAAAAACAATAAAACCATTTTTAATGATAAATATTCGCATTTTCATTATTAGGCTAGAAATATATACAGCAGCCCTCGTATAACAATAAAATCAAAAGTCGACCTTTAGACATTTCGACTTCTGATAAAAAAAGTTGACTATTCAACTTTATTTTAGGGAAATGAAAATTTAATATATTGAAAAAAATTAGGTTTCTTAGTATAAACAAGTAAAAAATGTTAAGTTTGGCTGTGCCGAACTTTGGGTACCCTCCACCAGATTCCCAAATAAAACCAAATTTGGTGCCGAAGTGTGAAATTTTTATGTGTAAAATTTCATTTCGATAGGTCAAGCTTGTGGTGAGTTATTGTCATATTATTTCTCAAAGCCCATGAGACCGTTTGTGTGGGAGGTACAAGAAATAGTGGATCAATCTAAACCATTTTTACATAGATGATTGCGCCTATATAGAGATTATTATTTGCAAAATTTGAGTGATTTTGCTCAAGAAACTGGACGGATATTTCCAAATAAAAAACTAATTTTTATGAGGTAGAGTCGGTTAATAGTATCCAACACCAACTTCCCGTAGAGCTATATAGCCCATTTTCAATACGAATCATGCTAGGTTAACTACACATGTTTGTGCCAAATTTCAGCTCCCTAGCTGTTTCATGCAGGCTCTATCTTGTTTTCAAAAGACGGACAGCCGGACAACATGGCTAGATCGTCTTTACGAGGATCAAGAATATATATACTTTGTTGGGTCTCCGATGATTATTTCAAGGTGTTACAGACAGAATGACAAAACTAATATACATTCCATTGTATGGTGGAGGGTAGATATAAAAATTGTTTAAAAAAATAAAGTGAATAAATGGTAATTAAACAAATCGTAATTAAAATAGTTTGTAAATTATTCATATTAAAGTTTTTAAAAACTTTTAAAACAAAGTTTGTTTTTCATAGAAGTCGATTTATGCACATGGATATGTCCGCATCAATTGATTTCAAAAATTTGGCACCCTGCATGCGAAAATAATCTCTCACACGGGGCAGAAGTGGCAACGATTGACAACGTTTTTTCACTACTTTTGCAATAAATGGTTCTCCATATATAAGTATTGGATGGTTCTGCATAAATGTATTGGATTAGTGTTTTTAAAACGACAAACAGACGGTGTCTTCAGATAGTGTTTCAATTTCATTGGAATACCATTGTCATCATTATGTCCTCTTTCGCGCTTAATGCTTACACTCTTGTCAAGAAACCGCCATATTCAATTCTCTTCGTTGGCCTTGGAATCCACAATAGTTATTTGAGAAATTCACAACTGATAGTTCTGCAAAAATTTTGTTTTTGTAACCAATTATAAGTTATGACTATAACCGAAAACGGTTGTTTAATGAATTTGTTTAAAATGAAATTATTCCACTACTACTGATTTTATGCTAATCGATTAACCACATTTTCTCCAGTTAAAATCATCCATCATCTTTTCCACTATTTTCTTACCATGGTGCAAAACTACCGTTGTGTATACATTTTATATCAGAATTTTGAGAACAATTTGGAATTTGAAATGGAATCAGCAATTGTTG
This sequence comes from Hydrotaea diabolus, assembly GCA_963513945.1. Lineage (NCBI taxonomy): Eukaryota > Metazoa > Arthropoda > Insecta > Diptera > Muscidae > Hydrotaea > Hydrotaea diabolus. The sequence continues at coordinate 239,857,687 of OY740716.1, read as the reverse complement.
AATTTTATTTTAAAACTCAAGTCAATTGTTTTGACGCAGAGTGCTTACCGCTTTTTTAATGTGCGAACTGGACCTTCAGAAGCAACAAAAAACCGCTTGGTTGGAAATTGTTTACAACATGGTATAGTAAGGCACCTTCCATGTTCCGGAAGACAACGTATCCAAGATGTTGCAGATATTGTGCAGGACAGTCCAGAAACATCGACAAGAAGACGTTCGGCACAACTGGGGCTAACGCGGAATGAGCACGAATGTGCGCAGCCGAAAATGGCCACCACTTGCGGGATACAATTTTTCATACTTAAGCCAAAAGTATTCCCTATTAATAGACTATATAACAAAAACCAATAATAATAATTAAACAATAAATAAAAAAACTATCAAACATTCAAATCACAACGGTATTTTTGCGCCACCCTGTTTAATTACTTCAAATGCTTCAATTGTGTAAGCAAACCGTTTTTTGCGTCTGACTAAAACTTTAATTTTTCTTCTTTCAGCAAGTGTGCATGTGGATTTTTAAATCCAAAAATTCTCTTCTGACGGCTCGTCATCTAGTATGTTGCACCAATACTACCGTTAAAATAACTGCAAAATTACAGAGCATATACAAACAATTGGTTGTAATGATGGAGCACTCGAGGTGCATGTAAACTCACTTATTCGGTTGGCAAACAATTTCGGTTGTAGCAACGAATAAGTTCTTTGTGTCTACTTAATTCCCACAATATCCCATTAAGGAAAATTGGGAAACTTCTCTCAAATCAGTGTGATGTTGACGATTCAATTCCATCACTCACTGTCCGGGACATACCGTTTAGCGCCGGCTTCGTACGGCTAATGTATTTTATAGAGATGTATTAGGTTAGGGATAAATCTCTTACTGGTTAAGAAGTCAGATATTATACCGGATTTGAACCTAGGTTTACATTACCAAGGTTTAGTCGCTCACATTAACCATTACACCACGGTGACCCACACACGCATCAGGTTGAATTTAAAATACCAACGCGCTATCGGTAGTATATCTAAGGACTCTGTTCGTAGCGTAGAGTTGTTAAAATGTTTGAAGTGCATAAATCCAGAGGTTAAAATCCACCCCCTCCTTGATTGATACGCAGTCACTAAGGAGCACACATATAAATATGCAATAACGAAGTGCAGTGCTCAGTCCTTTTTCGCTCTGTGCCGAAGTTTATACCTCCGTCGCAAGGGGAACGCGCATATCGCACAGGCAATACAGTGGAGGACAACATTTGGTGGAGTTCAGTTTTACTAAGCTGTAGATTAAGTGAGTGTAAATAAATTCTTGGTAACTTGGTTATAACTTATAATAGGTTACAATAGCAAAACGCTTGCAAAACTATTGGTTGCCAAAACCTCCAGTTGTGAATTAAAAAAAAATTTATTTAAAAAACTACGAAGGTTGCTATTTATATTTCGGGTGTAGGAATAAAAACACAAAAATTAATCAGATGAAATGGTTTTATTGTTTTTTTAAATATTCTCCTTTAAGATCAATACACTTTTGCATGCGCACAAACCAATTTTCGAAGCACTTTTTCCACTCCGACCAACACACCTCCAAAACCTGATTTTTGAACGCTTTAACAGCTGCTGCGGGCGACGAAAAACGTTGAACACGCATTTTTTTCTTGATGCTAGGAAAATAGAGGAAGTCATTGGGTGCCAAATCAGTTCTCTACAATGGATGGCCTCATCGGTTGGCCACCATTTTGCACAACGATTTGCATTTGTTTCCATTTAAGATTCAGTTGACACAAGAGCTTCTCCCACAAGACCATTTACGCCGCTGCGGCGTACAGCTAACATAAGATACTCACCTGCGGATAAATGGTATGGTGGCAGGCAGTACAAAAAAGTCACATCTCTCCCATCCGAAGTTCAAAAACTAGTAACAAAAACTAAAGTCGGGCGGCTATTATATACTTATACTCTGTACTTTTGGCTGTTTAGAAAAGAAAACTTCTATTAGGTTTTTGGACTCGGGCTTAAATATATCTATGCTTTTAAATTAATGTCATTTCCGACTTTATGATTATTACATTGTTTTTAGTAAAATCGCTTGAATAAACATAAAGGAACTCTATCTTAACTAACTGATGTTCATCAATTTTAACCTCCTTGGCAATCCTTGGCAATCCTTGGCATGCGGAACTAAGTAGTGCCAAATATCATTAAGATAAGATACAATTTGTTGCTTCTAGAGCTAAAAACATATACTCTAATGAACATGTGAATGCTGTATCTATATCTGACCCGATTTTTTTTAAAAAATTTGGCTTGTACAGGGTGTCCGCCGGGAAGTTACACTACTTTGTTTTGCCGCCATTTTTGTAAACATTAATCTTGACAGTTCATATTTGGCAGTCGTGAATCGTGGCAAATTTATTATGGAAAAATATTCGATAAACCAACGTGTTTTAATCGTTAAAACATTTTATCAAAATCAATTGTCGATTACTGTGACGATGAGAAAGTTACGAGAATTTTTTGGGGGAAACAACGTGCCAACAAAATGGACCATTTATCATGTAGTTAATGATTTTGAAGAAGGAGGGTCCAAGCATGGACCACAACGTACTGCAAGACATGCTAAAAACATTACTGCTGCTAAAGAAAGTGTTCAAAACAATCCATCCACCTCAATTCGACGCCGTGCTCAGGAGCTTGGTCCTCAAAGAACAACTTTGGCCACAATTTTGCACAAGGGTTTGCATTTGTTTCCAGATTCAGTTGCCACAAGAGCTTCTTCCACAAGACCATTTACGCCACCGTACATATGCCAATAGGATGTTGCAGCTCGCCCATGACAACCCCGATTTTCATGAAAAAATCATAATAAGTGACGAGGCACATTTTCATTTGAATGGATATGTGAATAAACTAAATAGTAGGTTCTGGGCAATGGAGAACCCTCAAATTATTCATCAGTCACCTTTGCATCCATTAAAAATGACAGTCTGGTGTGCAATTTGCTCAGGAGGAGATTGGAACTTACTTCTAAGAAAATGAAAACGGCGTTACGGTGACTGTCAATGGGGAGCGATATCGTGATATGATTGAAAACTTTTTAATGCCAGAACTGCATGCTTTGGGCTTGATTAGCAAGTGGTATCAACAAGACGGTGCCAGATCGCATACAGCCAGGAATACAATAGAATTACTGCGCGACTCTTTCCACAGCAAGTTATATCAAGGAATGGTGATGTTGATTGGCCTCCACGGATGTCAGATTTGACTGATCTGGACTTCTTTTTGTGGGAATATCTGAAAATCAAGGTTTATGCAAACAAATCAAAAACGCTTGAGCAACTCAAACAAAATACTTTGTAAGGACATAAATACTGTTACAACATTGAACACACCCATTTCAATAGTAGAACTGAACATTCCCCGTTAATGTCATATGGGTTTTAAAAGCTAACCTCAATAGCGTTAGTCTGTAACGGGATTTTAAAATTGTTTCAACTCTCATCATGGAGTGGTCAGATAATGAGAACCGTATCGCTGTAATAGCGCTTTTCAAGTGTGAAATGAAAAAAGCGATATTTTCAAAACGCTCCGGCCACTAGGGGTTAGCTGCTTGTTTGTCTAATAAACATGAGGAGACTGGAGATGTAAAAGACCGCCACCGGTCGGACCGCCGACGCTCCGTTCGAACACCGCATGTCATCAAAGCTGAAAACAGAAAATCATGGCCCGTGAGATGAATATCATGTCCATGAGTCGAATCATTAAAAAAGACTTGGGACTTGGGGCTTTCAAACGATGTACCGGACATTTATCGACTGCAGCTTTAAAAAAAATAGGATTAAAAAATGCAAACGTCTTTTGGTGAAGCCCGCTGATAGCTTGTACAGAATAATTTTGTTCACCGATGAAAACATTTTTACCGTTGAGGAAAAATTTAACAAGCTAAATGATAGAGTGTATGCGCGGTCATCTAAGGAAGCATCTGAACTGATCCCAAGGGTGGAAAAGGGTCATCACCCAGCTTCAGTCATTGTTTGGTGGGGTGTTTCTTACGATGGGGTCACTGACCTGCATTTCTGCGAAGAAGGAGTCAAAACATCGACCAAAGTTTACCAAGAAAACGTTTTCGAAGCTGTTGTGAAGCCTCTTAACAATTCACTGTTCCAAAACCAGCCATGGACTTTTCAGCAGGATTCTGCGCCGGCCCATAAGGCTAAAACGTCCCAGGCCTGGCTTCGAAACAATTTGCCAGCGTTCATTTCCTCTGAAAAATGGCCCTCAGGCAGTCCAGATGTGAACCCATTGGATTAGAAATTGGGGACGGTTTTAGAGGACAAGGTTTATCACAAAAGATACCCCAACATTGGATCTCGTAAGACTGCTTTGGTTCGAGCTGTGGCCAATTTTCCAATGGACGAGGTTCATGCAGCTATTGGCGATTGGCCAGTGCGAGTTAAGGCGTGTGTAAAGGCAATAGACATTTCGAATAAGTAGATTCTTTCTGGATACAATAGACATCAAAAAATATATTTAAAAATATTTGGTCCAAAAACATTCAGTACTTTTTATTTTACAGCATAAAACGTGTGTAACAGTATTTATGTCCCTACTAGTATTCGTGATGAAATTAATGAAATACCGCTTGAAATGTGTGAGAATGTAATAAAAAATGTGCTCAAAAGGGCTCGCATTTGGGAGGCTAACAGAGGCTTACATTTATCTGATATTGTATTTCGTAAATATAAATATAAGATCCATTCTCTTTCATTTAATCAAAAATAATAAACAAACAAAGTAGTGTACCTTCCCGACGGATACCCTGTATTATTTAGTGTTCATAATCGGGTTTTAAACACCCTTCTCTGGTAAAATTAGAACAAATCGGTTAATGTTTTCGAATAGTTTCTACACAAACCTTTCCGATTTCAGGTTCTGCAGCTCTAGAAACAACAAATCCCAGTAAGCAATTTTTCGATTCCGTTTTTTAAGTCGACGTTTTTTCAAAGTTTCGACTCCTTGAATTGAGCTTTACAATCTTGTCTAATTCGAATCGATTACTATGAATATTTATGATCATGTTTCGGTTTTTCTTTTGAAAGCAAGAAAAAATCGGTTCAGATTTAGATATAGCTCCCACATAAATGTTCATCCGATTTTTATGTTTCTAGCTCTAGAAGCCAAATGGTAACGTCCAAGCTTGATGAAATTTGACACTAGCAAGTTGAGTGCCAAGGATAGGCGCTGTTGAAAATAAAGAAAATCGGATCAGATTAAGACATAACTCCCACACATATGTTCATCTAGTTTTACCAAAAAATAAAGAAGTATTCTTACAAATTCCATTATCATTTATAATTGCTCATTTATATATTAAAACCCTGCTTCTTTATTTAAATAGAAAACAAGTTTTTAACAAAATGGCAAAGTGACATTGATTTTCGTGGCTGCACACTACTTTTATCATGATTTCGGGTCCGTGACAACCCAGCCACGAAAATCAATGTCACTTTGCCATTTTGTTTAAAACTTGTCTTCTATTTAAATATAGCAGCAAGAGGTCTTGAGCCGGTTTAATCCCTGTTCAATGTGTAAAAGCAACAGACCGAAATGACACAAACGAGCTAAACATACGTACATGCACGGCACGGCACACAAGTGGCATAGTCAACTAAACTCTTTTTACAACACACACACACACGATGTAAATGAAATGTATTGATGGCTCTCGATGTGGAGTCTTTTTAGTGGTGGCAAGAGTGAGGGGTTTTTGCGTGGGCAATTGTGTGAAGAAAACTTGAAAAGTAAGGATTACAACAGTAGTTCTCATTCGTTTGGGGAGAGCCTGGAGTTCGGTTTAACTGTCAACAATTGCAGCAAGGCTTTCTGAAGAGGGTTGTCACGGACCCGAAATCATGATAAAAGTAGTGTGCAGCCACGATAATCAATGTCACTCTGCCATTTTGTTAAAAACTTATCTTCTATTTAAATATAGAAGCAAGAGGTCTTGAGCCGGTTTAATCCCTGTTCAATGTGTAAAAGCAATAGACCGAAATAAAACAAACGAGCTAAACATTTTTAAAATCGGTAAAATTAGGCCGGTCTAAGGGGTCCAAAACAAACTTTGCGTTAGGCTTATTAGTACATCTAGAAGTGCAGCTTATAATATTGTCGGCCACGCCCGAGATTACATTTTTTTCTTTCTATTTTTTCTCTAACTCGCAGTCGTAAAATTATTGTAAAGAGAAAAACAACAACTAAATTTCATTTTGAATGACCGAAATGTTCTACCTTTAAAATCCCGCAGAAGAGTATTTTTAGTTATTACAACAGTTACTCAAAATTTACTATCTCGCAGGCTCTCGTAAACTGGCGAATAAGAATGGGGTGATCAATTTAGAGGTATTTTTTCAAATTAGAAAAAAAATACAAAAAATCAAATCAAGTGAGTAATCATTATTGTTCATTCGAAAGGACATTAAATGCCATTTATTTTTTTTAATATAATTGCCTTCAAATGTTGGCCACAATTACACCTCAGGTTGTCCATTTTGAGGGTTCAATTTTAGTTCGGTGAAAGACTTCGGTTTGTAAGTCTTTTCATAATAAAATGGCAAACAATACTGAAAAGAAAAAAGAAAACTCAACAACAATCTTGCGTAATCTGTAAAAAAACAACTTTTGAAAAAGTTGATTGTTCAGCCGTTACAAAAATTTGAAAAAATAAGGATTGATAATTCCGCCAGACGCAGCAAATCGTAGTTTTCGCGGTATATGTTTTTAATGATAATCCGTGAAAACCCCCTATTAATAAAATACCTCTTGATTGATCACCCTATACTTTCCTGCAATGTTATCAACATGTTGAAGTAATTCGCGTCGGACCCAATAATAAAGTGTCGACTTCTGATTTCAAGTTACTAGCAATTGTACAGGGTAATGAGAGTTTTTGCTGTACTTATATACTCGTAAAACTACTCCAGATAAAATTGTGTAATTTCGGTCAATGTTTTCATGTAGCCCCAGCAACATAAATCTTCCCGCTGTAGAAGTCATATATTAAGTCAGACCTTGCTTAAACTTCACATAGTAGAGGCGCGTTATCTTTTTTATAACTGAGTGGTGTAGGGTTACAATTAGGAGACCCTTGCCGACTTTGTAGTTTTTTTTTCCCTTTGTGTAGAAAGTGTTTTTATTATTTTTTACTACCTATGAATTTTCCAAAAGATTTCGAAGCTACCAAGAACTATTCACGTTTTGAAAAAAAATGATCTGCAATTTTGCCCTCCACTGTTAAAGCAAGTCGCTTGCAATCTCTACTCTAGGTGATATTAAAACATCCGATTTATTTGTTTGTTCTATTTTGTTTAGTTTTTTCCACCTTGAATCGGATTTGAACCTTGAATTAGATTTGTTGTCTAGATTGATCACCCTATAAGAAATTTGATACGGACCCAAAAAAAATGTGTGGACTTTTGCTGTCAATGTTTTCATATAGCCTCAACAAAATAGTCCCTCCGCTTTAGAAGCCATCTATTAAGTTTGAACTTGCTCAAACTCCTGATAGAGGCGCGATCTTCTTTACTTGTTTCCCTATGTGTAGGAAGTATTTGTTAAAATATTTAACAACTTATGAATTCTCCAGAAGTTTAGAAGTTCCCAAGAACTATTTACGATACGTAAAAAAATGATCTGCAATTTTGCCCTCCACTGTTAAAGTAAGTCGCTTGCAATCTCTACTCTTGGTGATATTAAAACATCCGATTTATTTGTTTGTTCTTTTTGTTTAGTTTTTTCTACCTTGATCAGATTTGTTGTCGCTTTTCAAAATGCACCCTAAGCAATAGCGTCTGGCCAGATGAATGTGAGTGAAAACAAGGACGCTCATGCAATTGACATAATTTAGAAGCATTTTCTGCGATATGTTCAATAAAGACCATCGCCATAGATATGCTAGGATAGCTACAACTTGTTTAGTATTTATATTATGGGCGTACCTTATGCCATTGTTCTCAAAGTGTCCATTTGAGTCGTCCTGTACCATAGATCGTCCCTGCTGCTTTAGGGTTTGATTCAAATGGATTGCAGTAGGATAGATGAATGGTAGGTAGCAAGATGAACACTGCCATTTGCATGATATTCAAAAATTTATGATGTTTCTGTTCACGGAAAGTGCAATAAATTGAAATAACATGCAAGTAAACCATGGCTAGGAGAAACTTCACCTACATCCTTTAGGTCTTAGAGTAGTTGCCAAAGCTTAGGGTTTTATTCCGTTTGATATTATTCTTCAATAAAACAGATTACTTCGGAAAATGCCACGAACGCGCTCGCTCGCTTGATTGACAAGCAACAAACAACATTTCTCTTTCAGGACATAAAAGGACACCCAGCTATACACAAGAACCTGTATGCGTGAACATTAAATTTAATTAAATTATATTAATAAAGGAAGGGCACACGGGGGTAGCAAGGGCCGAGGTACTTTTGCCATCATTCGATAATAAATTGATAAAGTATATATAAAAGCATTAACCCATTACATTGATCGAAGCTCTCCAGCACAGCCGACAAGGGGACGTGGTTGGAAAGGTGTACGTGTATGTGTGTGTGCATGTGAAAGAAACCTGTGGAACATGTTCCTTTAATACCATTAAATAAACGCCTTTATGTCCTGGATGCAAGCCGGCGACAAAAAAAAACTATTCAAAACAACGACTGAGAACGTATTGACACTTGGGGCATATGGTTTTCGTACATCGGGTACAGCCTCACACATACTACGAGTACATAAGTATACGTAGAAATGTAATTGTATGTGTGTGTGTGTGTCGCCACGCATGCAACAGCACATCACAAAGGACCCTTTTTGACAATGCCTCAAAAGCCGCAGGGGATCTATTGAAATAACAAGTGTGAAAAGCGAAGAAAAGGTAAAGAGGACACACACGCGCGCGCTTATATCCTGTTGCTGTTGATGGTGGCCCGGCCACTGCCAGACCATCCATTGATGGTAGAGAAATATTTTCGTATTTTTTAATTTTCCACCTGAAGTAGAAAAAGTTCATTCAAAGAGCGTGAGCGAAAAGTAAACGGGAGAAGGCAAAAAAATTCGGTGGCCACCTGAACAAATGTATCAATAAAGAACCAATTTATTTATATCCGCATCCGTTTTATGCGGAAAGTAACGGCTTATTGTAATTGAATTCGTTAAAGGCAAGACCCGAATGGCTATCACCCTATGTGTAGAGTAGGTTGTCAAGTAGCGAATCATAAATTTTTCTATATTTGAGAAATATTTAAGTCATTGTCGATTTTATGATTATACTCGTAGTCTTCTCTATTTTTAGAGTCTGCCTCAGGTATATAATGGGTGATCCAGCCTGAACAACGTTTACAAATCGTTCAACTTTATTACAAAAATTCACGTTCTGTGATGAATGTGTTTCGTGCACTTTGTTCAACTTATGGTCAACATAATCGGCCTACTGAGCGAACTATTTGCGACACCATGACCCATCTTGAGACCCAGCATTCATAATATTCGACCGAATAGACCACGTCCAGCACGCAGTGAAGAAAATTTAGCGGTCGTAGCTGAGAGTGTACTCCAAGACCGTAGAGAGTCGATTCGGCGCCGTTCACAGCAACTCGTACTGACGTATGGAACGACTTGGCGCATTTTACGTCGAGATCTTAAATTGAAAGCGTACAAAATACAGCTTGTGCAAGAACTGAAGCCGCCCGACGTTCCCAAGCGACATCGCTTCGCTCTATGGGCTCTTGAAAAGTTCCAAGATGATCCGACGTTTTCGAGCCAAATTTTGTTCAGCGATGAGGCCCATTTCTGGCTCAATGGGTATGTAAAAAAGCAAAATTGCCGCATTTGGGACGAAGAGCAAACAGAAGAGCTTCAAGAGCTGCCACTTCATCCAGAAAAAACAACGGTTTGGTGTGGTTTGTGGGCCGGTGGAATCATCGGTCCATATTTCTTTAAAAATGATGCCTGTGAGAACGCAACCGTCAATGGCGACCGTTATCGTGCCATGATAACCGACAATTTGATGCCTGAAATTGAAGCTCGTGATATCGGCAACATTTGGTTTTAACAAGACGGCGCCACTTCCCACACATCGCATCAATCAATGGATTTATTGAGAGAACACTTCGGTGAGCAGATAATTTCACGTTTTGGGTTGGTCGATTGGCTACTAAGATCGTGTGATATCACACCGTTAGACTTTTTCCTGTGGGGATATGTAAAGTCTAAAGTTTATGCGGACAAACCGGCTTCTATTCAGGCTTTGGAGAAAAACATCACGCGTATCATTCTCCAGTTACCAGTCGAAATGCTCGAACGAGTCATCGAAAATTGGACTCAACGGATGGACCATCTGAGACGTTGCAAATGAGATGCGGCCAACATTTGATAGACATAATCTTCAAAAAATAAATGCCATAGAATGTTCTTTCAAATGACACATTATGATGCAAACATTCCCCATTTAATTTGAGTTTTCTGTATTTTTTTTTTAAAGAGTCGGGCACCTCGAAATGGATCACTCGTTATTAACTTTGTTCTTTCATTTGCAACACCTCCAAATGTTGAGCAGAAATCCTACAATATTTGATTATCGTAAAATCGTGGCTAGCCATTCACGTCTGTCTAAGGAAAGCTAACCGTAGGTTAGAATATCAGATATGTGCAGGCTAATGAATAGACACCGTGATCTGTAAAACTCTGTACTTAGAAACCTTATCTAATGATTAGAGATAAGGTGATAACACCGTAAGACAAATTTCAATTTTTTTTAACACATGAGCAAGACCTTATACACGTGAAACTAGAGGCTCTCTTGAGTAAAACTGCGTTTACAGTTTTTCATTCTCTGGTCATTTGTCCTTTTTAGAGGACTTTAAAGTTTTAAAGGACATTTAAATAGAAAAAAATATTTTATATATTTCTACTCATCCTACGATGCTGAGATAAAAAGCATATGAAAGAGGAGACTCCCCTCGATTTGGCACAAAAGGACCTTATTCAAGTCCTTTCAAAATTTTGTCCTTTAATATCCTTGAGAATTTCCAACCATTTCATCCAGAAAAAATATATGTTAAGGACATTAATATACGCTAACACGTTGCTGAATTTCATTGTACTTACTTTGTTAGTCTCCTTTTAAAAGCACTTTAAAGTTTTAAGGGACATACAAAATTCAAAAACTTTTAATATACATACAATGTATGTATATGGAGTCAAAGACAAGAATTTCAGATGCAGTTTTACGGCTGTCACATTTCTAATTATGTGTAAGACAACAATATTTATTTATTAATCCATTAATTTTTTTTCTTTTAATATTAAACATGTTCAAAATTAAAATTTAACTTGACCAAATTCATGACTACATTGTCCTTTAATGTGATAGAAGTTTATGTAACTACATAAGTATATAAGTATAAAAAACTATTTAAAAATTTCGATATTAGCGTCCTTCTTTTTTTCTGTTGGCGCTTATGAATAGTATTGGTATCGCGACAAAGTGTCCAACAATACTCTGCCAACATATGGCAAGTATTTTTTCCTTGGAAGCGATTTTCAATTGTGGTAAGATCTTGGTGAAATCGTTCACCATGCTCGTCACTAAAATCACCTAAGTTGCTTGGGAAAAAATCAATGTGACTATCCAAAAAATGTATTTTAAGTGACATGTTGACACCCATTTCACCAAAACTACGGACCATTTTACGAACAATCTCCTTATAATTTTCAGATTTGTTATTGCCCAAAAAATTTGTTGTTACATCCTTGAAGAAATACCACGCTTTTTTTCCACTGTTGTTAGAAAATTCGGAAACTCCTTACAATTTATCAATTTCTTTAATTGTTTTCCGTTAAGTACACCTAAAAAAATAAGTATTTTTCGCTTTTAAGTTTATATGTATATACCTATTTAACTTACCAGAATCAATTTTGGCATTGCTTAATTTTGGGAAAATTGTCTTAAGGTGCATCATGGCTTCTCCTTCACGAGGCAGAGCGCGAATAAAATTTCGAATAAGCCGCAATTTTGTATGAAGGGGTGGGAGAATAATCTTCGACGAAGGCACTAAAGGCATATGATCAATGCTATTTTCTCCAAGCTTATGGGATATGCGAGGCTGCCATTCGTGATCAGTATAGTGTAATTCACGATGTCTACCTTCCCAGAGACACAAGAAACATTGATGCTTTGAAAATCCATTTTTAAACCCTGTTATAATAGCAACCACTTTGAGATCACAACAAATCACCCATCCATGGAGGTCATAATTAATTATTTTAAGAATATTGCGCATATTTGCATATGTTTCCTTTACATCGGTACCATAAACGATAGGCACTGATGGAAAGGCGTTACCGTTATGTAGTAAAACGCCTTTAAGACTCTTCACAGAACCATCTATAAAAAGGCGCCACTCATCCGGATTATAGGGGTGACCGATGATTTCAAATAGATTTTCAATATCTACTGCATACGTAATCCCACTTTGATCATCAACTTTAAAGCATTCATCAAAAGACAGTTGTTTTGAGCGCTTTCGGGAAGAAGTTACGCGAAAATCTTCAGAAACCAGTCTCCATTGTTGTAAACGGGATGCTAAAATTTCGGAATTGGTTTTTGTTAAACCAATATCACGCACGAGATCATCAAAATCGGCCTGTGTTATGAAATGACGAGGAGCAAAGCCGAACTCGCTGTTTATCGGTTGATATTCCGAGATATCTTCAATATCATTGTCGGCACACAATGAGTGCTCTTCAACGGCATCTGGAATTTGCTCTTCAGATGGAGCGCTTGGGTTTGTTCTAGACCGTAACACAGCTGGCTTCACTGAATCACAACTATGGTATTGGATTTTATGCCTGAATTTGTATTTTAAATTTGTAGTAAGCGGCTGCGATTGGCAAAAGTAGCACGATTCCACAGCATGTTCACTTCGATTCATCCAAATCACTGGGTAAACATATTTCATCGGATGCTGGTGTCGGTTAACGGAATTCGAACCTAGTATACCACGATAACAATAGCCACACACAACTTCAGGCTGATACCACACTTTTGGTACAAAATTAATTAAAAAGTATTGTTCGTAACATTCCACAAAGGTTTTTGTAATTTTTCGCGATTTTTGATTCGGTACAAATAGCAGACAACACAAAATTTATTGCGATTGGGGCACTCCATAATTTGTTTTACTTTTACTCACTTTTTATTATTTTTTAATTTCTCACGTTAAAAAGAACAAAAAAAATCACTTTTTATTTGCATAACAGTTTTAGAACAGACAATTCTTATGTGGCCTGCTTTATAAATCTGAATTTTTTTAAAGAGAACGAAAACGATGTAAGAATTTTAGTGCAATTTCGGGATCACTAACGATTTTCATCCGTCATTAGTGGAAGCACAAATTTCAAAAACACTTTGTAACTGAAAAGCGATCTTAAGGGGAGACCGGATCACCGAATGAAAAACTGTGACCGTACTTTTAATTCACGGGCGTTCCAGTTTTATGTGTATATCCATTTGTTCATGTGTTAGATTTTATTTAAAAAAAAATGGTTAATATTAGGGAGTTACGTATATATATTTTTTTATAGTACATTTTGAAATTATTTGTACACTAAACTAACAACGTGAGTAAAATGAAATTCAGCAACGTGTTAGCGTATATTAATGTCCTTAACATATATTTTTTCTGGATGAAATGGTTGGAAATTCTCAAGGATATTAAAGGACAAAATTTTGAAAGGACTTGAATAAGGTCCTTTTGTCCTGATATAACAACACAAATATTTTTGCCAAATCGAGGGGAGTCTCTTCTTTCATTTGCTTTTTATCTCAGCATCGTAGGATGAGTAGAAATATATAAAATATTTTTTTCTATTTAAATGTCCTTTAAAACTTTAAAGTCCTCTAAAAAGGACAAATGACCAGAGAATGAAAAACTGTAAACGCAGTTTTACTCCAGAGAGCCTCTAGTTTCACGTGTATAAGGTCTTGCTCATGTGTTAAAACTAGTGTTGTACAGTGTAATATGATGTTGGAAAAAAACGGCCCGCCCCTTAAAAGAACTGTTTTCAAGACTTAAATACGTCCATTATTATTGTTAAATCTGAAATTTATGCAATTTATGACTAGAATATTACTATCTTATTATAAAACAAGGAGACAAATTAACTTCGGCCGTGTCAAAGCATACGATCCCTTAATTACGGATTACGATCTAATAAGATTTTTTTAAGGAGTTGTGGAACCGGCATCTCTTCAATCAGGTCTTGTTTCTTTCCATACCAACATTATATAGGATGAGCCATCTATAGGTATTTCTTAGAACAAAAAAAATATATATAAACTCAAATCAAGTGTGGAACCATCCAAAATTGGACCCTACGAATGGAATCCCTGAGGCGTAGTTGCGGCCAACATGTGAAGGAAATTATATTCAAAAAATAAATGCCTTAAAATGTCCTTTCAAATTACCAATAAAGATTCCACACTTGATTTGAATTTTTATATTTTTATTTGTTCTGAAAAAGTACCTAGATGGATTATTTAGAGATTATTTATACCAACTATCGTAATATTAGTTCACGAGATATAGACTTTCGAAGATCAAGTGTGTAATTTTCACTCTATACTCGTACATTCTTTAATAATTTGCTAGTCATTGATTTTATTCTGTTGATATTTTATAGCGAGCGGTCTATAGTTTTATAACATTTATACGGCATTTTAAAGGAGGCACCGCCCATTTTTTCTCCAGAATGAGTTTCGATCTAACTTATCGCCAAATGCCCCAAATACCTTCGTAGTTCAAGAGATATTTTCTTCTTAAATTCAGGGTTGTGTGGGCGGTGCCATGCCCCCTAGCCCAATTTTACGATAATATAGTTTATAACATTTTCCTAGTCATTGATTTCATTTGGTTAACATTTTGTAACGATCGGCCTATGAGTTTAGCCATAAGTACGATTTTTGGCACCATCTGAATGTATTTTGATCCATACCAACATCATATGTTCCAAATGTTAACGTCATACATCTAACAGTTCAGGAGCTTTTGTGTTTCTAAGTTCAGGGTAGTTGATATTTTCTGAGGTTAAGCCAGTCTTTGTGATGGGAAAATTGTTATGTCTTGATCGATCTGGCCCATTTCCAATACTAACCGTTTTAGTATTCCATCAACACATGTTTTTGCAAAACTTTAGCCAGCCATCTTTAATAGTGTGACCTTAGGTTTGCTTTTTACAGACAGACATGACTAGAATATCTTAGAATTTTACTATTATGTCGGTCAAGTGCTATTGTCTAAGGCCCAAAAAATATCTTCTATATATAAGTGGCACTTGGCTTTAAAATAATTACTTATATAAAATATTTTCACGAAGCCAAAAGGAGAATTTTGAAGATTAAAACAACTAAAACGCACGATGATAATTGTAAATAAAATAAAAAGTTTTTACAGAATTATCTTAATATTTGTAATGATGATAGAAGCATTTATGACAATTATGCGTAAGACAAATTATTGGTCAAATGCTTGCCACAGCTTCTGTGGAATACCTCTATTCTAATGACTCTGAGACAAATGAAGGTTCAATGCCGTTGATGTGCTTTAGTTCTTGAATTGTTCTTGGCTTATTGACGTACACTTTTCTTGAAAATATCCCTAAAGAAAGAACACATGATCGCGGCTGCTAATTAACAGCACCACGATGTACAGTGGTCCAGGATCGATTTCCATAGGCCAAAATCCTCTAACCTTCGATCTAGTAAATAAATTTGAGTTCTGTAAAAAGGGAAATTGTAGCCGAAAATAATTACTTGCAAATACGTAAAAAAACTATGAAGGAAAAAAATGTACCTTCTATAAAATCGGAAAATACGAAAAGTAGGCAATTTCAGGCTAATTTCTAAAATTTACCTAATAGACGGATTTTAAATTTGAATAACTCAAAATAAGTCTTGACTCCTTGGCTACAATTGTACTTTTACAGAACTCAAAAATATATACTAGATTAAAAGCTATAGAATTTTGGCCAATGGAAATCGATCATGGTCCACTGTGCGACGTAATTAAACGCCATTGAATTTTTCGCTCAAAAGAGCCATTGCTTCATTGGCTGTGTAGCAATGGCACCATTCTCTTGAAACAACATATCGTCCATATTCTCAATTTCTGACCACAAAAAGTCCGTTAGCATCTCGCAATATCGAACGCCATTCGTGGTAACTGCTTAGTTGATATCAGTTTCGAATAAGTACGGTACGGTCCCATAACGCCACTCTTTGAGGATGCGTCGGCTTTTTAACAATCAGTCATGGATTCTCATGTGCCCAAATGCGACAACTCTGCGAACAAAATGCATTAGGATTTGAATGCCCATGTCTGTAAAAGGCTTCGTCAATCTTAACCCGCTGCTCAATTGTGTACCTCTCCATGGATTTATTTGCCAAACACAGAAACAATGAAATGTCAAATTAAGTTGCTCAAAAAACTTAACGTTAAAGTGTGACACACAATTAACATTATGCGTTATTGTTGGACCCTCCTTTGTATGTGACGCGCAAAATAGAAAGGGACCTAAGGTTAAAAATCAGTTTTGTTCAGGAGAGCCATTTTAAAGATTAGGTCCCTTTCTATTTGCGCTTTGAATCGACAACTTCACTTTCATAAAACGCGCATATCTCTCGGAGGGAACACTTTTGGAGCATGGGATCGGTCTCATTCGATGCTCAGATGTTGTCCACATCAAAAAAAGAAAAAAATGAAAATGTTTGTATCCTTAGGTCCCTTTCTCTATGCACTGTCACATATGCAGTTTGACTACAATTGGGTGACGGACCCTAAGCCCATTTAAACATAGACATACCAAATCGGTAACAAAAACACTGACATTTTCTGAAAATTTCAAATATGACCTTTTTGTATAATGTGTAAGTAAAGAGTCCTTTTAAGGGTTTCGGAAATCTGCTTTTTTAATTATCCTTTACAACAAGAATTGAAGGATATAAAGTCGGTCATGTCACCTTTAAGCTTTTTTTTAATAAAAACCAAAAAATGCTATAATGAAGATGCATGAGGGGGTAATCCCAAACCTCGAGCCGGGTAATCCCGGTACCAAAACAAGCCTCTAATCCCCCAAGTGATTTTGTTGCATTCTAGAGTCTGAAAGTATAGAAAATTACTTCACTTTTGATTGGGGAAATATGTTTCGTTTCTTGACAAAAGGATAAAACCGGAATGTCCGTTATTGCTGGTTTTTTGGTTTTGCGAGGGTCCGGCAATAAAAACACAATAATTGATCATGGAAATTGTTTTAAAAATATTCTCCTTTCCGATCAATACACTTTTGCATGCGCCAAACCAATTTTCGAAGTACTTTTTCCACTCCGGTTGAGACACCTCCAAAACAAGATTTTCAACGCTTCAACAGCTGCTTCGGGCGATGAAAAACGTTGACCACGCATTTTTTTCTTGATGCTAGGGAATAAGTGGAAGTCATTGGGTGTCAAATCAGGGCGGTACGGTGGATGGCCCATTAATTCGACATCTTGAGTGGTCAAATAGCTAATCGTTTCAGCTGATGTGTGGGAGCTCGCATTGTCATGATGCATAATGATACGTCTTCTCTTATTATCTTTCCTCATTTCTTCGAACATTGTTGCCAAACAGATGGTTGTATACCACTCAGAATTGACCGTCCTACGTGCCACTAATGTCACAGAGGCAACATGGCCGGTTATACCGACAAACCCGCAATCATTTGCTTCGATGTACGAACAACTTTTGTTGGATTTGGCTCGCCTTGAAAGACCCATACGGTCGATTTCTGTGTTGTTTCGGGTTCATATGCATAGATCCATGATTCATCACCTGTGACAATGTTATACACTGCCTTTAAGCTTCCGCAGTTATACTTTTTCAACATCTGCTTGCACCAATCCATATGAGCCTTTTTATGAGCGTTCGTCAAATTATGTGGGATCCAACGAGAACATATTTTTCACGGACAAATGTACATGTAATATCTTATTGATGCTTGTCATACTAATGTCCAAGGATGCCTCAATCTCACGGTATATGACATGACTGTCTTGCTTAATCAGTTCAGGCACGGCCCCGATGGGGTCTGGCAAAGTGACCGAAGTTGGACGTCACAACAACAATCCGACAGTCGGACACAATTTTTAAACAAACCCATAAATGACAGTTTTCTGAAATCCTCGTTTATTGGACCCTCTTCACATTTTTCGTGTGATTCCCACCAAAATTTCGCGTTACTCATTACGAACAACCATCAATTGTGTCGTTTAAAATTGGATCATATCGGTCCACGTTTTCGAATAACCACCACACAAAGGTCCCTTTCGAGTTGAGGTCCGGTTTTTCATTTTAGTTATTGCGTCTATGTAGATAAAGTCCTTACAGATTAGCTACAATAAAAATGTATAAGTATATAATTTACAACAAACTCATTTAAATTATAGTAAACAAATAAAGAATGTTAAGTTTGGCTGTGCCGAACTTTGGATACTAGATTCCCAAATAAAACCAAATTTGGTGTGACGCGCGAAATTGAAAGGGACTTAAGGTTAAAAACCATTTTTGTTCAGGAGAGCCATTTTAAGGATTAGGTCCCTTTCTATTTGCACTTAGAATCGTCGACTTCACTTTCATAAAACGCGCATATCTCTGGGAGGGAACACTTTTGGGGCATGGGATCGGTCTCATTCGATGCTCAGATGTTGTCCACATCAAAAACAAAGTGAAAAGTTGATGAAAAGTTTTGTTCAGGAGAGCCATTTTAAAGATTAGGTCCCTTTCTATTTGCACTTAGAATCGTCGACTTCACTTTCATAAAACGCGCATATCTCTGGGAGGGAACACTTTTGGGGCATGGGATCGGTCTCATTCGATGCTCAGATGTTGTCCACATCAAAAAAAGAAAAAAAAATTAAAATATATTATTTTACCCTTAGGTCCCTTTCTCTATGCGCTGTCCCATATAGAAATCTTTATGTGCAAAATTTCATTTCGATAGGTCAAGCTTGTGGTGAGTTATCGTCATATTATTTCTCAAAGCCCATGAGACCGTTTGTGTGGGAGGTACCAGTAAGACTTTTCCGATCTCAACAGAATTTGGCGCAGAGGTGTGTTCTATATAAAAATCTTTTTGTAGAGAATTTCATCTCTATAGGTCAAATTTGTAGTGAGTTATTGTCATATTATTTTTCAAGGCCCTTGAGACCGTTTGTGTGGGAGGTGCCAGTAGAGCCTTTCCGATCTTAGCCAAATTTAGCGCAAAAGTCTGTTCTATATATTAATCCTTATGCCGAATATTTCGTCTCGATAGGTCAAGTGTGTGGTGAGTTATTGTCATATTATTTTTCAAGGCCCATGAGACCGTTAGTATGGGAGGTACCAGTAGGAATTTTCCGATCTCAACCGAATTCAGCGTAGAAGTGGGTTGTATATAGAAATCTTGATGTGTAAAATTTCATTTCGATAGGTCAAGTTTGTGGTGAATTATAGTCATATTATTTCTCAAGTCCCATAAGGCCGTTTGTATGGGAGGTACAAGAAATGGTGGCCCAATCTAAACCATTTTTAAATAGATGTTTGCGCCTATATAGAGATTATTATTTGCAAAATTTCAGTGATTTTGCTTATGAAACTGAACGGATATTTCCAAATAAACAACTAATTTTTATGAGGTAGTGTCGGTTTAGGGTCTCCAACACCAACTTCCCGTAGATCTATATAGCCCATTTTATATACCAACCATCCTAGGTTAACTATACATGTTTGTGCCAAATTTCAGCTTCCTAGCTGTTTTCATGCAGGCTTTATCTTGTTTTTAACAGACGGACAGCCGGACTGGCTAGATCGTCTTAGAATTTTACCAGGATCAGTATATATACTTTGTTGGGTCTCCGATGATTATTTCAAGGTGTTACAGACAGAATGACAAAACTAATATATTCTCCATTGTATGGTGGAGGGTTTAAAAACTTATTAAACAAAGCAATAAACAAATTTTTAAACTTACTACTGGGAAGACTAAAGTAATCAAGTTCACAAATTGCATTGATAATCTTTATAGATTTAATCCTTAAAGCGAATAAGTGACAGCAATTCAGATTTATAAACATTAAAGACGTAGAATCTTCTGAATAGCTTATGGGTGTATGGTAACTCAGAGTCGGCTTCGTCCGATTTTAACCTATTTTACTGGCTTAGTGTTCTTATGGAGTTAGCATACGAACCAATTGAGAAGAAGCTATTCAGATGACACCTAAATTAGTCTCAGAAGTCTGTATCCCCTTGAGATAAACGTTGAATACGACAGATACTGGACTTTGTTTAATTAAGACCAATCTGAACTTTGCTTGATATACACCATCCCGTACTTCACGTGCTCTACAGACGGACAATCAGCAACAAAATTAAATTAACAACAAAAAAATGGTATTCTTTCTTGAGAGTCCGTTTAGCTTGACTCTTTTTGCCTGTACAAAATTCTTGTATTACCCAAATAGTTGATGTTCAAAATAAATTAGGAATTCGGATATCTTTATGGTTGTCGAAAGATTGTCCACGACCATCCATTAAACATGTAATCACGTTTCTGGCATGTGTGGACATCATCATGTCAAGTATCTCAAAATTGTCCATGCTTCACAGACTCAGCCATTCATGACTGACATCCACTGTAAGAAGCGTGTCGCCCCTTTGTTCCGTTTTTTTTCCAAGTACCACGTATGGGGGTGCTATACATCCGCCATTTTCAGTACTGTCGCAGGTTTTAGTACTACCGGCCGGGTCTGGATAAATTCATGGCATTCACCACTGACAGTTTCTTTGTCCGCGCTGCATGTTGTTCCTTCATTTCATTTGTGTGTTCGTTCGTCTAAAACAACATTTTTTATTACATTCCTAACATCCTTTTGTGAAGGATAACTTAAAGTTATGAAAATATTTTTCGATTCCTTTGACGCTGCTGCTAAATCAATATTGCTTTTAATTATGAAATGAAAGGAAAACAGAACAATGAGAAAGAAAAAAAAAGTTGAAGGTGTTGCGTAAAGAAAAATTCCGGAACTATGGATAGGTAGGTAGGGTGGTGGTATGCTTTCCTTTCATTATTTCCTCTTTTTCTTTGGCATTACAAAAGCCATGACAACGTAGGGCTATATGTAATGGATGTTCTTTTCTAGGAAACTATAGTGGAGACGCCCTCCACTATTTTCTGATTTCTTTACGGTAAAAATACAAACAACGACGAGATATCGGAATTCATATTGTATTAGTTCAATTTGACTTCATGCTAATAGCTATTGAGGTGTGTTTGTGTGTGAATGAGATCCTAATATTTTTTTCCTGAAAATAATGGCAATCATGGCAATCATTTGGAAGGAAATGTCTTGCGCCTCTTGGGTGCTGCGTACGTGCGTGTGTGAGTTTGAATGTGGCACTTGTAATGAAATTTTAATTAATTTTCTCTTTTGTATTTATGAAATCTTAATAAAACCTTAATTGAAATTTATAATTCTTAAGATGATAAGAAGGCGGTTACAATGTCCGGCAACAGTGGTTGTGAGTACCAATAAATGTGCAAACAAATCTTCACTATCTTTCTGTCGTTTTATGTTCCTGTGACAAACTTTGCATGTATGCGCTGAACGCATGCAATACAGTGGGCACCAAAAGAAAGTAATTAATTACTTCATGAATAGAATGTTCATTTGTTAAATTTTTTTGAATACAAACCAGCACTTAGAGAAATCAAGTAAAAATTTGTGATTGCACCACAAATGAGCAAATGGGAACTTGTCTGAAATCAGAGAGCTATATACGATGTATATATATCGTAAGATATTAGATTTTATATATGTATATTATATTGTACGATATTATTCCGGCTCGTATCTGGTCCCAAAACTACACTTACTCTATAGTGGTTCTGGCAATTAATTACTTAAAGCAGATTGTGTAGCAACAAAAAAGGCTATGCTTTTTTTGCCACTAAAACAATTCCATCCGGTTTAATGCCCTGTCTCTCTAATAGGCACATTAGATTTTACTCAGCCTTGGTAATTTTCGTTTTTTTCAAACCATTTATTCGTAAAGGCACCACAAAAGGGTCCCTTTTAATTTTAGCCACTGCCTCATTAGATGCCAAATATTCCATCCGATTTGACCCAATTTTTAGCATTATGCGTTTCCAACTACCAATAAGCAATCCTAGAGAAGTTCAACCGTTTCGAACCATGAACAATTATACAAGGATTGCTATTATTTGTTCGGGTACGACAAAAAAAAAACACAATAATTTATCATTGGAAATGGTTTTATTGTTTTTCAAAATATTCTCCTTTAAGAGTTTTATGTTAACAATAATATGATTACGGCAATCATACTGTTTGAATGTAATTTCATTTTTCAGAACAATGTTATTGTAACAGATCTAATACAATAATAGTACTTTTCAAATGGAAATTAAATTTTTCGAACAAACTGTTTTGGCTTTGTTTAAATGAAATATTTTTATTAAAAACGCCTACGTTTTTTAAACTGCTCTTTTCTACTGTTAAACAAATCACTCCTATTATTTTGATTTGATGTATTTTTAAATAATTTTCCTAATTCAAATCTATTGGTGACAACTTAAATAAATAATATTGGAGATCATAGTATAATTGTGTGTGATCATACTATAGTTGTAACATGGTTGCGTTTAAATCTCACTATGGTCGTGATAATCAAACTATGGTTGTATGTGAAACATACATTGTGAGGATTATAATATGGTTGTGGAGATCATAATATGATTGAGTGTGAATCATACTATGGTTGTGGGGATCATAGTATGGTTATATGTGAATCACAAAACTGTTATGAGGATCACAGTATGGTTGTGAGGATCATAGTTTGGTTGTATTTGGATCGTACTATTGTTGTGAGGGTAATAATATTGTTGTACCACAACCATATACCCAACAATAGTATGATGCTCTTCGAATATTGCTATCCCAACCATACTTGTTTTCTATGTGTGTGCCACCAAAATCGCCGTAAAGTATCCAAGTGCTACCACGAAGTGGTCTGTAGGAAGACTTAAGATATACTTAGTTGGGACATAAATACTGTTACACACGTTTTATGCTGTAAAATAAAAAGTACTGAATGTTTTTGCACCAAATATTTTTTAATATATTTATTGAGGTATTGTATCCAAAAAGAATCTACTTATTCGAAATGTCCGCCTTTTGCCTTTACATACGCCTTAAGTCGTACTGGCCAATCATCAATAGCTGCACTGACCTCGTCCATTGGAAAATTTGCCATAGCTCGAACCAAAGCAGTCTTAAGAGATACAATTTTGGGGTTTCTTTTGTGACAAACCTTGTCCTCTAAAACCGTCCACAATTTGTAATCCAATGGGTTCAAATCTGGACTGCCTGAGGGTCATTGTCCAGAGGAAATGAACGCTTAAAATTGTTTCGAAGCCAGGCCTGGGACGTTTTAGCCTTATGGGCCGGCGCAGAATCCTGCTGGAAAGTCCATGGCTGGTTTTGAAACAGGGAATTGTGAAGAGGCTTCACTACAGCTTCCATAACGGTTTCTTGGTAAACTTTGGCTGATGTTTTGACTCCTTGTGCGCAGAAATGCAGTTCAGTGACCCCATCGTAAGAGACACCCCACCAAACCATGACTGAAGCTGGGTGATGACCCTTTTCCACCCTAGGGATCAGTTCAGATGCTTCCTTAGATGACCGCGCATACACTCTATCATTTTGTTTGTTAAATTTTTCCTGAACGGTAAAAATTTTTTCATCGGTGAACAAAATTTTTCTGTGCAAGTTATCAGCGTGCTTCACCTATTTTTTAATCCTATTTTTTATTAAAGCTGTAGTCAATAAAAGTCCGGTACGTCGTTTGAAAGCCCCAAGTCTTTTTTAATGATTCGACTCATGGACTTTTGCGTGATATTCATCTCACGGGCCATGATTTTCTGTTTTCGGAGCGGATTTCTGTAAATTCTTGATTTAGCTTTTTCTGACTATTGAGGTTAGCTTTCAAAACCCATACGACATTAATGGCGTATGTTCAGTTCTACTATTGAAATGGGTGTGTTCAATTTTGTAACAGTATTTATGTCCCTACTAAGTAGTCAATAAGGATTGCACTTGGCTCATCCACAGCCATCTCCAGGCATATTAAAATTTCGCTACTATCTTTTGTCACACACTGTAAATATGCATTTGAATACACGTACACGTACAAAATACATGTTAATGCATGGGTGTGTGTGTTTAGGCAATGTCGTGCATGTTTAAGCTCTTAAGTACAATATTATTTGTCATTTGGCAATTTCTAGTTTTAATTGAACAAAATAATTAATTGCATTATGAATTCAAGCTTAACCCATCATCGTTGTTGCATTTGATTCCCTACAAGACCTAATGGAATAATGAAATGATAATTGACACAAGAATTCAAAATCGTAGATGGATGGACGGATCGATGGATGCGAGTTCTTCTTGGAACGCATTATGAATATGCAATACACGCATATACAGACGAACAGACGTAAATATAACCGATAAGTAGCCTTGGCTCAAATCTCCTCAAGCATTCATGCCAAAGACATCAGGCGCACAAGCGGATGTTGTAATAATTTCAATACCTCTACAGGGGTGGGCATTTATCCTCTTTTCGAAAAGGAAAACTGTCCATTCAACCGTCGTTTCCTTTCAAAGGCGATAACAATTCGAGCAGCATGTGAATGCATTGTTTTCAATGCGAATTAATCGCCAAAGACTTTGTGATAAGGGTTTCTTTCACTGTAACATTTCATTTGCATGCACAATTTATTATTATTTTTAATTTCATTCATTTCCAAATGAATGGCAACTGGCCATGGTGGGTGGTAACGGATGGATGGATGTTCTTGTCAAGATTTTGAGGTTTTGTGTTTTTAAATCATCGTTGCGGCTGTACGATACGCTGTAAATGCGGGTCAAATCATTGTTAATTAATGAGACGGCAAGCGAGTGGGTACACATACAGACGGCTAATATTGACTTGGTAATACAAGTTAATCAGATTACCACCTTAAGTAGTAATTGCCATTAATTGGACAAATACTTTCGTACGCCATTGTTGTAAATCGACCGCACAGGCCACAAATTTCCACGAATGTCGGCACTCGCCAATACAGAAATACAGACAGACACACACACACTCACTCACTTCCCTATGGTGGCCTGCCAAGCAAACCCTGGCCAAGTACGTAATCCCAAATCGGGCGAATCTTATGCGGAGACGACGCTGGCTACGGTGGCGGCTGGCTGCATTAGCAATTTGATTGAATTTATTGCTTGACTTAAGGTTGACTGATTAACCTTTTATTCGTTATAGGCCACAAATGGTACTGTTGCGTCCTCGCAGCCATCCCCCTTCCTCATCACTCAACCGATTTATTACCGAAACAAAACAACGAAACGGAAGAAGAAAAAACGGAAAAAAGCATGTAGCCACAGAGAACGCATAAATTAATAAATGTATTAATAAATTAACAAATCAATTCCCCCTGGTAAGCACATTTTCCATAACTAATTAATAAGACCGATGATGGCCACTCAGCGAGCGGGGGCAGCTGGTGAAATAGATGGACAAAAAAGAAATAAAAATAACGAGGAAATCAAAACAGATTAAATAAAATAATTTAGGCTGTATTATGGGCAAATACTATGTCAGCAAAATATTTTAAAGCCACAAAGAGAAAAGCGTATGTGGCAGACTACATGGTACCCTACATCACCCAGATTAATAGGAGACAAGTCCTTTCAACAAACTTCGATCACAATAAAAATTTATTTGTGTCTTACGAGTATAGATCAACAGGGACTTAATTGGGAAGCACCCTTGTATGAAAAGCAATATATGGCATTAGTTGAAGATCGTCCTCATTTGTGGTTCTAAACTCAGGGATGCAGACGTTTATACGAGGGCTGCTATATACTACATAAATATTATGTACACACATATTATGTACGGCATAAATACTGTTACACACGTTTTATGTAAAGTACTGAATGTTTTAAAAAAAAAATAAAAAGTATTGAATGTTTTTGGACCAAAAATTTTTTAATATATTTACTGATGTATATTGTGTCCAAAAAGAATCTACTTATTCGAAATGTCCGCCTTTTGCCTTTAAAAAAGCCTTAAGTCGCACTGGCCAATCGTCAATAGCTGCACGAACCTCGTCCATTGGAAAATTGGCCACAGCTCGAACCAAAACAGTATTAAGAGATCCAATGTTGGGGTATCTTTTATGACAAATATTGCCCTCTAAAACCGCCCATAATTTGTGATCCAATGGGATCAAATCTGGACTGCCTGAGGGCCATTCTTCAAAGGAAATGAACGCTGGCAAATTGTTTCGAAGCCAGGCCTGGAACGTTTTAGCCGTATGGGTCGGCGCACAATCCTGCTGGAAAGTCCATGGCTGGTTTTGCAACAGGGAATTGTTAAGAGGCTTCACAACAGCTTCCAAAACGGTTTCTTGGTAAACTTTCGCCGATGTTTTGACTAATTGTTCGCAAAATGCCGGTCAGTGACCCCGTTGTAAGAGACACCTTACCAAACCACGACTGAAGCTTAGTGATGGCCCTTTTTCACCCTTTGGATCAGTTCAGATGCTTCCTTAGATGACCGCGCATACGCTCTATCATTTAGCTTGTTAAATTTTTCCTGAAAGGTAAACATTTTTTCATGGGTTAACAAAATTTTCTGTGCAAGTTATCAGCGTGCTTCACTAAAAGACGTTTGCAATTTTCAATCCTATTTTTTTAAAGCTGTAGTCAATAAATGTCCGGTACGTCGTTTGAAAATCCCAAGTCCGCAGCCTTCTTTAATGATTCGACTTGGACTTTTGCGTGATATTCATCTCACGGGCCATGATTTTCTGTTTTCGGAGCGGATTTCTGTGAATTCTGATTTAACGGCTTTGATGACATGCGGTGTTCGAACAGAGCGTGGGCGGCCCGACCGGTGTCAGTGTTTTACATCTCCAGTCTCCTTAAACAGTTTTAAGCATCGGTAGACGAACATGTGGCTAATCCCGAGGGCGTTTTGAAAATATCGTTTTTTTCATTTCACACTTGAAAAGCGCTATTACAGCGATACGGTTCTCATTATCTGACCACTCCATGATGGAAGTTAAAACAATTTTAAAATCCCGTTACAGACTAACGCTATTGAGTTTAGCTTTCAAAACTCATATGACATTTACGGGGTATGTTCAGTTCTACTATTGAAATGGGTTTGCTCAATGTTGTAACGGTATTTATGTCCCTACTAAGTATATTTCTGACCTAAAAATAAAAATGCTAATATTTATCATCAAAATGGTTTTATTGTTTTTCAAAGTATTCTCCATCATGATTTATACACTTTTGCATGCGCTCAGACCAATTATAATAATTAATATCGATAATTATCGAAGCACTTTTTCCACTCCGATTGAGACATCTCCAAAACATGGTTATTGAGCGCTTCAACAGCATCTTTTGGCGACGAAAATCGATCACCACTCATTTTTTTCTTGATGTGCGGGAAAAAAAGAAGATGTGGGTGCTAAGTCAGGACTGCAAGTCGGATGACCCATCAATTCGACGTTTTGGCCGTTCAAAAAGGCGCTGGTTTGAGCCGATATGTGAGAGCTCGCTTTGTCATGGTGTACTATGATTTGTCTTCTCTTGCTCGTTTTGCGAATTTCTCCGAAGACTTCAGGCAAACAAATTGTGGTGTACCACTCAAAATTGACCGTCCTATGTTGCTCAAGTGAAACAGTCGCCACTTGACCAGTTTTGCCGAAAAAAACAGGCGACCATTTGCTTCAAAGTGTTTCTTCCATGAATCACTTTCGTTGGATTTGGCTCGTCTTCGAAGACCCACACGATTGATTGCTGGTTTGTTTCTGGCTCATACGCATTGATTCATGATTCGTCACCTGTGACGATCTTATAAACGTCTTTTGAAGCATCGCGATCGTATTTTTTCAAAATTTCTATGCACTAATCGACAAAAGCGATTGTCAAATTGTGCGGAGTCCAACGAGAACAGACCTTTTTACGGCCAGGTTTTCATGAAAAGTCGAATGTATGCTGGTGGAAGTAATGTCCAAGGATGCCTCTATATCACGGTATGTCATATGGTGATCTTGCATTATAAGTTCATGCACTGCATCAATGTTCTCTGGCACAACGGCCGTTTTTGAACGATCTACGTCTTTGAGCGAACGTCGGCCATGATGGAATTCATTAAACCAGTTTTTCACAGTGCTATAGGATGGTGCTTCATCGCCATATGAAGATTTAAGTTAATCGATGCACCACTGTTATCGTGGTAATCCACGTCGAAAGTTGTGAAAAATGATTGCACGAAAATGTTCACGAGTTAGTTCCATTTTTTTTGCCAATTTGTTTTTTTAAGTCACTGTAAAAAACAACAAATGATGGTCGTACGTCAAAACGTTCTGATTACGTTTAAGCTAAAAAATGTCAAACATTCTAATATAAATGTTAGATGGCGCCAGGGAACACTTAGTGTTGCCTAGGCCAGAATATATATAGCAATCCTCGTAGAATTGTACTTTTTTATGCATTCTTAGCAATGGAAATTTCGTGATACAACCGCGGCTTATTTTCTTTATTTTACAAATGTTCCGATCTATTGTCTTTTTATAACTTTACAAAGGACTAGCTGTCAGCGAACTGTACACGCTGATATTCTTGTACTCGCTAACAGGGACCTACATTTTAACCCCGACTTCAAATGGATAATGCATTGGACAGAGCAACTTTTACATGACTTAAAGAATAATATCATATTCGCAAAGTTGTCGGCATTTACGCCTTATAATTAACTTAAAAGTACTGGAATATATTTTAGATCTTGCCCCTGGTGCTAATTATGGAGTCTAAAATTCTAAAAAAGAGATTGTCGTCGTGTGGTGAAGTTCAATGGGAAACTAATTCGTTTTTTGATTCATCTAACTTTAGTTGTCGTACAACAAGGGCGTCCTAGGAAATAACAGAGACAATCTGCTTGTTGATAATTTGAGGACAATCTTCCAAAAGACAGTGTGATTACCTGTTTTAGTCCAGGACGCACTTAAGGTGCTAGAGATTTTGTATTTATCAATAGCATTAGTTTAGCATAAAATTGAGTAATTATGGTGTAATCATAACGGCCACAAAGACTGTTCTGAAGTTAGTAAATCCCAAGCATAAATTAAAATCCCACACTGTACGAAACGAAGTGATGTATCTTCACACGTTGAACACTGGCCACATGTTGCAAATATATATTTTTTAATCTTTTTTTTCGTGAGGGGGAAAATCTTCATGAGATTCTAAATGTTTCTGGATATGCTAGATTCTTATGATTCGATGATTTTTTACGATTTTCGATGTGGGTTGTCGAGACAAGAGTGTTTAAATCAACTTGTTTCGACTTTTGGCGATGAAGCACCATCAAAAACCACTGTAAATCGCTGGTACCAACTGTTCAGTCTCGGATGCCGTTCGCTCCAGGTTGAATTTCGTGAAGGACG
This sequence comes from Hydrotaea diabolus, assembly GCA_963513945.1. Classification (NCBI taxonomy): domain Eukaryota; kingdom Metazoa; phylum Arthropoda; class Insecta; order Diptera; family Muscidae; genus Hydrotaea; species Hydrotaea diabolus. The sequence continues at coordinate 239,828,016 of OY740716.1, read as the reverse complement.
TCCAACTTACTGACTAAAACCCTTCTCCTGCTTTATCCCCATTTCCCACTGCCATACGGTATTACTTCGTGGGGGAGTCTGCCGTCAGGCCTATCTCGATTCAGCCGAACTGTCTCATTCAGGTGGCATCGCCGCATTTTTTCGGGCTTGATTTTCGGCCCGCAATTGCTTATTCACACAAGTGATGAAGGTATTAACCGCCTCCCAGTTTCGCTCGCTGCTCAGCATCATGTCGATCACGTTATCTGCTGTCAGCCTTACGCCTATGTGGATCTCTTACAGTGTTCTTATATCGGAGAACCAAGGGCACCAAAATGTCACGTGCTCGGCTGTTTCTTCATCGGTAATGCATGCGGACACATTGGTGATTCATCGTGACCAAATCGATGCAGGTAGCTCCTGTAACCTCCAAGTCCTGTAAGAAATTGGGTCCGGTTGTAGTTGGTTTCTCCAAAGTACTCGTACCTGTTTACCAACTTTGTTATATTAGATCAGCCTAAAGGTCCAACGTCCTTTCGTTGTGCATTGCCACCTTCATTGCCAGATTTGCATGGTCCTGTTTCTCTCCTCAGTTTTAACGGTTTCCCCGTCGATCTCAGGGGTCTCTCTTCGTCTCCGATGGACTGCTGACTGTTCTCTCGCTGTCAAGTCGATTTGTATCATGCCTACCAACACTGCTCCCGCCTCCAATGATATTGTGCGGTATCCACTGCGCACTCTGAGGCAGCTTCTTCCAAATGTTGAGAGTAGGTCCTTGCTAGCCTTGCTCTTTAGTATATCCTCCCATTCCGAAGACCGAGTTTGTTACCCATGAAATCAGGTTTCTGCGGCTCTGTCGTGATCCTCCGGCATCATTCTGGCGAGCGCATTTCAGACAGCGTTAGCCTTTTTGTACGTATACTCCATATGACAATTGAAGTTCAGTCTGTTATCGACCATCATGCCGAGATATTTTATCGTCTTCTTCGATACTATTTCTACACCTCCCACCTGTACCATCATAACCTCCCGCTTTTTCTTGCCACTAATGAGGACAGCCTCAGTGTTTATGGTCTGCCAGCTCCAGGTTTACCGAGCATAGCCATGATTTAAACGTCCTTATTGCCTCGTTTGCATATATCTGGACTTCCTCCTTCTCCCTTGCTTGGACTAGTATTGCAATTTCGTCTGCGAATCCCACAATTCTCGTTTCCTCCGCTATTGTGAGGTTGAACACTCTATCATATTCGTACATAATGTTCCACAAAAGGGGTACTCCTGTGGTACTTCTGTCGTGACATTGTAGAATTCTGTTCCATTGTCCGTCTCATACCACAGCGTTTGGTCGGAGAAATAGTCCTTAATTATTTTTAGCAAATAATCCGGAATGTTTTAGTCTCCTCAGCGATGCGATAATAGGGTTCCAACCCGCTGAGTTAAAGGAGTTTTTAATGTCCAGAGTGATAATGGCGCAGTATTTCCTCTTCGCACCTGGATTGCACTCCTTGCCGTGTTGTCCAAAAAGCTGATATCGTCTATGGTAGACCTTGCTTTTCGGAAGCCGTATTGTCTTCGAGAAAGACCATTGACCTCCTCCACTGCGGTATTTAATCTATTATATTTAAGCCGCTCCAGACATTTGCCAATGGTAGCCAGAAGGCATATTGGTCTATATAACTGAGGTTCACCGATTGATTTTCCTGACTTCGGTAAAAAATTGAGGCATTGTTTTTAAAGCCACTTTCAGCACTTTATTAGGTACTCGATACAGGTCTGGGGCCTTGTTATCTCCCATCCTAGAGCATAGCTCAAGTATTTCATCCTCCGTAATTGTCGCAGGGGTTGCGGCTGGAAGACAAGGGGCTCCTGCATATCTTGTTCCCTTTGGGAAAACAGCACTGCCACTCTTTGGTTTATTAGCGCCACGCACGTCCTTTTAGGCAGGACGTCACTAAACGGCCTGTATTGGGTTGTAATCGGCTTCCTTACACATCGTCTTGAAACAGTCAGATTTGCTTTGGTTAATCGCCTTCTGTAGATCATATGGCAAAGTGTTGCAAACATCATCATCTATTCGCTATGCCTTCATCAAGTGACGAAGGGTGATGATAAGCACTACTTATGCACTCTAAAATGTTATTCTAGTGAACAAGTTAAATATGCTTAATAAGCTTCTGTCGTGGTTTTTACGGTTTTAATTATTAATCTACTTATGCGTTAATGAGATGATATTGGGTGCTTCAGTGATTTGCGGATCCAATTTCAACTGACATTGTTGCAAGTAATTGTGGTGTTCACAAGGGAAATGGGTACGAGAGATATTTCGATTGAATATGAAGGACTCTTAGGTGCGGTCTCTTATAGACAAATTATACGGATGCTGTACTGCATAAAGTTTCTACTTTCCACTTTTTCGTTTCTGTTACCTGGCTAATGGAAACAATACTCGTAGATATCCACAAATCAGCACTTATATATAAAACTAGAAAAAGACTAAGTTTAACGTCGCCAACTTTATTTAAGCTTGTATGAGTGTTGCCATTTATATTATATTTATATTTCGGGTCCTGATAATACTAGTGTTCCCAGGTGAAAACTGGAGCTTCCATTGGAAACATGGACATCAGCATAACTTTACTTACAACGTTTGTCATTTGAGGGCGAATTGTTTTGTTTACAGTGTTTCGAAAAATTTATCTCATTCAAAAAATTGAATTATCCCGAGACCAATTTTGTGCGATGATTTTTTACGATTCTCGGCGTGGGTTATCGAGACAGGAGGGTTTAAATCAACTTGTTTCGACTTTTGGTGATGTAGCACCATCAAAAACCACTGTCAATGCATATGAACCCGAAACAAAACAGCAATCGACCGTGTGGGTCTTTCAAGATTAGCCAAATCCAATAAAAGTTGTTCGTGGAAGAAGTACTCGTACATCGAAGCAAATGATTGCGTTTTTTCGGTATAACCGGCCATGTTGCCACACTGCCTTTAGTGGAACGTACGACGGTCAATTCTGAAAGTTATAAATCCATCTGTTTGCCAACAGTATTCGAAGAAATGAGGAAAGATAATAAAAGAAGACGGATCATTTTGCATCACGGCAATGGGAGCTCTCACACATCAGCTGAAACGATGAGCTATTTGACCACTCAAGATGTCGAATTGATGGGCCATCCATCGTACAGCACTGATTTGGCACCCAATGACTTCTTCTTATTCGACAGAATCAAGAAAAAAATGCGTGGTCAACGTTTTCCATCGCCCGATGCAGCTGTTGAAGCGTTCAAAATCTTGTTTTGGAGGTGTCTTAATCAGAGCGGAAAAATTGCATCGAAAATTGGTTTGTGCACATGCAGAAAGAAGTGTATTGATCTTAAAGGAGAATATTTTGAAAAACAATAAAACCATTTCCAATGATAAAAAGTTGTGTTTTATTGCCGGACTCGAAATATAAAAAGCAACCCTCGTATACAAAGAAATTTCAAAAATAACTCGTAAAGTTTTGAAGCTATTGCCTTAGTGATACAAAAGTATATCAAATTTGATCAAAATCAGAAGTAATATAATTGTTCCAAATAGGTTTTGTGTAATACAAGTATCGGAAGAGATCTGCATTTCGAGGCTATATACAAATGTTTACCTATATAAGCTGATTATTGTCAGAGCCGATTACAGTAATCAGAGCCGATTACTGATCGTAATGAACTGTGTCTAATTTCATCAAGATTGGATGTAGCATGTTGTTTCTAGTGCTTAAGACCCATTTAAATTTATGTATACGAGCTATATCTAAATATAAATCCTTTCTACAAAAATATCATATAGAGCGGATAATAATTGCGACCTGTAGTTTGAAAACAAGCTGTAGATAGATAGCAGACGAGCATAACAAACGACAGATAGATATTATTAAATTGAATCAACTGTTAAGTCGAGCAGTTCACTTAAAGTTGGATTATTCACTTAAAAGATAGCCAAGAAACAGAAAATCGAAATGTCCGACAGCAAAAAATTGGGAAATGTGATATGTCGGCCTTAAGCTATTTAAGAAACCGTCTGTCGGGCTTGGACATAAAAACCGGAATGTTAAAACTGAAAAATTGTCATAAATATTCATCGCAAACGATTCAAATTAGACAAAAATTAGTGCTCTGCTTAGGGATTGTAGATTAGACTTCTATCGGAAACCGATTCGATATATGTGACAGTGCATAGAGAAAGGGACCTAAGGGTAAAAAAAATCAATTTTCATTATTTTCTTTTTTTGATGTGGACAACATCTGAGACCGATTCCATGCCCCAAAAGTGTTCCCTCCCAGAGATATGCGCGTTTTATGAAAGTGAAGTCTAAGCGCAAATAGAAAGGGACCTAATCTTTAAAATGGCTCTCCTGAACAAAACTTTTCATCAACTTTTCACTTTTTTTTGATGTGGACAACATCTGAGCATCAAATAAGACCGATCCCATGCCCCAAAAGTGTTCCCTCCCAGAGATATGCATATAAAAGTGAAGTCGACGATTCTAAGCGTAAATAGAAAGGGACCTAATCTTTAAGATGGCTCTCCTGAACAAAACTTACCCTTAGGTCCCTTTCTATTTTGCGCGTCACATATGGAAAAAAACTTCCAAATAAAAAGCTTAATCGAAAAGTTACTTACTGGTAATAAAGTGAGTCAAATTTATTCCACAAAGAACAATACCCCAATAATAATGAAGTGAGTCAAATTTATTCCACAAAGAAAATGGCTTCAAGAGCGGTAAGACATATAATGGGAGGAACATATGTGTGGAAGCTACATCTACCAATGAACAGTGCCCATCATTGGTCCAAAGAATTAATTTTGCCAATTCTAATTGAAATCAAACAACAATTTCTTGTATAGGATTAATTGTTGAACGGCATCAGTTTGTTGTTCTTTGTCTTTCAGTACACTTAAAGGTGGGCTCAAATATTTTTACCAACATTAACCAAAAACCACTTCCAATCCCTTAGGCAGCTATAAAAAAATAATGCGACTAAAAATGATTTGATACTCTTTCGCTTTTTCGATGCAGTATACATTATGTCTGTTCAAAATAATATATTCGTACATACGAGGGTTGCTATATATATTTCTGACATTTTCATTGGAAATTTTGACATTTTTTTTCATAAACGTACTCAGAACGTTTTGACGTACGACCTTCATTTGTGTTGTTTACAGTAACTTGAAATAATCAATTGGCAAAAAAATGGAATTTACTCGTGAACATTTTCGCGCGATCATTTTTCACAACTTTCGACGTGGATTATCATGGCAAGAATGTATCGATAAACTTAAATCTTTGCATGGCGATGAAGCACCATCCTATAGCAGTGTAAAAAACTGGTTTAATGAATTCAATCGTGGCCGACGCTCGCTCAAGGAAAAAGGTCGTCTAAAAAAGACCGTAGTGCCAGAGAACATTGATCCCGTGCGTGAACTGATAATGCAAAATCGTCATGTGACATACCGTGAGATAGAGGCATCCTTGGGCATTTCTTCTACCAGCATACATTCGATATTGCATGAACACCTGGCTGTAAGAAAAGGTTTGTTCTCGTTGGATCCCGCACAATTTGACAACCGCTAAAAAAGGCTCGTGTCGATTGGTACCAAGAAATTTTAAAATATACGATCGCGGTGCTTTAAAAGACGTTTATAAAATCGTCACAGGTGACGAATCATGGATCTATGCATATGAACCCGAAACAAAACAGCAATCGACCGTGCGGGTCTTCGAAGACGATCCAAATCCAACGAAAGTTGTTCGTGGAGGAAGCACTTCGAAGCAAATGGTCGCCTGTTTCTTCAGTAAAACTGGTCATGTGGCGACTGTTCCGCTTGAGCAACGTAGGACGGTTAATTCTGAGTGGTACACCACAATTTGTTTGCATGAAGTCTTCAGAGAAATTCGAAAAACGAACAAGTGAAGATCATGACCATGACAATGCGAGCTCTCACACATCGGCTCAAACCAGCGCCTTTTTGACCGGCCAAAACGTCGAATTGATGGGTCATCCGCCGTACAGCCCTGACTTGGCACCCACTCAATGTCTTCTTTTTATTCCCTTACATCAAGAAAAAAATGCGTCGTCAACGATTTTCGTCATCAGAAGATGCTGTTGAAGCGTTTAAAAACCATGTTTTGGAGGTGTCTCAATCGGAGTGGAAAAATTGCTTCGACAATTGGTCTGAGCGCTGTGTACAAATCATACTGGAGAATACTTTGAAAAACAATAAACCATTTTTGATGATTAATATTCGCATTTTCATTATTAGGCCAGAAATATTTATTAATTTATTGAATACATATTTTATAAATAAATTTATAAAATACAGAGATAAGGCGCAGGGTGACATAGAGCATATGTTCTCTTGCCAATAAGGGTGAGGTTGTACAATTCTTTTAGAAGACATTAAAAAAATGCTGTCGAAAAATCTGGAAAGCGGTTTTACCAAACACCACGAAACCATGAGGCAGAGCTTGTTGCTCAAAATCAAAACATCAAGTAGATTGATATGTTACTTTTGAAATGTCAACTAAATTATATTAATTACCAATAGTATAAATAACAGTATAGTATGAATAACATCCGATTAGATATAAATAGGCCAGCTATTTAATTTGATTTTGCCGAAACCGTCACAAATTGAAGAGATTGTTTAAATTAGCGAAATATTTCGATGTCAGACATCGGCATCAAACCATTATCCATTCATTAAATCTTAACGGCGGCAACGCAACAGCATGCCATCCATGCCTCTCCCACCACCACCGCCACCGTCACCACCAACAGCAGCCACATTCAGCTGTTGCTTTCCATCTATCGAGCTCCTGGCTTCGTTTCGTCGCCCGTGTGCCGTGTGCCACCTCACTAGCTAACACACACCGCACTCCTCCTTATGCAAATGATTTTCGATTGAAATGAGCGTTAATTAATTGAATTCATTTGAATCAAGATTTGTTCGTTGCCATTCTCCCGCCACCGCGCCGCACTCGAACAATGAATGCCCCCAATGATAAGTAATAACATCAAGGGAACAATGGCTGAGACGCAAACGGCAACGAAGAACGTGAACAAGACGAAGACGATGATGACACTGATAGACGAAGGAGTGGTTTCATAGTACTCCAATCATTATACGCAGCACTGAAGCGTTTAAGTATTTAAGCATTTAAGTAATTTCTGCGACATAATCAGTGCAACATTTGTCTAAATACTTAAACGAAAACATTGATGACGTACCACAAACAGTGGTACGGAGTTCAGTTTGGTTGGAATCCATTAAACGAGGGTAATTTTTTTGAATAATTCTCATGTAGCTGTCACAACATATTGACAAAATGGTTCAAATTGTAATGAAAAAGAGGACCGCAAAATGGACAGTTTTCGAAACCATTGAATACACATTTACTTTGTCATTCCGTGTGAAGCACCATTAAGTATTGATCTGAAACCCTATCTTAATAAACGTATATAACTAGTAAAAAACGTTAAAGACGGGCGTGGCTACGTATATTATGCCTTGCACTTCTCGATATTTAGAAAGCCAACTGAAAATAGGGTTTAAGTTTATCCTGTTTTTAAAACTAATGTCATATTTGCATTTGTGAGAAAATTTTATAGTTTTGAGTTTTTTTGGCTTGTTTGTGATCATTTGTTGTTATTATTTTTGAAAGAGGAATTACTCCACAAGCTAATAAGATCAGGTTTGTTGTTCTTTGTCATAGCGGGAAGGAAAAGTAATTAAGTAAAATCGGTTGAACATACATATATGTGGGAGGTAGTACATCTCAATATAAATCGATTTTCTCTAATTTCAACAGCGTCTGTCGTTGACAGAAATTAGCTAAATTCACAACAGATTTTCTTCAATCTAACAGTATCCGCTCTTTGTCCTAAAAACTTACATGTCAACTTATCAACTTTGGTTGTACTATGAGGACATATCAATAATTCAGTGACTTTTCAAATGAAACACAGTTTTTTTGTGGTTTTCAACGAAGTGGAAATGATATTGCGCTTTGAAGATTGCTCTACGCACAGTTCGAAGATTATACGCAAAGGGTAATTCTCATTAATAAAAATGAGTCTCCCGTATAAGTCATTTGATTTGTGGCCGAAGTAATCGTTGCCAAAGACTGCTGAAGAAAAACCTTGGCGGATTTAGAAACAGCTGTACAGTCTGCCTGGCAACTGTAGCAAAGACATTTTACCAATTTCTTCTTTTTACGTTGATTCTGAAAAAGAAACAACATAAAGGTCTCGAACCAGAATAAAAAAAAACTGCTCAAGTCATAATAATGATAAGAGACCGAATAAATAACAAAAAAGAAAAAACAAAAAAAAATAAAAAAAATAAAAAAAATTCAACATAATATCTTTTACATTAATACGCTTAGTCCAACGTTTTTCAAATTTTTGTATCCCTCCAAAAAATAGTATTTTTCGAGGTCCAATAAATAGGGTTTTGTTTGATCAATAATTTCAACGTTGGAGCTGAATCTCTTTCTACCTAGCCATATCTTTAGGGCTGGAAATAGTCACTGGGGGCTAAAGCGGGAGAATATGGCGGATGAGGTATCAATTCGTAACCTAATTAATGCAATTTTGCCATTGAAACAGCACGCAAGAGCCCCCGTGGTCATTTGCGGTCGTTTTTTTGTAATCCTCGTTGAATCGGTCCAACAAGTTGCCATAATATTCGCCGTTTACTGTTTCTCCCTTTTGAAGGTAATCGCTGTGGATTATCCTGCGTGCATCCCAAAAAACTGTTGTCATCACGTTATTGGCCGACAAAGTCACCTTGGTCTTCCTCAGAGCCGGTTCACCCGGAAAAACCCATTGTTTAGTCTGCTGCTTCTTCTCCGAAGTGTTATTATAGATTCATGTTTTATCCACAGTACAAAACACATCAACAACTTATTCGAATTGCGGTTACACAACTCCAAACAATCCTTTGAAGTTTTCACACGATTACGTTTATGGTCAATTCAGAGGAAACGCGGCAAAGCTTCTGCAGACCGCATTCTTAAGCCCAACTGATCAGGTAAAATCGAAACCACGATGTCATATGAATTTTCGGTTTTACGTAATGACCTCAATTGACCGTCTAGAACGTTCAGCGTCATATGTACTTGTGCGACTACAACGAAATTCAGTAAACCACTCTTTTTACCTTTGAAATCGGTGGTACAGAATCCCCATAGTATCGGGTGATCGATCTAAAGTTATTTTTTCAATTAAAAAAAATTAAAAAAATCATTTAAGATGTGGAATATTTGTGGTTCTTTCGAAAGGACATTTTATGTCATTTATTTTTTCAATATAATTTCCTTTAAATGTTGGCCGCAATTACGCCTTAGGGTGTCCATTCTGGGGATCCAATTTTAGATGACTTGTTCGAGAAAAAGTCTATAGTTGTGATATTACACGATCTAGGCTGCCAACTCACCGGTCCAAAACGTGAAATCGGACCGGTTTAATGAGCACTCGAAATTCAAGTTTTGCCCTTTTTAACAAAATCATCCACGAGGTTGTATGCTTTGAACAGCTGTTAGACATAAACTAAATCACGGAACTCTATCAAAATTTGACATTAGTCTAGTCTGGTCGCCATTTGTGTCTATTTTGGTTTTAATCTGGACATAGCTCATGACATTATTTGTAAGCAAAATTATAAATTTGTCTTCTTTACAATTTTTTTTAAAGATGATAAAATTAATTGCTGTATTGCTGTACTTCAGTAGAGCATTTTAAACCAAACAAGTAAAGAAGTGCTTAAGTTTGGACAGGACAAACATTATATATCTTCCACTGTGCATACGCTTTTAATGCTCAAACAATCGGTACGTTTTTGGGCACTTTCAGCCGAAGACTCACCAAAAACTTTTAACTGACTCTGCGTTTGCAATCGTAGAAAAATTTTATGTCCCTATTGATCAACAAAAAGCCAAAAAGTCTAAGAACTATGCTTGCTACGTATGATTTTTATGGAAATACCCAAAAAAGTGTACTTTTTAGCGGATTATCTAAAGGTACTCACAAAAAAATTTACTTTTTACCTGGGAAATTTTAGACTCTGAATGGAAATCTTTTTTACTGTCGGCGGACTTAGACCATCATCGATAAGATATGATCAAGCAAAATTTCGTGATCCTAAGATGATTCGTTTCATCTTCGTGCTATCAAGAGTCAATCGAAGGGACGGACGAACATTGCTAGATCGTCTTGCAATGATCAAAAATATATATGTGACAGCGCATAGAGAAAGGGACCTAAGGGTAAAAAAAAATCAATTTACACTTTTTTTTTGATGTGGACAACATCTGAGCATCGAATGAGGCATATCCGATGCCCCAAAAGTGTTCCCTCCCAGATATATGCGCGTTTAATGAAAGTGATGGTACTCCAAAGATACACGTATTTAAATCTTTAAGATGGCTCTCCTGAACAAAACTGGTTTTTACCCTTAGGTCCCATTCTATTTTGCGCGTCACATATACATTGCAGGGTCTCCGATCATTATTTCGTGAGTGTATGTTGATGCAATTCAGGAAAGTCCATTATCCATTCACGTTTGTTGCAGAAACTCGTGTAAAGACGTACACAATTTTGAAGGTGGACTAAATTAAATAAAATTTTTGGAAAAAAATAAACATTTAGATTTTATTTATTCTTGCCCGAATGTGTCACTTTCAGTGTCACTTTTTTAACACTTTTTTGAATTTTTTAAGCATTTGTTTTCAAGTATAGTTATTGTTTAAAGTAAAATAATTTTCAATTACATGTGCGTTTTTAATTGTTTTCAAAAAAATTAAATTGTTTTGGAAAAAAGTAAAATTAAGCAACTGTAAATCGAAAATAAGTTTTGACAATCAAGACTTTAGCACTATGACAATTGGGACATTGTTTATAAACAAATGTGAAAGACTTAATTCGACACCACATACAGTTTGAAAGATACTGTATTTATCAATGGATGTTCTAATATTAAGGTTAGCTTTAAAAACATTTTACCAAAAAAAAAAAAAATAAAAAAAACAATAATAGTCTGAATGACTGACAAGGCTAAAACTATTCAGAATAATTTTTTGAGTCCAGAGGTATTGATAACACGGTGTAACAAAAAAGAAAGAAGTCAAAATACCTGGGAAGTGAGTTATTTTTCTTGCAGATCTTGCAGAGTACAACAAGAAACTGGTTTTGAAATTTCGCAAACACCTCCAAAATCTGGAGTTACGGGTAAAACCCCGGTTTTTCGGATCTTATGCACTTATATTCCAGTATGTTGAATATCAATCGATTTTAAGTTTTTGAAAAAAGTCTGTGTATTTTTAGTGAAACTCATTTTTATTTAAAATTTTAAACTTTGGATGCGTTTTTATACAGAATTTTTTAAAAGGAACCAAACAATTTTTGAACTGAATAATAAAGAGAGTGTTCTTATGAATACAATTCGGAGTCATTTTTATTCGTTAGAAACTGATTGAGTTACTCAATTTTTATTAAAACAACATTTTTTAAAAAACATACAATTATTGGCAATACAACTTAGAAATGTTTGTTTGACCGTTTTCTTTTTGATTGAACATCATCCGTATCCCGTTTAAGTGACCAGCAATATTCGGAAATCATTTTTATTTTATCTTTTCCTTCTAAAAGTTTTTCCATTGTAATTAGTTCTTGGTGAAAGTGTTCGCCTTGTTCATCACTGAACTGGCATAGATTTTCTGGAAAGAAGTCTAGATGTGCATGAAGGAAATGCATTTAAATTGACATGTTGCAGCCCATTTCACCATTGCACTCAAAAATTCATCAAAAATCGCGACATACTCGTAGTTGTCGCTTCTGTGATTACCAAGAAAGTTATCACTTAGTGCAACAAAACTCTTCCATGTGCGTTATTCAACGGAACTGAGCTTGTTGATAAAATTCTCATCTCTCATAAATTTACGAATTTGAGGTCTAATGAATATACCTGAAATTCATCAGAACTGATAAATGTGATAACAGATATTAGATCTGTGAAGAAATTAATACCTTCTTATAGTTTGGCTTCGCTTAATTTTGGGAATACCGCTCTAAGATAGCAAAAAGCTTCACCGTTTACATCAAGTTTTTTTTACAAATTGTTTCATGTATCCTAATTTTAGATGCAGTGGTGGCAGAACAACCTTATCAGCTGTAACTAATGGGGCGTTTAACACGTTTTTCCTGCCTATTGGATATGTGTCACGAGATGGCCATACCTTGCGATCGTAGCGATTTGGGGCACGACTATCCCATTCACAAAGATAACATGGATATTTTGTGTAACCACCTTGCATACCAAATAAAATTGTCAAAACCTTCAAATCAGCGACTACTTTCCATTTATGCAAGTCATAGTTGACGAATCGCAGTATTTGGTTCATACCTTCTTATGTACTAGTCGCATATGGTAACAGATTTTTTTATGCAGTAACGCAGCTTTCAAGCCTAGAAATAGCATTACAAAATTTATATAAACAAATTAAAATCTATTAAAAATCAATATATTTGTTAAATACGTACTTTTAAGTACTTTTACATGAACCGTCAATGAAAAGTCGAAATTCTTCTGCCTTATAATTGTGACTTAATGCCGAAAACTTAATGCCAAAAAACTTTGGGTACATCAGCGCAATATATAAGATTAGTGTCATTTTCACCAGTCTTAAAACTTTCTTCAAATAACAATGTACAGTCACTTCTTCTACAGAAAGTTACTTGAAAATCTTCTTCCACCAAATTCCACTGCATTAATCGCGACCCAAGGATTTAAGCCAGTCGTTTTGAAAAACTTTAATTTCGTTTTGAAAAACTTAAATTTGAAACAAAATGTCGCTCCGTTGTAGATTTGGATGAAAGGTACTCTTCTTCGACCAAATATTTTTTAACTTCAAAACCACACATGCTCGTTGTCGAAACTTTATCATTACCCGATATCAGCTTTGTAACACTTACAACATTGCCCTGAAATATTTACAAGTTTGCCCTGAAATATTTGTGTCACAAAAGTACTAATCATCTGGTTTATGCCAGAGCTGATGATGCCAAGTCTTAGGCGTACAAAAAGGCAATGAAATTGAAAGTTGAACTTTGTATTTTTTTAATGTTGCACAGCAACTTTCACAAACAAATTCTGGCTCAAACCAGCGACTGAATTTGTAAGAACGATTGAAGATTTTGTTGTATACTTCCACCACAGCAATTTTTTTAAATCACGCCTATGGCGGATATCCGTAAATAGGCCACAAATGTAACAAAAGTTGTTCTGTTCATTACAAATTTTGGTTAATTACAAATGAAGTTTCAAAGCGAACCAGAAGTCATAAATCAAACAAAACAAATGAACAAAAACTAAAACAATATGTTTACATGACAAACTGAAATATTCAACAAAAAACTGAGATATTCAAAAAAAAAAACGGTCAAACAAATATTTCCGAGTAGTTTGGCCAAAAGTTGAATTTTTCAAAAAATTTTGTTTTAATAAAAGTTAATTAACTCAATCAGTCTCTAACGAAATTTTAAAAATAAAATTGTATTCGTAAGAACACTTCCTTTATTATTCAGTTCAAAAATTGTTCGCTTCCTTTTAAAAAATTCTGTTGAAAAACGCATCTAAAGCTAAAAAATTACAAAATTTTAAAAAAAAGATTTTTTTACAGTGTGATTTTAAAAAAGTATACACCATTCGAAAGGCCGCAGTTTCTTCTTTCCAAATCAGATTGATATTCAACCAAGTTACTGGCATATAAGTGCGTAAGATCCGAAAAACCGGGTTTTTACCCGTAACTCCAGATTTTGGAGGTGTTTGGGATATTTAAAAACCGGTTTCTTGTTGCACTCAGCAAGATCTACAAGAAAAATAATATCATTTCCCAGGTATTTTTCTCTGTCACACAGTGTACTATTTGTATCACACTTTCATGTGGGCGTTTCACATACCAGTATAAGACCCCTGTACCACAGTGTGTTGTGGAAATAAGGAAAGGTACTCGTATATTCAGTCAATCCCTTATCAGTATTCTCTCCTTTCCTAGTAGGAAACTGATTATTGGATATTCTTTTCCTCCACCATTCACCATCTATAATACTATTTCAAAAGGTCTCTCACTCTCAACAAATCTCTAAATTTACATTTGTTTGGCACCACTGTTTGATGTACTCGTACATATACAAGAATTTCACTTTAAAAAACTCTGCAAGTCCTGCGTAGCAAGTTCTTAAAAGAACGAGTATTTCATTATTCCCATTAGATTTAAATGCATTCCATTACACCATGAAAAACTTGTGTGTACTTTCTGTTCGCTTGCATACCCCAACCAGTCTATCTAGGCAGTCCAGTAGACTGCATAGATGACGAACGGGCGGGTTGGTTGGCGAGCGAGTCGTACGAAAAGTGTTGGAGATGCGATGAAGTTTATTCTTGGCAAAGAATGCGTTTTAATTGGCTTTTATTCGAGTTGATAATTTTTTTTGTTATGCCATAGTTAAAGTAGTAAGAATACTTTCTAATGTTTTCTTTTTTTCTTTTGGTTTTTTGGCAACAGTTGGCCATAATGACAACAGCTGTTGCTGCTAAAGTTGCTATTGCAATGCCAGGGGTAGAGGGGGAGTAGTGATGTAATGTGTTGTTGGATCTGATAAAGATGTTGCTAAATAATTATCCTTTTGTAACTTTGTTATTTTTGTTCAAAAGAGTTTTAATTTTTGTTTAAACAACGATAATTACATTTTTATACCTAGGAAGTAGAATTGTAATTAAGACTTGATTAACAAATAATGCCGCCGTAATAGCCAACCACTTAAATGGAGTCCGGGTGGTAATGAACTCCATTTAAGTATAGAGTGGACCATTAAATTTATTGTTCTCTTCACCATATTGGCCATAGCGTTGTGCTTAATAGAGCAAATGGTTGGCTAATGAATCCGGATTAGCATGTTCTAGTTTATTTTTATTAATAATGCAGGTGCAGGATGTTTATAACATTTCAAGTATCTTTCCTTTTCTTAAGACTATTGTCTGTCCACTTTCTCCATCATAGGTATACTCTGTGTTTATTTCATTTAAACCACCATAAAATATTGATAAAACGCTCTATTGAAATCGAAGACGAATGTTTGATACAACATTCTGCCGTCAGGCATGAAGACATATATGATTTTAAAGCCGGATAATAATTCCAACCGAAATAACTTTTACTTGAGAAGTCTCGCCTTTTTTATATATGTGACAGCTCATAGAGAAAGGGACCTAAGGGTAAAAAAACAATTTTCATTTTTTTTCTTTTTTTGATGTGGACAACATCTGAGCATCGAATGAGACCGAGCCTATGCCCCAAAAGTGTTTCCTCCCAGAGATATGCGCGTTTTATGAAAGTGAAGTTGACGATTCTAAGCGCAAATAGAAAGGTACCTTATCTTTAAAATGGCTCTCCTGAACAAAACTGGTTTTTAACCTTAGGTCCCTTTCTATTTTGCGGGTCACATATGCTTTATTTGAATTATTGAATCTGCTCTGCAGAGAAGCTTAACAATAAGTATAGGAATCTTTAGTATAATTCAATAATGAATCCTAGTATGGATTTTTTGTTATGTGGATCTCTGCTAATTGGCAGGAATTTCCATTAATTTGGTCAAAATAGTATATAACTGGTATGGATTACATGTCTGAGAATTTTAAACCTGGTTTGGCTTAAACCTCGTGATAAAGGGCCAGAGGACCCTTACAATCATCTACAGAGTGTTCGCTATATTACGTAGAGTAAACAACTCTAGTTATGTATGTATAACAGGTAACTCTAGAATAGCAGAGTGGACGACGTTATTTACTCGTAGGTTTTGAAAGTTTTTCGTGTTGACTGTTTTAAGGATCACGTATGAGAACATTTAAGCCACGTACGTTGAATAAAGGATTCCACACAGTCTTTTTGGAGTGTTCGTTCACGATTTGTGTTGACTGTTTTAAAGTTCACGTATAAGAGCATTTAAGACACGTGACGTAGAAAAAAAATTCTTCACGGTCTTTCGGGCGCGTGTGTTCGCGGTTACTGTTACGGATGAAGCACAAGTGTAGATTAGAAAACTCGGCGTTCGTTTCTCCGAAGTATTAAAGAGCTTGGACTGCACAATAATTGTCTAGCAAGTATGTTATTGTTGAACGCACCGTTAAACCTACTTGTAATGAATATCCTTATTATTTCTTATCCTTATTATTTATCCTTATTATTTCATTTCCTTTTTGTTTTCATTTATTAATCTACTCATTTCATATTATTTCTTGAATTCGCTCTAAAAAGTAAATAGTGACATCCCTGTCACTCCTTAGATCGTAAGTCTATTGATCTCTTTTTTTCCATAGCAACCGCCAAATAAAGAAGCAATTTGGCCTTGAATTCCACGAATTCACTTTGTTGTTTAACTTATCTACAAGTCAGCAGGAGTGGAATCTACGATTCCTCGTCCCGCAAAAATCTATAAAGAAATTCCCAGTTCACGACTCGGGCAATTAAACAGTTGACGGTCGAGAGGCATTTTTAAGTTTCGGTGGATATTTTCGTTCCGCATATACCAAGGGGCACCGGTAATGAGCCGCAATATCAGCGATTGCACTCTTTGGATTTTGTCGAGATTGCTCGAGCTTGCTTTGCCCCATAGCTGGGCATCGTATAACCAGATAGGTTTGATTGTACTGTTGTATAGCAGGATCTTATATTCAAGGCTTAGTTTTGAGTTCGCGTTTAGGAGCCAGTGAAGTTGGTTTCGATATGACTTCTCCAGGTGGATTCCAAGGTATGTAACATGATCAGATTGAGAAAAATGGAAATTGTTTAGTTTCAATGTTGGACAAGTGCTAAAATTCAGTGTGAAAGTTACCTGTGTGCATTTGGCCTCATTGACTTTTATTCTCCAGTCAGAGAGAGCCAAGATTCTACTCATTATAGCGGTATCGTCGGCAAAAGTGGATGTTAGCACGTTTGGGCTGGTAGGGATATCTGCGGCAAACAAAAGGTAAAGGATAGGCCCCAGGACGCTTCCCTGGGGCACACCTGCTAGTATTTCGCGGTCATCGGTAACGTTTTGCCCACATTTGACTCTGAATCTGCGGTTTTCTAAGTAAGACTCAAGAATTTGATGCTTATTTGCTTGTAATTATTTGCAAATTGTAGGTCAAGCCACAGCGCCAGACTAAGTGAAATGTTTGAGCAACATCCAGAAATACGGCGCAGAAATATTCTCGCCGTTCAAATGATTTTTTAATTGGGTCAGATGCTTATTTGCCGGTAAGTATTTGCAAATTTTGTAGGTCAAGCCAAAGTGCCAGACTAAGTCAAATGTTTTAGCAACATCCAGAAATACGGTGCAGCAATATTCTCGCCGTTCAAATGATTTTTCAATTGGGTTGTGACCTTCCCGGAATCCAAACTGATGGTCTGGTATTATGTTATTTGACACGAGGACAGGAACTTTTATTTTCGATAAAAGAACTTTTTCAAATAGTTTGGATTAACAGCGAAGCAAACTGATCGGCCTGTATGAGGAAGGTATTGATTTGTCCTTTGCTGGCTTAAAAATCATTTTAATCAGAGAAATTTTCCATACTTTAGGAAAGTAACCATGTCTCAAAATTGAGTTAAATAATTTTGCCAGGAACTTCACAGCAATATAGGGAAGTTCCAAGATCATTTTAGGAGCGTTAAGATCATATCCAGGTGCTTTACCTGCATTCACGGTTTCTGTAATGACATTCAGGACTTCATTTGCGTTAGTAAACAATGGAATTACGGCAGACATTTTACATCAGGTGGAAGGAGGTCGCTACTTGGGCGAAATACCTTGGACAGATGGTTTGCAAAAACATTGGCTTTTTCCTCTTCTGATATTGCTCACTCGCCAATTGCGTCGCGTATTGGAAATTGCGTTTTGGTGGGCATACTAGTATTTCTTAATGTTTTCCATAATGAGAATTCGGTTGAAGCTGTCGGAGTTAAACTTGAAATGAAACTAGCATGCTGGATACTGTCTTCATTTCTAAGCCTAACTTGAAACCAGATATTTATTTCTTACTTATGAAGGCAAAACTGAGGGGAAAACCGCCGCACAATAGCTCGGAGTCGATTTTCTTCGATCAAAGTTCAATAACATTTGATATATTAAACCTCGCAGCCAATTAGCTTTCTGACGAAACCGAAATCGCGATAAAATCAGTGGGCATCCACGCAAAATAAAATGTTTAATGATTTATAGTAATAATGATACTCATATTTACTAAAACTGGCGTGGACAACTTTATTGTATAGTAGGCATTATAGTCCGAATGTTCCAAAATGCCTACTTGAAATAGGTTTTTGGATCTCCTTCGACGGGCTGTAAATGTACTAAGGATTTTAAAATTATCATTTTTTTTGTAAAATCGGTTGAACATGCAGGTCTGAGCTATGTCTTAATCTAAAGCCGTGTCATTTCATAAAGACTGGATGTTTTAAGTTTCTTCTAGAGCTAAAAACATTAAATTGGATGAACTGATTTCCATCAATTTCCTAAACTTTGGTCCTTAGGCCAAAAAAGTGGCTTGTGCCAAAGTTTATCAAGATTAGGTGCAGTATGTGGCTCAAAGAATAACATAAAATCAATGTGTATGGAACTATATTTAATCTAACTTCTGGTTAGATTCAGTTTGAGAGTAGACGCAAAAAACGCAATGACAAAACATTAGTCGGTATTTTCAGTCAAAACATTTTGTCATACATTACATGTCCCGTACAACATATTACAATCCACAACGGTCTTGATCTTACCGTTCGTGACGTTATTGGCCTGATGGCTATGAGTGAACTCATTTACAGCTGCATTATTCAGCCTCGCGTTAGTGCTAAGCGAGCACTTGTTATTGCTTGGACTTTTGCCTATGGGATCGTGTTATGGTCTGGTACGCGGAATAAATTATTGGTTTTCGGATCTTCGATTTCAACTCTCAGTCCCGTACTTTCCCATAGCTACAAGTCATCCGTACGAGGGTTGCTATATATATTCTGGCCTTCGTGTTGCCTGGCGCCATCTTATATTTCCATTGGAAAGTTTGAAATTTTTTAGCATAAACGTACTCAGAACTTTTTGACGTACGACCATCATTTGTGTTGTTTAGAGTGACTTGAAAAAATCAATTTGGCAAAAAATGGAATTAACTCGTGAACTTTTTTGTGCGATCATTTTTCACAATTTTTAACGTGAATTATCACGACAAGATCTTTGTATGGCGATGAAGTACCATCCTATAGCACTGTGAAAAACTGGTTTAATAAATTCCATCGTGGCCGACGCCACCGTTAGATAGAGGCATCCTTGGGCATTTCCTTTACGAGCATACATTCGATATTCCATGAACACCTGGCCGTAAAATGGTTTGTTCTCGTTGTTACATTGTCACAATTTGACAATCGCTCAAAAAAGGCTCGTGTCGATTGGTGCAAAGACATTTTAAAAAAACACGATCGCGGTGCTTCAAAAGACGTTTATAAGATCGTCACAGGTGACTAATCATGGATCTATGAGTATGAGCCCGAAATAAAACAGCAATCGATCGTGTGGGTCTTCTAAGACGAGCCAAATCGAACGGAAGTTGTTCGTGGAAGAAGCACTGCAAAGCAAATGGTCGCCTGTTTCTTCGCCAAAACTGGTCATGTGGCAACTGTTCCACTTGAGCAACGTAGGACGGTCAATTCTGAGTGGTACACCACAATTTGTTTGCCTGAAGTCTTCGGAGAAATTTTAAAAACGAACAAGATAAGACGAATCATTGTGCACCATGACAATGCGAGCTCTCACACATCGGCTCAAACCAGCGTCGTTTTGACCGGCCAAAACGTCGAATTGATGGGTCATCCGCCGAACAGCCCTGACTTGGCACCCAATGATTTCTTTTTAATGCCACACATCAAGAAAAATTCGGGGTCAACGATTTTCGTCGCCAAAAGATGCTGTTGAAGCGTTCAAAAACCATGATTTGGAGGTGTCTCAATCGGAGAGGAAAAAGTGCTTCGACAATTGGTTTGACACATTCAAAAGTGTATAAATCACGCTGGAGAATACTTTGAAAAACAATAAAACCATTTTGATGTTAAATATTCGCATTTTCATTATTGGGCCAGAAATATATAAGTATATGCAGCGCTCGTATATGAGTTTAGAGCCGGATAATAGTCCCAGTCGCAATTAATTTTACTATAGAAGCCTAACTTCACTCCAGATACTAATTTTTAACTTATATAGGAAAACCATTTTAGCGGTAACACTGTCGCACAGTATTTCAAAATAGATTTTCCATGATCTAAGTTCAATAACATTTGATCAATAAACCTGTCACCCTAGTAGCTTTCTGATAAAACCGAAATCGCGATAAAAGCAGTGGGCAGCCACGATGATGCCGTAAAAATCTTGTCTTCTAAAGTATAATAATTAGCGTTCGGAATTGTATGCAGTATAAAATGAGTTTAAAGCGAATAACTGCACTATAAAATTGAAAAATATGCAGTATGGGAGGAAACTTTGAGGAAAGACTCAAAAAGTATGCACTAAAAAATATTGACAATATTTTTTGAGATCAGCTCTTTCTCTAATTAAGATAAAAGGAGGCATTTCGAGATCGAAAAAACTTGAACTTAGCGGTAATTTTGTTGGTCTCAAAAATTATACACGCTGTAAACGAAAGTGCAGCACTGACAGATGAAAAGGTGCATTTTTAGAGGACACACCCAAACTAATATCGAGATTACCTGCAATGTGCTCAATCTTTTTGAACCAAAATTGTTAACTATTGTAGTCAAACTAATATCGAGAATATCTGCAATGTGCACAATCTTATGGAACCAAAATTGTTAACATTCATTTCCCTGGCTTATGGATAAAACTCTCCTGTGCTCTAATTGAGTAAAAAGGTAAACGTATGTTGCGATTTTGTGGTCCGCCGTGGTATAATGGAAGTGTGCATGACTAAAAAGATTTAAAAATCTTGGTACGAACATCTACCGATTTTCAGCGGCGAATATCCACCTCAAAATTTCTGGCGACTTTACGAATTAAAGATTTATCTCTAAGCCATTTAAAAACTTCTCTATAAAAAGTAATATTTCTTCGGAGCCAGCGTTAGACAGTAGGTCCCGGTCAGTGAGTAAAAGAATTGAATCGTGCAAAAGTTTGAAAAAAGTTCCCCTTGTTTCTTAATGGGTTGTTTTTTTTTTGTTAGTTTATTGATTTTATGTTTGAATTCATACATTATTACTACAATAAAAACTAGTCAACGATAACAATAATTTTATTTATACACTGTCTCTGTAGGAGCTCTCAAGTAGAATATACTTATATATTAAAACTAGATACATTTTTTTTTTATTTTTTTATGTTTTTCGGTTTGTAAATCTACAAAAATTTTATGAAATGTTTTGTGATGAAGAAATTTCAAAAACTTCACCTTATAATAGAATTTTATTAAAATAGATTGTCTTAAAAGTAAAAGGAAACAATACGAGTCTGTCACTGTTACACTTAGTGGGTTGTAGTGAGACTTAAGTAAGTTGCGATTTGAGATTCATTTTATTCAAAATTATTTTAAATTTTAGTAGGGATTTTTTTTATTATTATTTACGTATTTTGTTAAGTGTGGCACAAATTTGCATTTTAGAAAAATGTGCACAAAAGAGAATTTAGAATAAATTAGAATAGAATTCTAATCCCTTATTATTTGAAAAAATAACCAATTTGGTCCATTTTTTTATAAATAGCCGTTCTTAAGCATAAAATCAATGTATTGAAAACACCTTAAGGAAAGTAGATATACAGGGTGGCTGATTGAAGCCGCTACAAAAAAATTAATATTTTTTTTTGTTTTATGAATCTGGTTAATTTTTGTTTTTATTTTGCAAATTGATTTTTAAATTTAACAGAAATGGATAACTGGGACACTGAACAAGAATTTGGATTGTCCGCCGCTATCGGAAGAGAGTATAGGCGCAGGTTTGGCAACAATTCTCCGCAGATGGACTATAATGAGAATTGTTAACAATTTTGCCGAGCATGAGACAGTCAACAGAAACCCTTCAGTTCGGAGGGAGGAAACAATCGCCGCTGTAGCTGCTGCCATACAAAACAATCCAAGAGTTTCGACAAGCAGCTAATCTGCTCAAATGGGTATTTGCAGGCAGTTATTGCAGTCAATTATGTGCAAAGATTTGAACTAATTCCCATATAAAATCCAACAAACTGAACGCAGCAGACTTCCCGATTCACTTAGATTTGTGCCAGAAGATGCTTCAAATGGTGGAAGAGGAAGGGAACATTTTGAACTGTCTTTTTATGTCTGACGAGGCCCATTTCGATTTAAAAGGCAACATAACGAAACAAAATTGTCGAATATGGAGTGTTTCCAACCAACAGATAGTGCATGATTGGAATTGCATCCACTTCGTGTCACAGGGTGTTGTGCAGTTTCATAACGTTGCATTGTCGGGCCCTACTTCTTCGAAGAAAACGGTCACGCCGTTACGGTTACTGTAGACCGTTACTTGAGCATGTTGGGAGAGATTTTCTATCCAGAATTATGTCGAATGAGAATTTCTTTGAACTCTGTGTAGTTTCAGCAAGACGGTGCAACTCATCACATAGCCCGGCCAGTTGTGATAGAATTGCAACGAAAATTTCACAATAAGTTGATATCAAGAGATTTTACATTCCGTTGGCCCCACAGGTCCCCTGACCTTACTGCTCCTGACTTTTCCTTGCAGGGTTTTTGCAAACAGGAAGTCTACAAAGGAAAACCAACAAATTTGAATAAACTAAAGCAATCCATTCGAGAAACAATTGCGGCTATTCCTATCTCAACTCTCCAAGCAATAATGAACAACTTTTTGGTAAGATGCCGCACATGGATCAACGAGCAGGAAGGGCATTTAAATTTCAATATTTTTACAACTTATTAAGCTTTATTTAATAAAATTGAATGAGCTTTAGCACGAATAAAAGAAAAATGAATTCCATACACTAAATAGAAAGTTATTTGAGTTTTTTTATGTAGCAATATTTGTCAGCCACCCACATGTTTATTTTATAGATCGATTAAAAATCACTTTCTAATTTCATAGAGCGATGTCCATCTGCCTGTCTTTATTTTTTGTGTGGAAGTGATGTCGTGCTATTATCAAGTAACCCTGGTCTGACTTTCTTTTTTTCGTTACGCTGGATGAGTGGAATCTTCTTAAGTGTGGTTAAATTTTAAGAGCCAATGTTGAATGTCAGCCACACCTAAACGTCAAGTTTGTTTCTGCGTTTCATTTAATGTTTCCCAATTTCAGAATAATTCAATTTGAACCGTGCAAAGACACACAAGCGAGCAACGCGTTAAAGTTATTCAGGCTTATTATTTAATCGTCTAAATATGCGTACAATCGAAAAATCGTGCAAAAATTTGATCAAACATGGTCTGTAGGAGATGTGAAAACACCAGAGCATGCTCGTATAGCTCGTACTGCAGAAAATTTGCTGCTGCTTGCGATAGAGTGTCTGAAGAGCCGTCCTCCTCAACTCGTCGTCGTGCCCATCAACTGCACCTCTCACGCTCGTCGTTAAAGAACTTTATACATAAAGACTTGCAATTACACGCTTAAAAGAAGCAATTGACTCGAGAACGAAAGCCTCTAGACCATTCCAAACGTCGTCAATGGTCAGAATGCTGGCAAGAAATGTCAAAAGAGGATGTCCGGCCCTTAAAATTTAACCACCCTATAAATACACTGCATAATTTGTACGAATCTCCGCTGGCGCCTACGTACTCAAACACACCCTTTCAATACCAACGGCTTTGTGCTCTTCGAAAGCCTTTTCTGTCTAGAACCAGAGTTTCTTTCTGCGTCGTGTTTATTTTGGCCAACTTTTTTGCTGCCAAGTCATTTGGAAGGATCCCTGCCACAACGCTTGCTGCATCATGAGTAATCTAGTAATCGACAATAAATCGTTGCTGGCATTGGGATTGAGTGCATTAGTTACAATAGGTGATCTGTGTAAGAGTATCGAATTAGTCACTCGTGAAAACAGTTCTTTACATGCCATCATTCTGGACAGAACATTCGAGACGCTAGTTGCTTTATTGCAAGCAGTTTTCTTGAAGTTCGGACGATCATATATTACAAGCCCAGGTAATTTATGGTCTCTTTGAATTTATTTGTAATCACCCCACTTTTGAAGTAAGAGCTTCTCTTATTATTTCCCCATTTATAAGATCAACTTCTTTTTTAAGGTTCTAAAAGATGTACGCAGAAAAAAATATGGTTGTGGTGATAATATTCGAAGAGGATAATGTTATTGTTGGGTATATGATTGTGCTACAACAATATTATGATCCTCACAACAATAGTATGATTCAAATACAACCATACTATGATCCTCACAACAATAGTATGATTTATACATAACCATACTATGATCCCCACAACCATAGTATGATTCACACTCAACCATACTATGATCTCCACAACCATAGTATGTTTCACATACAACCATAGTATGATCCTCACAACCATAGTATGTTTCATTACAACCATAGTATGATCCTCACAACCATAGTATGATTCGCACGCAACCATGTTATGATCCCTACAACCATAGTATGATCACACACAATTATACTATGATCCCCAATATAATTTATTAGAATTTGTTTACGTTGTCGACAATAGATGTGGTCCCTAATATTATTTATTAGAATTTGTTTAAGTTGTCGACAATAGATTTGAATTATGAAAATGATTCAAAAAATACATTAAATTCAAAATAATAGGAGTGATTTATATCACAGTAGAAAAAATAAGTTTAAATAAACGTAAGCGTTTTTATTACAAATATTTCAGTTAAACAAAGGCAAAGCAGCTTTTTTAAAAAAAATTAATTTCGATAAAAAAGTACTATTAATGCATTAGATCCGTACCAATAACATTTGTTCTTAAATGCATTTTTAAATGAAGAAAAATTACAATCATATAGTATGATTGCCGTAATCATATTATTGTTGAGATAAAATGCAAAACACAATACTTTTGTCGCACCAACCATATTTATATTGTTGCTATCACCAATTTTTTTTTTTTTTAAATTGGGCAATAATACTATTGTTACATTTTAACAATATTAATATTGCAGCAATTATACTTTTGTCAAAACTAAATTCAGTTAACAATGCTATGGTTGCGACGAACATACTTTTATTGTCGTGACCATGTAGTAACCATGTTTTTTCTCTGCGTGTGGGCGATTTAATATTTTAAATTTGAATCGGCTGTAAAAAATGTATGATAATTTTTTCAAATTTTTTGGTTTTATTGGAAAGGTTGAACTTTGTCATTTAATAATGGAACACAATATGGTTCATAAGACTACTGGCTCGGCAGTACCTCATCCGATCAACCCAATTTTTCACTACATTTGCGATTGTTTTGGGTTGAATCCCTTCAATGGCAACTTGAGTTTGTTTCTCGACTTCAATTGTCTCTGGTTGCTTTGTGTAACATTTATCCTTAATTGCTCCACAAAGGACTCAAATCACAGCTTTGAGGCGCCCAATCACATGACATCACATTTTCGGCTGATTATTTGACTGATTATTACCAGTATGGATGTGTGACAAGTGGCCCCATCGTGTTGAAACCAAATGGTGTCTACTTGTATGCTTTACTTTTAAATTTTTGGAAACAAATTTTTTTTGAGCATGGCGCGATAACGCTAACCGTTGAGGGTAACTGCGGCTCCTTGCCCATTTTCATAGAAAAAAGGTCCAAAGATGCCGCCAGCCCAAAATTCAAACAAAACATTGAATCGTTGTGGATGCATTGGCTTCTCAAAAGTAACGTGAGGGTTCCCTGAAATCCATATGCGGCAATTTTGCTTATTGACATAGCGACCGGGAAGAAAATGAGCTTCATCTGAAATCATCATTTTTCGTTAAAATTCTTCGTCTCCTGCCAAACAATCTTCAGCCCATTGTGCGAATCGAAAAGGAATCGGATGGTGTTCCACACGCAGAAAAAAAGTATGGTTGTGATGACAATATTCGAAAAGGATAATACTATTGTTGGGTATATGGTTGTGCTACAACAATATTATGGTCCTCACGACAATAGTATGTTTCATATACAACCATGGTATGGTCCTCACAACCATAGTATTATTCACACGCAACCATGCTATGATCCCAACAACCATAGTATGATAACACACAATTAAACTATGATCCCCAATATTATTTAATAGAATTTGTTTGAGTTGTCGACAATAGATTTGATCCACAATATTATTTATTAAAATTGGTTTAAGTTGTCAACAATAGATTTGAATTATGAAAATTATTCAAAAATACATTAAATTTAAAATATTAGGAGTGATTTATTTCACAGTAGAAAAAATAAGTTTAAATAAGCGTAAGCGTTTTTATTAAAAATATTTCAGATAAACAAAGCCAAAACAGCTTGTTTAAAAAATTTTAATTTCGATAAAAAATGTACTATTATTGCATTAGATCTGTACCAACAACATTTGTTCTAAAAAGCATATTTAAATGAAGAAAAATTACAATCATACAGTATGATTGCCGTAATCATATCATTGTTAACATAAAACGCAAAACACAATACTTTTGTCGCTCTAACCATATTTATATTGTTGCTATAACCACATTTTCATTTTTAAATTTGGCAATAATACTATTGTTACATTTCAACAATATTAATATTGCAGCAATTAACCTATTGGCAAAAATAAATTCAGTTAACAATGCTATGGTTGCGACGAACATACTTTTGTTGTAGAGAACATATTATTATTGCCGTGACCATGTAGTAACCATGTTTTTTCTCTGCGTGCATTATTAAAAGACAAATTTCAACCTCTCAATTAGAGCAGAAATGTGAAAAAGTTATCTGTTCTTTTAAACTTTTATCAGTATTTTTTTTTACAGCTGATTCAAATTTAAAATGTTAAATCGCCCACCCTATATATCGACACATTACTTATCCATTATCAGTAAGTACTTATTTTTGGCTTCAAAATAATATTTAGCATAATGCGATGCCATTGTAATGGGTTTTTGGAAAAATTACTTTAATTGGCGTTTTCTTAAATTTTGGTAATTCTTTTTCTCTTAAATCAAAAACAAACTTGGTCTATGCGAAACAAACATACTGACCGAATAATCAAAATGTGTGACGCAGTGACTTCGATAAAATCGCTATGCCATTATATTCATTAAACCATCCCCTGCAGCATGGATGTGCGTGCGTATGTTAGGTGTAAAAGGCAAATTCATCAGCCATGATTAAGTTAAAATTTGCTACAGGTTCATTCACCAGCTTCTCCGAATAAACGAATTTCTGTCTGCCCGTCTATCTGTACGCAAGTATAAGTAAAAATGTTTGAAGACATTTAAATTCCATTTAAAAACTTTTTAATTTTCTTAATGTAAACATGGGGCAGCGTCATTTCATCCCTCGCCAACAGCACTGGCATGCCAGGCCTACTCGGATGTCCTTAACAAGGTACAAGTAAACATAAGTAGGCACAAATGACAACAGGAGTGAATTTTGGATTCTTTTGATACACCAGCGAAGTCTATACCCGTAACAAAAACACAGACACCCTAAAACTGTCAAGTCACCCATGCTGACCGGCCTTCCAAGAAACCAGTGACAACAACCAAAAAAAAAAACTTGAAAACGATTTCAATCATTTATATGCACGACCGGACTTTTAGACCTTAATCTAGTATAGAACACAGGTAACAATCTTTGCTTTCCCTTTCTCAGTGCCGCAACGGATACGAGGAGTATTTGCTTGTTTGCTTTCATAAATTCGTTGAGGGAAAGTAGCTTTTAATGTTATTAAAAACAACAACACGTTAATGATGATGATAAGGAACAATTACACACGTCTCTAGTGTTGACTTTGAATGGAGACGCCAACGACCCGCACTCACCGGCTGACTGACTGGGCATTATTTGCTCAAATGATGATGCATGTTATTTTGAAACCCAAGGTGGTGGAGGTAGAGAGATGCACCATGACCCATGAAAGGTGGATGGAGGCGCTGGCGGCACTACTGGTTTTTCAATTTTTTTTTCTGTTGCCTTTAATCTATTTTTGTTTCTTTTGAATCTGGCTTGTAAGCAGATGTATCCGAATGGTTTTACAATCTGGAGCATGAACGCTGTTGATTTATATCTGACTTTTGTTTTGTTGCTATTAAATGCAGACTTTGTTTTTGGCGGGTTATTCTCAAGCCCTTCTAATTCTAAATACAGCAACGCCGACGTGGTTACAAAATTGCTCTGATATCAGATGAGGGATACACTCAGAAAATTCGGCCTGTTGAAAAGGTCATGAGTTGTTTACAAAGTTTTGCTTTATCCGGAATTTCTCGTTTACCGGCACAATAAGGGAGTTTATATTTAAATTTTTTGCCACCGAATGGTGGAGGATGCCATTCTTCAAGCATGTCATCAGTGCAACAGAATGTTAGTGAGCTGGAATTTCAGTATATGAAACGTTATACTGGGTGGGCTATTTAAAATTGTATATTAAAATCGGCTGTAAAAAAATACACTGATAATTTTTTCAAATATCTGGTTTTAATGGAAATATTAAACTTTGTCATTTAATAATGGAACACAAAATTTCAGTACATTTTCCATTGTTTCGAGTAGAATCTCTTCAATGGCAACTTCGATTTCATGTTTCAACGCTTCAATTGCCTCTGGATGCTTATCGTAACATTTATCGTAAATAGCTCTCCACAGAAAATAATCCAAAGGGTTCAAATCACAGGTCCGAGGCGGCCTATTAATATCACAATTTCGGCTGATTATTCGATTTTCAAGAACAGTGCGAAAATAACGATGCACAGTGGGGTATTTGACTACCATAACGGCGCTTAATTGAAAAATGAAAACAGGTATTTCCGATTATATATTGGTACTCCATAATTGTATACAAAATTCTACATCACTAATTGATAGAATGGATAAGATATGTTATTTGCTTCTTCTTCTGTGTTCCGTCAAAAGTGGAATTTTTTTTTTTCGATTTTTTTTAAACTCTCTCAGAAAGTGACGGGCTAACGGGGTATGTTCAGTTCTTCTATTGAAATGGGTGTGTCCAATGTTGTAAATTTATTTATGATCCTACTTAGTAGATGTATAAGGCGTTAGCACTTCGGTGTGTCTGGTTTTGATTTATTATTTTTAAGTACAAACAAAAGTGACAATTAAAACGTGTTGTTCCAAAAGGAATATATAAAGATTTAACCCCATTTTATTTTCACAGCAACATTAAAAAGATTACGAATACCATGAAGCAACATTTTTTAAAATTATAGCTTTTATTACATTTGTTCATAACTAATAGAAAAGTATTACATAACACAATGTTATCAACTGTATTCTCATGTTAGTTCGAATTTAAATTAAGTTACGACCAACATACGATATAATAAATTTTTGTTGAAATATCTGTAAGGCTTTATAAAGCCGGTCAAATGTTTGGGGATTGTATGGACGAGGCATTATTTTGGTATCTGAGGGGTTTGCATTCACAGAGTTATATTAATATAGCCTTATGTCGGTTGAAAATATTTTTTCGGCTGTCGGTTTTTAATTTTTTTACTCATTTCTCGGCAATTAATGATAAAAGATGGAGCTCTTTGAGGGCTATCATATTGATATTTTAAGGTTCCGCGTGGGATATACACATCGGAAGTTATAGCACAATATCGGATGTAAATATATACTTTTGAAATACTATAATCCCTATTTTCGCCAGTTGATTACCGATTTTAATGAAATTAACTGCAATAGAAAGACCTCAGTTAGGGCTATCAAATTGATCAGCAGTATTCGATGCTTCGAAGAACGAAATTAGTTATTTTATTGTCATTGATTGGTAACCAACGCATAATTCTAATAAAAGCTATTAGTTGCCACATGTCCGTGATGTAACAATCTGAATGACAAAGCTTTATATACAGTATCGGACATAATATATTGGACTAAATTTAAATTTGCATTACACCTCACAAACATATAAAATAATTCAAGTTTAAAGAGAAATATGCATTCAAATTCAAAATATAACTTTAAACAAATAGGATTTCTTCTACATTTAATAAAAACCTTTGCAATGAAATAACTAAAATAATTCCAAAATTCACGTGACAAAACATATTGAACCAAACAATGCAATCAATATTTTGTGGAAAATCATTGGTTTTAGAGGACGGCTGCACATCGTCTGGGCTTGGCAGCAATAAGGTTGTCTATCGTTTTTTTTCTGGAATCTTCCAAGTCTACAAAAAGTTTTTTCTTATCTCCTCCCACACCTTCTCTATTTATCTTTTTATTAACTATTTCCCATAAATTTTAAATCGGATTTAGGTTCGGAGATTGAGCTGGCCACTTCATTACTTGAATATCTTCCTTTTCAAACCAATCTTTTACATGTCTTGATGTGTGTTTCAGATCATTGTCCTGATGAAATTGCCATACCAGTGGCATATTTCATTCTGCATGGGGAAGCATAACACTTTGCAAGATTTCTTGGTACATGAATCTATCCATAATCCCAATTATTTGGGTATGGGTCCTAGTCCATTACCAGAAAAGCAACCTCAGACCTTTACATTACCTCCCCCATGTTTTACAGTACCTTGGCAATATCGTGGATCTAACCTCTTATTTATTGGTCTCCGTACTCTCTTCATTCCATCAGAACATTTTAAATTAAATTTTGATTCATCCGAAAATAAATCTGTCTATACTTCTGTATAGACCAACTGATGTGTTCTTCGTCAAATTTTATTCGAGCTTTTCTATTTTTTCCGATATAAATGCCGCACATGCTCTTCTTTGTACGGTTTGACTGCTTATATTTAAGTTGAGAGTTTCTAGCACTCTCGGAGATGATTTATCCGGATATTTTTTTGAACTCTCTAACTATTCTTGCATCGTCTTTCGATGTTGTGGCCCTTGGTCGGCCACCGCAGTGAACATTTTCAAGAATTCCGGTTGTTGTAAACTTTTTTATAATGAAGCTGACGGTTGATTTCGGTAAACCACACTTTTGCAAATATCTTTTTGTGATAATCCGGTTTGAAAATCATTAATTATTAATTCTTTGAACTGTGCGTTGTATTTATTTGGCGCCATTTTTACTTTTACTTTAAAAATTAATACAAAATTTCACTATTCATTTCGTAGGCATCTTTAACTTTTGTAAATTATTAAACGATTATCAATAGCTAATTATTGCATCACATGTTCCGATATTCTTTTAAGCCCTATTATTCTATGCTACAAATTGTTAAGGGACATTTGCAGCTTTGTTTTGATAACATTTGCAATAGTCCATTTTTTTTGTCGCGACCTTTTCAAGTAATTCGAGTTCATTCTGATGATGACTGTACGAAATCCAATCAATACTTACCTTTTTGAAATATTTTTGCTAGCTAAAAACGTAACGAAGTATACATGGGACAGCGCATAGAGAATGGGACCTAAGGGTAACAAAATCAATTTTCATTTTTTTTCTTTTTTGATGTGGACAACATCTGAGCATCGAATGAGACCGATCACATACCCCAAAAGTGCAAATAGAAAGGGACCTAATCTTTTAAATGGCTCTCCTGAACAAAACTGGTTTTTAACCTTAGGTCCCTTTCTATTTTGCGTGTCACACTTATTAATTTGAAACCAAATTACAAGTTACGTTTTATAATTGTGAGCTCAAAGTGCAAAATACTATAAATATAATTTCAGTTCAATATGTTTTGTCCGACACTGTATGTCATCCCATAATACAAGGAGCCTTTTACCCATTGTCATCTTTGCCGAATACTAGTCGTTCGTTATGAGTTGTGCCAAAGTTCTTGAAAATTGGCTGTAATATGTGGCTTTTAGAGCCAAAGACCTACAACACCTGAAATCGGTTTAACCTATGTGTGCAATCTATATATCCAATGTATATATCCAAACAGATGTTCTCCAATTTCAATAGAGCATGTCCTTTGTGCGAAAAATTTACTTACGTACATTTTATTAAGATTGGATCACATGCTAGATGGGAAGAAAACAATCTGAAGGGCGGATATGGAGACATAGTTTAATTGAATTTGCCCGTTACTCTGAGTCGACCTGTGCGTTTTTAGATTAGGAGACCTCGAATAAAAAAAAATACACGTGGATACAAATATTAGCCTTCACGGCTAAACTAACTTGTAATACCATACGCCACAGAGATTGGTATACAAACCATTATGTGAATTGTTTTTACTTACGGTTCCGACTTCTGTTATACATCTTATAATCCCACGAACTTTTCTTACTTTAAATTATTCATCTTTAACTTATATTTTACCTCGAGTATAAGCCAATACCCGCCGAACGGAAACTGAAAAAGTAAAATATCCCTTTTTATGTTCTTACACACACACACAGACACATACGAGTACTAGCATACTCATTCGTTCCCGTTATCTAATCTATAAATCTAATGTTTTGTTAACAGAAAAATGCGAAGCCTATCATTGTTTAAAGTATCAGTGCAAGATTTATTACCGGCATTTCATTGATTGTAAGCCGGCGGTATGTGGCATGCTAGGGTATGAGCGTGCATGTATGTGTTACATTGTATTATCTTAAGTCAACAAAGGACGAGAGAAAGATGACAAAGGATTGCAAATATTGTAGCTACCAATATACAGACACACACTCACGCACATGTATTTGAAAATCTTAACTTTATAAATCGCCTGATTTGCGCAAAAGAAAATTTTCATTTTTAAAGTCATTGGGGCTTTTTTGTGCTCAAACATACAGTTTCCGCAGCTAATATTTGACGGGTAAGGCTAAATGTTGAATCGTTTTTAATTGGTTTTCATAGTGTGTTTCGGGGAGTTTTCATTCAAGGCATAAACTATACCTAATAAAGGTGAATATCAGAATTACGCAGGAGTTCCATAGAATGAATGGTTCAATTCCATTTGCAATTCCTTGAAATATTGGTCTGCGACCAGCAAAATACAAAAAGTCATTGTTTCGGGTCAAATCTCTTCAATGGCAACTTAAATTTTAAGTTTCAACACTTCAATTGTCTCTGGATGCTTTGCGTTACATTTATTCTCAATGGCGTCCCACAGAAAATAGTCCAAAGGGCTCAAAGGGCACAGCTCCGAGGTGGTTATTCGATTTTCAAAAAGATTTCCATTTCAATTAAATTATATCTTGATATTTAAAAATGTAATTTATCTATCGGCTATTCCGGTAAACACTGATTTTGGGACATATGTTACCAATGTCACGTATAGTTTTTCTTAAGTTTTGTTCCAAAGGCGCTGTATTGCAGATACACTCCCCGTCACATGAATAGGACCACCACACGCAGAAAAAAAGTATGGTTAAGATGACAATATTCGAAGAGTATCATACAATTGTTGGGTATATGGTTGAGACACAACAATATTATGATCCTCACAACAATAGTATGATTCACACATAGCCATACTATGATCCCCATAAACATAGTATGATTCACACTCAACCATACTTTGATCTCCACAACCATATGATCCTCACCATCATAGTATGTTTATCATACAACCATAGTATGATCCTCACAACCATAGCATGATTCACACGCAACCATACTATGATCCCCACAACCATAGAATGATTCACACTCAACTATACTATGATCCCCAAAATTATTTGTTAGGATTGGTTGTTGTTATTCAAAAATAGAGATTTTAATTAAGTATGTTATTTTAAATTGCATTATTAGTTCATAGCCAGATTTGAGGCCATGTTTTTATTAAACATTTTATTTAAGAAACAAAAATATATATTCCAACGGTCAAAAATACTTTTAGTTGCCAGCAGGGGTGAATGCTACTTCCCCATCCATAGACACCAAGTAACGAATGTGAATAAACCATGATTATTGGCTATATACTTAAGTCCAGGCAGATTTTAAATAAACGAGAACCAGTCGGTAGTAGAGTATTTCACCTAACAAAGTAAACACAATAAAAATCCCTCGAACTATCTTCCGATTGTTGTTGTTTTTTTTAATGGACATCAACCATTCACTGTATCGTTTGTATGTGTTTTTTGTATATCAAAAAAACATACACACACATATACATGCATGCTCTATAAAACCTGTTTTGATATGTTCATAGTCGCAACCATACTGTATGATTGCCGTTATCATAATATTTAAACAACGAAACTTTTGTTATGGTTGCTACAACCATATTTTCATTTCTAAATTTGACAATAATACTATTGTCACATTTAAACAATAGTAATATTGCCACAATCATATTGTTGTCAAAATGAAATTCGAAAAATAATACTATGGCTACGACGAACATGCTTTTATTGTAGAGAACATTTTATTGTTGCCGTGACCACATAGTAACCATATTTTGCTCTGCATGTAGGAGATCGCAAAAGGAATATGCGAGCTTTACGAGCTCCTAGTAAGATAGCTCAGCGTCTTGAAGCGCGAAGAAGGCCTTAAAAAGTAAGCTCTATACAGGGCGCGATAAATGTAGGCATACATTGCAAAATTGGGATTAAGCGATTATAACTGAAATAAAAACAATTTCGGACTGTGAATAGATCAGTCTACCATAGGTTTTTTAATACCAGATCAGTCCACAGGTATTGCATTTGTTATTGTATTAAATGAGAAAGTAAAACATAGGTTGGAGATACAAACAAGAATTTATAGCACTTAATTTAGGATATTATAATTCCTACCAAATTATCGGTTCATTCAAACATATCCACTATTACCTAGTAGGGTCATAAACACTGTTACAACATTGAACACACCCATTTCAATAGTACAACTGAACATACACCGTTAATGTCATAGGGGTTTTGAAAGCTAACCTCAATAGCGTTAGACTCTAACGGGATTTAAAATTGTTTCAGCTTTCATCATGGAGTGGTCAGATTATGAGAACCGTATCGCTGTTATAGCGCTTTTCAAGTCTGAAACGAAAAAAAGTGATATTTTCAAAACGCTCCGGGCACTAGGGATTAGCCGCATGTTTGTCTACCGATACATAAAACTGTTTGAGGCGACTGGAGATGTAAAAGACCGCCACCGGTCGGGCCGCCCACGCTATGTTCGAACAGCGCATGTCATCAAAGCCGTTAAACCAAGAATTCACAGAAATGCGCTCCGAAAACAGAAAATCAAGGCCCGTGAGATGAAATTCACGCAAAAGTCCATGAGTCGAATCATTAAAAAAGACTTGAGACTTGAAGCTTTCAAACGACGTATCGGACATTTATTGATTGCAGTTAAAAAAAATAGAATTGAAAAATGCAAACGTCTTTTGGTGAAGCACGCTGATAACTTGCACAGAAAAATTTTGTTCACCGATGAAAAAATTTTTAACGTTAAAAAAAATTTAACAAGAAAACTGATAGAGTGTTTGAGCGGTCATCTTAGGAAGCATCTGAACTGATCCCAAGGGTGGAAAAGGGTCATCACCCATCTTCACTCATGGTTTGGTGGGGTGTCTCTTACGATGGGGTCACTGACCTGCATTTCTGCGAACATGGAGTCAAAACATCGGCCAAAGTTTACCAGGAAACCGTTTTGGAGGCTGTTGTGAAGCCTCTTAACAATTCCCTGTTCCAAAACCAGCCATGGACTTTCCAGCAGGATTCTGCGTCGGCCCATATGGATTAAACGCCCCAAGCCTGGCTTCGAAACAATTTGCCAGCGTTCATTTCCTCTAAAGAATGACCCTCAGGCAGTCCAGATTTGAACCCATTGGATTACAAATTGTGGACGGTTTTAGAGGACAAGGTTTGTCACAAAATATACCCCAACATTGGATCTCTTAAGACTGCTTTGGTTCGAGCTGGGGCCAATTTTCCAATGGACGTGGTTCGTGCAGCTATTGACGATTGGCCAGTACGACTTAAGGCGTATGTAAAGACAAAAGGCGGACATTTCGAATAAGTAGATTATTTTTGGATACAATATATATCAATAAATATATTAAAAAATATTTGTTCCAAAAACATTCAGTACTTTTCACTTTACAGCATAAAACGTGTGTAACAGTATTTACGTCCCTACTAAGTAGATGCACGATTACATGATCTATTAATTCATGAATACCTGTTTAAAAATTTAATCAATTTAAAATATGAATAAATTAAACAAAGTCTCCTTATTTGTTTATAATGGTCTAAATAAGGTCAACTCATGTGAATAAAACTAATTCATTTTTTCAGTATTTCCTCGATGTTTCGTCGGTTTTTTTCACATTCTCAGAATGCCGAGCTTTACTATTTTAAACCTTGCAACATAAGTTTTCTTAGGACGCGGGTCGGGTCCAGCTAGTAAAAAATAAATCAATAAATTAATATAGTAATTCATGTCTAAAACTCACTTTATTATAAGTCACTACAGATACTTTGCAACATCCATCGAAAGTTTTAGTTCTTGTAACTGAGAGTTTTAGTGCGTTAACAAACATTCGCTTTTTCTCCTGATAAAAGGGGTAGTACATGAAACATCGTTCGGTTTGCAAATATCGAATGTGGTAACAAATCGGTTTTCTGTGTCTGTACATGTGACACGAGTTGAAAAGTACCGTGCGAATTTTTTTCAAATTCAATTACAAACTCGTAAAACTTCTTAAACACATGGGTCATACACACTATCAGTTCATCCATACTTGTAACCATGCCCCCTTTGCCTTTGTTACATGAGAAGGTGCTTTGTTCTTCACCAATACGTGTGCGGTAAATTAACTCATTTCGAAATGCTAAGGACACAAATGGACACAAAGTAGGATCATTGATGTCAGTGGTTTTTGTGGTGTGTCCTGTACGTTTGAACTTTTGACTAAAAGTAGATTGACATCAATTAAATGTCACCTAATGCTGGTTAACTACAGACATTTGACAGACATTTCTACGGTCTTCTTGAAATATGTAATTTATGTCGATTCATTCTGAGGTAAACCAAAATTTGTGAATAAAAAGGGTTTCTGCTTTCTGACTACTATACGTAGTCAATGCAAAACAAAATCATTACTAATGGGCTTGACAGTTTTTGATGTATAAAAAAAGTGTATTTATTTTATTAGTTTGTTGAATTTTTCAGACTTTTAAAGTTAAGTCTTGATAAACCATAATTTAATTTTTCAGATACAATGTATATAATTTTACAATGTGTTCATTACGGGCATATTAAGAGAAAAAGTATCAGGCATAGAAGTAAATGAACGAAAATTTCAATACAACTTTGTTGGAAAGAGTCTGCTGTAATCGGCCCATGAGTTTTTGGTTTTATCCCAAAATTAAGCTAAATCTTTAGTAGAATGATTTATTTTTAGTCGTGACTAAATCCGTTTCTTTTGAGTACACACATTTCAATATTAATAGATGGAGGAACTGCCCCACTCGATAAAGATTAAACTTAAAAAAATCTTAATAATCAGGGGAAATATGGCTAGGTGAGGAAATTTCAGTGCTATTGCGTATTTATAAGCACATTAGACCATAACTTTCAGGTAAACAAAAAAAGTTTGCCGTTTAACTTCAAACATACGAGGGCGGTTCGGAAAGTTCTTAGCCTATCAATGAAAGAGAATAGTTAGTTTTTCAAAAATATTTTTATTTTTCAATATAATCTCCTGAAATTTCAATACACTTAATCCAACGCTTATCTAGCAATTCTATCCCTTGATTAAAATAGTTTTCCTAAAGGTCTTCAAAATAGTGGTTTACAACTGTAATTGCATCTTCATTTGAGGTAAAACGCTTGCCAGCAAGGAATTTTTTTAGATTTGGGAACAGGTAAAAGTCACTGGGAGCTAAATCAGGAGAATAAGGTGGGTGGTCAAGCAACTCGTACTTTAATTCGTTGATTTTAGCCATTGTTAAAACACTCTTGTGCGCTGGTGCGTTGTCTTGATGAAAAATTATTTTTTTGTGTTGTAAGCCAGGACGTTTTTCTCGAATTTGTACATTTAATTGATCTAAAAGGTTGCAATAGTACTCTGAATTTATTGTTTTACCCTTTTGCAGATAGTCAATAAATAAAATACCTTTGAAGTCCCAAAAACCGTTGCCATAACCTTACCAGCCGATTGAATTGTTTTTGCCTTCATTGGGGCACTTCCTCCAGCTTCTGAAAGCTTTTTCATCTGTAGTTCTTCATGCAAAATTTAATGGACTCGATCATTTGAGATGCCCATGATATTAGCTATTTCACGAACATTTATTCGTCGATCATTTAATACCATATCATGCAGTTTGGCTACAATTTCTGTTGTTGTTGCTGTTTTTGGACGTCAACTACGTGGTTCATCATCAATGCTTGTACGACCACGTTTAAATTCAGCAAACCCAATTTTTTACTGTTGCATATGAAGGAGCACTTTCACCTAACACATTCACCATATCATTATGAATTTCTTGTCCCGATAAACCTTTTTTGTGTAAATATTTAATGATTGTGTAAATATTTTTGTGCTAGGCTAAGAAGTTTCCGAACCGCCCTCGTAAAGTAGTATTGCTAGGCAGCTTCAAAAAAAATATTTTTTTCCCAGAACGAAGGGGTAGAGGTTTTATAGTTTTCGTTATGTCATCTGCATTTACAGATGCATCTTAAAGTGTGATACGACGATGTTTGTTTCTTGAGGAGTTCCATTTTTGTGGTCCACTATACGGACAATTAAAGCTCGCACAAAATAATTTAACTCTTGTGAAGGGAGTTAAACAATTTTTAAAATAGTTTTGTTTATTTTGCCGAATGTAGTGGTTGTCTTTTAAAATTGTTCGTTGTATCATCGGTGTTCCCAATCGGAAGTTAAAGGAAGATATATCGATGTTATTGTCAAAAGGTTCGTCGAAAAAATTAAAATTTGTTGTAAAACTGCCTTGCAGTAATATTTTATATTGGAAAGTGTACGGCGAACTTATTTTTTAGGCACGCTCTAATGCCCATATTTACTTAGTAAGGACATAAATACTGTCTCACACGATTTATGCTGTAAAATAAAAAGTACTGAAGGTTTTTTGACCAAATAATTTTAATATATTTATTGATGTATATTGTATCCAAAAAGAATCTACTTATTCGAAATGTCCGCCTTTTGCCTTATTCGAAATGTCACGCCTTAAGTTGCACTGGCCAATCGTCAATAGCTGCACGAACCTCGTCCATTGGAAAATTGGCCACAGCTCGAACCAAAGCAGTCTTAAGAGATCCAATGTTGGGGTATCTTTTGTGACAAACCTTGGCCTCGGAAACCGTTCACAATTTGTAATCCAATGGGTTCAAATCTGGACTGCCTGAGGGCCATTCTTCAGAGGAAATGAACGCTGGCAAATTGTTTCGAAGCCAACGTTGGAAGTTTTAGCCTTATGGTCCGGCGCAGAATCCTGCTGGAAAGACCATGGCTGGTTTTGCAACAGGAAATTATTAAGAGGCTTCAAAACAGCTTCCAAAACCGTTTCTTGGTAAACTTTGGCCGATGTTTTGACTCCTTGTTCGCATAAATGCAGGCCAGTGACCCCATGCCCATCGTAAGAGACACCCCACCAAACCATGACTGATGCTGGGTGATGACGCTTTTCCACCCTTGGAATCAGTTCAGATGCTTCCTTAGATGACCGCTCATATACTCTATCATTTTGCTTGTCAAATTTTTCCTTACCGGTAAAAATTTTTTCATCCGTGGACAAAATTTTTCTGTGCAAGTTATCAGCGTGCTTCCCTAAAAGACGTTTGCATTTTTCAATCCTATTGTTTTTAAAGCTGCAGTCAATAAAAGTCCGGTGCGTCGTTTGAAAGCCCCAAGTCCCAAGTCTTTTTTAATGATTCGACTCATGGACTTTTGCGTGATATTCATCTCACGGGCCATGATTTTCTGTTTTCGGAGCGGATTTCTGTGAATTCTTGATTTAACGGCATTGATGACATGCGGTGTTCTAACAGAGCGTGGGCGGCCCGACCGGTGGCAGTCTTTTACATCTCCAGTCTACTCAAAGAGTTTTAAGCATCGGTAGACGACCATGCGGCTAATCCCTAGTGGCCGGAGCGTTTTGAAAATATGTTTTTTTTCATTTCACACTTGAACAGCGCTATTACAGCGATACGGTTCTCATTATCTGACCACTTCATGATGAAAGTTGAAACAATTTTAAAATCCCGTTACAGATTAACGCCATTGAGGTTAGCTTTCAAAACCCGTAAGACATTAATGGGGTATGTTCAGTTCTACTATTAAAATTGGTGTGTTCAATGTTGTAACAGTATTTATGTCCCTACTATGTATAGATGGCCCTATGAATAAAGATATATAAATATTCTGATTTCTAAAACCGGCACTACTCTGTGGAACAGGCTATTGTAAGTTAGTTTCATGGCAAATGTTTGTAACTGCCAAAAATATTTGGGCTAGTCCCGCCTTTACGTATTCCGATCAATGTAAAATAACCTACTGATTTAATTCCGTCCATGTTAATCTTGTAACACAATTATTGGTCGCGATTGTTGTTCGATTTTCATAAAATTTGGCAGAAGTTAGTGTAGAAACTAAGAGCGGATGCTATTGAACTTGAAGAAAATCGGTTTAGATTTAGATATAGCTATCACATATAGGTTTATCCGATTTATATGTTTTTAGCTCGCAAAGCCACACCTTACATCCAATCTTGATGAACCTTAGCACAAGTAAGTTCAATAGGCCAAGAAAAGACGTTATTAAAACAGAAGAATATCGGATCAGATTTATATATGTGTTCATTCGATTTGTTTTGTTATGAGCTGTAGAAGCCACATGGTACATCCAATCTTGATGAAATTTGGCACACGTTAGCTTTTTGAACCAACGAAGGGTGTTATAGAGAAAGGGACCTAAGGGTAAAAAAAAAAATCAATTTTCACTTTTTTTTTGATGTGGACAACATCTGAGCATCGAAAGAGACCGATCCCACGCCCCAAAAGTCTAAGCGCAAATAGAAAGGGACCGAACGGTAAAATTTATTTATTTTCATGTTTTTCCCCTACTAAATTAACAAACTAACTTGACTTTACGAAACTACAAAAAATTTATATTTTTCCTTATGAACAATTTTAAAAAATAGAAAAATCATTTTAATCGACGTTTCTTGCGAATTTGTTCCATAGAACTTGACGGTACCGGTCCTTTTTTTCCATTTCTTCGTAACGTCTGCTGCCTCCACTTCTTGA
Source organism: Hydrotaea diabolus (assembly GCA_963513945.1). NCBI lineage: Eukaryota > Metazoa > Arthropoda > Insecta > Diptera > Muscidae > Hydrotaea > Hydrotaea diabolus. The sequence goes on along the minus strand of OY740716.1, from coordinate 239,786,658 downwards.
GGATTGTCCACTTCCTCCGAAACCTCTTCTTCGTTTCCATTTCCAGAGACCAAAGGATAAGGAGCAACCGAATCTGTTTTTGAATCGTTAAAACATAAACCTACTAAACTATTGACGCTTCATCGATAATCCTGGTGACGGAATTATAATTGGTTTGTCATCGAAACTGGTATTGTTACTCAGATGTATGTTTTCATTTATGCTGGCTGAATTCGCAAACAGTTTACAGTTTGACTGAGCAATAAATACAAAGTGATGATACTTCGATATTCCAATTAAAGTTTTATATTTAGTTCAGAAGTATTCGTCCCATTTTCTCCACTCAACAACAGGCTCACTTGAGTTTGGAAGTCGAATAGGTACAGGAACATTAAATCCATTACGAGATGATTTTCTAACACAATCAACTACATCCATGAAGCAGTCGACATTAGTTTGGGCATATTTTGATTTGAAAACTCCGAATAAACGATCAGGTGAAAACTTTGTATGTCCGGTTAACAAAAAGTTCAATTCAACTGACTCACATTTGGAAGTATCGACAAGGTGTTGTAAATATCGTATCATCGCATTGTTTTTATTTTGTGAAACACAGTTATCAGCGTATATCATACATTTTTTAGTTGAATGCATTTCTTGTAGGTAGTAATCAAGCATTGATATTACTGAATTCGGACCTTTTCCAATGGAATCGCTTTCGTCAATACAGAAGATGTGTTGAACATTTTGACGTTCGTTTGAAATTCCGAAAATTGCTGTTTTGCGACCTGATTTAAAGTATGCAGTTCCTATTTGCTGTGGAACCGACGGAAAGCTAACATTTTGAGCATAATCCATAGATGTTACTAGATAATCCTCCTCTGGAATACCTGGATACATGGCATTTGGAGCAGGCTTGACGAATGTTCTCAAGTCGCTATAGTACTCTTGCTGAGTGCTGGCAGATTGCAAATGATCAGAATACAACTTCAATGCTGCTTCTTTTTCAACTTCAGTAACGTTTACTGTATTCACAGCATCTTTTGCAAGATTTCGACACAGTTCGTACAAATCGTATGCTGGCTTCATAGTGACGATGTAGGGACAATATTTCTTCCACACCGTTTGGAAAGTGCGAAGTTTTACGATTTTACCACCCGGTTCGACGCTGTTGGTGTATCTAGTGTAAACAGAAGTCTTACTTTCAGTAGTTGGAAGTTTCAACAAACGATAATCACGATGATTTGGTTGACGTCCAGTTAAAGTGAGCAAAACGGCAGATAAATGAAACAATTTCTTTTTTTTCCAGAGTAGTTAAAGCATCTGTACGATTAATTTTATTCGTCATGCCATGTTCGCGTGGATAAATACCATTTATGTCGAAATGTTCGATTCGATTTTTGTACCGTTTAATTCCCATTGCATACAAAAGAAGTACATATCACGGCATATCGGCAAACTTCAAAAATAATATATCTGATTGTACCGTTTCTTCATAGCTCGCGATCGATCACCAACTTTTGACCTGAACATTGCATCGTCACGGTGAGCTTCAGATGGTCGAGAATAATTAAATCTTGGGATTCCTTGTCTAAATTCATGAAAGACGTACGAAAATCCACAGCCATCTTCTAAGGGATCACTTCATTGCATTGATTTGAACTACACAGAGTTATTTTTGAACTATAAAGTCGAGCAACAACCTTTTCTTCGCGTAAATCAAGATCAGATTTATCAAGGTACATATTATCGGTATCATCTTCAGAGTCACTATCCGATAATTCTGAAAAGTGATCGTCATCATCCTTGTCATTAGAGAAGCGATAAAGTAAATCTACTTCTTCGAATTCGTCCACCATTTCATCCTAAAACCGTAAGTAAGAAAGTTATCAGTTTTAAATTATTTTAGCGAATAACATAATAAGGTAATGTGAAAAAAATTTTGTACTAACAGAGTGATATTCACGATTTAAAAGAACTATAAATGGGTATTTATTATAATTTACAATTAATAATTTCTGAAAATAAAGCTTGGTTCGAAAAAATGCGAACAAAACTGATATCAAACTCATGGAAACAGCGCGCTAGATAGAAAACAGTAAAAAAACAACTGCACAAAACAAGAGGTGGGACGACCTACGCGCGTTTTCAAGGTACCAACACTTTCCTGACGTCGTGAGATGTGTCGCTTTCAAATGAGACCAACACGCTCAGTGACGGCGCACCAAAGATACACGTATTTAAATCTTTAAAATGGCTCTGCTGAACAAAACTGGTTTTTACCCTTAGGTCCCTTTCTATTTTGCGCGTCACATATGTGTTCATACGATTTTATGAACGATTTAGCTCTAGAAGCCACATATTACATCCAATCTTGATAAAAATTTGTCACGAGTTAGTTGTTTGGACCACGGATATACATTATTAAAATGGAAGAAAATCGATTTAGCTCCCGCATACATATTTGTTCAACCGATTTTACCTAAAATAATGAAAATTTCTCGAAAATTCAAATATAACACAATTTTTAAAATCTGTTGGCTTTTCTGAATATTCAGAACTGCAGGCTATTACATAGTCGTATTCAATACTAAAATCGAAATGATGTCTTCGTCGTCTGACAATTGAAGATTTCAGTATTTGTGTTTATTTATTGTTAGCTCGCTTCCTGACAATGATCTTCGATAAAGATCGAATATCGAAAGTTCAAAAATCAGTACAAAAAATATGACCTCTTCAATTAAAAATTTGCCCATAAAAATCGAAAAAACAACAAATAATTTGATTTTAAGCCCATTGACAATCAATTATAATGTTATTATTTGTTCTTAGCATTCTTGCAGGCCTGGTAGTAATCCCATTGGATAAAACAACCACGAAGCACTGTTCTTTAAGCTCATCCTGTAGTCATTTTGCATGAGTGCCACATTCAGAAATCAGTAGCTCTCAAAGAAGGCCACCTGGAAAACCTTGCTTTTGTCGCCAAGATGTACGTCTTGCCTACAACCCAGATTACACATATACAGTAACAATAATAATTTCAAATTTACTCTTCTCTGATATCTACGATTTCGTTCAAAACTTCAATCCGTCATTTTGTACTCGCTTATGTCTCGTATGACTCTCAATCACACACAATATTAACACTTTTGAGACTTCAAAGTTCAAATACATTCGATGTGACAAATTAACCCATCTTATAAGTGGGTGATGAAATTAAATTATTGCATTCCGTTTGATGTGCCAGACTATGTGACAGTCAGGACACACGTGACCATGCGATACCAAGCCATGCACATTCTAAGCATGCGACACACACATACCCGTGTAGTTGTTGCTTCATAAGAATTTCATCCTGCCACATGACATTTGCACAGATGGACGGACGTACCCATGCACTAGTGTGGGAAACATATTGACCATTTGGTTTCAGTATCCGGTTATAGGATAAGTAAATTTGTTTTGTATAATGAGGTCTTAGATAAAAAGAACTGGGGAAGGGTAGCGCCCTTGTTTTACTCTGCCCAGAGAGGGAAATGGATCACTTAACTGTCAGTCGTGAACCCCTCTGGGAATTTAGCCTTTATAGCTCATCACTATGAGATTTATCTACTCTAATGCTTTTCATATGCATTATCCTTTAAGAGTATCAAATGTTGCTTCGAAATCTATGTACAAATGTTAGACTACGTAGAGGCTACTTAGACTACACCATTAAGAAAATACAAATTGAAAACGAGAAAATACCAATTGATATTGGGAAAAAATGATATTAAACAAAGAAAATTGAAGTTGGAGAAATGCAAACTGATATTGAGAAAATACAAATTGATGTTGAAAAAAGACAAATTTGGTGTTGTGGAAATGTAAATTTGTATTAGAAAATTATTATTAAAGCAACATAATTGGTTGGCACAAAAATAAACCCATTGTATTTAATAGTTTTTTTTTGTCGTCATGAAAACATGGCCCTGTATACACACTGAGAACAGATTTGTTGCCGCAACCAAATTTTTAACCAACCGAATGTTGGTGATTGCACGTACAATCCATGTATTTTATCGCTATAACCGAATGTTGATTGAGAATTTTTAAAAGTGTGAACTGACAGTATCCGCTGAAAAGACAAATTATCGGTAACCCTAACTAATTAAGATGATTATTGAAACTGAATTTGTATTAGCTGTTATTGTAGAAAATTTGTTACATTAAGCCGATCATAATTTATTATTTAAGTGAAGTAAAGAGGAATTTTAAACCTAAATATTCCCGGCCACTTAAGAGTTTATTTGACACAAAATACCTAAAGCGAATTCTTGAAGTCTTGGCTATAGATGTGAAAAAAATATACCTTTATCGGTTTTTATTAAAAAAAATTAGGCCGGAAGATAACTTATTTCAATTTGCCTTTCTGCGTCGATTTTAGCTCCTACCTTAACAAACCTTAATCATTTAATTTTATTAAACAAAATATTTTTTTTCGATGAAACGAAGCATTTTATCTTAAAACAAATTTTTTACTAAAACATTTTAACCCAACAATGATAATTTTTTAAAACATTTATACAATTTCATTTAAAACGAAACGCCCCAACCGAAATTAATTGGACAACATTTTTGTACGAGTAAAACATAAAAATACTCAAACTGCCGTTTAAGAATATTTTTTTTTACTTTTCTCCACTTTTTTGAAAAAAAAGGCAAAAAGGGCACTCTAAAATTATACAGACACTTTCTTGAGCAGCAGTAATGTTTTCAGCCGATCTTGCAGTACGTTGTGGTCCATGCTTGGGCCTTTCAGCTACATACCCTCTTTCTTCGAAATCATTCACTACACGATAAATAGTGCGTTTTGTTGGCACGTTGTTTCTCCCAAAAATTTCACGTAACTTTCTCACCGTCTCACGATGATTGATTTTGATAAAATTTTTAACCGAATATTTTTTCGTAATAAAATTTGCCACGTCTCTACTTGAAGACTGCCAAATATGAACTGCGAATGTTTACCTAAATGGCGGCAAAACAAAGTAGTATACCTTCCGAACAGACACCCTGCATATGGTCATTACGACGACATGCAGCTAGAGAACATTATGGATGTAATCAGTTTCACAAATTTCTAATTCTTCTTTTTATTTATAAAATTTTATCTTAGGATGAAATTTTGGTAAATATTAGATGTGGATTTTTCATAGCTCAAGATGTTAAAGACCGGATAGGGTAAATGGTATTTTAATATACTACAGGTGTTCTTTACACAATCAAAACATATAGAAATAGAATTCATCAGAATATACGATAGGTGTCTGCTCAGGAGTCTACGAAAAATGACTCAGAGCAATATTAAACATCATTTACCAATGAGCGATCGGATTGGACCGGTTGAAAAAACGGTTTTTATTATGATTTTATATTTTCACAATTTCAATTTGCATTTCTTAATTCTAATTTGTATTTTGTCAATTTCAATTTACGGTTCTCAACTTCAATTTGAATCTTTATTACTTAATTTCACTATGCGTTTCTCGAGCGATCGAATTGGAGGATATGCCGATTGAGAAGATATTTTCAACGTCTATTTTCCTTATTTCCATTTCGATATGTATTTTTTATTCAATTTCAATTTGTGTTGCTCAATTTCCATTTGTATTTTCTCAATTTCAGTTTGTATTTCGACAATTTCAATACGTATCTCAATTTGAATTTGTATTTTATCAATTTGTTCTTTCTCTATTTCACTTTGCATTTTCTCAATTACTATTAGAAATGTTATAGTCGTATGTGTAAAAAAACTGTAGGCATTTGATCCAATTTAAGATTACATAAACCCTAACCAATATATGGATTGAAAAATTTTCGATTTTATTGAAACTTTGTAAAAAATAGGCAGGTATAGGAAAATTCACTCCCCATACAGATGTACCTTAACTAACGAGTTCTGCCAAAACAGAAGCAAAAAATATCGACATAAGAGAAGCAAATGTCATCAGATTTTCCTGAAATACCACCTACGAGGGCGACCGCAAAAGTAACTGGCCTAACATAAAAATAACCGTTTTTTTTGGAATTATTATTATTTATTTTTCAACATAATCTCCTTCCAACTCAATTCACTTCATCAAACGTTTTTCAAGTTTTTTAATTCCATCCGAAAAATAAGATTTTTCAAGACCTTCAAAATATGCCTCAGTTTCAGCAATAACCTTGCTATTGGACGAACATTTTTTGCCACCGAGAAATTTTTTTAAATTTGGTAACAAGTAATATTCAGAAGAAGCTAAATCTGGACTATATGGTAGATGCGGAGCAATTTCAAATCGTAATTCGGTCAGTTTTTGTTGAGTTAAAAATGCAGTGTGTGAAGGAGCATTATCTTGATGAATAAGAACTTTTTTTTCTGAATGCGGTCGTTTTATCTTGATTACTTCACTCAACCGATCCAATAATGCACAATAATATTCACTATTTATAGTTTTTCCTTTCTCAAGATAATCAATAAATATTAAACCCCTTGCATCCCAAAATTCTGTGGCCATTACTTTTCCTGCTGACTTAACAGTTTTCGCCTTCTTGGGACCACTTTTACCAGCTTCTCTCCATTGTTTTCACTGTTCTTCGCATTCTGGGATGTAGTGATGGATCCATGTTTCATCAACAGCTATGAATCGGCGCAAGAACTCTATTGGATTACGCTGATAAATCGCTTAAAGCTCCTCGGAATTGGTCCAACGAACTATTTTTTGGGGCAACGTCAACAAACGCGGCACCCATCTTGCGGATAGCTTTTTCATGTGTTTCATCATGTAAAATACTCCAAACTCGTCTTTCGTGAATTTTAACAATATCAGCAAGTTCTCTGAGCTTTATTCGTCTAAATTTAGTCACTTCATTAAATATTTTTCTAATGTTTTCAATAGTAGTAGCAGTTTTCGGTCTTCCAGAGCGTTGTTCATCTTCCGTACTTGAACGACCCATTTTAAATTGTTGAACCCAGGATTTCACGGTGGAGTATGATGGTGCATTATCGCCATGAACAGAATCCAATTCATCTTTGATTAATTGTGGCGTATAACCTTTCATATAAAAGTGTTTAATTACCGCACGAAACTCTTTATTTTCAATTTTTCAAAAATTATAAAACTTGTTTACTTCAATCACCTGTAACAAAGAAAATAATCATTAAATATTTCGGAAATTTTGACAGATGGCTTATAAAAGATTGCTTTTAAAAAACAAAAAAATAGTTGCTAGTAAAACAGAAAATGTGTCAGGCCAGTTAGTTTTGCGGTCGCCCTCGTATACAAATATTTCGTCCCATTTTGGGAATAACCGACCTAACAGCTCAAACTTCGGGTATCATGTATTTTGGTCTTGCCCGACATAAGACTTCCCTTACTTGGTAGGATTACGCTCTGGCCATATCACACTATGGTACATGGTATTGTGACTTAGTCCAGATGGCTGTAACACCCAAAGGTACATTCTTCAGATTTGGGCCAAAGTCGAAGCCTATTGTAATTGGTTCACATTGGTCCATATTTTGATAGCATACATTACGGTTTCAGAACCTACAGCTCTTAAAGCCATTTATTACATCAGATTTCACTCAAACTCCACGCAGAGCGCTATGAGCGATCAAAACCCATTTGTGATGAAATAGCACCCGATCGGTGCATATTTAGAAATAGCTCTCACATAAAGGTCCGTCCCTAGCCAAATTGTACTCGAACTCGCTCAAATTTTTGTATGTTATGATCGGCGAATAGTTTACTCTAGCGAATCTGGACTTGGGCGGATTGTCCGAACCAATTCAACAATCTACTGCTTTAGAAGCGGCATGATACATCGGATTCCGACCAAATTTCGCATGCAGCGTAATGACCGACCAACACCCATTTCATGTGAACATGGACCAAATCTGTCCATGTTTTCGAAAAGCCCCCACAAAACGTTTCCTTCGGAACGGCACAAATTTAGCAACTATTAACTTAGGTGTAACTGGACCATACAGGTCAAAAGGTCCTTTCCAATTTCTGAACCTGTTGCTCTAATAGCCACATAGTACACACGATTCAGAGCGCAATTCCCTTTGAGCTGTGATTGGCGGAGTGTGACTAAAGCGTTACATGTGGCCAACCCCTTTCTCTAGTAAAATCTAGTATCGGTACATGTTTTAGATTAACCGCTACCCAAAGGAACCATCTGTTTTGAGTTCCTGTTGATATTTGTCCGTTCAGTGTTTCACATTGCCCCACTTAATATGTCCTTCCCGCTCTAGAAGTAACATATTAATTCCAACCATGTACAAGCTCTAGGCAGAGGTGCGTAATCTTCTTAATAGCAGCGTTTTCTAATGTTATGCTTGACTTTAGCCTTTCGTTGTTGTTGTGTTTGCCACAGGTGGTTAACTTCGCTTTAGCCATATCGGTCCATGTTTGCATATAAAGCCCCAATGCGAAGATCCTACTAGGCCTGTCGTTGTTCTAACTTTACATTAAACCTTGTCTTCGTTAAATTAAGCACATGGCGAGATGAGTGACATTTAACCAACCGAGGTTAAATTGAACCATATTAGTTAGTAAGGTCCTTCCTGATTTGAGCCTTAGTCGCTGTAGAATTCTCATATTAAATTATATCTAATTCAAATTCCGCATATGGACACAAAGCTTCTGTATACTAGGATGGTGTAGGGTATCATGTAGTTTGCTTAGTCTGACTTAAGACGTTCTTCCTTGTTTTAATTTTATTCCTAATCGTTCATATGTGTTCACCCTATCGCACCCTTGTACCGCGGTGAAATTGAACCATTTCTGTGAAATATCGCCCTCTTCTTAAAAGTTTATTTAAGCCTTTGTCGCTCACATATTAAACAAAATCTTGTTCAAATTCCGCACAGAGACAAGGAAGATAAGTTGACAGGGAAGCTATTGGACCTCACACAGAGAGACGAGGAAGCTATATTTTACTGGGATGGTGTAGGGTATCATCTGGTTAGCGGAGTATGGCTATAGACTTTCTTCCTTGCTTAAATATCTTTCCTAATCGTACACATGTGCTCACCAGGTGACATCCTTCCTTGTATGTATTCGAGTATTTGCTTACTCTAATCCATACATACGGCATATCCTCATATTTGTGTATGTGTGTGTGTGTCTAGATCGAAGATACGTTTGATGTATTAGTCTGTTTGCGTAGAAAATGTATTGGCAAACGCGTTAACAATTCACAGAATATGTCACTCACTTGGACATCACACCGAGTCACTGTAACCGGAGCACAACGCTGGAGTGTCCTGTCGAGCAGACAGGACACTTGTCGTCCTGCTACATTTCAATTCGCTTGCTTTGGCGTCATATCGTATGGCTGTCTGTCTGTGATAGTACTACACCTATGCTATCTGCGTGTCTACGTGTGTGTGTGGCAATCTGTCATTGATTAGTGTTAGTGGAGATATTTGACAGCTCAAAAATTGAAATGTCTTTGTGCGAATATTTATCTTTGACTTTGTGTGTCAATCGGAAGCTTCCCACCATTTCATTGTCATTTTCAATGTGACTTCGTATGGTCGGTAATAGATTGTGGCATTGCCCGGGTGGCAGTTGTTGGGGAATTATATTGTCAATGGTGTTAGCCTGTCTGTTTTGGCCTTTCTGGTCGAGTTGTGAACATTTGTTGGTGTTCTTTTTCTGGTTTATTTGTTGTTCTTTTTCGATTGTTTTCTAAGATTGATTATGACGAACCGGACACTTTTAGCGAGTGACTAGAAAGTCAAAGCCAAAGTGGGGTTGGTGCGTTGACATTATATATTTAATATGGCTACCAAAACGTATACCTGTGCCATTTCGTCGAGGGTGAAAAGAGCGAGGTGCAATAACGATTTCTTTTCGATTTTCTTTTCTGTTATAAACATGAATATTTATTATTAATTCCAAACATAACAATTACAAGTCCCCAAAGTGGCGAAACGACTGCCAGGGGGCCAGGGGTGGAGGTGAACTCAATTGACAATAAAACGAATGAGTTCGCTTCGGTGTGCACCGACTATCAAGTCTTTTTGTACCGCTAAGACTCATTTAGTAGTGAGTAGTCCTTGGCCTGAGTTGCAACATATCCAGATATAGAGACATACATCCATGTCTGTATGGCTTTAGACACCGCCATACGTGCACATGTGGAAATTTTCTGATATCACATCCTCCCCCTTGTTAAAGGTGGCCTTATAATCAACGTGTAACGTGTAACATGTTACAATAACAATTACATTTTATTTTATTGTATTTTCGGTATTGTGTGCGTGTATCAGCGAGCACACACACATACCCATTAGTACACACACTCACACATATTTATGTACGCTTGTATGCTATATTAATTTTCTATAATACTCGTGCCATCATCCATGGTAAGTAGTCGGCCCTCATGCAAATATCGAGTCGAACTCCAGCAAAATATGAAGATGATAACAAAGAATTATCTCATTTATTTACTCCCCCTTGCACCATGCTGCAGGGGGGTGACCCCTCCTATTATTTTGCAATATACAGTCTCTTGACAATGCATTATAATAATAAAAAAGTAGTTTAATCAAACTGGCAGGTGTCCAGGATAAGTAGAAGGCTAAATCTAACGCCATCTAGAAACGTTGATGCAAAGAGTGTACTAAAAAGATATAAATCAGCAGCGATAAAAGGTCCTTAAGAAGATTCGATTGGAATTTATTGTAACCTAGCGGATACGTCATCTAGGAGCAGCTGAAAGACTGATGATATACCTATATTAATAAAGGGCATTTTTTCAATATAACAAATGTAAAATACTAAAATTGTTTTTTTGGAATTTCGCATACTAAGCTAAGTAGGAAGCTAATAGACCTCCACGACGAAGCTAATAGACCTCCTGACAATATAATGAGGCTGATAAATTTTTTCCGTAGCAAGAACCATGCTAATAAACACCACTTCTTCTTACAAATGTAATTCAAACAAGTAAAAAACTAAAGTTTGTCGGGGCTGACTTTAAGATACCCTACACCACTCTGCTTTTTAGTATATTTCGCGTCTGTCTGGAGCTTTAGATTGTTCGGCTGCCTTTAGACCAGCAGGACTTGGAATACGGAGGGATCTTTGTTTGGGTGGGATATTAAAAACCATAGAACGTTATGGTCTAATTTTACCAGAGATGGATGTTAGTCGCTTGAAATGGTCTATTCGAATATTTTAATTACACAGTGCAACACGAAAATATAGCTATATACGGATACTACTACGTGATAAAAGAGCAAAAAAATACCCGTGTCTCCCAGTTTTTCCCAAAGTCATGCCCTCTTTTTCTTCAAGGTCAAAATCGCAAAAAACTTTTATCACCTTTTTTCTGTTCTGGATTATAGTTAGCAAACTGTTCAAAATGCAAGGAAACAATCGACAACAAAAATGTACCTAAGATCTCCATAAACAACTTTCTAGAATATACAAACTTCCTAGGAATGATAATTTAAACCGTTTAGGTAGCGCTTAGGTAGCTTCAAAAGTAAAAAATGTCCCAAAAATTGTTATACCCTCCACCATACAATGGAAGGTATATAAGTTTTGTCATTCTGTCTGTAATACCTTGAAATAATCATCGGAGACCCAACAAAGTATATATATTCTTGATCCTCGTAAAATTCTAAGACGATCTAGCCATGTTGTCCGGCTGTCCGTCTGTTGAAAACAAGATAGAGCCTGCATGAAAACAGTTAGGGAGCTGAAATTTGGCACAAACTTGTGTAGTTAACCTAGTAGTTGGTATTGAAAATGGGAAAGTTGGTGTTGAAGACCCTCAACCGACACTACCACATAAAAATTAGTTTTTTATTTGGAAATATCCGTCCAGTTTCATAAGCAAAATCACTGAAATTTTGCAAATAATATTCCATATATAGGCGAAATCATCTACGAGTATGTAAAAATGGTTAAGATTGGGCCACCATTTCTTGTACATCCCATACAAATGGCCTTATGGGCCTTGAGCAATAATATGACTATAACTCACCACAAACTTGACCTTTCGAAATGAAATTTAACACATCAAGATTTCTATATACAACACACTTCTACGCTGAGTTCGGTTGAGATCGGAAAAGTCCTACTGGTACCTCCCACACTAACGGTCTCATGGGCCTTGAAAAATAATATGACAATAACTCACCACACACTTGACCTATCGAGACGAAATTTTCGTCATAAAGATTAATATAAAGAACAGACTTTTGCGCTAAATTTGGCTAGGATCAGAAAGGCCCTACTGGTACCTCCCACACAAACGGTCTCATGGGCCTTGAAAAATAATATGACAATAACTCAATACAAACTTGACCTATCGAGATGAAATTTTCTACATAAAGATTTTTATATAGAACACACCACGCCAAATTCTGTTGAGATCGGAAAAGTCCTACTGGTACCTTCCACACGAACGGTCTTATGGGCTAAATAATATGACGATAACTCACTACAAGCTTGACCTATCGAAATGAAATTTTGCACATAAAGTTTTTTATATGGAACACACTTCCGCACCAAATTTGGTTTTATTTGGGAATCTGGTAGAGGGTATTAAAAGTTCGGCACAGCCAAACTTAACATTTTTTACTTGTTTAATTTCATTTGGTTTTTCTTTATGTCAACATTATTGAAATATTTGTTTTTATGACCAGACCTACAACTTTGCCTTAGATTTGAGCCTGAGAAAATGATTTGAGCCTGAGAAAATGATCACTTATTTTTTTGAAACATGACACCGAGGCTCCAAATCTTTGGTGGTCCATAAAAAAAAGGAACTTTGTATGGGGGCTTTATGAAATTATAGACCTAAATGATAAAGCAAATTACTGGTCGCTCAGAATCTACCATGGACTTTTTTGATGTGGACAACATCTGAGCATCGAATGAGACCGATCTTATGCCCCAAAAGTGTTTCCTCCCAGAGATATGCGCGTTTTATGAAAGTGAAGTCGACGATTCTGAACAAAACTGGTTTTTAACCTAAGGTCCCTTTCTATTTTGCGCATCACATATGTATTTATTTCTTGGTCGAATTATGTGGCATCTATAGCAGTAGGTTCTGAAATCAAGAACTACCTTTGTATACAAAAATATAGACCTCTATGGGCCATTTTCACCAAAGTAATTTATCGTTCGCTTTTGACGTGCTGTAAGAAAGTTGAGTCTGATCGGATTTGTGTCTTCTTTAGCTGCAGGACCTCTTTTCGGGAGGGACTCTCGTCTTGCAAGTATTAACATCGACGGATACGACTATAGTCCGATTGCACCTAAAATATAAATAGGTCAATTGAATTTCTTAAATTCTAAAATTTTTTACTAAAAATTCCTTTGAAATTTAGAAAACATCAAATAAAACTTAAAACCAAATAATTACATTTTTTGAGATGTTAATTGAAATTTAGAAAATGCCGTTTGATATTTCAATTATTCTATGTACATAAAATTCAAAATACATACATTTTTAAAATTTAGAAAATCTATTTCAAGTTAAGATAGCAGCATTTTATTTCGAAAGATTTTTTTTATTAATTAGCCAACACTCAGGGGTTTTCCCCTATACATGCAATGCATCGCGATGGTCGTTGGAAAGCAAGGGATGGAAGGGGGGAAAGAGGGAGTAATGTTTATTGACATTCGCCTTGCATTTCTGGATGTCGTAATTGGTGGGAAATACATTTGCCGGAAGTCGATTCCACATACGGACAATACGGGCGAAAAACGAATTCGATCTGTAGTGTATAGTGCGGTCAACCGGCCAATCGATAACAAATGGGTGTGAATTTCTGGAAAGTCGTGTATCCCTGCCGAACATCCTCACGTCAGGAATAAGGCCACGAATGTCTGAAGAACACAAACCATGGAAGTAGCGATAGAACAGCGACACACAACCCACATTCCGACGATGCTCCAGGGAAACAATAGAGTTGGATACCCTACGGTTTCCTATCAGCACCATCGCTCTCCTTTGAACACGGTCCAGAAGCTCCAAGGATGATTTTGGAGCACCTGCCCATATATGGAAGTTGTATCCCATCTTTGGCCGGATGTAGGTTGTATAGATATCAAAAAGATCAGAAGGAGTGAAATATTTTTTGCACCGCTTTGAAAAGCTTATACACTTGAGTGCTTCTTTCGACTCTTCGAATACATGTCTAGCCCAACGAGCGTCACATTGTATTTTCATGCCCAGAACATCAAGAGCATCTGATTGTTCGACATCCATACCATCGATAGATAATGACGACACTGTTGGGTCAGTGAATTGCTTGTGAGACAACAAGCAGCACTGTGTCTTATGCGCATTAAAATCTACTCTATTCACTCGACCCCGGTCGGAAATGGCCAGTAATTCCCGGCCAAGTGTCTCTTATTTATTCGCCTTTTGTCTTCAATATCTTGAAGTCTCGGCCTACGGTCGAATGAATTTGAATGACATAGGTTGCTGTCATCCGCGAAAGAGTAGATTGGATTCACGGTCTGACCGAAAAGATCATCAATGAAAATGAGAAATAATGAGGGAGAAAGGACAGAGCCTTGTGGCACACCTGCGGTCAGCCTATGTTTATCGGATGAGAACCCATCTACAACAACTCGTATAGTGCGTTCTCTAAGAAAGCTTGATAAAAATCGAGCAAAATGTATTACCGACACCAAAAGCGATCAGCTTTGATAAGAGTCCACCGTGCCAGACTCTATCAAGTGCCTTGGATATATCCAGAGCCACGACCGTACTCTCACCAAACTGGTGGATAGACGGACTTCTGCTTTCCGATAGAAAAGCCATCCGGTCACCCGTAGAGCGATTTCTACGGAAGCCGTACTGTCTGTCGCTAAGCAGGTCGTTGGACTCTAGATACCCTACAAGATGGTGGTAAACCATGCTCTCAAATATATCATGCTGATAGACTAAACAACGATGTTTCGTATAACTGAAATATTTTTAATAAATGATACACTTAAGTTTGAAACGATTTTTTGCTTTGTTTAATAAACCACTGAATTTAATATATTTTAAGACAATTTACTTAATACAAATCTAAAAAATGTTATATAACAAAATAACCCAATCGTAGTAGATAGTTTTGGGTATCAAAGTATGGTTGAGTGGGATCAAACTATGGATGTACGGTTAATGACATGGTTGAGTGGGGATCATACTCTGGTTGTATGTGCAACATACTATGGTTGTATGTGAAACATACTATGGTTGCGACGATAGTAATATGGTTGTATGGGATCATAGTATGGGTGTGTGAATCGTGATATGGTTGTGTGGATCAAAGCCTCGTTGCGTATGATTCACACACCATTGTTGTGAGGATCAGTAAATTATTGTGCCACAGCCAAATATCCTACAATAGTATGATGCTTTTCGAATATTGTCACCTCAACCATACAGCATTTATGCACCGAGTTCACGTAATTTTTTTAAATGGAGTTCAACACATTTTCATAGGAAACGTCGAACTTAGTACTAGCCTAAATCCATAATTTAAAATTATAAAATTTGATTTTCTGACAAATATGCATAATACTCGTAGATGGTATTTTAAGCCAAATATGCCCTACGATTATTATTTTAATAAAACAGGCACAAACAATTAATTTTGATACCCGGAGGTGTCACATGTAGTAATTTAATTGTTGAACGCAGAAAGATCTTGCTCGTCACGAAGCGATATCGAGGACCAGTAAAATCATTGCTTGAATAAGTCAAATTTTCTAGAAAAAATGACCCAAGCCGCATAAAGTCCGATATAATCAACAAACACTGAAGCATTTTTTGAATACCTTAGCTCAAACAAACCGCATTCCCTTGCTGATGTTCCAAAATCATCAATCTCTTAGTGTTGCGCAGTGGTAGGAGTTACTGTCTCTACCAAACTTTGCATGCATGAAGAGGTTGACCTACAGTTGGTAACTGATGTAGAGTTCATCTATCAACATTTCTTTAAGATGTCGACTTAATGTTAATGTAAACTTTTTGGCAGTAGTTGGTGCACACAACTTTCACATAGGATGCCGTAGTTCTAGGCTGGATAGAAACATCTTACATTTTTTAGTAGTAAGTTTTGTTAACTCTTTGTTTTATCGACCAGTAAATCAAAGAATTATATCATGAACTGCTCACTGATATCAGAGTTCATTGTTTTTTCCTCGTTAGCTCTCATACAGTTGCTCATCCCCAACCATGAAGAGTACAGCTCCATAATGTTTCAGGCGCACACTGTAGCTACTCATAATGTTATAAAAATAATATTATTTTGTATTGATAGAGGCTGTTATTGTTAATGTTTTGCAAAAGAATTACCTTCTTTTATGGTAAGTATGGAATGAGCTTCTAAAGAAATGCATGAGATGAAATAAAACGAAATGTGCGTAATCAAATGCTATACTTTAACATACAGACATACAAAAACGTATGTGAACAGATAATCGTACATATGAATGTGTAAAGTTATGAAATCGTATTGTTAATCCAAGGAAGTTGAAAAAAATACCACTTCGTATTCTTTTGGAAACATTGATTGGACTTGAATTTCATTTCAAAATTCTAAATTAAGCTAAAGTCGAAATTCTCTAATGACACTGGTGCCATTGTTATTGAGTTCATGTTGAAGATAAATCTATAAAAGTAGAAACATGACTATATGTATAAGTATTTGTTTGTTTTTATCTGGGTTCCCCTGGTCCTATTTGGATGTGCCTGTCCATTTTGATGTGCCTTGAGAAAGTTGCACATCTTAATTCATAATTTCATAATTTTTCTTAAATAAATTATTTAAAAATACATTTAATTCAAAATAATAGATGTGAATAATTTAAAAGCAGAAAAACCCGTTTAAAAAAACATAAGCGTTGCAATTATTAAAAATATTTCAGTTAACCAAATCCAGTTTGTTTAAAGAATTATAATTAACATAACAATTTTTCTTTTATTGCATAAGACTGCTTTTAATAACGTTGTTCTATAAACAATATTCAAATCAAGAAAAAGTACACTCATACAGTATGATTGCCGTAATCATATTATTATTGTTAACATAGAACACAAAAAACAATACTTTTGTTTATTGATCGCTACAATCATATTTTCATTTTTTAATTTGGCAACACATCTGTTGCTATATTTTAACAATATGTATTAATATTACCTCAACCATACTAATGTCAAAACGAGTTTCATAAAACAATAATATGGTTGCAGCGAACATACTTTTGTTGCAGAGAATATTTAATTGTAGCTGTAATTATATTTTTTCTTCGTGTGTGTTTGGGGAACAACTGTTTCCCTTTAACATTCAGATATTAAAACGATCTATTTTCGACGCATATATTCAACACTTCTTTAGTCAATAACAAGTAAAGGGTGTATTTTTCAGACGTGTGGTTTTCAAGAAGAAATAAATAATAGTTTGATGTTTTGGCCAAGAATTGAGCTTTATTATAAAGATAAGGTTTTGACATTATGTTTTAAAAATGATTTCGAGCAAGTAGCCTCCACGCACGCAGAGAAAGATGTGCTTACTATAAAGGCACGACAACAATATTATGTTCTCTGGAATAAAAATATGGTCGTCGCAACCATAGCCTTGTTTTTTGAACTTCATGTTAACAATGGTATGAATGCGGAAATCTAAAAATTGTTGAAATGTAACAATAGTATTGTTGCCAAATTTAAAATTTAAAATATGGTTGGTGTTTCAAATTTACATAATTACATTACCAAAAAACATAATTACGGCAATCATACCGGAAAAATCGCAATTATTTTTTAATTTGACAATGGTATTGTGACGAATCATACGCAATAATAGTACTTTAAAATGTAAATTAAATTTTTTCAAAACCAACTTCTTTGGATTAATATAACTGAAATATTTTTATTTTAACAATTGAATTTTATCTAGCGTAAAATAAATAAATCCTATTATAAAGAGCTTAATGTATTTTTACATAAACTACTTAATTTAAATCTCTATTGTTGAACAACAACTTAACCCAATCAATACGAGTACAAATAAATTTGGGATCATAGTATGGTTGTATGTGATTCATACTATGCTTGTAACGTCCATACCATGGTTTTATGTTAAACATACTATGGTTTTGATGATCAGAGTATAGTTGTGGGACTCATAGTATGGTCATAGTATGATTGTGTGCGAACCATACTATTGTTGTGATGATCATAATACTGTTGTGCCATAACCATATAACTAACAATAGTATCATGCTCTTCGAATATGGTTACCCCAACCGTACTGTTTTTCTTCGTGCGGCTAGCTCTTTTAAATACCAGCCGGGAGCCCCAAATTCGGACCGCTTTTTGTAGTACTTGGGGCCGTATGTCAGCAACAACGCGCCGTATATTCCCATCCAAGGCGTCAATCGTGCCGGGATTCTCTGCTTAGTCAAGCGACTTCACATAACCCCACAAAAAATAGTCGCACGATCTTAGAGGCCAAGTCACAGGCCCATGCGCACACCAAAAGTTTCCTTTAATAAATTGATCTTTTCGTTAGCTATGTGGCATGTATCGCCATCTTGTTCTAACCAAAGGTCGTCCACATCAACATCCTCCAACTCAAGCACGAACTCGTTACCCACTGACTGTAACTATAGCCGGCTGCCAATATGAACCCATTATTCCCTCTGCCCATAGATCACATCAAACAGTGACTTTTTGAGAATTTAACGCCGTCTCCACAATGGCTTGTGGATTTTCATTACTCCAAATGCGACATTTTTGTTTATCAGCGTACACATTCAACAAAAAGTGAGCTTCTTCGCTGATCAAAATTTTCTTGTAAAAATCAGGATCGGTGACCATCTCGATTTGGGCCCATTCACTACGATTTGCAAACGTTGTTTTGGAGTAAATCTATTTATAATGAAATGGCATACCAAACTGAGCAAAAAAAGTTAGGCCAGTTTGAAAACCACACGTCTAAAAAACACCCTTAAGAAACGTCGCTAAGTTGGGCCAGGCCAAATCTTATATACGCTTCACCTTCTCTTCACAACTAAAGCTAAATTTCATGTTTTCTGGTAAAAGTAACTGGCATAACATAAAAAGAACCGTTTTTTTTGGAATTATTATTATATATTTTTCAACATAATCTCCTTTCAACTCAATACACTTCATCAAACGTTTTTCAAGTTTTTGAATTCCATCCGAAAAATAAGATTTTTCAAGACCTTCAAAATATGCCTCAGTTTCAGCAATAACCTCGCTATTGGACGAAAATTTTTTGCTACCGAGAATTTTTTTTTTAAATTTGGAAACAAGAAAAAATCAGAAGGAGCTAAATCTGGACTATATGGTGGATGCGGAGCAATTTCAAATAGTAATTCGGCCAGTTTTTGTTGAGTTAAAAATGCAGTGTGTGAAGGAGCATTATCTTGATGAAAAAGATTTTTTTTTCTAAATGCGGTCGTTTTATCTTGATTTCTTCACTCAACCGATCCAATAATGCACAATAATATTCACTATTTATAGTTTTTCCTTTCTCAAGATAATTAATAAATATTATACCCCTTGCATCCAAAAATACTGTGGCCATTACTTTTCCTGCTGACTTAACAGTTTTCGCCTTCTTGGGACCACTTTTACAAGCTTCTATCCATTGTTTTGACTGTTCTTTGCATTCTGGGATGTAGTGATGGATCCATGTTTCATCAACAGTTATGAATCGGCGCAAGAACTCTATTGGATTACGCTGATAAATCGCTAAAAGCTCCTCGGAATTGGTCCAACGGACGATTTTTTGGGGCAAAGTCAACAAACGCGGCACCCATCTTGCGGATAGCTTTTTCATGTGGAGTTCATCATGTTAAATACTCCAAACTTGTTTGTCGTGTATTTTAAGAATATCAGCAAGTTCTCTGAGCTTTATTCGTCTATCTTTAGTCACTTCATTAAATATTTTTCTAATGTTTTCAATAGTAGCAGCAGTTTTCGGTCTTCCAGAGCGTTGTTCATCTTCCGTACTTGAACGACCCATTTTAAATTGTTGAACCCAGGATTTCACGGTGGAGTATGATGGTGCATTATCACCATAAACAGAATCCAATTCATCTTTGATTAATTGTGGAGTATAACCTTTCATATAAAAGTGTTTAATTACCGCACGAAAGTCTTTATTTTCCATTTTTCAAAAATTATAAAACTTGTTTACTTTAATCACCTGTAACAAAGAAAATAATCATTAAATATTTCGGATGTTTTGACAGATGGCTTATAAAAGATTGCTTTTAAAAAACAAAACAAAAAAGTTGCTAGTAAAACAGAAAATGTGCCAGGCCAGTTAGCTTTGCGGTTGCTCTCGTACATAGATTCGTAAAAAAATTTGATTTAATTGGAGTACCTACGTGTCTATATGTAAAAACTAATTGTTCGTTTTGACCATGCGGTACATTTTTTGGGCCACATGAGCCAAAAAGTCCAGCAACTATGCCCTTTTCGCGTCCCAACCACGTACCAGTAAACTTAAAAATGTATATTTGCTAAGCACAAACTTAATAAATTGTACATTTTACCGAGGTATCTTAAGTCCCATAGGTTGAAACGTTTTTCCCTGGGCCGAATCCGATTATCCCACAATTAGCTTACGATCATTAGCCATCATCATGCATCATGCTGGTCTCTAAGTTAGTATAGTTTGACCGCTATCGTTCTTGCAACAGTCACACGGATGGACGGACGGACATGGATAGAACGTCTAAGATTTTAACGATGAACAAGAATATATACTCTACAGGGTCCCAGATCAATACATCTTGCTGTTGAAAGCGGAATGACAAATTTAATATACCATCTATCTTTCTGTAAAGGGTATACACATCTGAACTAAAAATTGTTTTATGACTTGTTTTGCAGATAATCATTTAATATAAATTTGCTCCTATGGTTCTAATGTGAAACGAAAGGGCCGCAACAAAGTTCTTCCAGTTTGACCTATCTTGCGCTTTTCTTATGACTTCCGGCTAAATCCGCATCAATTTGTTTCTGGTAAATAACATCAATATTCAACAAGATATTTGAAAGACGAATAATGGTGTTCAATCAGAGGAAATATAAGTATTCGATATTGACCAACTATATCCACTAGGGCAGTTAATGACTCGATTGTCTCCATGTGGATAAGCCGTCTATTTTCATAGCAAATTAGGACGGACGACAACGTTCGCCAATAATCCGAAAGCACAGCTTTGCTGTGCCACAAAGGGAGTGTACACGATAACTTATACTCGTATTGTATTCGAGATCATTTATTTGAATATCCGATTCATTGCTATGCTCGCAGGTATCCTGGAAAATGTACGAAGACATGAAATGTGTTTCTCCAATGCACTGTCGAACAATTCCAATTACTTAAGGGGAGGTCGTGATAGAGCGCCCAGTGTTTGCTGTCTTTGCTTGACCTGGCCCCGCGAGCAAATAGAACAATTCGAATTTGTATTCCTGCAGCATGCAAGCCATTAACTTGCTTTTAGACATCGTGCAACAAGCAACGACCGAACGACCGACCACATGTTGATAGTTTTTAACCTACTTGAGCGTTTTGTGCTTAGCACGTTTCAAACGGAAATGCAGAAAAGGTGTCGAGCTCCCACCCGGCGGTGGAGTGCCGGGGCGAGTAACGCATTTATATCCCTGACTGGTGGATAAGCAGACTGCATTCGTTTTGGGATTGGAATTTCGCCTGACTTGCATACAAATGTTGCCACGACACAGATAATGAAGAATGTAAGGTTTTTGCGCCATTGCCACGTAAGAAGACAAATGAAATGAAATGCTCGGGGGAGCAGGAATCTAGAATGAAGAACAAGACGGAGTAAAAACCAATGACCAGTTGAGCAGATACGTGCTCCTCCCCGTGTGAGTGTGTTTTGATACAAACGGAAACACAGTGTAATTGCAATTGGAATATGAGGAGTTCCATATGTGAGTGCAGATACGCATTGCCATACTCTGGACACATCTTACGCTGGAATTGGAGTTTGCGATCATTTTTGCCCCCCTTCCACTTAATTCTGTAATGAGATGTTGGTGGGCCACTAAGGTGGCGGGGAAGTGTAGGTTGTAACAATATTTTCGGGTTTATTTGGCGTTAATATCAATCATACGCCCCATTAACCGTAAACTTTTATTGTCGTCAAATTTAAATGGACGCGCTGCGCTCAGTGTCTGTTGCAATGCATCCTTTGCTGCTTCTTTAACAATCTGTTGGGTACTAATGACTTTTGCATACACTTTTAAAAGTTTTGCTCATTAATTAGCGTTGAAGTAACGAACGTTTGTTTCTTGCCACCCCGACTGACTGATTCTCTAGAAGAAAACAGGAAACTGCGGCGGCAGGTGCAATATTTCGACGCCAGCTGCCACTTACATACCCTATAGTCGGTACTGTAGGTTTTCCATAGCTTTGGTGTTAAAAGTTACTACGAAAGTATGTCTGGTTATTGAAATGGCTGAGGCACATATTCGGCTATTTAAGAGTAGTCCTTATTTAATACCAAGTGGTGATCGGTGTTACGGTTAAGTCACTACAGTTACAATTTTGTCACATTTTTCCTACTTCATACTTGTATGCCATTGTAGGATTTAACATAGTTTTGGTGTTTAAAGTAACTAAGAAACTAAGTCGGAATTTTGTAATGGCTGGTGTACAAAGTCTCTAAGATTAGGTTGTGTCGCTAAAGTAAAAATTTTGTCATTTCTCCATCCGTGATACTTTTATGCCACTTTTTTATTGGAATACTATTTGTGGAAATTTTTAGCTGTTTGTCGCACTTTTTGAAAAGACATATGTTCATCAAAATTGCAGGGTGGAGCGCAGTAATTTGATTCTTTGCACTGCAGGCTGTGGAGGCACTGTTGGTCGAAGAGAGTGGGAAGTGTGAGTGGCTTATAGTTTCTGATGGAACATTTGTATTCGTCTGCTTTTCAGTTGTCATCATGCATTAGGCACGTGGGGAGAGGTCATTTTGTGTTGAAGCGTATTTTTCAAATGCGCACTCGATCATTGCAGTGCAGCGTGCTTTTCATTTAAGATTCGCTGTTGACCCACGCGGGCGTGTTTCTGGACGGCAATCAATTATAAATTGGGTAACATCATTGAGAACAGCAGTGAATGTGTCATGCGTACGAAGGGGACCAGGGAGAAGGATTACAACACCACAAAACATCGAGAGAGTTAGAGCAACAGTCCGAAGTGCTCTGCTCGGAAGCAATCACTTGCACTTGGCATTTCTCGACGTTCTCTCCACCGGGTTGATGAACTGAATTTTCTCCCGCATTAAATGTGCGTGGTCCAATAATTGTCAGCACGGGACTATTGTACACGGCGGACCATGAATTGTTTGAAGCAAATGTTTCCTGGACGGCTTACCTCTTTGAAGGGTGATGTGAACTGGCCGGCACACTCCCCAGACTTAGCCCCATGCTCTTTTTTCCTTTGGGGCTACCTGAAGTCGAAGGTGTATATCAACCGTCCCAACACCTTGGAAGACCTTATTAACAATATTGAGGCTGAAATTGGCAGAGTACCATTCGACATGCTTGTTAGAGTTCAAACCTCAGAAAAAGTATGCAGCAGTGTGTGGATAGCGAAGGTCGGCATTTGCCGGATACACTATTTAAAACCATATAATTTAAAAATTCCCTTACTGTTCAAAATAATTAAAATACAAAATACATTTTTCTTAGGTTCGTAATTTTTTTATTTCATTCCCAAATAAGCAAGATTCTGCGTTCCACCCTGTAAAGGGATGAGTCAAAACGATTATATAGGAATCATTTGTACACACCATCTAGTCGAAACTTGGTACAATCGCCCTCATTTACGGAAATAAGCAGTAGTCGAGTTTTGGCAACGGCTATTGTAATGAATGTGTCTGTTTTATATCTGGCCATAGAGAAACCGCATTGGAATTTAATAAATGTTTTGATATTTACTCGATGCAACAATTTTCCGAATTCTAAAACTGTCAATCTAGAAACTACATATGATCGATCTTTATGAAATTTTGATGGATAAGTTGCTCACTGGGGCGAAGTAGCTTCTTTTTGGCCCATACCTTCATACCAATTTCCCTTCCAATTTTTGGCTTTATTAAAAAACTACCCCAAAAAATCAGATGCAACTTCAAATAATCGGTTCTGTTAACACACTTTCTGTTGCAATCACCAACATGCTATGGTATTGATGCTTACTTGGTTCGATTTACCATAAGGTGGTATCTTGACTAGCATTACGATTATTACCAACCGAATTTGGTTAAACTACTGGTTGTCACAATTGGTCGTTTTGGCAACAACCCAGTTAGACTTACATGTTACCTTGCTACCAATAATTGGTAGTGACACCAGAAAAATCTATGATGTAACCAAACCCCATTTAGTTCGCCATAGTAGCATATAACACTGTACAAAAAATTTTTGGGTTTCTCGGGGAGTGATTGATTTTTGCTGAAAATAAAAATCTAAGGTGTTTTTAGTAAACTCCGAAAAGGACGGCCTTGGTAGGACTCATTTTGACTTTGGCGAATTTTCATGATGAGATGACTCTAGTGAAATCGTAATATATTTAAACATCTTAACTCTAAGATTGGAGTGCCCTTTTCTTTCATTTTTTGAAAAAGTATAAAACTGATTACTTAACGGGATATTGAGTACTTTTATGTTCTATTAAATGCTGTCAAGCTAATTTTCTATTTTAATTAAAACGCATAATTGTTTTTAAAAAAAATCTCTATTTGGTTAAAAAAAAGGTTCTACAAAATAAGGACTATTATTATTTTAGTATAAATTGTTTAATATAAAATCAAAATATCGTAGAGACAATGGACCTTTTTGTGTTTTTTTCAAAAACAAATTTTAATGTTTTACTCGTAATAAAAATTAATGAATAATTTGTCATTATTAAAATATTTTTCAATTAAATTGTTTTTACAAAACCTTTCGAAAATGATGCATATATTTTTGATTTGTAGCCAGTATGTCAAGCATACGTTTGAGGTATTTTGTGTCACATTAACACCTAAGTACCTGGACAAATTTCACTTTAAAATTTTACTTTTCTTTATATTCATAATATATCATACATTTTTTGATACTTTAGAGTTTAATTTTTGACCCAATTTACCTATTTGATGCAGAAAATTGTTTTACTTGTGTATAGAAACTTTATTAAATTCAAAAGATAAAATCAAATTAAAACAAACCTGCTGATAATTCAAATAACAAAATAAATAATTTCAAATATAAATATAAGAATAAAAGTATACATAGTGGTCTTAGTGTTTTTTATATTAAATGCGAGATCTCCCGAATTAGCGCAAACTACTTAAATACATTAAGACATCATCCTAATATTTTAAGTCTACTAGATGATTCTAAAGAAGTGTTCCTTTTCTTTAGTAAAATGTTTTAAAAATGTAATATATGTTATACTTGTTATGCTCGTTGGAGACTAACAAATCTTTTACGAGGGTTGCTATATATATTTCTGGCCTAGGCAACACTAAGTGTTGCCTGGCGCCATCTGACATTTCTATTGGACAGTTTGACATTTTCTAGCATAAACGCACTCAGAACGTTTTGACGTACAACCATGATTTGTGTTGTTTACAGTGGCTTGAAAAAATCAATTTGGCAGATAAATGGAATTAACTCGTGAACATTTTCGTGCGATCATTTTTCACAACTTTTGACGTGGATTTTCACGACACGAGTGCATCGATGAACTTCAATCGTGGTCGACGTGACAGAGAACATTGATGCCGTGCGTGAACTGATAATGCAAGATCGTCATGTGACATACCGTAAGATAGAGGCATCCTTGGGCATTTCTTCCTCCAGCATACATATTGCATGAACACCTGGCCGTAAAAAAGGTATGTTCTCGTTGGATCCCGCACAATTTGAAAATTGCTCAACAAAAGGCTCGTGTCGATTGGTGCAAAGAAATTTTGAAAAAATGCGATCTCGATGCTTCAAAATACATACATTTATTGTCACAGGTGACAAATCATGAATCTATGCGTATGAGCCCGAAACAAAACAGCAATCGACCGTGCGTGCGGGTCTTCGAAGACGAGCCAAACCAACGAAAAATGTTCGTGGAAGAAGCACTTCGAAGCAAATCGTCGCCTGTGTCTTTGACAAAACTGGTCATGTGGCGACTGTTCCGCTTGAGCAACGTACTCTGGACAATTCTGAGTGATACACCTTAATATGTTTGCCTGAAGTCTTCGAAGAAGAGAAGACTAATCATTGTGCACCATGACAATGCGAGCTCTCACACATCGGCCTTTTTGACCGGCTAAAACGTCGAAATGATGGGTCATTCGCCATAAAGCCCTGACTTGGCGCCCAATGACTTCTTTTTATTCCCGCACATCAAGAAAAAAATGCGTGGTCAACGATTTTCATCGCCAGAAGAAGCTATTGAAGCTTTCATAAACCATGTTTTGGAAGTGTCTCAATCGGAGTGGAAAAAGTGCTTCGACAATTGGTTTGAGCGCGTGCAAAAGTGTATAAATCATGCTGGAGAATACTTTAAAAAACAATAAAACCATTTTTGATATTCATCATCAAATTTCATTATTAGTCCATATATATATAGCAGCCCTCGTAGCACAAATTCATCAATTATAAAGATATATTGATAAATGTTTTATTTATTGTCGGCAATTATGTATGGACTACAATATAAGATATACAAGTATATCCGCCTCTGTTAGCCTCACAAATGCAAGCCCTTTTGAGCACATTTTTCATTATATTCAGCACGACGTCGAATTGAGGCTGATGGATTGTTTTAAACACTTTCTTGAGCAGCAGTTATGGTTTTAGCCGATTTTGCAGTACGTTGTGGTCCATGCTTGGGCCTATTAGCTAGCGGCCCCTTTTCTTCGAAATCATTCAGTACATGATAAATAGTGCGTTTTGTTGGCACGTCGTTTCTACTAAAAATTTCAAGTTACTTTCTCATCATCACAGTAATCGATGATTGATTTTGATAAAATGTTTATCGATTTATCGAATATTTTTCCATAATAATTTTGCCACGTCTCTACTTTACGACTGCCAAATACGAACTGTCAAGACTAATGTTTACCAAAATGGCGGCAAAACAAAGTAGTATACCTTGCCGGCAGACACCCTGAATATTGTTAACATTCTGATTATTCGTAAATATTGTGGGATGTTTAGCTCGTTTGTTTTATTTCGGTCTGTTGCTTTTACACATTAAACAGGGATTAAACCGGCTTAAGACCTTCTTCTTCTATATTTAAATAGAAGACAAGTTTTTAACAAAATGGCAAAGTGACATTGATTTTCGTGGCTGCACACTACTTTTATCATGATTTCGGGTCCGTGACATCCCTCTTCAGAAAGCCTTGCTGAAATTGTTAAAAGTAAAACCGAACTCAATAAGGCCAGGCTCTCCCCAAACGAATGAGAACTACTGTTGTAATCCTTACTTTTCAAGTTTTCTTCACACAATTGCCCACGCAAAAACCCCTCACTCTTGCCACGACACTTATAAAAGTGTCGTGGTTTTAATTAAAGACAAACATTAATAAAGGGTTTGTGAAGGTGCTTATTATTAACCACCCACAAATATAGTATGATTCACACTCTACCATATTATAAACTCCAAAACCATATTATGATACTAACAACCTTAGTTTGATTCACACACAACCATAGTATGATCCTCACATCCATAGTATGATTCGCACGCAACCATGTTATGATCCCTTCAACCATAGTATGATCACCAGAGAGGACAAAAATATGCACCATAAAACTCGTTTTAAGCGCATACGATATGCTTAAAAAACCCTTATATATGCATTTAAATATGCACGAAAAACCAACTTCAAAATCTATTAAAACCTCCGCAATGACCAAAACAAGATTAAATAGATGTAGGTTTATTTAATCCAATGCATATTTAGTTTATTTTTTATTTTACAGCAGCAAACTTACGTACGAAATTAACAACAGTTTCTTTATTCGTTTACGTTTTCCACATTTATGTTTGCATAAACTATCAAATGCTGTTTTAAGTTTTCAAACAAAAAATTTCGACGCTTCTCAGATAGTATTGCACTATATTTTGAGAACGAACGTTCTACGTCCGATGAAGTAACGGGACAGTATTTGAAGAGTGCCACCTCGCTAGGCGAATACTGTTTTATAAAGGCACTCTCTGAACCAACACATTCGTTAAGGGTTCGATGGATATCAAAAATTGCACTGTAACCGTTGTTTCGGGCAATGACGTTCTCAAACTTGATACGATAATCCGACTTATTCAAAGAGGCCAATGTTTTGCGTACATTTTCAAAAACGCCTATGCTCTCCTTAAGTTCTAGCCCGGGTGTTTCCAACTTTGTGATGGCTTGAACTATTACATAAAAATTGCTTTTTATGTAGCTCAGCTCAGCTTTTAAATTTGCAGATTTTAATATATTTTTAGCTACTCTGATGGCTTCAGCATCATCTTCATTGAGTTCTCTAAGAGCTGCCTCAATTACGTTAAAATTGTCGCTGTAGTAAACGGCTGCTTTTAGCCAAGTGCCCCATCGTGTAATTATTGGACTTGGAGGCAAAGGTGTGTCGGGAAAAGCATATTTAAAGGCGGCACGACGAGATGGAGCCTAGTGTAAGTATCGAAATTAATGTGGAAATATTTTTAAAAAAATGAAGGTAGAACTTACTTTACTGTAAATTGATTTTACGTTTGAAATCAATGCGTTGACTTCTGCAAACTGAGTTCGCACAAACTCAGCTACTCTATGGAGGCCGTGTGCTTTTGTGACAAAAATTTCAATCAGTTTTGCTTTTGTGACAAAAATTTCGCTAGCCGGGCAATTTTATAAAAGATTTAGGAAAAAATGCTCAAATATGCAAAATAACCCAAAATATGCATTATAACAAAAAAAAAATGAAAAATATGCAAATGCTTATAAAGTAAGCAAATATGCATTTATATCCTCTCTGATGATCACACACAATTGCTAACTACAGATTTGATTTATGAAAATTTTTTGAAAATACATTAAATTCAAAATAATAGGAGTAATTTATTTAACAGTAGAAAAAATCAGTTTAAAAATACGTAAGGGTTTTTATAAAAAGCTTTATAAAAAGCATTTCAGTTAAACAAAGCCAAAGCAGTTTGTTTGAAAAATTTTAATTTCCATATAAAAGTACTGTTATTTCATTAGATCATTGTTCTTAAAAGCACAATGAAGAAAATTCCAATCGTACAGTATGACAATACTTTATGGATTTTTTGTGTTTATTTTAATTTCTTATTCAACTTTAATTACTAACTCAGAATCCAACATCCTATTAAGGAACAAGGAAAAACTTATTTTAAAGCAGTGCACCACATAATTCTAATACTCACTGACTGAGACCCACACTTTAATTACGCCTCCCAAAAGCTAATGCTTTTTATTTGGATGTTTTTACATGACTTACGGATTAGACTTTTACTCGTTAAGCCGCCGGCATTTATGAGTTGAAACCCGTTACCCAGAGTTAACTATCACGATATTAGGGCCCACTAACCACAGCTCTTGATTACTACACCTATTTTATCAGTTCTATGCTAAGCCATCGCCTGATCAGCCTTGACCGACTATACTTTCTCAAAAGAAAACTCGATTTTATGTATGTCTGGTTTTCAAATATGCCTCATGTAGTTAACAAGCACGTAACATACAGACGGACGGACGGACGGACAGACCGAGCGAGCGAGCGACCGACGTATGTACCTATCCAAGAGGCAGCAACATTTGATGCTGCTCAAACTTTGAATTTTGAAGTTTTTGTCAGATCAGTGTGTGTGCTCGTTTCGTTTGCAATCTACGTACGGTGGAGCTTGGCAAACTCTGGAGAGTAATGAAAATTGCAACTTTCTTTGGTTACGGCTTTTAATTAATATCGCCTCGCTTTTCATTTACTCGTTTTTTCTTTTTTGGAACTATAACACTATCATCGCGATAATCTACGAGCATGGCAAACATTTCCCGTCCGTTTTACTCATAGCTCTGGGCAAAGCGGCGTGAGGCGGCAGCTGGATCAGCGAGGGTAGTAAGCATGTGATATAAAATTGCGAAATTACTGACACCAACACCATCGCATAATTTGTATGCTAAACACAGCATACACGCACACACACTCAACTGCATTTAATAGACCATTATAAAAATTAAGGCCGTCATATATAATGATCGAATTAAAATGGTCATTACATCAATTTTACAGCTCGTTCATCTCTTGCCGGCATCTAGCGGACAAGGCAAGACCAAAAGCAACAAAAAACAGGACATGTTCCATTCCAAATATATTTGCAAACAATTACAGATACAAATGTAGGAACGTGCGGCAGCGGTCGTAGTGGCAGTGGTGGTGGTGGTGTTTTGTGGGCATTAACAGCATTCCTGCATGTCCTTATTTACCACGCACTGGCTTTAGAGCTGCGGCTGATACTGATGCTGACTGCGAGGCTGGGGCAGAGGACGAATATTTAAACAGTTACAAATTACGGTCGGAATTGTTTTTTGTTTTTTGGATTTTATTTGCAATAAGACAAATTGTTATCATCTTATCTCTACATTCCAATCAAGTCCTTTGGCACTCTCTCCACATAGAGGGTGTGTTATGTGTTCGGGTTGTTTCCCCCTCCATGCTGCACACGTCCTTGTGTACACACATGTAGGAACGGACGTATCTGTTGTTTCTTTAGTTCAATTGTAGAGACATTAAATGAAATGGTTTCACACATTCGAGTTGATTGTTCTGGGAGTGAGTACGAGTACGATTCATTTGTGTTTTGTTTAATTTTTTATGAGCGTTATTTTTCAGCGTGTAATTTTCGAGCTTTTTGCCTGTGCCTAAGGTAGACATGATTAATGCGGATAGATACGCTTTCAGTTGTCTTTTATAATATTTGAAATTATCCACAAAGGAACTGCAGGCCAAGTTTTGGAAGATTTAATTGAAATTTTGAAAAAAAAACATTCTCTCATATGCAAATTCGTATTTAAATACGGGAGGGATACATGATAAAAATATATGAAATTTGAACCGATGTGGTCCAATTTCAACAGGGTAAGTTATATCAAGCATAGCAAACACTTTGCTTTTATGGAGCTGGAATGTATTAAAATGTACCTCAAATCCTTTTTATGAAGCAATCAAGATATATTTTTTTAAATATGGTTTATTTCTCGCATTATTTTCAGAAATTCATTTTCAGAAATTTAAGCCTAACAATGTTCCTGCGCGTCGCCGTTTCAGTGTTTAGGCTCTTCAAAAGCTCGAAGAAGATCTGCTGTTTTCGAGCAAAAATTTGTTTTCAACAGGACTTGCCATACAGCTGCTCGAAAATCTATTTATTGAGAGGTCATTTCGAAGAGCACATAATGTCACGATTTGGACCGGTAAGTTGGTAGCTTAGGTCGTGTAGAATTACACCTTTAAACATTTTTCTTTCTGGCTACGTAACATTACGCGTGTCGTTAACGCCATACCGGTCGAAATGCTCGAACGAATCATCAAAAATTGGACCCCTCAGAAAGGACACCCTAAGGCGTAGTTGCGGCCAACATTTGAAGAAAAATTTATTCAAAAAAAAATGGCATATAATGTCCTTTCGAATGAATAAAAAAGATTACACACTTCATTTGAATTATTGTTTGTTTTTTTTTTAAAAAACTACCTCTACGATAGATTGATCAGCCGATACATTAAAAGTAGGACTGACATATATAGGCAAGCTTGAGTAGAATTGCTTAAAAGAAGTTCGATATAAATCATGCGAAATTAAGGCAAGAGCGGATTAAATAAGTTGCTTATAGAGGACGAGGACCTTAAAATGGGAGGAATATTTTTCGGGCTATTCAAATGCAACAACGTCCAATTTTATCAGAGATAGCTACTGGACGCTTATATCGTTTTGCGTAAAATGTCAGTTAAATAATATATAATAAGTGGCTTTTGGCACTTTAGCGCCTAAATTCGGAAATACCTCAGTACTGTATCAAAGCATGGACCGATATGGACCAATTTTTATATAGCACAAATGTGCACCATGAGGAAGGTTTCATAGTATTTGCGATCTGTACTTTTTTTACTGCGACAGATGGATCGATCTGTATTATAAATATAGAATATATTTTCTTTTATTTTAGGTTTTGTTAACATCAGCTTTATATTATAATACCTTTTCCCAAAGTGCGGTGCAGGGTATATGTATCGAAATATTAAGTGAACTGACCAAAAAATGATAATTTCACGACGATGGGATACTGAAGTGCACCTTTTTATAGCCTCGCCTCGAAATACTACAAGTCGCAGAATCATGTGCTAGTTAACTGAAAGCGGTACAAATTTTTCCCACACAAGGACTGGGTCAACATCTAGAATAATCAACAATCCTAAACTTAAAAATACAAAATCTCATGAACTACGACTATAATATTTGGAACAAATGATGTTTTCATGGATCGAAACACATCTTGGAGGAAAAGTGGAAGATGCCACGCCCCTTTTATATATCGCAATTATGGGAATTATGGCAATCGAAACAATTTTAACAGGATGAAATGAATGAAATTCGACAACAAAGAGTGGCTCCGCCCAATCCTAAACTTTAAAAGACAGGTTTTCATTTACTAACAATAGAGACATGGTCATGATATTTAGAACATATGATACTGGCAAGGATCGAAACGCATCCTGATATAGAAGTGGACTATACCACGTTACCATTAAAAAATCGCATTTATTGCCAGGGTACTGACCGTAATAAAATAAATTATAAACTATGTAAAGGTCAAACTAAACAAGGGACATGATATTTGCAACAAATGGTGTTGGCATGAATTGAAACACGTCCTGGAGGAAAAGTTATTCATTATTTAAAATAGCATTTTAAATAATGAACCGATAGTTACTAGTAAAATCTTTAACAGAATGAAACTAATCATAATGATATTACTATACACTACGAGGGCGGTTCGGAAAGTTCTTAGCCTATCAATGAAAGAGAATAGTTAGTTTTTCAAAAATATTTTTATTTTTCAATATAATCCCCTGAAACTTCAATACACTTAGCCCAACGCTTATCTAGCAATTCTATCCCTTGATTAAAATAGTTTTTCTCAAGGTCTTCAAAATAGTGGTTTACAACTGTAATTGCATCTTCGTTTGAGGTAAAACGCTTGCCAGCAAGGATTTTTTTTTAGATTTGGGAACAGGTAAAAGTCACTGGGAGCTAAATCAGGAGAATAAGGTGGGTAGTCAAGCAACTCGTACTTTAATTCGTTGATTTTAGCCATTGTTAAAACACTCTTGTTGTAAGCCAGGACGTTTTTCTCGAATTTGTACATTTAATTGATCTAAAAGGTTGCAATAGTACTCTGAATTTATTGTTTTACCCTTTTGCAGATAGTCAATCAATAAAATACCTTTGAAGTCCCAAAAACCGTTGCCATAACCTTACCAGCCGATTGAATTGTTTTTGCCTTCTTTGGGGCACTTCCTCCAGCTTCAGTCCATTGTTTGGATTGTTCTTTTGTCTCTGGAGCATAGTTGTGGATCCATGTCTCATCAACAGTTATGAAACGACGCTTAAAATCCATTTTATTTCGCTGAAAACGATCCAAACAAGCTTGAGAACTGTTCATTCTTATGCGTTTTTGGTCGACTGTTAACAAGTGCGGCACCCATCTTGCAGAAAGCTTTTTTATCTGTAGTTCTTCATGCAAAATTAAATGGACTCGATCATTTGAGATGCCCATGATATTAGCTATTTCACGCACTTTTATTCGTCGATCATTTAATACCATATCATGTACTTTGGCCACAATTTCTGTTGTTGTTGCTGTTTTTGGACGTCCAATACGTGGTTCATCTTTAATACTTGTACCACGTTTAAATTCAGCAACCCAATTTTTTACTGTTGCATATGAAGGAGCACTTTCACCTTACACATTCGCCATATCATTATGAATTTCTTGTCCCGATAAACCTTTTTTATGTAAATATTTAATGACACCACGCATTTCTAATTTTTCCATTGTAAAAAAATCGCGGATGCGTATTTTGTGAACACCTGTTTCTATATGAAGGTTGACAGATCGAAACAAAATTTAACATGTGTTCATAGTAGAGATGGAAGTTTCCAAAACACTTAACTTTTTTCTGTTTATACCGCGCTTTTTGTGCTAGGCTAAGAAGTTTCCGAACCGCCCTCGTATACAGGGTGATTAACTCACGATTAACGAATTTCACCAGAGTATGCCTTCGCTCATTTCATGAAAATTTGTCCATTTACGACCATGGCCGAAAATGCAAGGGGCGAAATGGCAGCGGTTTGAACATTTTCGGATTGGTGGTCGGAGGGTACTACGGTAGAATTGTTACGTTCTGAACCAGTGGGATTTTTGCTCTTTTTCTCTTAAAAGATAGCCCTACCTCTTACCGTTCCAAAATTACCTAAACGAAGCCCGGAGGTAATACCGTCAAATACTATTTGACTGAAATGGTATTTTTTGGGTTAATTTACAAAATGAAATTAAAAAAACAATTTTTCATTTCAGTCAAATAGTCATAACATGGACATAACATGGTGTTAAAGTATGACAAAAGGGCGTGACCCCGCGCATTCAACCATCAACTTCGAAAGGCTTTAGGTCGTGAACTAATACATCTATGACGAAAGAGTTGGTATACTGATGGTATGGATTAAAACACACCTTTACCTGCACGGCAACATTTTCAGATTTTCATTCTCTTGACAAAGTTTTCATACTGGACCTTAATGCCTGATGGAGGGAATATAAACATTAGCACGGCAAACTTAATTGACCACTTGTTCAAATTGAATTACTTTTGAAATATATCCCGAAATATGGGCTATTTTTTAAAAAACTTTCAAAAATTAATTATTTTTTAGGCCCACTATCGAATGCTGAATGGTTTTTTAAAATTGTCTTTCCTTTTATGGGATGGCAGCGTCATCGCCCAGTACTTCTTCGAAAATTAGGTCGGCCAAGCAGTTACTATGAATGCTGAACACTGATAATGGACTTCTTGAGGATATGGACCTGTACAAAATGTGGTTCCAACAGGATGGTACCACTTGCCACACATCAAACGAAACAATGGCTCTTTTCGCGAGAAATTCATAGGACGTGCTATCTCACGTCGTGGCGATGTTAATTGGACGAAACGATCATATGCTTTGTCAACGTTGGACTTCCTTTTAAAGAAAAGGGGTACGTCCATAAGCCAAGAACAATTCAAGAGCTAAAGCATGAGATAATTCTGCACATTAACGACATTAAACCTATAATAAAAATATGGAACATCGGATAGAGGTAAGCCATCGAAGCCGTGGCGAGCATTTGTCCAAAATTTTATTTTATACATAATTGTCATAGAACTTTCTTTTATAATAAAAACTACTAAGATAAATCTCTGTTGTGCTTAGTAATATTCGAGATTAGTTAGGTTAAAAAATTAAATTCTTTGCAGCAAGGTAGTCTGCAATACCGCAATAATGCTGAGGATCCACACTAATTATATTTCAATTTAAATAGTACAGGGTGGGCAACTTAACATTTTAAATTTGAATCGGTTGTAAAAAAATACTGATAATATTTTCAAACTTCTGGTTTTATGGGAAAGGTTAAACTTTGTCATTTAATGGAACACAATATGACTATTAATTTGACTGTCTCAACTGGCTCGGCAGTACCTCATCCAATCGACCCAATTTGTCAGTTCATTTTCGCTAGTTCGAATTCCAAAAACAGTACGTAAAATATCAATGGTTGCGTTAGCTGTGTTACATGTGGTCCCTCCTTGTTAAAACCAAATATCGTCTATGCCTTCTCTTGAATTTTTGGAAATAAAAACTCGTTGATTAAGGCTCTCATTTTTTACCCAATGATGCCGCCAGAACAAAATCCACAACAACGGTGACTCGTTGTATTGCCTAGCGCCATCTGACATTCCCATTGGAAAGTTTGACATTTTTTAGCATAAACGTACTACGAACGTTTTGACATTCGACCATCATTTGTGTTGTTTACAGTGACTTGAAAAAATCACTTTGGCAAAAATGGAATGAACTAGTGGACATTTTCGTGCGATTATTTTTTACAACTTTTGAAGTGAATTATCACGACAGGAGTGCATCGATTAACTTAAATCATTGAATGGCGTTGAAACACCATCCTATAGAACTGTGAAAAACTGGTTTAATGAATTCAATCGAGGCCGACGCTCGCTCAAAGACGAAGGTCGTGAAGGTCGTCCAAAAACGGCCGATGTGCCAGAGAACATAGATGCCGTGCGTGAACTGATTGTCGATTGGTGCAAAGAAATTTTGAAAAAATACAATCGCGGTGCTTCTAATGACGTTTATAAGGTCGTCACGGGTGACGAATCATGGATCTATGCTAAACAAAACAGCAATCGACCGAGTGGGTCTTCGGAGACGAGCCAAATCCAACGAAAGTTGTTCGTGGGAGAAGCACTTCGAAGCAAATGGTTGTTTCTTCGGCAAAACTGGTCATGTGGCGACTGTTCCGCTTGAGCAACGTAGGACGGTCAATTATCAGTGGTACACTACAATTTGTTTGCCTGAAGTCTTCGGAGAAATTCGAAAAACGAACAAGAGAAGACGAATCATTGTGCACCATGACAATGCGAGCCCTCACACATCGGCTCAAATCAACGCCTTTTTGACCGGTCAAAACGTCGAATTGATGGGTCTTTCGCTGTACAGCCCTGACTTGGCACCCAATGACTTCTTTTTATTCCCACATATCAAGCAAAAATGTGCAGTCAACGATTTTCGACGCCAGAAGATGCTGTTGAAGCGTTTAAAAACCATGTTTTAGTGGTGTCTCAATCGGAGTGGAAAAAGTGCTTCGACAATTGGTTTGAGCGCATGCAAAAGTGTATAAATCATGCTGGAGAAAACTCTGAAAAACAATAAAACCATTTTTGATGATAAATATTCTCTCTTTCATTATTAGGCCAGATATATATATATAGCAGCCCTAGTAGGCTATTTGGTTATCGACATAGCCTCCGAGATGAAAATGAGCTTCATCTGAAAACACGATTTTTCGGTTAAGTTCTTTATCTCCTGCCAAACAATCTTCAACCCATTGGACGAAAACACATCGGATGGTGTTTCATTATTAAATGACAAAGTTAAACCTTTCCCATCAAATCAAAAATTTAAAACACACTTTTTTACAGCCGTTTCAAATTAAACATTTTAAATCTCCCACCCTATATTTATAAACTAAATATCCTCTAAAAGGAAACAAAGCAAAATATAATATGCTCCTATGTACTTATACAGTAGGGGTATTCTATTATGATGTTTTTTTTTTTTTTTAAATTTACATGGCTGTACACGATGAGAAACATTAAAAAAATCATAACTGCGTTTTTAGTTTTTTATTTCATTCAAAAAAGTTCACGCACCAAACGATTTTAAAATTTACATGCGCATATACACTGTAATGCGCATGTACATTTTAAAATCGTTTGGTGCGTGAACTTTTTTGAATGAAATAAAAAACTAAAAACGCAGTTATGATTTTTTTAATGTTTCTCATCGTGTACAGCCATGTAAATTTAAAAAAAAAAAAATAAAATAATAGAATACCCCTAGTGTATATGCGCATGTAAATTTTAAAATCGTTTGGTGCGTGAACTTTTTTGAATGAAATAAAAAACTAAAAACGCAGTTAACATTTTTTTAATGTTTCTCATCGTGAATGGGCATGTAAAACATAGGTTAAAAAATAGAATACCCCTATTATACAGTGACGATGATGGTTTTGCTGATAAAGTAAATACTGATGAACATTTTGGAGAAATGGTGAAGTTGCAGCCATCAGAAAGTAAAGCTGTCTAAAAGTTACAAATGGAATAACTCTAATCGACGGTGAGGACACTCAGACTGATGTCAATACGCCCTTTTAGCAAGGACAGTACAAAATGTTGGTCAACTCCCTATGATAACGGCAAAACATATTTTTCACCAAGAGGAAAACGCACAGGTCGTCTGTCGCCCAATATCAGAAAAGACATCCTTATAAATATGGATAACTTTAGACTAAAATTAAGCCAAGAAACATTCCCGTTGTTAACTTCTTAAGTCAGAACTCGAGATTTAATTATGTCAAATATAATTGTGAGATGTTGGAAAAGGCTATCGGGTAGTAATGTACGAGGGCGTTTCGGAAAGTTCTTAGCCTATCAATGAAAGAGAATAGTAATAGTTTTTCAAAAATATTTTTATTTTTCAATATAATCTCCTGAATCTTCAATACACTTAGTCCAACGCTTATCTAGCAATTCTATCCCTTGAATAAAATAGTTTTCCTCAAGGTCTTCAAAATAGTGGTTTACAACTGTAATTGCATCTTCATTTGAGGTAAATGGCTTGCCAGCAAGGATTTTTTTTAGATTTGGGAACAGGTAAAAGTCACTGGGAGCTAAATCAGGAGAATAAGGTGGGTGGTCAAGCAACTCGTACTTTAATTCATTGATTTTAGCCATTGTTAAAACACTCTTGTGCGCTGGTGCGTTGTCTTGATGAAAAATTATTTTTTTGTGTTGTAAGCCAGGACGTTTTTCTCGAATTTGTACATTTAATTGATCTAAAAGGTTGCAATAGTACTCTGAATTTATTGTTTTACCCTCTTGCAGATAGTCAATCAATAAGATACCTTTGCAGTCCCAAAAAACCGTTGCCATAACCTTACCAGCCGATTGAATTATGTTTGCCTTCTTTGGGGCACTTCCTCCAGCTTCAGTCCATTGTTTGGATTGTTCTTTTGTCTCTGGAGTATAGTGGTGGATCCATGTCTTATCAACAGTTATGAGACGACGCCTAAAATCCATTTTATTTAGCTGAAAACGATCCAAACAAGCTTGAGAAATGTTCATTCTTATGCGTTTTTGGTCGACTGTTAACAAGTGCGGCACCCATCTTGCAGAAGCTTTTTCATCTGTAGTTTTTCATGCAAAATTAAATGGACTCGATCATTTGAGATGCCCATGATATTAGCTATTTCACGCACTTTTATTCGTCGATCATTTAATACCATATCATGCACTTTGGCTACAATTTCTGTTGTTGTTGCTGTTTTTGGACGTCCACTACGTGGTTCATCTTCAATGCTTGTACGACCACGTTTAAATTCAGCAACCCAATTTTTTACTGTTGCATATCAAGGAGCACTTTCACCTAACACATTCACCATATCATTATGAATTTCTTGTCCCGATAAACCTTTTTTATGTAAATATTTAATGACACCACGCATTTCTAATTTTTCCATTGTAAAAAAAGCGCTGATGCGTCTTTTGTGAACACCTGTTTCTATATGAAGGAGTTGCCAGATCGAAACAAAATTTAGCATGTGTTCATAGCAGAGATGGAAGTTTCCAAAACACTTAACTTTTTTCTGTTTATACCGCGCTTTTTGTGCTAGGCTAAGAAGAAGAAGTTTTGGAACCGCCCTCGTATTATCGATTAATCAGGTATTTACTTCATTTATCGAGCAAATCACCTCCTCTGCTTCCACTGACGCCTATGTCATTAGCGCCCCCTCTTAGTACTTACGATTTTTTTAATTTGCAACAAAAATATTCGTAAAACATATTCTCATAAAGCTGCATTTTGCCTTAATTGTAAGAAACAACAAATTTATAAATAAAGCTTAAAATTATATAAAAAGCGTTTTTGTTTTATTCAAAATCGTCAACATTTGCATTTAATTAACCTGATAATACTTTAAGTATTGAAAATGTTTCATCATTTGTCTTTATTTAATACCAGTGACAGATACAGTCACTGCGAAGTACGTAAAGTTACAAATTTAGCTTGGTACAAACAAGGTTAAGAAATTTTAGAAGTTCTCTTCCGTATTTTAACCGCTATTCTTAGCCGGGTGGTCACTAATGCAAAATCGTGTAGAATTAAAAAAATACACTTTCCACTTTTTCCCCTTCTTATTTATCTACAGCATTTCTTCTTTAAAAAAACTTCGGTTTTCTTTGGTAAATCTGAAGTTTTAATTAAGTTAATTACAAATGCTTCTGCTATGCAAGCATATGTGGTGTTTGTCTGTAGAAATTCAAACTGGAACCCGGTGTTGTTTCGTTTACTCTACGACGTGAGTATCCACGTTTATTTTTTTCTCGAGGATGTTGCTATTACATTTGTATTCACTTATTTACTTTTCGACACTAGGCATTGGAGTGGTTTCCGTTGGAAACCACCATATCACCGAATCCAAGCAAATTACAACATCGTGTTTTACACTCTACAGCTATAGCTGCTAGTTTTTGAATGGAGCACTGTTGCGATGTTAATATTGACTTTAAAGTGAATTCTATGGTACATGGAAATAGCTAAAGTCCAGCCACCCAGCCACCAGCAAAGAACATAGAACATTCTCTGCAGGTTGTTTAGTTATCAGCAAACAATAGCCACAGCGAGAGTAAAAGAACAAAGGATTCGAAAATGTTCCATTATTTTTTTTGAGCAACACCGAGAGAAAAGTTAATTACGCCAAGAGGGACACAATTTGTTTGCAGCACCAATGTTTTCAATTATAATACAATCTTTATTGATTGTCCAGGTCATCTTTTAGAATAATTAAATCGAAAGTTAAGAAAGCTAGAATACGAGTAATTAAATGCATAGTTTTTTTTTTTTATAAGTAAGGGTACATTTCAGCGTAATTTATTTTATAAAAAGCTCTCATACTAGACAATGGTTCTTATAGATAAGTTAATCTAGGGACCTTCGACTTACGGTTCAAGGGGTCAAATCAAATCAATGTTATATTCGGATTCATGACAAAACTTTAATATTTTTTAATATCCATAGTTAAAGGACCGATTTTAGGGCCTCAGTGGACCGATCCGAGTTCCAGATTGACCCAAATATTTATGGTCCGGTCGAACGGTCACCTCGTTCATGCGATTTAACGCCATTGGATTTCTTTTTATGGGGCCACATCAAGTGATTGGTCTATGCTACAAGCCAACAACTTCAGACGACCTCAGAGGCAACATCCAACGCGAAACTGTCAACGTTCCGGTCGAAATGTATGGAAGATTGGTGGGAAATTGGGTCCAAAAAAAAAAGATTGCAGTACACGGGCTAGTGGAAGTCATATACCGAAATCGAAACTCATTTTTAAAATGTAACATTTGTTCTTCACCTAGCTGACCCGGCAAACATTGTTTTGCCGCAAATTTTATAATCACAATTCCGCCTACATTTTTAGCAGAACTTAGAATATGTACACCAAATCATCATACCTAATTTTGTTCAAATACCGTTAACAGGAGCAGAAAGTTTTTTTAATTTTTAATTTGTATGGGAGGTACCACGAGCCTTTGTCCATTCATTTCAAGATTTCCCACCATCATACCAAATTTTGTTCAAATAACGTTAACAGAAGCAGAAATAATGGATTGTGATTTGTATGGGAGGTTCCACGCTTACTGGGCCGCTTACTGGGCCGATTTCATGCAAACTACACTTAAAGCATCTACAGACCATCCCCAACGTACCCTAACATTTTGTACAAATTTTTCAGCATTCTAGCTCAAAAAACAGTTTTGTACCGCCTCCCCCGCCCACAGTCCAAAATTTCGACTTTTCTTTTTTCCTAAGCCTTCGCATAGCAATTATGAACAAACCTGTAGAAGGAAATATCCAGCTCCAAATGGTGTTACAAATTTAAATGTTCTTAATGAAAAACCCTGTATAATTTGGGATAAAGTAAATACCAAAGAAAAGGCCCAAAAAACGTCTGCATGATAAAAAAAGGCCGATAAATAGTCAATAAAAACACATGAGTTATTAAATAAAAGAAAATTTTGAAACCAATCCATATATATATAGTATCTTATAATTTTAGATGAGATTGTGCCGGACGCCTGGGCCTAAAAATAGAAATTTTTGTACTTTAGTGGCGTAGGGATGTTGGAGGGTATACAAAGTTCAGCAAGATTAACGAAGATTTAGCTTGTTTTTCTATTCCATTGGATGAAATAACTCCAACTTTTCTAAAGATTCTGCTTACTAAGGTAATTTGGTGGCGTGTCTAACGCCACACGCAGAGAAAAAACATGGTTACTACATGGTCACGGCAATAATAATATGTTCTCCACAATAAAAGTATGTTCGTCGCAACCATAGAATTGTTAACTGAATTTATTTTTGACAATAGTATAATTGCTGCAATATTAATATTGTTGAAATGTAACAATAGTATTATTGCCAAATATAAAAATGAAAATATGGTTATAGCAACAATATGAATATGCTTTGGCTTTGTTTAACTGAAATATTATTAATAAAAACGCTTACGTTTACTTAAACGTATTTTTCTACTGTGAAGTAAAAAACACCTCTTATTTTGAA
Organism: Hydrotaea diabolus; assembly: GCA_963513945.1. NCBI lineage: Eukaryota > Metazoa > Arthropoda > Insecta > Diptera > Muscidae > Hydrotaea > Hydrotaea diabolus. The sequence continues at coordinate 239,744,117 of OY740716.1, read as the reverse complement.
TTTAATGTATATTTGAATAATTGTTTAGCTCGTTTGTTTTATTTCGGTCTGTTGCTTTTAGACATTGAACAGGGATTAAACCGGCTCAAGACCTCTCGCTTCTATATTTAAATAGAAGACAAGTTTTTAACAAATTGGCAAAGTGACATTGATTTTCGTGGGTGCACACTACTTTTATCATGATTTCGGGTCCGTGACAACCCTCTTCAGAAAGCCTTGCTGCAATTGTTGAAAGTAAAAACCGAACTCTATAAGGCCAGGCTCTCCACAAACGAATGAGAACTACTGTTGTAAACCTTACTTTTCAAGTTTTCTTCACACAATTGCCCACGAAAATACAACTCACTCTTGCCAGCTCTAAAGGGACTCCACATCGAGAGTCTTCAATAGATTTCTTTTACAACAACGTGTGTGTGTGTTGTAAAAAGAGTTTATTAGTTGACTATGTCAACTTGTGTGCCGTGCCGTGCATGTACGTATGTTTAGCTCGTTTGTTTTATTTCGGTCTGTTGCTTTTAGACATTGAATAGGGATTAAACCGGCTCAAGACCTCTCGCTTCTATTTTTAAATAGAAGACAAGTTGAATAATTTTCATAATTCAAATCTATTGTTGACAACTTAAACAAATTCTAATAAATTATATTGTGAACCACAGTATATATATGTGTGAATCATACTATTGTTGTGAGGATCATAATATTGTTGTACCACAACCATATACCCAACAATAGTATTATCCTCTTCGAATATCGTCACCACAACCATACTTTTTTTCTTTGTGCACCAAATGTTCATGGACATTATAGAAGTTTTCAACATCTGAAACATCGGATTACTTCCCCTCTAAATATACCTACGATACCAGTTTACTATTTAAGCAAACGAATATATTTTTCTTGAATTTTAGGGGCCACGTTAGACACAAAATTTTCTAGAATAATTTTAGCGGTTCTTTTGATTTAGTCCCCGTGGATTGATTAGATGTATTTTATCTCAAAATGGGCTTCTTTGAGTTCCTGGGTTTGACATGTACTTAGGCAAATCGAGGGACTTCGTATTAGTTTCGCTGACAGTATTTCGAGAAGTCGGTTAAATTTGTTATGAAACTATTTAACCGACATGTTGCTGAATATTATTCCAAATGTGAAACTTGAGATCGTCAATCTAACAGGGAACTTTGAGTAATTGTGCGAAATTGATATCATCATTTCTCCGATCCGAAAAACATGCTTAAATATTGATTGTGAGAACTCATTCACAAAAAATCTACTTCCATAACCACAGAGAAAAATTAGTTGGAAATTGGTCCGTACTACAAAAACTGTATTGGATAAACTGACTTTCGTTTGCAACAACCAACATTCTTTAGTATTGATTTTAACATGGCTCGAGATATCTTATGATGGTTGCTACAACGATATCACGGTATTCACAGCCAATAACACAGTTATATCAACCAAATTCAGTTTAAATATTGGTTGCGATAACCAACAGTTGTAATGTTCATGTTAATTTGGTACCAATATTCGGTGGTGACAACAAATTATTCTTTGTGATGACCAAACCATGTTTAGCTGGGTGCTGTAACACAATATTGGTTATTCCAACATCAACATCTTTGTTTTTGACGAAAACATATTTCAAAATTCAAAACAAATTACAAAAACAACAAAAATGGTCACACATTTAAAGTTTCTTGGGTTAGACGGTTAATAAAGGATGATCCATCTAGAGGTATTTTTTCAGAACAAAAAAACAACATATAAAAACTCAAATCAAGTTTGGAATCTGTATTGGTCATTTGAAAGGACATTTTATGGTATTTATTTTTTGAATATAGTTTCCTTCAAATGTTGGCCGCAACTACGCCTCAGGGTTTCCATTTTGAAGGTATAATTTTGTATGAATCGTTCGAGCATTTCGACCGGTATGGCTTTAATGACACGCGCAATGTTGGCTTCCAAAGCCTGAATCGTAGCTGGTTTTTCAGCATAGACTTTGGAGTTTACGTAACCCCAAAAAAACTGTCAAAAGGTGTGATATCATTCGATCTAGGCGGCCAACTCACTTGTCCATAACGTGAAATTAGCTGCTTTTCGAAATGACCTTTCAATAGATCCATTATTTGAGCAGCCGTATGACAAGTGGCACCGTCCTGTTGAAACCAAGTGTCGTCAAGATTACGGGCTTCAATTTCAGGTAGCATAAAGCTCAATATCATGGCGCGATAGCGAACGCCATTCACGGTTTAATTCCGACCATTATAATTTTTTAAGAAATATGGACCGATGATTCTACTAGGCCATAAACCGCAGCAAACCGTGGTTTTCTATCGGGATAATGGCACCTCTTGAACCTCTTCTTGTTGCTCCTCAGCCCAAATGCGGCAATGTTGTTTATTGGCTTTGCCGTTGAGCCAGAAATCGGCCTCATCACTGAACAAAATGTTGGTTTAAATTCACATCAGCATATCTTAGTACAAATAAGTATCTACCCTTTTAAAGTTCCAAAACTTAACGCCGTCCTTTAAAAATTTAGTTTTTTTAATAAATCCCTTTAAAGTAATAAATTTGCAAACTACGCAACTAAACCAGGACGATTTATGTGAAGGCGGAGGAACACATTTTGCAAAATGTTATAGTTCTGGCTTTAGACTGTAGCCTTGCAAATAACAAGCTACTCATTCAATAATGCCACAATTCTATTAAAACTTGACTTAAATTCAACCTTATTACTTCAGAAATAACTCTACACTATCATCGTATGACGACACAAATACTTTAAAGATGTGTTAACAACAAAAAATCTCATCTGGTAGAAAGTAACAAACACTCCAGACACCCATTTTTTTGTAGTGTTTCTAAATACATATGAATTCGTCTGAAACCACGCTGAGCGTGGTGTTCGTTGGAGGGTTGCTTGGTTATGTGCACAGTGTACCGAGTACAAATACCGCGCAACATAAACATCAGGTGTTTTCATTTAATTTGTGAAAAATGTTTGTCTTCAGAGATGATGGAGGCTTGGGGAGGGTTGGCAAACAGGAATATGTTCAGCTTATCAACAACATTCAGTCAGATTCCAATGTCTGTAGACACCCATCCATGTAAGTACAAGGATCTGTACTTGTATGTGAGACATGGTGGGATAATCAGTTTCGTATGTGCTCTATTCTTTGTGCATGAAATACAATCATTTGTCAATTTTGTTAAAAAAAATGTACACCGAAAAAAAAAGACATCAGAAATTGCCACAGCAAATCATTTCATTCAAACCGTCGCCTAGACTACGCTTCTAGCGGTCGGAATCAAATACTTCAGAATTAGAGTAAGCTTGTTTAGTTTGTAATTAAAGGCTGTTCAAAACATACAACCTCGTGGATTTTGTTAAAAATGGAAAAAAGGTGAATTTCGAATGCCCATTACACATTATTTTTTTCGCAAAAAACCGTCAATGAAACCAACGAGAAGCTTGATTAATACTATGGGTACTCTGTACTATAGAGTACAAATGACGCTGAACGTTCTGGGCGGCCAATTGAGGTCAATGCACCAGAAAATGTCGAAAAAATGCACTGTTGGCCGATCGAAGTGTAAAAGTGCGTGAGATTGTTGTTGCATTACGCATTTCATATTGCAGTGTGGTTTAAATTTGCCATGATCTGTTGCGTTTAAGAAAGCTGTCTGCAAGATGTCTGCCGCGTTTGATCTCAATTGACCTTAAACGTAATCGTGTGACAACTTCAAAGGATTGTATGGAGTTGTTTAACCGCAATTTGGTTGAGTTTTTGCTGCGTTTTGTAACTGTGGATAAAACATGGATCCATTACAACACTTCGAAGACCAAGCAGCAGTATAAACAAAGGGTTTCTCAGGGTTATCCGGCTCCGGAGAAGGCCAAGTTGACTTTGTCAGCCAATAAGGTGATGGCAACAGTTTTTTGAAATGCACTCGGGATAATCCACATCGGTTAGCTTCAAAAGGGAAAACAATAAACGGCGATTATTATGCCAACTTATTGGAAGCATTTAAAGAGAATTTAAAAAAACGACCACATATGGCTAAAAAAGTTCTTTTTCATCAAGTCACAATGGCAATGATGCATGAATGGGTTTCGAATTGGTACCTCATCCGTCATATTCTACGGATTTAGCCCTTAGTGACTATTTTATATTTCCAGTCTAAAAAAAATGGCACGGTAGAAAGAGATTCAGCTCCAACGATAAAATTATTTTATCAGGCAAATGCCCATTTATGACCTCGAAAAATCATATTATTTTAGAAGGGATAAAAACGTTGGACAAACTTTGGACTAAGTGTATTGGGCTAAAAGGAGATTATGTTGAAAAATATTTTTTTGCAAAGAAAAACTGTGTTTTATTCGAAAAGTCAAGGAATTATTGATATGCCGTCGTATATACATATAATTATTAGTAAATTATAGAACTACTTAATTTATTTAAATACAGGGCTAACAATGAATGCAATTGTTTAGAATTAATTAATGAAAATTTCTGCCGAGGATGCAGTTTGCTATGTTGCTGGCAACATTTAATTTTGGCTAATATAGGATGATCCATCTAGAAGTATTTTTTCGGAACAAAAATAAAATATAAAAATTCAAATCATTTGTTGAATCTTTATTGGTAATTTGAAAGGACATTTTATGGCATTTATTTTTTGAAAATTATTACCTTCAAATGTTGGCAACTGTATTATGGAAATGAGCGTTCGGTGAGAAACGGGAAGATCCGCTGTTTTCGACCATAATTTTTTTCAGTGATGAGGCCGATTTCTGGCTCAACGGCAAAGTCAATAAACAAAATTGCCGCATTTGGGCTGAAGAAAAACAAGAAGGGGTTCAATAGGTGCCATAATACCCATGGAAAACCATGGTTTGGTGCGGTTTATAAACTGGTGGAATCATCGGTGCATATTTTTTCAAAAATTATGATGGCCGGAACGTAACCTTGTATGGAGCTCGCTATCCCGCCATGATATCGATTTTTTTGCTACCTGAAATTAAAGCCCATAATCTTGACGACACTTGGTTCCTTGGCTGCTCAAACAATGGATCTATTTAGAGGTCATTTTGAAAAGCAGCTAATTTCACATTTTGGACAGATGAGTTGGCCGCCTAGATCGAGTGATATCTCACATTTAGTCACTTTTCTTTGGGGTTGCGTAAAGTCCAAAGTATATGCTAACAAACCAGCTGCGATTCAGTTTTGGTAGCCAACATTACGCGTGTCATTGAAGCCATACCGGTCGAAATGCTCGAACGAGTCATCCAAGATTAAACCCTCAGAATAGAAACCCTGAGGCGTATTTGCGGCCAACATTTGAAGGAAATTGTATTCAAAAACAAATGCCATAAAATGTCCTTTCAAATTACCAATAAAGACTCCACACTTGATTTGAATTTTTATATATTTTTTGTTCAGAAAAAATACCTCTAGATGGATCACCCTATACCTACCTAAGTCGCACAACATCCAATTAAGAAACATGGAGAAACTTCACTCAAAGTTTCCCGATTAAATTCTCTCACTGACGGGGACCTACTGTTTGCCGCAGGCTTCGAACGGCTAATGCATTTTTTATACTGATGATTTTATATATCTTAGAGATTAATCTCTTACTCGTAAAGTAGCTGGCATTTACGAGGTGGAAACCCGCTGCTGACAAATTGTTAGATGTTCTTAGCCGGGGTTGAACCAGGGATTACAGGCAGGATAGTCGTACACACTTCTATCGCACCACGACGCCCCACGTTTAACTAATACGGATTAAAATTGTAGCATATCTTTAGATATGCTACAAAACAGTGTGGTGTACGGATCATTTAAAATTTTTCATTCCGTTTGTAAACCTTTTATATATTGATCGAAGACCGCATTGTCGTATTCTAAAACGATGGAGCCATTTTCGTCCGTGAGTTAGTCTTTGGACCCTAAAATTCTGCAAAATGATGCCATATAGTCATAAGCTGTTAGATATTAAAAGTAAGTATAATCGGTACCGGCGGAAAAAAGTTGCCCTATAAGGGACTTAAAGTACTTTTTTTCAGTATTTGCTCAACGGGCAACGGTCTTACTTAACGACATTTTTATTTGACTATTTTTTTCGGTGTATGTAACATTCATTTTAACGCTGGCAAACGTAGAAATGCAGTCGGTGGATACAGAAAATGAATCTGAAGAAAAATCGTTTTGACTTTTCTTCAAAATGTCACCTTATTATTGATTTCTGTTTATTTAGGTGGCATGTCTGCTTACTCTTCAGTGTAAGTACACGAATGCAGTTGCAACAATGACTTTGTTTTTTCTTTTACTACCAACAATAAATCACTCTTACATACTCGTACATATATTTTAAAAAGTCATAAAAGCTGGGCGGATTTACTTCTGCCCCGAATATGAGGCCTTCACGGTTTTACCTTTTGCGAAGTGGCAATTTGACTACATTGCAAGCAAAACTCTGTCTTAATTCATTTTTGAAAATTTTCTTTCTGCGGCATACAGAAGAATCCTCGCTAATGTATGTCATTTTGATAGTCTGGAGGGAACTTTTCAATTGGTGCTTTATAAAAACTTGGAGCAAAAAGGTCAAATTTTTATCAATTTTGTTTATACACGCTGGCCCAATGGGATGAGAATTAATTGTTGTTGCACAATTTTAAGATTCACCTTAAATGTTCTATGCAATGATGTATGTGTACCCAATTGGCCGGAACGGCTACGAGTTGCAACTAGAGTGTCTATTTATAAATTCAAGCCCATCGAAATAATAGTCATAAATCTTATTGAAGTATCCCAAGATGAGGCTTCGAATCTGAGCTAAAATTCTGAGCGTAATCTGAGCTAAAATTTTAAAATATGCTAAGTAGGGACATAAATACTGTTACAACATTGAACATACCCATTTCAATAGTAGAACTGAACATACCCCGTTAATGTCATATGGGGTTTGAAAGCTAACCTGAATAGCGTTAGTCTGCAACGGGATTTTAAAATTGTTTCAACTTTCATCATGGAGTGGTCAGATAATGAGAACCGTATCGCTGTAAAAGCGCTTTTCAAGTGTGAAATGAAAAAAACGATATTTTCAAAACGCTCCGGCCACTAGGGATTAGCCGCAGTCGTCTACCGATGCTTAAAACTCTTTGAGTAGACTGGAGATGTAAAAGACTGCCACCGGTCGGGCCGCCCACGCTCTGTTAGAACACCGCATGCCATCAAAGCCGTTAAATCAATAATTCACAGAAATCCGCTCGAAAACAGAAAATCATGGCCCGTGTCCATGAGTCCATGAGTCGAATCATTAAAAAAGACTTGGGACTTGGGGCTTTCAAACGACGTATTTATTGAATGCAGCTTTAAAAAAAATAGGATTGAAAAATGCAAACGTCTTTTGGTGAAGCACGCTGAAAACTTGCACAAAAAAGTTTTGTTCACCGATGAAAAAAATTTTACCGTTCAGGAAAAATTTAACAAGAAAACTGGTAGAGTATATGCGCGGTCATCTAAGAAAGCATCTGATCCAGCTTCAGTCATGGTTTGGTGGGGTGTCTCTTACGATGGGGTCATTGACCGGCATTTCTGCGAACAAGGAGTTAAAACATCGGCCAAACTTTACCAAGAAACCGTTTTAGAAGCTGTTGTGAAGCCTCTTAGCATCGCTTTTTTTCATTTCACACTTGAAAAGCGATTTTACAGCGATTCGGTTCTCATTATCTGACCACTCCATGATGAAAGTTGAAACAATTTTAAAATGCCGTTACAGACTAACGCTATTAAGGTTAGCTTTCAAAACCCATATGACAATAACGGGGTATGTTCAGTTCTACTATTAAAATGGGTATGTTCAATGTTGTAACAGTATTTATGTCTCTACTAGGTACTTACATTGAAGTCGCTCTTAAAGCTCATGCCTGTATCTTTTTCTATGAGCCTTTCTGCTTTCGGTGTCTTTTGCAAGGCCTTCTTTTGAAGTTCTACTTTAGCTACTTGAATAAATGACACAAATGCATCGTTTAAGTTGCACTCGCCAAGCAGCAGCACATTTCCTTTCCAAAGGAAGTGCTGATATTTTGAATAATTCCTCTTGAGTTTTTCCTAATGGAAAAACTCTACGTTGACCAGATGCCACGTCAAACGGCAATCGGTGATGACTTGTGCTTTGAAGAAACACATAAATAAAGTGGTGGACTCCTTCTGGCCACGGGAAGGGGGTATCTAATTTCATATTTAGCGCGAGATACCAAATGTAAGTGTCACCTGGTGGAGGGGTGGAGGCGGATGCTGGGTTGCTTGAAATCACAACGCACGAACCGCGATTTAAAGTGCTTCTTCGAGGGTGTATACGAGTGTGTCACGGCGTGTACTTGCCACAAACGTTGAGCACTCCCCTGCATGTCTCTTTTAAACCCATTTAGTGTGATAAATATTTCTGTTTTTTTTCCAGTCATTGTGTGCTGGCAGTGGAGACCACATAACAAACTGACAAAAACGACAGCGATGCGGTGTGTTTTATGTGTTTTCATTCTCTGTGTCATTCATTCAAAGTGACATCATTATTTTTGCATTCTTTATGTGCGCGGTGGCATTACCCACGGGTGGCTGGGGCGCTACGCCTTTTTTTGTGTCATTAAAAAGTGATCACTTTTTTGTGAAAACCCCAGCATTCAGCCACTCCGAAAGAGTCTTGTCGCATTGTGGTCGAAACGTCGCAGTTTGTCTGAATGTCACTGCCATACAATATTACCAAATAATAATATTTCCATATCAACATTAGAAACTTATGGCGTCATTGCTGCTTCACTGTGTTGCTGAATGCCTTTGTTTTCTATTTCACGACATCTCCTGTGATTTAGTAGGTGAATACTAATCAAATGTTGTGTCAATGTTTAATGGTCTTACATAATACTTTGCCTTGTTTGGTGAAGGCTATTGTAACATGTGTGGGAAAGTGGTTTTAAAATCGGAAAAAGATGGCATTTAATTGTCATTCGTAAAGACCCGAACGCATTTAAGACATTTTCCTATGAAGCGCAGATTTGAACTTTCAGTATAACTGTTGAACTTTTCAAGAGATGCAATAAACTCTTAAAGTACAACCACCTTATTAAATATTTTTTTGGTTGCCATTGGTACAGAACTTAGCAAATTTACCCTAGTACCCTCCGACCAACAATCCGAAAATTTTCAAACCGCTGCCATTTCGCACCCTTACATTCTTGGACACGGTCGTAAATGGACATATTTTTATGAAACGAGCCAAAGAATACGCTTGTGAAATTTGTCCAGTCGTGAATGAATCACCCTATATATAATTGGTGCGACAAAAATATGGTTATTTGTGTTTTATGATAACAAAAATATGATTACATCAATCACACCGTATAATTTTGAATATGGTTGTCTTTTTCTCTATAATAAATCTCGGTCTCAACAAGTGTTTTATTGACAAATATAACGGGTGATCAAGAGGTATTTTTTTCAAAATAATAAAAATCCAAATCAAGTGTACTTATTAGGGACATAAATACTGTTACACACGTTTTATGCTGTAAAATAAAAAGTACTGAATGTTTTTAGACCCAATATGTTTTAATATATTTATTGATGTATATTGATTGAATCCAAAAATAATCTATTTATTCCAAATTTCCGCCTTTTGCCTTTACACACGCCTTAAGCCGCACTGGCCAATCGTCAATAGCTGCACGAACCTCGTCCGTCTTAAGAGATCCAATGTTAGGGTATCTTTTGTGACAAACCTTGTCCTCTAAAACCGTCCACAATTTGTAATGGGTTCAAATTTGGACTGCCTGAGGGCCATTTTTCAGAGGAAATGAACGCTAGCAAATTGTTTCAAAGCCAGGCCTGGGACGTTTTAGCCTTATGGGCCGGCGCAGAAACCTGCTGAAAAGTCCATGGCTGCTTTTGGAACAGGGAATTGTTAAGAGGCTTTAAAACAGCTTCCAAAACGGGTTCTTGCTAAACTTTGGCGGATGTTTTGACTTCTTGTTCGCAGAAATGCAGGTCAGTGACCCCACTAAACCATGACTGAAGCTGGGTGATGACCCTTTTCCATCCTTTAGAACTTCCATAGATGACCGCGCATACCCTCTATCATTTTGCTTGTTAAAAATTTTTTCATCGATGGACAACATTTTTCTGTGCAAGTTATCAGCGTGCTTCACCAAAAGACGTTTGCATTTTTCAATCCTTTTTTTTTAAAGCTGCAGTCAATAAATGTCCGGTACTTCGTTTGAAAGCTCCAAGTCCCAAGTCTTTTTTAATGATTCGACTGATGGACTTTTGTGTAATATTCATCTCTTGATTTTCTGGTTTCGGAGCGAAATTCTGGAATTCTGAGAATTCTTGATTTAACGGCTTTGATGACATGCGGTGTTCGAACAGAGCGTGGGCGGCCCGACCAGTGGCAGTCTTTTACATCTCCAGTCTCCTCAAACAGTGTTATGCATCGGTAGACTAACATGTGGCTTATCCCTAGTGGCCGGAGCGTTTTGAAAATATCGGTATTTTTCATTTCACACTTAAAAAGCGCTATTACAGCGTTACGGATCTCATTATCTGACCACTACATATTGAAAGTTGAAACAATTTTAAAATCCCGTTACAGACTAACGCTATTGAGGTTAGCTTTCAAAACCCATGTGGCATTAACGGGGTATTTTCATTTCTACTGTTGAAATGGGTGTGTTCAAAGTTTTAACAGTATTTATGGCCCTACTAAGTAGAATCTTTATTGTTCATTCAAATGGACATTTTATGCCATTTATTTTTTGAACATAATTTTCTTAAAATGTTGGCTGCAACTACGACTCACGCTGTCCAGTCTGAGTTTCCAATTTAGGAGGACTCGTTCGAGCATTTCGACGGGTATGGCGTTAATTACAAGCATAATGTTGGCTTTTAAAACCTGAATCGTATCTAGTTTGGACTTTGGACTTTACGTGGACTTTGGACTTTACGCAAAGAAAAAAGTCTATAGGTGTGGTATCACTCGATCTAGGCAGCCAACTTAGCGGCTTAAAATTTGAAATTAGCTGCTCTCGAAATCACCTCTCAATAGATCCACTGTTTGAGCAGCTGTATGGAAAGTGGCACTGTCCTGTTGAAATCAAATGTCGTGAAGATTGCGGGCTTCAATTTCAAGAATCGAAAAGCCCGATATCATGGCGCGATAGCGAGCACCATTTACGGCTATGTTCCGGTCATCATAATTTTTAAAAAAATATTGACCGATGATTCCACCAGCCAATAAACCGCACTAATACGTGATTTCTATGGGTGTAATGGCACCTCTTGAACCTTCTGGTTGCTCTTCAGCCAAAATACGGACATTGATCCAGAAATGGGCCTCATCACTTAACAAAATTTCAGTCGAAAACAGTTTCTCACCGAACGCTCTTTTCCATAATACAGTTGCACAATTTGGATACGTAATCTGTGAAATAAAATCTATTGAGAAAAATACCTCTAGATTGATCACCCGATACAATGTGTGATATAAAACTTCATTGCATGCTTCAATTGGATAAAAAATTTTGAAAGCTTCGCCCAATATTTGATGTGTATACTCGTATGCTACACATATTAATGTAGAAAAAATGGGATCAAAAACGTAACATACGAGTACGTATACATTTAACTATAGAAATCTTAAAATTATTTTTTTTTTGGTTCGCATTTGTGATTAACTCTAGTTACTGACATATCTCCGATTTTTGAAAACGATTGAAATTTATCTACTTACATGGTCCTTTTTATATTTTTGATTTAAATGTATATTTAGATAATTTACTTTTAAGTAAGCTACTTTTACTTATACTTATAAGTATAATCTATTTTCCAATTGTTTATTTTTAGTAGAATATACGAGTTGTGAAAAATGATCGCACGAAAATGTTCACGAGTTAATTCTATTTTGTTGCCAAATTGATTTTTTCCAGTCACTATAAACAACACAAATGATGGTCGTACGTCAAAACGTTCTGAGTACGTTTAGGCTTAAAAATGTCAAACTTTCCAATGGAAATGTCAGATGGCGCCAGGCAACACTTTGTGTTACCTAGGCCAGAAATGTATATAACAACCCTCGTACACTGAAAGAAAAAACGGTTGTTGTATGAACGAACGCGTTTCGTTGAAGTTCGTACGTTGATGCAACGAAAAATTACGTTCATGCAACGAAACCTGACGTTCATGAAACAATTGGTACGTTTATACTACGAAATGGATTTTTCGCACTTTTCGTAGTTTCGTTTATGCAACAACTCAGCATACGTTAATGTAACGAATTTTTTTTGTGAAAATAAGAGCAAATAAGAAAAAAAATTTAATATTTTATATCTTTAAATGCTTTAATTAGTCTACTCGAATACGTCTTTTAAACATTTGTTTTTATCTTGTGGTTTTATACAACATTTATAGTTAACGAAACACATACATTGATGTAACCATCGATTCGTATATACAACTACTCATTCATATATCAAACGAAATAATTTGTTTATGATTTTATTCTAATTTTCAGGGAGGAAACCGCTTGAAAAATATTGTACACGACTTTTTTCACCGTTTGCAGTCTCACTATATCAATTCTCGTTTCAGGATTTATTTTAAGGCTGATTTTTCTAACACTTATAGCTAACCACATGTATACGTTGATGCTACAACGCAATGGTATGTGCAACAACCCATTCGTTCATTCAACGATATGATTTGTTTGGATTATTTTGATCAGGAAGCGCGATTGTGCACATAAGTTATGCCTTAGACTTTAAATTTTACTATTTCAATATATTTTTTCAACGGTGATTTGCCTAACTTAAAGTTAACGATATGCAACGCAATCGTATATACAACAATCCATACGTTTATGCAACGAAATCCTGAAATGAACAAGTGTTTTAATTGTTTCAAACGACAAAAGCAAAGTGCTGTTATCATTACGTTAAAAATACATGTATGCACAAATACCTATCCATTTACTACATGTACGAGCATATGTTAGTTTGTTTTGTTAGAATTTGGTATATATGGTATAAGTATAATAAAATGTATTTATTTGAAGTAAAAAGCTAAAATTCAGATTTTTTATTATTGCTTCCAGTGCACAATATTGTATCAACGAAACAATATTGTTGTGTCAACGAAAGAGGATTGTTGTATCAACGAAACAAGATTGTTGTATTAACGAAATAAGATTGTTGTATTAACGAAACAAGGTTGTTGCATCCACGAACCAAGATTGTTGTATCAACGAACCAAGATTGTTGTATCAACGAACAAAGATTGTTGTAACAACGAAACAAGATTGTTGTAACAACGAAACAAGATTGTTTTATTAACGAAACAAGATTGTTGTATCAAAAACTAGGTTGTTGCATCCACGAACCAAGATTGTTGTATCAACGAACCAATATTGTTGTATAAACGAAAAAAGGTTGGTGTATAAACGAAACAAGATTGTTGTAACAACGAAACAAGATTGTTGTTTTAACAACAAGGTTGTTGTATCAAGGAAAAAAGATTGTTGTATCAACGAACCAAGGTTGTTGTATCAACGAAACAAAGTTGTTGTGTCAATGAAACTATATTGTTGTATCAACGACTTTTAATTTTACGTTGTATGAACGAAACTTTTCACTTTAACGAAACTATTTTCGTTGCATCAACGAAGCCCGACGTTGGTTGACTTTTAATGTCAAATTTCGTTGATGCAACGTAAAAAATCGTTCATGCTACGAAGCTTTTTCTTTCAGTGTACTACAATAATTTGAGAACACCAAAACCACATGAAAGGGCGTGTCATCCACACCTTCGTACTCGCATATAAAGCCGCTATAAGTATATTATGAAGTTTAAAATTTGAGAGAATTTCATGCAATAGAACCCAAGTTATGTGAGTTCTTATCACCACTGGCATTTTCGTGGGAGTTACCAGAAAAAAAATGTCCAAAAAATTTCACCGAATTTTTTTAAGCTTTTTGGAATCAGAAGCATCATAAAAAATTCATCTTAGACACTTTTAAAAAAATGAAAATCAGAAAAAATCGTACAAAATTGTCGAAGATTTCGTTTTTTCACATTGAACAGGGATTAAACCGGCTCAATACCTCTTGCTTCCATATTTAAATAGAATACAAGTTTTTAACAAAATGGCAAAGTGACATTGTTTTTTCTAATAGACGAAAGGCCAAACTCATGTATTGTGCAGAAATATTTCATCCAATTTTTTGATGTTTTTTGCTTTTTGGAATGAAAAACTGAGAATTTTTTGTAACAAAAAATTCATCATAGAATCTGTTAAAAAAAATGAAAATCAGAAATAATCGTCTAAAATTGGCGAAGATTTCGTTTTATTTTCTAAAAGACGAATTTTTTTGGTGTTTTTTTCCTTTCGGAATCAAAAATTGAGAATTGACAATCGAATAAACTATTCACTATAGACACTTTTAAAAAATAAAAATTAATAAATAGCGCACAAAATCGGCAATGATTTAGTTTTTTCTAATGTAAATGTTAGTACAAACTAATTTATTGCAAAAAAAATATCACCGAATTTTTTGGTGTTTTTTGCTTTTCGGAATCAAAAATTGATAATTTTCCGAATAAAAAATTTATCATAAACACTTTTGTGAAAAATGAAAATCAAAAAGAGTAAAACAAAGTCGGCGAAGTTTTTTTTCTAATAGGCGAAAGAAAGACCAGGATAATTTATTGTGCAAAGATATTTCAATGATTTTTTTTTTTGTTTTTTGGAATCGAAAACTGAGATTTTTTTGCAAAAAAAAAAGATTTCGACTTTTTCTTATAGACAAAAAAGCCCAAACTAATTTATTGTGCAAAAAATATTAACTGAATTTTAGGGTGTTTGTTTTAGTTTACCACCACAATTTGAAAATGTTTCACTTATTCTTCTAAAAAAAATAAATACTTAAAATGGATTTTAATAAAATATATATTTATAAGATTTAAAAAAGCAAAATTTCTACCACTCCTTAGCTATTTAAAAAATATAAGCCAATTCGATCCCGTCGAAAAATACGTCGTTGTCAAATATTTTCGTTCAACTACTTAGTAACGAAACTACAATATTAATTAGTTCTGGAAACAAATCGTTCACTTTAAATGGCTTTGGAGCCCGAAAAAATTATTTCTTTGAATAAATATTTGCGGATTTTTCTTAGTTAGACTATTATCTTTGAAATGATACCAACAAATTTAAATTCGAAGCAGGTCAGATTTCTGAAACGTAAATGAAACGTGACACTGTCTGTGATGCTGACAGATCTGCTTTAGGGAGGGAATCAAGCAAGTTTTAAATATCTAACTATGCCCGTTTAAGTGGTCGTTTGATAAATGACATTTCTAACTTTAAGTCCTGCCGCTACACAGGAAACATATGAAATCCGAAATACTCTAAAATAAAGCATAAATCGTAAAGTGCGATTTATAACTGTTATTGGTAAATTTAGACCAAGCGGTCTATGTTTTAACTTAGTAGGGACATAAATACTGTTACAACATTGAACACACCCATTTTAATAGTAAAACTGAACATACCCCGTTAATGTCATATGGGTTTTAAAAGCTAACCTCAATAGCGTTAGTCTGTAACGGCATTTTAAAATTGTTTCAACTCTCATCATGGAGTGGTCAGATAATGAGAACCGTATCGCTGTAATAGCGCTTTTCAAGTGTGAAATGAAAAAATCGATATTTTTAAAACGCTCCAGCCACTTAGGATTAGCCGCATGTTCGTCTACCGATTCATTAAACTGTTTGAGGAGACTGGAGATGTAAAAGACCGCCACCGGTCGGGCCGCCCACGCTCTGTACGAACACCGCATGTCATCAAAGCCGTTAAATCAAGAATTCACAGAAATCCGCTCCGAAAACAGAAAATCATGGCCCGTGAGATGAATATCATGCAAAAGTCCATAAGTAGAATCATTAAAAAAGACTTGGAGCTTTCAAACGACGTATCGGTTATTTATTGAGTGCAGCTTTAAAAAAAATAGGATTGAAAATGCAAACGTCTTTTGGTGAAGCACGCTGATAACTTGCACAGAAAAATGTTGTTCACCGATGAACAAATTTATACCGCTCAGGAAAAATTTAACAAGGAAATTGATAGAGTGTATGCGCGGTCATATAAGGAAGCATCTGAACTGATCCCAAGGGTGAAAAAGGGTCATCACCCAGCTTCAGTCATGGTGTCTCTTCCGATGGGGTCACCGACCTGCATTTCTGCGAACAAGGAGTCAAAACATCGGCCAAAGTTTACAAAGAAACTGTTTTTAAAGCTATTGTGAAGCCTGTTCCAAAACCAGCCATGGACTTTCCAGCAGGATTCTGCGCCGGCTCATAAGGCTATAACGTCCCAGGCCTAGCTTCGAAACAATTTGCCAACGTTCATTTCGTCTGAAGAATGGCCCTCAGGCAGTCCAGATTTGAACACATTGGATTACAAATTGTGGACGGTTTTAGAGGACAAGGTTTGGCACAAAAGATACAGCCACACTGGTTCTCTAAAGACTGCTTTGGTACGAGCTGTGGCCAATTTTCTAATGGACGAGGTTCGTGCAGCTATTGACGATTGGCCAGTGCGACTTAAGGCGTGTGTAAAGGCAAAAGGCGGACATTTCGAATAAGTAGATTCTTTTTGGATACAATATACATCAATAAATATATAAAATAAAATATTTGGTCCAAAAACATTCAGTACTTTTTATTTTACAGCATAAAAAGTGTGTAACAGTATTTATGTCCCTACTAAGTAAACAGCCCCAACGAAATATATCCCTAGGGCTCTAGAAATCGCATATAAAGTCTGAGTCCATTAGGGTAGCTCAATGTCGGTTTGAAGCTATGTTTTTTATATAAAAGACATAATTGGCCAAATACTTCAGCGCCCATTGAATTTAACTGCTCGTCTCCCATACTTATATTAATCATAAGCTTATAACTAAAGTTTTCAGAAATCTAATAATGATGCTTAAAAGGATTATACAAAAAAAAAACAAGTTTAATTTCATTTGATAACATTGAATTACAAAGAAAAAAGTAATTTAGCATAAAGCAGCAAAACAAACAGTGGCAACTTAACTAAAATGAATAACTGTAATGCAATAAACTGCTAATAGATTAAATCTATTTAAATTTCGAAATGACTTTATAATACACAAGAGAGATTAGCAAAATAGATTAAGTACCATAAGCGTCGTCATTATGAATGTACGTACGTACGCACACACACGCTTATGTGCACACATACACACATGGCACGTACGTGCAACAGACAAATTGTGCAAATGCACTTGAATGCCACTTGCAGCAGATAATAGGATAAGAGCAAGAAGGATGCTATACTCTCGTGTGCGAGTATATTCAAACACGAGTATGTGTTTGTGTATGTGTCTGTGTCCTTTCAGAGTTTATGAACAGCAACAGCTTCACCACTTGCTGCTGCTACTTTAGTGGCAACACAAACACATTCGCAAAAGAGGCACACACACACACACACTCACGCAGATATGCACACATGCAAGTGCTAAATTTTGAAAATATTTGATTAGATGTTATTTAATTTGAAATCGAGTTAGCAACCTTATGTTAAACACTGACACACACGCACTCGTACACTTGCACGAACATTTGCAGGACATGCTCATGTGCGATGTGCACCTTGTGGGCATTTGCCAGGACTCGTCGTATTTGATTTGATGCAAATGCTCATACAAATAAATTTAATGACAGTGTTGGTATCTGATGCAGTTGATGATGGTGGTACTGGCGCCAGAGCTGCTGCTCCTGATGATGATGCTGATGTAAATGGTGGCCTGGTTAGTTCAGGTATCATGACATCACACATTGGACTCGATTCATTGGCAAACAGGCGAAACTACATCAGCCGTGAAGAGTAACGAATTCAGAAGTACAGTCAAATATCAATACTTAGTGTGTGTAGGGCTCCTCTGTATACTTACAATGTGATGCTCTTGTTGTATTAGTGGCAGCTAACCACACTAATGAGGCACAGTGGGATTTGAGTTGGAAATATTTTCGAAATTTAAACTCGGTAGGTAAAGTTTTAGGAGAAGATATAAACTATGTAAATACGAAAACAGCTCGTTGTATAAGTTTTTAATGGGGACTATGAATACATATCGTAGGTAATGTGTTATTGAACTCCCTGTTCCACCATTCTGATGGAATGGTTATTAAAAGATAGTTTCACGTTTTTTTTATAACTTTCTATCAACTGCACACAATTTTAATGTTCGAGTTCTAACTAAAAAAAGTATTACAGCAAATATTGGCCTTTTTTCCAAAGATTTCATACAAATTTGGTATTTTAATACAAATTAGAGGAAAAACCCCATTTCGGTCATTAAAAGAACTTTAGTATAAAGAACTTTTAGCAACTTCACAAAAGAAGTTGGTGAAACAATTAATTTTGCAAGTTCCTTAATATAGAGTAAAGTGAAGACTTGTTTCGAACATCGAATCTACTAGTTAGATTATAAATTACAGTTCAAACATACAGTCAAACATATCCTGTTTATACGATATTGACTATGTACAGCTTACAGTGGAATACATAATCGATGGATGAACATTATATACACTTTTTGCTATATGTCACAACGCATAGAAAAAGGGACCTAAGGGTAAAAAAATCAATTTTAATTTTTTTGTTTTGATGTGGACAACATCTGAGCATCGAATGAGACCGATCCCGTGCCCCAAAAGTGTTCCCTCACAGAGCTATGCCCGTTTAATGAAAGTAACCTAATCTTTGAAATGACAATCCTGAACAAAACTGGTTTTTAACCTTAGGTCCCTTTCTATTTTGCGCGTCACGTATATATTTCTGGCCTAAGCAACACTAAGTGTTGCCTGGCGCCATCTGACATTTCCATTGAAAAGTTTAAAATTTTTAGCATAAATGTACTCAGAACATTTTGACGCACGACCATCATTTGTGTTGTTTACAGTGACTTGAAAAAACCAATTTGGCAAAAAATGGAGTTAACTCGTGAACATTTTCGTATGATCACTTTTCACAACTTTCGAAGTGGATTATCACGAAAAGAGTGCATCAATGAACTTAAATATTTATATGGCGATGAATCACCATCCTATAGCACTATGGAAAACTGGTTTAATAAATTCAATCGTGGCCGACACTTGCTCAAAGACGAAGGTCGTCCAAAAACAACCGCTGTGCCAGAGAACATTAATGCCGTGCGTGAACTGATAATGCAAGATCGTCATGTGACCTACCGTGAGATAGAGTTCTCCTTGACAATTTCTTCCACCAGCATACATTCGATATTGCATGACCACCTGGCCGTAAAAATACGTCTGTTCTCGTTGGATCCCGCACAATTTGACAATCGCTCAAAAAAAGGCTCGTGTCGATTGGTGCAAAGAAATTTTGAAAAAATACGATCACGGTGCCTCAAAAGACGTTTATAAGAACGTCACAGGTGACGAATCATGGATATATACGTATGAGCCCGAAACAAAACAGCAATCGACCGTGTGGGTCTTCGAAGACGAGCCAAATCCAAAGAAAGTTGTTCGTGGAAGAAGCACCTCGAAGCAAATGGTAGCCTATTTCTTCAGCAAATCTGGTCATGTGGCGACTATTCCGCTTGAGCAACGTAGGATGTCAATTGTGAGTGGTACACCACAATTTGTTTGTCTCAAGTCTTCAGAGAAATTCGAAAAACGAACAAGAGAAGACGAATCATTGTGCACCCTGACAATGCGAGTTCTCACACATCGGCTCAAACCAGCGCCTTTTTGACCGGCCAAAACGTCGAATTGATGGGTCATCCGCCGTACAGCCCTGACTTGCCACACAATGACTTCTTTTAATTCCCGCACATCAAGAAAAAATGCGTGGTCAACGGGTTTCGTCGCCAGAAGATGCTTTTGAAGCGTTCAAAAACCATTTTTTGGAGGTGTCTCAATGGGAGTGGAAAAAGTGCTTCGACAATTGGTGTGAGCGCATGCAAAAGTGTATAAATCATGCTGGAGAATATTTTTAAAAACAATAAAACCATATTGATGATAAATATTCGCATTTTCATTATTAGGCCAGAAATTTATATAGCAGCCCTTAAGAGCTTTTTTGCCGTGTTTAATTTTGATTTACAATTTAGTAAAGGAAAGAGAGCTCTTTTACATCTTACAGCTTTCCTGCATGCATATAAAATATGCTGCTTATATGCCAATTTTTTATCCAGCATTATTCCAAGGTATTTGATCGATTTTTCTATGGGAATAGCTTGAGTTTTGTACGCATTTATTTTTATTTTCCATTTAAAAAAATATTTTTACATGTTTACAAGCGATGCTTTCATTTTTTTAGATGATAGCGTTAGAAACTTTTCCGCTTGATAATATAGCAGTATCATCTGCGTAAACAGCAGCTGCCTTTTTTGTCAGATTATCAAAAAATATACCTCGTTGGAAACGTTACAGTACGTTCTTTATAATTTTGTGGGAGAGCTCCAGAATAAGGGTACAATTGGCAGATGAAAACCAGCTTAAACCGAAGTGTCTTTTAATGCCGGATTTTTACTTTTAAAATATCGCTCTTGAAAGAAACCCGGAATGCCGGTTTTTTGAAAACCCCGTATTGGACACTTTAAGCCTCAACCTTAACCTCAACTTGTACCTTCCAAACAAAAGAATATATGGGTAGATTAAAACCCACAAAACATTAAATCTTAAAATTCGCTTGTATTCTGCCATATATTTTTTTTATCTTTGAGTTCGCATAAGACAAAAATAGTTACCGCTCCCCATTTTAGTACCTACCACATTAACCTCTTAGTACCTTCCACACTATTAGATTTCAACAAAATCGGAACACTTCAGGCAGTGTTATTAAAAGCAAATTTGAACGATACTGATGTTTGAATAACTTAACGACAGAAAATTTAAAATCTAGCCACGTCTCATAAGAGTGTGGGTGTATAATAGGTAAGCCGGATCAGCCGACTGAAACATGTTCACTTAATTTGAATTCAAACGTAAAATGCAATTTGCATTGATCAAAACAAGCCAATACTCAATAAAAGGCAGACCAATCCTCAATACAAGTACGTTGCGTTAAAAAAATATTGATCAATAGCTCATAATATCAAGGCGGCGAACTGTATGTGTAAGTCTAAAACTCTAGGATTTGGCCCCCCCACTCCCTATTCCGTACTTGGGGTGATCCATCTAGAGGTATTTTTTCAGAACAAAAAAATATAAAAATTCAAATCAAGTGTGGAATGTTTATTGGAAATTTCAAAAGACATTTTATGGCATTTCTTTTTTGAAAATAAT
This sequence comes from Hydrotaea diabolus, assembly GCA_963513945.1. Taxonomy (NCBI): domain Eukaryota; kingdom Metazoa; phylum Arthropoda; class Insecta; order Diptera; family Muscidae; genus Hydrotaea; species Hydrotaea diabolus. The sequence goes on along the minus strand of OY740716.1, from coordinate 239,722,725 downwards.
TACGTTCAAATGTTGGCAACTGTATTATGGAAATGAGCGTTCGGTGAGAAACGGAAAGATCCGCTGTTTTCGACCAAAATTTTGTTCAGTGATGAGGCCCATTTCTGGCTCAACGTCAAAGTCAATGAACAAAATTGCCGCAATTGGGCTGAAGAGCAACAAGAATAGGTTCATGAGGTGCCAACCACGTTTTGCCACGACTTATAAGCTGGTGGAATCATCGGTGCTCATTTTTTCAAAAATGATGATGGCCGCGCCATTAAATCGATCTTTATGCTACCTGAAATTGAAGCCCGTGCTCTGGACGACCTTTGGATTCAAACAATGGATCTGTTGAGAGGTCATTTCGAAAAGCAGCTAATTTCACGGCTGGCTCAACGTCAAAGTCAATGAACAAAATTGCCGCAATTGGGCTGAAGAGCAACAAGAATAGGTTCATGAGGTGCCAACCACGTTTTTCCACGAATCATCGGTGCACATTTTTTTAAAAATGATGATGGCCGCGCCATGAAATCGATCTTTATGCTACCTGAAATTGAAGCCCGTACTCTGGACGACCTTTGGATTCAACAGGACGGCCGCCTAGATCGAGTGGTATCACACCTAAGACATTTTTCTTTGGGGTTACGTAAAGTCCAAACTCTATGCTGACAAACCAGCTACGACAAACCAGCCAATAATACCAGTGCCATTAAAGCCATACCGGTCGAAATGCTCGAACGAGTCATCCAAAATTGAACCCTCAGAATGGAAACCCTGAGGCGTAGTTGCGGCCAACATTTAAAGGAAATTATATTAAAAAAATAAATGCCATAAAATGTCCTTTCAAACTACCAATAAAGATTCCACACTTGATTTGATTTTTTATATTTTTTTTGTTCTGAAAGAATAGCTCTGCATGTATCACCCTATATTAGAAGAGCAAAGAAAAAATGTAACAATTAAATTTAAATGTTCGAGAGCGGTTCGGAAACTTCTTAGCCTAGCACAAAAAGCGCAGTATAAACAGAAAAAAGTTAAGTGTTTTGTTGCATCTCTGCTACGAACACATGTTAAATTTTGTTTCGATCTGGCAACTCCTTCATATAGAAACAGGTGTTCACAAAAGACGCATCGGCGATTTTTTTACTATGGAAAAATTAGAAATGCGTGGTGTCATTAAATAGTTACATAAAAAAGGGTTATCGGGACAAGAAATTCTTAATGATATGGTGAATGTGTTAGGTGAAAGAGCTTTCATATGCAACATTAAAAAATTGGGTTTCTGAATTTAAACGTGGTTGTACAAGCATTGAAGATGAACCACGTAGTGGACGTCCAAAAACAGCAACAACAACAGAAATTGTAGCCAAAGTGCATGATATGGTATTAAATGATCGACGAATAAAACTGCGTGAAATAGCTAATATCATGGGCATCTCAAAGGATCAGTCCATTTAATTTTACATGAAGAACTACAGATGAAAAAGCTTTCTGCAAGATGGGTGCCGCACTTGTTAACAGTCGACCAAAAACGCATAAGAATGAACATTTCTCAAGCTTGTTTGGATCGTTTTCAGCAAAATAAAATGGATTTTAAGCGACGTTTCATAACTGTTGATGAGACATGGATCCACCACTATACTCCAGAGACAAAAGAACAATCCAAACAATGGACTGAAGCTGGAGGAAGTGCCCCAAAGAAGGCAAAAACAATTCAATCGGCTGGTAAGGTTATGGAACTCCAAGGGTATTTTATTGATTGACTATCTGCGAAAGGGCAAAACAATAAATTCAGAGTACTATTGCAACCTTTTAGATCAATTAAATGTACAAATTCGAGAAAAACGTCCTGGCTAAAAACACAAAAAAATAATTTTTCATTAAGACAACGCACCAGCGCACAAGAGTGTTTTAACAATGGCTAAAATCAACGAATTAAAGTACGAGTTGCTTGACCACCCATCTGATTCTCCTGGTTTAGCTCCCAGTGACTTTTACCTGTTCACAAATCTAAAAAAAATCCCTTGCTGTCAACCGTTTTACCTCAAATGAAGATGCAATTACAGTTGTAAACCACTATTTTGAAGACCTCGAGGAAAACTATTTTAATCAAGGGATAGAATTGCTAGATAAGCGTTGGACTAAGTGTATTGAAGTTTCAGGAGATTATATTGAAAAATAAAAATATTTTTGAAAAACTAACTATTCTCTTTCGTTGATAGGCTATGAACTTTCCGAACCGCCCTCGTATGCAATTAAATGGATTTTAAGTATCTAGAAGAGCTGAACACATATAATTGTTTTTTATCATTTTTATTGACTTCTAACAGAACATATCGACACCTTTTTGCAAATGTATCGTTTGTTACAAAAACAAAACTTTACAGGAGAAGGATTTATTTGATTTTCTTCGGTTTGGGTGGTAATGTCGCAGCCAATCTTTTAAACATACCTTTACTTGCCATCTTTAATTGTTTTAAATAAAAATTTTTGTGCAGTAGTTTTCGATATATTTAAATTTTTGTTACATACGATAGTTTTGGCACTTCAAGTTTTGACAGCTTGGGTGCAAAATGTGTAACAGACAACAAATTGACATAAAATATGCCTTATTCGTTAGGGTATAGTGATTTAATGTTATGGTTAAAATAAAGATTATTTATATTCTTTTTATAAAAATCTTAAACATAGTTATAAATTAAATCTATTGAAACATGATTTTTCTTTAAGGTTGCGATAGGCAATTTGCTCAGATTTATCTTAATGTTAATGGAAAGTAATAAATCGGCAAATAATTTCCAATTATTAAAATCTTTATGGCTCAATTTAATGCCTTCATAGCCAGATAGATTTCTTCTAGCATTTCTGATAACGGTGGACCATTCACTAAGTGCCCATATGGATCGAATTTTAAAAAAGGATTCGATTGTGCTATGGACTGAATCTACTGGTTTGACCAGGAAGCAAGTAAGTTATTCTAATTTGGTTCAAACCTTTGAAGGAATTTAAAAAAAAGCCAACATCGAGAGAACTGTCGCAATAGAGACTCACAACCTTGGTGGTTTTTCTGCTGTCCAAACTTAAGAGGTACTTCAAAAATGCTGTTCATTTTTCGTTGCATCCTTGTTTACTATCCCGCTCACCCCACAAGAAGCAAAAACCATTTCGTGTTCCATTTTCATACATGCTTAAGTTGTAGAAGGCATATTTCCGGGAGTAGAATAGTGTGACATTTTTCGAAAATGGCGTTTTTAATACTTTTTGCTTGTCGAAACTAGCGCATACAAATTGTGTGTTAGATTTGCTCTTTGTTTGTTCTTTTAGAAAAATTCCTTTAATTTCATCTTTAATTTTTAAGTGAATTTTAAGTTCGTTTAAATTCAAAATCTTTTCTTTATTTTCCGCACTATGATTTTTCACATTTTCGCATGTACTGCATTTATCCTTCAGCGGTAAACGAAATCCAATGTAAAAATCATTTTTGAAAGTTTTTCTAATAATATTAAATGACTCTTTCCTAAGTTCTGCTCTTTGAGATACTGCGCATAACATTTGAATAGATTGGCCACGTTTCGAAACTCCTGGGTTATATACCTTATCGCTTTTGCTACGATAGGAATGCGCTGTTAGTTTTTCAATGTACGTATTTTTTTACTAAATTTATATGTCATTCATTTGTGTTTTTATGCGCCAAGGATCTTACATTTTTTGGAGACGCTGGCATTTTTTTTCTTTTGAAACTTTCGTCATCCACACTCGTTTTTTTTTCTTTTTAAAAAAAAATGTATAATGAATAGAAACAAATATAAAGAACGAAGATATATCAAATGTGAAACTTCATCGATCTCATCCACTTACATTCTTTTTAAATTTGTCAAAAAGTCACCACACATAAATTACAAATGTATGTCACATACGATATTTTTGCAGTCACCAAAATATGTGCTGTCACATACGATAATATTTAAACTGAGTTTCCGACATACACGCAGAAAAAAAGTATGGTTGGAGTGACAATATTTGAAGAGGATCATACTTTTGTTGGGTATATGGTTGTGGCACAACAATATTATGATCCTTACAACAATAGTATGATTCACACATAACCATACTATGATCCCCACAACCATAGTATGATTCACACTCAACCATACGATGATCTCCACAACCATACTATGATCCTCACAACAATAGTATGATTCACACTCAACCATATTATTATCTTCACAACCATAATATGATCCTCATAACCATAGTACGTTTCTCATACAATCATAGTATGATCCTTACAACTATAGTATGATTCACACTCAACCATACTATTATCTTCAGAACCATATTATGATCCTCACAACCATAGTATTTTTCTCATACAACCATAGTATGATCTTCACAGCCATAGTATGATTCACACGCAACCATGCTATTGTCCCTACAACCATAGTATGATTCACTCAACCATACTATGATCCCCAAAATTATTTATTAGGATTGGGTAAGTTGTTCTTCCAAAATAGAGATTTTTATCAAGCAAGTTATATAAAATTGCATTACAATAAGTTATAAAGCCAGAATTGAGGCCATGTTTTATTAAAAATTTCATTCAAAAAAACAAAAATATATGTGACCCGGTCTAAGAAAAGGGACCTTCGGTGTAAAAACAAGTTTTCGAGAAAACAGCTGTTAAAGATAAACAAGTCATGTGAAATGAGTGTAGATGAAGAGGTTAGTTTCGTTCTTTGACAAACTTCTTTACGAGTTGGAAACTTCTGCTTTGCGCCATTAGAAAGAGCACACTTTAGTCTATCCGAATCGCCAAAAAAGTGAAAAATGATATTTTCACACCGAAGGTCCCTTTTCGTAGACCGGGTCACATATATTTAAACGGCAGTCGAAAATACTTTTAGTTCCTAGCAGGTGTGAATGCTACTTCACCATCGGTAGACCGCAAGAAACGAATGTGATTAAACCATGATCAATGGCTATATACTTAAGTGCAGGCAGATTTTAAATAAACGAGAATCAGTCGGTATTAGAACATTTTACCAAACAAAGAAACCAAACAATAAAAATCTCTCGAACAACCTTCCGATTGTTGTTGTTTTTTTTAATGGACAACAATCATTCACCGTATCGTGTGTATGTGTTTTTTGTATATCAAAAAACATACGCACACAATACATGTATACTCTATGAAACCTGTTTTGTTATGTTGATAGTCGCAACCATACTGTTTGATTGCCGTAATCATATTATTGTTAGCGTAAATTTTAAACAACAATACTTTTGTTGATCCATTTTTTTATGGTTGCTACAACATTTTTATTTCTAAATTTGGCAATAATACTATTGTTACATTTCAACAATAGTAATATTGCCGCAATCATACTGTTGTCAAAATGATATTAAAAAAACAATACTATGGTTGCGACGAACATGCTTTTATTCAGCGTTCGCATTTACTACTCCGTAGCAGCAAGAGCTTAACAAATATTGCTATGCTCTCGCTACCGCTCCCACTTTGAACAGAGCCCTAGCAGAGCCATAGCCGAAAAATGAAAAAGTATTTGCTCTGCTCTGCTTGTAGTTCTGTCGCGTCATAAACTATAGCAATAGAAACAGGCAAAAATCAAATGATGTGCTCTGCGTAGCCATAGCGGGAGCTGAAAACTGAGAGCGAGATGAGAGCAGATCAAGTGAAATTGTTTTTATTTACTATGGCTCTTCTGCATTTTTGTTTTTGCTAAAATTCTGTGTTTGTTTGGACGTTTTTGTTTTTGCTACAATTCTGTGATCTTTATTTTATTCATGTGTAGGTTAATAAATTGAAAAATTAAAACCATATTAAAATTAAATTCCATATTTAAATTAAATCAAAGTTTGTAGGTTAATAAATTGAAAAATGAAAACCATATTTTATTCAGTCACAATATTTAAATTAAATTAAAGTTTGTATTAAGTAAATAGGAATAAGAGCTTATACGAATAGAAACTTATGTATTAATCCTCGTCTTCAAATAAACTTAAATTGTCGATCGCACTATCTAAGTGTGTCGAATTAAGAAGAAGTATATTTTCCAAGGTTTCGTGAAGAAAACGCCCGCTCTATTGTTACCTACATGTATTAAGAAATTGAACCAGAATTGTAGCAAAAACGTCCAAACAAACACAGAATTTTAGCAAAAACAAAAATGCAGAAGAGCCATAGTAAATAAAAACAATTTCACTTGATCTGCTCTCAGTTTTCAGCTCCCGCTATGGCTACGCAGAGCACATCATTTGATTTTTGCCTGTTTCTATTGCTATAGTTTATGACGCGACATAACTACAAGCAGAGCAGAGCATATACTTTTTCATTTTTCGGCTATGGCTCTGCTACGGCTCTGTTCAATGAAAGAGTGGTAGCGAGAGCAAAACAAAATACTACGAAGTAGCGTAGCATTTTCAAACGCTGCTTTTATTGTAGAGAAAATATTATTGTTGCGGTGACCATAGTGTAACCATATCTTTTCTCTGCGTGTACCTACAGCGAATACAGTTATACGATTACACCAGGTGATGAGTTATAGGTCCTACAACAATTTTGCATTAAAAGGTCAATTTCGCAAAAATTAGCATTTACGATTCATTTGCAAAAATGTGTCGATATACTCGTACATATGTTAAATAAAAGTACGAGGAAGATGTAGGTATCGACCCGCCTTTCATAATTGGATCACCAATAAAAAGCTTATGCTTTATATACTTTATTTTGAGGGTTAAGCACATAACCCATTATTCTATATACAAATTTATGTTGTTTTGATTAAATCAAAAAATCTGTCTTTGGTAAAATTTTCTTGGATTTATCCATATATTTTTTGGCATATGGAATTTTACATTGCATACGAGTATTCACTGAATTTTTATAATAAAAACAGCATATTTGAAAAATGCAGACGAAATTTTGTTAGTGGACTGACAACTCATAACATCCTGAAAAAAAAACTTAAAACTAGCCTTATGGTCGATACGTTTGTATGTTGCATGAAGCAAGCAACTTGGCAACGCTGCTAAGAAATAGTAAATATTTCTGTGTGATCAGTGGCAAAGTCAGCTCTGATTCTTATACGGTAAAACATCAACTAGTTTCTCAACAAGCAATTATATTTCTGCACAAATCTACAAACACTTTCCCACCGTGTTTAAGACTGACAGACAGACTGGCAAACATATTTAGAATGCATGCCCCATTACGAAACTGTCGATGATGACGATGATGCCGACGATGACTGCCGTTTGGCCTGTCACCATTGCGACTAATGGAGAAATGGGTACATGGCATTTAACTCTACACTAATACCCCGCTTGCCACCCAAATTTGTGGTATTTTATGAACTCAAACACAAAAACGCAACAGCAACAACAACAAATGCTGGAGGCACAACAAGGCTCAGCAGCATACATTGAATCCAATTTCGAATCGAACGGACTGGAATGGAATCGCATCGCATCGGCTGCTGCTATTTCATGTTCAATTTGCAGCACACACTACGTACGACTACAAGTTGTATTTCAATAAATGGTCTGACGGGGCATGCACCCCCGAACCATATCGGCTTTAGTTCCCCCAAATATGTTTGTTCGGGCCATAGATGGATGACATGTACGGCACGGAGTGCCTTTCTTCGAAGTGTGTGTGTGTGTGAGTTTGCCATATGCCTTAGAGTGTAATTAATTAGTACATCTCCACCTGGTTCGTTTTCATCCGGCGGGGGCAAATGCTTGGAAATTGCTTGCATTTGTTTGATGTGGCCAGCCGTTGCTATTGTTCTTGTTTGCCTCATTTTTTTATTTTCCGTTTTTGAGGACAACCTCAATGCAATTAAATTTGTAGTGAAGGGAGAAAGGGATGTGCGTTGCAAGAAAAAAAAATTTAAATTATTTAATCTTTGAAACAAAACAATTGTAAGATATCAGAATTTCTGATAATATTTGCCTTAATTAGAATAATGCATAACCCATTTAGACACGTACGTGAAGGTGCAAATAACAAGTTACAATAACAGTTTGATCCACCCCAATGCGATCCTCTTCACCGCCAGTTATGTCATATTAAAGACCTTTACGTAATAATTAAGTACTAGAAAAGGGTTTTTTGAGATCAGCATATTAACGGCTTACGTCTTGTTTTTCTGAAGATATTGATTATAAATTTGTTTGTATATGCCATACATGACACTACTTTTTACCTCGTCTTTTTCTGAACAAGATGAGAAATTTCGTTCGGTTGCCAAGAGCCGAGGCGTCGGCCTCTTTTCTAGCAGAGTTTGTTCTTCAGTACCAATATGATAATAGTAGCTGCTATATTGACAAGAAGGAAAAATGAGAGTCTGAAGATGTTGCGCTTTACGATTAAATTCTGAACGGTCCCAGTCATTCACAACAACAAATACAGCAAAAGCAATGGTTCGGTTTCTTCAAAATATAGTTTATGTTAATTGCCCAGTCATTGATTTTATTCGGTTAATATTTAAAAACGATCGTCAAAGGGATGTTATATATTTCTGGCCTTATAAAGAAAATGCGAATATTAATCATCAAAAATGGTTTTTATTTTTTTTCACAGCATTCTCCAGCATGATTAATACACTTTTGCATGCACTCCTCCAAAACATGGTTTTGGAACGCTTCAACAGCATCTTCTGGCGACGGAAATCGTTGACCACGGATTTTGTTCTTGATGTGCGAGAATAAAAAGAAGTCATTGGGTGCCAAGTCAGGGCTGTACGGCGTATGACCCATTGGCAAAAAAATTCGAATTAACTCGTGAACATTTTCGTAAGATCATTTTTCACAAATTTCAACGTGGATTATCACGACAAGAGTGCATCGATGAACTTAAATCTTTGTATGGCGATATAGCACCATAGCACTGTGAAAAACTGGTTTAATGAATTCAATCGTGGCCGACGCTCGCTCAAAGACGAAGGTCGTGAAGGTCGTCCTATAACGGCCGTTGTGCCAGAGAGCATTGATGCTGTGCGTGAACTGATAATGCAAGATCGTCATGTGACATACCGTGAGATAGAGACATCCTTGGGCATTTCTTTAACCAGCATACATTCGATATTGTATGAAGACATGGCCGTAAAAAAGTTTTGTTCTCGTTGGATCCCGCACAATTTGGCAATCGCTCAAAACAAGGCTCGTGTCGATTGGTGCAAAGAAATTTCGAAAAAATATGATCGTGGTGCTTTAAAAGACTTTTATTAGATCGTCACAGGTAACGAATCATGGATCTGTACGTATGAGCCCGAAAAAAACAGCAAGCCAAGTTGTTCGTAGAAGAAGCACTTCGAAGCAATTGGTCACCTGTTTCTTCGGCAAAACTGGCCATAGGGCGACTGTTCCGCTTGAGCAACGTAGGACGGTCAATTCTGAGTGGTAGCCCACAATTTGTTTGCCTGAAGTCTTCGGAGAAACGAACAAGAGAAGGCGAATTATTGTGCACCATGACAATGCGAGCTCTCACACATCGGCTGAAACCAGCGCCTTTTTGACCGGCCAAACGCGAATTGATGGGGCATCCGCCATACAGCCCTGACTTGGCATCCAATGACTTCTTTTTATTTCCGCACATCAAGAAAAAAATGCGTGGTCAACGATATTCGTCGCCAGAAGATGCTGTTGAAGCGTTCAAAAAACATGTTTTTGAGGTGTCTCAATCGAACTGGAAAAAGTGCTTCGACCATTGGTTTAAGCGCATGCAAAAGTGTGTAAATCATGCTGGAGAATACTTTGAAAAAAAATACTTAGTAAAACCATTTTTGATGATAAATATTCTCAATTTCACTATTAGGCCAGAAATATATAAAGCAGCAATAGTATTATTTTATGCTGTTTGGCAACATTTGAATGACGGAGCCTATGTTCGGCAAATTTTTAAAATCAAGGTAAATTTAGTGCCCGTTAAATAAAATACAATTACTTTGCTTCTGACTCGAAAAATACGAAAGCATATCTATATTTCCGTGACTTTTCGAACAGAACACATTTTTTTTGCAAAAAAAAATTATTTTTCAACATAATCTCCTTTTAGCTCAATACACTTAGTCTAACGTTTCTACAATTTTGTATCCCTTCCTAAAAAAGGATTTTTCGAGGTCCATTAGATAAGCATTTGTTTGATCAATAATTTTATCGTTGGAGTCACTGAGGGCTAAATCCGGAGAATATTGTTCATAAGGTACCAATTTGTAACCCAATTCATGCACGTATCTTGATAAAAAGAACTTTTTTCTTGGCCATTTGGGGTTGTTTTTATTTAAATCCTCGGTTAATCAATCCAATAAGTTGGCGTACAATTCGCCGTTTATGGTTTTTTACTTTTGAAGGTAATCGATGGGGAGTTCCTGCGAGCATCCCAAAAAAGTGTTGCCATCCCCTTTTGTCCTTTTTCGGAGCCGGAGAAACCCATTGTTTAGACTACTGCTTGGTCTTCGGAGTGTTTTAATAGATCCACATTTCATCCACATTTCATCCACAGTTACAAAACGCCGCAAAAGCCCATTCGAATCGCGGTTAAAAAACTCCAAACAATCCTTTTAAATTGTCACACGATTACGTTTATGGTTAATTCCAGACAGCTTTCTTTTATGTAAAATTGAAACCACACAGCCGTATGAAATGCGTATCGCATCAAAAATCTCAGGCACTCTCTCCCTTGGTTTGGTTGACGCACTATTAGAGTTGTTAGGCTGACCGCAGGTGTGCCACAGGGCTCTATTCTTTCTCCCTCACTATTTCTTATTTTCATTGACGATCTTTTGGGTCAGACCGTGAATCCAATCCACCCTTTTGCAGATGACAGTAATCTCTGTCATTCATATTCATTCGACCTTAGGCCAAGTCTTCAAGATATTGAAGAAAAAAGGCGAATTATGGATGAGACACTTGGTCGGAATGCCATTTCCGAATGGGGTCGAGTGAATAGAGTACATTTTAATGCGCGTAAGACACAGTGCTGCTTGTCGTCTCACAAGCGATTCGCTGACCCAACAATATCGTCAATTTCTATCGATGGTACGGATATTGAACAATCAGAAGCTCTCGATGTTCTGGGCATGAAACTACAATGTGACGCACGTTTGACGAGATATGTATTCGTAATATCGAAAGAATCACCCAAGTGCATAGGCTTTTTAAAGCGGTGCAAGAAGTATTTCACTCCTTCAGATATTTTCAATATCTATACAACTTACATCAGTCCGAAGATGGAATACAACTCCCATACTTATATATGGGCAGGTGCTCCATAATCATCCTTGGATTTACTTGACCGTGTTCAAAGGAAGCGATGGTGCTGATAGGTGACAGAAGGGTATCCAACTTTATTGTTTCCCTTGAGCATCGTCGGAATGTGGGTTGCCTGATGCTGTTCTATCGTTACTTTCATGGTGTGTGTTCTTCAGACATCCGTCGCCTTATTCCTGACGTGAGGATGTTCGGTAGGGATACGCGACTTTCTAGGAATTCACACCCGTATGTTATCGATTGGCCAGTTGACCGCACTATACACTACAGATCAAAATCGTTTTTCGCTCGTACAGTCCGTATGTGCAATCGACTTCCGGCAAATGTATTTCCCACTACTTAGTAGGGACATAAATACTGTTACAACATTGAACACACCCATTTCAATAGTAGAACTGAACATACCCCGTTTACGTCATATGTGTTTTGAAAGCTAACCTCAATAGCGTTAGTCTGTAACGGGATTTTAAAATTGTTTCAACTTTCATCATGGAGTGGTCAGATAATGAGAACCGTATCGCTGTAATAGCGCTTTTCAAGTGTAAAATAAAAAAAAAACGATATTTTCAAAACGCTCCGCCCACTAGGAATTAGCCGCATGTTCGTCTACCGGTGCATATAACTGTTTGAGGAGACTGGAGATGTAAAAGACCGCCACCAGTCGGGCCGGGCCGCCCACGCTCTGTTCGAACACCGCATGTCATCAAAGCCGTTAAATCAAGAATTCACAGAAATCCGCTCCGAAAACAGAAAATCGTGGCCCTTGAGATGCATATCACGCAAAAGTCCATGAGTCGAATCATTAAAAAGACTTGGGCCTTTCAAACGACGTATCGGACATTTAGTGACTGCAGCTTTAAAAAAAAATAGGATTGAAAAACGCAAACGTCTTTTGATGAAGCACGCTGATAACTTGCACAAAAAAATTTTGTTCACCGATGAAAAATTTTTTCCGTTCAAGAAATATTTAACAAGCCAAATGAAAAGTGTATGCGCGGTCATCTAAGGAAGCATCTGAACTGATCCCAAGGGTGAAAAAAGGGTCATCACCCAGAGTCAGTCATGGTTTGTTGGGGTGTCTCTTAGGGTGGGGTGACTGACATGCATTTCTGCGAACAAGGAGTCAAAACATATGCCAAGGTTTACCAAGAAACCGTTTTGGAAGCTGTTGCCTCTTAATGATTCCCTGTTCCAAAACCAGCCATGGACTTTCCAGCAGGATTCTGCGCCGGCCCATAAGGCTAACACGTCCCAGGCCTGGCTTCGTAACAATTTGCCAGCGTTTATTTCCTCTGAAGAATGGCCCTCAGGCAGTCCAGATTTGAACCCATTGGATTACAAATTTTGGACGGTTTTAGAGGTCAAGGTTTGTCACAAAAGGTACCCCAACATTGGATCTCTTAAGACTGCTTTGGTTTGAGCTGTGGCCAATTTTCCAATGGACGAGTTTCGTGCAGCTATTGACGATTGGCCAGTGCGACTTAAGACTAGATTAGATTAATTTTGGGTACAATATACATCAATAAATATATTAAAAAATATTTGGTCCAAAAACATTCAGTACTTTTTTATTTTACAGCATAAAACGTGTGTAACAGTATTTATGGCCCTACTTAGTACGCTACAGATCAAATTCGTTTCTCGCTCGTACAGTCCGTATGTGCAATCCGGCAAATGTATTTCCCACTAATTGCAACATCCAGAAGTTCAAGGCAAGCGTCAATAATCATTACTCCCTCTTTCCCCCTCCGATCCTCTACTTTGCACTCGTCAACGCAATGCACCGCATGTATAGGGGGCAAAAAAAAACAAAATGAAGGAACTCTCTTAAAATTTGATAGTAGTCTATTAACTGATGGTACTTGATGGGATCAGTGTTGCATTTCATATAACTACGAGGGCAGTTGGAAAAGTCACTGAATTGTGTATATGCCCTCGTATTTTTTATTCTTAGGCGAACGGCTGAAATAGGAAAGTCGGTTAATGCCGGTTTTTTTTTATTGTAAAGAATCCGCGTTTTCTCAAAACACGCCTTTGAAAAAAAACCGAAATACCGTTTTTCTGAAAACCCCGGTTTCTAGACACTTTAAATAGTAATGAGGTGTACTTATCAACTTTTTGCTGGTAAGCTTTCTACGTCTATCTTAATGCGATGTTGAGAATGTATCATCCGCTCTATTTCCTACGGACGTACTTTCCTCTCTCGCTCTTGCTTACTCTCGGCTCACATTAAATGAAACTTCAACAAATTATGCCTGCTGAAATAAATAATGATCTCTCGTATCTGCCCACAGAATATTACTCATGTTACGTGTGACGTTTTGAGAGGTTCCTTTGCTTCGATGGGTAAACATGGGCCATATGCATGCCCACCAATATCAAGCAGACATTTCTCACACTTTTGCTGTTGTTTTTTTTTTTTTGCTTTCGAGCATTTCATTTTGTTTTTCTCAGCCGTATTCATTCATTCACTTTCGTGTGGTGATTAATACTCTCTAGACCTCAGAGGAAATGTTTTAACCAATATAAATGTGTTTTTAATTTGTTGCCGCCTGAGGTTTACAAATGATATCTTTGCTGTTTGGATTGTATTACTTTGCCGTGATGTTGTTATTGTTGGATTTCCGCTTTTTTCCATTCCATTTCGTTTTTTTTTTGCTTTAGCCTCTTTGTAAGGACTTTGTGTATCCCTTGCTCTCTCGCAATCATTTATTTCGGAAACCATCAGCAGCAGCAGCAACTTGTTGTGTAAATGAGTTGCGTTTATGTTGCTGCGGCAAATTGTTTTTGTTTTATGGACGATGATATTTAGTTGTTGCTGTTGTTGTATTAGTTTTACTCGCACAGTGTCAAACGATTTACAAAGGACATGATGGAGAGGGTTTTAAGTTGGTAGGGGACTTTTGCCGCCACCTTCCCCCTCCGGAACGGTTGCAAATAATAAATGTGAGTTTGTGTTGCCGTCAAAAGAGAAAAGGAACGCCATTGATTTGGCTGCCATTGCTAAAGGGGAGTTTGAGTCAACGGGGAAAAAATCCGTTTTTTTTTTGTCTGATGACCACAATTGCAAAAAAAAAGAAACACGGAAAGATTAATTTGCTTTTTCGACAGGGTTTTTTTCTCGTGGAAGGGGAAGCAAAATGTCAAAAAACGATACTTGTTGAGTACGCACTTTAGATGGTTTTCAAACTGTTTTTGCGTTTGGTGCTTCCAAAGTGGCAAGACTAATGATGCTCATTGGAGTTGACCCTCATTGTAATTGCATTAATCAGTTGTGGCGGCGCCAGTGACTTGGACTATGTTTTGTCTAAAATCCCAAAGTAAAAATTGTCAAAAATATTTTTAATATTGCCTCAAACAATAAAATGACCCATGTGCTTTGACATGGAAATGTGTGACTTTAAAAAACTGTAGGGTGGTCCAACTAAAACGCACGATGTTAATCTATATATAAGTACATAATAATGAAATGTGGTTTGTTACACCGCTTTAAACTTGAAAACGACTGAGGCAAACTGGATACTTCTTTCTGCGGGTTTGTTCCAAATTGCTACGAAAAGGTTTAGGAAAAAAAAAAGTCGAAATTTTGGACTGTGAGAGGAGGAGGCGTGACAAAATTGTTTTTTGATCTAGAAGGCTGACGATTGGTACAAAGTTTTAGGGTACGTTGGGGATGGTCTATCTATGGTTTATGTGTAGTTAGCATAAAATCAGCCCAGTTGGCGTGGTACCTCCCATACGAATCACAAATTCATTATTTTTGCTCCTGTTAACGGTATTTGAACAAAATTAGGTATGATGGTTTGGTGTACATATTCTGCTGGAAATGTGGGCAGGAGTGTACAAAAGGCGCGTGGTACTTCCCATACAAATGACCAATTAAAATCCATTAGTTCAGCCCCTGTTAATGGTATTTGAATAATAATTGGTATGTCGGTTCAGTGCACCTTTCATTCTTCTTCTTAATATGATTGACCGGGATGCAAAGTAATCTCATTCTTTATCGAAATATCAATTCACCGCGACTTTGCAACGGAACCAGACTTTCAGTGAAAATAAAATTTGAAGGCAAAGCTACGTTTGCCGGGTCAGATAGTTGTAAATAAAATAAAAAATTTCAAAGAATTAACCTAATACGTTTTGTTATGATAGAAGAATCTAAGACAATTATGAGTAACAAAAATCGGCCAAATGCTCGATACGGCTTCGGTGGCATACATCTATCCGATGGACCATATGTCTTTGAGGCATGGAGGTTCAATGTCGCTAATGTGCCGAAATATCTTGTCCTCTAGCTGTTAAATTATTCTTGGCTTATTGACGTACACTTTTTTTTTAAATAAACCCAAAGAAAAAAGTTCAACGAAGACAAATCACATGAGGATGGCGGCCAGTTTAAAACGCCACGACGTGAGATAACACAGCCAATGAATTTCTCGCGCAAAAAAGAGCCTTTGTTTCGTTGTGTGTGTGTGACACCATCCTGTTGGAAACACATAGCGTCCAGGTTCATATCCTTATGAGTAAAAGAAGGTCAAATGCTCGATACGGCTTCGGTGGCATACATCTATCGGATGGATCATATTTTCAATTACTCTGTGACATGGAGGTTCAATGTCGCTAGTGTGACGAAATATCTCATCCTCTAGCTCTTGAATTATTCTTGGTTTATTAATGAACACTTTTTTTTAAAATATCCCCAAAGAAAGAAGTTCAACGAAGTAAAATCACATGATGATGGCGGCCAGTTTAAAACGCCACGGCGTGAGATAACACAGCCAATGAATATCTCGCGCAAAAGACCATTTGTGTTACTGGGTGAGTGGCACTATCCTTTTGGAACCACATATGGTCCAGGTTCATATCCTTAATTTCTGGCCACAAGAAGTCAATTATAATCTTACGATAGAGAACTACATTCACGGTAACTACTTGGTCGCCTTATTTTGGAAGAATGGCTTGATGACGCTGCCAGCCCATAAACCGCACTAAACAGCCACTCTTTGTGGATGCATCGACATTTTAGCAATCACTCGTGGATTCTCATTTGCCTTAATCCGGCAAATCTGCTTGTTAACATTTTTCCCCTGTCGACGTATTGAAGACGCTTAAAATGGTCATTAGGCTTCCGTTCTTGAATCAGCGTGTAAATTCAAATATTAATTTAAAATTCGCATCAGTGATGTTCGTGAGATATGTACTCGTAATTGTTGGGCACTACGACGAGTTGAAATTGACGGCTCTTCTTCACACTATCGAGAACAACATCAATGTTTTCGCAGAACTAACTAGCCGAGCACGCATAGATGTATTTACATTTTTTACAGACCCCTTTTGCTAAAATTTCTTCGATTTTGGACACATTTAGTCGATTAGGCTGACCAAAAAAATCACGAAGTGCACGAAATGCATTTTGATTTGAACGCCCATTTTCGTAATAGTCTTTAAGAATCTTAACGCGTTGCCCAAATGTGTACCTCTCCATGGTTGAATTTATCAAACACTGAAACTAAGAAATGTAAATTAAGTTGGGCCAAAACCTTGACTTTAAGGTGTGTCCCACAATAAACATTGTTGATTATGGTTGGACCACCCTTTAGTATCCATCTTATATCTTTTATTTTCTGTATAACTTAACTATACAGAAAATAAAATATTTTTATATTGGCATAATATCTAGCAAGAATAAAAAATGCTTTCATTAAATGTCAATACAAGGTGGTCCGTTGTTTATTAAAAACATAACTTTTTTCAGTGTAATTTTCACAAATTGTTTGCTCTGCATATTTTTTATTAGTTCCATTAGAGCTCCATAAAATATTTATAAAACTAAAATGCGTTCATTTTTCAAAGGACATCCCCACACTGTGTATCGAATGTGGAAATTAATTTTATAATGCATAATTTAAAATACATAATTATAAATAATGAAAGGTTTAATTTATGTTAAATACTTTGTTGCATTAGCCATAGTTTTTATTTTTAGTTTATTTTTTCTCTTGCATCATCGAGCGCGTTTTAAATTGATAAACTTAATATGCCATGAAGAGCAAAAATTAGAATTAATATTACATATACTGCACTTATATTTGTTTATTACCAATGATGCTGAAAATTGTTTTAAATTTCGTACGATGGAGATAAATGCGCTGATTAATAAGCATTTCATTATGCTATTAGTGGCTGATGGGTGTCAGAAGGTTATTTTCATAATTTAATATTTTCAATATGTCATTATATTCGGTCCTTTGATGTCATTGCCCATTGATGCATAGCCTTTTTCCCATTAATGACAATTTTCGTATGGTGTTGTTAAAACTTGCTTAACGACCGGTATATAATTTTACCGCACAGCCAGGTCAATGTACAATCATAAACCGAATCCTTTTAGTTTTGAAAATTGGCCTAAAGAAGCACCCAAATCGCCTGCCGAAAGCACGTTTTTGATAGTGTATTTAGGCTGACAAAACTGATGTCGTGCTGGTTTTCTCTTTATATAGGGTGATCCATCTACGAGTAGATGTATTTTTTCATAACAAAAAATATATAAAAATTCAAATCAAGTGTGGAATCTTTATTGGTAATTTAAAAGGACATTTTATGACATTTATTTTTTTGAAAATAATTACCTTTAAATGTTGGCAAATGTATTATGGAAATGAGCGTTTGAAGAGAAAGGGAAGATCCGCTGTTTTCGACCAACATTTTGTTCAGTGATTTTGTTCTGGCACAACGACAAAGTCAATAAACAGATTTGCCGCATTTGGGCTTAAGAGCAAGAAGAGGTTCAAGAGGTGCCATTTCACCAAGAATAAACCACGATTTGGGTTTATGTTTATGTACAGGTGGTATTATCGGTTAATATTTTTTCAAAAATAATGATGGCCGGAAGGAAACCGTGAATGGTGCTCGCTATCGCGCCATGATATCGGACCTTTTGCTGCCTAAAACGACATTTGATTTTAACAGGACGGTGGCACTTGCCATAAAGCTGCTCATGCAATGGATCTATTGAAAGGCCATTTCGAAGAGCAGCTAATTTGAATGGTGCTCGCTATCGTGCCATGATGTCGGACCTTTTGCTGCCTAAAATTTAAGCCCGTTTTCTAGACGACATTTGGTTTCAACAGGACGATGACACTTGCCATACAGCTGCTCATACAATGGATCTATTGAAAGGTCATTTCGAAGAGCAGCTAATTTCACGTTTTTGACAGGTGAGTTGGCCTTTGGGGTTACGTAAAGTCCAAAGTCTATGCTGACAAACCAGCTACGATTCAGGTTTTGGAAGCCAACATTACGCGTGTCATTAAAGCCATACCGGTCGAAATGCTCCAAAGAGTCCTTCAAAATTGGACCCTCAGAATGGAAACCCTGAGGCGTAGTTGCGGCCAACATTTGATGGAAATTATATTCAAAAAATAAACGCCATAAAATGTGCTTTCAAATTACCAATAAAGATTCCACACTTGATTTGAATTTGTAAAAATTTTTTAGTTCTGAAAAAATACCTCTAGATGGATAACCCTATACTTAACTTAAGTCCCACAACAGCTCATTAGAGAACGGCTCAGTGAATAAAGGCCTAACGAACTAACGCCTAATTTTTCAAAATGAAAGAATGCCTAAACAAGAACGCCTAAGAAGAAAGTGAAAGAACGTCTAACTTTAAAAATGAAGGAAAGTCTAATTTTAAAAATGAAAGAAAGTCTAAATTGTTAGGGTTTCTTTCATTATGGATTAACACCTAATGAAAGAAAACCTAACAATTGGAATTAAAATGCTGAAAATATATTTTGAAAGGAAAAAATGTATTTTTAAATTATATTTAAATATAATTTTTAATGTCCAACACTTACGAATGACTTGCTCGTAGTGATAGAAGTTTAACGAATGACGTCAACTGATAACAAATTGCAAAAACATTTGTCTAACCGTAAATACAACTGTTAGTTTTCAATGAATTCACGCATAATAGTAATAAAAATCACACTTTTAGCAAAATGAAAAATCGCCTAACATTTATGAAAGAAAGCCTAACAATCAAAAATGAATAAATACCTAATTAGGCGTTTTTTCATTTCTGATTGTTAGGCTTTCTTTCATTATGAAAAATCACCTAACAATTTTAATGAATGAATGCCTAAAATATTAGACATTCTTTCATAATGAACAACCGCCTAATTCCTATATATTTTTTGATGCAATTTTTAGGCATTATTTCATTTTTTTTTAGGCGTTAGTTCGTTAGGCCTTTATTCACTGAGCCCTGGTAAACGCCGGATACGAAGGTTTAATCTGTTATATGTGACAGCGCATAGAGAAAGGGACCTAATGGTAAAAAAATCAATTTTTTTTTTGATGTGGACAACATCTGAGCATCGAATGTGTTCCCTCCCAGAGATATGCGCGTTTTATGAAAGTGATGGTACACCAAAGATACACGTATTTAAATCTTTAAAATGGCTCTCCTGAACAAAACTGGGTTTTACCCTTAGGTCCCTTTCTATTTCTATTTTATATTATAGAGAAGTTCTTTTACATGGCTTAGAGATATGTCTCTTATTCTTAAGGTTGCTGGCATTTCCGAGGTATAAAACCGCCGCTAAAAATTCTTCGGGTTTGACTCTTGGTTACTGACATTATAGTCATGCCCACATCCATCACACCACGTAGGCCCACATATAAAAACAATTACAAAAATGGCGTGAGCGACTATACAATACCCTGCACTTCTTTGAACATACATGTTGCAGCTATATATAAATTTGAGCCGATTTTCTTCAATTTCAATAGCTCCGCCCTTGGTTAAAAAAAACTGACTTACTCCAAATTTCATCAAGATGGGATGTAAAATGTGGATTTTAGAGCTAAAAACATAGAATCGGATAAACATATGTGTGAAAGGAATTTCTAAATCTAAAACGATTTCTTCATATCTGCGTCCGTCCTTCTGCAAAGAAACTTCTGCCAAATTGCATGAAGATCGGACCACAATTTTGACCTGTTGTTTTATAACAAGCCTAAAATGGAATGACGGGCGGAAGGACAGACGGACGCGAGGAACAGACGAACAGACATTTACAAATAGAAGCAGCTGGTGATTATACTTCGATCGGTCTTTTTAAAGCTGGGCCTAACACAACTACTTTTGGTACTAACAAATAATTGCCATTAAACTAACTTATAATACTCTGTTCCATAGAGTGGTGCAGGGTATTAATATTAGAGTGGAAACTAAAGGGTGGCCCAATCATAATACAAGATATTAATTGTGAGTCACACCCTAACGTCAAATGTTTTGCCCACCTTAAATTGACATTTCTTTGTTTCAGTGCTTGTCAAGTTCTAGCATGAAGGGGTACATAATTGAGCTGCTCGTTAAGATTGCTGAAGCCTTAAACGCAAAAGGGGGTTCAAATCAAAATGCATTTCGTGCACTTGGTCAGCATATATGACCAAATGTTTCCACAGTAGATTCGTTAGTGAGTGATTCTTGAAAAGCTTATCATCCACAAAGAGCGACTGTTTGGTGCTGTTTATGGGCTAACAGCGTCATCGGGCAGTAGTTCTTCGAAAATGAGGTCAAGTAGTTGCCGTGAATGGTGTTCGCTATCGCAAGATGATAACTTCTTGTGGCCACAATTTCAAGATAAGGACCTAGACGAGCTGTGGTTCATACAGGATGGAGCCACTTGCCATAAAGTCAATGAAACAATGGCTCTTTTAAGCAAAACATTTAGTGGCCGTGCAACCACACGTCGTAGCGATGTTAATGGGCCGACACTATCATGTGGTTTGACACCGTTGTACTTTTTCTTTGAGGCTTTTTAAAAGAAAAAATACACGTTAATTACTTGTATGAACCTGCACAATGTCTCGGAATCATTGAAAATATAGACCTTCGGATATAGCTATGCCACAGCAGCCGCACGCAGAAAAAAAGTATGGTTGGGGTGACAATATTCGAAGAGGATCATACTATTGTTGGGTATATGGCTGTGGCACAATAATATTATGATCCTCACAACAATTGTATGATTCACGCATAACCATACTATGATCCCCACAACCATAGTATGATTCACACTCAACCATATTATGATCTCCACAACAATAGTATGATTCACACTCAACCATACTATTATCGCCACAACCATATTATGATCCTCACAACCATAGTATTTTTCTTTTACAACCATAGTATGATCCTCACAACCATAGTGTGATTCACACGCAACCATGCTATTATCCTTACAACCATAGTATGATGCAATCAACCATACTATGATCGCCAAAATTATTTATAAGGATTGGGTGTTGTTATTAAAAAATAGATTTTTTTCATGCAAGTAATTTTAAATTGCATTACAATTAGTTCATGGATAGATTGGGGCCATGTTTCTATTGAACATTTAATTCAAGAAACAAAAATATATATTCCAACGGTAGTCGAAAATCAGTCACCATTCGTAGACCCCAAGTAACGAATGTGATTAAACCATGAACAATGGCTATATATTTAAGTGCAGGTAGATTTTAAATAAACGAGAACCAATCGGTATTAGAGTATTTCACCGAACACAGTAAACACAATAAAAAATCTCTCGAACTACCTTCCGATTGTTGTTGTTTTTTTATGGACAACAACCATTCACTGTATCGTGTGTATATGTTGTTTTTGTATATCAAAAAAAACATACGCACACACATCCATGTATGATCCAAAAAACATGTTTTGTTTTGTTCATAGTCGCAACCATACTGTATGATTGCCGTAATCATATTATTGTTAACGTAAATTTTAAACAATGATATTTTTGTTGCACCAACCATGTTTATATGGTTCCTACAACCATATTTTCATTTCTAAATTTGACAATAATACTATTGCTACATTTCAACAATAGCAATATTGTCGCAATCATACTGTTGTCAAAATGAAATTCATAAAACAATACTATGGTTGCGAAGAACAGGCTTTTTTTGTAGAGAACATATTATTGTTGCGGTAACCATAGTGTAACCATATCTTTTCTCTGCGTGCGTTGAGAGCAATTGGCCGATATTTTTTTTACACATAATTACCATAGATCCTTCTATTATAATTAAAAAATATTAAAATAATTCTCTAAAAACGTTTTGCTTTATTTGTAATTAACAACGGGGTTGTAAGTTGGACCAGCCTTTATTTGTCGGATTTGTATGGCAAAACGACCGGGAGACCAACATTCTTCGATTTTCCTTGCGGCAGGTAAGTAAGAAAAAACACCCTCTGTCCCCGTCATCGAACGATGCGCATTGACGAGAATGTGGTTGCCCAAACCGAAAGTTAGTGTGACTCTATTCTAGAACATCGACTAGCCATCGATCTCAGCTCATTTTGTTTACAAAGTAAATTTTTTTTTCAGCAGTTAAAGGTTATTTATTCTCTGTTTCGGCGTTAGAGCTTGAAACGCACAAAGATTTTGCTTAAAAATAATTATTTCTGAAGCATCGCATTTCATCTTGGCGGCTATGTTCACTAAGATGCCGCATCTAGAAACCGAAAATCCCACACGTTGGCCATTGATAGTGACAGTTTGATGCGAGTTTTGAAGCAGAGCAACCTATTTATACCATTAGTACACTGTGATACATAGTAATACAAGTTTGTGTTGATGTTTGTGTATTTCTCTCTTCTGCAATTATACTTCGCATATGCAAATTAGAATGCATGCTTCCTATATGGGAAGCGCAAAATAGAAAGGGACCTAAGGGTAAAAACCAGTTTTGTTCAGGAGAGCCATTTTAAAGATTTAAATACGTGTATCTTTGGTGTACCATCACCTTCATAAAACGCGCATATCTCTGGGAGGGAACACTTTTGGGACATGGGATCGGCCTCATTCGATGCTCAGATGTTGTCCACATCAAAAAAAAGTGAAAATTGATTTTTTTTACCCTAAGGTCCCTTCCTCTATGCGCTGTCACATATACAGATCATTAAACGAGTAAAGGCCAGGTCGGCAGCACATATAAATGGTATTAAAAACTCGCCCACACCAAGGACGAAACGCCGCGTCAACCAGACGGTGATGTTTTTGCTTTACTACGCTGACTTACGTTTCCTTTCCTCTATAACAAACATCAACAAAAACTCAAAGAAAAAAAGGTATAGTAGACTTATTAAAAATTATACCGATCGACGCCAAACTACTTTCAGAGTCGATATAGACATGTCCGTTTTACCACCTTTTCTTGTAATTAAAGCGTACATCGAAAATATAAACCGATCTCCATGAAACTTCGCATTATTTTGCTATTGGCGGATGACGGTTACTATTGAAATTATGAGAAATCGGTCTATGTTCTGATAAACCCGCCAAACAATTGTCCCTCCCGATTAGGAATCTAGCCAAATTTCAACGAAATTTGATTTATGGAGTTAGTTTGCACACAGAATGAACATTGCTGGAAATAGACCGTAGCGATCAAAAAAACCTTGACATAGTCGCTGTACAAATTTCACTGCCTTTTATCACTGCCGACCTATCAGTGAACCAATTTATCAGTTTTGATTTTAATTCGGCTTACACACAGAAAAAAAATTATTGAAATAAAAAATGTATAGGGTGGGCCATTTAAAATTTTAAATTAAAATATTTTTTTCGCTTTGCTTATTGGGCTGAAGCTCGAACTAAGGATTTTATCAGATTCCAATAATATCTGTGGCCCTACGGACGTAGGACAAAAAACTCTAAAATTTTACCAGATTAGCCCATAGTGTTTCATATAGTCCTCATACCAGCCAATTTACAAGGGGGGGGGGTGTTTGAGTTTCTATTAAGGGACTGAAGGCACCTCTGTAAAAAGACCCTTTTTTCTTAATAAATCATAAATTTGTGTAGGCGTCCAATGGTTCAAATGGGTACTGTTAGTTTGGATTCACTAAATACATCCAAAAAGAGCTGGACTATTTGGCTTATGTGGTCTAAAAAACGTTCCGCATTGTCAATTAATAATAAACCCATATGTCCAATTAATAGTCAATATAGACATTAAAGCAAATTATGTTACAAATACAACCAGATATTAGGGATGAAAGGGCCCAAAAATCGGACCACATTTTGAGGAACGATAGAAGGTATACAAGGTTCGCCCTGACTAAACTTAACGATGTTTTTACTTGTTTTCTCTTAAAACCCCTGAATTGTCTTAATCGTATTAAAATAAAACGATTGCACTGGTTTTGACATGACGGTCGAATAGAAACAATTGCTCCAGCCAGAAAGGCTTTAGACGATGGCTACCACAAAAAATTCAGAAAGAAAAGACCGAGACTCTAGTTAATTGGCCAACTGGAAATTAAGGCGTGGATATTGGAATCTAGAAGTAGCACGCCCAAGACCGAAGTGATTTTTAATGTATTGAGCAGACTCTGGCAACGAAGAAGTTGTGAAACTAGTCTATGTAAGTATGTGACATTAAAAACAAGGACTTGGAAGGCCTCAAGTTTAAGCATATGTGACGCGCAAAATAGAAAAAAACCTTAGGTTTGTTTAGGAGAGCCATTTTAAAGATTAGGTCCCTTTCTATTTGCGCTTAGAATCGTCGATTTCACTTTCATAAAACGCGCATATCTCTGTTGTCGACATCTAAAAAAGAAAAAAAATGAAAATTGATTTTTTTTACCCTTAGGTCCCTTTCTCTATGCGCTGTTACATATGGTGGGCCATGTCATTCAGCTCGCGTCGCAAGGGGTCTTTTGTGCACCAAGTTCGAAAATCGAGTTTTCAAACCTCTTGGTAATGCCAACTACCCAACTCAGAGCTGCGTTTTGACGCTCACCTTTTTTTCATGGGAAATCATATATGACCGATGCGAACAATCTATTAACGATTTAGACGTTTTAGGCGAATATCAAGCAAGTCATATAAAGGAAAAGCAGTTAACGTCGCCAAGGTGCTAGAAGGTTGGGTTAATAGGATGCGCTACTACAGGAATAAAATTGTGTTCCGAAAATAATGGGAATATATGCGGGGAAAAAATTAATGTATTTACATTTTTTGGACTTTTTTCTAAATAAAATTGAATTTATTTTACCCTGTATATACAAATAAAAATTGAAGTGTTACAAACATTTGTTTAATGGGTAAAGAGTTTATTAAGGTTTTCCAACGAAATCGTGGATCTAATTGTGTTCAGAAAATTTTAAAAAAAACTGTACGCAATAGAGACAAAAACAACACTAATTGTGTCTGCTCCTAATGGTTTTTATTTACGCAAAGCTTCACGCCTGCAATTCTGGCTGTGCGCATAAAATTATTTTGAAATTGCAGACACATCATGAGTACACGTACACTCATGTGAGTCAAAGAATAATAAAATAAAAGACAAATTACGCACCATAATATACGGCTGACATACATTCATAAAAATTGTAACATTTGCTAAAGGAGCACATAAAAATAAAATAAGGATATGGAGCAAATCACTTGTTTCCGGGCCACGCGCATTAAAAGAAGGAGTAGCAATTGCAGTCCGTTCAAACGAGTTTATTTATTTACGTTAAAAAAAAAATTAGGAGCGATAGAAAATTGTATGTAGACCATGGTCATAGACGTACGAGCTTAAAAGGATAGCCCTGTTCAAGAACTGATACAGGGTGGTCAAATCCATTTTTTGTTTGTTAAAAACTCAGGGAAATAAAAAAAAACAAAATATTTTGGCATATAATTATACCCTCGCCGTACTGGGCGAGGGAATATGCTTATATATCATTTGATATGTAAAGTATTGAAAAAAGTGACCATTGGTTTTGACCAACTCCGTCTCATGCCTTTTTCAGCCAACGCTCCGCCTTTGCGGCTAGTTCGCGCGGTAAATTTAAAACTGAGTTAACAATCATCTTGAAATCTTGCATGTCGCAATATTTCTCCGAAAGAGCCTCTGAGACTAAAAATGGGATATATTATAATATCTTAATACTATGTACAATATCTGACCAAAAGTCAATACTTATGTATAGAGTTATGAGGTTAATTTCAACCGCATAAATGTTCCCGTTCCATTGTGGGTAAGAACTTTCTTAGCGTGTTACCGAGTGCATGAAATTCTTTTCAAATGCACACTGAAATATTTTTACAACTTATTTGTACTTTCATATGAAAAAAGTGGTTGACACCTCTATTTTGGTACATCCAATGGAAATGCACCTTTCCGACCAGTTTTTGGTTTCGTATTATATCGTTAATACTATTCATACGATCTGACTAAAAATCGAAACATAAGAACACAACTATATGGTTAAAATGGTGGGTTCCTAGCCACGCCTATTCTGGTACCTAACACAATCGAACCCGGTGCAATGCAACCTACCCACATAGCTGGCGATATTTTTATAACGGCTTTGTAAGCGTACATAAATCGAAGTGATACTCCTCATTGTTGTACTTACGTATTTTCCTTGCGAATGTCCATATTTGATATTGGCAGAACAATTTTCAATCTTTTCATGTGATTTTGTGGAAAATTAGCAACAAGAGAATCGATTTTTCTTTTTTGTTTTTGCACTATGATTAATTCATCTTTGTATGTCCACAAGCAAAACGGCCATGCCAAGCCCCATTCTAGTACATCTTACACAAAAGACCTTTTGCGTGATTTCATTAAAAGCGGTACGCTTTAGTCAATGGAGGTGAAAATGAGTGCTTATAAATATATAAGTAAGATTAATTTAATGAAGGAAAATTTTAATCCACCTTTAGGTAAGGGTTTATGTAAGTCGGATCAAACAACTGAAACTTGCTTGTTGGTTTTTTCTAAAGAGCAAACATTTGCATTAATTATGTAAAGCAACATTTGTCACGTGGTGGCCCCCGAGCGGTAGTACATACTATCCACCAAGTTATCCAAGAACTTTGTTTTTGCCCTATCTCACGAATGACTTTCACAATATTTACCATAAGAGCTTGGTCCTTTTCGGCACCCAAAGAATTTGAGGCTCCGAGGTGATTATTGACATCGACTACATGGCTAAAAAAATTTATTATCAAACTAGTTTTGCAAAAGAACGATTATGGGGTAGTTGAAGTATTCCATCTCCGGCTCCAAAAAGTGTTGAATCATACTCTGTAGTGAACATCGTCTTCCGAGAAAGCGTTTCCATCGTCTCTATTTAATGATGACATGGATTCCTAACAATTACGTGCCGGTTTTCCGATTCCCAAATGAGACACTTTGACTTGTTAACATAACCGGCGAGATGAAAATGTGTGTTGATGTTTTTTTGTTGAGAAAATTCGTTGCGACAAAGAAGCAGATGGTCTTGTGCCTTCGCATCAGGCTCAGTAGACATCTTTGAATAGAGTCCTCTCTCAAAAGAAAAAGGTATTTACAATACACTGACACTTTCCGTTGTTTTATATGGCACCGAGGAATAAGTGCTATCAAAACCGAATGAAAATGTATTGGCAATTTTTTGAGAGCTAAATCGTTCGTCATATATTCTATACCTGCTGTGTTGTTAGGTTGTACATGCGTCGGCTGAATCTTGAACTCTATATGAATGTAGTTAAGCGCATTAAAATACAGGGTGTCCGCAGGGAAGGTATACTACTTTGTTTTGCCGTTATTTTGGTAAACATTAGTCTTGACAGTTCATATTTGACAGTAGTGAAGTAGAGACGTGGCAAATGTATTATGGAAAAATATTGTATAAACCAACGTGTTTTAATCGTTAAAACATTTTATCAAAATCGATTATCGATTACTGTGGCGATAAGAAAGTTACGGGAAATTTTTGGGAGAAACAACATGCCAACAAAAGGCGTTTTTTTTATCGTGTAGTGCATACAGAATAGTCGGTTCTGGGCAATGGAAAACCCTCAAAGTATACATCAGTCACCTTTGCCACCATCCGTTAAAAGTGACAGTCTGGTTGGCAATTTGGTCAGGAGGAATCATTGGACCTAACTTCTATGAAAATGAAAACGTCGTAACTGTCAATGGGGAGCGATATCGTGATATTATTAAAAACTTGTTATGATTTGGGCTTGATTAACATGTGGTATCAACAAGACGGTGCCCCATTTCATACACCCAGGATTACAGAGGAATTACTGCGAGACCTCTTTCAACAACAAGCTATTTTAAGAAATGGTAATGTTGATTGGCCTCCACGGTCACCTGATTTGACTGCACCGGACTTCTTTTTGTGGGGATATCTGAAATGCAAGGTTTATACAGCAACTCAAACAAAATATTCGTGATGAAATTAATGAAATACTGCGAGAAATGCGAGAGAATGTAATGAAAAATTCGCTCATAAGGGCTCGCATTTGTGAGGCTAACAGAGGCGGACATTTATCTGATATTGTATTCCATACATAATTACCGACATTAAATAAGATATTTATCAATATAAGATCCATTCTCTTTCATTTAATCAAAAATTATAAACAAACAAAGTAGTATACGTTCCTGACGGGCACCCTGTATATACTCCTATCGTAAGGTGGACCGTATAAAATATTTCAAATGTTGTGTTCATGTACGAATATAGCGTCTAACTTGTGTGTTGCGCGATGTTCGCATAAGCTGGCCATAAGACATGGCATCGAATAGCATATACAACAAAGGCGTATATACAGGGTGGCTGACGAATATTGCTACATTAAGAAACTCAATTACCTTTTTTGTTCTGTGAATTGAATTCATTTATTTGTCTTAAAAATCATTGCATTTTATTAAATATAGTTTAATTAGCTTTAAGAATAATAGAATCGTTGCAGCATGTGTGGCATCTTACCAATAAGTTGTTCATTACTGTTTGAAGAGTTGAGACAGGAATAATCGCTATTGTTACTCGAATGGATTGATTTAGTCCATTCAAATTTGTAGGTTTTGCTTTGTAGACTTCCTGTTAGCAAAAATCCCACAAGAAAAAGTCTGGTGCAGTAAGGTCAGGGGCCCACGGAATGTGGAGTTTCGGGATATCAGCTTATTTAAAAATTTTCGTCGCAATTCTGTTATAACAGGCCGGGCTATGTGCGGAGTTGCACCATCTTGCTGAAACCACACAGAGTTGAAAGAAATTATCTGAAAAGACAGTTCAAAATGTTTCCGTACTCTTCCACCATCTTCTGGCAAAACTCCAAATGAGTAAGGTAGTCTGCTGCGTTCAGTTTGTTAGCCATTTGAATTTTATATGGGAATAAGTTCAAATCTTTGTGCATAAATGACTGCAATGACTGTCTGCTTATACTCTTTGAGCAGATAAGCTTCTTGTCGAAACTCTTGGATCGTTTTGTATGGCAGGAGCTACAGCAACGATTATTTCCTCCGTCCGAACGGAAGGGTTTCGATTGTAAGGTCATCTGTTGACTGTCCCATGCTAGGCAAAATTGTTAACAAATCTCATTATGGTCCTTCTGCTAGGAGGATTGCCGCCAAATGTTCGCCCATACACACTTTGAACCGAAACTACCTTCTCCAGTCCAAATTCTGGTTTCAGTGTCCCAGTTATCTATTTTTTGTTAAATCTAAAAATCAATCTGCAAAATATAAAGAAAAATTAACCAGATTCATTAAATTAATTACTGCATTTTTTTTTTTTGATAGCGGCTTTCATCATCCTCCCTGTGTCGTGGTTGATTCAATAAGTATGGAAAAGGGTACCAAAAGTAGAATTTAATCATTTTCTTTAGAAACAATACCATATTGCTTTAAAAGAGGCCATGCGTCCTGCGTAAAAATCATTGGATCCTATCCAGTTTGGAAGCTTAAAACTTTAGGATCATTCCCACATATTTGAATGGCCTTGTTTTCTAAGATGCTATTTAAGCGATGCAACGATCTAAGATGGAAAGGGAAAAGTTATCATACCACAAGCGTTCTTCAATTGGTCGCCGCGATTGTGCGACTTGATTATTTGATTGTTTAATAATTTTCTCTTGATTATTTTCTCTGGGGCGACTAGGTCCTTAGTTCACCTTAATAACCCAACTTCTTCGACCGAGCTCAAGGTCTACATTCGATGGAAAAATTACTCCAGCAAGTTTTTTGACTTTAAAATATTAGGGTGAATTTGAGACATTGAATTAGACTTCTCGAAATAATTTCCAAAACCTATTGAATTTTAAAGGTGTGTACATAAAGAGGTCCACATATGATATCAAAAGTAAATCCATTGATGCGTTTCTTACATTTTATGGGAACATCCACATACCATCACCACCCCTCCCTGCAGGATAGAGTTAGCAGCATGAGTAAGCGGCTGTGTGTGTGTGAGAAGTGCTTATGTTTTTGGATATTATAAAAAATTACACCGGAATCATAAAAATTACACAATAGCAACAAAGCAAAAAATATATCTTGTACGTACGAATGAGTAATAATAAAAAAAACGAACGAACGAAGTACTTAAGACAAATCGCGGTAATAAACTATAGGCATTCCAACCAGAACACAACAAAGCAACGGAAAAAAAATCATAAACGACCCGGGCTATAAAAAAATGAAATACAAAGGTGATGCTTAAAAAAAAACACGAAATCACCACTAGACACAACCAACAAATTCGTGGGCTTCATAAGCTTCCCAGCCGGGTCATAAATATCAAAGGACGCACCCTTTTTATTAGTGTGCCTATATGTGACTGTGTGCGTGTGCGAATGAAAGATGGTACCACCTTTGCTGGGTGGTTACTTTCGAACTGAAGATGCTTCAGCGGAAACAATGCCAACTTGTATTCCATTCCTACCAACCAACACTGGGACAAAGAAAGCACTCCTGATGAGAAAATACTTATTTTTACTTTTATTAATAATAAATAGCTTAGAATGCTACTCGTCTCGCACTGGCACCGGCAGCGGCACTTGTACCTGTAGCTGCAACTGGAGCTGTGTGCGTACGCACTCGAACTCAAGTGTGCCACCACTTCAGGTGGCTGCCAACAAAGAAAACTTTATCTTTTGTTTTCTCGATGGAAAGCATTGAAGTCTTTCTTCTTTCAAAAGCACGAATATAACGCATTTGTTCATTCTCCTGGGTATATTCAATCTATGCAACCTTCTGATATGCATTTATTCAGAGAAACTCGCCAGCCACGGGGGAAGAAGTTTTGTAGGATTTCTAGGAATAGAACGTTATTTGCTTTTATGCCACTCACAATACTGGTGGGATAAGGGTCATCTATAATCTTGTGAGCAATTCCATGTAATGCGATACTTTATTTGTAGTTCCGGCAACTAACATATCGATTAATTTACTTAATCGAAAGTTACTGGGGTTACTTACGTTGTTTCAACAGCATTTCAAAATGGTAGTGGTTAGTAAAGCTATTAAGAGTATGTGTAGCCACTATTAAAGTGGCTATTCTATTTACAAGAACAAGAAAAGGAAATGACTATTATTGAAATTGGCCCCCTAGTCACTTTATTCTTTTGTTAGTTATTCTACCCGCTGTTCAAAAGGCCAAGTGATTTTCAAAATCGGAATATGAAAGTTCGACTCAATGCGGAAATGATGAACATAAGCACTACAAGTAGAAATTTCTACCACAAGTTTTCCGAGAATTATCTTAGCCCTTACCGCCCTCTGTCCCGATATGATAACACCTGTTTAAAGAGAGACAACTATAAAGCTTCGTTTTCATTATGTCAAATTCAATGGCAAACAGAAATGGCACATTCGTCGACATTTGCATTTGGTGTCAAACGAGTTTTCACTACAACGTCATAACTGACACAAAACCCAAATGGCAACATTTGACATCCACATTTGTTGTCAGTCATTTGCCACACCGTTTTCATTATGCTAGCTAAACACATCTGTCGTCATATGATTTTTGCGAGAAGAAGAAGAAATTAATTGAAATTTTTGTGTCAAAAGCGACGTGGTAGCAAAATTTTCAATTTTTTTTAAACAACAAAATGTCCATGAATAAGCAAATTGCCGTCGCAGCGGCATTGGTACTAGTGACTACTTTAAAGGAATGGAAAGAAAAGAATGAAGCAAAAAGAAGAAGTGCCAAAAAGTGGTGGATACGGACGATGATTAGCACATCGTCCATGTCTATTCTATAATTCCAGAAGTCCGTTCTTGGCGCAATTTCC
This sequence comes from Hydrotaea diabolus, assembly GCA_963513945.1. Taxonomy (NCBI): domain Eukaryota; kingdom Metazoa; phylum Arthropoda; class Insecta; order Diptera; family Muscidae; genus Hydrotaea; species Hydrotaea diabolus. The sequence continues at coordinate 239,690,350 of OY740716.1, read as the reverse complement.
TCCTTTGCTCGTTTTCTTCCTTCGCTTGTTGAAAATGCCAGCAAAATCAGCTGCCAAATGTGTTTGCATTTGCCAACATGTTGGCAAATGGATTCTCCTTGTCAAATGATGCCATATCGGTCAATTGTCATAAATTTACCCGTTTTCACTTGACTGCCATTTCGTTTGACAAAGCATAGTCATATATGACGTCAAACGTAAATGTCACCATATGACTACCCGTTTTTACCTAACTGACTACATTTGCCATTGAATTTGACATAATGAAAACGAAGCTTAAGTAATACCGTTATCTTTCTCATTGTAAATGCACATACATACGAGGGCGACCGCAAAACTAACTGACCTGGCACATTTTCTGTTTTACTAGCAACTTTTTTGTTTTTGTTTTTTAAAAGCAATCTTTTATAAGCCATCTGTCAAAATCTCTGAAATATTTAATGATTATTTTCTTTGTTACAAGTTTTATAATTTTTGAAAAATGGAAAATAAAGAGTTTTGTGCGGTAATTAAACACTTTTATATGAATGGTTATACGCCACAATTAATCAAAGATGAGTTGGATTCTGTTCATGGTGATAATGCACCATCATACTCCACCGTGAAATCCTGGGTTCAACAATTTAAAATGGGTCGTTCAAGTACGGAAGATGAACAACGCTCTGGAAGACCGAAAACTGCTACTACTATTGAAAACATTAGAAAACTATTTAATGAAGTGACTAAAGATAGAAGAATAAAGCTCAGAGAACTTGCTGATATTGTTAAAATACACGAAAAACAAGTTTGGAGTATTTTACATGATGAACTCCACATGAAAAAGCTATCCGCAAGAACGCTGCCGCGTTTGTTGACTTTGCCCCAAAAAATCGTCCGTTGGACCAATTCCGAGGAGCTTTTAGCGATTTATGAGCGTAATCCAATAGAGTTCTTGCGTCGATTCATAACTGTTGATGAAACATGGATCCATCACTACATCCCAGAATGCAAAGAACAGTCAAAACAATGGATAGAAGCTGGTAAAAGTGGTCCCAAGAAGGCGAAAACTGTTAAGTGAGCAGGAAAAGTAATGGCCACAGTATTTTGGGATGCAAGGGGTATAATATTTATTGATTATCTTGAGAAAGGAAAAACTATAAATAGTGAATGTTATTGTGCATTATTGGATAGGTTGAGTGAAGAAATCAAGGTAAAACGACCTCATTTAGAAAAAAAAGTTCTTTTTCATCAAGATAATGCTCCTTCACACACTGCATTTTGAACTCAACAAAAACTGGCCGAATTACGATTTGAAATTGCTCCGCATCCACCACATAGTCCAGATTTAGCTCCTTCTGATTATTTCTTGTTTCCAAATTTAAAAAAATTTCTTGGTGGCAAACAATTTTCTTCCAATAGCGAGGTTATTGCTGAAAATGAGGCATATTTTGAAGATCTTGAAAAATTTTATTTTTCGCATGGAATTAAAAAACATGAAAAACGTTTGATGAAGTGTATTGAGTTGGAAGGAGATTATGCTGAAAAATAAATAATAATAATTCCAAAAAAACGGTTATTTTTATGTTAGGCCAGTTACTTTTGCGGTCGCCCTCGTATGACTGCTGTAGGCTACGTGTGATTTATAAACAAAAACACGTGGTCCAAAGAGCCAAACAAGTGATATTTTTAGTGTTTTGTAATCTCGATATCGATTCGGTTGTGTTTGGTAAAAAAGTTTTACTTTTTTAATTATACCAAGTGATTTAAAGTTAGTAATTCTTGGTGTATAATAATTGATTAGGTGTAGAGAAGCGTGCTATATTTGAAATAAACAAAAAGTGAAAAATTTGGCTACAAGGTAAGGTTTTATACGACTGTCCCCAGTTGGGGACAATGGGCTGATCAGTAATATATTTTATTATTTACCAGGTTCTTAAACGTCTGCAGTATGACACATCGGAACATTTTTAAAAGCCACAATGACTTTTTGCAACTTGAGGAGGCCGTTAATTACACAATGGAGCACGATGATGTTGATGCTAACTATGATATGTTAGTCGTGCCTCTAACTCGTGTTAGTGACGAGGATGAAGGAAATGAAGATGATTTGATAGATGAAACTATGCCAAATGATGTGCCGGGAACTATTGAACTTGTTCCAAGACCACATGATGAGAGTAATTGCAACTCGGATTGGAATGATAGTGACGATGAGCCACTGTCCAGATATAAGAAAGTCGATCAAAGTGTTTTAGGAGATCCTAAATGGAGATATATTTTTCTAACCTGTAGCACAACTTATAATACCAATGGTGCAGGAGTAGAGTGGATGATTTTGGAAAAGTTATGAATGTGCATACACCTGTGGTTTTGTTTGAAAAAAATGATTGATAACGATATTCTTGATTTGATAATCGAAAACAGTGTCTTATACGCCAATCAAAACAACAGACATAACTTCAATCTTGACCGGGAAGAGTTAAAACGTTTTCTGAGAATTTTATTGTTCAGTGGTTATAACCTACAGAGCGAGCATATTGGAGTTTATTATGGGAAAGCCAGTGCGGTTTGGTTATGAGAACTGGGCAGCAACAAGATGGAAACTGCTACACTTTTGATGTTTATTGTGGCAAAACTTCAGAAGTAACCACAGATTCTTTAGAGGAACGAGTTGTTAAATCTTTGCTTGCAAAAATGCCTGTAGTTCCAAAGGAGCAGAATATGATTATCGATTTGACAAAAATAATGAAATCGCAATACGTACGTACATTGGAAAGATAACAATGTTGTTACGATAGCAACTAACTTTGATCATATAAATCCACTAGGAAAAGTGAAACGATGGTGTAAGGATCGAAGGGAAAAGGTGGACTTCCAAATACTAAGACTCTTCGTCAATTACAACCAGGGTATGGGAGGTGTAGATCAAATGGATCAATCCATTAGCCTCTATAGAGTGTCCATAAGAGGAAAAAAGTGGTGGTGGCCTATATTTACGTATTTATTAGATTTGGCAGTAAGTAACGCGTGGCGGTTACATGTTATAAGGTGTAAAGCTGAAAATAATTCACCGACGGACCAATTTTCGTTCAGACGAAGCATTACTCAGGCGTATTTACAACCTACAACATCACGACATCGCAATTCCTCGCCCGTAATAGTTAGTGACGATCGGAAAAACAACGGCCATAACCCGGAACGCATATCTAATTAATTACGATATGTTGTTTGTCATGCAAAGTGTCGCTGGAGATGTGAATTATGCACAAAAACACTTTGTGTTGAACGAAGCTGCTTTGTCAATTTCATAATTAATCTGCCCATTGGGCCCATGCAGAGACACCCCTTTTTCTCAAAAGTGAGCAATGATTTTTAAGTTTTTTTTTTATGAAATCCCTTTTATTTAGTCGATAATGCATTAATAAAAATCAATGAAAGTAATTTTTGACCGACAGTTTTCTTTCGGTCGTTTATGGGTTAGTATCATAATAGAGATACAAGGATCTATAACAAATATAAAAAGGGTGTTTTTTCAGCTTGTGGTTTTCAAAAAAAAAATAAAACGCATATAGTTTAATGTTATGGCCAAGAATTTAGCTTTATTATAAACATAAGGATTTGCAATTATGTTTTAAAAAAGATTTAAGGCAATAGGCCGCCGTGGGTTGCTCGAATAAATTCCAGCCGAGAGGCCCAGTTTTCGACCACTTTCTGCAGCATTTGGGGCCTTATGTCAGCAATAACGCGCCAAATATTCTCTTCCAAGGCGTCTATCGTGTCGGGCTTATCTGCGTAGACAAGCGACTTCACATAACCCCACAAAAAAAAGTCCAGCGGTGTTAAATCGCATGATCTTGGAGGCCACACCACAGTCCTACGATGCGAGATAAACCGCTCACCAAAAGTTTCCTTCAACAAATTGATTGTTTCGTTGGTTGTATGGCATGTATCGCAGTCTTCTTGGAACCAAGGGTCGTCCACATCAACATCCTCGAATTTAGGCACGAAAAAAACAATAAGCATGGTTCTATAGCGTTCCCCATTGACTGTAACATTATGAATGCCTTTATTTTGAAGAAATATAAACCAATGATTCCCTCTACCTATAGAACACACCAATCAGTGTCATTTTGAGGATGTATAGGCGTCTTAACAATGGCTTGAGGATTTTCATTACTCCAACTGCGACAATTTAGGTTATTAACGTATCCATTCAACCAAAAGTGAGCTTCATAGCTGAACAAAATGTTCTCGTAAAAATCAAAATCTGTTGCCATCTCGTTTTGAACCCATTCACCACGATTTGCAAACGTCTGTTTATTATGAAATGACAAACCAAACTGAGCATAAGTCAAGTAACAGCTGTCAAAAAGACCAACTCCAAAAAAGTGTGGCCAGATTGAAAACCACACGTCTAAAAACTACACGCTTAAGTAGCGTGGTTCGGCCTGGCCGATGAGAACGAAATATTTATTTGTTTTCATTTCCTTTTAGAGGTTTTACTCGTAAAATAATAAATCGAATGTGTTAAAACCTACACCACTCTGCACTCCAAAAGACTCTATGCATATGTCCGAAATTTGACTGAGGTCGTTGAAAATGCCATACATTGCCACCAGAGGCAAATTAAAAAAATTCTTCGGGGCAATATAAAATCAAAGACCGATATGTTCCAATTTTACCATTGAATGTTATAGACCAACTATAACGCACAGTGTTCTTTTTATATAGATCGAATTTAAAAGGTGTGCGCTGTAGATTGGCAGGAACTCAACTTGGTAGGGTTGGATATAAATCGGTCATAACGCACAGTGCTTAATTTGACCTAGATCGGATCTTATACAGCCGCAGGCCGAAATCCAACTACAAACTATGCCGGGTTGGCTCTCCGGCGATGTCCAATAGATTATATCGGCGTATTGACATTTCTGGCTCATTTTTAATACTAGCCGCCAGTGTGGTCCACTCACTGGTTCACACCTACGCATTGGTTCTCACTGGTTGGTGGCTTTTAGCCAAAAATAGTGTACCCACAGTCAAAGTTTGCCGTTAAAATCACAAAATGTTACCAACCTTAATGGATACTCGGTTTGAATATCCATATATTATGAAAATTACGAGTATAACCAAAAATTCGTTTGTACTAATAGAATAAAGTGTAAATAACCGGTAGTCAGTACCGCCTGTTGTGGCAACTAAAAGTTTTCTATACAATTGTAAATAAAGACTAAAGTTAAAAGATTTCTATTCTGTCTATTAGAACGGAACTTAAAATATCTAACAAAAAGGCAAATATCGTCCTCAAAATGTATTAAATCAAGGTAGACCAAATGTTGAAATAAGCTTCAAATTTTTTGACGTTGCATAATTGAATTAAATTTGGGAAAGTCAAATCTAGTTACTATCTGATGTACCGAAAATTGTACAGCATGGACTTGCAGTAGAAGAAACTACAATCATTCGGAAAAATTGGGTTTTGACAACGAATCTGTTCTCTGTGTGTACGAGTATCTAAGCTGTTCTCAAAAATTAAAAGTACACTTTTGCTGTGGACACAAACGTTAACACTAAAGTTTCTCTAAAGCATGCAGAGACACCTTCTGGAAAATGTTCACAATGTGTACAATATGCCGTTTTCTGTTAAAAAATTAAAACTTGGTAATTTTGAGTTATCAACAGCTTTATCACAGCTAGCGCCAACAGGTAACGACCTCTCTTCTCTTTTTAGACAGCCCACATCAATATTCAGAAATAAGGAACTTAACTCACATTTCGTTTTATTCTCTTAAAATATGTTCAAGCTAATGCCACACACAGAACAGAATAATTAGTTGATCCACACTATAATTATTCGGTTGGTTTAATACATTCCATGGTATTGATGGTTACATGGTTCGACTTATCGTATGATGGTAGCTACAATATTATTTTGATTCTTACAACCAAAAAGTCGGTTATACCAACCGAATTCGATTAAACAATTGATTGCCACAACTGGTGGTTATTACTACCAACCATTTATGAAGCACAAGTTACTTTAGTACCAATAATACGTGGTAACTACAAAAATTCTTTGTAGTAACCAAAACACATTTAGTTTGCTATTTTGATATATTACACTATGCACCAAAAGTTTGACTTTCTCGGCAATGATGAATGATTTCTTCTGAAATTAAAGAATTCGGTATTTATAGTAAATTCTCAAAACGACATACGTCTGAGTAATTTTTTATGGGCATAGGATATTTTAATTTTGCAACGCTGAACCTAATAAAATAAGTTAAAACCGTTCAACTTGTGCATACAAACTTTATTAGATTCGAAAGTAGAAACCGAGTAAAAAAAGCTGCTCATAATACAAATAACAGAACAATTATTGTCAAACTGTTTAGTGTAAATATAGGGTGATCAATCTAGAGATATTTTTTTCAAAATAAAAAATACTAAAACTCAAATCAAGTGTGGAATCTTTATTGTTCATACGAAAGGACATTTTATGCCATTTATTTTTTGAATATAATTTCCTTCAAATGTTGGCAACTGTAATATGGAAAGAGCGCTCGGCGAAAAACAAGAAGATCCGAGAAATGTTTTCGACTAAAATTGTGTTCAGTGATGAGGCCCATTTCTGGCCCAACGACAAAGTCAATAATCAAAATTGCAGCATTTGGGCTGAAGAGGGACCTCAAGAGGATCAAGAGGTGCTATTATAACCAGAGAAAAACACGGTTTGGTACGGTTTATGGGCTGGTGGCTGGCTGGCTGGTGATGATCGAAACGTTACTTTCAATGGTGCTCGCTATTGCTCTATTATATCGGACTTTTTACTACCTGAAATTGAAGCCCGTATTCTTGACGACATTTTGTTTCAACAGGAAGGTGCCACTTGCCATGCAGCTGGTCAAACAATGGATCTAGTGAGAGGTAATTTCGAAGAGCAGCTAATTTCACATTTTAGACCGGTGAATTGGCAGCCTAGATCGTGTGATATCACACCTTTAGACTTTTTTCTTTGGAGCTACGGAAAGTCCAAAGTCTATGCTGACAAATCAGCTATGATTCAGGTCTTGAATGCCAACATTACGCGTGTTATTGAAGCCATACCAGTCGAAATGCTCGAGTGAGTCATCCAAAATTGCACCCTCAGAATGGACACCCTGAGGCGTTGTTGCGGCCAACATATGAAGGAAATTATATTCAAAAAATAAATGGCATACAATTTCTAACGAATAATTAAAAAAGATTCCACACTTGATTTAAATTTTAGTATTTTTTTATTTTGAAAAAATACCTGCAGATGGATCAACCTTTATTAAATAAAAAATCTTAATTTGTTTTATTATTAGTCAGATAATCGAATACAAAAAATTTAATTATCAGATGACCTAGTTAATAGCCACTCGCTCTAATGAAAACATTCAAAGAGTTTTTTTAGCCAAAAATCTATAAGAAGCAATACATGTTTAAATTAAGTTACAATAAACATTATAATTAATTAGTGTTGCCGATCTTTGTCTCTTATATTGATATTGCCGTGTACCCACTATTGAAAATTGCCGTGTACCCGTGTACATCAATATTCGGTTGTAGCGGTGAAATACATGTATAAGTATAATACTTGCAACCACCAACATTCGGTTGACAGAACTTCAGTTGTGGCAACAAACCGTATTAATCGCATTTGGTTGACAGAACTTCAGTTGTGTCTATATTGATGGTGGTCCACCTTAAACGCACGATGGTAATTGTTAATAAAACTGAAAGGTTTCAAAGAATTATCTTTATATTTTTTTTATATAAGAATTATCTGAGAAAATTATGTGTGAAATAAAATATCGGCCAAATGCTCGCCACGGCTTCAGTGGCATACATTCATATTTTCAATGACTCTGCGACATAATGATGAGTCAATTTCGTTAATGTGCCGAATTATCTCACCTTTTACCTCTAGAATAGTTTTTTGTATTCTGGCGTACCCTTCTTCTTTTAGATATACCCAACGAGAGAAGCGCAACGGTGTTTAATTACATGATCGTGGCGACCAATTAACATCGCCAAGAACGAGAAAATAAGGTAATACTTTTCGATTTGAATGACAATTTTCGTAAAAGGCTTCAACAATCTTAACGCGCTGCTCAATTGTGTACCCCTCCATGGTTGAATTTATCAAACTCTGAGACAAAGAAATGTCGAATTAGGTTGGGCAAATAACTTGACCTTAAGGTGTGACTCAAAATTAATAACGTGCATTATGGTTGGATCTCCCTTCATAAGAATAATATGGAATTTAACTCTTCCTCGCCTAACCGTTTTATTCATCTTCAGTATATTATTTCCCTAAAATGATTTCATTTTACTCCATCTTTATTAGCCAATACAAAGTTACCGAAAGTAAAATGTAAGCATGTGTTCTTTACACCTTTTAAGCAAACGCCACAAAAAGTGAAACAAAAGTTTTTCAAGTGTTTCGTAACCATGGCGACGTTGGATGTCTTCATCCTCTGTTGGCTGGATTACTGTGATTTTGGTCAAGAATCAACATGAGGAAAATGTGCAAACAATGATATGAGGAAAACTTTTTCCGCCCCCGCACTTTTAGCACTCCCCAACCACACACATGTGGCTGTCGTTGGATGCAGTTGTTCTACAATATATTTTTCAGTTGGGTAAACAACGACTACACTTGGAAAAAATCGCGAAAATAAATATTGAACAAGAAGCTGTAATTCTAAAGTCAACACAGAGTGTGTGTGTGTGTGTTTGCATGTGTCCTACTGCTTTAAAGTGTCCCGAAAAACTTCTTCCTCTTATCCGTGTGCACTCGATACAGTTGTCAGCCTTGTTGGGGAAAACTTTTGCCGAACACTAGAGTGGAAGAACGGGATTAGAGTGTGGAAAAAACCGGTGTTTTCAGAAAACTGGTATTTCGGATTTTTTTTAAAACTGACTGTTGGGTTTTATTTTTGTTTAAGACCGACATTAATAGAAATTCCGGTTTTAGCCTTTTGCTTGACTCTCGGAATGCATTAAAATCAATTACAAGGAAAATAGGTTTATTTTTAACTTAAAAACATACGAGATGTTTACAAATATTATCACATTTGAGTTGTATCAAAACTCATACCGGGTCGCGGATGAAAGCCGCTACCAAAAAAACATTAATTTTTTTTATATATTTAGTGACTCTGGTTATTTTTTTATTTTGCAGATACTTATAGATTTAACAAAAAAGTGGACAACTGGAACACTGAAACCAGAATTTGAATCGTCTGTCGCTGTCATGTACTGGAGTCCGCAGTTTCGGTTCAAAGAGAGTATAGGCGCACTTTTGAAAAAGTCAACAGAAGACCTTACCATCGAAACCCTTCAGGTCGGACGTAGAAAACAATCGCTGCTGTCATACAAAAACAATTTCGACATAAGCTTATCTGCTCAAATGGTTATAAGCAGCCAATGCAGTCAATTATATGGACAAAAAATTTACAAGCAGCAGACTTCCGGATTCGCTTGAAATTTTGCCAAAAGATGCGCTCAAATGGTGGAAAAAGACGGAAACATGTGGAACTGTCTATTCATGTCTAACGATGCCCTTTTCGATTTAAAAGGTAGGAAAATAAAAATTGTCGAATATGCAGTGTTCCAACCCACAGGTACTGCATGAGACGGAATTGCATCCACTTCGTGTCACAGTGTGGCGTGCAGTTCCATCACGCTGGATGTCGGGCCATACTTCTTCGAAGAAAACGGTCACACTGTTACTGTTACTGTTACTGGAGACCGTTACTTGAGCATGTTGAGAGTTTTTCTATCCAGAGTTACGCCGAATGAGAATTTATTTCAACTCTGTGTGGTTTCAGCAAGATGGTGCAACTCTTCACATAGCTCGACCTGTTATGACAGAATTGCGACGAAAGTTTTCCAAAAAGCTGATAACCAGACAGTCCACATTGTCGCCTGACTGTATTGCACTGACTGACAGACTTTTTCTTGTGGAGTAATTGCAAACAGGAAGTCTACAAAGCAAAACCAAAAATTTTGAATGAACTAACGCAATCAATTCGAAAAACAATTGCGGCTATTCCTGCCTCAACTCTTCAAGCAGCAGTGAACAACTTTTTGGTAAGATGCCGCACATGCATCAACGAGCAGGTTGGCATAAGAATTCCATTATTTGTAAAACTAATTAAGCTACTTAGCAGGGACATAAATACTGTTACAACATTGAATACACCCATTTTAATAGTACACGCAGAAAAAAATGTATAGTTGGGGTAACAATATTCGAAGAGCACCATACTATAGTTGGTTATATGGTTTTGGTACAACAATATTATGATCATCGCAACAATAGTATGGTTCACACGCAACCATTCTATGATCCCCATAACAATATAATGGTCCTCACAACAATAGAATTATTCACACACAACCATACTATGATCCCCACAACCATATTATGATCCTCATAACCAAAGTATGTTTAACGTACAACCATAGTATGATTCTCACAACCATAGTATGACTTACGCACAACCATACTATGATCCCCAAAATTTTCTGTAAAGACTGGATTACGTTGTAATTCAACAACAAAGAATTTTATTAAGTAAGTAAGTATATAATAATATTTCAGTTATACTAATCCGTAGTTTTTTTTGAAAAAAACTACGGATTATTGGGTAAGATTCTTAAAACTAACATTGTCAAATTAAAAAAAATTAAGGTTTTGCCGGTATGATTGCCGTTATCATGTTATTGTTAACATAAAACCCATGAAAACAATACTTTTGTCCCACCAACCATGTTTATATTGTTGCTACAACCATATTTTCATTTGGCAACAATACTATTGTTACATTTTAACAATATTAATATTGCCGCAATCATACTATGGTCAAAATGAAATTCAAAAAATAAAACAATGGTTGCGACGACCATACTTTTACTGCAGCGAACATACTATTGTTGCCGTGACCATACAGTAACCATATCTTTTCTCTGCGTGTAGAACAGAACATACCCCGTTATTATCATATGGGTTTTGAAAGCTAACCTCAAAAGCGTTAATCTGCAACGGGATTTTAAACTTTCAATCATGGAGAGGTCAGATAATGAGAACCGTGTCGCTGTAATATCGCTTTTGAAGTGTAAAATGCAAAAAAGGATATTTTCAAAATGCGCCGGCCACTAGGGATTAGCCGCATGTTCGTCTACCGATGCATACAACTGTTTGAGGAGACTGGAGATGTAAAAGACCGTCACCGGATGGGCCGCCCATGCTCTGTTCGAACTCGGGGTCACTGACCTGCATTTCTGCGAACAATAAGTCAAAACATCGGCCAAAGTTGACCAAGAAGCCGTTTTGGAAGCTGTCATCTGTAGTTCTTTATGCAAAATTAAATGGACTCGATCATTTGAGATGCCCATGAAATTAGCTATTTTACGCACTTTTATTCGTCGATCATTTAATACCATAATATGCACTTTGGCTACAATTTCTGTTGTTGTTGCTGTTTTTGGACGTCCACTACGTGGTTCATCTTCAATGCTTGTACGACCACGTTTAAATTCAGCAACCCAATTTTTATGTAAATATTTAATGACACCACGCATTTCTAATTTTTCCATTGTTAAAAAATCGTGGATGCGTCTTTTGTGAACATCTGTTTCTATATGAAGGAGTTGCCAGACCGAAAGAAAATTTAACATGTGTTCATAGCAGAGATGGAACGAAACACTTAACTTTTTTCTGTTTATACTGCGCTTTTTGTGCTAGGCTAAGAAGTTTCCGAACCGCCCTCGTACTTATTATTTTACAGCATAAAACGTGTGTAACAGTATTTATGTCCCTACTAAGTATATTAAGTAATACAATTGAATTAGCTTTAACATGAAAAAAAGAAAAAAGAATTCCATAAACTGAAAAGTTATGATGAATAATCGGCAACCCTGAAGTTATATGGTACGAACAGTGCTGGAAAAAATAATAGGGAATTGTCTTGGACAGACGTTTATTGCATAAAACCTGCTATAAAACTGATTAAACTTTAGAAGGAAAATATTGATAATGTTGAAATTTCCATTAAGAACTTACTAATAAAAGTACAGCTTTGTTAAAAGTAAAATTTTCAAAGATTTTACATGGAACAAAATACGCAGTAATAGATGTTTACCTTGGAAGAGTTACTGTAAATTGTACGAGGGCGACCGCAAAACTAACTGGCCTGGCACATTTTCTGTTTTACTAGCAACTGTTTGTTTTGTTTTTTAAAAGCAATATTTTATAAGCCATCTGTCAAAATTTCCGAAATTTTTAATGATTATTTTCTTTGTTACAGGTGATTGAAGTAAACAAGTTTTATAATTTTTGAAAAATGGGAATTAAAGAGTTTCGTGCGGTAATTAAACACTTTTATATGAAAGGTTATACGCCACAATTAATCAAAGGTGAATTGGATTCTGTTCATGGTGATAATGCACCATCATACTCCACCGTGAAATCCTGGGTTCAACAATTTAAAATGGGTCGTTCAAGTACGGAAGATGAACAATGCTCTGGAAGACCGAAAACTGCTACTACTATTGAAAACATTAGAAAATATTTAAGGAAGTGACTAAAGATACACTAATAAAGCTCAGAGAACTTGCTGATATTGTTAAAAAACACGAAAAAAAAAGTTTGGAGTATTTTACATGATGAACTCCACATGAAAAAGCTATCCGCAAGTAGGGTGCCGCGTTTGTCGACTTTGCGCCAAAAAGTCGTCCTTTGGACCAATTCCGAGGAGCTTTTACCTATTTATCAGCGTAATCCAATAGAGTTCTTGTGCCGATTCATAACTATTGATGAAACATGGATCCATCACTACATCCCAGAATGCAAAAAACAGTCAAAACAATGGATAGAAGCTGGTAAAAGTGGTCCCAAGAAGGCGAAAACTGTTAAGTCAGCAGGAAAAGTAATGGCCACAGTATTTTGGGATGCAAGGGGTATAATATTTATTGATTATCTCGAGAAAGGAAAAACTATAAATAGTGAATATTATTGTGCATTATTGGATCGGTTGAGTGAAGAAATCAAGATAAAACGACCGCATTTAGAAAAAAAAGTACTTTTTCATCAAGATAATGCTCCTTCACACACTGCATTTTTAACTCAACAAAAACTGGCCGAATTACGATTTGAAATTGCTCCGCATCCACCATATAGTCCAGATTTAGCTCCTTCTGATTATTTCTTGTTTCCAAATTTAAAAAAAATTCTCGGTGGCAAAAAATGTTCGTGCATGGATGGAATTAAAAAAACTAGAAAAACGTTTGATGAAGTGTAATGAGTTGGAAGGAGATTATGTTGAAAAATAAATAATAATAATTCAAAAAAAACGGTTCTTTTTATGTTAGGCCAGTTACTTTTGCGGTCTCCCTCGTATTACTGCATATTTTAATAAGCTCTTGTTTATGCGTTTGCTTTTATCAGTGTTTTGAAATGTGAAGTGAAGGAAAAACTATAGCTGATCTTGCCAGGATTTTGAAATATTCCAAAACTAAAGTTTTTAATGCACTTCACTCAAATGAAAATTCGGAATCTAGAGGAAGTAATCGGAAATCATCTCTTCGGTCCAGCTTCTGGTCCGTGCAACAAAACAAATTCCTTTCTGTCTTGAAGTAACCTGAAGAAAAATTTAAATGCAAACATAACTTGTCGAACAATAAGAAGTCGGCTTTAGGAAACAGGATTAATAGGCAGAGAAGTAAGTACCATTACTTAATACAAAAAATTTAGAAACAGGCTTCAACTCGCTCAGCGCCAAATGCTGCGTAACAACTGGAAAAATGTATTGAGGTCCGATGAAACTAAAATAAATGTGTTTGAACTGGATGGATATTAATATGTTCGAGGGTTGCTTTTTAAATTTCGGGTCCGGCAATATAAGCACAATAATTTCTCATTTGAAATGGTTTTATTGTTTTTCAAAATATTCTCCTTTCGAATATTCGAAGCACCTTTTCCACTCCGATTGAGACACCTCCCAAACATGATTTTTGAACGTTTCAACGGCTGCTTCGGGCGAAGAAAAACGTTCACCATGCATTTTTGTTTGATGCTAGAGGACAAGAAGGAGTCATTGGGTGACAAATGAGGGCTGTACGGTGGATGGCCCATCTCATCTTGAGTGGTCAAATAGGTCATCGTTTCAGCTGATGTGTGAGAGCTCGCATTGTCGTGATGCAAAATGATCCGTCTTCTCTTATTATCATTCCTCATTTCCCCGAACACTGTTAACAAACAGATGGTTGTAACGGGTGGCCCAAATAAGACCAGCTGATGTGAAACGCAAATAATTTTTTTTTTATTTTTTAACATAATTTATTTTTTCTTTTTGCAGATTATAACTGAACTCTTGGAAATTTAAAATGAAAACGTACAGTCCACAACAACGCATTAAAATCGATTTGTATTATTCTTCTCAACGATCAATCGTTCTGACGCAGCGAAATTATCGTAGTTTTTTTAACGTAAGATCAGCGTTATTACAAGAGTTATACATGTTTAACATCACTAGGTCGCATTTGGGCCACCCTGTATAAGTATATCACTCAGAATTGGCCGTCCTACGTTCCACTAAAGGCACTGTGGCAACATGGCCGGTTATACCGAAAAGAAACGCAATCGTTTGTTTCGATGTACTTCTTCCACGAACAACTTTTGTTGGATTTGGCTCGTCTTGAAAGACCCATGCGGTCGATTGCTGTTTTATTTTTCGGGTTCATATGCATATAAGTAGATCCATGACTCGTCAACTGCGATAATATTATACATGCAACATCTTATTGATACTGTCACACTAATGCCCAAGGATGCCTCAATCTCACGGTATGTCACATGTCGATAGTTTCTGGCAAAGGACCGAAGTTGGACGTCCTCCACTAAATTCATTCTAAAGCGAACGGCGTCCGAGACTGAACTCTTGGTACCAGCGAGTAGCAGTGGTTTTTGATGGTGCTTCATCGCCAAAAGACGAAACCACATATCGGCGAAGTCAAGTTCATCCAATTCGGGCCAAAAATAATTTTCTAACGTTGCAAGATAGCGCTCTCCATTGAAGGTGACCTGACGATTGTATTCATCGACGAAAAAATACAGCCAAATCACACCTCCGGCATGAAAACCACAGCACAAAGTATTTTTTTGCCTTTCCAGTTGTGTCTGTTGAAGCACAAGTGAGTTTGTTACTGTCCAATAACGCATATTTTGTTTATAGACAAAACCACTCATCCAGAAATGTGCTTCATCGCTGCAGATGACTTTTTTTTGAGTAAGCGCGACCACCGACTCAGAATTTCGGTAGTAATTTTTAATGATTTCTAAACGTTGCTTGTAAGTGAACTTTACCATGATGAAAATGTTGACTTCGACTTAAGTTTTGCCTCTGAAAGATCATTAAAAATGTTTGAGGGTGCGTTGACAAAAAGATACGAAATTGTTACGTCCCTATTGGAAAACCCTTTACAATAGATCTGCTCGAAGTCAGCAGTCATCAAAAAGGGCACCAACGGCTTGGCAGTCATTTGAATGATATGATATGTTATAACATAAAGGCTTAAATGTAACTTCAAGACAAAACTAGAATG
The DNA here is from genome assembly GCA_963513945.1 of Hydrotaea diabolus. Taxonomy (NCBI): domain Eukaryota; kingdom Metazoa; phylum Arthropoda; class Insecta; order Diptera; family Muscidae; genus Hydrotaea; species Hydrotaea diabolus. Next base: position 239,674,738 of record OY740716.1, on the reverse strand, counting down.
CACTTAGTACACCCGACTGTGGTTAAGAAAATTTATATTTTGTTACAATAGCTTTTATAAGGCTTGTTCAACAAAAGCGCATTAACCCACATGTGACAGATGTTCACGAGTTGCTTAGGCATTTGTAGTGTTCTTAAACAGATTATTTTTTATAGAGAAGGGACAGAGAATCTCATGATATCATATTTTTACAAAAAAATTAAATTTGGAAATTTTAAGTTAATATCCTTTATCTGAAAATATCCAATCTGGATATTTGCAGCAGAGCTTATCGTGTATATGTGTTTGTACTGTTTTCTAGCATTGAAGACGACATGCATTTTTGTATAATTTGGTTTTGTTCCTTTGCCTTTTTACGATACTTCTCGTATTTTTTGTTTGTTTGCTGCTGTAATTTCTTGTTTTTCTATTTCGTAAATTTGTAATGACTCTTCTGGGATAACATCCCCATATGTATGTATGTATGAATGTGTGTGTGTCGTATGTGCATGCACGAACACATCGTTAGAATAACATCATAATTCTTGCTTGTTTGTCTTACACATTCTTCAAGAAAAAAACAAGTAAAAAAGTTAAAGTCGGGCAAGGCCGACTATGAGATACTTGTCACAACTCTGACATTCGGTAGCATGATCAAGGCCGGAGTCTATACGTTAGAGTTATTTATTTGTCCCTCATAACGTGATATAAAGGGCGGTTAAATTTTAAGGGCCGATGTTGATTTGTCGAGCAAAAGAGCCATTGTTTCGTTAGCAATGTGGCAAGTATATCGTCCAAATCCATATCTTCCAATTCGGGCCATAAAAAGTTCGTTATCATCTCACTATAGCGAACACAGTTCACAGTAACTACCTGACCGGCCTATTTTTGAAAAAATACGGCCTGAAGATGCCGTCAGCCCATAAACCGCACCAAACCGTCAAGAGTCTTTGTGGGTGAATTGTTTTTTTCGACAATCACTCTTGGATTATAATTCGCCCAAATGCGGTAATTCTGCTTATTGACAAATCCACTGAGGTGAAAATTTGTCTCATCACTGAATATGATTTTCTTTAAAAATTGATTTTCTTTAAAAATTGATTTTCATTTTCATAATAAGCCTGAATAACTTTAAGACATTGTTTGCTTCTGTATCATTCCAAGGTTAAAATTGAGTAAGTCTGAAATTGAGAATTATTAAACGAAATGCAGAAAAAGCTTGAAGTTTAGGTGTGGTTTACATTCAACATCGGCCCTTAAAATCTAACCACCCTTTACAAAATTTAAGCGTGATCGGGTATAGTTTGTGGCTTCTAGAGCTGCTGGACCTCAACGAGCTTTCCGGTTTCTTGTAGGGCTATTCAAAAATATCATCCAATGTGGTTCAATTCAACAGGAAATGAGAGTTACGCTCAATGCAAAATTTGGATTCAGGAGAGGTTGTGGTACCGAAGATGTGGTTTTAAATGTTCTACAATATATATGTAAGGGACCTGATAATGGATTCTGAGAGGTTGCTGAAATTTTTCGATTTTACCAAAGCTTTTAATCTGAAGGATCATACAATATTGATTCAAGAGTTAGCATATTGCGAAACTTTTGTTATTTCAAAATTATTTTTCCAACAAAAAGCCAACCAACAACACCTGAACGATGCCAAAAGTAGAATTGGGAATGTAGAACATGGAGTTCCACAAGGAGGTGGATTAGGTTCATTGTTGTTTGCGATTTATTTAAACGACATAAAAAATTTAGGTTTGACTGGAAAACTAATAATGTTTGCTGACCATTTGTATCTTTGTTTTATCCTTACGCATGTCGAAAGAGATGCTGCATTGACTTTCAAGTTTGCATTTTAATAGACTATTGATTGATCCAAATAAGTTTAAAATTATACATTTTTCTGTATATGTGACGCGCAAAATATAATGGGACCTATGGGTAAAAACCAGTTTTGTTCAGGAGAGCCATTTTAAAGATTTAAATACGTGTATCTTTGGTGTACCATCACTTTCATAAACCGCGCATATCTCTGGGAGGGAACACTTTTGGGGCATGGGATCGGTCTCATTCGATGCTCAGATGTTGGCCACAAAAAAAAAGGGAAAGTTGATTTTTTTACCCTTAGGTTCCTTTTTCTATGCGCTTTCACATATGTTGATGGAAAATCTGTTTAGCGACGAGCACCCTGTGAAATATCTAGGAATGACATAGCAAAGTAAATACGTATTGATGCAAAGTAAATACGTATGGAATATACGTATTGATGAAATCAAAAGAAAAATAGGTCCGACAATCGGAATTTTATATAAACTAAAAAGCAAATAGAACATAAAATGGAAGCTTATGATATTTCAGTCATTAGTTCAATCTCATTTAAAGTACTTGGCTGTTAACAATGCTCATAATAAAAACAATAGATCATTGATATCTCTGCAAAGTATGCAAAATAAAGCATTAAAGACAATATACTTGTACAACTTACCTTTGACCTATTCGACGATCTCATTGTACAGGGATGTGAAAAAGACTATATTACCAATATATGAATTTCATGATTACCAAGTCATAATGTTCGTGTTCAAATGTACCTATTTATAAGGTCGGACATCACACAATATCATTTTTTCAAAACCAAGTAAACATTAACACTACACGCAGAGAAAAGATATGGTTACACTATGGTCACCGCAACAATAATATGTTCTCTCCAATAAAAGTATGTTCGTCGCAACCATAGTATTGTTTTCTGAATTTAATTTTGACAATGGTGTGATTGCCGCAATATTCATATTGTTGAAATGTAACAATAGTATTATTGCCAAATTTAGAAATAAAAATATGGTTGTAGCAACCATATAAACATGGTTGGTGCAACAAAAGTATTGTTGTTTAAAATTTACGTTAACAAAAATATGATTACGGCAATCATACAGTATGGTTGTGACTATGAACATAACAAAACGGGTTTCGTAGAGCATACATTAATGTTTATGCGTATGTTTTTTTGATATACAAAAAAAAAACACATTCACACGATAAAGTGAGTGGTTGCTGTCCATTAAAAAAAACAACAATCGGAATGTAGTTCGAGGGATTTTTATTGTGTTTACTTTGTTCGATGAAATACTCTACAGCCGACTGGTTCTCGTTTATTTAAAATATGACTGCACTTAAGTATATAGCCATTATCATGGTTTAATCACATTCGTTACTTGGTGTCTACGGATGGTGAAGTAGCATTCACCCCTGCTGGCAACTAAAAGTATTTTTGACCGTTGGAATATATATTTTTGTTTCTTGAATGAAATGTTTAATAAAAACATGGCTTCAATTCTGGCTATGAACTAATAGTAATGCAATTTAATTTAATAAAAACCTCTATTTTTGAATAACAACAATAAACAATCCTAATAAATAATTTTGGGGATCATAGTATGGTTGCGTGTGAATCATACTGTGGTTGTGAGGATCATACTATGGTTGTGGGGATCATAGTATGGTTATGTGTGAATCATACTATGGTTGTGGGGATCATAGTAAGGTATTGTTGTAAGGATCATAATATTGTTGTGTCACAAACATATACCCAACAATAGTATGATCCTCTTCGGATATTGTCACCCCAACCATACTTTTTTTCTGCGTGTAGAAATCGAACAAACTTAAAAGTTGTAGGTTGGAAAAGACTAAGCACCGCGTTGATTATGTAGGTGATACTCGTATCAAATAAAATTATTAACCACCAGTTTTGAAGCTATTGATAGAATTTCTTCTTTTAAAACAACATATAAAACACATATTTTTAATTCAATTAAAGCTGGATTAAAGGATTTAAGGTTCACCAGGAATTTCTAAATAGTTAAATAATTATTATTATAATTATAATTTGTTACGATAATATATTTTTTAAAATGATTGGAATATTTTTGTACTATAATGATAATAAGATGGTTGCCAACTTGCTTCAATAATGAGGCCATGAATTGTAATTAGTTTTAATTAAATACGTACAAATAAAATAAAAAAAGATGTAAATGTGTCTTCAAAATCTACATATTTTGAAATTGGGAAGAGCCTTATTTTGGGGGCTTTACGAAAATATGGAACAATGTGCTTTAGTTTTACTACAATTAATTAATGGTCGTTCAAAACGTGATGAAATTTGGCACGCGTTTTTTTTTGGACCGGGGTTAGACGTTGTTAAATTTGAAGAAAATGGGTTTAGATAAATAAATGTTCATCCATACATATATGTTCATTCGATTTTTTCTGTTTCTAGTACTGGGAGCCACATCTTACATGAAATTTGGCACGGGTAAGTTTTTGAGGTCAACACGCAGGAAAAAACATGGTTACTATATGGTCACGGCAATAATAATATGTTCTCCGCAATAAAAGTATGTTCGTCGTATTAGTATTGTTTACTGAATTTAATTTTGACAAAAGTATGATTGTCGCAATATAAATATTGTTGAAATGTAACAATAGTATTATTGGCAAATAATGAAAATATGGTTGTAGCAAGTATATAAATACGTTGGTGCGACAAAAGTATTGTTTTTGGTTTTATGTTAACAATAGTATGATTACGGCTATCATACTGTATGATTGCAATTTTTTGTCATTTCAAAATGCTTTGTTGAACAATGTTTTTGTTGCGGATCTAACGCAAAAATAGTACTTTTTATATGGAAATTAAAAATTTTCAAACTAACTGCTTTGGGTTTGTTAAACTAAAATATTTTTAATCATTTGAATTTAATGTATTTTTAAATACTTTTATAATTTAAATCTGTTGTTGACAACTTAACCCAATTCTATTAAATAATTTGGGGATCATAGTATAATTGTATGTGATCATACTATGGTTGTAGGGATCATGACATGTTTACGTGTGAATTATACTATGGTTGTAAGGATCATACTATGGTTGAGTGTGAATCATACTATTGTTGTAAGGATCAAAGTAAGGTTGTGAGGATTATAGTATGGTTGTATTTGAACCATACTATTATTGTGAGAATCATAATATTGTTGTTCCACAACCATACACCCAACAATAGTATTGTCCTCTTCGAATATTGTTACCACAACCATACTTTTTTTCTGCGTGAAGGAAACGTGTTATTGAAATTGAAAAAAACCGGCCCAGATTTAGATGTAGCTCCAATACATTTACGAGTATGTTCCTCCGATTTTTTCTGCTGTTAGCTCTATAAGCCACATCTAACATTACATCATATTTCTTAATGAAATTTAGTACGAGTAAGTTTTTTTAGGCCAAGGGGGGACGCTACTGAAATTGAAGGAAGTCAGCTCAGATGTAGATTATAGCTCCCATACATATGTTTAAGTATAAGTATATGTTCATCCGATTTTTTGTCTTTAGATGTGGAAGTCACATAGAACATCCAATCATAATAAAATTGTTCACAGGTTACGGTTTTAGACCTATGAAGGACGTTTTCAAAATTAAAGAAAATCGGCTCAGATTTGAAGGTAGCTTCCGTGCATAGATGTGTTCATCCTATTTATGTCTTTAGCTCTAGAAGCTACATATTCCATGCAATCTTAATGAAATTTGACAAGAGTATGTTCCTTGTGCCAAGTACGGACACTGTTGAAATTGGATGCAAATAGATGCAGATTAAGATATAGCTTCCACACATATATGTATCCGATTTTACCACAAAATTTTCACAAATTAAGATATGACTAGTTTTAAAATCGGGTTAAATTGGTCCAAAAACCTGTTTTCAGTTTATCATTCTGACCATCCAAAAGTGTAAGGTACAAATAGGCCAAAAACTATCCCCCGACATTGCTCAAAATTTGCATGGTACGTTACGAACGACCATTTAATAGCTGTGGTGGAACTGGACCACAAAGGTCCAAATTTTCGTATTGCCCCCATACAAAGCTTCTTCCCGATTTCAGAACCTACAACTCTATTAGCAATTTATTACACCCGACTCCGACCAAATTTCGCAAAAAGTTTTACTAATGCCAAGAACATATTACTGTTAAAATTGGGACACACCGGTCGATGTTTTCGAATAGCTTCCACTTCAAGGTCCCACTCTGTTTAATATCTTACAGCTCTTGAAACCACAAATTACACCCGATTAAGCAAAAACTCTGCATAGTACCTTATGAATCTAGGTTAGAGGTCCTACAGCTCTCGAGACCACACATTATACCCGATTAAGCAAAAGTTCTGCGTAGTAGCTTATGAGTCCGTGGTTTCTCACAATTAAGTAACTGTAGTAAATCTAAACCACAAAGCTCAATACTTTCGTATAGCTCCCAGACAATGGTTCATCCCGATTTAGGAATTTGCAGCTTTAGCAGCCACATTTTACGAATTACGTTAACAAGCGACCAACCAACACCAATGCCCTATTATATATTGCACCATATCGGTAGATGTTTTCCAATAGCCGACACACAAAGGTCCTCCCGATTTGAGGTCCTGCAGCTCTAGAAGCCACAAATTAGACCCGAATACGCTAAAATTAAGCATGGTACGTAGTGAGCGATCAATATTTTGTTCTTGTAATACTATTTAAAATAGGTCCAAATTTTCAAATCGCCTCCATGTAAAGGTCCTTCCCGATTTCAGAACCTATAGCTCTTAAAGTCTCATATAACACCCGACTTCGAACAAATTTATCATGGTGCCCCGTGAGAGTCCAACACCAATCATTTGTAAAATTAGACAAGATCGGTCCATGTGTTTAGCTTGTTCGTTTTATTTCGGTCTGTTGCTTTACACATTGAACAGGGATTAACCGGCTCAAGACCTCTTGCATATATAATTAAATAGAAGACAAGTTTTTAACAAAATGGCAAAGATCCATGTTTTTAAATACCCCCCACAAAAAGGACCCTCCCGATTTGAGGTCCTGCAGTTCTAAAAGCCACAAATTAAATCCAATTTTTCTTTCAAATTTTGCACATTACGTTAAGAAGGACAAACTTCTAACTCCAGACAGAGATGCTTAAACATTTAAATAGCAGAGTGGTGTAGGGTATCTCCTAGCAGCCATGCCTGACATCAACTTTTTTTTATATGTTTCTTTTTGATTTCTACTCTCGATGGTTGGTTTGTTTCGTTGTCGTTTTGTTTCTAGAAGACGAAACAAAAAAAAGAGAGAAATAAAACCAACAAAGTCGACATCGTTAAAGTTGTTCTCCAAACAACATGTCCTTCGTCCTGACTGCCAAGGCAAGTCGACGCTACAACAACAACAAAGAAAAAGGATGAACAAAGTTTACGGCTGTTGTGTCAATAGAACTAAGGGTCGAATGTCTAATTGAAATTAATGAGATTTTCAATTTATATTTGTTTTGGTTTCTTCCATTGCTTTCCATTCGGTCGCTCGCTCGCTTATTTCTTTTTCCTACTAGACAAAAAGTGTCACATTCGTAACGAGGACGAAAAGGGTTATCCTAAATGCTGTTGTTGTCCCCCCGGTTTGTTGTTGCCCTTTGTTTTCCTTTTAGCCTCAGAGGAGGTGTTATGTACACAGTAGGTACAGTGGAGTCGACGGTTTGGGTATAATTGTTGGCGGGAAACATTTAGGAGAGATGAATTTGTTTGTGTTAAATCTACGCTGAATTATGCCCGCATAAAAAAATATGTCTCATTGCGTTTTTGGATTATTCAAATTTCATTCAGGCAACTTTTCCGTATGCGGCTTATATTAAGGGAATTGGTAATTTTTACATTTTTTTTATTGGAATTTCTTGTTAGCACATACCCTACACCAATGATTGCGACACAGCGCCGTCAATGGTGAACAGATGTGTTTAATCCAACACCAAATATAAAAAAATTTAACTCTGACCAACCACCCTTTTTAAGAGCCAATGAAGTTTTAAATGTTTATTGTAATGTTAGGGTAAATCCTGGATAACAGGTGTTTCTACTTATTTCAACCAGCAAGGTATGGGTGCCCAATTAATGGTATGAATTTCTGCAGAAATATAAATGAAAATCTGTAGACGGATACGGCAAGAGTATGTGGAGAGAAAACTTTTCCAATCTACGCGAGAAGATTCTGTTAGCATAAAGACCCCGGAAATTGGATCTGCTTGGTGTGTCGAATTCGGATACACCATCGTACAACGTGTGAAAGGTGTAATCGTTGCATCGAGTGGGTGATCTTCAGAAGCAATTCCGCAGCATCAACAAATACAGCACCTTACACCACATATTGATTGTTGTTACTCCTGATAGTGCATAAATTCTGCAATTTAATAGCAAAATCAGTGAGGTAATAGAATAGGTCGCTGCGATCCAGGAGACAAAGCTGAATTCCACCTGCTGCCTGCTTAGTTGTGATGAATACAACGAGGCGTAGAACTTTCTAATACACCATTGCACCATGTGTAATGCAGACCTATCTCACCTGAGCTTGACTTGGTCAAGTCTGGACTGCCGAAATTGAGCTGTATAACGTACGAGGGCGACAGCAAAAGTAACTGGCCTAACATAAAAAGAACTGTTTTTTTTTTGGAATTATTATTATTTATTTTTCAACATAATCTCCTTCCAACTCAATACACTTCATCAAACGTTTTTCAAGTTTTTTTAATTCCATCCGAAAAAAACGATTTTTCAAGACCTTCAAAATATGCCTCAGTTTCAGCAATAACCTCGCTATTGGACTAAAAGGAGCTAAATCTGGACTATATGGTGGATGCGGAGCAATTTCAAATCGCAATTCGGCCAGTTTTTATTGAGTTAAAAATGCAGGGTGTGAAGGAGCATTATCTTGATGAAAAAGAACTTTTTTTTCTAAATGCGGTCGTTTTATCTTGATTTCTTCACTCAACCGATTCAATAATGCACAATAATATTCACTATTTATAGTTTTTCCCTATCTGATTTCACTATGATCCCCACAACCATAGTATGATTCACACTCAACCATACCATGATCTCCTCAACCATATTATGATCCTTATAACCATAATATGTTTCACATACAACCATAATATGATCCTCACAACTATAGTATGATTCACATGTAACCCCTATAATCATAGTATGATCACACAAAAATATACTATAATTCCCAATATTATTTATTAGAATTGGGTTGAGTTATCAACAATTGATTTAAATTATGAAAATTATTTAAAAATACATTTTATTCAAAATTATAAAAGTGATTTATTTAACAGTAGGAAAAATTAGTTTAAAAAACGTAAACGTTGTTATTGAAAATATTTCAAGGCAAAAGCAGTTTGTTTAAAAACTTTTAATTTCCTTACTTACTTATATATAAAAAGGACTACGAGTATTAATTCATTAGATCCGTAACAGTGAAAATTAAATTTTGTATGGAATACTATGGTTGCGTCGAACATACTTTTGTTGCGGAGAACATATTATTATTGCCGTGACCTTATTGTAACCATGTTTTTTTTTCTGCTTACAGCTGACCCTCAGATCTAAGAGTTCTTTTTTTGCTATTTGTTTTAAACAAGAAAAACTATAAGAGGTAGTATTGGCGAATTCGTATAGAGAAGGAAGAGAAGGGTTAGTGAATATTTAAATTAACTCAAATTCCAAAATTGGATTTTGCGAATGGGAATAAATACCTTTTTTCGCATTTGGCCCAAAATATATCTTTAAATGATAAAATTGAATATTTTAATTATTCAAAGTTTAGTTGAGCTGATTTGTATTTATTCAAATAAAGCGTATTTTTTCGAATGAGAAATCGAATAATGAAATATGTTTTGGAAAATCAGAAGCTAATATTCAAAATTTATTGAGAATGTTCAATGTAATGCGAATAACTCGCATATGCGAATGCGAACATTCTCTGCAACCAGCGTTACCTTTATGTGACTAAAGTGGTAATTTGACCCTTTTTGGAAGACATGCGACTTTTGCTGCCCCTTTTTCATAAATCCCCTTTTTTGCCACTTTTTTTTAAATTTTTGCTACTTTCCACAACTCGAAATGTGTGTATTGCTTTTAAAAGATAAGCGTATTCTTATTTCTAGGGTTAAGGGTTGCTCAGGGGAAAAAACTATTATAATTTATTTGGTTATAACTTGGCGCTTACGCTAGGCTTTATGGGTACTCGTAGTAGTGTGTCAGAGCATCTATAAGTATATGTGTATTGCACACAGGCTGCGAAGACAACCTCCAGACAGTCCCGCCGCACATCTCTGAAACGCACATATTACATTCAGTCTTAAGAAAATTTGGAACATTTCATTTGGATTGATCAGTAACTGAAAATGCTTCGTAGGTAAAAATGCCAATAGTTCGGAACATTGGCAAAATGTATCAAGTAAGCCGTAAATGAGCCGCTGTTGGCACGGTACTTTCGATGCCGAAAATGTATCAAAAAAGTTCTATTGTATCATCTTTTGCAACCTTGATTTGAGGTGGCCGAAAATCTTGTCCATTCATTCAAGGACATACCAAAGTTTAAAATTTTACAATAAACCCAACGAATCCATATGGAATTATTTTTAAAATCTGGATATATTAAGAACCCGGTTCATGACTTCAAGGAGCCCAAAAGCCTAGTTTCAGTTGGCTCATCTGCGCATCCAGTAGAGCAGGGTATAATATAGTCTGCCATGACCGACTTTTGATGTTTGGATTCTTTTGTACCCTTCACGCAAGAGAATATTAAATTTCTCATTCCGTTTGCAGCACCACCAAATAAGTATTGATCGGTGACCCTATAAAGTATATATAATCTTGATTGTCGTTAAATTTTGAGACGATCTAGCCATGTTCGTCCGTGTTTTCTCAAAGCACGATATCGTTCAAACGGATCAATCTAGTTTTCAGAAATTTTGCATGATGCAGGCTTATGGTCACAAGCTGTTTGGGATTGTAAATGGGCGAAATCGGCCCAGGGGGAAAACGTTTTTACCTTTTTAAATACATCAAAAATGAGCTAAGCTGCTTAAAGGCTAGGATCATGTGACCTGCATGGTCAAAACCGGGGATTAATAGTCAATAAGGACATATATAAGTAAGTACTAAAATTAAAGCAAATTTTGCTACATTTTTTTTTGCTTTATTATCGTATAGTGGAGGGTACATGAAGATCAAAAATTGAATTGTTTTTTAGTTTGAATGTTTATTTTACCTCTGATTTCATGGAACTTACTGTGATGTTTGTTACTTTTTTTGTTAAATTTAAATGTATTGTTTTATTAAAATTAACATACAAAAAGTTTGCGACTTTTTTTAAAAAAAAAAATACCCTGCCTGCAACCCTAGTTTAAAGATATTTTATACATTCTTACATAGCAAACAAGTAACAAGTATTTTGTTTAATAGAGGTATTTTTTCAATTTGGTTTTTTTTAAAGATTACGCTTAAGTTGTGTTAAACTTAATTTTTTTTTTTTCAGTAATGTTTGCCACTTCAGGAATTGATATCCAACGACGTTCCTGCCCGTCGCCGTTTTAGAGTTTTGGCTCTTTAAAAGCTTGAAGAAGATCCGCTGTTTTTGACCAAAATTTGGTTCACTGATGAACCCATTTCTGGTTCAACGGCAACGTCAATCTGCTGCGTGTTTTATTTACAGTCTCCGGACTTTCTTTGATGCTCTGTGTCACAGCATCAATATTTTTGGCCGATCTGCCAGTTCGAGGTCTGCACATATGTCTTGAATCACCGACTGTCAACAATTTAGCAAAATTATCCACCAATAAACGAATGGTTGGACTCGTTGGAGCAGTTCGTACACCATAATCTCTTCTGTATGCACGTTAAGTACTCGTATTAATAACACAGTGCAACACTAAAAATATAACCATATACGGATACACTACGTGATAATGAACAAAAAAAGACAGTGTCTCCCAGATTTCCAAAAATTTCGGGCATCTGTGTCATTTTTGCAAAAAAGTGATTATTTTATCAGGCTCATATCTTGCAAGCCGTTCGGAATTTTTATTTACTCTCTGAAGCAAAGTTGTAGCTTTTGTAATAAAATAATTGTGAACATAAAAAAATCAAAAAAACTTTATAAAATTCTATTTTGTTTTCAGCTGTTCAACTACAAAAATGTACCTAAGATCTCAATAAACAACTTTTTAGAAAATATGAACCTCCTAGGAATGATTCTTAATACGTTTAAGCCGTTTAAGTAACGATTAGGTAGCCGCAAAAGTGAAACATTTCCAGAAAATGTTTTAATGCATAGCGCCACGTCTTCGAGAGATCAGCGGCGAAAGTTATAGAGAAAGTGCTACGGTAAAATTCGCAAATATGAAAGGGTGTCCAACCATAATGCACGATCATATTGGTGAGTCACACCTTAACGTCAACTTAATTTGACATTTCTTTGTTTCAGTATTTGACAAATTCAACAATGGAGGGGTAGACAGTTAAATAGCGCGTTAGGATTATTGAAGCCTTTTACGAAAACGGCCGGTCAAATCAAAATGTATTTCGTGCACTTCGCAAATTTTGTTGGTCAGTATAATCGACCAGATGTGTCCACAATCGGGAATATTGTGCGCGAATTTCAAAAAACCGGACCTGTAGGTATTTTAAAACACTTGTGCATGCTCGCCTTTTTCGTTCTGTCATCGGGCCATACTTTAGTTACGAGAATGATTTTCGCTATCGCAAGATGATAACAGTCATCTTGTGGCTAGAAATTGAGGATATCGACCCGAACAATATGTGGTTATAAGAGGATGGTGGCAATTGCTACACAGCCAAGGACACACAGGGATTAAACCGGCTCAAGACCTCTTGCTTCTATATTTAAATAGAAGATCCTGGCCTTATAGAGTTCGGTTTTACTTTCAACATTTGCAGCAAGGCTTTCTGAAGAGGGTTATCACGGACCCGTAACCCCAAATTAAAAAATCGCATATGGCTAAGTCTGGTGAGCTTGCCGGCCAGTTCACATCACCCCTCTAAGAGAGAAGCTGTCCAGGAAAAATTTGCCTCAAACAATTCATGGTCACCCTCCCTGTGAGTGCAGTGGCACCATCCTGTTGAAACCATGTTTCCCCAAATTGCATTGCCTCTAGGGCCGGCTGAAAAAAATTCAGGAAATTCTAAGAGCAAGTGATTGCTTCTGAGCAATGCTTTTCGGAGATTGCAGTTTTGTGGTGTTGTAATCCTTCTCTCAGCTCCCCTTTGTAAACATGACCCATTCCCTGCTGTGCTCAATGAAGGTACCCAGTTTTCAATTGATTGCCGTCTAGGAACGAAAAGCACACTGCACTGCAATGATCGAGTGCGCATTTGAAAAATACGCTTCAACACAAAATTACCTCTCCTCACATGTCCAATGCATGAAAGCAACTGAAAGGCAGACAGACGAATACATATCTCCCGCCAGCCACTTTAAACCACGTACACTCTTCGCTCTCTTCGACCAACAGTGCCGCCACAGCCTGCAGTGCAAAAAAGCAAATTACCGCTGTCCATCCTGTATATTCTTAAAAAAATTACTTTCTACAAATCTCTAAAAAGTAATTGCGTGTGATCATACTATGGTTGTAGGGATCATAACATGGTTGCGCGTGAATCATTCTATGGTTGTGAGGGCAATAATATGGTTGTATGTGAAGCATACTATAGTTGTGAGGATCACACTATGGTTGTGGGGATCATAGTATGGTTGAGTGTGAATCATACTATGTATACTTGTGTGTGATTCACGCTATTGCTGTGTGGTATAGTTGTGAGGATGATAATATGATTGTGAGTATCATAATATGGTTGTATGTAAATAATACCATTGTTGTGAGGATCATAATATTGTTGTACCACAACAATATATGTATACCCAACAATAGTATGATGCTCTTCGAATATTGTTATCCCAACCATACTTTTCTTCTGCGCGCACCCTTTATTTACGCTCTTAAGGGTACTTAAAACGAATGTTAATATTTTAGATCATAAAGAATGTTCTAGAATTGGTTCGGAAAAAAGCCTGCTACTACAACTTCTCATTTGTTTAAAAAGAAAAAAATGCTTTAACGAGGTTACCACTTCAAATATTAGATAAAATACATGTCGGTGTCATGAATTCTCTCCCGGGAATACACGCAAAGGTGTCAAACGCTACACTCCACATATAGCGCTGATGTCAATCACAGCAATGGCGGCTGCAGCAGGGGCACAGTTGGATGTCAACGGGGAGTTTTTCATTTTTTACCTCCCTCCTTCGCTTCTTTGACATCGATACTAATTTCTGATGTCTTGAAGAGATAAGAAACAAGTGAGATGAGATAACATCATTGTTGCTTTTAACACAACATTAAACAATCTATGCAATGAAATGAATATGTATGCAGGAAATCTGCAATTCCACTCTAGAGTGTAAACGATAAAGGAATGAGAGCGGAAAGAAGCGTCGAAGAGTGCAGTGTAGAAACAGGATACCCGCGTTTCGCAGATGGCAGAAACGACATTACGGTGATAAGGACGAATTAGACAGGATGACACTTGAGAGGTTAAGTACAGCACAAACATTCTAAAAAGCCAAGAGTTATTGGTGTTGGAGGACGGAGAGAAGTGGCACAAAGAGGAGAATTGTCAAAGTTATCCTACTTTACCCCTCTTGATTGAACGCGCGTTCCCTTTTCTGTTGCCCTGCCCGCCACTTAGAGAGAAAGTCATTACAATTCATATGACAACCGAAGCATGGCAATGTGTGTTGTTGTGGAGCGTTTTTTCTTTTCCAGAATCTAAGAACTTACAACTCGCCATGACATACTTGAGCCATAAGTAGCGCCAAAGTACCGCAAAAGAAATTGAAAAGTTTTTCTTTTTCCCAATTGTTTGGTGGCTAAGGCGAGATGCTGGGGCCAAATGGGGTTGGTGTATGGTGCATGGAGGGAGGGACAGTCGGCCTGTTGCTAGCAACACCCCACAACCAGTAAAGTTGTCCTGACTCTTGTTCTTGTTGTTGTTGTTGTGGTTCGTACACGCCGTTTACACTCAATCATTTATACGAAAATGAGGAGTGAACAACACAACAACAACGACAATAGCAAAAAATAAACGAAAAGTTGGTAAATATATGCAGATTTTTCATTTCATTCTCTGGCAACAACAGGAAAATCCTTTCGTTTACGTTTTTTTGTTGTGCTCCCATTTTTATCTTTTTCTGTGAGCGTTTTTCTTTTTTGTTGCTGTTGTTGAAGGATTTAGAAAATATTTTTCAATTTTTTGCGTGTTGAATGGTGCTTGTTACCCGCAATTTGTCTTAAGTGGTTCTGCAGCAACAGTTTTTTTGTTTCCTTTTTTGGTTTTGCTTGTAAGGATGGATGCTTCGCAACGCTCAAACGCACAGTGGTTCAAATAAAAAAGGAAACATCGAAAGGAAACCTAGGAGTGGAGAGTAATCTTTAACCAATTGCTGATCAATTTTAGTTGGAATACTTTTGGGAAAAAATATTCATATGAGAAAGGAACTTTATGTGACTTGAGTTTTGTTCCATGCGTTATTTTCTGACGATGATTAAACGGCTGCAAATTGACCAGATCTGGCAACGCTATTATTACTTGTGCTCAATTTACAATGCCGTTTTGGGGTATCTTTTGTGAACTAAATCCAGAGCAAAGATTAAGAATGCATTCCGGAAATCATGATAAGATACAGACCCATTGCTTAAAAAAGTCTTTGAAAACAACCTATTGGTACCAAACACATTGTTTCCAATTATAGGTACTACCACACTACTTAGTAGGGACATAAATACTGCTACACACGTTCTATGCTGTAAAATAAAAAGGACTGAATGTTTTTGGACCAAATATTTTTTCATATATTTATTGATGTATATTGTATCCAAAAAGAATCTACTTATTCAAAATGTCCGCTTTTGCCTTTACACACGCCTTAAGTCGCACTGGCCAATCGTCAATAGCTGCACGAAACTCGTCCATTGGAAAATTGGCCACAGCTCGATCCAAAGCAGTCTTAAGAGATCCAGTGTTAGGGTAGCTTTTTTGACAAACCTTGTCCTCTAAAACCGTTCACAGTTTGTAATCCAATGGGTTCAAATCTGGACTGCCTGAGGGCCATTCTTCAGAGGAAATGAACGCTAGCAAATTGTTTCGAAGCCAGGCCTGGGACGTTTTAGCCTTATGGGCCGTCGCAGAATCCCACTGGAAAGCCCATGGCTGGTTTTGGAACAGGGAATTGTTAAGAGGCTTACAAAGCTTCCAAAACGGTTTCTTGGTAAACTTTGGATGATGTTTTGACTCCTTGTTCGCAGAAATGCAGGTCAGTAACCCCATCGTAAGAGACACCCCACCAAAACATGACTGAAGCTAGGTGATGACCCTTTTCCACCCTTGGCATCGGTTCAGATGCTTCCTTAGATGACTGCGCATATACTCTATCATTTTGCTTGTTAAATTTTTCCTGAACGGTAAAAATTTTATTATCGGTGAACAAAATTCTTTTCTTGCAAGTTATCAGCGTGTTTCACCACAAGACGTTTGCATTTTTCAATCCTATTTTTTTTAAAGCTGCAGTCAATAAATGTCCGGTACGTCGTTTGAAAGCCCCAAGTGCCAAGTCTTTTTTAATGATTCGTCTCATGGACTTTTGCGTGATATTCATCTCACGGGCCATGATTTTCTGTTTTCGGAGCGGATTTCTGTGAATTCTTGTTTTAACGGCTTTGATGACAAGCTGTGTTCGAACAGAGCGTGGGCGGCCCGACCCGTGGCGGTCTTTTACATCTCCAGTCTCCGTAAACAGTTTTATGCATCGGTAGACGAACATGCGGCTAATCCCTAGTGGCAGGAGCGTTTTAAAAATATCGCTTTTTTATTTCACACTTAAAAAGCGCTATTACAGCGATACGGTTATCATTTTTTGACCACTCCATGAGGAAAGTTGAAACAATTTTAAAATCCCATTACAGACTAACGCTATTAAGTTAGCTTCAAAACCAATATGATATCAACGGGGTATGTTCAGTTCTACTATTGAAATGGGTGTGTTCAATGTTGTAACAGTATTTATGTCCCCACTAAGTACATCTTGGCTACGGCACCATGAAATAATTCCCCACGAAATAAGTTCCCAAAAAGTACAAAATAAGCCCCCAAACTTTGGGTCTATTATTTTACGTCCTTCATAATAGCTTATAAAAGCAGGCAATGTGTCTCAAAGTTTAAAATTTTAGCTAAAGGATCTTGAGCCACCAATCGCACCGATATTGGTGTATAAAGTAAAGAACACATATCCCCTATAGCGGCGCCGACTATCCTGCTAGATTCTGAAAGTCACTTGTCTTTTTTGTGCTGTTGAATTAATGCCTTAATTTAAAAAATGCCGAGAGTCTGCTAATTGGTTGCAGGAAATATTGGCCAATGATCTTAAATTTGAGGGAAGGGAGAACTACTTTCGTAATGCGGAGTTTGAGAAAATTAAGTAAGTATGATCAAACACTTGGACAAAAGATTACCATCTTGGAACGTCGAAACTACATGCAGAGAATGGATATAATTACCATACGGTCACGACAACAATAGTATGTTCCCTGCAATAAAAGTATGATCGTTGCAACCATAGTATTGTTTTTTGGATTTTATTTTGACAATAGTATGATTGCGGCAATATTAATATTGTTGAAAAGTAACAATAGTATTGTTGCCAAATTTGAAAATGTAAAAAAATGTTTGAAGCAACAACATAAATATAATAGTACTTTTTATATGTCTTTAAATTAGCAAAACTGAAATATTTTTAATGAGTGAATTTTTTCTACTGGTAAATAATTCACTCCTATTATTAAGAGTTTTTTATGTACGAGTATTTTTACATAACCTACTTACATAACCTACTTAATAAAAATCTGTATTGTTGAATAAAAACTTAACACAAACCTTACAAAAAGTTTGGGGATCATAGTATGGTTGTGTGTGCGTCATACCATGGTTGTGAGGATCATACAATTGTTGTGAGGATCACACCATGGTTGTATGTTAATTTTTCTACGGTTATGAGTATCATAATAAGGTTTTGGGGATCATAGTATGTTTGAGTGTGAATAATAATATGGTTGCCGGGATCATAGCATGGTTGTTTTTGAATAATTTTATTGTTGTGAGGCCTATACGATTGTTGGGATCATAGTATGATTGTGTGTGAACCATACTATTGTTTGTTGCGCCACAACCAGTATGATGCTCTTCGAATATTGTTATCCCAACCATACTTTGTTTCTGCGTGTGCACAACACGGCCAAAATCTTCGAACAAAGTTAACTGCATTCGCAAAAATATACTTTTTGAATCAGTTAATAGCTTGACAGCACCGTTACTATTAATGTTCCTCGGTATTAAGCAATGGTTACCGACTTTCTGTTGCCAGAGCTTGGCAACACCTGTGGGTCTGAGTGGAGGACCCAACAACACTGCGTTTCATGCCATACAAACAATGCAACGCTCTAAGTTTTGAATGAATAATTTTGCAAATGAGTCATCTCACGGTAAGTGCTTATAAATGTCCACCATGCTACCTAACACCCTTCAACTATTTCGTCTAGTTCTACGTGAAGTCCTTAATGAATTATTTCCCTCAACACCTTAAGGAACAATTCGGGATCTTCTCATTATTCATTTAGTATCACGATTCTTCAAAGGAATAAAATTGTTTGTAATACTTACTGACCGGGACCTACTGCTTAACAAATGATCTGAATGTCAAATGCAATTTATTTACCTAATCCTTCTTAATTCCCACAACATCCAATTAATGAATAAGGAAAGCTTGGCTCACTGATTTGATAAAATTCTTATGCTCACTGACCGGGACGAACTGTTTAACGCCGGTACCGAACGACTAATGTTTTTATAAGGAAGTTTTTTTTATGGATTAAAGATGAATCTCTTACTCGTGAAGTCGCCAATATTAACGCAGGTACCGAACGGGAAATGTTTTTTAATAAGGAAGTTTTTTTTATGGATTAAAGATGAATCTCTTACTCGTAAAGTCGCCAATATTAACGAGGTGGAAACCCGCAGCTATAAAAATAATAGACATTCTTATCTGAATTTGAAACTGGGTTCACTGAAATGATCGTCGTAAAAAGACGCATCACACCATGAAGGCCCACTGCAATTTTTAAAGAAGCCTTTTGTGGCTCAGATTTTACTCTCTTACTGGTGAAGTCGACATAATTTACAATGCAATTTTAGTGATAGTCATGTACACTAAGTAGTCAGGTCGTAAAAACAATAAATTTCATACTTGATTTGAATTTTTTTATATTGAAAGAAATAATACGTCTATATTTATCACCCGTTGCTCTCGTCCGAACTATCGCTTTGTTGGTGCTTCACCTTACAGAGCTCCAAGTACTTTAAGTTACTTTCAAAAGTTGTTCATACTTTTCATCTTAACTGAGGTCCCTGTGACTTATCATAACTTTCGCGCACCAAGCATTAAGCTGTTTTCCTAGCCCAAAGTAGCACATATTTTCCAACGGTATCCTAATACAAATTAGGAAATTCTATCCGTTTAGTTGACCATTCGTCACAACAGTGTTTAATTCGTTTTTTGTTTTTGAGAAGCTTTCTGAAATTCAAATCCAATAGATCTAACCCCATAACTTTATATTTTACATAGAGGAATTTCTTCCCTACCTCTTATAAATTATACTGCCATTTTCTTGCTTCGAAACCACTGTGAGACCGCGTGCACCCTTTTTCCAAACGCACGCACCAGTAACGGCGGGCACACATCCGCACACACACCACGCACAAGAGCAATTCGAAAGGGAAAACCCCCGAAAGTATGCAAAGTATTTTGCATTTATCATCTGGCAACATGGAAGGAAGAAAACAGCCTCACACAATCGCTAACGCACACACACCCACTCACAAACACGCACTCATACAGATTTTCCCGTAAATGAACTCGAGAAAATCCAAGTCGAAATAAAAGCCATAATAAAGGAGTGGAAAAAAATTGTGACTGAAGGGGTTGTGAGGGCCATCGAGAGACGCACTGCAGAGGTGTGTATGTGCATTCCAGAGGCAGCAGGCTTTGCTGGTTGAGGCGGCTCGTGTCGATGAGTGTGTGCGTCATCTCCTTAATAGGCAATTGTTGCCTATTGTATGCAAAAGTTTCTAAAGAAAAGCGGGCGCAGAAAAACGCTGGAAAAAAATGAATAAAATTAACAAAAAAATAAGCAAAACCATTTCTGCGCTCGCTTTTGTATTGACAAATTCAGGCGTGATAAGTTTTTTTTCTTCTTCTTTTGCATGAGTTCTGTTAATGTTGTTCTTGGTCGCAGCATCATAGGAAGGCTGGCATATACAAATAATCCTTTCGTTTGTGACATTTTTAAATGGAAATGTGGAAAAGGCTACAATAAGCTTATGGCACTCAATTTGGCTAGGTGGGGTTAACCCTTTAATGAGCAAGGACCCCGAATTAGAAAAAAAAAATATTTTATCATACCACATTTTTTGGAAAAAATGTTTTGAAAGTTTTTAAATAAAAGTTGGTAGTACGAGCATTTTAGAAGATACATTCGTCACTGCTCTGAATTTTAGTTTCTATTGGAAATCGCTTAAGTAGATTAATTTAAAGTATTATTTAAGACTTTTTAAAAATTGTTTTTTATTTCCGCAAATGTTCAAAAAAGTGAACTTTTCGTAGATGTCTTTAGTCACCTTCATCCGTTTTAGTCAACATCTTCACCCCTGGTGAAAAAGATGACTTACAATTCCAAATAGCATCATGGTACAAAAAGTCAGTCATAGCTTAAATCGTTTGACCTCTATAGGACACTCAACAGACTGTTATATGATTATCATTTTTATTAAAACTTATATGCCTTTTCCCATTTTTAGGCCCCTAGACCATTTGTTTGAAGACTATGTAAAAAATGGACATACTCAAATACGATCCAAATTATTCCAGAATTAAATATTGGCCCATCGTCATTTACTATAGCAAATTTGCTCTTTATCGGAATTAATTGTCTTTATCGTCAGGTGGGACCTTTGCAGTGGGCTATATCAAAACTTGACCCGTTTTCGGAAGCCACTTTTTGGCCCCAGATCATTTGTGTGGCAACTCTATATATGTGACGCGCAAAATAGAAAGGGACCTAAGGGTAAAAACCAGTTTTATTCAGGAGATCCATTTTAAAGATTTAAATACGTGTATCTTTGGTGTACCATAACTTTCATAAATCGCGCATATATCTGGAAAGGAACACTTTTGGGGAATGATATCGATCTCATTCGATGCTCAGATGTTGTCCACATCAAAAAAAAGTGAAAATTGATTTTTTTACCCTTAGGTCCCTTTCTCTATGCGCTGTCACATAAACAAAATTGGGATAAGTGCTCTATCGTCATGCACTGCACAAAATATTTAGTAAGCCGAATTAATAAAGGTGTTCCAGAGCGGTTATATCTAACATCGGGTGGGACCTTTTGCATTGGGCTAAATCAAAACCTGACCCATTTTCGGAAGCCACTTTTTGGGCCCCCAGATAATTTTTATGGAAACTACATATATAACATATGGGCATATATGGCCCAAATTGTTCCACGATCCGATGTTAGTTCACGTGCTACACCAAAGTGTAAAGTAATCTGAATAAATTAGGATGCTCTAGAGCGTTTGTATCTAACATAGAGTGGGACATTTTTCTGGGCCATGCACCGATATGAATATTTTTATGAGCTATATGATACTCGTCAACCGTTATGAACTGTGCCAAATTTTATACTCGTAAAGGTTTGTGTGGGATCTATCTCGAAATCTGAGCCGATATTTCTAAATTTCAGTAGTGTTCGTTCTTGGTCCGAAAATCGTACATCTGCCAAATTTGATCAAGTTTGAATGTACTTAGTAGGAACACAAATACTGTTACACACTTTTAATGCTGTAAAATAAAAAGTACTGAATGTTTTTGGACCAAATATTTTTTAATATATTTATTGATGTATATTCCATCTAAAACGAATCTACTTATTCGAAATGTCCGCCTTTAGCCTTTACGCACGCCTTAAGTCGCACTGGTCAATCGTCATTAACTGCACGACCCTCGTCCATTGGGAAATTGGACGAAAGCAGTCTTAAAAGATCCAATGTTGGGGTATCTTTTGTGACAAACCTTGTCCTCTAAAACCGTCCTCAATTTGGAATCCAATGGGTTTAAATCTGGACTGCCTGAGGGCCATCCTTCAGAGGAAATTAACGCTGGCAAATTGTTTCGAAGTCAGGCCTGGAACGTTTTAGCCTTATGGGCGGGCGCAGAATCCGGCTGGAAAGTCCATGGCTGGTTTTGGGACAGGCAGTTGTTAAGAGGGTTCACAACAGCTTCCAAAACGGTTTCTTGGTAAACTTTGGCCGATGTTTTGACCCCTTGTGCGCAGAAATGCTGGTCGGTGACCCCATCGTAAGAGACACCCCACCAAACCATGACCACCCTTGGGATCATGATTCCTTAGATGACCGCGCATGCACTCTATCATTTTGCTTGTTAAATTTTTCCTGAACGGTAAAAATTCTTTCATCGGTGAACAAAATTTTTCTGTACAAGTTATCAGCGTGCTTCACCAAAAGACGTTTGCATTTTTCAATCCTATTTTTTTTTAAAGCTGCAGTCAATAAATGTCCGTTACTTCGTTTGAAAGCCCCAAGTCCCAGGTCTTTTTAATGATTCGAATCATAGACTTTTGCGTGATATTCATCTCACGGGCCACGGTTTTCTGTTATTGTGAATTCTTGATTTAACGCCTTTGATGACCGATGGCGGTCTTTAACAGATCCAGTCTCCTCAAACAGTTATATGCATCGGTAGACGAACATGCGGTTAATCCCTAGTGGCCGGAGCGTTTTGAAAATATCGCTTTTTTTCATTTCACTCTTGAAAAGCGCTATTACAGCGATACGGTTATCATTATCTGACCACTCCATAATGAAGTTGAAACTATTTTAAAATCCCGTTACAGACTAACGCTAGTAAGGTTAGCTTTTAAAACCCATATGAAGTTAACGGGGTATGTTCAGTTCTACTATGAAAATGGTTGTGTTCAATGTTGTAACAGTATTTATGTCCCTACTAAGTATTTTAAAAAAATAAATGATCCGAAATGTCCTTTCAAATTACTAATAAAGATCCACACTTGATTTAAATTTTTTGTTTTTGTTCTAAAGATGTATCACCCTGTATTCCAAAAAATATGAAAGAAATTCTTAAAAAATACGAAAATATCTTATTAAATTTCTAAAAATCTGAAATCTAAAAATTTTATCATCAGATCTCGTAGTTTTTAAGATGTGTTTTCATATTTCATATGAAAAGTTTATTTGGCTGAAAAAATACGACAAAAATATCGTAGTTTATATGCAATATTTGGTTTTTTACGAACATAATTTTTTTGTGCACTGCACCTCATTTTACAGACAGCCCACTTTCCCGATATATCGAGTATTTTTTTTATCTAGTTCTTGCATTAAATACAATTTAGAGAGCGTCTTGAAACCTTTACAAAATCGCCTTAAGTTTTAATACCCCGGTATTTGATAGCTTTCGAAAAAATTATGTTAGGACCTGATATGTTTCCAGCCTTTGCTTAGGATAAATAGCATTTAAAAAAGCTTTTTCAAAGGTCAAGACAGTAAGTGGATTAAACAACGTAAAGAGGGCTTTCTATATGACGAACCAGCAACTGCAGAGCACCTGTTTCTTTAAACTTGTCCATCGTAGATGGCAAGCTGGACGGGTAACTCTGCTCAAATGATTATCTGCTGTGAATATCAACGATTCATTCCAAAGTTTCAAGCTATAGGATGAGAGACGGTTTGGTCTTAAACCTCTTTTTTTTAAATAACCAACACTCAGGGGATGCCCCCAATACATGCGGTGCATTGCGTTGGTGAGTGGAAAGTAAAGGATCGGAAGGGGGAAAGAGGGAGTAATGATTATTGACGCTTGCCTTGAACTTCTGGAAGTCGATTCCACATACGGACTGTACGAGCGAAAAACGAATTTGATCTGTAGTGTATAGTGCGTCAACTGGCCAATCGATAACAAACGGGTGTGAATTCCTAGAAAGTCGAGTATCCCTGCCAAACATCCTCACGCCAGGAATAAGGCGACGGATGTCTGATGAACACACACCATGAACGTATCGATAGAACAGCGTCACGCAATCCACATTCCGACGATGCTGAAGGGAAACAATAGAATTGAATACCCTACTGTCACCTATCAGCACCATCGCTCTGCTTTGAACACGGTCAAGAAGCTCCAAGGATGATTTTGGAGCACCTGCCCATATATGGGAGTTGTATTCCATCTTTAGCCTGACCTGCCCATATATGGGAGTTGTATTCCATCTTTGGCCTGACCTGCCCATATATGGGAGTTGTATTCCATCTTTGGCCTGATATAAGTTGTATAGATATTGAAATGATCAGAAGGAGTGAAATATTTCTTGCACCGCTTTAAGAAACCTATGCACTTGAGTGCTTCTTTCGACACTTCGAATACATGTCTCGCCCAACGAGCGTCACATTGTACTTTTATGCCCAGAACATCTGATTGTTCAATATCCGTACCATCGATAGAAATTGACGATATTGTTGGGTCAGCGAATCGCTTGTGAGACAACAAGCAGCACTGTGTCTTACGTTCATTAAAATCTACTCTATTCACTCGACCCCTTTCGAAAATGGCCAGTAGATCCCGGCCAAGTGACTCATCCATAATTCGCGTTTTGTCTTCAATATCTTGAAGGCTCGGCCTACGGTCGAATGAATATGAATGACAGAGGTTACTATCATCTGCAAAAGGGTGGATTGGATTCACGGTCTGACCCAAAAGATCGTCAATGAAAATAAGAAATAAAGAGGGAGAAAGGACAGAGCCCTGTGGCACACCTACAGTCAGCCTATATGTGTTGGAGAGAACCCATCTACACTAACTCTAATAGTGCGATCTCTAAGAAAGCTCGATATAAATTGAGCAAACGTATTACCGACACCAAAAGCGATCAGCTTTGATATGAGTGCACCGTGCCAGACTCTATCAAAGGCCTTGGAGATATCTAGACCTTACTCTCACCAAACTGGTGGATAGACTGGCAGACTCTCTGTATGCAGTCGACTTTCTATATCCTGGGACGAACAGCACTTGTTATTGTAATAATTAAGTATTAATAAACAAAGAAGTAAAGAAGCTAAAGTCAGCCGGGACCGAAAGCTGAATTTGAGTACAATTAGATTTATTTGTGACTTCTTAAGCGGCAAAACCATAATTCGGATGGAACTATTTAAAATAGGACACAGGAACTATTCGAAAATGCCCCTATTGTGAGAGAAAGTATTTTAGTTTTAAACTTTTTTCAACTTCGTAGGGTATTAAAAATGCAGCACTGCCAAACAAAAAACGCATCAAGAAAACGTACTTCTCTAATGCTCTAAACAATGCCCAATGAAATGTAAGTAAATTCATCGCACTGTTGTCACTGACATTTCGTCGTCCAAATACGGTTAAATAATTGATGCTGACAATCAACAATGTAAATAAAAATAAAATTTATTTAGCGGCAAAAATCCACAGCGAAAAAAGGGTTGGCACCAATTAAACAATAAAAAAAACTCGGGGAAAAAACAGCCAAAGAAATGATAATAAGCGCAAATGAAAATGATGAAACATTACGACAAATTTCCCAACATCTGTAAGGACAATAACACAACAGGGGTGAGTGTGGAAGATGACTTTGGTGGCAAGGGGTTGAAATTGGAGGGGAGTTTGTGTCACCTTTCGGTGTGTAAGTGACAAACTACATTTGTCCTTTCAAATTATATGCCGATGGTACAAACAAAAACACAACAGGGCCTGGGGGCGCGGTATTTTGCCTCAGTGCTCGTTTATTATTGAAATGACATGGTTGAGAGTTGAGAGACAAGGCAGTGTCTGCCTGTGTGAGTGTGTGTACTTGTGTGAAAGGAATCCTTTCATTTATGTGTTCAAATGAACAGTCACATATTATTTGAAACACGTACAAGAAAATTCAATACAAATCTCCAAAGACCCCAGGAATTGCCTCATAAACCAAACGAACAAAACCAAAACATATGCATAATTACCCACATGCCACATTACATACACACACACATATATATTTATCATACGCACAGACCCACATGCACGCACGCACTTACCTATACATTAACATTGTCGCCATTGTATATAGCCAGGGGCGGAAGAGAAGATTTGAAAGGACTGTAGTGGCAGGCAGAAGGCCACATCTATTTGCATACATACGTTGAGATGCAAATTCTAGCGCTATTGCTAAGGGTGTGTCCGCTGGCCACCCTGTCTGGCCATTGCCGGTCTTCTGGGTAATTCCGAAAAAATGTACCCACTTTTCGTTTATTAAGTTTTCTTCTCAGATTATATACGAGTAATATAAGTATACAAAATGGATTTTTTTACACTAATTTTGAAAAATAATATCACTTAACTAACCCCTGTTTTCCATAATATCTTTTAAAATTTGTAGCTGTAGCGTTTGAATTTCTGCAACAATGTTAGCCTTGAGTTAAAGGATTGTCTCGAGCTTGTTCACATATACACGCTCTTTGAATGAACCCCAAAGAAAATTGTCGGGTGCTGACAAATCTGGCCAATAATTTTCGAATTTCTGGAAATTATTCGCTCACCAAAAATTTGACTTAAATGTGTCATTGTGTCTCGGGCAGTATAGGCAGTGGCTCCGTCCTGCTGATACCACATCTCAGATCTTTTTTCCAAAGCTGGACGTAAACAATTTTCTATCATAAACCGATACCGCTCTCTATATACGGTTACAGCACTTCCATCTTCAGCAAAGAAGTAAGGCCCAATGATATTTGCAGATGTGATCCCATACCCTACTGTACACCTAATGGGCTGCAATTGGCGTTGATGAATGGCTCTTGGATTTTCAGAACCTACAGTTCTGCTTATTAACAAAGACATTCAAATGAAAATGAGCTTCATCACTCAGGCGTTTGCGTTAAAATAATTGATCGCTAATTAAAATAATAAAATTCTATTAATCTGGTTCTTTGTTCAGTCGTGAAACTCTTTATTTTGTAAATCCCTCAATTTGTAAATTCCATGGTATATTTTGGCCCACTGTAAATTTTCTTAAAAAAATTATAACTACTAAATATCCTCTTTTGATATATGTAAATATCATGGAGGTATCCGAACAAGGATATGCAACTTTACTTTGTACGAAATAGGATATCAGTACCTTTCAGGCGGCACCTATTTTATTATTTCTGATGTCGCTTTCCTTATATACGTACACGGTTTCTCCATTAATGACATAACAATTTCATATATAGGATGATACATCCGAGGTATTTTTTCAGACCAAAAAAAAAAATATAGAAATTCATATCAAGTGTGGAATCTTTATTGGTATTTGAAAGGACATTTTATGGCATTTTTTTTTAATATAATTTCTTTCAAATGTTGGCCGCAACTACGCCTAATGGTTTCCATTCTGAGGATCCAGTTTTGGATGACTCGTTCGAGCATTTCGACCGGTATATGTTGGCTTCCAAAACCTGAATCGTAGCTGGTTTGTCAGCAATGACTTTGGTCTTTCCGTAGCCCCTAAGAAAAATGTGTGAAGGTGTGATATCACTCGATCTTGGCGGTCAACTCACCTGTCTAAAACGTGAAATTAGCTGCTTATCGAAATGACCTCTCAATATATCCAGTGTTTGAGCAGCTGTATGGGAAGTTTCACCGTCCTGTTGAAACCAAGTGTCGTCCAGATTACAGGCTTCAATTTCGGGTAGCATAAATATCGATATCATGAAGCGATAGCGAGCACCATTCACGGTTCCGTTCCGCCCATCATCAATTTTGAAAAAATATGCACCGATGATTCCATCAGCTTATAAACCGCACCAAACCCTGGTTTTCTCTGGGTATAATGGCACCTCTTGAAACTCTTCTTGTTGCTCTTCAGCCCAAATGCGGCAATTATGTTTATTGACTCTGCCGTTGAACCAGAAATGGGCCTCATCACTGAACAAAATTCTGGTCGAAAACAGCGGATCTTTCCGTTTATCACCGAACGCTCATTTCCATAATACAGTTGCCAACATTTGCAGAAATTATTTTCAACAATAAATAAATGCCATAAAATGTCCTTTCAAATTACCAATAAAGATTCCACACTTGATTTGAATATTTTTTTATTTGTTTTTGTTCTGAAAAATACCTCTAGATGGATCACCCATTATTAATAAAACACAGTATATTTTAGGAATGAAATTCGATATCGGTCATATGACCAGCACGAGCCGGTGTACAGCGATCTATTCTGTGGACCCAGTTTTCCACCACTCTTGCACACATTTCGATCGGTACGTTGACATTTTCGCGTTGGATGTTGTCTCTTATCCAATGACTTGAAGTGGCTCCAAAAAAGAAAATCGAAGGGCGTTAAATCGCATGAACGAGGCGGCCATTCCACCGGACCATTTCTGCAGATAACAGGTTCACCAAACATGCCTTCAGTAAGTCAATTCTAAGGCATTCTGTGTGGCTAGTGGCACCGTCTTGAGCCAATAAGTTGAAGTGGTTCCATAAAAGAAAATCGAATTGCGTTAAATCGCATGAACGAGGCATCCATTCCACCGGACCATTTCTTCAGATAACAGGTTCACCAAATTTGCCTTTCAGTAAGTCAATTGTAAGGCATTCTGTGTGGCTAGTGGCACCGTCTTGTTAAAACCATATATCGGCAATGTCAAGTTCATCCAATGCTGGCCGCACGATAGCGGTAACATGACGATTATTGTCATCGACGTAAAAATACGGCTCAATCACACCTCTGGTATGAAAACCACACCACACAGCAAATTTTTTGCGGATGCAATTGTGTCCCTTGAAGCACAGGTGGCTTTGTTGCTGTCCAATAACGCATATTTTGTTTATTGACAAAACCACTCAGTCAGATTTGAGCTTCATCGCTGAAGATAATTTTTCGATACAATTCTGGATTTACGTGAAACTTTGCCAACGCCACCGACTCATAATTTTGGTAGTATTTTTTAAGTATTTCGAAACGTTGCTCGTAAGTGAACTGTGCCATTATGAAATTGTTGACTTTGACTAACGTTTTGACACCCAAAGTTCATTATAATAAAGGTTCGAAATTTCTATGTCCCTATTGCAAAACCCGTTGCATAGGATTGAAATTCCAATTTTATTTATATATCATAATGAGAACTAGCTTTAAATTGCTATGAAACATTACCGACAGAATTTATTTTTATGGCCCACTATACCAATTTTATGCAGAAAATCGTTCCACATGCACATACAAACTTAATTAGATTCACACACATTCGTTGCCACAACCGAATTTTTTGCCAACCGAAGGCTACATGCATCTCGAGTATTCCATCAGTACCACCGAATGTTAGTTGGTGGTCTGTAATTTGTAGTTATTGGAACAGTAATATCGGTGCAACTTACCAAGTATCCAAACCATATCTCACTTATTCAACGAATAAAATTAAAATTGTAATCAGAGGAAAAAAAGTGTTTCCTTACACAATAAAAGTACTTGAAGTACTCTTAGGGAGGGTCATGACGAGGAAAAAGTAGAAAAGTTGATGGATGATTTTTACTGGAAAAAATGTGGTTTATCGATTAGTAATAATCGAATTATTTCATTTTGAAAAAAATCCACAAAACAAACCGTTTTTACTTATGGCCTTGACAAATAATTGGTTACAACAACAATTGTTTTGCTAAACTTCCGGTTGCTCAGCTGGTGGTAGCAACTAACTATCATTTTTGCTTTCTTTGGCATGACCGATCAATATGTTGTGAGTACATTTATATCTTCTTGTAGTATTTCGAACCGAATATCCATTACGATTACAAAAATTTGGTGACTGCAACTGAAATTCCTCTTTTTCAACCGAATCATTGTAGTTCCAACAGATTTCCAACTAATTTTTTCTCTGTGTGTTCGAAAATAAAATTCAATTTTTTAAAAAACTGATCATAATTCAAATAATGGGTAATGCAACCAAATGCAAAGAGTAGTTATAATCAACAATCGTTAGCAAAAACCGTTACATGTGGAAATTCAGTTCCAAAGATCATCTTAGTCTGTTACGATTACAGATCATTTATATCATCTTGTAGTACTTCAAACCGAAATACTACTTAAAATTATAAACATTTGGTGACTGCAGCCGAAATTTCTCTTTTGCAACCGAATCATTGTAGTTCCAACAGATTTCAAACTAAGTATTTCTCTATGTGTTCAAAAATAAAATTCATTTTTTTAAAAAAAATGATCATAATTCAAATTAAAGGTAGTGAAACCGAATTCAAAGAGTAGTTATAAGCAACAATCGCTAGCAACAACCAATACATGTGGAAATTCAGTTCGAAGATCGTCTTTATCAGTAGCGATTACAGATACTTTTCTCTTCAACCGAAAGTTCCAGTGCCCTCTACTGAATATTGCTGTGTACCCAATCAACATGCGGTTGTAGCGATAGAATACATGGATAGTACGAGCAACCACCAACATTCGGTTGGGAAAAATTTGCCTGTGTCAACAAATCTCTTATCTGTTTGTGGTTACTAGTATTTCTAAGACTGATAATCAGAAAAGAACATTGTAATCTTTTAGTAATTGATCAGCCTGGAAGTCCGTGTAAAAGGCCCCTCAGATTCCGCCTCCTGGCATTACATATAATACATTATATGGAAGCATGTGTATGTGTGTGTGTGTACATACACCTTTTCCGTTTAATGTCTTCTGTGTCAAGATTTGCTCACGAAGTAAACGCAATAATAATAATAATAATAACAAAACAAAGAATAAAAAACAACAGCAGCAACAAGAACAACGGTGAAAATAAAGAAAATTTAAATCTTCAGGAAATTTATTGACACGAAGCACAGCGGCAGCAGCATAGGCATTGACGTTACTCTTTCTGACTGTCTGTCCGTCCATTCATCCGTCCGTCCTTCTGTCTGCCTTTTTCGGTTTATATGGGTCGCCGGGGCGGGAGTAAGTCATTAACTCAAAACCACTTTAAAGTACTTGAAGGCATGAGCACGTCGGGTCTTAAAAGTCCATAAAAAGAAACACGCAGGACGTTAACATTATATGACTATTCTTGTTTGCTCTTAAGATAATTTTGTGAAACTTTAAAGACGATCCCCTAACATATCCGAACACACGTAGGAGTATGTGTTCCTTTGGAAATATTCCGCATCGCATTTGGTGCAGTCATGGTAATGCTGGTATCTTCATTGTAGTGAGTTCCTCGTATTTTATTCCTAAGTCATGAAATAAGTAACCATTGTCTGCACTTGAGACATTGTCCCTTGTGAATAGTTTGCACTGACTCTATAAGGCAGGGAAATAGTCTTTAATAATTAAATTTACTTACTTTTAAATACACATTTTAGTGCTCAGATTATATCTGTATTAGTATGCACGAGGGCGACCGCAAAAGTAACTGGCCTAACATAAAAAGAACCGTTTTTTTGGAATTATTATTATTTATTTTTCAACATAATCTCCTTCCAAAACGTCAAACGTTTTTCCGAAAAATGAGATTTTTCAAGACCTTCAAAATATGCCTCAGTTTCAGCATTAACCTCGCTATTGGACGAACATTTTTTCCACCGAGAATTTTTTTTAAATTTGGAAACAAGAAATTATCAGAAGGAGCTAAATCTGGACTATTTGGTGGATGCGGAGCAATTTCAAATCTTAATTCGGCAAGTTTTTGTTGAGTTAAAAATGCAGTGTTTGAAGGAGCATTATCTTGATAAAAAGAACTTTTTTTTCTAAATGCGGTCTTTTTGTCTTGATTTCTTTACTCAACCGATCCAATAATGCACAGTAATATTCACTTTTTAAAGTTTTTCCTTTCTCAAGATAACCAATAAATATTACACCCCCTGCATCCCAAAATACTGTGGCCATTACTTTTCCTGCTGACTTAACAGTTTTCGCCTTCTCGGGACCACTTTTACCAGCTTCTATCCATTGTTTTGACTGTTCTTTGCATTCTGGGATGTAGTGATGGATCCATGTTTCATCAACAGTTATGAATCAGCGCAAGAACTCTATTGGATTAAACTGATAAATCGCTAAAAGCTCCTCGGAATTGGTCCAACGGACGATTTTTTAGGGCAAAGTCAACAAACGCGGCACCCATCTTGCGGATAGCTTTTTCATATGGAGTTCATCATGTAAAATACTCCAAACTTGTTTTTCGTGTATTTTAACAATATCAGCAAGTTCTCTGAGCTTTATTCGTCTATCTTTAGTCACTTCATTAAATATTTTTCTAATGTTTTCAATAGTAGTAGCAGTTTTCGGTCTTCCAGAGCGTTGTTCCGTACTTGAACGACCCATTTTAAATTGTTGAACCCAGGATTTCACGATGGAGTATGATGGTGCATTATCACCATGAACAGAATCCAATTCATCCTTGAATTATTGTGGCGTATAACCTTTCATATAAAAGTGTTTAATTACCGCACGAAACTCTTTATTTTCCATTTTTCAAAAATTATAAAACTTGTTTACTTCAATCACCTATAACAAAGAAAATAATCATTAAATATTTCGCAAATTCTGGCAGATGGCTTATAAAAGATTGCTTTAAAGAAACAAAAAAAAGTTGCTAGTAAAACAGAAAATGTTCCAGGCCAGTTAGTTTTGCGGTCGCCCTCGTATTAACAGTTTTAAGAAATTTATTTTACAAAAAAAGTTTAAAGAATACATTTGCTTTTCTTTATTTTATAAAATAAAATAGTTTTGGAATATAGCCAGGCGAAAAAAATAGTTAGAACGTCCTGAAGTAATAAACGTAAAAAAATTGGACCTATTTTTGTAATAACTGTGTAAAGTTCGGCCAAGTCGATTCTTATATACCCCAACGATACTCAAGCACAAGCAATTGGTCTTTTTTATGCCCTTTTAGCTCATGCGTCGGTCACTAGTCTTAGATACTTAAATGTCCTGATACTTCTACTACTCAGAAACTTAAATACTTAAATGTATCCAGTTCCAGCTCCAGAGACAAACGAAGCGTTGATTCTATGTTTCAACGCTTCAATTGTCTTTGAAGACTTTGCATCGACGTTGTTGTAATGGAAAATTGGGTTGAGATGAGGTACTGCCGAGCCAGATGTGGTAGTCATTTGAATGACATTATGTTGCGTTACTAAATGACAAACCAACAATTTAAAAAAAATATCAATTATTTTTTTTACAGCCGATTCAAGTTTTAAATGTTAAATCGCCCACTCTGAAGTAAGGCATTGACAGTATAAGGGAATATGGTTGTTGGTGGTGGGTTCATGAAATAAATTTTAGTGGCCCTGTTCATATAAGTGGATTTTGTTGTTTTGGAGAACCCATTTGTCCATTGTAGAGGGTGCCCTACTGCAGTATTTAAGGCCCGAATCTTCGGGCTCATGTTAATAGTTAATGCATATAGAGACTAGTAAGGAGAGTCACTGTTTCTGAATTATCATATGCCGATATTCAAAGGAACCTAATTTTCGGCACTCTAGCGACCTTTGACCAATAGGTCAAGATCTCAAATAAAGACGAATCGATGAATTAACGTTATATTCGGATTCGTGACTAAAATTTTAGTTAAGTGAAAATTTGGCGTCTGGGGGGAAATTTGGCCCAAATCCTTAATCTTCGTACAGGATGGAGCGCAGTAATTTGTTTACTTTTTGTACTGCAGGCTGTGTTGGTCGAAGAGAGTGTAGCGTGTGCGTGGCTTATACCCAGCAAACATTTGGAGTCCGATATGAGTCCGATTAGACTCATAATTCGGAGTGTGAGCGCTCATTATGAGTTCTTTTAGGAGTCCAATTTGAGTGTGTTTCCATTCTTGCGATGGTCGTCATATATGAGTCTTTTAGGAGTCATATATGACTCATATTTTAGAGAAAATAAGAGTTCTTATAGGAGTCCAATATGAGTGTGTTTCCCTTCTTGCGATGGTCGTCATATATGAGTCCGAATTCATATACCATTTTAGAGAAAATAAGAGCTCCTATAATATATCTGTTTCTTTTATAGTAAAACAACAGAAAATAATAGCAAGAACATAAATTATTTTTAATACTAAACAAAGAAAGTAAAATTCAGTTTTTATTCAATTTTTGGTAAAAAAAAACAAAAATTTAAAAATTATATAAAAATATTCCTTTTTTAAAAAAATACTTCAAAAACTAATTAGATTCCTTGTTTTGAGTTTTCTTATTTCTATATTTAACTCGGTCTCGCGCTGTTTGAAACCACTTTATTGTTATTTTCTTAAAATCCACCTCATTGCCAAATTTTTGAGAAAACGCTTCTATAACAATAATAAAAGTTTATATTAAATTATATTTTTATTCACTAACCACACTGATTTTTAGAAAAATAAAGCTAGTTAATCTTTTTGATGGTAAAAACTATTCTTTACACTTCAACAGTTGCGCTTATACTGAATTTTTGTTCATCGATGAACGCAGGTGTTCGTTGGTCGTTGAATTCGGGGAAACACAAGTAACGGCATTTCCAAAATACAATACACTCCGCTTCACTTTAATAGGTAATACATTTTTAGAAAACCCCAGACCATCACACCCCCTTTACGGCTATGATGGCGACACAAAAAACGTTCCTCTTTTCTAAAATCGTGATAATAATAGTTGAAATCATCAGGGCCATCAAAATTAAATTTATTTTCATCAGAGAACACCACTAAAGTTATAGGCCTTTCTTTGTATAAAAAATGTATTACCTATTCAACTGAAGCGGAGTGTAATTGCAAGAGATGATGACTCATAACTCTGAGCCTCATATTTCCTACATTGTTTCCACTCATTTCGGAATCATAACTCTGAGCCTCAAATTTCCGTCATATTTAATACTCATTTTGGACTCATAATTCTGAGCCTCATATTTCCTACATTGTTTCCACTCATTTCGGACTCATAACTCTGAGCCTCAAATTTCCGTCATATTTTATACTCATTTCGGACTCATAATTCTGAGCCTCACATTTCCTACATTCTTTACACACATTTCGGACTCATTTCGGACTCATAACTCTGAGCCTCATATTCCCGTCATAATTTATACTCATTTCGGACTCATAATTCTGAGCCGTCCGAAAATGTTTACTGGGTAGTGGCTGACGGGAGATTTGCATTCGTCTGCCCTTCATTTGCCATCATGCATTGGACACGTAAGGAAAGGTCATTTTGTGCTGAAGCTTATTTTTTAAGTGTGCACTCGATCATTGCATTGCCGCGTGCTTTTTATTAACGATTCGCTGTTCCCCCACGCGGACGTGTTCCTGGGCGGAAATTAATTGTAAATTGGGTAACTTCAGTGAGAACAGCAGGGAATGGGTCATGTGTAAGAAGAGGACGTGTAATTTTTAATTTTCAAAATTTCATAGGTCAACCCCTCACATTTCTTCGAATTGTAAAAAAAATATAATATTTGTCTTCGGGATGAAATTTTATTGTTGTTTAATACCATATATCCATAGTTCAATTTTGGAATATTTTGGGTCCGAAACCCAAATTGGTCCAAAATTCATATATAAGTACGTATTTGTATATGTCCCCGAATATAAGGACGATTTTTCAAGTTTTATAGCCTAAATTTTCTGCAATTTTAAAAATTTCATCAGGATTTTTTTTAGTTCCTCAAGGGGAATTTTTTTCCCGTTTGTCCGAATTGAGTCATTTGCAGTACGACTATAAGACATATATCTGGTAAGTTTGAAGACTTAAGCTCTTTGTGTTTGGACTGAATCATGCTGTTAAAATACGGATAGACAGACAATGCTAGATCGTCTTAGAATTTATATACGTCGTATGGCCGGAAATAAGTATTTGGAGGTGATACAAACAGAACGACGAACTTATATAAAGGGTGGTCCAACCGTAATCCACAATGTTAATTGTGAGTCACACCTGTTTCAGTGTTTAAAAAATTCAAACATATGTGACGCGCAAAATAGAAAGGGACCTAAGGGTAAACATCAGTTTTGTTCAGGAGAGCCATTTTAAAGATTTAAATACGTGTATCTTTGGTGTACCATCATTTTCATAAAACGCGCATATCTCTGGGAGGGAACACTTTTGGGGCATGGGATTGGTCTCATTCGATGCTCAGATGTTGTCCACATCAAAAAAAAGTGAAAATTGATTTTTTTTACCCTTAGGTCCCTTTCTCTATGCGCTGTCACATATAGAGGTACACAATTGAGCAGGCCGTTAAGATTGTTGAAGCCTTTTACGAAAATGAGCTCTTAAACCAAAATGCATTTCGTGCACTTCGAGTTTTTTTGGTCAGCATAATTGAAAAATTTGTGCAAAACAGGGAAAATTGTGCCCAGTTCGAAATGGCATAAAACCCGTCAACCCCGACTCTTAAATGATGTTCACTACCTCGAGATGAAAACGTACTTATTGTGGCCTGCATTGAGAATGTAGACTTGGAAGATATTTGGTTCTAACAGGATGGTGTCTCTGGCTGCCATCTAACGAAACAATGGCTTTTTTGCGAGAGAAATTTAATGCTTGCGTTATCTCACGGCATGGCGACGTTAATTGGCCGCCACGATCATATGATTTAACATCCTTGTATTTATTTCTTTGGGGATATTAAAAAGAAAATAGTAAGCCAATAAGCTAAGAACAATTCAGGAGCTAAATGATAAGAAAATATGGCACGTTAACGGCATTGAACCTCCATTATGTCTCAGAGTCATTGAAAATATAGACTATCTGATAGAGGTATGCTGCCGAAGACGTTGCAAGGATTTGACCGATATTTTGTTTCACACATATTTATTTTAATCTTTTTTTGTTAACAATTAACATCGTGGGTTTAAGTTGGACCACCCAATTTATTCTCATCCTATGGTGGAGTGAATAAAAATATACCAGTATTGATGCGCTGAAGATATCTATTATACAGGAATTTGCCAAATTTCAGAAAGTATATAGAGTGATCAATCTGGAGATTTACGAGTGAGCTGTCCTAAACTTTATTTTTTTCTTTTCAGTATTGTTTGCCATTTCATTATGGAAAGACTTACACCGCGCAAACCACGGTTTGGTGCGGTTTATGGCCTGGTAAAATCATCGGTCCATATTTTTTTAAAACTGATGATGGTGCTGATGGTTGATATCGTGCTTTTTGCTACCTGAAATTGAAGTCTATAATTTCGACGACATTTGGTTTCAACAGGATGGTGCCACTTGCCATACAGCTGCTCAAACAACGGATCTATTGAGAGGTCATTTCAAAGAGCAGCTGATTTTATGTTTTGGTAGATCGTGTTATATCACACCTTTAGTCTTTTTTCTACGTAAAGTCCAAAGTCTTTGCTGACAAACCAGCTACGATTCAGGTTTTGGA
Source organism: Hydrotaea diabolus (assembly GCA_963513945.1). Taxonomy (NCBI): domain Eukaryota; kingdom Metazoa; phylum Arthropoda; class Insecta; order Diptera; family Muscidae; genus Hydrotaea; species Hydrotaea diabolus. The sequence goes on along the minus strand of OY740716.1, from coordinate 239,637,288 downwards.
AGCTAACATTAAGCGTGGCATTAACAACATTTGAAGGAAATAATGCCATAAAATATCCTTTAAAAATACCAATAATGATTCCACACCTGGTTTAAATTATTTATTTTCTTTTTATTTTGAAGAAATATTTCTAGATAGATCACTCTATATCAAGGCAAAAGGAGGCCACATCGATCTGAAGTTAATTGATCGAAATATTTAAAATCCGGCTAAGAAAATGTAAAAATTATCTGCGGGGGGTTTCCACCTCATTGTTTTTGGCGACTTTATAAGTAAAAGATTTACTTATATATCATCGCTATACTAAAATTTCTCTATGAAAAGCTAGGCCTTAGCAGTAGTCCCGCACGCAGAAAGAAAGTATGGTTAGGATAACAATATTCGAAGAGCATCATACTATTGTTGAGTATATGGTGGTGGCGCAACAATATTATGATCATCACAACAATAGAATGGTTCATACACAAACATACTATGATCCCCACAACAATATTATGGTCCTCACAACAATAGAATTATTCACACACAACCATACTATGATCCCCACAACCACAACATTATTTACACTCAACCTTACTATGATTTTATGATCCTCATAACCAGTATGATTATCCCCAAAACTGTTTGTAAATATTGGGCTTTGTTGTTATTCAACAATACAGATTTGTTTTAAGTAAATTATGTTAAAAAACATTAAACTCTTAATAATAGGAGTGATTTATTTAGCAGTAGAAAAAATTCACTTATTACAAATATTTAAGTTACTTATCCAAAAGAGTTTGCTTTGAAAAATTGTATTTAAATATAAAAAGTACTACTGTTGCGTAAGATTCGTAACAATAACATTGTCAAGTTAAAAAAAAATATGATTGTTAACAATCAACCAAAAAAACAATAGTTTTGTCGCACCAACAATATTTATATTGTTGCTACAGACATAATTTCATTTTTAAATATGGCAACAATACTATTGTTTCATTTCAACAATATTAATATTGCCGCAATCAAAATGAAATTCAAATATCAATACTATGGTTGCGACAATACTATTTTATTGCAGAGAACATACTATTGTTGCCGTGGCATATAGTAACCATACATTTTTACTGCGTGCGGTTAGTGAGTATATTTATATTTATATCGCGGTTATTATAATTTTATCGTGCACAGCTCATTGATCTGAGATAAGTTTTAACTTGTTTATTAATGGATACTCTGTGGATTTAGAAAGTAATTAAAAGAAATTAGTGAATATTTTCTAGGAAATACAAATTATGTATCTTTATATTCTTAAGAAATAAAACTATTATAAGGAATTGAAGAAAAATGACATCGACTTTGCTATAGAATAACATTTAATTGTAATCCCTTATTTTTCAAATAGCAATCGAACACATTCAGCCTGCGAACACTTTTGCGGATTATAAATATTTCGATCGGAGACGGAGGCGCATTCATGTTTATCGAAGCGTACAAACAAACAATTGTTTTTTTTTGCTTATCCTTTCATGTTATTTTGTTGGCTTCGTTTATTTTTTGGTTTCATCACAAGTCAAATTCAAACATTAGATTGACAGGTTAAACCGGGATTATGGTAATATTCAATATTTTCTTTGCATGTATTTTTTGATTTTCTTTTCTGTCTCTCGCGCTCTCTGCCTCCACCCCTTTGTTCGATATTTCATAATACGGATTAGAAGAACGTGGTGAGCGTGTGCTTGGATTTTCATCCTGACAACCAACCAAGAAGACATACACAAAGTCACCGAGCCGTAATGGCCACCCTTTCATTGACGTTATGTCATTCTTCGCATAGTAAAGCTTATTTAGTAAGAGGGCGACGGACGATACAATCGATTGTATTTCACTACACTTTGTGATGCTGATGAAGTGATGGCTACTTAAACCACTGACATGCCATTGGTTACCTTTGACTCAGGCGATGCTATGAGCTGCCCTAATGAAGAGGTACCTTCTCAAGTGGAAAGAAAGTTTACAGGTAATTAAAATAGAAAATAACCATTAAAATTTAAATTGATTAGGAAAATGCCAAGGATTCGAATTTATCTGAGTCTCGTTGACAACGTCGTACAGGTTTTATAAAAGGATTGAACCAAACAAACAGTCCTTTAAGAATGTTCCACGAAAATCCTTCAGGTTTGAGAATGTTATAAGACATGAATTCGCGCGTTAGTTTTTAACATTTACAAAATTCTAGCTCCCTCTGTTAAATAACATCCCCCTGGAAAGTGTTCGAAAAAGGGGAGAGAAAAAGCTTTTATTACCCCACATCTGTCCTTTATAACAGTTAAACGCATTTCTACCCCTAAATATCAACAGTTTCGCAGAGTGTCGGCATTACTTACAACAACAGTTTGCCTCCACTGCCGACTCCTTCAAAGCGTTGGCCCACTTGCGCAACACCGACCCGACACACCAGTTGCACATTTAATATTCAACAGCTTCAACAAACTGTTGAAGCAGGCCTCTTTGTGTGGGTGCATGTGTGTGGAATGTTAAGTCCACATAGAGATGTTATACTCCCAGGCCTGTGATTTAACATAATTTGTCGTTTGGTTTGTAGATGATTTACGATAACAACGTTTCGTAGCCATAAAATCCACCAGATTATATTCAATGTAATTGAAAATGTCTCTGCATGTCTTAACTTCGGTTACTTCGGACTTTTAATAGGTCAATTTACCATAAAAATGTGATAAAATTTAAACTAATTAAGTGCAAAATGTTTGAAAATCATTTGGAACGCATTACAGTTGGCAGACAACAGATGGGTCAGGTGGCTCAATAAAAAAAGGAAGAAAAAAAATCCACTTGATGTCCTTCCAACTTGTCTAAAATGCACAAGACATGAATATGGACATGAGAAAGTTTAAACGTCGGTGAGTTCGGTGTGGTCGAATTTGATCTACCGCGTTGGTGTGAATCGTTGCTACGTAATTTTTTCTTCATCATTCACTTTTACCTATCAACCAATTGATTTTTCTTCAAAAACTAATAACCAAAGTGTTAAAACATCATAACCCTGGCAGTCCCTCACCTTACATTCACTTTAATTATCTTAATTTCTAACAAAATAGTTTTTATTTAATTAAATAAGTGTAAAGTTAAAAAAAAAAATACTATATATTTTTTTTTAAATGATTAATGTTTAATTTTTATACTCTCCACCATAGGATGGGAGTTTGTAACACATCGAAATACTGGTACTTATTTGTGACCATATGATGTATATATATTATTGTCTTGTTTATAGAGGCCTACTGATCCGATAATCTTGAAATTTTTACAGAATATAGCTGTAACACACCCAAATTTCATAAACTATAAAAATTATGACCATCAGATTCGGTACTGTGGGAAAAAGTGGGCGGTACCACTCTCCTTTATAGAAGAATATATTGAACTTAGTTGTAGGCAGACCGTCATGAAATTTATACGAGGGTTGCTATATATATACTATACACTTAGTGTTGCCTGGCGCCATCTGACATTTCCATTGGAAAGTTTGACATTTTTTAGCATAAACGTAGTTAGAACGTTCTGACGTACGACCATCATTTGTGCTGTTTACAGTGACTTGAAAAAATCAATTTGGCAAAAAAATGGATTAATCTCATGAACATTTTCGTGTTCACAACTTTCGAAGTGGATTATCACGACAAGAGTGCATCGATGAACTTAAATCTTTGTATGACGATGAAGCACAATCCAATTGCACTGTGAAAAACTGGTTTAATAAATTCAATCGTGGCCGATGCTCGCTCCAAGACGAAGGTCGTCCAAAAACGGCCGTTGTGCCAGAGAACATTGATGCCGTGCGTGAACTGATGCAAGATCGTCATGTGACGTACCGAGGCATCCTTGGTCATTTCTTTCACCAGCATACATTCGATATTACATGAACACCTGGCAGTAAAGTTTTGTTCTCGATGGATGCTGCACAATTTGACAATCGCGCATAAAAAGGCTCGTTGATTCGTGCAAAGAAATCTTGAAAAAATACAATCGCAGCGCTTCAAAAGACGTTTATAAGATATTCACAGGTGACGAATCATGCCGATGAGCCCGAAACATTACAAAAAAACACATACATACGAAACAGTGTATGTTTGTTGTCCATTATAAAAATCAACAACAATTGGAAGGTAGTTCGAGGAATTTTTATTTTGTTTACTTTGTTCAATGTAATACTCTACTACCGACTGGTTCTCGTCTATTAAAAATCTGCCTGCACTTAAGTATATAGTCATTGGTTTAACCATATTCGTTACTTGGGGTCAACGGAAGGTAAAGTAGCATTCACCCCTGCTGGCAACTAAAAGTATTTTCGACTGCAGTTGGAATATACGAGTATATTTTTGTTTCTTGAATGAAATATTCAATAAAAACATGGCCTCAAATCTGGCAATGAGCTAATTGAAATGCAATTTAAAAAAAGTTGTTTGATAAAAATCGCTATTTGTGAATAACAACATTACCCAATCCCAATAAACAATTTTGGGGATCGTAGCATGGTTGAGTGCATCGTACTATGGTTGTAGGTATAATAGCACGGTTGCGTGGTTGCTATGTTTGTGAGGATCATACAATGGTTGTATGAGAAACATTCTATGGTTGTAAGGATCATAATATGATTGAGTGTGAATCATACTATAATTGTGGGTTCTATATTTTGGTTGTATGAAAAACATAATATGGTTGTGTGGATCATACTATGGTTGTATGAAAAACATACTATGGCTGTGAGGATCATTGTATGGTTATGGGTGAATCATACTATTGTTGCGAGGATCATAACATTTATGTGCCACAACCATATACGCAACAATAGTATGATTCTCTTCGAATATAGTCACCCCAACCATACTTTTTTTCTGCGTGTGGTCATGTGGCGACTGTTCCGCTTGACCAACGTAGGACGGTCAATTCTGAGTGGTACATCGCAATTTGTTTGTTGAAGCGTTCAAAAACCATATTTTGGAGGTGTCTCAATGGGAGTGGAAAAAGTGCTTCGACAATTGGTTTGAGCGCATGTAAAAGGGTATAAATCAGGCTGGAGAATACTTTGAAAAACAATAAAACCATATTTGATGAAAAATATTCGCATTTTCATTATTGGGCCAAAAATATATATCTATAGCAGCCCTCGTAGAGTTGCTGTTTGTGGAGAAACCAAAAAAGTATATACATATATGATTTTAAAAGGGGGCTGGCATCGACCGCCCTTTTTTAAACATTGATCAACCAGAAATCATAAAGTGTTTAAGTGTAAAGTCCAAAAGAAATGGCTGATCGTCTTCAAATTGAAAAAGTGGGCCAAAAAATGTTACATAGTATATATGAATAAAATTTTGCAAAGGGGCAAGACACTACCAACACATCCAAATACTTTTAACGACCAGAACTCAGAAAGAAAGTAGGCGGTTTCAAGCCCCTTTTTGAAAGCACTGTAATAATCATAATAGGTAAATCGTTTTGATATGTACACTGTCTACTACTGCAGATAAGGCACCGACCGTAAAAAACTTTAATAAATCAAAACTTCCAAACCATTGGCACTTAACAAAATAATTTGTTTTTTTTTGCGATTGTTTAACAACAATCGTGATGTCTTGAAGATTTTACACTAAGAATATGAAAGGAGTGGTCTTGATTTCACAAAGTCGCCCATACACTAAAAAATGTTTAAACATCGTACGCATGAACCAGTTACGTAACAACATAAGACTTATTTAAAAAATCCACCACACAGACTGATGGCTAAAACTATTTTATAATATCTTTTAAGCTACAATAATAATGCTGAGATATAAAAACACATATCAATTAATACATCACGACACTTTTAAAATTTTTTATTAAAACAAACATATCTCTAGAGGCATGTTTGGGAGCAGCGAAACGCATCGACTTACAGCTAGATTATTAGAAATTACACTAGCTGAAGAACAATTAGAACCTTATTTTGTATATTGTGAAACAAAAATGGCTGCCCCGCCCCTCTCAAGGATCTTTTGTAGAGATGGCTCTTAAGGAAACGTCATTTATATCAGTACGTTTATTTTGTATTTTATACGTGTATTTTATTGGTTATGAAATAAAATGGTGGATTTACTAAGTTAATAATCTAGCCACGCCCCTATTTGAAAGATTTTTATATTAATCGCCCATGGATGCGGTTATATAAAACATTATTACTTGTGTTGAATACGCCTTGTAATGGATGTTCCATCTAGATGTATTTTTTGTTAACAAAATAAAAATTCAAATCAAGTGTGGAATCTTAATTGGTAATTTGAAAGGACATTTTGTGGCATTTATGTTTTGAAAATAATTACCTTCAAATGTTGGCAACTGCAATATGGTAATAAGCGTTCGGTAAGAAACGGGAAGATCCGCTGTTTTCGACCAGAATTTTGTTCAGTGATGAGGCCCATTTCTGGCTCAACGGCAAAGTCAATAAACAAAATTGCCGCATTTGGGCTGAAGAGCAATAAGAAGAGGTTCAAGAGATGTCATTTTATCCAGAGAAAACCACGGTTTGGTGCGTTTTATGGGCTGGTGGAATCATGGGGTATATTTTTTCAAAAATGATGATGGCCGGAACGTAAACGGTAATGGTGCTCGGTATCGTGTCATGATATCGATCTTTATGCTACCTGAAATTGAAGCCCATAATCTTGACGACACTTGGTTTCAACAGGACGGTGCCACTTGCCATACAGCTGCTCAAACAATGGATCTATTGAGAAGTCATTTCGAAAAGCAGCTAATTTCACGCTTTGGACAGGTGAGTTGGCCGACTAGATCGAGTGATATCACACCTTTAGACAATTTTCTTTGGGGTTACGTAAATTCCAAAATCTATGCTTTTGGAAGCCAACATTACGCGTGCCATTAAAGCCTTACCGGTCGAAATGCTCGAACGAGTCATCCAAAATTGGACCCTCAGAATGGAAACCCTAAAGCATTTGAAGAAAATTATATTCAAAAAATAGATGCCATACAATGTCCTTTCAAATTACCAATAAAGATTTATCAATTGATTTGAATATTTATATTTTTGTTTGTTCTGAAAATATACCTCTAAATAGAGGACCCTATGGTATCATGCGCACTTCCTTGGTGGTAAAGAAACTTAGCTTTATACTATGTCCTCGTAGTCGTACACTAAGGTCACCATTTGTACATTCTTATTTTCTCCACCATGGGATGGAGTGTATATATAAGTTTCCAATTCGTTTGTAACATCTATTTTTTTTTGTATTTTCACTATGTATCAAAAATAATTAAATAAAACTAGCTTTGTTTGGAAGTTACAGTTAGAAACGCATTAAACGGTCCATAAATCGGCGTTGTCATTGGGCACTACGGCCCAAAATTCGAAAGTTAATGTCCGGGGAGATATAAGCATCCAAAAACGTTCAATCTTGTTATCAAATCCAATATGAACCTTAATTTAAGATTAAGGCCAAGTTAAACTACAAATGGGGTGTATGGGACCAAATCTCGGTGTTGTTTTCTTATGGCCATGTGGGTAATCTGGATGTTCAGAAAAGCCATCTGAAAATATGTTCTTGGACCCAATTTACCCAGTTAAGTCATATTCGAATTTGTGAGAAAATTTCATTGTTTTTGGTAAAATTGGTTGTTAAATTCTGAACCGATTTTCTCCAAATTCAACAGCTCTCGTCCTTGCCACGAGTAATTTACTTGTATTAAACTCGGATAGAGATATGTGTTGGAGCTGTATCCAAATGTCGACCAAATTCTTCAATTTTAATAGCGTTCTCCCTGGACCAAAAAACTTACTGGTTCTGAATTTCATCAAGATCGGATGTAAGATTAGACTTTTAAAGCTATATTTGAGGGAACTAAATCTGAACTGATTTTCTTCAAATTTAATTACGGCCGACCTTGCTCCAAGCAACAAACGTGTGCCAAATTTCATCAAGTGTGGATGTGATATGTGGTTTCTAGAGTTAAAGGTATATAATCTGATAAACATGTATGTGGCAGCTATATCTTAATCTGAGCCGATTTTCTTCAATTGTAATAAAGTTTGGCTTTAGTCCAAAAACGAACGCGTGCCAAACTTCATCAAGATTGGATGGCTTCTAAGGCTACCGATATAAAATCGGATAAATATATATGTATGGAAGCTATATCTAAATCCGAACCAATTTCCTTCAATTTCTATAACGTTGTTTCTTGACCCAAGAAACTTACTTATGCCAAGTTTATTCAAGATTGGATGTAAGATGCGGCAGCTAGAGCTAAAAACAAAAAATCAAAACTTTGATGGATGGACGTACGAACAGACATAATTAATTGAAATCATAAGGTGATTAGTATACTTCAACGTGGGTCTAACTCAAATATTTTTGTTAATATCAAACATTTGCCGTGAAACTAACTTATAATACTCGTACCCAGTTGCAAAGAGTTGTTTAAGGTATTAAAATATCGGCACCAAACTGAATAAACCATAAATTCTATGACACGACTATATTACTGGCATTGGACCATAAGCCTGAGGTCCCTAGGGCGCGAAAAACAAGTCCTTTTGTATACTTAGTAGGGACATAAATACTGCTACAACATTGAACATACCCATTTCAATAGTAGAACTGATCATACCCCGTTAATGTCATATGGGTTTTGAAAGCTAACCTCAAAGCGTTAGTCTGTAACGGGATTTTAAAATTGTTTAAACTTTCATCATGGAGTGGTCAGATAATGAGAACCTTTTTTAAAAAAAGTGATATTTTCAAAACGCTACGGCCAATAGGGATTAGCCTCATGTGCGTCTACCGATGCATAAAACTGTTTGAGGAGACTGGAGATGTAAAATACCGCCACGCTCTGTTCGAACGCCGCATGTCATCAAAGCCGTTAAATCAAGAATTCACAGAAATTTGCTCCGAAAACAGAAAGTCAGGGCCCGTGAAATGAATATCACGCAAAATTCCATGAGTCGAATCATTAAAAAGTAGTTGGGACTTGGGCTTTCAAACGACGAACCGGACATTTATTGACTACAGCTTTAAAATAAAAATAGGATTGAAAAATGCAAACGTCTTTTGGTGAAGCACGCTGATAACTTGCACAGAAAAATTTTGTTCACCGATGAAAAAATTTTTACCGTTCAGGAAAAATGTAACAAGCAAAATCATAGAGTGCATGCGCGGTCATCTAAGGAAGCATCTGAACTGATCCCAAGGATGGAGAAGGGTCATCACCCAACAAGGGGTCAAAATATCGGCCAAAGTTTACCAAGAAACCGTTTTGGAAGCTGTTGTGAAGCCTCTTAAGAACTCCCTGTTCCAAAACCAGCCATTCTGCAGGATTCTGCGCCGGCCCATAAGGTTAAAACGTCCCAGGCCTGGCTTCGAAACAATTTGCAAGCGTTCATTTCCTCTGAAGAATGGCCCTCAGGCAGTCCAGATTTAAACCCATTGGATTACAAATTGAAGACGATCTTAGAGGACAAGGTTTGTCACAATAGATACCCCAACATTGGATCTCTTAAGACTGCTTTGGTTCGAGCTGTGGCCAATATTCCAATGGACTAGGTTTGTGCAGCTATTGATTACACTGTGCGACAGCCACAATCGGTTTGGGATGAAACCACCGGGGAAAGTTATATCGGTCAAAAAAAGGTCATACGTGTCCCAGCGTTTCGTTGGGTCTCATCTAGGAATCGAGATATATCGATTTGAAGTTAGTAAGTATCGTATAGGGGAATTTGTCACGTTTTTGGCTCTTTTGTTTGACATAACTTGAGAACCACTCGTCCGATTTAGCTGAAATAAATTTTAAAAAACCAAAAATTACAATTCCCTTAATCCGTTTTGGATTTTTTATGAATTAAAAAAAAAAAATTTTAATTTTTAGACAAAAATAATTTTTTTTTTCATACATTTATTTATAATTGCGAAACTGTTGCTTAAGTAGGAAAACGGAATTGTAATTCTTAATTTTTCTAAATTTGTTTCAGCTAAATCGGACGAGTGGTTCTCGAGTTATGTAAAACAAAAGAGCCTAAAACGTGACAAATTCCCCTATACGATACTTACTAACTTCAAATCGATATATCTCGATTCCTAGATGAGACCCAGCGAAACGCTGGAACACGTATGACTTTTTTTTTTACCAATATAACTTTCCCCGGTGGTTTCATTCCAAACCGATCACTGACCCTTACCATTTGTCGCAGAGTGTTATCGGCCAGTGCGAATTAAGGCGTGTGTAAAGACAAAGGGCAGAGATTTCAAATAAGTAGATTCTTTTTTGGTACAATATACATCATTAAATATATTAAAAAATATTTGATCCAAAAACATTCAGTACTTTTTATTTTACAGCATAAAACGTGTTTAACAGTATTTACTTATACGAGTATGTCCCTAGTAAGTATTGACAAATGGGTTCGTTAATAATCTAAATATGTACTATATACTAACTTTAGCGATTTTTTATTTAAAAATCTACCCCATTCTACAACGCTACGACTTGTTTATCTTTAGACCTCAGATCACGATCGAACTTAATGAAAATATGAAAAGGTATGGTCCAGTTTCATCTGGGTTGGTTGGCTGAATATTTTTTATAATCAACTATGCTGAAGTAGATTAATATCGCACCTCTTGTGCTGCTATAGCGAGACATTGTTCTAAAGCGAGTGCGATCTTTGTCCATTGTATATAGGTATAGGTATATGTGAAGTTTTGAAGCAGTCTCATACTGCTAAGGGGGTTTACAATCGAGATCGACTTTTGTATGGTAAATATATTATGCAAAGATGTGGACCAGTCAAAATAGCGTTCATTCTTGGTCCAAGTGCGGACTATGTGAAAAGATTTATCGACGCTGATTTTAAATTGCGATCTGTGCGTTGAATACACCAATATGGGTATAAATTGAAGGACAGGTCTAAATCTCGTCCCATTCTAAGTTTGAGTCGACTCTTGTATATTAAGCACGAAGTTTATTCGTCTTCCTTTTGGATGTCGCCGTCATCATTCTCGTGCACATCTTACTGATTTGAGAGAATTACCCCGGCCATAATTATTAAAAGGTGCGTTTCGACCACACCCCCCAATCTTTTATGATTTTCAGTTACTGCCTTATAAATTAGCAATCTGTGATTAATAGTGAATGTAATTTTCATCAGCTCACTAAAACTTTTTAACAGTTTTTAATATCAAATTCGATTTTTAATCTGAATGCGAGTACGCTTCGACAAACTCAATATGCGCTCCACAAATCCTTGATATAGACTAGCTTACTGAATTGACTTGTAGTTGTAACGAGTGTGTCAATCGTAAATTGATTCCGTCACCACTCAGAGTAGCACACCCCCCGCCGCCATAACACCGTTCCCCGACTGTCTGACTTGTTTTTGTTACAGATTTGTGTGTGTGTGTGAGTGTAATTGTCGTAAATGCTCGTTAAAGTTCTTGCGTTGACTTTTTTATGCTGGCAATTTTTATTTCCAACTCCTGTGAACGAAATGAAGATATAAAACTACTATAAAATGCAATTGCACCAATTACTCCGCACTGCCGTTGCCATCCAAAAGCCAACGACGTTACGCCACCACCTCCACTTTCTGGGTGTGCAGTAAAAAAAGCCATCATTCGCTCCGACAACTCTGCCTTCACACGCTCTTATATTCAAATATTGCCCGTTCCCCTTCCGTTCTGTTCTGTTGCCAATCCGTTCCATGTTCGCCGCTATCGTCGTCCTCGTCGCTGTTATTGCTTTTTATTAACAACTTTATTACATATTTACCAATTTTATTGAAATTTACTTCAATTTGTATTGTGTGCCCGGTTCGGTGCTGCACTGCAAAATACGGAAAAAATCCCAAAAAAAAAAATTAAACACTTCAAGTATTGGACGAACGTACAACAACATATGGGTCTGTAAGCAAATTGAGCGGAAATTTCAACCAAAATCCTGCGAAAAGCATAAAGTAAATTTGTACAGAACATGCAATGAGAGTGAAGTTGTTTTCTGCAAAAGTGGTAACAAGACGTGAAGCCTTAAGGACCAGAATATTTTATTCGTACAAAAAAAAACATTCGTTGCTCGAAAATTTTATAAAACGGTTTTTTATAACACAGAGTGTCCATCGGGAAGGTATACTACTTTGTTTGTTTATAAATTTTGATTAGATTAAAGAGAATTGGTCTTATACGAGGGTTGTTATGTATATTTCTTGCCTGGCGCCATCTGATATTTCCATTGGAAAGTTTAACATTTTTTTAGCATAAACGTACTCAGAACGTTTTGCCGTACGACCATCATTTGTGTTGTTTACACAGACTTAAAAATCAATTTGGCAAAAACAAGGAATTAACTCGTGAACATTTTCCTGCAATCATTTTTCACGACGTGGAATATCACGACAAGAGTGCATCGATGAACTTAAATCTTTGTATGGCGATGAAGCACCATCCTAAAGCACTGTGAAAAACTGGTTTTATTTAAATCAATCGTAGCCTACAAAGGTAGTCCAAAAACGACCGTTGTGCCAGAGAACATTGATGCCGTGCGTGAACTGATAATGAAAGATCGTCATGTGGCATACCGTGAAATAGAGGCATTCTTGGGCATTTCTTCTACCACCATACATTTGATATTGCAGAACACCTGACCGTAAAAAAGGTTTGTTCTCGTTGGATCCCGCACAATTTGATAATCGCTCAAAAAAAGACTCGTGTCGATTGGTGCAAAGAAATTTTGAAATAAATACGATCGCGGTGCTTCTAAAGACGTTTATAAGATCGTCACAGGTGACGAATCATGGATCTATGCGTATGAGCCCGAAACAAAACAGCAATCGACAGCTAAATAAAACGAAAGTTGTTCGTGGAAGAAGCACTTCGAAGCAAATGGTCGCATGTTTCTTCGGCAAAACTGGTCATGAGGCGATTGTTCCGCTTAAGCAATGTAGGACGGTGAATTCTGAATGGTACACCACATTTTGTTTGCCTGAAGTCTTTGGAAAAATTCGAAAAACGAACAAGAGAAGACGAATCATTGTGCACCATGGCAATGCAAGTTCACACACATCGGCTCAAGCCAGCGCTTTTTTGACCTGCCAAAACGTCGAATTGATGGGTCATCCGCCGTACAGCCCTGACTTGCCACCCAATGACTTATTTTTATTATCGCACATCTAGAAAAAAATGCGTGGTCAACGGGTTTCGTCGCCAGATGCTGTTAAAGCGTTTTTGGAGGTGGAATCGGAGTGGAAAAAGTGCTTCGACAATTGGATTGAGCGCATGCAAAAGTGTATAAATCATGCTGGAGAATACTCTGAAATACAATAAAACCATTTATGATCATAAATATTAGCACTTTCATTATTAGGCCAGAAAAAAATATAGCAGTCCTCGTATTGATATATGTTTTATTTAATGTCGGCAATCATGTATGGAATACAATATCAGATAAATGTCCGCCTCTATTAGACTTACAAATGTGAGCACATTTTTCATTACATTCTCACACATTTCGCGCGGTATTTCATTAATTTCATCACGAATATTTTGTTTGAGTTACTCCAGCGTTTCTGCTTTGTTTGCATAAACCTTGCTTTTTAGATATCCCCACAAAAAGAAGTTCGGAGCAGTAAAATCAGGCGACCGTGCAGGCCAATCAATATCACAATTTCTTGAAATTACTTGTTATGGAAAGTGGTCTCGCAGTAATTGCATTTTAATCCTGGCTGTATGCGATGTGACACCGTCTTGTTGATACCACATGTTAATTAAGCCCAAAGCATGCAGTTCTGGCGTTAAAAAGTTTTCAATCATATCACGATATCGCTCCTATTGACAGTTACCGTTTTCATTTTCAGAAAAGAAAGGTCCAATGATTCCTCCTGACCAAACTGCACACCAGACTGTCAATTTTAATGAATTCAAAGGTGGCTGATGAATAATTGGAGGGGTTTCCATTGCCCAGAACCGACTTTCTGTTTATTCACATATCCATTCAAATGAAAATCTGCCTCGTCACTCATTATGATTTTTTCATTAGAATCGGGGTTGTCACGGGCGAGCTGTAACATCCTGTTGGCACATGTACGGCTGTGTAAATGGTCTTGTTGAAGAAGCTCTTGTGTCAAAGGAATCTTAAATGGAAACAAATGCAAATCGTTGTGCAAAATTGTGGCCAAAGTTGTTCTTTGAAGATCAAGCTCCAAAGCACTGCGTCGAATTGAGGGTAATGGATTGTTTTAAACACTTTCTTGAGCAGCAGTAATGTTTTCAGCAGATCTTGCAGTACTTTGTGGTCCATGCTTAGGCCTATCAGCTACAGACCCTCTTTCTTCGAAATCATTTACTACACGATAAATAGTGCGTTTGCACGTCGTTTCTCCCAAAAATTTCACGTGACTTTCACAGATATCGCTGATTGATTTTGATAAAATGTTTGAACGATTAAAACACGTTGATTTATCGAATATTTTTCCATAATAAATTTGCCACGTCTCTTATTCACGACTGCCAAAGATGAACTGTCAAGACTTATGTTTACCAAAATGGCGGCAAAACAAAGTAGCCTTCCCGGCGGATACCCTGTAGTACAAATAGCTACTCGTATTTATTCGTTATTTTTTTTAAGTTTCCATTTTTTTTAAAGTTTGTAGTCTTTGACATTTTTAAATTTTACCAAATTTGAGCATAAGTCTTAAATATCCAAAACAGTAATCAGATTTTTGGGACAATATGACTAAAATTTCGGTCAATCTTATTGCTCCCTGGGTGCTCAATAAAAAGGCGGTTTTAATAAATCGTGTATTGCTTCGGATTTGTTACTGTTTTGTCACCAACCTTTGTTCTAGATTTAGAGAGCGATTTTAACGTTGTCTACACGCAGAAAAAAGTATGGTTGTGGTGACAATATTCGAAGAGGATAATACTATTGTTGGGTATATGGTTGTGGTACAACAATATTATTATCCCCACAACAATAGTATGATTCAAATACAACCATACTATGATCCTCACAACAATAGTATGATTCACACATAAACATACTATGATCCCCACAACCATAGTATGATTCACACTCAATAATACTATGATCTCCACAACCATAGTATGATCCCCACAACCATTGTATGTTTCATATACAACCATAGTATGATCCTCACAAATATAGTATAATTCACACGCAACCATATTATGATCCCTACAACCATAGTATGATCACACACAATTATACTATGATCCCCATTATGATTTACAAGAATTGGTTTAAGTTGTCACCAATAGATTCAAATTATGAAAATTATTCAAAAATACATTGAATTCAAAATAATACGAGTGATTTATTTCACAGTAGAAAAAATAAGTTGAAATAAACGTAAGCGTTTTTATTAAAAATATTTCAGTTAAATAAAGCCAAAGCAGCTTGTTTAAAAAATTTTAATTTCTATAAAAAAGTACATAAGATCCGTAAGATCCGTACCAATAACATTTGTTCTTAAAAGCATATTTAAATGAAGAAAAATTACAATCATACAGTATGATTGCCGTAATCATATTATTTTTAACATAAATTGCCAAACACTATACTTTTGTCCCACCAACCATATTTATATTGTTGCTATAACCATATTTTCATTTTGAAAATTTGGCAATAATACTATTGTTACATTTTAACAATATTAATATTGCAGCAATTATACTATTGTCAAAAATAAATTCAGTTAACAATGCTATGGTTGCGAAGAACATACTTTTATTGTGGAGAACATATTATTATTGTCGTGACCATGTAGTAACCATGTTTTTTCTCTGCGTGTACATTTTACTTGCATTATTTTTAACTTGCTTTAGTTGATCTAGAAATTTTTTCGCCTGTATTCGTTGACCAACCTACTGACGTCAGAGTGGAGATCCCCAGTTCTAGGGTCAGCAAAGTTGGAGCGACAAATGTCATCACGCTCATTTGAGAGTCCCGCTGTCTCCGTTGTGAAATTCGGTCGTATCTCAAAAATTTTACCGGATGCTTTGAGCGGTTGCTGCGTTGATGATGGCACGGAACTTCTACTCGGCTACCCAAAGATCGGAGAGAAGGGGTAGACTACTAAAGCTGCGGTTGGAGGTTTCTCTGAAGGCAATATAATCAGTCTTTCTTTGATTGATATACGTACGGCATTCACGGATTATTAAGTCGAATCGGCAGTTAATGGAGAAGATTATTGGAAGGTGGTCCGATTCTATCGAGTTGCCAGGAGACGTCATTGGTCGGACCAGGCGATGCCATAGTTATGCCTGGTGAGCTATGGCAATCGCATATAATCCGCATAGGGGCCTCCTCATTCAATGTGCAGAACGTAGATCAATCGCTCTACCAAAGCTATGCTCCTCTGGTCGTTGTCTAGGTGAGAAAGCCACAGTTCGTGGTAAGCATTAAATTCTCCTTTGAGCAAGCGGTAATTTTCTAGTAGCAGATTGCTAATGTCAGACAAACAACGCAGAGCACAGTTATCAACCGGCGGAATGTATATAAGTACGCTATACCGCTCTATCTCGGCAATTTTAGACTTGACTGCTACCCTAAGTCAAGCTCAGACAAGATATGTCCGTACTGCACAGAATGGTGTAACAGTTAAGCAGGTCCCCCATCTGCACATCTCTTGCGATCCTTACGTAGGACGTTGTATCTTTCACAACTGTGCAGGCTGCAGGTGTCATTCAGCTTAGTTTCCAGGTTCGAAGCGACCTTGATGCCTCTCCGTCTCATGAATTCTATTTTATCACTGATTTTGTTGCGAATGCCATTGCAATTAAATTGCAAAATTGATGCACTGTCAGGAGTGGCAACAGCAATCTGTGGTGTAACATGCTGTTTATATTGCTGCTGTTGCGAGGGAGACTGAGGGGGAGCCTCACAGTTGGATGATGATGACGACGGCGTCGATGAAAATATAAAATCCAGAGACCCACTGCGAACAACGTTGGTACATCACGAGGCAACAAAGTTCAGTTAGCTATACTCCCTGACATGTTTCAGACCAGAACTGCACCCACTCCTGACAACGATTACAACTTACAGTCGCAGCATGGTGGTGTATACAGTTCAGACAAACCCAGCAACCAAAGTAAGAGGAGGCATTCCGGGAAGTACTGCTCGCACGAAGATAACTGACAAACAAAAAACACATATTGTTGAAGTGACTGTCCCTGGCCGAAGAGTGTTTGTCGGATCAATCCAGTACGTAGAACTGGTAGTTGCCGATCAACTTGATCTCCTTAAATTGGCACCTGTCCATTGGCCTTTTCATTCCTCAGAATAGACGATTTTTCTTTCTTCGAAACTCCCGATACTGCTCACGTAGCCATGGTGTTGACCACTTCATCAAAATAAAGCAATTTCACCATAGTAGCCGCTGATCACTAATCCAAAAATTTTCAAACCATTTCGCCTTGCATTTTCGGGCATAAAATGAGCCAAGGAAGACGTTGGTCAATTTTGTCCAGTCGTGAATGAACCACCCAGTATATTGCAATTTTTCATTTTATATACGCCATGCATCTACATCCTATGCCCTCGATGGCGGTGATGTCCGCCCCGTATTTTTGGAGGGCATCCGCCATTTGGATAGAGGCACCTTGACGCTTCTGTATTCTATTCTATTCCTGTATCCGTGAATCGTAGTTCTTTATACTTTTGCGGTGATCGTTAACAATAAGAAGGGTCCGGTTTTCATACCCTGTACCGCTCGGTGGAACCTGTTACCGATCGACGTTTAATCACCTGTTGATTCCATTTTACGATCTGTTTAAATTTTTTAATTGTGTTTATATCGGCCCAGAAATATATCGGGTGATCAGTCTAGAGGTAAAAAAACAAAAATTCAAATTCAGTGTGGAATCTTTGTTGTTCATTCGAAAGGTCATTTTATGGCATTTTTTAAATATAATTTCCTTCAAATGTTAACAGCGACTAAGTCTAAACGTGTCCATTCGGAAGGTCCATTTTTGGATGACTCGTTCGAGCATTTCGACCGGTATGGCGTTTATGACACGCGTAATGTTGGCTTCGAAACCTGAATCTTAGCTATTTTGTCAGCGTAGACTTTAGACTTTATGTGACCCCAAAGAAAAAAGTCTAAACTTGTGATATCACGCGATCTAGGCGGCCAACTCAACGGTCATATACGTGAAATTAGCTGCTCTTTGAATTGACCTCTCAATAAATCAATTGTTTGAGCAGCTGTATGGCAAGTGGCACCGTTCTGTTGAAACCATATACCGTCAAGATTACGGGCTTCAATTTCAGGTAGCAAAAAGTCCGATATCATGGCGCGATAGCGAGCAGCATTCACGGTTACGTTCCGGCCATCATAATTTTTTAAAAAATATGGACCGATGATTCCACCAGCCCATTAACTGCACCAAACCATGGTTTTCTCTGGGTATAATGACAGCTTCAGCCCAAGTGCGGATATTTTATTTATTGACGTTGCCCTTGAGCCAAAAAGGGGCCTCATCACTGAGTAAACCGTTGTTCGAAAACAGCGGATCTTCTCGTTTCTCATTACCACAATTCAGTTGCATAATTTGGAGATCATGGAAAGTTTAACACCGCAACAAGTGTAAGTCTTTCTATGATAAAATGGCAAACAATACTTAAAAGAAAAAAAATAATTTTTTTTTTTTTCCTTAATTTCGTGTTAGTTTATTCGACCTGTTTTTCAAAAACTCTTTATCATTTTTCTTCAAGCTTGAGGTCAGTATTTTATTCTTTTTTATTTATTTATTTCGATATTTCGCTATCCTTCGGATAGCATCTTCAGGAAATCTTAATCTATAACAAATTATAAAACACGTACATTACATTATTATTTCAATTAACAAACAGAAACATAAGAAACTTACAGGAGTAACAATAACCAAACGTCACAACAATTCAACATCTAATATTGTACTAATTTGAATTTCTCTGTTTGTTTATAATATGTCTAAAGCTGTGAGCAATGTTCTCTGTGTCCGTTTTGAAATTCATTCTTTTCTCTCAAGCTTGAAGAAAAATGATAAAGAGAAAAAAAATAAAGTTTAACGCAACTCAGCCGTAAACCCTGAAAAAACCCCTATGGAAAAAAAACCTCTAGATAGATCACCCTATACGAGGGCGACCGCAAAACTAACTGTCCTGGCACATTTTATGTTTTACCAACAACTTTTTTTGTTTTTTAAAAGCAATCTTTTAATCTGTCAAAATTTCCGAAATATTTAATGATTATTTTCTTTGTTACAGGTGATTGAAGTAAACAAGTTTTATAATTTTTGAAAAATCGAAAATAAAGAGTTTCGTGCGGTAATTAAACACTTTTATATGAAAGGTTATACGCCATAATTAATCAAATATGAGTTGGATTCTGTTCATGGTGATAATGCACCATCATACTCCACCGTGAAATCCTAGGTGCAACAATTTAAAATGGGTCGTTCAAGTACGGAAGATGAACAACGCTCTGGGAGACCGAAAACTGCTACTACTATTGAAAACATTAGAAAAATGTTTAATGAAGTGACTAAAGATAGACGAATGAAGCTCAGAGAACTTGCTGATATTGTTATAATACATGAAAAACAAGTTTGGAGTATTTTACATGATGAACTCCACCTAAAAAAGATATCCGCAAGATGTTTGCCGCGTTTGTTGACTTTGCCCCAAAAAATCGTCCGTTGGACCAATTCCGAGGAGCTTTTACCTATTTATCAGCGTAATCCAATAGAGTTCTTGCGCCGATTCATAACTGTTGATGAAATATGGATCCATCACTACATCCCAGAATGCAAAGAACAGTCAAAACAATGGATAGAAGCTGGTAAAAGTGGTCCCAAGAAGGCGAAAACTGTTAAGTCAGCAGGAAAAGTAATGGCCACAGTATTTTGGAATGCAAGGGGTATAATATTTATTGATTATCTTGAGAAAGGAAAAACTATAAATAGTGAATATTATTGTGCATTATTGGATCGGTTGAGTGAAGAAATCAAGATAAAACGACCGCATTTAGAAAAAAAAGTACTTTTTCATCAAGATAATGCTCCTTCACACACTGCATTTTTAACTCAACAAAAACTGGCCGAATTACGATTTGAAATTGCTCCGCATCCACCATATAGTCCAGATTTAGCTCCTTCTGATTATTTCTTGTTTCCAAATTTAAAAAAATTTCTCGGTGGCAAAAAATTTTCGTCCAATAGCTAGGTTATTGCTGAAACTGAGGCATATTTTGAAGGTCTTGAAAAATCTTATTTTTCGAATGGAATAAAAAAACTTGAAAAACGTTTGATTTAGTGTATTAAGTTGGATGAAGATTATGTTAAAAAATAAATAATAATAATTCCACAAAAAACGGTTCTTTTTATGTTAGGCCAGTTACTTTTGCGGTCGCCCTCGTATATAGCTTCCACATATATGCTTATCCGATTTTTTTGAACCGATTAAACCAAAAATTCAAATATGACATTAATTTTTAAATCAGGATAAATTTAGAGCCCGTCGAAAAGGGTCCAATACAGGGTATAATATAGTCGGGCACACCTGACTTTAGCTTTTTTACTAGTTCTCATTTACTGTTGTTTTTATTTTGTTTGTTTTTTCCTGAAGTTGGCTACAATCCCAACTATAACCTCTTTTACCCGGGGCCAGGTAGCCTCTTACACGTTAGCCGTTGCTTTGACGGATGTTCAAACCCCGTTGCACAGGAGTTACCACGCGAAAGTCTGTGACACGACTTGTAGTACAGTCAATAAGGATCGCAATGGGCTCATCAAGTTGAACCGATCAGATCATTACCTTATAATATACTTATACACTATCTACAACTTCGCCAGGGTAAATCTACCCAAATAGAATACATGTTAATATTTTTAACAAGCTCTCAGTAACCGTCTTATGAAACTCACTGTACTGCACACCTTCAACATTGTGTTTTCCACGCATTGGTGATGTAAAGGTGGATATTGGTGTATTTGTGTACATACATGTGAGTGCGAGTATTAACCATAAAACTTTATTAACCAGTCTTCGATTCTGTTGTTTTTTCAGTGCTGTTGTTTTTTTACAGTTGATTTTCCATAAAATCTCCTATGAAAACTTTATGAATATTCGTAGAATTGTGTATTTTTTCCGCTTTCTTCTCCCTTCGGTGCATTTGAAGGATGTATGTGTGCCACCAGCCAGGATTGTGTTTGTTATGTTAACAAAACACATACTCTTTTTATTTTCGATCGGAAAATTGTATGCGAAAGAGGATATTTATTTTTTTAATCCGTAACATTACTTTCAATTTCTGCTTTATTGGTGCATAAAATCTAGAATAAATGTTTGCATATCCTGTGCCTGTATGCATGTACATGCATATGTGTGTGTGTGTGTGTGTGTGTGTGAGTTTGTGTGTGCAGTGTATATGTTTTAATACAAGCAACAATCGCACCAATATTTGTTTTAATTGAGAGACAATACAATATGAACAAGTTTGGATTTGTTATGTGGACTGAATTGGATATTCTGTTCTATTAGAACGTAGTGCATGCATCTCTGCAATCCACTTTGGCCAACTAAAAGAGAAATGTTTTAAGCTAATAGAGATACGATTAAAAAACATAATTGGCTATCTGAACTATATTGAAAGTGCAATGATGACCTTTGTACCACAGTACTGTCCAGTTAGTGTTTTTTAATCATATATCATTTTGTTAGTGAAAGGTCTTTCCCACGAGGAATAACACTGTACGCAAGTTTGTGCGAAAAGTTCGTAAGACCGGCAGGCTAATGTCCCACTAACAAGAATGTGGCTGTCGTAACCGAAAGTCCTTTAACAATGATTTCTACAACTAAACATTTAATGCACCAGCCTAATGCGATTTTTGCACAAAGATTTCACATTATCCCCTTACTATGGAATTAACATCCGTTTCGTTATCGTTTCTCAATTCTGGGCGTTTAATCGGGTGATACATGTAGAGGTATTTTTTTCAAAATAAAAAAATTCAAATCAAGTGTGAAATCTTTATTTTTCATTCGAAAGGACTTTTTATGCCATTTATTTTTTGAACTTAATTTCCTTTAAATGTAGGCAACTGTATTTATATTTTTTTAAATAACCAGCACTCAGGGGATGCCCCCTATACATGCGGTGCATTGCGTTGGCGAGTGGAAAGTAAAGGATCGGAGGGGGAAAGAGGAAGTAAAATTTATTGACACTTGTCTTGAACTTCTGGATGTCGCAATTAGTGGGAAATACATTTGCCGAAAGTCGATTTCACATACGAACTGAACGAGCGAAAAACGAATTTGATCTGTAGTGTATATTGCGGTCAACTGGCCAATCGATAACAAATGGGTGGGAATTCCTTTAACGTCGCGTATCCCTACCGAACATCCTCACGTCAGGAATAAGACGACGGATGTCTGATGAACACACACCATGAGAGTAACGATAAAACATCGTCACGCAACCCAAATTCCGACGATGCTCAAGGGAAACAATAGAGTTGGATACCCTACTGTCACCTATCAGCACCATCGCTCTCCTTTGAACACGGTCAAGTAGCTCCAAGGATGAATTTGGAGCACCTGCCCATATATGGGAGTTGTATTCCACCTTTGGTCTGATGTAAGTTGTATAGATATTGAAAAGATCAAAAGGAGTGAAATATTTCTTGCACCGCTTTAAAAAGCCTATGCACTTGAGTGCGTCTTTCGACACGTCGAATACATGTCTCGCCCAACGAGCGTTACATTGTATTTTCATTCCCAGAACATCAAGAGCATCCGATTGTTCGATCGATGAATCGCTTGTGAGACAACAAACAGCACAGTGTTTTACGCGCATTAAAATCTACTCTATTCACTCGACCCCATTCGGAAACTGCCATTAAATCCCGGCCAAGTATCTCATTCATAATTCGTCTACGGTCGAAGGAATATGAATGACAGAGGCTACTATTTCGACCAAAATTTTGTTCAGTGATTAGGCCTATTTCTGGCGCAACGGCAACGTCAATAAAAAATTAACGCATTTGGGTTATAAGCAACCAAAGGAGGTTCAAGAGGTGCCTTTATACCCAGAGATTTGCTATGGTTTATAAGTCATATTTTTTCAAAAATGATGATGGACGGAACTTTATCGTGAATAGTGCTCGCTATCGCGTCATTATATCGCACTTTTTGCTACCTGAAATTGAAATCTTGACAATATTTGGTACCAAACAGATGGCGCTATATGCCATACAGCCAAAGAAACAATCAATTTATTGAAGAAAACTTTTGGTGAGCGCTCTCTATCGCGTCGTGGGCCTGTGGTGTGGTCTCCAAGATCGTGCGATTTAACACCGCTGGACTATTTTGTGGGATTATGTAAAGTAGCTGGTCTACCCTGATAAGGCCGACATGATTGAAGCCTTGGAAGCGAATATTCGGCGCGTTGTTGCTGAAATACGGCCCGAAATGCTGCATTGGGCCTCGCGGCTGGAAGTTGTTCGAGCCAGCCGCGGCGACCACTTGCCCGAAATCATTTTTAAAACAAGAGGGCAAAGCCTTATCTTTATAATAATGCTTAACTATTGGCCATAACATTAAATTACACAGTACAACAGCCAATCTGGGGGGTGAGAAATTCCAAGTCAGGGTGACGGTACTAGGTCAGTATATTAAAACCCTCAAAGGGTTTTGCGTTGGTATGTACCAGTTTTTTTTTATGACCTTTTACATTTTTTCCTAATCTTGATGTTTTTTCGCTTAGTTGTAAAATGTTGGCAAAAACGTAGTTTGACATAACTCGAGAACGACTAGTTCGATTTTGCTGAAATAAATTGAGAAAAATTAATAATTACATTTTCTTTAATCCATTAATATACTGTTTCTCTACCAAATCAACATTTTTGCAATTAGAAATAAATTTATGAAGAAAATTTTGCCAAAAAATTTTTTTTTTTTTTTTTTTAAACATATAAATCCCAAACGGAAAAACGTGTAGAGTCTTATAACTTTCACGTAAAGTCACATAACCTATAAACAAAATGCGACATAGATCATAGAAATCGAATAACGCGTTCTGCTTTTATTCAAAATTAAGTAACTTCACTTAATTGTAAATAAAAGCAGAACGCGTTATTCGATTTCTATGATCTATGTCGCATTTTGTTTATAGGTTATGTGACTTTACGTGAAAGTTATAAGACTCTACACGTTTTTCCGTTTGGGATTTATATGTTTAAAAAAAAAAAAAAAAAAATTTTTTGGCAAAATTTTCTTCATAAATTTATTTCTAATTGCAAAAATGTTGATTTGGTAGAGAAACAGTATATTAATGGATTAAAGAAAATGTAATTATTAATTTTTCTCAATTTATTTCAGTAAAATCGAACTAGTCGTTCTCGAGTTATGTCAAACTACGTTTTTGCCAACATTTAACAACTAAGCGAAAAAACATCAAGATAAGGAAAAAATGTAAAAGGTCATAAAAAAAACTGGCACATACGAACGCAAAACCCTTTAAGGGTTTTAATATACTGACCTAGTACCATCAACCTGACTTGGAATTTCTCACCCCCCAGACAATAACTCCAAAAATGTTCCACAGTGTTATATGCGTTTAATTTATTCTTGAAAACCACACGTCTAAAAACAACATTATTTCAATGATGGGGCAAATGTAATCGCCTTATATGATGGCGTTATAACAATAATTGTTTTCATATGTTCGCACAACAATTCGTCAGTTAATTTCCTGGCTGTCCGACATCAACTGGACAAACGCTGCAGCTTTTGGCCAGATTTTCCCGTTTAGGTGCTGTTCATTGCTGCAGTTTTCCAAGATGTCGAAAAGGAGCCCGAAACATCGATCAGACTACGATTGAGCATTACCCAGCAGTCCCTACGAGAGCTGCTAAATATATTTCTGGCCTAAAAATGAAAATGCGAATATTTATCATCAAAATGGCTTTATTGTTTTTCAAAGTATTCTCCAGCATGATTTATACACTTTTGCATGCGCTCAAACCATTTGTCGAAGCACTTTTTTCCACTCCGATTGAGACATCTCCAAAACATGGTTTTCAAACGCTTTAACAGCATCTTCTGGCGACGAAAATCGTGGACCACGCATTTTTTTTTCTTCATGCGCGGGAATAAAAAGAAGTCTTTCTCTTGGCGCTGGTTTGAGCCAATGTGTGAGAGCTCGCATTGTCATGGTGCACAATGATTCGTCTTCTCTTGTTCTTTTTTCGAATTTCTTCGAAGACTTCAGGCAAACAAATTGTGGTGTACCACTCAGAATTGACCTTCTACGTTGATCAAGCGGAACAGTCGCCACATGACCAGTTTTGCCGAAGAAACAGGCGACCATTTGCTTCGAAGTGCTTCATATCCACGAACAACTTTCGTTGGATTTGGCTCGTCTTCGAAGACCCACATGGTCGATTGCTGTTTTGTTTCGGGCTCATACGCATATATCCATGATTCGTCACCTGTGATGATCATAAAAACGTCTTCTGAAGCACCTCGATCTTATTTTTTCAAAATTTCTTTGCACCAATCGACACGAGCCTTTTTTTTGACCGATTGCCAAATTGTGCGGGATCCAACGAGAACAAACCTCTTTTACGGCCAGGTGTTCATGCAATATCGAATGTATGCTGGTGGAAGAAATGCCCTAGGATGCTTCTATCTCATGGTATGTCACATGACGATCTTGTATTATCAGTTCACGCAAGGCATCAATGTTCGTCCAAAACGTGCAGTTCTGTAAAACATGGATCAACCACCCACCACTAAATACCTAAATCCTGTAAGTGTCATAATAATACAAACTCTCTCGATGTTTTGTGGTGTTGTTATCCTTCTCTCAGGTCCTGCGTGTTGGAAGGTTGCGAACGTCCAGCCAATCCCTTAAAAGGGTGAAGCCAATAACCCTGCGAATTATCGAATAATCGCGATTTGCTCTGCGATCTCCGAGATAATGGAGAGGATGGTACCTCACCATCTTGTGAGGTATCAAGAGTCCAAAGACTTGTTAAGTGATCGACAGTACCACAAGCCTCTATCCTTTGTCACTCTTTATTTCTTATTTTCATTGATGATCTGTTGGGTCAGACCGTGAATCCAATCTACTCTTTTGCGGATGACAGCAACCTCTGTCATTCTTATTCATTCGACCGTAGGCCGAGTCTTCAAGATATTGCAGACAGAAGGCGTTTTATGGATGAGACACTTGGCCGGGATTTACAGGCCATTTCCGAATGGGGTCGAGTGAATAGAGTAGATTTTAATGCGCGTAAGACACAGTGCTGCTTGTCGTCTCACAAGCGATTCGCTGACCCAACAATATCGTCAATTTCTATCGATGGTACGGATATTGAACAATCGAAGCTCTTGCTGTTCTGCGTATGAAGATACAATGTGATGCTCGTTGGGCGAGACATGTATTCCAAGTGTCGAAAGAAGCTCTCAAGTGTAAGAAATATTTCACTCCTTCTGATCTTTTCAACATCTATGCTACATATATCAGGCCTTAGATGGAATACAACTCCCATATATAGGCAGGAGCTACAAAATCATCCTTGGAGCTACTTGACCGTGTTCAAAGGAGAGCGATGCACCCGGTTGCGATGCAACTCCACACCCGGTTGCGATGCAACTCCACACCGAGCCGAAGCTCTCCCCGCGATTTGGGTTTAAACCACAGCCACCACGTTATTCCCCGAAGGGCCGCACCAACTAGTCAGGCCAGAACAACAACTGGGGGCTCCCGACTACCCGTGGTACCAGATTAAAGTCTCCGGTCAGACCTCATAGCCGAGCTACTACCAGTTTGCGAGCCATACATCGCGGGACTGGTCACCCATCATTAAAGGCACGATCATGAGATAGCATATATGCAGACACAAGTGTCCACATATAGGTGTTACGGTCTAAAACCATGGTGTACATGGACATGTTTTCCTCACCGCTCAGAGCGAGGTCTATCTCTACCTCTTCCGCTCGACGACGGTGAACGGCACCCATATTTTAAGGCTAGGCCCGACCGTACCCCCAACAAGGCCCGAGGGCCTATAATCGCTGGGTGGAGTCTTGAGAAAACCCCATAAGCCCCAGACACCGGTGGTACCGGTTTACCTCCGGTCAGGTTCCGTAACATAGTTACTCCCAGTTTCAGTCCCATGTAACCAGGGGACCGGTAGCCCCCCTTAGCAGCAATCGTCTGGTCAAAAGGAACGACCGCCGGTTACAGCGGACACGAGATTACACAACAACAACATCACGGCGCCTAGAGAATGCCTGACAGGCGAACTGACTAATCCTAGCTTGACATGCGCTAGTGGAGAGCACCCCACTGACGCCCCACTGACCGTCAGAGAAAACAACGCCCATGGCGTCCAGGTCACGTATGTCCTCATAGAGAGGGCATTAGCACAGAACATGCAGCCAGTCCTCGACCGGCGCCCCGCAACTGCATGCTTGACTATCGCTCAAGGCTCTCTTATGCAAGAAAGCATTAAGAGAGCCATGCCCGGTCAACAAGAAACCCAGATAAAGGCCGAAACCAAACTCCGGGTTACTCGCGACAAATCCAACATCCCGAATAAACCTATACGTCACCCGACCGGTCTCGCTGGCATCCCATCTAGACTGCCATCTAGATGTGACACACTCACGCAGAAGCGCTTTGCGATCCCGCTCAGCGATACTCTCCACTCCCTCAATCACCCAATCATTAGGCAGCATTGCTAATCCTCTCTTGATCTTGAAGGTAATACCGCAACGTATTACCTCAAGGTCAAGCGGAGCCACCCCTAACAGCACCTGCAGGGCCTCAGTAGAGACCGTGCGACACACTGGTAGACACGCAAGCAAGACAACTCTCTGACAAGAGAGTGTCTTCCGCAACCCGACAGCCGACCTGGCTGTCGCATACCAGACCGGTGATCCATATGTCGCACAGGCAACAAACAGACCACCGTACATAACGCGTACCACAGATGGCACCCTGCGGACAACCCCGGACAACATCGATCCAAACATGATCGGAGGCACCAACCGCACACGCCCGTATGCCAGAAAAGTAACTCTTCCAGAGTTCAATTTCCTGGCAGCCTACCTCCCTCAGCCGAGCAAGGATACTGGTCCAGCTCAGATAATCAAAGGCACCTTTGCAATCAACAAACACTCCCAAAACATATTTTGCTGACGACGCCCTAACGCTCTCCTTAACATGCCAACACAATTTTTCCAGGAAGTAAGGACGGTATCACCGACCCTAATTCCCGAAACATCTACCGACCTACCATTCGATCTGCAGATTCGGTAAAGATGACTTTATTGTTTCCCTTGAGCATCGTCGGAATGTGTGTAGCTGTTGTATCGTTACTTTCATGGTGTGTGCACCGCTGACATCCGTCGACTTGTTCCTGTCGTTAGGATGTTCGCCAGGAATACGCGACTTTCCAGGAATTCACCCCCGTTTGTTATCGATTGGCCCGTCGACCGCACTATACACTACAGATCGAATTATTTTTTTGCCGTACTGTCCGTATGTGAAATCGACTTCCGGCAAATGTATTTCCCAACATATACGACATCCGGAAATTCAAGACAAATGTCAATAAACATTACTCCCTCTTTCCCCCTCTGATCACTTACTTCCCACCAACGCAATGCACTGCATAATAGGGGACATCACCTGAGTATTGGTAAAAAAAAACAGGTCCGCGTGGGGGAACAGCGAATCGTAAACGAAAAGCACTATACGAGTACACTGAAATGATCGAGTGCGCATTTTGAAAAATACGCTACAATGCAAAACTACCTATCCTCACGTATCTAATGCATGATGGCAACTGAAAGACAGACGAGCACTCTCTTTGGTCAGCAGCGCCACAGCCTGCAGTGAAAAAAGCAAACTTTCGCGCTCCACCCTGAACAATGCAGTTCATGGTGGAGAGTATTATAGATTATAGATTCGGCCTGGCCGAATTCGGTAGTGGAATTCGTCAATGTAAGAATTGACACCCAGCGACTATAGACATGCTAATTGGGTGCTGGAAATTTTGGCAAAAAAATCTCAGTTCAAACAGAGTCCGTTTTTGGGCTCAGCTGAAATTATGGGATTGAAAACTAACTAGGCATTGCTATAAGTCATTCTTAGCTAAGAAAAGACGTCTGATAACTGTGTAGACGTCTGACTTAATAGGCCAAACTCAAGAGGTCTTCTCAATACGTGTACATAGAACTTAGAAGATCGTATATAGGGCCAAGCAAATTCGATAAACTTCTATGGTAGTAAAATGTCATTTCGGTAAGCAGCCGCCTACCTTCTAAGGTTTTCACTAAAATAAAGTTAAAATTTGATATCTTTCAGAGTAATTGGCCAGGACATTATGAGAAGAATGTGCTCATATACGAATACCTCATATACGGAGCTGCGTCCAAATTAAAAGTTTTCCAACAATTATTTGATTTTTAGCCAACAAGCGTCGAGATTGTTCGACAACTTCAATATTAGATTTATGAAACAGAAGAAGAATGTTTTGTAGTATCGCCCGCCCGTGCGTTGAGTGAGTAAAACTTTTTCGATTACAGTTTAATACAATTTTAATTTTTCGTTTTTTCAGTTTTTCGCCCTGTGAACATTTCATAAAGATTCACCCCATTCTTTTGTTTTTGGACGAAGACGATGACGGCGAGGTTGAAGATGGAAGAGGCAAATGTCGATGTTGATGATTGTTGCAACAGCATTTCAATTATGCTGGTGAATGTGCGTCGCGCTGTGCGTATAGCAAGCAGGAGGCTTGCCTGATATTGTTGTTGTTTATTAAACAAAAGTTGTTTGCTTGGAGGGCAAGCTGGCGCAAATCTCTGTCATCCACACCCACCGATGGCGAGGGGGCAACTTGTTAAGATTAAATGAAATCTTAATAAGACTGCGGCAGTGGCGGGGTCGGCAGGGTTGGTATCCTTCCAGATATTCGACTACACCGACCTGCCTACCGGCCCGCTTCCTCCAGCCGTGCTCTGCTGCATATTCTCGCATTATTTGAATTATTTTGATTCCTTACTTTCCGCGTACTTGTTGTGTTTATTTCTTTTCCTGTATTCTTTTCGAGCATGTCTGTCTGTCTGTCTGCAGAGCATTTCGATTGTGAAAGTGTGCCTGCATGACCTGTGCTGCTTGCGTTTGTATCCTTGTTCTGCGTACGCGCGCGATATTTATCGTTTAATATCATAATAAAATTATTCGTATTGTGTTTTTGTGCGAACATATCATCGCGCATCAGGCTCTGAGTAAGCGACAGCGACAGCAACATCAGTAGCAGCATATTTGTGCTGCTTGTAAGAGAGATATTACAGAAATTCTTTAGAATTTTTGCCAAATGAAATAGAATGGAAAAAGCGATGGAAATGAAAATGATGAAATACACCGACGAATAAACTTTGCCTTTTTATCTTTTTCACCTTTGTGTCGATATGAAAATTTTACTCTCCGCCTGTTCGGTTTTCCGCCTGTCGCACAGTGGCTCTCATTAAGAATTCTGTTTAATTGAATCAATTGCAAGAACGTGTTGAATTATATTTATTTTTGTTGATTTTAACATAATAACAAATTTAAAAGAAAAATGTTTAAAGAACTGTAGCTAAAGAAAATTGAAGAATCAACAACATTTGTTTGCGTTTCCTATGTGGGCTATGTGGAAAAGCACACCATCCAATCTTCAAGTCAATATCTTTAGTCTCTTGCCCCACACAATAGACGCGTTTTATTTAATAAGCTAACAATTTCACTATTTTAGTGACAAGTTAATTTCATTTGTCGTTTAGTAATTTTGGAATTTTTCATGTGGCTAAATAACTGTCAAATTGATAATTGTAAACAAGGTTATTCAGGTGCTTTCATAAAATAAAACACCGAAACGTTGAACTAAATATGTAATTGCTAAACAATTTTGGACCGAATCAAAGCACAAAAGTACAAAAAATATAAAAGGGTTGCTATATATATTTCTGGCCTAGGCAACACTAACTGTAGCCTGGCGCCATCTGAATTTCCATTAGAAAGTTTGACATTTTTTAGCATAAACGTACTCAGAACGTTTTGACGTACGACCATCATTTGTGTTGTTTACAGTGACTTGAAAAAATCAATTAGCAAAAAAATGGAATTAACTCGTGAACGTTTTCGTGCGAACATTTTTTACAACTTTCGACGATAAGAGTGCATCAATGAACTTAAATCTTTGTATGGCGATGAAGCACCATCCTATAGCACTGTGAAAAACTGGTTTAATTAATTCAATCGTAGACGACGCTCGCTCAAGGACGAAGCTCGTCCAAAGACGGTCGTTGTGCCAGAGAACATTGATGCCGAGCGTGAACTGATAATGCAAGATCGTCATGTGACCGTGAGATAGAGGCATACTTGGGCATTTCTTCCACCAGCATACATTCGATAATGCATGAACACCTGGCCGTAATAAAGGTTTGTTCTCGTTGGATACCAAACAATTTGACAATCTCTCAAAAAAGGCTCGTGTCGATTGGTGCAAAGAAATATTGAAAAAATGTGATCGCAGTGTTTTAAAAGACGTTTATAATATCGTCACAGGTGACGAATCATGGATCTATGCGTATGAGCCCGAAAGAAACAGGCAATCAACCGCGTGGGTCTTCGGGCACGAGCCGAATCCAACGAAGAAGCACTTCGAAACAAAGTGTCGCCTGTTTCTTTAGCAAAACTGGTCATATGGCGGCTGTTCCGCTTGATCAACGTAGGGCGGTCATTCTGAGTGGTACGCCACAATTTGTTTGCCTAAAGTCTTCCGAGAAATTCGAAAAACGGACAAGAGAAGACGAATCATTGTGCACCATGACAATGCGAGCTCTCACACAACGGCTTAAACCAGCGCGCTTTTGACCGGCCAAAACGTCGAATTGATGGGCCATCCGCCGTACAGCCCTAACTTGGCATCCAATGACTTCTTTTTATTCCCGCACATCAAGAAAAAAATGCGTGATCAACGATTTTCGTCGCCAGTAGATGATGTTGAAGCGTTCAAAAACAATGTTTTGGGGGTGTCTCAATCGGAGTGGAAAAAGTGCTTCGACAATTGGTTTGAGCAAAAGTGTATAAATCATACTGGATAATACTTTGAAAAACAACAAAAACATTTTTGCTGATATTCGCATTTTCATTAGAAGGCCAGAAATATATATAGCAGCCCTCGGACCAACAGAAATTTTTAGTACATGACGGCTGACCACTATCACAAAAAAACTTAATAACTATTTTTTTTTATTTATTGAATCTGCTTATTTTTTCCTATTTTGCATATTGATTTTTAGATTTAACAAAATGGATTACTGGGACACAGAAACAAGAATTGGAATTGTCCGCTGCTATCACGCACTGGATTTCCAACAAACAAATTTGAATAGACTAAAGCAGTCCATTCGAAAAACAATTGCGGCTATTCCTGTATAAACTCTCCGAAAAGTAATAAACAACTTTTAGGTAAGATGCCGCACATGCATTAACGAGGGGGTGGCATATAAATTCCATTATTGTTTAAACTAATTAAGCTATATTTAAAAAAAAAATGAGCTTTAACATGAAGAAAAGAAAAATTAATTCCATACACTGAAAAAAAAGGAATTTGAGTTTCTTAATATAGCAATATTCATCAGCCACCCTGTATAAGTTTGCCATTACGAAAATATTATCTGTGATCATATAAAGTATGTATATTACTGATGGTCATACAATTCTAAGACGATCTAGTCATGTCCTGGGACATAAATTCTTTAACTTTAAAATCATTGTTTCCTATGGACCCAAAAACCTTATTCTAATAGTTAGGGTACTAAGGGTATACAGAAATGATTAAATCTTTTCACAAATCAAAAGATGTACAAATATTTAAAAAATTGAAGCAGTTTGTGATTCGGCCCATTTACTCTCAAAGTGACCAAGTATTGGACTACGTGAACATGTCCTTAGATCAAGAAGTCCGATTTGTATTGAATTTGTGAAAAAAAAATTGACTGAAATCGAAGCCTTCACCAATGGGCCCTTGGGCAAAAACAAACTGTCCCTTATTTAAGGGGATATATTGGTTTCCGAAAACAGTCGACATTTCTAAAAAATCCAAATATTTACCCTAATTAAGTATTTGGAACAATTTGGAATTCGGACCTTGTAGGCCCAAAATCGGCCTTCCTAAACTGTAGACATATGGGTTAAAAAAAAATAAAATGTCATCAAAAATCCGAATATCACATGAATTTTCCGTTCGAAGAAATTTGAGGCCTTTAGTAATAAGAGGAGGGGTCCTGGGGCTCTGGACATATGGGTTCTCCGAAACAGTGTACATTTTTGACAAATCTAAGTATGACTTACATTTTAGAGTTTAGCTGAATGGGCCAAAAAAAACGGTTTCCTAATGTTGAGGGCAAACGTGTATCCAGAAACAATGAACATTTCTACAAATCCAAATATTTACCTTTATTTATGATCTGCGCCATGTCGGAACTTGGGGCCTAAAAACCGGCCTCCTTTAATTATGAACATGTGTGACGCGCAAAATAGAAAGGCACCTAAGGCTAAAACCAGTTTTGTTCAGGAGAGCCATTTTAAAGATTCAAATACGTGTATCTTTGGTGTACCATCACTTTCATAAAACGCGCATATCTCTGGCAGGGAACACTTTTGGGGCATGGGATCGGTCTCATTCGATGCTCAGATGTTATCCATATCAAAACAAAGTGAAAATTGATTTTTTACCCTTAGGTCCCTTTCTCTATCGCTGTCACACATGGGTATTAAAAAACAAAAAAAAATTGCATCACGGATCCAATTATCGTATAAATTTTACTATTCGACTAATTTTAAGTCATTGATTCAGAGGTATCGAAATATTTTTCCGTTCTAACATAGACATATGGCTGCTCAGAAACATTGTACTTTTCTGAAGAATCTGAATATGACATTAATTTTACGATTTGGCTAAATTGGAATGAAGAATTAATGAAGAATGTGAAGAATTAATTATCCCATGATGTTCGAAAACATATGGGTATCAAGAATAAACGAAAATATCCCACAAACTTAAATATGTTCCAAGATTTGGGCACTTGAACTTGCCCATAGGGTTCCTAAAATCGACCTCTTTTAACTCAGGTGTATGGGTATTTAAACACAGTAAAAATTTTTGTCACGAATTCGAAAATTACAAAAATTTGTACGATTCGACTATACTCGTATTTGAGGTGTCGACTATATTTGACCAGGTTCAAAGGTCCTTAGAGTGTTGAAAATGATGGCCTTTCGCACATCGTCATACCAGTATACTAAGTAGGGACATAAATACTGTTACACACGTTTTATGCTGTAAAATAAAAAGTACTTAATGTTTTTGAACCAAATATTTTTTAATATATTTATTGATGTATATTGTATCCAAAAAGAATCTGATTTTTGGAAATGTCCACCTTTTGCCTTTACACACGTTTTAAGTCGCACTGGCCAATCGTCAATAGCTGCACGAACCTCGTCCATTGGAAAATTGGCCACAGCTCGAACCAAAGCAGTCTTAAGAGATGCACTGTTGGGGTATCTTTTGTGACAAACCTTGTCCTCTAAAACCGTCCACAATTTGTAATCCAATGGGTTTAAATCTGGACTGCCTGAGGGCCATTCTTCAGAGGAAATGAACGCTGGCAAATTGTTTCGAAGCCAGTCCTGGGACGTTTTAGCCTTATGGAACGGCGCAGAATCCTGCTGGAAAGTCCATGGCTGGTTTTGGCACAGGGAATTATTAAGAGGCTTCACAACAGCTACCAAAACGGTTTCTTGGTAAACTTTGGCCGATGTTTTGACTCCTTGTTCGCAGAAATGCAGGTCAGTAACCCCATCGTAAGATACACCCCACTAAACCATAACTGAAGCTGGCTGATGACCCTTTCCACCCTTGGGATCAGTTCAGATGCTTCATTAGATGACCTTCGATGACTCTTTCATTTTGCTTGTTAAATTTTTCCTTACCGGTAAAATTTTTTTCATCCGTGAACAAAATTTTTCTGTGCAAGTTATCAGCGTGCTTCACCAAAAGACGTTTGCGTTTTTCGATCCTATTTTTTTTAAAGCTGCAGTCAATAAATGTCCGGTACGTCGTTTGAAAGCCCCCAAGTCCCAAGTCTTTTTTTAATGATTCGACTCATAGACCTTGCGTGATATTCATCTCACGGGCCATGATTTTCTGTTTTCGGAGGGGATTTCTGTGAATTCTTGATTTAACGGCTTTGATGACATGCGGTGTTCGAACAGAGCGTGGGCGGCTCGACCGGTGGCGGTCTTTTACATCTCCAGTCTCCTCAAACAGTTTTATGCATCGGTAGACGAACATGCGGCTAATCCCTATTAGCCGAAGTGTTTTGAAAATATCGTCTTTTTTCATTTCACACTTGAAAAGCGCTATTACAGCGATACGATTCTCATTATCTGACCACTCCATGATGAAAGTTGAAACAATTTCAAAGTCCCGTTACAGACTAACGCTATTGAGGTTAGATTTCAAAACATATATGACATGAACGGGGTATGTTCAGTTCTACTATTGGAATGGGTGTGTTCAATGTTGTAACAGTATTTTTGTCCCTCCTTCCTTCCTTATCTAAATATGCCTTAATTCTTAAATTTGATCTAAATTTAATGCCCGAATCTACGAGCTCTCTCGGGCCCCCTGAACAATGGTCATATGGTTTCTCCAAAACAAGGAATTTCTGTAATCTGAACAGGTAAATGGTTCAATGGGCCCTAAAACTGTATAAGTAGTTCTATCAAACATAGACGCACCACAAACCACCATATCCTCTAATACCGACGATATCATACTTCAACTCAATCCTTGGTGGGAAGCATAAAAGCTTCGGCCCAGCCAAACATACATATTATCACTTGTTTTATTTTCGCTTTTGAGCCGTAGTGACGTTGGAGGAGATTCACTGTTGTAACTTGCAAAGTTGCTTTTATTATATATTTTTTTGGTTTTGAACTACTGTGCGTTGCCGGTTTTTTCATTTACATTCAACGACATTTTGCGTAAGGAGCCCAAGGAGTTTGGCTTTTTGTTGGCTTCTTAATTCTTACTCTGCTGTTGTGCAGTTGACGAAGTCGGTAGTCCCTTACTCCCCCCCTTCTTAACACAGCCGTAATAGTATTGGTGGTGAAAGTGCAGGGGGTTGGCGACTGAATGGTTGGTGCTCTAATGCTGACGCTGATGCTGAACTCCGATGACAAAGGTGATGTTTGATGTTTTTTTGATAACATGTTGAATGTTGTTGTTGGTTTTTAATGCTTAAAGCTATTTACTTAATGGTTTTTATTATGAATAGCAACATATTTTGTCATGTTTTTATAGCTCCGCCTGGCTAGCTTTCATTCATTCGCTCATTGTAATGATGACGCGGCGTGCGTAATACTCAGCACGTAATGATGTGTAAGTCCGTCTGTCTGTCTGCCCGTCTGTGGCTGTGTGTGATGGGGGGTAATTTTAATAACATTTCTATTATTTCATTTGGAAACAAATCGCATTTTTCATCCAAAAGACATATTCGTCTAAACAAATGGCGGTGTGTTAATAAGCCTACATACGAGCCATGCACACTCATATGTACGAGATATGTATGAATTTTGTCTTTTTTTTGCATTCTTGACGAAAACAAGTCTACAGGTAAACAGAATAAATGGTTTTAGATAAATGTGGTATAAACAATTTTTTCCGCAGAATTTCAAGTATCTACGCATTTGCCATTTTGCTACGGGGCTTGCTTTATGCATTAAATTCTTCACAAGAAAGCCGTATACAAGCTGAGCAAGTGCCGAACGATTTGTAATGCCTTGGGCCTACCTATATATGATGTGAAGACGATAACTTATGTTTTTCGCATGCTTCAACAACT
Source organism: Hydrotaea diabolus (assembly GCA_963513945.1). NCBI lineage: Eukaryota > Metazoa > Arthropoda > Insecta > Diptera > Muscidae > Hydrotaea > Hydrotaea diabolus. Next base: position 239,600,271 of record OY740716.1, on the reverse strand, counting down.
TTCCAAAAACTTTGATTTTTGTTGGCATTTCTGCAATGCATCAAAGGAGGTTTCTACTTATACAATTTAATCATAGACATACTAATCATTGTTAATGGGTGATCCACGTAGAGATACTTTTTCAATAGCCTTTTTTGACAGATCACGTGTGAGTCGGGTCATGCTAGCATGTTATTTTTGTTTAGTATTGTTTGGCATTTCATCATGGAAAGACTTACGCCTGAACAACGTTCACAAATCGTTCAACTTTAGTACGAAAATTCACTTTCTGTGAGGAATGTGTTTCGTGCACTTCGTTCAACCTATGGTCAACATAATCGGCCTACTGAGCGTACTATTCGCAACACCATCACCGATCTTAAGACCCAGCATTTATTATTGGATAATATTCGACCGAATAGACCAAGTCCAGCACGCAGTGAAGAAAATGTAGCGGCCGTAGCTGAGAGTGTACACCAAGAGTCGATTCGGCGCCGTTCGCTGCAACTCCGACTGACGTATGGAACGACTTGGCACATTTTACGTCGAGATCTAAAATTTGAAAGAGTACAAAATACAGCTTGTGCAAGAACTGAAGCCGGCCGACGTACACTTCGCTCTTTGGGCTCTTGAAAAGTAGATCCGACATTTTCGAGCCAAATTTTGTTCAGCGATAAGGCCCATTTCTGGCTCAATGGGTATGGAAACAAGCAAAATTGCCACATTTGGAACGAAGAGCAACCAGGAGTGGTTCAAGTGCTACCACTTCATACAGAAAAAACAACGGTTTGTGGGCCGGTGGAATCAGCGATCCATATTTCTTCAAAAATGATGCCGGTGAGAACGTAACCGTCAATGGCCACAGTTATCGTGCCATGATAACCGACTAATTGATGCCTAAAATTGAAGCTCGTGATCTCGGCGACATTTGGTTTCAACAAGACGGCGCCACTTTCCAGGCATCGCATCAATCAATGGATTCATTGAGAGAACACTTCGGTGAGCAGATCATTTCACGTTTTGGGACGGTCGATTGGCCACCAAGATCATGTGATATCACACCGTTAGACTTTTTCTTGTGGGGACAAGTAAAGTCTAAAGTTTATGCGGACAAATCCGCTTCGTTTCAGGCCTTGGAGCAAAACATGACGAGTGTCATTCGCCAGTTACCAATCGAAATGCTCATCGAAAATTGGACTCAACGGATGAAACATCTAAGACGTAGCCGCGGCTTACATTTGATAGACATAATCTTCAAAAAAAAAATTCCAAAGAATGTTCTTTCAAATGGTAATAAAATAAAATTGAAGGGGATTCAATTTGTATTTTCTGTGTTTTTTTCTTTAAAAAAGTAGGGAACCTCGAAATGGATCACGCGTTACATTGCCATTCACTGTGATTTTCCAGCATATGACGGCCATGTGTAGTCGAAAGCGTTTTTTAAGCCCCAAGCCATTTGTATGGGGACAATATCAAAAACAAATCTCCTATATAGTCCATTGGTCATATACCATACCAAATTTGCTTGAAATCAGAATAAAAATGGATCTACTACACGCAGAAAAAAAGTATTGTTGGGATAACAATATTCGAAGAGCATCATACTATTGTTGGTTATATGGTTGTGGCACAACAATATTATGATCATCACAACAATAGTATGGTTCACACACAACCATACTATGATCCCCATAACAATATTATGGTCCTCAAAACAATATAATCATTCACACACAACCATACTTTGATCCCCACAACCATATTAGTATTCACATTCAACCATACTATGATCTCCATAACCATATTTTGATCCTCATAGCCATAGTTTGTTTAACGTACAACCATAGTATGATCCCCAAAATTGTTTGTAAAGACTGGAATACGTTGTTTTTCAACAATAAAGAATTTTATTAAGTAAGTTATGTAACAATAAGAGTGATTTATTTAACAGTAAAAAATCATTTATTAAAAATATTTTAGTTATACTAAACCGTAGTTTTTTTTTAAAAAAATTATAATTTTTATTACTATTATTGCGTAAGAATCATAAAAATAACCTTGTGAAATTACCATAGTTATGTTGTGCCGTAATTATGTTGTTGTTAACATAAAACCCATGAAAACAATACTTTTGTCACACCAACCATATTTACATTGTTGCTACAACCATATTTTCATTTTTAAATTTGGCAACAATACTTTTGTAACATTTCAACAATATTAATATTGCCGCAATTATACTATTGTCAAAATGAAATTCAAAAAACAATACTATGGTTGCGACGACCATACTTTTACTGCAGAGAACATACTATTGTTGCCGTGACCATATAGTAACCATATCTTTTCTCTGTGTGTAGAATATCAGTAGCAACATTAACACTAGGACTATATCAACGTGGGCCAATTTCACCCATCGAAGTATAATCAAATGTCTGTCTGGTAGTTATACAAGTTATTTTTTAGACCAAGGCGAGACTTAATTGAAATTAAAAAATAAATAAATAATAAGTTCAAATGTAGTTACAGGGGTTTTATTTCGCAAGATCTTGGAGACAACGTCACAGGCGCACGACGCGAGATAACGCGCTCACTCAAAATCTTGCTTTAATAAATTGTTTGTTTCGTTGGCTGTATCGCCTTATTGTTCTTCAGGCATGATAAAGTCATTAATCACGACTCTATAGCGTTCACCATTGATTTGCAAAACGTTGTTTGATTTGATCAAAATCGAAATTAAAATGGTTGTTCCAGAAAATCGGGATAAACCTTAATACGAGGACTATACTAACGTAGACCATTTTTACCCATCGAAGTATAACCACCTGTTGATTCCATTTAATGATGTCTGTCTGTCCGGACTTACGTTGTGCCAGAGAACATTGAGGTCATGCGTGAACTGATAATACAAGATCATCATGTGACATACCGTGAAATAGAGGCATCCTTGGGTCTTTCTTTCACCAGCATACATTCGATATTGCATTAGCACCTGCCCGTAAAAAAGGTTCGTTCACGTTGGATCCCGCACAATTTGACAATCGCTCAAAAAAATACTCGTGTCGATTGGTGCAAAGAAATTTTGAAAAAATACGATCGCAGCGCTTTAAAAGGCGTTTATAAGATCGTCACAGGTGACGAATCGTGCATGTATGCGTATGAGCCCGGAACAAAACTGCAGTCGACCGTGTGGGTCTTCGAAGACGAGCCAAATCCTACGAAAGTTGTTCGTGGAAAAAGCACTTCGAAACAAATGGTCGCCTGTTTCTTCGGCAAAACTGGTCTTGTGGCGACTGTTTCGTTGAGCAACGTAGGAGGTCAATTCTAAGTGGTACACCACAATTTATTTCCCTGAAGTCTTTGGAGATATTCGTAAAACGAACAAGAAAAAAATGCTTGGTCAACGATTTTCGTCGCCAGAAGATGCTGTTGAAGCGTTCAAAAACCATGTTTAGGAAGTGTCTCAATCGGAGTGGCAAAAGTGCTTCGACAATTGGTTTGATCGCCAGAAATATATACAAGTATAGCAGCCATTGTATATGGTCACCCTATTTTTTGTCTTTAGCTTTAGAAGCTACATACTACATACAGCCTTGATGACATTTTTGCACACGTTAGTTTTTTAGAACAATGAAAGACATTTTTGAAATTGAAAAAAAATCGGTTCTTATAGATAAAGCTGCATACGTATAACTTCCATTTTTATACCTTTAGCTCTAGGAGCCACATATTACATTAAGTCTTAGTTTTTTGGATCACAAAAGGGTGTTTCTTAAATTCATAAAAATCGGTTCAGATATTGATATAGCTCCCCCAATTGGCACACTTTTGTTTTTTTAGACCAAGGAAGCACATTATTAAAATTGAAGAAACTCGGTACAGATGGAGACTTAAGTAATTCCCACACACATACAGTTACGTGCGAAATAATAGGGACAATAGTGTTGAAGATGGAAATTTTTCAAAAAAAAATTGCATATTTTTACTGGTTTTATGCACTAATTTTTATGTTTATACGAGTACTTTATAAAATCGGGTTTTGGCATGTTTTAAAGTTTGTTTTATTTTTTTTTACTGTTTTAAATATAAAAGGTAAATTAAACGAGTGAAAAAATAAGAACACTTCTTGTTTTTAAACGTAGAAAGAAAACACTTAAGGGATTTTTTTACGAATGCACATAAGAACAACGTGTTTTTATATAAGTAGCTTCCCTACGGGAAATACTGAGTCAATTACCCTGAATGTGCCGCATTGAGGATAGGTGAAAACAGAACCAGTAACAGAACTGGTTCGGTGTGGATGGAATGGTGACAACTACTAGAAATTTCAAAGTCGTCGAATTCGCGGTTTACTAACTTCGCATCTAAAACCGCACACAAAAGATTTAACATAACCGCGGATTTCCGCTATCGTTTAAACAAAATCCAGTTTGAGCGTTTTTTTGTTTAGAAATCTCTTTAAATTTGTATACAAATTTTCATTCAGATCAAATTTTTCAAAGAATCAGGATGGATGGGATGTGTTATGTGATGGATATTCTATGTTGGATACAATGACACGTTCGTCCTGTCCTCTTTTTCAGTCCCGTGATATATCACATGGTATCTGAGTAGTGTCAATTGACTCTCTACAATGACATAGGGTCGGTACTGGGACCGGTCCCCATTAATGAGGAACCTGTCATGTAACTGACAGGTTCCTTTCCGTTTAACGACTGCATGGCACCGCCTAGGCATTGAGTCGACTAAGTTTTGTGAGACCGAAGCAGGTATAGCGTACCATAAAGCCTGAATGAGTTGCCAAAGTTCATCAGCAATGGGCGAACAGTTTTCTTTTATTAAAGTTTTTACGACGTTCCACAGATTTATTTTTTTCGGACTTAGACCCGGGGACTGGGGATGCCATTCCAAGACTGTAATGTTATTGTCCTTAAAATAAGTTTCTGTGTATTTTGCTATGTTATTGGGGACAATATCCTGTTTGAATACCCATCTCATTGCTATTACTACTATATACTATTCTGCAACCCAATTTGTATTTTTCATGATACAAGAACGACACCCAAACCATGGTGGTACCACCGCCATGTTTGACGGTTTTGGTATTGTATTTTGGGTTCGTCGCTGCAGTAACTGGTCTTCTAACGTGATGCTATCCACGATCTAAATTGAAAAAAATAGATTTTGTTTCGTTAGACCAAAGAATATTACGCTATTTTCCATTAGGGCTGCAGGCATGCTTTTTAGCAAATATGAGCCTTTGTTGAATATAAGTTTTTAACAACATAGACACTCTTCTGGCACTTCGAGCCCTTACATTTTCAAGAATAAGTATTTTTCGAATAGTTGAAGTATCAACTACAAGATTTAAATCATATATAATTTCCTTGGACGATACACATACATTCTACAAACATCGACCTATACGAGGGCGACCTCAAAAGTAACTGGCCTAACATAAAATGCACTGTTTTTTTGGAATTATTATTATTTATTTTTCAGCATAATCTCCTTCCAAATCAATACACTTCATCAAACGTTTTTCAAGTTTTTTATTTCCATCCAAAAAATAAGATTTTTCAAGACCTTCAAAATATGCCTGTTTCAGCAATAACCTCGCTATTGGACGAATATTTTTTGCCACCGAGAATTTTATTTAAATTTGGAAACAAGCAATAATCAGAAGGAGCTAAATCTGGACTATATGGTGGATGCGGAGCAATTTCAAATCGTAATTCGGCCAGTTTTTGTTGAGTTAAAAATGCAGTGTATGAAGGAGCATTATCTGGATGAAAAATAACTTTTTTTTCTAAATGCGTTTCGTCGTTTTATCTTGATTTCTTTACTCAACCGATCTAATTATGCACAATAATATTCACTATTTATAGTTTTTCCTTTCTCAAGATAATCAATAAATATTATACCCCTTGCATTCCAAAATACTGTGGCCATTACTTTTCCTGCTGACTTAACAGTTTTCGCCTTCTTGGGACCACTTTTACCAGCTTCTATCCATTATTTTGACTGTTCTTTGCATTCTGGGATGTAGTGATGGATCCATGTTTCATCAACAGTTATGAATCAGCGCAAGAACTCTATTGGATTACGCTGATAAATCGCTAAGAGCTCCTCGGAATTGGTCCAACATACGATTTTTTGGGGCAAAGTCAACAAACGCGGCACCCATCTTGCGGATAGCTTTTTCATGTGGAGCTCATCATGTAAAATACTCCAAACTTGTTTTTCGTGTATTTTAACAATATCAGCAAGTTCTCTGAGCTTTATTCGTCTATCTTTAGTCACTTCATTAAATATTTTTCTAATGTTTTCAATAGTAGTAGCAGTTTTCGGTTCCAGAGCGTTGTTCATCTTCCGTACTTGAACGACCCATCTTAAATTGTTGAACCCAGGATTTCACGGTGAAGTATGATGGTGCATTATCACCATGAACAGAATCCAATTCATCTTTGATTAATTGTGGCGTATAACCTTTCATATAAAAGTGTTTAATTACCGCACGAAACTCTTTACTTTCCATTTTTCAAAAATTATAAAACTTGTTTACTTCAATCACCTGTAACAAAGAAAATAATCATTAAATATTTCGGAAATTTTGACAGATGGCTTTTAAAAAAGATTGCTTTCAAAAAACAAAAAAAGTTCTATTCGTATGACCCCGAAACTAAACAACAATCGAGCGTGTGGGTCTTCGAAGACGAGCCAAATCCAACGTTCGTGGAAGAAGCACCCCGAAGCAAATGGTCGCCTGTTTCTTCGGCAAAACTGGTCATATGGTGACTACTCCGCTTAAGCAACGTAGGAGGTCAATTCTGAGTTGTACACCACAATTTGAGAAGAAGAACAAGAGAAGACGATTCATTGTGCACCATAACAATGGGAGCTCTCACACTTCGGCTCAAACCAGCGCCTTTTGAACCTGCCAAAACGTCGAATTGATGGGTTATCCGCCTTACAGCCCTGACTTGGCACCTAATGACTTCTTTTTATTTCCGCAAATCAAGAAAAAATGCGTTATCAACGATTTTCGTCGCCAGAAGATGCTGTTGAACCGTTCAAAAACCATGTGTAAGAGGTGTCTCAATCGGAGTGGAAAAAGTGTTTGGACAATTAGTAGTTAGAGCGCATGCAGAGGTGTATAAATCATTATAGAGAATATTTTGAAAAACAATAAAACCATTTTTGAGGATAAATATTCGCATTTTCATTTTTAGGCCAGAAATATATATAATAGCCCTCGTAATCCATAAATAATGGAAATGTTAAAATGCCGAAAAGAATAATTTTTTGTTCTTTATTTGGAATGTATAAAAAGTATCTCAGATTTAAACCATCCTTCAAATATTGACCGCTTTTAGATTAAAGTATACATGCGTGAAATGTATTCAATATTTCAACATTCTCAGAACAATGAAGTACAGCCTTCAGGTATAAAGCTCGGAGCTGTATCCGGTGTATAATTCAACATTCTTAGCTAAGATTTAATCTCTCCATTGATTATGCACTAGGAGTTCAAATGTTCCAATGCTGTATTTATAAACAGTTACTTCGTTTGTATTTCGAATCCGTTTTCTAAATGTACTCACCTTGAAAATTGTTTCTAATCGCTTTTGGTTATTTTTCTTTTTTTCATTTTCATTTCCAATCGGAGTTTTTTTTTGTTTCATCTACAAAAATAACAAGGATACAAATGGTATTTTATGTATTTCTCTTCATCGAGTTGTTGTTGTTATTTTTGTATACTATTTCGAACTGTGCCGCACTCTCACACACACACACAACTCATGGTCATAAACCTTTTATACACGCATACCTACACACGTACTCGTAAGGATGCATGCGATGAATGTACAATTCCCCCCGAAGATATAAGTGGAAAATCACATCAATATGTAACATCCCTCGAACGGACACACATGCATAGACAGTTTCCAGGACAGGACACAATTACACCCACACACATACACACTCACAAATACAAATAAGGATGCATGCTTACATACTATAGCAGCGTGTGTAGGTTCATGCATTGGGTCTCGTTGGATCGTTCAGTCATTTATTGTTCGATTTCAAACGATTTCCAACGTATGATTACTCTTCAATCTGCTCATCATCTTTATTACTTTTCCTATGCACATCCCTTGTGTCATTCGCTCGCTCGTTCGTCCTTGTTGTTTTTCTTCTTTTGCATGGCGTGCGTATGGAAGTGAGTGATGCAAGCCGTTGCTTCTTCTTTCACTTCTGTGCAATTTTTTGTTGAATGTTTTTCATCAGCGTCCTTTCTTTGATAACGATAACATGGCAAAGTGAATGAATGAATGGATGTCCTTTTGAAACACTCACACGCACCCTCACTCACACATGTAATCTACACATATTCATAGATTTGTGCGTTCGTTTAAGTGTGTGCTTGCGTTGTGAGTCTTGAATTCAGAGAGACAGAGGGAGAGAGTGTGAGTTGAGAGAAGAAGAATATACCTCGTTACTATTTCCATCATGAACTATTGGAATTTTCTGCATTTTTACACATTTCTAACCAAAAGGCGTACTGATGATGAACAGGTGCTCGGCTAAACACAGACAGTGTCGGCAGAAAATATAAAGAACAACGCCAAAGGAAGTAACGATCACAGAAAAATCTCTAAAATCTAAATTTTTGAAGAATTAAGCAAAGTTGAGAATCCTGTAAACTTATAACACAGTGCCAAACCTTTTTTTGGTGGTAGATGATTTCTACGGGTAATAAAATACTTAGGAGAGTATACTTGGAGAGTTTTAGTTATTTTTATGGATCTAAGAAGTTTTTAGGTTGCATTGTAATACCGTAGCAATGAGTTAAAAAATAGTCAGAGTCACACAATAACGTCAAATTGTTTTGCCTAACATAATATGCCATTTTTTTGTTTCAGTGTTTGACAATTCCAATCAATGAAAAGTACACAATTGACCAGCGCGTTAAGAATGTTAAAGCCTATTAAGAAAATGGGCTTTCAAAAAAAAAACATTTTTTTCCAATCATACCAAGGAAAAGCTTAATAAATATTATGGGGACGTTGTCCCAACGGTTTCAATAGTAACAATTAAAAAATGTTAAGTTTGGCTGTGCCGAACTTTGGATACCCTCCACCAGATTCCCAAATCAAACCAAATTTGGTGCGGAAGTGTGTTCTATATAGAAATCTTTATGTGCAAAATTTAATTTCGACAGGTCAAGCTTGTGGTGAGTTATCGTCATATTATTACTCAAAGCCCATGAGACCGTTTGTGTGGGAGGTACCAGTAGGACTTTTCCGATCTCTACAGAATTTGGCGCAGAGGTATATTTTATATACAACTTTTTATGTAGAAAATTTAATCTCTATAGGTAAAGTTTGTAGTGAGTTATTGTCATATTATTTTTCAAGGCCCATAAGGCCGTTTGTATGGGAGGTAAAAGAAATGGTGGCCATTCTAAACCATTTTTACACAGATGATTGCGCCTATATAGAGATTATTATTTGCAAAATTTCAGTGATTTTGCTCAAGAAACTGGACGGATATATCCAAATAAAAAAATAATTTTTATGAGGTAGTGTCGGTTGAGGGTCTCCAACACCAACTTCCCGTAGAGCTATATAGTCCTTTTTCAACACCAACTATGCTAGGTTAACTACACGTGTTTGTGCCAAATTTCAGCTCCCTAGCTGTTTTCATGCAGGCTCTATATTTTTTTTAACAGACGGACAGGCGGACAACATGGCTAGATCGTCTTAGAATTTTACGAGGATCAAGAATATAATGACAAAACTAATATACCCTCCATTGTATGGTGGAGGGTATAAAAAGTGGTTTACTGTCTTTCGTTGTGGTCGCGCAAGTACAAATGGCGCTGAACGTTCTTGACGGCCAATTGAGGTCAATACACCCGAAAAAATGCCGAAAAAATCCACGATATGGTGTTGGCCGAAAAAAACATTTTTTGATCAAGATAATGAACGGGTGCACAGGTGTGCAGTCTCAATGGCAAAATTGCGTGAATGGGGTTACGAGTCGGTACCTTATCCGCCATATTCACTGGATCCTAGTGTCTATTTTCTATTTCCAAACCTTAAGAAATGGCTCGGTGAAAAGAGATTCAGCTCCAACGATGAAATTATTGTCAAATGTCTATTTTATGGACTTCAAAAAAATCAATTTTTTGAAAGGGACACATTAATTGGAGAAACTTTGGACTAGGTATATTGAGCTAGAAGAAGATTATGTTGAAAAATATTTTTTTTTCAAAACTCTGGGTTTTATTTTAAAATTCACGGCATTATTTATCTGCCCTTACAATCAACAAAGTTTCTAATTATAATTCATTATATAACACTGTATGACAAATTTAAGCTTTTGGTTGCACACATGAAAAAAATTAGTATATTCTGAAAGAGGAGGAAAAAATAAAATACACGTGTATCCCACTTTTTCTGCATCAATTCGTATATTTGCAAAAAAATTATGGATATGGACTTGTATGTTAATACAAAATATGTCTATATAAGTGGTTTTTAACCAAATATATATTCACATTTTTCGCGAAAATACGAATTGATCTAGAAAAACTGGGACACACGGGTAGTTTATTTTTCGACATAGATTCCGAATATATAGGTCTTCTTCATGTGTGCAAAAGCGTGTTGAACGGTGTAATAAGACAGAGGGTTTCTAAGAAAAGTAATGAAGTAATCAATTAAAAAATATATATGTATTCAACAAAAAATTAATTAGTAATCCTGTGATAAAAAATTTCACATGTTGACATAATCGTACTTTGTTCCGATTTTAAGCGATAAGTAACTAAATTCACATATTTACGAAAACATTGTTTGCCGTTGCAACGCGTTGATCGAAAATATTTCCGTTATGTGGTGATGAAAAAATTCACATATTAACAACAACAAAAAGATAAGCCCATCTGGCGCCATCTGACAGTTCCATTGGAAAGTTTGCATTTTTTTAGCATAAACGTACTCAGAACCTTTTTTGGCAAAAAAAATGGAATAAACTCGCGAACATTTTCGTGCGATTATTTTTTACAAATTTCGACGTGGATTATCACGACAAGAGAGCATTGATGAACTTAAACTGGTTTAATGCATTCAATCGTGGCCGACGCTCGCTTAAATACGAAGGTCGTGAAGGTCGTCCAAAAACGGCCGTTGTGCCAGAGAACATTGATGCCGTGCGTGAACTGATAATGCAAGATCGTCATGTGACATACCGTGAGATAGAGGCATCCTTGGGATTTCTTCAACCAGCATACATTCGATATTGCAGGAACATCTGGCCGTAATAAAGGTTTGTTCTCGTTGAATCGCGCACAATTTGACAATTGCACAAATAAGGCTTGTGTCGATTGGTGCAAGAAATTTTGAAAAAATACGATCGCAGTGCTTCAAAAGATGTTTATATAATCGTCACAGATGACGAATCATGGATCTATGCGTATGAGCCCGAAAAAAAGAAAATCAATCGACCATGTGGGTCATCAAAGACGAGACAAATCCAACGAAAGTTGTTCGTGGAAGAAGCACTTCGCAGCAAATGGTCGCCTGTTTCTTCGGCTAAACTGGTCATGTGGCGACTGTTCCGCTTAAGCGACGTAGGACGGTCTGAGTGGTACACCACAATTTTTTTGCCTGAAGTCTTCGGGAAATTCGAAAAACGAACAATAGAAGACGAATCATTGTGCACCTTGACAATGCAAGCTCTCACACATCGGCTCAAACCAGCACCTTTTTGACCGCCAAAACGTCAATTTGGTGGGTCATCCACCGTACAGTCCTGACTTTTTTTAATAACCAACACTCAGGGGATGCCCCCTATACATGCGGTGCATTGCGTTGGCGAGTGGAAATTAATGGATCGGAGGGGGGAAAGAGGGAGTAATGTTTATTGACACTTTTCTTGAACTTCTGGATGTCGTAATTAGTGGGAAACACATTTGCCGGAAGTCGATTCCACATACGGACTGTACGAGCGAAAAACGAATTTGATCTGTAGTTTATAGTGCGGTCAACTGGCCAATCGATAACAAACGGGTGTGAATTCCTAGAAAGTCGCGTATCCCTGCCGAACATCCTCACGTCAGGAATAAGGCGACGGATGTCTGATGAACACACACCATTCCGACGATGCTCAAGGGAAACAATAGAGTTGGATACCCTACTGTCACCTATCAGCACCATCGCTCTCCTTTGAACACGGTCAAGTAGCTCCAAGGATGATTTTGGAGCACCTGCCCATATATGGGAGTTGTATTCCATCTTTGGCCTGATGTAAGTTGTATAGATATGGAAAAGATCAGAAGGAGTGAAATATTTCTTACACTTGAGAGCTTCTTTCGACACTTCGAATACATGTCTCGCACAACGAGCATCACATTGTATCTTCATACCCAGAACATCAAGAGCTTCTGATTGTTCAATATCCGTACCATCGATAGAAATTGACGATATTGTTGGGTCAGCGAATCGATTGTGAGACAACAAGCAGCACTGTGCCTTACGTGCATTAAAATCTACTCTATTCACTTGACCCCATTCGGAAATGGCCAGTAGATCCCGGCCAAGTGTCTCATCCATAATTCGCCTTTTGTCTTCAATATCTTGAAGGCTCGGCCTACGGTCGAATGAATATGAATGACAGAGGTTACTATCATCTGCGAAAGAGTAGATTGGATCCACGGTCTGACCCAATAGATCGTCAGTGTGGAGTGGAAAAAGTGTTTCGACAATTGGCTTGAGCGCATGCAAAAGTGTACAAATCATGCTGGAGAATACTTTGAAAAACAATAAAACCATTTTTGATGATACATATTCCCATTTTCATTATTAGGCCAGAAATATATAGCAGACCTCGTATCAGGCCAGATAGTATATATTAGCCTCGTATTTACAGAAAAAGTTGTAATCCGTTTATCGAAAATAATTTCATATCACGCAATGTAAAAGTTTAGAAGCTACATATTGCATCCAATCTAGATGAAATTTGGCACAGTTAAGTTGTTTGTGCTGCCAAGGAGTAATGAGAGTATGTACGTCTACCATGCCCGTAAACCCAGGTTCAAATCGGGGTAAAATCGTCTAAATTTTTTTAGCAGCGGGTTTTTTTAGCAGCATGATTTAAATATAGTTTTCACTCATTTGTTTATTAAATTTTTTGGCCACATATTACATCCAATCTTGGTGAAATTTGACCCAAGTAAGTTCCATGTGCCAAGGACGGAAGCTGTGAAAATTGGAGGTAATCTGTGCTAATTAAGATGTAGGTCCCGTATATTTGTTTAACCGATTTTACTAAAAAAAATTAAATTTCCTTACAAATTCAAATATGACATTAGTTTTAAAATCTTGGTAAATTTAGAAGAAGAAAAACGATCTTCATTTGGCATTTCTGAACATACAGAGGTGAGGGTATAATATAGTCGGCCACATCCGACTTACTTTTTTACATGTTTAATTTTAAAGTAATAAACCTGATTTTTTATTCATCTGTCATAATATTGCGACCGCATGCTGTTCCCATAATACGAGTGTAGCCATCCATATATTCGTCCAACAGAAATAAAGCACTTGCTACCAAGTTAGTTATCCGTAAAGAGGAAATGGTCCCAAGAATATGACGATGTGCATAAATGTTGCCATATGTCATGTACTCCGGCATGCATTCGGAGATAAATGAAGATTTACGATTAACAACACAGGACACAGCTCCAAGATCGGTTTCTCTGTGTGACAAAGGATAGTTGGTTGTGGGCGACCGCTCGGACGGAACTTCGGAACAAATGACATTCGCATGCAAAAGTTTTCAATAAATACTTTCGAACAATGTCATTGACATGTAACAAATCAATACCGAAGCAGATGGTCAGCCTTTGCTCCAATGAGATATTTATGTAGAGGCAGGATATTGAGCATAAATACTAAACAAATCGATACAGCTGCAGATGCAAAAACAAGAACAGCTAGAATCACATTAATCCTGCAAAAGGATTAATATTTACATCGAGTCGGATTGAAGTTTTAAGGCAAAGTATTTATCAACTGGATGGGGGCTCCAATATTGTTTGTTATTGGGCTCTCGTGTTGGCTCCAATAACAAACAATTATACCGAATATATTTAATTAAAAAAAAAAGTATGAACTGTGTATATTCGAATATATGCGAACGAAGGAAGAACAATGTGACCTATAATTAAGAGGGAAACAAACAAAGCGTCATAGCATAAATTCACAATATTTTAAAAGTCAGCACATTACAGGATACCCGATACATAAGTACTTACTCGTATCATAGGTGGTGGTGCTGGTGGTAGCGCTGGTTGGTGAGCGACGAACGAACGATGCGTTGATGGATGAATGGATGGCTGACTGGTTGGCTGGTTGGCTGGCTGGCTGACTGGATGTATGGATGGTTGTTGTAAGGACGACAATGACAACAATGATGAGATGAGTGTGCTGAGTATAACGATGCTGTTGATGATTATATGCTACCGGAGTAAGCAAAATTTTTTAATTGTATTTAAACATTAAAAGAGTAAACATAATTAAAGCGTATGAATGTTGTCGCTTCCACTCACACACACACACACACACCCATGCAATGTCTGTGTAGCCGACAGGACACCTTAACTCCGACAAAGGCTCAAATTTGTTGGAATATGATACATTTTGGGGGCAATAATGAAATCATAATTGTTTGTAATGACTGATGTGAAAAATTGGGCATATTTGTCCATTTTGTTATAGGAAAATTCCCAATAATTTCGATAAGGACTCTGATATTGGATAAAATGTTCATACAAATGACATTACGTGGAATGCATTTTATAATAGATATTGCTGGATGGAATATTGGGACACCTGTTACATGTATTAGTCAAAGCCAACGCGTTGTTCTATTACAATTGGGGAATTTTAAATTGTTAAACACAATAAAAGTCACTAAGTTCGGTCGGGCCAGACCGTTTTCACCCTACGGTACTAAAGCGCAAAAAATGATTCTTCAGTCCATGCGTTAATCTCTAATCTCAGATAAAACTTCAAAATTACTTTATAAAGGGTGGTCCAACCATAATTCCAACCATAATTCAGTAGGTAGGGCGAAAACACCTGTGCATGCTCGCCCAGTGCGTTCTTCCATTGTTCTATCATTTGACCAACGGGGGCCTTTTTGGCGACACCAGAGCCAAAACGTTAAGCATAGATGCTTCTTTTTGAGGTTGTCTGTCCACAAAAAAATTATGATTTGTTGAGCAAACAATCAAAACAGAGAAATTTTTCCTGAGGTACATTTAGTACCTTAAAGGAAAACCTTGGTCGACTGATCATGTAGTGTCAAATCGTTTTGTTGAGCAGAAATGTCGAGTGCCATTTTAGGGACTCTCTCTATTGAGCGGTCAACGACACCGGATCGACTTTATCAAATCCCCCATCTTTTTTATAAAAGCGAGTATTTTTGCATTTTGACCAAAGCTCTCAGACAAACTACAAACCCGGCTTGAAGAGGTTGGATTACTAGACTTGATGTTAGCTCGATTTCACAAACCAAGTTTTTTTGCCAGCTTGAACGAACTCCCTAAGTTATTGAACCCTTCGACAGTGCGGCTGGTGCATTCGTAGTTTCAGTAATGTTTTCAGCCTCTTTTGCAGACTTATCTGCATGGAAGATATACAGATGGGCCCATTTTTGACAATTAGTAAAAGAATTACGGAATTCACCACCTATTGTTACCAAAAATCACTCATTCGGAAAATGATATTAGTACGCAGTAGAAACATATATCCCACTCATTGTCTTCATGAGCCAAAGATAAGAAGGGTACCGATTAACGCTCCCATGGAACCCATGGTACGACGAATGTAAATAAGAAATAGAAGCAAAGAATGCCGCCCATAATAAAACACTGCAGGGTGTAGCAAGAAGAGCTGCATGGAAGATATACGGGTGATTTAGGGTGCATTTTCGTACATATTTTCATGAAATGAGCCAAGGAATACGCTAAAGAAATTTGTACAGTCGTGAAAGAAGCAGCCTATATTGGTTGGCTAGGAAAATGAGAAGCGCTTATTCCGACAAATAAAGTGAGAAATTGAATTGCATGAGTGTAAGCATATTGAGACGTCCTGGAGTCGAAATTATGAAAATATGTTTGAATGCTTGAGGCCATTGTGTCCCTTGCAGTGTGGGCTGTGGGTGGCTCCATCTTGTTCAGCATCGTTCGATATTTAGCACCATGAAAAGTAACTAAGTCGCTATATGTATTTTCAGGGAAATATGGACCAATGATCGTTTCAGACGATACACCTCACCAAACTTTACACTTAAGTGGGTGCAATTGTTGGTGATGAACTTTTCTCCGTAGTCCATATCCTGCAATTTTGTTTGTTTGCAAAACCATTTAATTGTAAATGGGCTTCATCGCTCTCTATTAAATTGCTAATAAAAACGCGATTTTCTTCTGCTTCGTGTCGAAATGAAATGGTATAATCAAGCCGTTGTGTAGTGTCCCGCTTTAAATTCCCCAAGTTTGCTTCACAAAATTCTGAATTAAAAATAATAAATTCAAAAAATTATTCAACGTTTAAACCGAAGCGGTAGTTTTGCGCCACCCTGTATTAAAAAGTCAAACATCAGACAGAGGAAGAAATTAAAGGTAAAAACAACTGTTGAAAAAACGGGTTATCAATCTAGAAGTGTTTTTTCAGTAGGGGTTTTTTCACAGATTATGTTTGAGTTAAGTTAAACTATATTTTTTTCTTTTCAGTTTGTTTGCGATTTCATTAAGGAAAGACTTATAGGCTGTTTCCACTACGGTCGCGTCCACGTCCGCGTCCATGATTTATCGATAAATTTGTAATGGTGTTTCCATTGTGTTTTGCGTCCACGTTTGCGTTCAAACAGCTGTTTGTGTTTATTTGTTTTTTTTAGGGGTTCGAAAAATTTTAATATTTTTGTGGCCCAACTAGCGCCTGCTCCTTTCTGCGATAAACACAATCGATTTAATTCCAAAAAAATATTGGTATATAATGTATATTTAAAAAATTACCTGTATTTTTTCGTTAAATTGTCCAGTTTATTTTTTACTTCGGCGTCAGTCACTCCCAACTTCTCGCCCATCTCTTTGTGTATGTGGGTGTTTTTCCGAGCACCCCTCAGGCCATCAATGTTTTCCTCCCAGAGGTCCAACAGATGTAGTGTTGTTACTGCTGTCCATTCCTTCTTTTTAAATTCTAAAATAATTGGAAAAATTAATATTATTTAAACAAAAGCAAAAATATTAACTTACCTCCTGTTTTTTGCATTTTGGATTTTTTTTTATTTATACTGATTGACAGCTGCTTTCATAGGGATGTGCAATTTGCGATTTTGCCATTGATAGGTATGGGTGGGTTTCGATTGCAAAAATAATCGATTTTATAGTAAACGCGACTTATCGATAAACGCGTCCAATATGAACGCGACTTTTTCCCATACCTAACTGCCTATGTTTTTTGTATGGGCCTTAACGCGCGTTCATTGATTTTTGGATGCGGACGTGGACGCGACCGTAGTGGAAACAGCCTATTACGCTGCGGATACTGCGTTTTGGTGCGGTTTTTGGGCTGGTGGAATCATCGTTATATAATTTTTTTAAAAATGATTATGGCCAGCACTTAACAGTGAATGGTGCTCGCTTACGCGCTATGATATAGGACTTTTGGCTACTTTAAATTGAAGCCTCTTATCGGACAGGTTTCCAACTCTGTAATGCCGACACCTTTACGAGTAAGAGATTTCTCTCTCTGAGACATGTACAAAATGCTCTATAAAATGTATTAGACGTTTGGAACCGGCTTTAAACAGTTGGTCCCGGTCAGTGAGTATAATAATTATATCGTACACAGCTTTAAGAGAAATTCCCCCTTCTTCTTTAAAGGGATGTTGTGGGACTTAAGTAAGTTAAGTAATTAAGTTATGACCGAATTCCACAAATATTGTTTCGAGCGACCAATTCTAATGCGTCTACCCAAGATTTATAATAGGCTCCACACAAACGTACCTCCCGGTTTGACGTCAAATTGTTCAAATATCGCATGGTAAATTAACATGCAAACAAATTCTAAGTTGAACTGAAATTGTAAATACTATGCCACTGAATATTTGATTTCGCATCCTCAGAAAATATCGGAATTCATACTCGTCCAATCATTCGGTACGGTATGTCCTCATTTTATACCACATTCGCAATTGGGATTGGTCAAATCGTTCAATAAGATGTCAAAGTTATTTTACGAAAGCGACAAGGGTTCACTTTTTAAAAGTTTTCTGAAGTGAAAGAAAAAATTATTTCCCTATACCCTAAGAAGTCCCATTGCCGAATAAAAAAGGTAATTTATTAAAGTACTCGAACTTTGGGAGGGCTTTTATCACTTCACCCGAAAACATTAGCAACTATCAAATGGTAAGTGGGAAAATGGCAACACAAATTTCCCAATTTCTTTAGCCGTTTGCGAAACTAAGCGATATCAATAAACACCCACAACATGCAGTTATGATCAAGTGCGTCAACAGCAGACCCATGTCACCATTTTCCCCCTCCGCGTATCGTGTTAACATGGCAATTTGCCAAAGTTCTCGAAAGCAAGCATTAATTTTTACTCGCACACGCACGTAAGTGGTGGACACTTTTTTCGGCTCGGTTGCGTTTGGTCGCTTGGATAGACCCGGCAGTGCCATCGTTAACTCTACAGTTTACTCCGTTGGTCGACGGGTGTTGCTGTTGGCGTTATTGTCATCGATGTCGAAGTGAACATTAATTACATTTGACCAAACAATCCATGGCCACTTTAGTCATAATATTACAATAGGTTTAAAATATTTATGGTCGTTTATTTTGAGTTCGTCCGTCTGTCTATCAATCACAATGAACACAAAGCGTTCCATGGAAAGTGGAAAGAGCCTTGCTGGAAATGGATGCACAATGCTTCCGGGGCACAAGGGGGTAAATCAATAGGCCATGTCCTGATCCTTGTAATTTTTAGCGAAGGCACCGAAAGAATGTGTCAAATGTTACGTATATTTATAGTATAGAGCACTAATTTTGCAAAAACACGATTTTCGGTAAAATTCTGCATCTCTTGTCAAGCAATCTTCAGACCATTGCACGCAGAGAAAAGATATGGTTACTATAAGGTCACCGCAACAATAATATGTTCTCTATAATAAAAGCATGTTCGTCGCAACCATAGTATTGTTTTTTTAATTTCATTTTGACAACAGTATGATGGCGGCAATATTAATGTTGTTGAAATGTAACAATAGTATTATTGCCAAATTGAGAAATAAAAATATGGTTGTAGCAACCATTTAAACATGGTTGGTGCAACAAAAGTATTGTTGTTAAAAGTTTACGTTAACAATAATATGATTACGCCAATCATACCATATGGTTGTAAATATGAACATAACAAAACAGGTTTTATAGAGCATACATTTATGTGTGTAAGTATTTTTTTTGATATACAAAAAAAAACACATACACACGATACAGTGCATGGTTGTTGTCCATTATAAAAAGCAACAACAATCGAAAGGTAGTTCAAGTGATTTGTATTGTGTTTACTTTGTTCGGTGAAATACTTTACTACAGACTGGATCTCGTTTATTGAAAATCTGCCTGCACTTATGTATGTATATAGCCATTGATCATGGTTAAATCACATTCGTTAAGGTCCAATTAGTCTTGACGGTTGATTCTGCAACCTGCAGTAGTCTACCGTCGTCAACCGTCAAACTGTAGTTATCTCCCTCAAACTCATGCAAAATGCAACCCCAACTGAAATAGCTGATTGCCTACCGTCAAGACTAATTTACTTGGGGTCTACGGATGGTGAAGTAGCATTCAGCCTTGCTGGCAACTAAAAGTATTTTCGACTGCCGTTGGATAATTTATTTTTGTTTCTTGAATGTAATGTTCAATAAACTAATTGAACTAATTGTAATGCATTTGAAATAACTTACTTGATAAAAAAACTCTCTATTTTAGAATAACAACATTACCCAATTCTAATCATAGTATGGTTGAGCGAATCATACTATTGTTGTGAGGATCATAGTATGGTTGTGGAAATCATAGTATGGTTGAGTGTAAATTATACTATATTTGTGGGGATCATAGTATGGTTATGTGTGAATAATAATATTGTTGTGAGGATCATAATATTGTTGTGCCACAACCATATACCCAACAATATTATGATCCTCTTCGAATATTGTCACCCCAACCATATTTTTTTTCTGCGTGTGGATGAAGCGAAATCGCATCAAATGTTCATGAGGCTTCCGTTCTTGGACCAATTTAACGTTGTAAGCCTTCATACCGAGGTCTTTATGCAAATTACTTCTCAAAGATTTACGAGAAATGTTTACTTCTTGAGCACGATGAAGAGTTGAGGAATGCTTCTGGACATTTTCAGCCAGAGCAGCAATGTTTTCGATTGAACGCACCGGACGAGAAAGTAATTGGGTTGGTTTTTCCAATGACGATCCGTTTTTATGAACTCGCTTCACGAATTGACGCACAAAATGTACTAAGGGCCGATCTCCTCTTAAAAATATTCCACGTACAATTCTTACAGTTTGCGTTAAAGACTCACTACTTTGGAAGTAAGTTTTTAATGTTTTCCAATTTTGTTCAAGCGTATAGAAACTCATCTGAAAACTCCCATTTAAAACTTAGTTAGTTTGAAAAACGATTGTTGAGATTATCCCTCTTAAACAAATTTTATAATACCACTCCTCCCTTTATTTTACGCTGCCGCCACATCAGAGGACGAGCGTTAAACAATTCCATTCGCTAAGTCACAAGCACTGATCCAGGCAGAAGTATGAGTTCAAAACTGTCGCTGTTCCATCACAAATAAGTGGCAATCAATTTTATTACCAACTTAAAAATTTCTTTAAGTTGCTGCCATTTATGATGCTGCTGTTTAACAAAAGGCTTTTAACTCAAAATGTTAATATTTTAAATAGAGACAAAATTGTATTGCATAAGCTTTTTAAGTAATCTTTGACATTGAAAGTGCCATAACTGGAGATTTGACCAGTGGTTGGCAGTGTTGCTAAGTTAACTTTTTATACCCTAGAGCACAATGTGGTACAGTGTTTTATAACTTAATGCAGATGTTTGCTATACCGTAAAATAATGGAGATAGATCCTAGATTAACTATACAGATCGAATATCTCACTATCTGATTCAATTAAGCGATGTCCTTCCATCCGTCCATCAGTCTCTCTATCTATCGTTGTAATCAAAATACAGGTCACAATTATGAATCGATTTCGATGAAACTTTAAGTTTAGGTTAAGTACGAACCCATTTGAAATTGGTCCACATCAGCCCATTATATTTCTGGCCTAGTAATGAAAATGTGAATATTAAAATTCAAAAATGGTTTTATTGATTTTCAATGTATTCTCCAGCATGATTCATACACTTTTGCATGCGCTCAAACCAATTGTCGAAGCACTTTTTCCATTCCGATTGAGACACCTCCAAAGCATGGTTTTTGAACGCTTAAACAGCATCTTCTGGCGACGAAAATCGTTGACTACGCATTTTTTTCTTCATGTGCGAGAATAAAAATAAGTAATTAGTGCCAAGTCAGGGCTGTACGGCGGATGACCCCGGTCAAAAAGCCGCTGGTTTGATCCGATGTGTGAGAGCTCGCATTGTCATGGTGCACAATGGTTCTTCTTCTCTTGTTCGTTTTTTCGAATTTCTCCAAAGACTTCAGGCAAACAAGTTGTGGTGTACCACTCAGAATTGACCGTCCTACGTTGCTCAAGCGCAACAGTCGCCCTCATGACCAGTTTAGCAGAAGAAACAGGCAACCATTTGCTTCGTAGTGCTTCTTCCACGAACAACTTTCGTTGGATTTGGCTCGTCTTCAACAACCCACACGGTCGACTGCTGTTTTGTTTCGCCCTCATACGCATAGATCCATGATTCGTCACCTGTGACGATCTTATAAACGTCTTTTGAAGCACAGCGATCGTATTTCTTCAAAATTTCTTTGCACCAATCGACACGAGCCTTTTTTTGAGCGATTGTCAAATTGTACGGTATCCAACGAGAACAAACCTTTTTTACGGCCAGGTGTTCATGCAATATCGAATGTATGCTGGTGGAAGAAATGACCATGGATGCCTCTATCTCACGGTATGTTACATGACGATCTTTCATTATCAAATCACGCACGGCATCAATTTTCTCTGGCACAACGGCCGTTTTTGGACGGCCTTCACCACCTTCGTCTTTGAGCGAGCGTCTGCCACGATAAAATCCATTAAACCAGTGTTTCACAGTGCTATAGGATGGTGCTTCATCGCCATGCAAAGATTTAAGTTCATCGATGTGCTCTTGTCGTGTTAAACCACGTCGAAAGTTTTGAGAAATGTCCAGGAGTTAATTCAATTTTATTGCCAAATTAATTTTTTCAAGTCACTTTACTTAAACAACACATATGATGGCCGTACGTCAACACGTTCTGAGTACGTCAGATGACGTCAGGCAACACTCAGTGTTGTCTAGGCCAGAAATATATATATATAGCAACCCTCGTACGTTCGCGATCTTCGCAAAAGGGACACCAATCAGACCGCCTTAAAAGTAGCCTGGAGGGTGTGATGGTGTGCGGAGCCATCTTCTTTTATGGTACGTGTGAGTTGCAGTTTTTGACAGCAAATATGAATGCGAACAAATAAAAAAACTTACTTAAAATTGTTTTCCTTATTTTTAAAATGTGTTTGGTAATTTGCCTCGGACCTTCCACCGCCTGGGTGGTTAAATCATGGATTGAGGTCCAAAATGTCCGTTTAATGCAGTGGCCGCCTTATTCACTGGACATCAATATAAGAGAAACGTTTGGGGATGGCTGGCTCGTAAAGTTTATGGGTCTGGGAAACAATATTCTAACAAAGACGAGCTAATTAAAGGCATCAAGGATGCTTGGTCAGCCATTTCCTTAAATTATATTTGAAAATTGTACGAGTCGCTTCCTAATCGAAGCTAAATGGTCATTTTTAACAAGGTAGGATCAACACATTATTAACTTTTGTTGAAAAATATTTTAGTTAATTAATGTATAAGTTTAGAAATAAGTTCATGTCTAAAAAGCTTACCAACAATGAAAAAAGTGGTATGTGCTAATCTGATGACCAAAATTGAACTGTAATTTTTGTGTTATTTTTCCAAAAACAAAACTAATAAATTAAGAGAAAAAAATTATTTTTGTTTTATTTCACTCAGAATTGAATCGACTATAATCAAAAATAAATTAAATCAGTTTTTAAAACATAGTGCTTTAAGTTTACAGCCGAAACAACTTTCGCTGGTAGGTTTGCTAACCTGTTGACACGCAGTGTATTTAGTGGGACATTGCTCAAGCAAAGCTGCTTAATTCTCTGAAAAACAGCGTGGTGCAGGGCCACTCTTAGTCAGCCACGCCCTACTTTAACTTGTTAACTTGTTTTCTATGGGGTTTTTAGCTCTTTTCTTAATTTTTTTTTAAGAAGTTTTGCTTCTGTCCTTCACCTAGTTTTGACAACACTGGTGGTTAGAGATAGCCACTGTTGTCCTTGGTTGTTCTAAGCGGGAAAAATAATATATATTATACATTATTATTTACTATACAATTAATCTTTATAGGACCTTTAACGTCTTTAAAATTGTTTTTTTAAAAAATATTTGTTCTTCAAAAAATTTCCTACCAAAGTGTTCAAATATCATTACCCTGGTTGTCCCAAGCACTACTTTCAATTGAAAATGTCTCAATTTTTTACAAAAATATTAATTATTTATTTAATAAAACCAGTCCATAGTAAAAAAAAATATTCAATTAATTTTGTTGCTATTAACGATTACAATTTTTTACTCAATTTATTTTTATATGGATGTTTATTTTCTGTCCCTGAAAAGACACAGTATTCCCCTGTAAAATCTAATATTCGCTAAAATTCAAATACCAAACCAATCCTGATTTCAAGCAACTCAAATATGATTGAACATTTTTTTTTTTAAATTATCCAACACTCAGGGGTTTTCCCCTATACATGCAATGCATTGCGTTGGCCGTTGGAAACCAAGGGGGGAAAGAGGGAGTAATGTTTATTGACATTCGCCTTGAATTTCTGGATGTCGTAATTGGTGGGAAATACATTTGCCGGAAGTCGATTCCACATACGGACAGTACGGGCGAAAAACTAATTCGATCTGTAGTGTATAGTGCGGTCAACTGGCCAATCGATAACAAATGGGTGTGAATTTCTGGAAAGTCGTGTATCCCTGCCGAACATCCTCACGTCAGGAATAAGGCCACGAATGTTTGAAGAACACACACCATGGAAGTAGCGATAGAACAGCGACACACAACCCACACGCCGACGATGCTCCAGGGAAACAACAGAGTTGGATACCCTACTGTTTCCTATCAGCTCCATCGCTCTTCTTTGAACACGGTCCAGAAGCTCCAAGTATGATTTTGGAGCACCTGCCCATATATGGGAGTTGTATTCCATCTTTGGCCTGATGTAGGTTGTATAGATATCGAAAAGATCAGAAGGAGTGAAATATTTTTTGCACCGCTTTAGGAAGCCTATACACTTGAGTGCTTCTTTCGACACTTCGTCAACAGTCTTATTAAAATTAAGTAAGTCGTGTTTTGTCACTTGTTACGAACGTTCACACTTAAGTTGGTCATTCCCCTGTGTTGTTTTTTAAAAAGATAATTAATACTTTTTATAATCTTGCAAGTGTTTTTTTTGTTTTATTGCAAGTATTAACTTTCAGCTCAAGTCAATTTTGTAGTAAGTAAGGGTAAGTACTTAAATAAACATTTCAGGCGGTATTGTAGAAATTTATCATTCCCCTGCCAAAATTGTTCACAGGGGAATGACGATTAACAGATTTTTTTCTTGTATTATTTTTACAAAAGAACTCAAATAAAATGAATTTGTTGATTTAAAAAAAAATACTATATATTTTGTTGTCTTCGTCATTTCTCTGTTGAATGAGTCATTACCCTGGATGTCATATTTTGAAATTGTTGCATGATTCCGTTAAAAATTAAAATTTTGATGTGTACCTTTTTAAAATGACTAGTCTTTCTTAGAACTATAGATGTCTTAGTTCTAAGAAAGACTAGTCATTTTTAAAGGTACACATCAAAATTTTTATTTTTAACGGAATCATGCAACAATTGATTTAAATATTTAATTCTGCAAAAAAAATCGAATTCTAAAAATGATGTCGAAAGTGGCCCATAATCCAAAACCCATATGTCGTTTTATTTCACAATTTTTTTTTTAAAATTTTAAAAATTTTGAGTTAATATTTTTTGGTTGAACAAGTGTGGTGAGTGTGAGCCACTGTAAGTGCTGTCAGGTATTCGGTTTGGCAAAATGTAGCTGAGAAAAAATGGCCAATCCACCTCCCTAGACAAAAACTTGTTACTTCTTTGGATTAGAGGTTTAGCTTCTGTCGTCTTGTGATGCCTAATTGAGATTTAATGACATGGAAAAGTACCGGTGAAAGTTTACATTCACGATATGACTGGTGTTGATTGCACAAAAGTGCCTTAACAATGTTTGTCTTGAGTCAACCTATCTATTACAGTGGGAGCAAACACCGCAGATAAGTGTGTCATGCACAAATATTTTCCCAAACAACGACAATGCAATTGGAATTTTCCACACGTCGAGGCTCGTTAACTTTAAAACTTAAAGTCATGGGTAGCTTGTCGGCGTTGGTGGGGAGGGATACTTCATCCATCAAGAGACAAAAACAAACAATCTCTCGGTAAAACCTCCGTAAGAACTGAGAACAAAAAAAATCAAAAAAGAAATCTTTTCAAAATATAGTGATTTATATATAAGTCCGGGCAGTTGCCAAGTGGGTGGATGATGCAGGATGTGTGGACACACGCACGTACATGTACGCCTGTGTCTCATCATCATTGGCTTTAAAAGAATAAAAGGCAAAAGTTTTAAAATAATTCTCCTTTTCTGTCCTCATTTACTTTGATGTTTTTAATACGTTTATGAATAAAACATGTCGGTCGGTCGGTCGGTATGAATTGGTTTGCTTTGTAAACAGGACCACACTGTGCACATCACATACACAGGCATATGTCATACACAAAAACACACGCACACTCAAACTTATACACACATACGTACGTGTTCGTAAAATATTGTTGTTTTCTTCGCTCTCACACATCCATGTAATTGGAAAATTTAACAATCATTTTCAATAGCAATTTAAACGATAGGCCAGGCCATAAATGTATTGTGATTTTTTTTCTGTTCGTCCTTTTTCTTTCTCTCTCTGTTTTTGTGTGTCAAAAGTGAATTGTGTTTGCGTTGTGCGTGTATGAGTGTGTAAGGATATGTGCATGTGTGTGAAAGTGTGTTTTTTGTGCGAACCTATTGAAAACACACAAAAACGTACCATGCTTTGATCGACATTTGCTATGCAGCAGCAAAAAATTGCAAAGAGAGCGGCGTCAACTTACTCAAATTCCAACGTGAGTTGGCTTAAGTCGACTTGGGCTGAGCTTTAAGGGAAGAATGAGATGAGATCCTAGAGTTTGGAAATTCGCATTGTACCTCACGTTGGTTTCTCCACAGACGGCAGAGGAAGCAGAAAGGGCCGATTTTCCTGTTTTGACACAGGAGATGATGATACTACAGTCGGCGGAGCGATTACAAAATTGTTGATTCTATCGCTGATATAGTTTCATCAGAAACAGAGCCAAAAGAAGAGATTGAGCGGAACGCCAAAAGTCGACATACGATTCAGCATAATGCCAATTGTGGACATACGATCCTGTAATCTTCCATCTCTGTCTACAGGGATGTCACACCATCCTTAAGAAATGGGGAAAATCAACAGCACCGCAAAAACCAGATGCACTTTGAACTGATTGCGGATTTCCCACAAGGGGTGGTAGCAAAAACAATTGAGACTTGGCGAGGCAGGTCTCTTGTCGCAGTTTCCTACTTGGACCAGAGACCTGGTCCAAGGATCAATGTGGACCATATAAAGTTGATACTGAAGTTGAGAACGTGGCTCCACCTAGATTCTATCAACTATGACTACACAATTGTGCTGAAGCGATTCCTGGTGCTGAGGTAGAAGGAAAAGCGTTTATTCTGCAGATAGAAGATGAGGATATATCGATACCCGTCAAGGATCAAAGTGGACGGTATAAAGTTGTGTCTGAAGTTGAGAACGTGGCTCCACTTAGATTCTATCAACTATGACTACACAATTGGGCAGAAGCGATACCTGGTGCTGAGGTAGGAGGAAACCCGTTTATTCTGCAGATAGAAGATGAGGAACCACCTGAACCTTAATGATTTTGAAGATGCCATTAACTGCTGTTTTTCGGTTAATTCTACCAAAGAGGGACTGGCATAACATTGTCTATAGATGCAAATTAAATTTGGTAACAGACGGTACGAATTTGGATGCAATATTTCTTTGAGCAAAAGATACATCAGAAACAAATGAAAACGTCGTTAAGTTTGGACAGGCCGAATCGTATATGAATGAAAATGGCAAACATAATAATAATCAAATTTATAGTCCCAAAAATCGCTTATTTCATAGGGAGTATGGTTATGGTGACAATATTCGAAGAGGACAATACTATTGTTGTGTATATGGTTGTGGTACAACAATATATGATCCTCACAATAACAGTATGATTCAAATACAACCATAATATGATCCTCACAACAATAGTATGATTCACACATAACCATAATATGATCCCCACAACCATAGTATGATTCACACTCAACCATACTAAGATCTCCACAACCATATTATGATCCTCGCAACAATAGTATGTTTTTACATACAACCATAGTATGATCCTCACAAACATAGTATGACTCACACGCAACCATGCTATGACTCCTACAACCATAGTATAATCACACACTAATATACTACTTTATGATCCCCAATATATTTTATTAGAATTGAATTAAGTTGTCAAGAATAGATATGAGTTATAAAACTTCTATAAAATTACATTAAATTCAAAATAATAGGAGTGATTTATTTAACAGTAGAAAAAATAAGTTTAAAAAAACGTAAGCTTGTTATTGAAAATATTTCAGTTAACAAAGGCAAAGCAGTTTGTTTAAAACATTTTAACTTCCATAAAAAAAGGATTATTATTGCATTAGATCCGTTACAATAACATTGTTCTAAAAAGCATATTCAAAAGAAGAAGAATTTCAATCATACATTATGATTGCCGTAATCATATTATTGTTAACATAAAACCCAAAAAACAACAATACTTTCGTCGCATCAACCATATTTATATTGTTGCTATAACCATATTTTGAATTTGGCAATAATACTATTGTTACATTTCAACAATATTAATATTGCGGCAATCATACTATTGTCAAAATTAAATTCAGTAAACAATGCTATGGTTGCGACGAACATACTTTTATTGCGGAGAACATATTATTATTGCCGTGACCATATAGTAACCATGTTTTTTCTCTGCGTGTGTGCTAGTTACCTTAAAAGAACACGACTAATATCTACGTCGACTGCATATGCAAGGATGTGGCCCTACTAGTTCAATGTGCATGTTAAGTTAACCTTTGCATTTTCTAGAATTCCCTTGATAAATATGGTACGTGGTAAGCTAATATCTTCTCTGAGACTTATTGTCGTAGTAAATGGTTCGGAGAGGTCACCTCCAACTTTATCTGAAGGTTCGGTATCACTCAGTGTCATTTTACAAAGCCAAAACATGGTTTCGAATAATGTTAATGCTTATCTGTTTACATCAAAAATTGTTGAACATTTTAACACGAAGTTCAACCTAGCTTTACTGGAATAATAGTCATGCCAGTCTTCTACAGGTCCTCCGGTATTCAGTGGCTCCTTTGTTGTTTTTAAGCCGAGTTTTTACAGAGACAACTTCTTGCTACGTCGAAATCATATGTAATTTGTAGCAGGTGATTGTCACCAGCAAGATCTGCAGCATTTCCATCTCTACACAAAGCTATGCTAGTACACGAAACTTTTGCCTACATGCAGAGAAAACATATGGTTACACTTAGGTCACCGCAGGTCGTCGACACCATAGTATTGTTTTTTGAATTTCATTTTGACAACAGTATGTTTGCGGCAATATTACTATTGTTGAAATGTAACATTAGTATTATTGGCAAATTTAGAAATGAATATATAGTTGTAGTAACCATATAAACATGGTTGGTGCAACAAAAGTATTGTTCTTTAAAATTTACGTTAATAATAATATGATAACGGCAATCATACAGTATGGTTGCGACTATAAACATAATAAAACAGGTTTTATATAGCATACATGTATGTGTGTGCTTATATTTTTTCGATATGCAAAAAAAACACATACACACGATACAGTGAAAGGTTGTTGTCCATTAAAAAAATAACAACAATCGAAAGGTAGTTCGAGGGATTTTTATTGTGTTTTCTTTGTTCGGTGAAATACTCTAATACCGACTGGTGCTCATTTATTTAAAATCTGCCTGCACTTAAATATATAGCTATTGATCAAGGTTTAATCACATTTGTTTCTTGGGGTCTACGGATGGTGATGTAGCATTCACCCCTTCTGAGAACTAAAAGTATTTCCGACTGCCTTTGAAATATATATTTTTGTTTCTTGAATAAAATATTCAATAAAAATATGGCCTCAATTCTGGCTATTAACTTATTGTAATGTAATTTAATATAACTTGTTTAATAAAAATCTCTATTTATGAATAACAACATAACACAATCCTATTAAATCATGGTTGAGTGAATCATACTATGGTTGTAGGGATAATAGCATGGTTGCATGTGAATCATACTATGGTTGTGAAGATCATACCATGGTTGTATGAGAAAAATACTATGCTTGTGAGGATCATAATACGGTTGTGGAGATAAAAGTATGGTTGAGTGTGAATCTTACTATGGTTGTGTGGATCATAGTATGGTTGCGTCTGAATAATACTATAGTTGTAAGGATCATACTATGGTTGTATGAGAAGCATACTAGGTTGTGAGGATCATAATATGGTTGTGAAGATAATAGTATGGTTGAGTGTAAATCATACTATTGTTGTGAGGGTCATAGTATGGTTGTGGAGATCATAGTATGGTTGAGTGTGAATCATACTATGGTTGTGGGGTTATGTGTGAATCATAGTAATGTTGTGAGGATCATAATATTGTTGTGCCACAACCATAAACCCAACAATGGTATGACCCTCTTCGAATATCGTCACCTCAACCATACTTTTTTCTGCGTGTATTATCTGACGCGTCGATGAAATTTTCTGGCGTTGTTGTAACAACAATATATTTTCTATCTATCTTGTTTGGAATCTAGAAACTGTTAAAACCGGCTGCATCCAAAGATACCTGAGAGTCAGCTAAGTGGGCTTAGCCGGACAATTAAAACGATGCAGCACGTCTTGTGATCCCTGATGGCCGGCAGGACAAACTTCCGAAACGTTGCCATCAATTCAAGGCCAATACGAAGTTAGGCAACTGCACCATTCAGATCTCAGCAGAGCCAGAACCACGCGCGTCTGTCGTACCTGCTCTGCGTGGGGCATCCTGCCCGTGAGATGGTGGTTAGGATGACTACTTCGATGAAACCCAAGAAGGTACTGCTTATACAACCAGAAAGTGTGTCGCACGGCAAGGACCTTCGTCATGTACGAGTAGATGGTCCTCAGAAGACACTATGAGAACAATCTGAGATGTTGACGTAGTCAACTTTTGCTCAAAGTGACAACCGCACCTCTGCGGTCCAGCACTGTGTGGCTGATGATTTAAAGGCTAATGTTTTCATATTCCTTACAGTGAAGAAGCGTGCTAAGTCATATGCTATCAAACTTAGGCCCTGACGCCAAAAATTGTGCAATTATTAGTCAACGACACAATTTCAACGGCATTTTCAATTTAGAAGAGGTATTGGTTAAACAGTGCCAGTAAATTCTACGTATGACTGGCACCCACACTTATAGTTTACAACCCAAAGTTTCAAAATATGCGAAAGGAACATGCCTGCGATGTCCTCGAACAGAGTGGCATGATTGACCGTGACGAAGACCTTGAGCTACGAGGACCGCCTGTAGTTGGGCTTGTTCTGGTTAATGCCGCGACTGATATGTGCTGTGATCTGCTGCTTGCGGAACTGCTGATGATCAGTACATAGAAGGTGTTAGATTGCGGCGCCACTCTGCTAATTATTACCCTACCGACTTTGTTGGGTAGACCATTGTAATTAAATTGCAAAAATTGATACACTGTCAGGGGTAGGTAAAGCAATCTGTGGTGTAAGATGCTGTATTGTTGATACTGCTGCGAGTTGGTCTCATAGTTGGATGATGAAGACGATGGCTACGAAGGTGTCGACGGCAACGATGACACTAAATCCACACAACGATGACTGCGGAATACGTTAATACAGCAAGGGGCAATACAGTCCGTTTCGCTATACTCCATGATGAGGTTCAGACCTAAACTGCTCCTGAAATCCACCCGCTCCATGCAATAAATACACCTTACTGACGTTGCAGCAGATTCTACCAGAGCAGGTCCAAGGTCCAGGGTTTTGTTCGATCCCCTGTCGAACCAGTAATATTGGGACCAGACATTCCAGAAAGTGCTGCTCCTATGACAAAAAATTAACAAACAGAAAACACATATGTGACAGCGTATAGAGAAAGGGACCTAAGGGTAAAAAAAAACAATTTTAATTTTTTTTCTCTTATTGATGTGGACAACATCTGAGCATCGAATGAGCGCAAATAGAGAGGTTCTAAGCGCAAATAGAAAGGGACCAATCTTTAAAATGGCTCTCCTGAACAAAACTTCTCATCAACTTATCACTTTTTTTTTGATGTGGACAACATCTGAGCATCGAATGAGACCGATCCCATGCCCCAAAAGTGTTCCCTCCCAGAGATATGCGCGTTTTATGAAAGTGAAGTCGACAATTCTAAGCGCAAATAGAAAGGGACCTAATCTTTAAAATGGCTCTCCTGAACAAAACTGGTTTTTAACCTTCTATTTTGCGCGTCACATATTGTTGCAACGACTGCCTGTGCCCGAAGTGTGTTTGTTTCTGGTCACTCCGGTACATAGAACGGGCAGTCGTGGGACTATTTTCTGGCGTCGGTTTGGTTCGATCCCCGTTGATATCCTTATACAGGTGGTTGGAATGTTTACTATTTTTTTAAATTTATTAATATTTTTATTTTTATTTCAGAATTTCGGGAGGCAAACTTGGGGAATTTGAAATGAAAGACCACACAACAAAATAGCGATAAGCAATTGTTAAATTTTTAATTTTGTGTTACGGGACCTCTTTTGCGAACCCATTATTTCGTGCAGAAACGATTTCACTACCCTGTATTAGCGTATTTCCCTCTGTTTGTTGTTTAATTACTTTTTTACTAAAATAATTAGAAGTTAAGTACTTTTAAAACTAGTCAAAAGCTAAAGTCGGACGTGGCCGACTTTGTTATACCCTGCACTTCTGGATGTTCAGAACAGCCAACATATAACAGTTTTTTGGCCCCCTTAGACGGATACCTAGGTTTCAAATATTATATCGGGTGCCTAGATTTCAGAACATTATATCGTACTTGAATTTTTCTAAAAACTTCATTCTTTTTGGTAAAATTGGCTGAACAAACATGTGGGAGCTATATCTTAATCTGAACCGATATTCGGCGTTTTCAACAGCATCCGTCCTTGGCTTTAGGAACTACCTTGTGCCAAACTTTATGATGATAAAATCAAATGAGCATTTGTGTGGAAGTTATATCGAGCCCTAACCGCTAAAAAGACATAAGTGCCAAAAGAAAAATTCTACAGAAAATCGTCTCGAGGATTCCGATACTATTGAGTTTGCTATATCTCTGTAAATATGTGGGAGCTATATCTTAATCTGAACCGATTTTCGGCGGTTACCACAGCATCCGTCTTTGGGATTAGGAACTACATTGTACCAAACTTTATGATGATAAAATTGAATGAACATTTGTGTGGAATTTATATCGAGCCATAACCGCGAAAAAGACATAATCGCCAAAAGAGAAATTCTACAGAAAATCGTCTCCAGGAGTCCGATTCTATTGAGTTTGCTATATCTCTGTAAATATAAATACTTATTATTTGAGATTAAATTTTCTATTTTTTCATAGATTTCTATAGATTTCATTAAAAAGCAAAAAGACGTATTTTTCGCGGTATGACCTCGATATCTAAATCTGAACCGATTTCCTTGAATTCCATTACTTCGGGACTTGGTCCAAAAAATTTAACGTATAAAAAAACCGAATTTCATAAAAATCTGACAACAATTTCGACCTTGTTTGATTGCAAACTTTAGACGAACAGACGGACGGACAGTGAAATCGAATCAAGTATCGATTGCTACATTGAAAGGTGGATCTAGCTCAAATATTTGTGGAAGTTACAAACATTGCCAAGAAACTAACTTATAATATCCTGTTGCGCAGAGTAGTTCAGGGTATAAAAAGTATCCTGGCGACCTGAATATGTCAGATGTTCTTAGCGGGCATTACAACTGAGCTAAGTGTGTGTCATCACTAGGGACCGGAATTAAATGCACCACAAAAAATCGCGTTTAAAACGCACAAATATGCAACTTCATATATTTTCTGTAAAGATTGCAAAAATATACCCTAACAAATCAATGGCAAAGGTATAAACTCAAAGTTTCTTTTAGACTGGCAAAAACAAATACGCATTATTTGTATATAATTCTAGTCCCCGAACATCACCTACCAACTACACGTAGAAAAAAAATATTGTTGGTATAACAATATTCGAAGAGCATTATACTATTGTTGGGTATATGGTTGTGGTACATCAATATTATGATTCTCACAACAATAGTTAGATTCAAATACAACCATGCTATGATTCTTACAACCATACCATGATCCTCACAACAATAGAATGATTCACACATAGCCATACTATGATCCCCGTAACCATACTCAACCATACTAAGATCTCCACAACCATATTATGATCCTCACAACCATTGTATGTTCCACATACAACCATAGCATGATCCTCACAACCATGGTATGATTCACACGCAACCATGTTAAGACCCCTAAAACCATAGTATGACCACACACAATTATACTATGATCCCCAAAATTATTTATTAGAATTGGGCAATAGATTTAAACTATGAAAATTATTTAAAAAATACATTAAATTCAAAATAATAGAAGTGATTTATTTAACAGTAGAAAAACAAATTAAAAACACGTAAGCGTTTTTATTAAAATATTTTAGTTTAACCAAGCCAACGAAGTTTGTTCAAAAAATTTTAATTTTCATAGTTCAAATGGAGAAAAATTTCCATAATACAGTATGATTGCCATATTCATATTATTGTTAACAAAAAACAATACTTTTGTCGCATCAACCATATTTATATTGTTGCTACAACCATATTTTAATTATTTAATTCGGCAACAATACTAATGTTACATTTTAACAATATTAATATTGCCGCACTCGTTCTTTTTTCAAAATTAAATTCAAAAACTGTAGTTGCGACGAACATACTTTTATTGCGGAGAACATATTATTATTGCCGTGACCATATAGTAACCATATCTTTTCTCTGCGTGTACTCAGCCTGTTCAAGGGACTAAGTCATACGAGTATACAGAATTTTCGAAATTTAAAGAACCTCATCTCTATCGTAGGATATTTTATGGCCGCTATAAGCCTACAACGTTTTGCACTTATTTTGTTTTTTTGTTTTGTAATTTTATAGACGTGATGTTTGTTTGTTTATGTTGGCCACAAAGCGTTGCCACTTCAACAAGTTTTCCTCATGTTGTTGTTTTTCCAGCACCGGTCCAAGCGGTCTTTGGCTCGTTGCTCACTTTTTGGGAAGATTGCCTTCAATTTGTCATGAAAATGAAAATTATGAATTTCTGAAAATAGGTCAAGTGTGAAAATGGCTGCATGTTTTCGCTTGATTGAAAATGTTTAACTTACAAACGTACGAGTGTGTGTGTGTGGGTCCGTCTGCCTTCTTCATAAAATTCCCGAGTGGGTGTGTGACTCGTTGAAGGTGATTGTGCACCAAAAGACACGCCATACAATAGCAAAGTCAACATTGTATACAAAACGTTAAATATTGCGTCCAATAAACGTTTATATAGACATACGAGTATATGCTTGAAATTAAAACGTATCCTTTTGGTATCCTCTCAAGGACACCATACGTTAGATGAAACATGACTTTTGTCAAAGCTGTGGGTAGTTTTCTTATTTAAAGCGAAACATCTAAATCAATCCGGGGACAGCGCCGGTGTCAACCCTTTCCGCCTCTAGTTACAGTTGGCTGACACATTTGCCACCATTATCCTGGGAATTTCACTCATAACATCCTTGCCGACCATACAAAGCTACGCGCTTACCCTCCCATTCGCACGAAGGGGTTTCAGCTTTGTGGCCATTTGATTTTGGCCCATTTAGAATATTTTAAATTAAATATAAACCCCAGAAATCTTTTGGGAAATCAAAAAGCCTACAACTATAACGGCTTAAGCATTCAGGAATAGTTTGAACTTACAAAAACGTAGCTAACCACAAGATGTTGCCGTGGTAGAGGGGCAGGAGGTGAGAGCGGAAAAAATTAGTCTTAAAGATGGGCAAGAAAAATCAATATAACTTTTATGAACTTATTTACGTTCTTTGCTGATTGGATAGAAAAAAGGATATACAACAGTGCACAGTGGTCCATATTAAGTAAAAAAAGTCACATGCGGTTTTACCAAAACTATAGTCCACGCTTACTACTTATGGAGTTTTGGGATGTTTCGGGAAATTTTTGGTAGCAGGAGAGTCATTTTAAAGATTAGGTCCCTTTCTATTTGCGCTTAGAATCGTCGACTTCGCTTTCATAAAACGCGCATATCTCTGGGAGGGAACACTTTTGGGGCATGGAATCGGTCTCATTCGATGCTCAGATGTTGTCCACACCAAATAAAGTGAAATTGATTTTTTTACCCTTAGGTCCCTTACTCTATGCGCTGTTACATATGGGTATTCAAGTTATGGCAAATATTGAGGTTCTGGATAGGCCGAAAGAGCCCAGAAAACAAAAGGTGGAGGGTATAAAAGGTTTGGCCTAGCCGGACCTAACAACGTTTTTACTTGTTTGGAGTCAAGTGAGTTTCGTTTATTGTTCTTTATATGTTCCATTCGCAATAATAATATTCAAAATTAAAAAAATAATTAAAAATAAAAACAGTTTAATAAGCGGGAACGAAAAAAATTTCATAAAATTCTAAGACGATCTAGCCATGCCCGTCTGTTCAAAGCACGATTCAGTCTAAAAGGGAAAAGCTTCCGTCTTTAAACATGGTATTGAATGGTGACCAATTTAATCCCTTGCGGAATTAAGAAAATCATGATCGATTAATTTTAATTTTTTGACAATTCATTTAATTTAATTAATTACTTATACTTTTTGAATCAACCTTTTTGGAAATGGTAGGCATAGATGCTTTAACCTTCCCCTAAATAGAGGACTTAGGGGCCTAAGAACATCCCCCGATTTTTTGGGGACAAATAGGTATTCAGAAACGGCGAAGTCTTCCCAAAAACCCAAAAGTTTAAGATACCTATAGTAAAGATTTAGACCAATTTGGGGACTCGGATCATATAAGCCAAAAAATCGGCCTTCTTCAACTACGGACATATAGGTATTAAAAAACAATACAATTCCGATTGAATCTGAATAAAAAATTAATTTTACGGTTCGAAGTTAAATGATGGGGATAATGAGACATATGGGTACTTAGAAACAGTGCACTTTTATGACAGAAATTTTATGCTATGGCTGATTTGGAGGCCTTGACCTATGGGCTTGCTTTATTGGCCCTAAGGCCCAAAAACCGCCGCCAAATATTTGGGGACATATGGGTAGCCATCATCAGTAAAATATCATTACAACTCCTAACATTTTAGATTTGTGTAATTTTGGATCTAGGGCCGGACCATATTGACCATAAGGGATGAAAAATCGGTCTCCTTGAGTTATGAACATATGGATATTATAAAACTATAAACTTCCGGCTCACAACAGAATAAAACTTTAATTTAACGATTCGAAATAATTTGAGGCCTTAAACCATGGAGGCAAGGAACCTAGGGCGATAAGAGTGTGCTATTATCCGTCCGTCTCTCTGTCAGTCGATCTATCGTTGTAATCAAAGGACTGGTCGCAATTATGAACCGATTTTTATGAATCTTGAAACATTCCACGAGTTTTGGCTATTGCCGTAATTGGTCCACTTCGCCCTATATTTGTATATCATACATAGGGTTTCTTAATTTTGTAAACTATAGCTCTAAGACCGGCAGCCCACAATATGTGTCGCTGCCGATCTAGCAATAACATATTAAGTCCGACTTTAACCAGACAGAGGAGCGGAATGTATTAACAAGCAGAGTGGTGTAGGTTATCTCATAGTCAGCCATGACCTAATCCTTTTTATTTTGTATTTTAAACCGGGGTGTGGAGTTTAGTTTCCCTAGAATTTATACATTTTACCATGGCTTATCTCAGAAGTGGCTTCGGGCAGTTCGAGTCTCCATATTTGGCCTGTCCATAGCTGAAGGCATTTAAGCACAGCCGAAAACCAGGCACACAAAAAGGTCAATGGTCAACCGCACAGGTAATATCATAATTTTTGAGAGAAATATTGTGGGTGGTATTTATTGCTGGGCATTACACCCGAGAAAGTGCACTTTTGTACCAAGTCGGTAGGTGGTATTTATTTTTGAGCCTTACACTCGGAAAAGTTGACTTTTATACTTTTTCGGTATGGATTTTTGTCCAATCCGAAAAATATTTGGACATTCGACTATACAATACTCTTTTAATAACACTATGTAGCAACATTTCAGACTTTCTCTAGGGGATTCTGAATCTTTTGGGAAATGAAAGGCTATGTTGGCCTAATAATGAAAATGCGAATATTTATTTTCAAAATTGGTTTTATTGTTTTTCAAAGTATTCTCCAGCATGATTTATACACTTTTGCATGCGCTCAAACCAATTTTCGAAACACTTTTTCCACTCCAAAACATGGTTTTTGAACGCTTCAACTGCATCTTATGGCTACGAAAATCGTTGACCACGCATTTTTTTCTTGATGTGCGGGAATAAAAAGAAGTCATTGGGTGCCAAGTCAGGGCTGTTCGGCGGATGACCCATTAATTCGACATTTTGGCTGGTCAAAAAGGCGCTGGTTTTAACCGATGTGTAAGAGCTCACATTGTCTTGGTGCACAATGATTCGTATTCTCTTGTTCGTTTTTAGAATTTCTCCGAAGACTTCAGGCAAACAAATTGTAGTGTAGCACTCAGAATTGACCGTCCTGCGTTGCTCAAGCGGATTCGAAGATTGCTTCTTCCATGAAAAACTTTCGTTGGATTTGGCTCGTCTTCAAAAACCCACACGGTCGATTGCTGTTTAGTTTCGGGCTCATACGGATAGATCCATGATTCGTCAGCTGTGACGATCTTATAAACGTCTTTTGCTTATTTATTTATTATTTATTTTTTCAAAATTTCTTTGCACCAATCGACAAGAGCCTTTTTTGAGCTATTGTCAAATTGTGCGGGACCCAACGAGAACAAACCTGTTTTACGGCCAGGTGTTCATGCAATATCGAAGAAATGCCCATGGATGTCTCTATCTCATTGTATGTCACATGACGTTCTTGCTTTATTATTTCACGCACGGCATCAATGTTTTCTGGCACAACGGCCGTTTTTGGACGACCTTCACGACCTTCGTCTTTGAGCGAGCGTCGGTCACGATTGAATTCATTAAACCAGTTTTTCACAGTGCTATGGTATGGTGCTTCATCGCCATACAAAGATTTAAGTTCATCGATGCACACTTGTTGTTATAATCCACGTCGAAAGTTGTGAAAAATTATCGCACGAAAATGTTCACGAATTAATTCTATTATTTTGCCAAATTGATTTTTTCAAGTCACTCTAAAGAACACAAATGATGGTCGTACGTCAAAGTGTTCTGAGTACGTTTATGCTAAAAAATGTCACACTTTCAAATTTTAATGCTAAAGTACTTCTATCTTTGTTTATTCTAAATTCAAGTCAGGATATCTTTAAAATAGAAAAGTAATTTTCCTTCAAATCTGCGAATGTTTTTTAGTCTTGTTTCTAAAATGGGTTTCGGAGAAATCCTGGATTTCTGCTCTAACCCTTTCACCCCCAATGTTGCTTATAAGCAACTTCGATGTTTAGCATCGTTTAAAATGACATTTATGCAATAAACTCTTTCAAATACGCATTCTATTGATCAGTTACAGTTCTTAGAATAAGAAAACAACAAAAACATTACTGATGTGTTATGATCTATTAAATTACGACGCATTATTCAAAGTGAAGTCAAGTGAATCGCAGGTGCGGTAGTTTTAGTGCAAAAACAAACAAAAAAATTAAAATATTTAAAAAAAATAAATTGATAAAATAAGTACGCAGTTTTACGCATAAGAAGTGTATTAAAAAATTCTATTTAAAACATTTGGTATATATTTAATCGTTACGCTGCTATAATTTTTTGTTTATAGAAGTTGCTTATAAGCAACTTCAGGCAACTGTGGTAATAAAAAATTGAATTTGCAACATGAATAAAGGGTTGTGCGAATCTGATATACAGAAGATCTTGGAGTTCGATTGGGACAAATCGTCTGATGAAGAGTGCGTGGATGATGAATCTGAGTTTTTGGAGGACGGTTTAAAAGATATTTTAGACAAGGGTGAGGAAATTGAAATTGGTATCCTAGAAAGTATCGCCAATCAAGAAAGTATTGAGCCAGAAAACACACAATCGTTTGTTTTTGAAAAAGTGGACTTGTCTAAACTAAAATGGAGAAAGAAACCCTTTGATCTCAATGACGTCACGTGAAGGGACCTGTAGATAATGTTGACATAGTCAATAAGCCTATACAGTATTTTAACTCGTTTTTTGATGATGCAGTGATCGATCTTATTGTAAAAGAGACCAACTTGTATGCACTTCAAGCGTCCGGCTGTGAACTCAAATGTAATAAAGAAGATATTCGCCGATACATTGGAGTTTTGTTGTATTTGGGTGTAGTCCAGTTGCCCAATTTTAAAATGGCATGGTCTCAAGAGCTGAAGTTGACTGCCATCACCGACGCCATGCCACGGAATAAATTTGAGAAAATCAAGAAGTTCCTCCATTTTTCTGATAAGTCAAAGCAGCCTACTAAAAACGATGCGAACTATGACAAGTTATATAAAATACGTCCCCTGTTATCAATGCTCAAGGAGAAATTCAACGATCTACATCAAGAAGAACACCAAAGTATTGATGAGCAAGTAATAGCATATAAAGGTAAGTTCTAATGTTTACATCGTCGACCAAGAATTGCTTTCGTAAATGTGGTAAAATTTTTCAGGAAGATCAGCATTCAAACAATATAATCCTGCTAAGCCCCACAAATGGGGATTAAAAATGTTTACTCGAGCAGGTTCGTCAGGAATTATCTATGATTTTGCGCTATATATTGGCGATGGAACTTGTCCCTCATATGGACTTGGCATATCATCGGACATCGTGTTATATTTAGCATCTGCAGTGCCAAAATTTCAAAATTACAAGCTGTATTTTGACAACTGGTTCACTTCAGTAAGCCTTCTTGTATCTTTGAAGGAAATGGGAATATTTTGCATCGGAACGGTCAGAAAGAATCGAATGGGGAATTGCGAATTAAAATCTGAATCGGATTTGAAAAAGCTTGGCAGAGGATCATATGACATGAAGTGTGAATCCAATCATGGCATAGCCGCAATTCGTTGGCTAGATAATATGGCTGTACAGTTGTTGTCTACATTTGTTGGAGATGAGCCTATCGGAACGGGAAAGAAAAAACATTTACTGATGTACCGAGACCGGCAATTGTATCAGAGTATAATCAACACATGGGAGGAGTTGATCTTTCCGATATGCTGATGGAATTGTATAAAGTCAACCATCGTTCCAATAAATGGTACATGAGGATATTTTACTGGGCTTTGGGAACAGCGGTAACCAATTCTTGGCTTCTGTATCGCAGACATCTCAAAATTGTTGAACCAAACGTGAAGCATATGCCTCTTATACGATTCCAGATGGAAATAGCCAATGAACTCCTAAATGCTACTCCTTCGTTTTCGAGTTCTGTCCAAAAGAAAAGAGGACGCCCTAGTGGAAACGCATTGATAAAATGCGGACTAGATTCAGCTCCAGCGT